>CM018077.1:45886523-47135452 GCA_008658365.1 Alca torda | reverse complement strand
GGCTTCACAGTTCAGTCCACCACAATGCTTTGGTGTGATGCTACACTGTAATCAGCTTACCAAGAACCACTAACAGCACAGTCCTGTATTAATGAAAGCACCACTAGGACTATAAACATGCTATACAAAAATGCAAAACATTTTTGATGCTTCCGTGCTAAAAACTTGTTTTCAGTTGCTTGTGATTTTGCCAAACTACTTCTGTTTGTGTTGACATATTACAAGACAGGTATGCGCCTCCTGGTGAATTTTTTTCTTCTGAAAATTTGGGCCAAAAAGGCTCAGTCTAGGGCAAAATAATGTTGTTAGGAAAGAAGCATTCAGAATCAAACTTGAGCCATGTACCCATGACGTAACCTGCACCAGACTAAACATAGTTACTTTACCTGCATCTCTGTTCTCATCAAACCTTCCATTAGGGGAAATTAATGATACAGTATGTTGCACTACTTGTATTCAAAGAATCAGTCCCTTTTTTGGGGTAGAGGCAGTGCCTCCCACCTGCAGTTTGTTGAAGGAGGATGCCCATTGCTGTCTCCAGGAAAATCTGCACAAATTTAGCAAACTAATAAGCATGTTTTAAACCATAAGCTTATGTTCAATTGAGATTTCTTAGATTTTAGTGGGTAACCTTGTCACTGTAGAGAACTTAGATACCACTCTGATACACAGCTCAGAAAATCCCATTAAATTGTTAATGTTGCTTTGAGAGCCCCGTTTGAATCATATACAGTGGGTAAGATATGGGGTCACACATTAAACAGTGAGAAGAAAGGAAGAAGACAAATAGCTTCTTATTAAGCGAGCATCATCTATTCTGTATGTTGAATGAGGCAAAGGTTAGGTAGAAAGACAGTGAATGTGAACATGTAATTAATAACTGTATCATAACGCATATGGACAAAAGGGCCAAAATGAGGGCTTTACAAGCAACCCTGAGAAGCAGTGTGTTTCATGTAGTAACTTTAATAATGTTTTTCTAATGCAAGGGGTGTGTGTGTGTGTATTTAAGCGGTGTGACAGTGTTACATAAACATAGTTAATATGCAATAACACTATAGCACATCAGAAAACGCTAAGCATTTTATCTGGTGTTCTCCCACTTATATTTTTCCCTGCTATGTGAGGGGAGATATTAATTCTACATCATATCAAACGGAAATACTAACAAAAAGAAAACCGAATACTACTGTCCCTGCTACTCTGGACCCTCAGAGTGCTAATTCAAGTCTCTAATTTTCATCAGATTTGTAGGAAGTCAATTCTCTTTGGTTAAAACTAACCAAACTCCAAAGTTGATCAAGAGGTGCTTGCAGAAGGGGGCAAGGCTGTGACAGCAGGTGGTTTTGAATGACTGTGGGGTTCCTGTGTAGCTGCTGGCTGTTTGGGTTTGCTTTTTTCTGATGTGCTTAACTGTGTTCCTCCCCTGCCTTCTCCGGACCTGGAAGCAATGAGATGCAGATCCAGCTCATCCTAAAGGAGAGACACGTGATAGCCGCTCAGCTGAAGTGATGGCCCTCTGGCATTTCCACCTCTGCTAGTCTCCATTGGCCATAATGGGAGAGTTAGACATCCAGCTTACAAGTAGACATCAAATTGAGCTATCTTCAACCTCAGGGTAAATCCCACCCCTGCAGACACAGGGTTCCTGCCTTCTGTGGCTCGAGGCATCATCTTTGGAACTAAGAACTCAAAAATTACTTTCCAAACAGGTTTAAATTGGTGCATTTTCCCCCCCATCTCAGTACTTATTTCAGCAAGAGGTATTTTCTTTTAAGCAAATGTCACTTATTTCTACACCTTGTAGCATTGGTATTTCAGAACAAAAAAAAGAAGAAGCTGAAGAATGTGTGATTTGATAATGGATGGCTTTTTATTAGGTGCCTCACACCATCAGGAAACATCCTTTAGTTTCAGGGAAAAACCAGAAGCTTAATATAATTTTTATCTTTCTTCTGAGGAGTATCTTCCCCCCAAAAAATTTTACCCCCCCCACCCCGACTTCAGAAATGGCTTTATTGCTTCAGGCACTCCTGCCAAATTGCCAGGTGGTCATTAAATACCAGTAGAATATCAAATTATCCTTAAAATAGCCCTCAAACTCCTTTAGGGGATCAGGAACTGTTTGAGAGACATGCATTAAAATGCAGGGCCCTTGTAACTTTTGGAGAGAAATAATATCTCTGGAAAAGGTGTTCTTGGTGAGATTTTTAGTAAGATTTTTAAACCTGCCCTGGCTTTTGTGAGTTTTTTATCTGTATCCTTCATGTGTTCAATGCTTAGAAACTCTTTTTGGTTTAATTACTTGTAGTTATTTCTTCAACACGGTAAGAGAAAGAACAGTATCAACAGAATAAATCTTGTGACTAGAAAGAGTAGGAGCTAACCCTGCTGCCTGTCTGACTGCCTTTGGGGACCATGCGAAGGCCTCTTCTTCATTTAAAGGCTCGGCTGTTCAGACTGTGTAGCACAGGCTTCTTAAACATCCAAAGTGCCCAGGTGGGTGAAAAATCAAGCAGTAAGAGTTGAAGTAGCATTTAGGGGAAAGAATTCTGGAGGCCCAGGGATGTGACTACAAAATATGCAGTGTGGTTTTGATTATATTTTGGAGTTCATGGCGTTTTATTACATGACATCTTATTGATGTTGTAAGATCTTTTCTTAAAATTAACTTGAGTCACACCAGTTAAATGGTCATGTAGCAGTGGGTAACTGAAAGCTAGGATCCACATGTTGAAGCAATGGTTTGTGTCATAGAATTGGCAGCCTCTCGTAGAGAGTGCACTGCTCTTTGGTCAGAAATATTGTGGCTCAGGGACCACAAAAAAGATGTTACCTTTGAGTGTCACTCTCAGGCTGGTGTCTTTATTGCATGCAACGCTTATTCTCCAGTTATGTACTTAAGACTTTCTTCTTTATATTTTTTGAAAGAAGTATGGTCATTGTTATTTAGCCAGTCAGAGGTATGGAAGAATAAGCATCAGAAGCCGTGGTGTTAAAATCTTCATGACATATCCCACTGGTTTCATCTCACTTCACCTAATGGTGTTCTCATACTGCCATACTTGTCTCTCCCCAGAACTGCCAGCAGAGTGCTAGACTCTGCACAGCAGCATTTTCCATTTATTTCTCCTGTATTCTTGGTGTTTTTTTAAACACTTTGATGACAGTGGTATTATTTATCTTTCCTCCCCAAGATACCTCAGTGAGTAATAATAACTGAAATTTTAGGTGGTAAATTTTAGTGGTATCTCCCAGTGGACACAATGCATTTCATATATATGAAAATATTTTCAATGGGATTTACCATCAAGAGATTAGCCACTTTGGAGGCATCGCTTACTTTATAAGCTCTGAGAGAAGATTAGATAGAAAAGCACAACAAATGCTGATCACGGCACAAATGACGTATGTGGGTGAGTGTTTCATTCACTCCTTTTTAGTACAGTATCAACGACTGCAGTGTCTTAGCATTTTCAGCAGGTGTGCTCTTTGATTGATTACTCCCATAAAGACTTTGGAGATTCTTTTCCTCAGTAGACTAATGAAAATGTAAATGCAAATTATCAGCGGTGTAAACTTGCATAGCTCCCCTGCAGCGAGCAGAGCCAGGCCATTTTCTGTCAGCTGAGGAGCAGCCTTGGACTATCAGTAAGTTGCAGATCAGTATGCTTTGTTGTTTCACTAATATATGAAGTGCATCTGTAATTTAATTACTTTCAAACCCAGGTTCCCCAAATGGCTTCATCTCAGAAAAGGAGAGAATGATGATCATTCTTTTAAACCTCTGCTGGTAAGATTTATTTGTGAAGTCTCACTTTTGAGCAGAATGCAAATACCTGAAAAATTACTGCAACTTGTTATTCTTAGATCTGCTTGAAAGGGAAATCAGCAGAAGTTTTGCCTACTTCCATGGTTTCTCATCCCATCCAGCAGCCTGCTGGGGGAACTCAAGACTGTTGTCCAGTTACTGTCAGATGTCTTTTTTTCTTTCAGAATATGGGTGTTCTGACATGAAAGGGAAAATTGTCTCTTAAACTTTGAGAAATATTACAGTAAGAAGAGAAGTGCAATGAGAATTTGACCTAAGAGCTGCCTTTTTGAGCTGGGAGTGGATTGTTAATACCTTCAGATCACTGCAGGCAGAAGCTTCTGCCTCTGCTAGGCAGCGCTTGCTCAGGAAGTGGAATCAGCAATCCAGCAGATGGTGTGAGCTCCCTGGTAACTGAGCATTTTATTCATTCAGTTACTCACCTGTTGCCTATGTCGAATGAAATCCCTCTCTCTGACTGTCTGATTCTCAAGTGAAACCTAATCCGGCAATCTCTGACACACAAAACGTGCTTTGACTGTAGCAGTAGGCATCACTAGGGCACCCACCCGTGCCTGGTTTAGCCTTAGTTGTGTGTTAAAGTAAGCACTTCTCTTTGCAGTACCATTGTGCCAGTTCTTTCCACTTTCTGGTAAGGACGGAGGCATGTCTGATACTGAATAGTTTCAAAAAGTCATCCAGATTTGGTTCTTTTCTGGAAATCTCTCTCCTTTATTCCCCCTTGTAAAGGATCCTTTCTCTGTCCTTTACAGAACTGGTAAGGGCCTAGGACTGTGTCCGTTTTCTGTGTTCTAAAAGCAGATGTATGTCTCACCTCTTCCGCAAGACCTCCAGTGATAAGAGACTTCAGAGTTTCCCCAGGCATCCTATTCTAGGACTGTATTACTCTTTAAGCTCATTTAATTATACTTGCCATTGCATCTAACCTTAGTTTTGTTTCCTTGCAGTATCAGCACCTAAATCCTCTGCTCATGAAGAACAGACTTTTTCCTCCTCTTCTGAAGTAACTGTTTGTAAATTTTTGGCGGTCTTTTCAGGGCAGCAAGCCCAGTTTGTTCAGTCTTTCCTCATAAGTCGTGTTTTCCAAACCTATGATCATTCTTCACTATTCTGCCTGTGGGCACGCTTCATATGGTCATTCCTGTTTTGAAAGGCAATGCACCAAACTGTGCAGATACTCCAGCTGGGTAAAGTTGAGTGGAAAGATTTAATTTGTGCATCTCACAAGCTGTGTCTCTCCTTGTACATTGCTGTAAAATGGTTGTTGTCTTCCCAACAGCATGATGGAACAGTTGTCACTTGTCCATTGCTGATCTACAGATTGCCTTCCCTGTAGCCAGGTTATTCCCTGACTTGCAGTGATATACCTAATTATTCCGGACGAGGTATAGAACATTATACTGCTCACAACTAGCATGTGCACTATTTTCAGCCTATTCTCCAGTTTGCCAAGAGAGTTTGAAATCCTGCTTTCTGATATCCTTGAAGTCCCTCCCAGATGAGTGCTATTTAACAAACTTTTTTTTCCCCATCCTTCAGTTCATTAAGAAAAATATTCAGTAGTGCCACTCCTAGGACACTTCCCTGTGGAATATCACTGAACACATGCACCTCTCTCTAGTTATGATGAGCCATGTATGTTTTCTTTCTGTGTAGTCTTTTCCAGTCATTTCTAGTGTCCTAATATTTCCACCTTGTTTAAGAGAATTTCACATTAAATAAGTCAAACTTACATAAGTAAAGCAATATGACAGCTACTGTTTTTTCTCTATCCCCAAAGGCCATTATCCTGTCATAGAACGAAATTACATTGGTTTGATGGGTCTCCTTCCTGACAAATCCATGCTGTCTGTTATTCATCTTTTTTTTTTTCCTACGTATTCACAAGTAGTTTGATTATGTTTTCTGTTACAGTTCTGGGAATTTAAGCTAAGCTGTTGGGTTTATAGGTCTGTGGCTCCTCCTTTTTGTTGTTTGCCATTTTGCAGTCTTCTGGTAACTCATTGTATCCCAGGGGACCTCCAAGATAAATGCCAACTGCTCATCCAGCAGCTCTTCAAGAAAAGCCAGAACAAACTGCCAAGGTATTCTCTAATCCTTTTCTTTCCTGATTAGAGACTGATATCTCACCATCTATTGCTGGTATTAATTATGAGAGCTAATTGATGTTTAATGAAGTGATGATGCAAAAAAACGCATTCCAAATTTCAGCTTTCCAGGTGACATCCCTAAGCAAGGTCCCACTTTCACTGAGTACTAGACTGACACTTTTATTGGTGTTCTTCTTCTATTAAAATACTTACAGGACAGCTTCTTGTTATTCTTAATGGTCTTTGTTAATTGCATCTGACTGTGGCCTTGTCCTTTCTGACTTTGAAAGTACCAGCTCATACTGTACTTTTTACCTGTACTTAACAGACTGACCTGGTGCTTTTAAACTGTCTTGAATTTAAGGTACAATATGTGCTCAAGGATGTAGTCAAATCCATCCTCTAGCTACATATGCTACCTTACCTCCGCCCACTGGATGATTTGTATTTCTGACATTAATATTTATTCTCTAAGGAAATGTCACTCTTTACTACCTTTTCCTTTAGACCAGCATTCCTAAGGATCTGTAGTCACATCTCTGAGTGTGCTGTGATTTGCCTTTATGAATACAATCGATTTTTATTTTGCTGTTCCCACTTTCCTAAGCCAAAGATTATGAACTCTGTTGTAGTCCTTGTTGGCTTTGTTTAGGTAGGAGGAAAATGCAAAGGTACAAACATCCACATTTGAGCCAGGCTTTTCAGATTTTGGAAGTATGCGTAGTGGCTTTCCTCAGCCTACCTTTATCTTTAGTGAGTTCAAGGGTGAAAATCACTGGTTCCAGCATTGAGGTCAGAACCTAAAACCCTTGCATGGTGGCCCAGTCAGTCAGAGCAGTCAGTGAGAGCATTGTGTCTGAAATTGTTAAAACCACTGGGATTACATCCCTAGGAGTTCTGTGCATACCGCAGAGTGACTACTGTAATGTTGGCTACCGTTCCTCTTCTCTGCCTTCAAACCCCTGAGTATCACGGAAGCAGTAAGTCTCTGCCATCAAACCTTTTATAAAATAAAAGTAAAAATCATTAGCTGTCTCTTCTATCTTTTACCAATTAGAGAAGTTAACTTAAATTGTCTGTATCAAAAAATAGCACAAGCTTGCTTTGAAATTTTGGGAAATGTGTAACTGTAATAATTTAAAAATAGGCTTTGAAATTTCATTTTCTCTTTTGGTAATGTTGGTTGCCATGGAGTTCAAGTAATAGGTTGTGATGTTTAACACTGAATTAATTACTACTTCTCACTCACAGGGAACATCTAATTATACATATTCATGAAGAACGGTATTTGGCATTCCTGAGGGAGAAAATACCTTTTTTAATACTGTATATACATACTTTTGGAACCAGATGGGTTCTGTTAAATGCATAATCTTATAGAACTTTTCCCCAGGGTTTTTAATTGTTTCCTAGTTTAACAAAATTTGTACTTTTAAATATTGTCTTAAAATAAATCCCTTGTATTATGAATATTTACATTCAGTGAGTGCAGTCATTTAAAGTACTAAAAGTTTAAATGGACATATAGATGGATGAATATTTAGGACAACGTACACTTTTTTGTTCTCAGACAAAACAGGACTACAGTGATTACTTATACAGCTCTTTGGCCCTGATGTTCAGCAGTCCTTGCTCTGTTGTGGTCAGAGCATCTAAATTAATAGATATTGATTATAGAAGTGTGTCAGGGATGTCTGCAATGAGGGTGTTGTGCAATTCTAGCCTTGCAGAGCTCTTGCGCTTGGCTCTCTCTAGCTTCACAGTAGCTCCACAAACCAGAACAGCTCTCGGCATGAAGACTTACAAACCTAGATTTTATTTCAGTTGGACTTTGTCTCTGAACTGTGCATGTGGCTTTGGGTCTCTGTTCAGGAAGGCATCTCTGCTCAGAGAGATCTGTTGCTGCTGAGCACATTCTTCAGTGCTCTCCTGAGTGATAGTCCACTGATGGGAAGCAAAAATGGTGGCATTGGACATAGACCATTTTTCCCTGCAGAGAAGCTATTAGAGATGCTTTACCTTACACGGACAGTTTCCTGGGTCTTTAAGAGTCACTGTTACTTTCCTGAGCACCTCTGTGTAGACAGTCTTCACAGGTCCCCATGAAAGTATCTTTTATGATACAGTTAAAATAGTTCTGACTACAGAGCAGTCTTTGTTGTAAAACATGTACCTAAGGTTAAGTAATGTTTGCTTTACAGTTTCTGGGAATCATCCAGTTTTACACATAAGTGTCTTGTGCTTCTAAAAACTGATCTGCATACTTGATGTCAAATCACTTATTTCGAAGGAGGCATTCAATGCTTAACCTGTTTTCTCCTTAGCATATATAGTTGCATTTATCTTTAATGAAAAGATGTCAAACATGTAAATGTCAAATGCAGATGGAGGGAAGGGTGAGAATCCTTGCTGTCTTTATTTCAGCTGATTTAGCCTTTTCAAATTCTCCATAGAAAAGAATATGATGCTTAGAGGTAGATTTGTTGCTTTTAGATAGTAAATCACATTCTGGGGTGGATAGTAGTATCTTTGGCTTTGCTGAGCTAAACTGAGAATCATCCTAGATAAAACAAATGAATTACCTGATAAACATTTGTAGAAAGCTTTTGTGAAAACTGAACAAATAAGAGCAATTAAGTATCACTGTTGTTAACTAGTAGGGGAGAGGTGTTAAATCACTGGTGTTCTCTCATCCATCTCCAGTATATTCTGTTTTCTAAGAGCAATCAGCTGAGCTGTGCTTTTTCAAATGCAAAACCTCATAAAGCAGAGGTTGCATGAGTAACCGTCTTTTTCTTTCTATACAGCCTCACTCTTTAACATTCTGTCCATTGGTGTATATCTAGTTTAAATTAATGAGGTCTGTGCTGCCTTTCCTTACGCATCCAAAAGTAATAGCTTGCTTATTGCAGTGATTTTCTTAAGACCAAGCACCTTTACTTTCCCACTTTTGAAACAGTAAGTCAGATAGCCACATTATCAGATTTTAAGGCAATAGACTATATATGAAATTCAGCTAAGCAGATAACAGAAAATGTTGGAGAGAAAGGTTGCCAGCAAGATTTCTAAATTCTAAATGTGGTATTAGTGGTTTTACTTTCTTTGGGCAGTTAGGGTGATTCTGAGTTGCAAAGAAGGATTGGGTACCACTGAAGCATTTTAATATACCAAGATCTGTTTCCTTTTCCCTTTTTCTGGCAGGCAAAAAATGTTGACAATAATGTGGGTAAAAATGTCCAGAATGAAGTAGTGATGCAGGAAAAATTTTGAAAGAATCTTACAAATTTGCATGAAAATGTCTTTAAGAATTTTTTCAAGAGGAAGAAAGTTAATAAACGTATGATAAATTAAGCAGTACCTTTGAAGTAACTGCATTAATTCAGGTGTTTGAACCAGCAGTTTTCAGCAGCTGGGAACCAGCTGGTTTTTTTTTTTCCCCATGGCTTCCTATCAATTGAAAAAGAAAGAAAAAATGAGGCTCAAGAAACAACGGGATTAGCTAGTCATCTTCCGTTGGCTGCACAATCCACTTTCTCCTTTCCTACTGGAGTTTCTGATCCTTTGTGTCGTCACTGCACATGATGGTACTTGTAATCTCAGCTAGCCCAGAGTCTGGATTTGGTTAATTTTTTGTAAATCTGGCATTTAAAATGATTTCCCTTCAGAACTGTTGCCTTGTTAGCAGTTTTCAGTGGTAATAATGGGCACCATACTATACTTTCTCTAGTCTTTTTCACATAGATTAATTTGCCATCTATTCTTTGAGTGACAAAGATGATGTGGAATCAGAAGTAGGAATAATAACGGGAGAGGATAAAGATGGTTACAACAGCGCGCTTCATTATGAAGGGTCTTGTAGGAGTAGGACATGTAACACAGGAAGCATTATGTTTTCCTTTGTGAGTTAGTTTGGAGTATGTTTCATCATCTTCTTTTGAGGACTGTAGGACCGGGGAGATGAAACTTCAGTACTGCTGTGTACGACACTGAAAATCGACATGATGATGGGCACTGGTACAGTTTTACTGGTAACTCATGAGTGCCTGAGAAATACAACGTTCTGTTTTGCTCAGGCAAAGACGGTATATCCACCCTCCAGAAACTGAGGGAAGGCCCTACAAGCCCCTACTAATTTTGCTATTGTCTTCAAACCACAACTTTTATTCTGCTTTGTAACCAGTAAGCAGCACCATTGTCTCCAAAGGTGGTTTGGATTTTCACAGTATGTGGCTAAAATAATTAATATAGAACTGGTTTTTGACCCTGCTGGTCTCAGGATTTCTTATTGCCTGTCATTGCTGTCCCTCTCGTCTTGCACTGTGAGTGCATTGCACTGTCTGTTGCTATTGCAGTTCTAAGGTCATGCATTGTTGGTATCTGTTCTGAAAAAAAATCTGAGAGAGTTGTACATTTTTGATCTGGTCTTGTTACTGTGAAAAAATGTACGACAACTTTGGTTTCATGAGACACACTAGGAATTGTATAATAGCAGGCATTTTCCTTCTTCCAGATTTCAAAACTCTGCTCTGTCTGTATTGGTGCTCTAGGAAAAAAGCTGTGTTTCAGTTCCTCTTGCCTCTTGGGGTCATGATACGTAAGTGCTTCCATGGATGTCCCAGGCCTTCTGCCCTTTCTGAGTTTCAGGTTATTTTGTTTTTTTTTTTTCCTTTTCTTTACTATTTTTTTTTCCTGGCAGCAGTGTTCATGTACATGATTCCACCAAAGCAATACCCATTTTTTGCCTTCTCTTTCAGCCATTCAGAGAAGCTCCATCCACCCTCATGTTGATGTGCCTTCGTGCAGACTCTGCTTTTGTGTGGTGTCTCCTATGTTCAAAATTATACTGTTCAAAAAGGAACTTAACATCTCTTCAGATTTAATGGCTGTTGTACCACAACTTTAAAAATATTCTTCTCCACTGCTGGTCCACCATGGTGCCAGCCACTGAAATGAATTTTAATGAAAATGGAAGGGTTCAAATAGGAGGGCAATTTGGAAATGCCACCGTTTCCCCAGGAAGAGAGTTGACGACAGTTCAATTGATTGCAGACCACGTACCTAACGAGGCTGGCCTTGGCCAGCTCTAATTTTTGTCAGTGAGGGAGATGACATTGGAGGTGTGGCATGGCAGTAGCTGTGTGCATGGAGCTGCTGCAGGAGTTGGGTGGTAGGGCGCGATGTCCCTATGAGAGGACGTATAACATCCTTTCTCTCTCATAGGGAGTTCCAGGAACTGTCTCCCTTTGGGTAGGTTTTAAGGAGGTGCTGGCTTTGATGATAATTGGCAACAAAATCTGCACTTTAGCTCCTCAGATTGATCTGTGTTATTCTTGTTTCTCTACTAACAGGGGATTTAGATGTATCTGCATATTGATATGAATCTTCACATAATTTTTTTACACTTAAGATACCTAAAGCCTGCACCTACTTTATCTAGCTCCTTTCAATCATAGAGAGGAATATACACTGTAAAGCTACCCTGATTTTATTAATATTTTAAAGTGATGTCAGATTTCAAATTAAATCTCACTTGGCTGTTTTAAAAAGAATGGAATCCAGCCAACCTGAAAGTTGTCATTAGTTTCCAAAATGCTTTTAGGAAGACAAATATATGGTAGAAAATAAGATGTGTAATTAGAAGTTCTAAAGGAGAGAGTTGTACTTAATATTTAAACCCATAAGTAGTGTAGTAATAGCATTTTCTGCCAAGAACATACTTTTATTGCATATTAATGCAGTTAAAATTACATCACAGTCTGCTAATTTCTTTCCAGTTCTGTACACTTAAAAGCAAGAGTAAATCCTGCTGATTAACATTTGTAAAGGGAAATCTTTGTGTGAAAAGTATTGCAGAAGAGGAAAGTTACACAGCAATGATGGGTTGTGCTACCCTGTGCAATTTTTCCTTTTGCCCACTTTTCTCTCCTTCACATTAGTGTTAGTCAACTGCAAGCCTTTCTACTGATTAAAAAAGACACTGCAGATACTAAACAATCTTGCAGCTCTAGATTAAAAAGGACACTGCAGGTAATAAACAGTCTCTCTCTTAAGGGGATCACATAGCTTTATATGTTTGGTTTTTTGTGCAGTGCAATGCTCCAGGCATCATATAAATTGTGGCACAAGAGTGCAGTATTCGGGATAATGCAACTTTTAGAACTTCCTGGAATTTGGCTGGTGGAGCTCAGAATGGCAGTCTTGTTTCAGAGAAACTTTTTGCTTCTCTCAAAGTGAATGAGTTATAAATCACATTTGAAAGCTATGATTCAGATTGACATTTTCCTCAGAAGGGATTTGCCATGAACTTTAGGCCTTGGAAATCCCAGGCTTCATTGGAGCTCTGAGCTTGAGTGGTAGGTCCCCACTTGGAGGCTTTCAGCTCCAAAGTACTGTGGCTGGCAGTACATCTAGCTTCTAAAGTAATTTCAGGATAGATTTTTTTTGTTTTGGTTTGTTTTTTAATTATTTTCAGAGTGAAATGAATATGGCAATTTCCAGTGCCAAAACACCTTGCTGGACCTTTCCTCACTCTGCTTGGATTGTACTGTGAAATTCAGAGGCATCCACATGTAATGTCCTACTAGACATTCCAGCCTTTTCTGGATTGTTTTCGTACTATTTTCATGGTTCCCAAATATTGCTGTAATCAGATATTCTTTAACAGAAACTTTTTTGTTGGTTGCTGAACTCTTACTCTGACATTTCTCCTGATGTTTTTATCTCCACTTATCGTCTGTGTGATAGTTACCTACCCACCAGTTTGTTTAACTCCTGCATTTCTAGTAGCAGTTGCAGAATAAGCATTTCTCTTTGTCAGAGTTGTGCCAGATTGACTTAAATGGTATGTAGGAGGAAGTACAGTTCAGGCAGTGGCCCTCCAGTGGGATTTGGCTTCTCCTCTCATTTTGCCACTAGACAACTGTAAGAGTTGGGACAATTTGCTCCTTTTCCCTGTCTTATGGTACATAGCAGCAGTTGCTGGTTCTGTCCAACTAACCTATAATGCAGAGATGTATAGGTTTAAAACAGATGAGATTAAGAAGCAATGTAGCCACCCAAGCCAATAAGCCCCACTGCATCAGCATGACACTATAGATTTCAGATCTGAACTGGTGTATCTATGCACATCTCAGATTGGGCATCCACTAGATTTGGGGTCAGGGGTGTTGTGTCTCTCTCATTTTGCAACGTAAATGAGACACATTTTTCAATCCTGCTCTCTCTGACAGCTCTTGTGGTTTAGCAGCAGTAGCTTTAATCTGCAAGGGATGACAGGGATTTCAGCATGCGCTAGCAACTTGGACCCGTCCTTGACTCTCTTCTCCATTCCGCTGGTTATGGCTGCAGGTACAGCTCGCCCCACTGCAGTCAGATCTGTGCTCTTTTCCGCTCAGGCAGATAACTGACCCTGGCCCACCTGCCTCGGCTTGCCCAGCTCTGTGACCTGAAAGGGAAGGGAAAAGAAACCAGTAGTATCCCACATTGTGAAATTTTGTGGAAATCAGTCCCCTGCACAGGCTACTCTTCTCCGTAGCTTCTCTGACTGACCCTTTGGGCACTTGGAAACCCTTTAATCACTTTACGTGATCATTGCAGACTTAGTTTGAACAATCAATGCTGCAGTTAATAGGCTAGGGAAGGCCTCCTGACCTAGCAGGCACTGTAGCTGGATCTTGCATGGAGTCCTTTAAATCAAAGTAATCTTTGAGAGCCTAAGACAAGAGGTTTGACTTTTTAGGTATGCTGTATTTGCTCTCGTAGGGGCTGTGAGTCCTTCCCCATCCTGTGGATATGTTGCCTTAAAACAAGGTTGCATCTATTTAGGCTTGTCTGTTCTTGAAATCACCAGTGATCTATGGCTAACTACCAATCAGGGAACATCCGCTAAATGTGCTAATACAGTATTTAAATTATTGAGTACTAAAAAGTACCAGCGCAGAGAGCGTCTGTGACAAGAGACAGAAGCTTCTCTGAGCTGGCTTTATTAGACTTTAATGGAACAGCAGGTGCCACACAGAATAATACATACAGTCCATTTGCTTGGAAATGTTGTCCAGACTTTTCTGTGTTTTGTTTCTCTGGGAAGACTGCAATTTCTGCAGCTCCACCTCCTGCCTTCAGGTCTGAAAATATGATATCACCATCTCTTTGAGTTTCGGGTCATCCAGCAGGTATACAGTGCAACTGACAGCTCTAGGAAAAGATGGAATAAATATTTCATCTTTCATTTATTAAAAAATAATGTAGTTTGTAACAGGGTTCTGGCAGGTGCTCAGCCATGCCTGAATCAAATCTGTGATTCCAAATAAGGCTTTTTTGATTGGTTTGATTTGGCTTTTGAGAGGAGAGGAGCTCAGAGAAAATCAGGAGCATCTGTTCTGCACATCTGGCCAAAATTCACACTCTGGAAATATTTCAGAGGTTTTTATTTGGGATCAGAGATCTTTTTAAGGGTATGCATTTTTTGATACATCCCCACTCTAGCTTTCTGCAATGTGATTTATGGCATCTCTGCAAGGACAGGTTTGCCAGGTTCTTAGGGTGGGGGTGATTTGAAGAAAAAAAGCTTGCAAAGAATTATAAGATTATAAAACCGATTTCATTTAAATCTGAATGACAATACCTCATGTTTATATAATGCAGGTTGTTAACTATTTAAGTCATTGCCAGTAATATTAATAGAAATAGGGTTTTTCACAACTACTGCTTATGTGAGCTGCCTGTAAGTAACATATAAGCCAAACTATTTATTTAGAAGATAAATCTGTTTCAGATAATCAGCTATATTTAATAAAATGCTGTAATATGCACTAAGTTTTAAATGCTGTTTTTTAAACTACACTGATTTCATTTGCACTTAACTATTATTTCATTTGGACTTAAGTGTATTATTACTGGGACTTATCTACGTTATTATTAAGTATGTGAGTGACTGCTTTGCTGAGGAAAGAGTCACTAAAATGCAACTTAGAAGCCTGGTTTAACTGGGACTTAAACAGAGGATGATTTATATTTATATGGGGTTTTAGAGTGGTTTCTTGATTCCAGGCTACAGTCTTAACAAAAAGCTAAGGAACTGACAACTACAGTTATTTGCTCATTTTTACATAATCTTTGATTCAAGTGCTTGAAGGCTGTTGGGAAGCGCTTGCTGTGAAGGCCTAGCAGATAGGTTACACAGCATAAACTTTGCAAGTGAGTTTCCTTTAAGAAAAGTGCAAAAGTAAAATGATAAGGGAATGAATGCACATGAAATCTTTGAGGTAATATCTTTCCAGGATACCTCAGAGACGATTATTATTAAAGCCAACCAAACAAGATCAATTTAAATTCAAAATGTGGCCTGGGTGAACCTTTTGTAGTTTGATCTCATTTGTACACAGTGGTGCTTTGAGAGAGAAGACGCTAAATTCTGTCTTCCTGTATAAAGCACTAATCCAGATTTTCATTACACAGTTTGAATGGGGTTGATTTTGTCTCTTTATCCTTGTGGATTTCTTTTTTCCAGCACTGACCAGAATTTCTCCATGTGCATCCGTCCCCTTCTTTTTGCTAAATTGAAGTGAAATGCTGTGCTTTGTCTACTCCTACGGAGCCTGTGCTCTGCAACTAGGGCAGCAGAGCTCTGAGAGCACAGCCCCTTAGCAGAGATGCAAAGCATGGTGCTGTATGTACACTTCCTCTTCCTAAGATGTGTACCAAGATGACAACAGCTCTTTCTTTAAAAGTAGTGTGATTTTTTTTCAATATGGAGCTGGCAACTCTTCCAACCAAACCCCTGGGAACACAGGCTGAACTGAGAAATAATTCATCTTAGATTTAAATAATGCCTTTTCCCTCAACTTCTTTTCATTAGCAATTTAAGTATGTATTTAAACCTCCTGGGTATCAGTTGGGCTTGAGTATATAGTGTGCGGAATTGGGACAGACTTAAGAGTGTGCTTGAGACTGAACTTGCTTGAATAAAGTCCTTGCATGCTGCAATCCTATACCATTTTATTAATCAGATTACATACTGTGGTATGGGCATAAGTTTTCTAGCGGATTTGGGGTCGATTGTAGTAAATTAAACTGCAGTTTAATTTTTGTGGAAGATGATACGATAAGCCTAATAAACTTTGCTCATACAGAAACACTGAGGGCTGGCTCACAGAAATTGAAGAATGCAAATATAGAATCAGCTAGTTTAGATGTTCTGAGTATCCCTGTCATTACACTAAAATCTCTATGAGTAGGGCATGTAGTCATTTAAATTACACCTTCAGTGCTTAACGTACATGCGGCAAATACTCCACTAAGTGTAAATAATGGAAGGAAATGATCCTCACAGAGCTGTTTGATGTTTCATCCTTTTTTCCAATTGGAAGAGAAGTAAGGAAAAAAATGGTTCTCACATTTTAAAGAAAGGACATAAAAGTAAATTAGAACAAATACAATTTAGATGAATTTTTCTCCTTGTGGTATTATCTGTTGAGGACTCAACTCAGAAGACCTGTCAGAAAGTTTCTGCTACTTGTCTGACAATCTTCCTGTTGGTCAAGAGTGTTGTCGGGAGGCATTTTTTATGAAAAATAGCAATGAGTGTGCTTAAAACGTACACAGAATTATTTTCCATGTTAAAAGTAAGTAGGCAATTTAGAAATGTTCTCTCTTGTTAAACTAGATTATTTCCAAAAGCAAGTGTAACCATTTTGCATTTCTCTTCATGACTGACTCTTAACTATTCTGTAGGTTTGCAGCGAGTCTCTCAGTTCAGTGGGAAACGTCTCTTAGGTGCGTGCTTCTGCTGTAGCGATCTTTTTTTGCAAAGAAGTGGGACTCTTCCATTTCAAAATGGCATTGTGCAGGTACAGAGGAACTTCATGGAGAAGAATGTGTAAAGACAGGACTGTGTTTATGTATTTATCCCAGCCAATTGAGAAATCATTTGAACAGAAGAGGCTACAAAGCCTCATTTTGTTTTCTATTACTTTTCTATTGAATTTTTAGTTCTCTGTTTATTTTCCTGAAAGAGAACTAGGAAGTACTGTCATGTGAGACTTTGTTAGACCATGGTAAACATTTTTTCTTACCTTTTGCGTTGTCTTTTGTGTGAACCATTTCCCTTTGGCAGTCACACTTACTTTCAGCCCCACACCAGGTACACATGACTTCCTAGCTTTCAAAGACACAGGTAACTGAAGCGTGAAGTCTGTACACACTTTTAATGTGTGCATGCATATATATGCAGAAGTTTGTGTAGAATTCACAGTTAGATTGCTAAGTGTTTCAATGCTAAATGGCCACCTGCACATGCCCTTTATACCCATGCATGCATCTGTACATACAGTAAAAAAAAAAAAAAAAGAAATACACACAATTAAGGCAGGTCATTTATTTTTGTGCAGTGGGAGTTTGCAACAGGGAGTGGCGAAAAGCACCTTCTGAATTTTATATCCCCATCTCCCTGCCTCACTTCCTTCAACCCCTTCCTTGAATTCCTGTATGATAAATATAGTGTTCATGAATAGTGTATTTCCTTGCCTTGGATTATATAGAGTGGGGTTTTTTTTGTTTCTGGTTTTGGGTTTTTTTTTTTTTGTTTGTTTTGTTTTGGTGTTTGTTTTTTTTTTCCATTCTGTCTATTCATGTCTGGTTTTGGCTGGCATTGTGCCTTTTCACAGCTAGTTTGCCTGCAGTGGATGCCATATGATGATGGATTTAGCCACCTGTGTAGCACTGCAAGTGATATTGCTGTAACATATGTTTGCTCTTCACCCCCAGCGAAACCATTTCAAGGCAAAGCAATGTCAGTAGGGAATGAACGCAGGCCAGATTCATGTAATTAGTGTTGTGCCTCAGTGGCTTTACCACCAAACACCTCCCAGGGGGTACAGCTAACATTGCCCCTTGGCTGGTGAAGCCTGTGCAAACCCAGACAACATCCTAAGTGAAATAAACTATTGTCAAAGAACAGTTTTGTTGGTAGAACTTTATTTGGTGGGACTTGGAGGTCCATCTGTGTTACTCAGGAGTGACACCTGCTATGGTTAAATCAGCACAAGCTCAGGGCTGGGAGCTGTCACCAAAGGGTCAAGGGAGGGAAGTCTGAGAAAAGAACCAAAATTTCCAGAAAGGTGGATTTTTTTTTTGTTTTTTATTTTTTTTAGTAGCTCTTTAAGTATGTCTCTCAAGCTAGATACACCAACGTTGTTTTCCCCCTAACAAAATGAACAGCTATATAGGAATCTAGACCAAGCTTGAAACAGCCACCGGCAGCATCCAGTGGTTACACTTTGTGACACCATTGTATGTGCCCGTCCAGTGGCAAGAAAAAACTGTGTGCACGGGGAAGGCAGTGATAACAAGGGCAGAGATGCTAAGTAGTGAGAAAGATGGCTAACAGTAGCTGAGCTTGACCATTGCTTGCAATCACATTTGAATGGGACTAATCAGGTCCAAGTGCATCTGTGACAGAGTCAGGTGTGTGTATGCAGTGGTCTGTGACACTGCCATAGTTCACCCATGCTTGTCAACTCGGTAGGTGGATAACACAATATAGACACTGGAATAGTTTTTCAAAGCCAGGAGAAGATTTGGATGCTCAGCAGCATTTGGTGTCCTGATTTCTTGAGTGACTCTGTTCCACCCCACCATTACTCCAGGGGGCTGAGAAATGAACATCCATGCAACTTCAGGAAAACGCTTGGGCTGTTGGAAATATCTCCAACAAAACTGAGACCAAGTATGTTTGACCTTGCATAACCTCGTGGACACATCATGCGTGTGATGTGTATTGTTAGAGCACTCCTTGAACCAGCTCACACAGGTAGAAATGAAAGGCCACACCTGGCTATAAATGTATTTGAACCAAGGCCAGAAACTGCTTTATCTGCCAAGCCCATGGCACCACTTCTCGCTGATGGAAACATGCGTATTATCCTGCCAATAAAGTATTCACCCTGAGAGGAAGAAACCTGCGGGCTACTGCTCTTCCTGGTGACTCCACTGCAGCCTTTTGAGTAAGAGGCTCTGTTCATTTGTAAACGCGGTGACATTTTGAGCTTTTGTACAGCAAACGGATGCTCCCTGGGAGGCTCATGGCTGAATGATTTCTTCCTAGAGAGCAGTAAATCAGGTTAAATCAATTTCCTTCTGCAATGGGAGGGGGGCGGAAGGAGAGGGAATAATACTTCTTCCTTTAGCTCTCAGAGAAAAATATTTTGTTTGCAAAAATTTTCATTATATTTCCCCTTTTATTTTCTCTCAGTCATTTGCATTTCCAAAACTGGGAAATCTTTTGTCTTGGGCACAAAATCCTCTTGAAATCTGTAGTAACAAATACGACACTGGCTTATCAAGAACCTAAATACCAAGAATATTTCTTTGGCATTAAACCTGTGTTACTGTTATGGAAAAATCAGTAATCAGTACTTAGAAGTTTGGTAACACACTGATATTTAATATCTCTTATAACTGTCAGATATGTGAGATATTTCTGACAGCTGATGGAAACACTGTGGGAGTCAGGTAGTTCCTTTGCTAGATTGGAAGAGTGAGGAAAAATGCCTCTCTCCTCCTCTCCCTGTCACCCTGCCTTTGACTCCTTGCAGCTAAAGAGGTTTATAAGTATTTTGTTACCTTGCTGTCCTTTGCATTCAGATGTGACGGTTTAGGAAGAAAGGAGGAGCCATAATCTCGTGGAGCCATAATCTCATCAGACATAGGGGTACACACATGGGTGGTGATGGTGGACCTGGCAGCTTGCTATTTCTGTGTATTTCTCCTCCCTCGGCATGGGATAAGTAAGATGTGAATAGCACTGAGAGATGAATGATTGCATGGAAAACAATAGCTGAAACGTTTTGAGCCCCCTGAGAAAGCTTGGCTTTGCTCCCCTCTGTGTTTTGGTTAGTTCTCAATTATTGTCTAAGATGATGTATACTTTTCTGAATGATTTTGAAAATTCCTGGAAATCTTTCAATGCAGGATGGTAGCACACTTGAACGACAAAGACAGGTATCTGTAGCTCTGTTGGCATCTCAAATACATTTCTTACTAAAATGCAAATGCATTGGGTGAGTTGAGCCTGGGAAGGGCTGATAACCTACCCTGTGTAAGGGCACTGCAGTGGGCTTTATCCCTGTAAGAAAGAACGTAGATTTTAAGACAAATATTAAAGAAGGAAAAAAACTCTATGAGCATGGTTTGGTTCAGAGGTACTGAAAACTTCCTTCTCTGATTGAAGTGCTCAAGTCCTTTGTAAATATGACTAAAGTACCTATTTCTAAAAGCATATATATAATATAAGTACATACATTTTTAAAGAAGTTGTGTAGAAAACACTTTCAGTTGTCATTTGATAAATACAGGCTAGAAAATATCAATCATTTTCAGGAGCTCCCTAGCCTAATAACCATATTAACCTTATACTGAGTTATACTGAGGCTGTCCTCATTTTTCTTGAAACAGCCTTGTATTCCATATTCCATTTTCTTGAAGCTTCCTGAGAGATTCAGGATATTTTACCTTACAGTGATGAGCATTTTGTTGCCCACGTAGTATTGTAATCAGCCTAGAAGGCCAATCGCATCCTGGGCTGCATCAAAAGAAGCATGACCAGCAGGTCGAGACAGGTGATTTTGCCCCTCTACTCTGCTCTCATGAGACCCCACCTGGAGTACGGTGTCCAGCTCTGGAGCCCTCAGCACAGGAAAGACATGGACCTGTTGGAGTGGGTCCAGAGGAGGGCCATGAAGATGATCTGAGGGCTGGAGCACCTCTCCTATGAAGACAGGCTGAGAGAGTTGGGGTTGTTCAGCCTGGAGAAGAGAAGGCGCTGGGGAGACCTTATAGAAGCCTTCCAGTACCTGAAGGGGGCCTACAAGAAAGCTGGGGAGGGGCTGTTTGCAAGGGCATGTAGGGGCAATGGTTTTAAGCTAGAGCATGGTAGATTTAGATTAGACATTAGGAAGAAGTTCTTTACAATGGGGGTGGTGAGGCACTGGAACAGGTTGCCCAGAGAGGCATGGAGGCCCCATTCCTGGAGACATTCAAGACCAGGCTTAATGAGGCTCTAAGCAACCTGATCTAGTTGAAGATGTCTCTGCTCATTGCAGGGAAGGTTGGACTAGATGGCCTTTAAAGGTCCCTTCCAACCCAACAGAACAGATTCTATATTGCATTACACAGGGTTTCCTCCTCGTTTACCAGAAACAGTCCAATGGAAGAAATCCTTACAGCAATAGTACTTGGAGTCAGCAGGAAGGTAAAGTAAGGACAGATTCCCTCAGAGTTGCTCTTTAGTTCTAATAACTCTTGCTTATTATCTCACAATGTACTCATGTATGTTTTAGTTTACTGGAGACAAAATTCTCCATGCTGAATGCGATGGCTCTGTTGCAGATGAATCAGAAGTTCGTAGTAGCTACGTCACACATTTCCTGAGGTGTAGCTTTTCCAGGAGTGTTTTATAACCCTAGAGCAGTTCTGGCTTTTGTTTGAATTACTTAATCAAAAGCTGAACATTGGTGCTGTCTCTCGATGCCCATGGTGCTCATGGTGTTCACATCTAGCTTTGGGTCCATTTCTTTCTCTAACTGATGATATGCATCAGAGTAAATCGTTGTAGCTAAATGACTTCTGAAAATATTTTTTTATCATCGTCCTTGAAGAGTAATGAGGGCAGGAACAATATTTTATAATTTGTTGGCATGAACTTTCTGATTGTATGCTTAATATGTGTATGATAGGCTTATTTTCCCCTTACCACTGTGAGACAAGACATTACTCCTAAAGCAGAAAAGGGAAGACTGAATAGAAAAGTCCTTGTGTTTGCAAAGTCAACACAGAGACAACTGTTTAAAACATAAAACAAAACGTGTGGTTTTGGTTTTAGTGCAAGTGGGCTACACATCCACTGAACACTAAGGAGGTATATGGTTTACTATCACTTCTTTAGGACAGTCATCATCTGCTCTTAATCATATTACTAAGCAGTGGTGTGGTTTTGTTTTGGTATCTTGCAATGCCACCCTTCCCCTCATGTAATTATGTGGACACTTACACGTGTATCCAGGCAGTAAGATGCTCCAACCATAAAGAAAAATGGGAAGAAAATTTCAATGTTTAGATTGCAATGTTGGTAAACAGTGTGTATAATTAGCAAGTGTTTTATTGGATGGCTAATATCACTTCTGTTAGCAGTTGTTCAGGAAAACAGATTTCAGAGCAGATTCTACATGTGTGAAAATCTAGAGACATATCTAAATGCTTCCATGTGCATACGGATTTACGGCAGCTCTTCTGCCTCTCCTGACTTCTCTCTGCTGTTACTTCTTTGTGAGAAGTAAAGCCTGTGGTGGAAGAGTGTTCAGCTTAGGCCTGCAGCTTAGAAGGATGGGATGAAAAATCTTCCTCCCTAGTGTCAGTGCATGCCCTTCTGTCTCTGGGCTGCCTGGAGCCCTGTTGAGCAGTCATGATTTGATGGGACATACCTGGATTCTGCCTTTCTTTCTCCAAAGAGAGTTAGCTATGCTTGGCTAACACAGCCTTATGTCACTGACAGATTATACAACAAATGACCAGTGTCTGACCAAAGGTCTACGGAGTTCAGCTGCTTGTATCCTACAGTGGCCAATGATGGGTTGCATGGAGAAAGGTACTGGAAACAAGGCAAATATTGGCTAATGCTTACTTTTGTATAGCTTCTCAGCATTTGTCAGTCAGAGACTTACAGGCCTCTTAGGGTGGAGACTAGATTTCTTGATGAGGACTGACTTACAGCTACACAGCTTGGAACACAGGTAAAGGAGATCAGGACTTTGTGGCCTCCATTGCAGGCTGCCCAAGAATCTGGTTCTCTGTTTCAGCTGAAACTCTTCCATCAGTTGCATGTGGTTGAGTTTTGGGGAAGCAGGTGGGGATAGTAGTGTGTGCACACAGTTTGGAAGTGATATGAATTAAAAATGTGCTAAGTTGTAAATAGAGGTGTTGACGATATGGTTGGCAATAACAGATGTACTTGACAGAAGGTGTGGGTAGCTGTTCAGTACTCAGGAGGAGAGCATTCAGCCCCCCTGCTCTTCAGGAGTTTTATGAAACACTGTCAAACCCAGAGTGTGTTTGAAAAGCACCGTCACCCTTTCAGCCAGAAGGACTGTATGTACGGGAGAGCGTATGCTGGACTGGATATGCGTTCGGTTAGCTACCTCTGTCGCAAATGTACATCTGCTGTGAACAAGAGAGTGCTGTATGATCCTGATGATTTGTTTTGCTGTTTGTCACACGATGCACCTAAAACTAGGTTCAACAAGTCTTTTCTTGTAACTGAGAGGTGCAGTGTCAGAGATATCATCTTGCTCCCTGTTGGCCACTTCTCCTAGTGCTGCTGAGAGCCTCCCAACCATATGTGCACTCCTGTACACACTGCTTAAATTTTCCATATGCCACCTGACAAGCTTTCCATGGCAGTTTGTACCACCTTGAAATATCTCCCACTTCTTGTAACGAAATGTGTCATGTGGGAATATTTTTGCCCTTCAGAATATTTCACAAAGACTTCAGACCTTCTCATGAGATGAGCAATGTCTTTCTAGAAAGATTTAGATTACTACAGTAAACAGTAGTCTGCCACCATCACAAGCCAACAATACATTCTATTCTTTTTGCCCCCTTAGATCTTCTGGCAGCTTTTTTCCATGCTATACTTTTGGTATTGCTGTCTCCACAGGTAACTACAGAAGCAAAAAAGACTCTCAGAAACTACGTGTTATCTAACATGAGGACTGTATTAGTTTCTCATTTTTGTTGTTGTGACTCTAGGGAGTGCGCCTCTGCAGGTAACATCAAAGTAGTCCCTTCCCTCTGAATCTCAAGTCTCTGGATGATTCACCATAGCAATCACCTATGTGGCATTTTATTCACAGAAATTGGAATTTAAGCACAGTTTCAACTTAAATTTTGAAATCTGGAGTGGACAGACCCTGTGTAATTTTCCCTAATGCATCCAGAGCTTCATCCAAGCATCATCAGTACAAGTTTGGATTTCAGTTTTTAACCCAGGAACATCTCAGTAATTGAGTAGCATGAGCAAAACACCCACTCCAGCAACTTGCTGATTATTTCTAGAGGTGTTGGCTTTTTTTCCTTTCTTTTTCATTCCATGATTGGTTTTATAGCTGAGGAAAACTGTGCAAAGTACACTTTAATTTGGAGCTTTTTACATAAGTTACCTTCTAAAAAATAACTTGACCCCGGCCTTGCAAATTCTTTTTCTGAGACTAGCTGTTTACATAGCTATGTCACATTGTGAAAAGTTCAGTGATATATTAAGAGTTTGGGTGTACAATGCAGTGGGTTTATATTGCGGGGGTGGGGGGGGGGGAATTCAAGATAATGCTGTGAGGATTTTGTAATTAGGTGGGGTTTTTTTGCCTTTGACTTATCGTAATTTGTGTCACATTACAATTAAGAAATTGCATTTAAAAATAGAACCTTTCCTTGTGGAAGATAAAGGAATGAAATCACTGCCCCTTTTCATTAAGGTGGGTGTCGTGATTAAGACAGATGCTGAAAGACATTCTGCTTGATGCCAATTCCAGGTAGGGTGTTACACTATTTCCAGAATACAGGTGAGAGATTTTTAAAGTTTTTTTAAAGGTTGAGATTAAAAATCCTGTTGCCTCCATATGGAGTAGGAGCAGATGTCAAGAATTGTAACTTTCTATTGCTGAGGAAATCTGTGGTGCTTTATCTGTGTTTTATTCTTCTATAACCGAGTGTGTTTGTGGCAGTCCATCAAAGATCTGCCACAAAAAGCAGGCCTGCTACCTCTTGGGGCTGCCAGGTTTTTTTGAGTTTCTCTGCTTCATAGACCATCCTAGTTGGAGTGCTGAAGGCAGGGTTCACACCCCCTGCTTTCTCTGCAGCAGTTTTCACCCCAAATTATGTGTGTTTGAAAATAAGCGACAGCAAAGCTTTCCTGTTAGACTGAACAGTGCTCGAACATTTAGGAAAATATTTGTGCTGTTGTGTCTAGCATTACTAACTGTAGGGCCAGTTATAACTGTAGTAAGCAAAAATAAGCTTGATTTGAACTATTGAGATAATTGTTGAGTCTGTCATTTCAGAGACGTTTTTAAAACTCCACCTAGCAATGACTAATTAAAATAGGACCCATGTGCAATATAAACAGCAACATTGTAACTCTTAGGAGAGATTACTTTTAAGAGTTACATTGCTATCTATTTAAAGTATTATGAAGTGCTCCAATTCACAAAACATTTAGGTGCTTCATTACCTTTTTGCAGTCTGGTCATCCATTAAAACTGGGAACACTTCTGCGCCTCATGAAAGGAGACATGTACATGCTTTATTGAATCAGGGTTTAAACTAGCAGCACTGCCTACTGTTCTGTGGAAACTTAGTTTCTGATGAGCCATGCAAAGTCTGGAAGATTTCATATGTACACTGATAAACAATTTTCCTAGAATAAATAGGGCAGCACATGAATAAAAAAGGACATTTTTGGAAAAAAGATATGACAGCAAATCTGTTCTTGTAGTATTTGTAGAAACACTGAAAAGTTTAGCAATGACTGAAAAACATCTTGCTGCATTGTGGATTTACATGGGTTCTGAATATTGATATATCAAGCATGGATTTACTGGCAGGGAAGCAGTATTAAACAGCTTTAGGCCACATTGTCACTGGTGTGTGTGATCTGCATTTCCACATCAGCTGACATGGGTGCAGCTGCACAGATGTCGTTCTTAAATCTTCCCCCCTGTTATATCAGTGCCTGTGGTGAAACAGTCTGGTGCTAAATTAGATTATCAGAACATCCCCACCATATCTTGGAAGAGCTAGTTCATGCCTTGAAGAGTCTATGATTAGGAAGACAAAATACAGGCTGAACGGGATGATGGGGAGAAATGAAGAAACAGATTGCTTGCGTTTATCATTCATGTGTCTTGTTTTATGTTTTTTGATTCAAAGTATGTTGGTTTGGGGTTTTTTTCATAAACAGTACGCATACCTATATTCATTCTGCAAAATTATGTGTCCTCTGTATCTGATTCATTAAATCAGTTTGCTTCATGAGGATCACAGTTTATTATCCCTAATGGGATCATGGCTGAAATGTTCTCTTCTGAGCTGTCCTCTGTGGTTTAGTACACCTGTCCCTTAAAAATTTTGTGGCAGCAGCCTGTATAGCCATGTTTTCACATATTAGATTAGAATTTAGGTTTCTCTGCAATATCTTTACGTAGTTAATGGAAAAAAACAGCTTTTTCTACTGCTGAGCTGGATTAACAGAAGATTGCCCCTCCCTGCACCAAAACTGATTCCGAAATTGAGATAAGTGATTTACATTCCAAAAGGCTCATTAACTGTCAAACTGCTATGGATTAGATCACTAATAGCATCCTGATGGCTGCATGCAACTTCCAGCAAATTTGTTGGTAGCTAGCATTAAATCCATTTGAATTATAATGGGGAGGCCCTAATACATAAACATTTATTAGCAGGACTATGTAGCTGTAATGACTGCCAGCTCTGTATTTTAATTTTCACTAATGGTTTCATGCTTGTCCTAGATATTGTTGCTCACAGGAACAAGTGCAATGCTATGCTTTGGCAGTTTATGTCAGAGATTCAAACCCAGGATACCAAAATGTAAAAGCAAAGTCCCGGAGTCATTCCCTACATGTGACCCAACCAATCATGTCATTACAGCAGGGATTACAAAGGCTGACAAGGCCAACTTCACACATTTCAGGGCATCACATCAACTCTCCCAGCTTGTGAGATCATTTAAAAAGAAAGAGATTAAGAAAAATCAATGTTACCACCATTTTAGTTGTTTGCTGTCATCCGCTTTTCAAATTACTAGACAATTTTCTTTGTATTTCAGGACTTCTCCCAAAAACATGAAGAAAAGATCTTTAGTTAAGAAAACTGGTATTTTTGTCATTTGTGATCTTTTGAAACGTGCAAAGACTCATGAAACTTGTAGCAGAATCAAGACAATTGGCATCACTGGAAAGGATGGAAAAAGTTATTGCAATGAAGTTTTCAATGCATTTGCCAGTTCCCTGGCCTACCTTTCTCCCATCACTCTCAGCAGCATCCCAGCACAACTTTGCATAACTCCCAGGATAAATTCCATGCAATCGTCTTTGCTTTTCTGTCCTCTGTACTCCCCCACACCTTGGAGGAACTGAATTCTCTTGTGGGAGACCTCCAAGCTGGGTTGTGGCTGTTCTGCTACCCACTGGTTTAGATGTGACCTTCAAAACTGCTGAGCGCTTCCCGTCCTCACTGGAATCAGTTGGAGTGCTGGGAGCACAGCAGCCTTAAAAATCAGACTGCACATATCCCAGTGGATAGACCCTGAAACAAAGATGCCTGAAATGAAAGGCCACTGTTGAATACATTTAGTCCTAAGAGATTTGCTTTGTGCAAATGCCAGAAGTGATGTTAGAGACAAAATAAAATCTGCTAACTGGTAGAAATATGAAGCTATCCTTTACTATCGATAAAATAAAAGCAAAGGTAGAAAATTGAAGTAGACAAAGAAAAGAGGGATAAAGACCGTAGGACTTCAATCTCAATGAATAATTAATTGATTGTACTGTTTTCTTCCTGTTTTTCAACATGTCTAGATAAAGAAAGGCATTCACCTTGAGCTGCTTTCTTCCAATTAAATAGAAGGCTCATCATATCAAAAAAGAACAGCAGGAATTTATTAGGAGTAGCTCTTAATTTAAAAGAAGTTGGCCTTTCTGGAAATGCTGATTGTTTGAAGACCATTTGTATCTCTATTGTGTCTCATTATTGACACGTTTTGTCATGGTTGGTATCTACTTCACCTGGTTCTGTCCATTTGAAGCTGCAGAGAGCAGTGTGTCTGTGGTAAATATTCTTTCATACCATCCGTCTTTTTATTCTGCAGAAATGGCAAAAAGGTAGCAGGATGAACAATGTTTCACTCCTCATTGTATCATGGGAGCTTCATCCTCCTGCTTTTGCTTTTCCCTAGCCTTTATTCCCCTCCAGCCATGCTAGCAATTCACCTGTTTTCTCCCCACTTCACAGTATGTCACTCTGCTAGACCACTAATGCCACTGGTTCAACCTGGCAGCAAGCACATCCTGGGCTTGTGTCTCATTATGCAAGGAGAGTCAGCTCAATGTCCTGTGCTGGAGTGACACAATGAAATGAGTCATTTAGTGCAGTATGTTTGTGTGTTTCAGGGTTGGCAACTGGAGCTGCAAGCACACAACAGACTGATAGGGAATGGATAACAGGACTTCTTACACATGTAAAGCAACTTATCAGTACCCCGTCAAATGACAGAATCAGGGATCAAAGGGCCTAAGGGCTCTATCGGTGGTATCTATGCACAGGCAATACTCCTACAGTAATGGGGTCAGTGCAAGTTGTGGCCTGACATGCTGCTCCTGGTTTCCACTGTGTGGTTCAGCCAAGATCCCTCCTGTGCTCAATCACTACAGGGAGAGCTGTCTTTTGACTTTGTCAGTCATTGGAAGGTGCTAAAGGATTTGCTGCACCATACCTGAGGGTACCTGACACCAGGGATGGTTGGGTAGGTGGCAGGAGGTTTTCATAAAATTACACTTCAATGAGAATATGTGCAGTGTGCCTGAACCCATCTCTTCCTTGTTTAAATTTAGCCTTAATAAGTCCAGCCTGTGGCCAGCACAGGGCTCTGAGCTGAGCCTACTACTGAGAGAGTGTCCTCTCTCAGCCATCAGGTGTTCTGGGGTGGGACTATCGGTACAGGAAAAGAATGATAAGCACATTGCTGTAAGTCTCTTAAGCTGGAACAAAATGCAAGACTGTGTTTTCTCTTTTGCCCAAACCTGCACAGCAGGAACTATTTTCTAGAGTATTCCAGGTCTAAAGATAAACTTCCATCAAACATTATTTACATTTCTCATTTTCATATCAGTTTGTTAATAGAAAATGCCATGATGCGCAGAGGTGTTGAAAAGAAGTCTTGGCAAAGGGAATTTTAGAGGAGATATGTGGAGAGCAGGTATTAAAATTAATTTTTTTGGATGGAAGCATTGGATAAACTTTCTGAATATATTAACTAAGAAACAGCATGTGTGAAATATATTATCATATTACTATGCTGAAAGACCAGTTTAGAAAACATCTTGTATTGTATGCAAAAAAAACATCAATGCATTTCACACTGCAGGTACATAATAACAGTGCTACTGGTTTCCATTGTTTTCCATTTCCATTGTTTAGCAAGACATGAAAATGCATATACACAGAGAGGCAACTGAAATCCGCTCAAAGCTTTCTTTAGTTTGTAGGAGGTTTACAGTTGCTGAAAGGTGAAGCCAGGAGAGCCTTCCAAAAGTGGTTCTTCTGTGTGAGTCCAGCATGACAGCCTCTTGAGACAAGAATATTTGATCATATTTACTTGCATTCATTTTTCTTCTATTTTTTAAAAGTTGATAAAATGCAGGACATTTTAGCCAAATGTCTCTTGGTGTTGTGTTTCATCCCAGAGGCAGCTCACAGCTTTTCATCAGTGTCAGCAAAAATAAATTTTTGGACCCCATGCATAAAAACTAAGTGACTTATGAATTACTTAGTAACTAATTAAGCAAGTTCCATTGCAGTGGTCCCTCAGGGCAGGTAGTTATTGGAGCCAGGGGCAGGGAAATTTGAAGGCTGTAAACAGGCTTGGACATGACTGTCTCCTCCTGAGAGATCAGGTTGTAGCCCCAGCTGGGCTCTGCATGCAAACTGGGTGAGAACTGGGATCTTGCTACGCGGTCTCAGTGTGATGAACTGCTTGGGTGAGCTGAACGTTTTGCCTCTACTCTCCAGGCCAGAGCAGCCTGGGGAGTGTTTTCAGTTTGAAGATGTGTTTTCTCATGCCTGCATGTCTGCCTGTGCCAAAAGCCAGCCTTAATCTGAGCCTCAGAAGGGCACCCCTGAACTAAGCCTGGGTGAGTCTCCATCAAAATCTGCCTTGCTACAAGCTGCTTCTTCGCAGCTTCAGTCGTAGCTAAATTTTAAAGTCTACCAAGAAGAGCAAACCCTGTTGACACTGCTTATTGATTGTGGCCATTAGTGACTATGGTTTCATAGGGCTTACCATGAGTTCCATAGGGTTTACCTGAAAGTTGCTCAGATTTAGCTATTCTGTGATATTTTTGGCCTAAGTTTCTTAAATAGCCATATTGACTGCTCTCCTGCAGTACCTTCCACAGGACATTGTACTCTGTCTGTTGGGTGTTTGGTTGTAAGTTAAAACCCCTGAGTGCCAGGGCTGAAATATCTTATGGTGGAATATACAGAGTCTGCATCGTGAAATGGTTCTTCTTTAAAGTAGTCAGCGACCTCTTTTGCACCCTTCATACTCCAGTGTAAAAACCTCGAACTCCCCTCCCCTTACGGTGTGCTGTAAGGAGATGAAGAAAGAAATTGCCAGGTATAATTTCACTGTGATCGAATATACCTTGTCTTAGGCTCTTTGTGCTATTAGATTTGTGTTTTCTTAAGATTACTGCCTCAATAAGACAGGAAAGTCTTGAGGTGAATTTTGTTTGAGCCATGGAACTATTACCACCTTTTCAGATTGAGTTAGTCAGTAAAGGTTTAATTAGCTTGTTGCTGGTCTAGGGCCTGATTTGCCTCTGTATTGCACATCTGAAGTCTGTGCTATGAGGTGGGAAGTAATAATAGCTCTGACTAACAGGATCTGAAGGACAATGAGATTAGTTGGGAAATAAAGAGAGAACGTGCAGAGATGGGAAATTGGTTAATTGTAATGACATAGAAGTAAAATGAAGTTTGGAAAAAAATTAAAAATTGAGGGACCACAGTAAAAATATTGCTGAATAATGTTCGAATCTTCTCTATTGAATCAAGAATAAAGAAAGCACCCTCTGACATGGAATGATGTATTTAATTAATTGATATAATTAGGGTCCTCTTGCAAATGCAGGTGTAAGTGCCAAATTGTTTTTTTCTTCTTTACAGCAAATGATTTTTTGAAGGAATTAAAAGTTATTTTGCTAAGACATAACATTACTCTGTACTGTCTCGCGTCTGGTAAGGCACCTGATAAAGGAGCAAATCAACTGCTGAAGAGTATATATCCCAGATGAGGAAAACCTCCTTTCTGAGTTCAGAGCTCTCCTGTGCATAAGGAAGCTTCCTAATTTTTTTGTCCCTGTGGCCTCAAATAGCAAGGTGCTAAAACTTTTGAGAAATATAGGGTTTAGGCACCCAACTTCCTTGAAAATTCCAGCTCTAAAGTAATCCAATCAGCACTATAATATTGAATCATAATGGAGCATGTATAACCAACAAGCCTGTAGTTACAATACGTAGAACATGATAGTAGGAAATAGGAGTAGATGTGTGGACTACTTTCACTTAATGGAAGTACATGCAAAACTAACACTTGTCTTTTATGATCAAGTCTTGTGCTCATTAGTTGAAAAAGTCAGCACTTAGCACCCCTGCTGTTGCCAAGAGGCATACCAGAGGTGGATTTTGTGTGCTCTGCCCATGAACCTGCTTCACGGCTATGCATATAACAACCAGTTTTATAGATCACAGTGAATGTAAGCAGGACTGATGTGTATATGTGCTGTATATATCTGATGTGTGTGTTTACAAGCAACTGAAAGTCATAACACTTTTCAGGAGAGCCTGCAGCCATTACAGGAAGCAGTTTTGGGCTGCTTATTGCCCAAAGGGGTTGTGTGGGCAAGTCAGATTTAGTAAGAAAAGATGTCTGTATATAGCATATCCCTGGCTGCAGTCATTCTTAGGGAAGGGAAAATTGTGGTCGTGTCAGATTAAGCTTACATATCTTTGGGTAGTATGCATGTATAGCAGGCTTGATTACAAGGCTTTTGGTTTCCAGAAATCATTTTGGAGTAGATATGCCCAAATAAATACAGGAACCGTAACTCACTGAGATCCTTCAATAGTAGTGCAAAGCAAACAGCCCCCGAGTCAGGAGTCTGATAGAATGCTGTCTGCAAAACTGTAATATAGGTCAGCTAAACTTGGTCTCTACTTCTAATCAGTTAGTTGTGCACTATTCAATGCCAGAATGTGTGCTTGTGGGTGCCAAAAAACAAATAATATCATATTCTGTTTTCCTGGGTTTTGTAGTAGTTCACAGAAAGTCTTCCACTGCTGTTCTTGGGTAGTGTATGAAGCTGTGGGGCTGCTATGGCTTCGGCAAATGGCAACGCCGTTGACAAGCTTAACAAGATGCATGTGTAAAAGAAAAGAAAGAATAAGACTTGCTTATAGTAGACGTGAGTCACAATAAATCCGTTATTTTTCTAGGCAGTTATTCTAACACATGGTCCAAATTCCCCAGTTGGGTAGGAAGACTCAAGCTAGTTTAAATGGGCCTTGTAAATTGTTACTTCTGGTATAGCAGGTCAGGAAAGCCTGGTAAAGCAGTGTGTATCTTGCCTAATAGTGCATTGCCTTCCTGCTGCTAATGCCTTGATGATATAATTGATTTAGCAGTTGAAGTACAACATTAAAAGTAAATTAATAAATCTTTAATTATGAGCACTTCATTAGCAAATTAATTTCTTAAACTAGCAACTTGACTAGGCCTGTATCAATTGACATAATTCATTAACCCATATGAGAATCCATATTAGTTATGCTTAACTTACCTGAGTGTATGAGGCAGGAGGTCTTTCTCAGTATAAATAAATTATTAAATCACTACTTATAGTCAGTTAATTAAAGAGCAAATTACTGAAGCAGCACAGATTTCCGACTTAGTATAATGTAGTGCCACGGATATTCAGTGAGCAAAGGATCATCCCATCACTTAATTTTTCTCCATTCTCAATTACCTGTAAGCTCCTGAGAAACGGTATGAGGCCACATTTCTCTCCTGATCAGTCCTGTGATGCCATGCACTCTTCCAAAGGCCTCTTTTCAACCTTAATTGCTGCTCAGCAGCAGCAAGCATCTGCACTTTTGTTTGAATGGGCTGGCACTACAACATGTTTGTCCAGCTTCTAAGTCTCTTGCTCTCCAGGACAGCAGGCAAAGAAGAAACATGTCTGTAATTGCTGTGGAAGCCCAGGATGTGAGATTACCTGAAAGTGGATGAAAATTCATTCTGGAAGTCAGTTTTTGGAATAATGAAAGGTGGAATTAGCAATTCAATAATTTGCATGCTGATTAGAGTAAGTTTGAGTTCATTTCTTTGTAGCCCAATGCTGCAGCAGAATCTAATTTTGTGAGTACAGTATTCTGGTAATGAACTGAGGATTCCCAAGTGTCATGGCTTAACCCCTGCCAGCAACTACGCACCACACAGCCGCTCATTCAGTCCACCCCTGGTGAGACGGGGGAGAGAATCAGAAGAGTAAAAGTGAGAAAACTCATGGGTTGAGATAAAGACAGTTTAATAGGTAAAGCAAAATCTATGCATGTAAGCAAAGCAAAACAAGGAATTCATTCACTGCTTCCCATCGGCAGGCAGGTGTTCAGCCATCTCCAGGAAAGCCGGCTCCATCACGCATAACAATTACTTGGGAAGACAAAATGCCATAACTCTGAATGTCCACTCCTTCCTTCTTCTTCCCCCAGTTTTATATGCTCAGCATGATGTCATATGGTATGGAATATCCCTTTGGTCAGTTGCGGTCAGCTGTTCCAGCTGTGTCTCCTCCCAACTTCTTGTGTACCCCCAGCCTACTTGCTGGTGGGGCATTCTGTAGAGCAGAAAAGACCTTGACTCTGTATAAGCACTGCTCAGCAGCAAGTAAAACATCCCTGTATTATCAACACTGTTACCAGTGGTTGAATCTGGATCCAAAACACAGCCCCATACTAGCTACTCTGAAGAAAATTAACTCCACTCCAGCCAAAACCAGCACACCAAGTAATGGCATTTGCAAAAGGCAACCTTCAGGTACTTGGTGCATTTTGAATCATGTTCCAAAACACTCTCATGTTGTAGCATTGTTTCTTGCTGTCATGCAGGCAAGGTCAGGCATTGCATTCTGAATCAAAGAATATTCAAAACAGAACTTCCTTTTAAAGTAAAGAACTTAAAATTTAGCTGATCAGGAGACATTAAAATACCATCTGTATTGGGGAAGAACAGTCCAGTGATTGATATGTACCTTTATAAAAACCTGTCCCTTCTTGCACAAAAATAACCAACAGAACTGTGTTTCTCCCTACAAGCAGACTAAAACCGAGCAACAATGAAATTGAAACTCCATCATTGAGGACCCGTATTCCCAAGGCTTACTTTCTAATCTGTGGGGGAAACTGTGGAGAATATATGGCTGAAGAGCTTTCAAATGGCTGCATAGTGCTCTGACTGTCAGACTGCTGCCGGGCACTGCACTGCTTACTAGCATTTTGTGGCTAGTTGAGAGTGGAGCTAAATGGTATCATATATGAATATTTTTGTTGCCATGTCAAAGGATCAGTCTTGTTCTCTACAAAAAGCCTGTTTCCTCAGGGACATGCAAATTCAGAAGATTAGATGGAAGCTCTCAACATAAAATGAAGGTTGGGGAATAGTAAATGGCAGTTGTCATAGTCTTTGAATGTCTGGACTGTATTTGGGATATAAAGTAAAGGAAAATTTATCATCCAGGCTTCAGGGCTCAGCTTTGATGTAGCACTCAAGAGTTTTCAGTGAAAAAAAATGATTTCTCTTTTGTTCTATGCCAGTGGAATCACATCTGAGTGGGTTACAGCACCTTATCCCATGAGTTGGTGCAGGTCGCTATCCACTTGTGTTGATGTTTGCTGAGTGCTTGTTAAATATGCAGGGAGCACAGCACATGAATATCTCCTGCCACCAAGCGATTTCTATGAAGTCCTTCTGTGGTACTTAATCGCTGGGTCAGGATGTGTTGACTACCTCAGAAGAAGCACTCTTTAATACCAAAGTTTCTATAGCTGCCAATTTTATATGATTGTTAAGGCTCTGAAGGTTTTACCAGAATAAGATAAAGGACATTGATGTAATTCCATTTACTGTCTGAACCCCCTAACAGGAGTCGCATAATTGTTGCTTGACTCTGTTTAATGACTCTGTAGGAGGTAAGGTGATGCAGACAAGAGTGCAGCCCTCTTATTGCTGCCTGCTCTAAAACACAACTCAGTCTATGGCCACGGTCACACTGGAAGGGTTGGCATCCAGAATATATTCTCCTGCGGCTGCTGGCCTTGTGCAAAGGTAGCCTTGGGGAGTTTGGTGGGCTTCCTCACCAGGAGAGTGCATGTGGGGTGGCTCAATCTTTTTTTAAAACTTTAATTCCTGTTCATCCATTTCAGCCAGTTGTTAATGCAAAAAGGTAGCTCTTGACCTGTTATAATTTGCTGTATATGGCAGCTGGCAGTAAAATCAGAGGGACAGTGGTGATTCACATTGAACAGAAATCTGCTCAAAATGCTTCCAGAAGGGGAGCAAACTGATTTTGGAGGTAAAAAGGGAGGGTTCCTTAGGCTCCTTTGGAAAATCTCCTGTCAATGACGCTATTATCAAAGTGTGTTATCAGCACAGTGGCTTCTGTATGGAGATGGAGCCATACATTCCCCTCAGCTGATGAAGAGCATCAAAGGTCTGGCATATCATTTACACTAAGTGGTAGCTGCCATTGGGGAGTGCTGGCTCTGTCTCACAGACTGATATTACACTCCAATGTACTGTGTGTACCACAAGTTAGGTAAAATGATAAATATTGTTATGAAAATCAAGGCTTTAAACCAACTAGTTATTTGGAAATGTAAGCCTACGTTTTTGGGTGCCGAAGATGTTATTGTGTTAGGTCACCTCTGAGTGATAGCTTGAAGCTCATTATAAGGACTTCTTCGTGGGTTAAGCAGCAATACAGATGAAAAGGCTTGCACAATCGTCTCTGCTGAGGCATGAGCACTACCTAGGGCAGTGATAAGACAAGGGGCCAAAAGACAAGCGATCCCTGAGCACACAGGGGAACCCACCCTGGAGGCTCCAGATGAGGTGAAATTCTTGTGCCCCTTTGCAGGAAGTTCAGTTGCTTGTCAAGAAGTTGCCCAAGTCTTTTATGAGTACCTGAAGTGACATACTCTCTTCAGACTTGTCCTTCTCATCTCTAGCAGGACTCAAAATATTACACACAAAAATTCAGAAAGTGTTCCCGTATTAAATTTAAGAAAATGTAAAATATCTTCTACAAAAGGCAGTTATTGCTATCTTGCTAAGTTATTGTGGTCCTCTCAGTGTTCAGTCCAGTTAATCATTGTTCATTGGAAGGACCTTAATTTACGCTGCATTAATGATCTGCTCTAAAGAGAAATTGTGCTTTTCAGGTTCACTGAAATGTTCTGCAACTGGCTCTTCAAAACTGGCTTGAATATTCACAGTGCAGCAGCTGGTACAAGAAATATTGTCCTTTGTAACGCAAGGTCAATAGATGTAAAAAGCTTCATGTTTTAAAGTTTTTATGTACAGAAGTTCTGCAATTAGGCTCAGAGAAGCTGCAGCGTTTATGCTTGTCCTCAGTTAAAATTTCAGGGCTGGAGTTCTTTGCTGTTCCATGCTTTATGCCAAATCTTAATTCACAGGAGGCAAATTAAAATTGCCATCCATGTTTTGCTTACCATCCCTGAGCCTGGACTGGCCAGGCAGTAAGTGAAAGCCTTTGCAGATGACACAGTCTGGGGTTTCCTCCTTTCTGGGACAGGAGCTTCCTCGGGGAGCTGGTCTCAGTCCAGGAGTTCAGCAGCCCCTCTGCCCGTCGGTGCTTCCCCCTAAGGAGCCATCAGACAGAGAAGAATCAGTGCAGCGCTGGCAGCCAAGTGGAGACAGTGACTAGTTCAAGAGGCCAGGCCAGGCGGAGGATTAGCAGGTGATGTGCGTGCACACATTTTGGCAGTTGGGTCTTGCTTTTACATGAGCACAGCGTGACCCAGAGGCACTGCTGTGCCGGGGTCCTGGTGACCCTTCCTGCCTTAGGCACGACGTGGTGGGACTGGTGCTGGTGCTGGGGGTTGGCCGGCGTCCCCCCCCCCACCGATGCTATGGCTCTGCATTCATGTGGCAAGCAAACTGAAGATTGTATGTGTCATTTTAAGGCATTTCTTATGGTCAGGAAAAGTGAAGCCACGTGGTGGGACATGGTTGCAATCTGCTTCTCTGGGACAGTGAGTATCTTATAATTTATGGAAAACAGAACACAGGGGGAGCCATGTGAAAGAGGCAGTAGCCTGGTGGCTAAGATGGTCCCTGGTGGTGTGAGGGACCAAAGTTAGTGTTTCTGGTCTGAATGAGGCAGAGCAGAGACCTTGGTGTGAACCTCTGATGTCCAGGAGGAGCAGCTGGGTTATTTTCAAACCCTTCCAGGCAAAAGTTTCATCAAACCTCTGTGGCTGAGAGAGCCGCCAGACTTCCTGTTTAACCTAAGTTCGTGTTTTAGTGACACACTTTTTCCCTGGAAAATGCCTGACCATCTTTGTACTTATAGGGGCACAACAAGCAGGAGTCATCCCCGTGATATGACCACATGTGCTTTGTGTAGTTTTTTACTGGGTGTGTATAACTTAGATACTTTGCAGTTTTCTGCTAGGCCAAATTAGCCTTTTAGTCCTTTGTAAAAAGATGTAAAAAATATTTTTACCATTTTAATATTTTAATATTATACATGAATATATTAATATTAATTAATTAACATTAATAGTAACATGTTAGTATTTAATATTTTGTGTATGGTGGTTTTAATATTTTATGTGCTTTTTATTTTGTTATTTGGGAGTTTTTTTAAAAAATATTGTTGGTAGGAAACAGTGGTCAGAATCTACCCAGATTGCGTCAATGTCATCCAACTAAAACTTTCACAGAATCATGGAAGAACAGGTCTCCCAGCAGTAACAAATGCAGATGGAGTCCCAACAGCAATGTTAGCAGGAAAGCAATTAGAGATCCAAAGGGATTACATGGAAGTCTCCCAACAAAGTAGCAATTTTAATGTTTGCTTTCACTGCAGTTCATAAAGTGAATAAAAGTTATCACTCCAGCCCAAAAGATTTGGGTTTCCTGACATTAGACTGTGAAGACCTGGTGTCCTCTAACTCACAGAACTATCTCAATGAAATTAAAGCATTTCTTTCCAGAGGAGAGCAAACTAAAAGTGGGTATCTAGTGCATTCAGGGACAGTGTGACTATGCATTAATGCATTCGTTGAGCATTTGCTTTTTTTCTCTCATATCTGAGCTTTCCTAAGTGACGGTGAGTGGGAGGGATACCTTTCTACTTTCCAGTGTCTTTATGCAACCTAGAAAGCCTGGACTTTCCAAGGAGGTCGATGCCAACAACTGCACATGATCCTAAAGCTAAAGGACGGTGTTGTAGCTTCCCCAGAGATCTCTTTTGTTCCAGAAAACTGGGGATTCCCTTGGCACAAGGGTTCCCAACCAGTTTAGATCCTGCTTTTTTCATACTGTGGATTGAGCATCACTCTTCCCTATCCCAGATGAACTGATCTCCCTGTTCTGCTCCTGAATGATGTTACCAAGATTTGCCTGCCACTAGTAGTCAGCCTGTATTGCACCTGCAGTTTTTTTCCAGTTTTCTAACTGTGAGAGCTTGGGGTTTCTCATATGAGACTCAGAAATCTGTACTGGCTGGGAGTCTGCCAGGGACCAGTATAGGTCCTTGAGGGCAAATATTTGGTGCCTGTCCATGCAGCGGCTATTGTAACTATATCATATTTTGTTTCTGAGTGGATGAGATGAACTGCATGCAGATAGTCATCAACCATCATATTTCTCTCCTCTTTTAAAAAAAGCTATGAGCATATAAGGTAAACTCCACCCAGGAACTTCTTAAAGAATTTATACATAGTATATATTATAAACTATCTGTTTCCTGCTTCAGAGCAGTGAAAAGTAACTGAGAAAGTAAAAGTAAGCAGAGGACAGTCAGTGGCCCTGAACAGAGAAGTGGGCTTTCTTAATGAAGAACTTTCCAACTAAGAAATAATAAAATTGTTTAGACTGGAGCCCCCTGGGGCCTGTGCTGTTTATATGTATTAGTTTTTCCAGTGCTTGAAAGCAGTTCTTCATGGTTGTGACTTGGAGGTTTGCAAGCTATGTAATATTTATATCACATAAATAAAAGAAACTACTTGCAGATAATTTCCAGACCATTCACGTTAAATGCTTCTCTTCCAGCCAACTTGTGTCCAAAAGTTTTTTGCCAGTGTTGACAAGATTGTGCTTGGCTTTGAGCTCTATAGCTTAAAAAGAGCTAAACACCTATTGGTTTCTTCTCACTGTTTTCAAACATCAGTTAAACTGAAAACAAGGGCTATAAATTATGGTGACCTTTCCAATGACTTTTCATTTGTGGGATAGAGATGTGATGGCGTGAAAGCACTGTTAATAATAAAAAAAAAATTAATAACTTCTTCAGGAGCTGCCAAGCAAAGTGGAAATTGCTTTCTGCTTGGTATCAAATTTTCATGTAAGGTACTGTATCATGGAAATTTTCAATCTTGTTAAAATTCAGATGACCTAAAAATAATCTTACCCCTTCACCTCTGTACATTTTGTCATCTCAGCTGACAAATGTGATTTTTCTAGATTTAATCAGCATTTTATAATGACTCCTACCGAAAATACAGCCTGTTGGTTTTTCCCTTGTTGGCCTGTAAAATGTATGGGCAACAGTGGGTTTACATGTTGGTCTAAGAACTTGCTAAAAATGTAACAGCCACAAAAAAGCATGCTGTGGGCTGAATAGCGTCACCCGCTCTCTAATCAATAGAATTTGCATGTTTACAGCTTTTCAACCAGTTTTTTAAAAACACTTAAGGAAATGTAGCACCAGACCATAGTTCTGTAGACCAAAGATTTTGCTTAGTTCATGAGGCAGCTGTGCCATTATTGACTATAGCAATCCCATGCTATTTCACAGGCATGATTAAAATTTTCCCCAAAGAAATGTCTTTTTTTTGTGAGAAGGCAGTGGATTCTCCACGGCCCTTTGACTCTTGGCTGCTCTTTTCTTCAAAGATGTCAAGTAATAGCCACTGAAAATTTGTTGCTTTTGTGCCAGTTACATGTTTGCAAGAAATAGAGTGGAGAGCAGATAGGTACCAGTTGTCTGTATGGGCCACTCCACACAGCTGATCTGTGCTAAATGCTGAAGCGTGGCCTTGAAGTGCAGAGCTTTGGGTCCTGTAGATAATTCACTCTCTCTCTGGTTTCCTAGGGCGTGCTCAGAAAGCTATGTTTATGATCACTTGAAAACCTTAGATAGCAGGTGACAGAAAGCTTCTACCTAATCCTTGTTCATCCTTATATATGCAATAGCTTATATTCCATCTAATTTTGATAGAAGAAGAAAAAAAAGTCCCCCTCATGCTGGCTCTTTTACCTCAAATTTACTTTTTAACTAGTGGTGGAAGATGGAGAGGAGATTCTCAGCCTGTACTTTAACCATTGAATTACGTCTTTGTTAGTGAGATTTTAGCTAGGATGAAGAATTCTGTCCTCACTGAAATGACTGTGTTTATCAGAGTTCTGCAAAGCTCACTGCTTTTCAGTAGCTCACAGACGAAAGATGCAAACAGCATAAGAAGCCTGAATTTCAGTATTTGTTCATCTATCTTTTGAGTTTCCTTTAATTTGATGCTATCTGACTGCAAAGGGAGTTTTGCAGTTCTTCAGCAGTGATGGTGGGTCAACAGGAAAGCAGGCAAACATTTCTGCTAACTGTCCATGCACAGTGAGCAGTACAGAGAGAAAACAACTTTCAAACCTAGCTTCCAGCTTCCTCTGGGTTTGACAGGAGGATTCAGAAGGCCCAAAACAAGAAGTCCTTTTCTTTTCTATATTTTAATTCCTGCTGTTAAGATGGTGCTTTATGCTGTGGAGGCCTACTTTGGTGTTTGTATGTCAGTCATAGTTCCCCAAGGGGAAGCTCACGGGGTGGCTGCATCCAGATGGGCCTGCCAAGTAATCCTGGCTGCTCAGCAGGGTGCCACCTTCTGTGGAGTGACAAGGTCCTAAAGAGATGAAGAGGGAAAGCAGCATGAGTCCATCCCAGGAGGGGAAGATGCAAGTCCTTTTCTCTGTATAAATTGTCCTTGAAGGGAAAGTGCAGGTAAAGCTGTACCATGAAGCAGATGTTTGGATCGTGGTGTCAGCTGAAGCACTGCTCTTTTTAAGGTCAATTTTAACTGTTGACACAGCCCAAAGGTGCATGTAGCTGTCAATTTTTTATTTTGAAAATTCATTCTGCTTTAATAAATTGGAGAAATTCCTTATTCTAGCAAAGTCCAGAAATAACAGATGGCTCATTTGTCAGGCATCAGCAAATCCTAAAGCTGTGGGCATGACCCCTGTCCATGTCCTGTTGAGAAATCTACCTGTCTTCAGGATTAGGTTGCCCAAGAGTTTGGTGTTTTCTCTAACAAGACCAAAAGTGTAAGTTCCACTTGCTTATAACATGCTGTTGTTGAACTTAAAAGCTCTCTTCCGCAAAAATAATGGAGATTTAATGTAGTTGCTGGTGTTCTTCATTGTGTTTTGGAGAGCATTCAAACTGAGAAGTATTAACTTTCTGAATTGAGAAAGTTAGAACTTCAGAAAGTTGATGAGGCTGGACAAAGCTGAACTGTGTTTTCTTCAAGCATTTGAGCCTTCATTATCCATGGAAGTGGAAGTGCTGTTACTGATTTGGGGTGACAGCTGGATTAAGAACATATGGCATGAGGTCAGCATCTTGTCAGACTGCTATGGACCTGTGTTTTGGGTTAGCGTGGAACATGTCACCAGATTTTGCTTGAAATGAAATAGGTCCTGCAGGTATTGGGATAAGTTGTTGTGGTCAAAACCAAATCAACCTTTTTTTTGAAAGTACCTGCAGCACTGTAGATCATGATTTCCTTGATTATCCATGAAACTGTACCTAGCAGTAGTATTCTCACCAGTTTTCATTTCATTTCACCATTTTATTTCACGCTCATCCAGCATGACTCAAGAGAGCATTAAGGCTTTACAACTGAATATGAGAGCAGGAATACTCAAGAAAGAACAGCCCCTAACAAGTGGCAGAAGTCAAATGGAGATTTTACCTTATTTTTGTATAGCATCTTTTAACCTAGAGCGTTCCATGAGTTAGTGCATTTATTGAACTGTTGTGTTCACTGCTGCTTCTTGGTCATGAGTCACTCCAGCTGGTTATCAGTGCTTAGCCCTGCTGCACAGTAATCAAAACAAGGAAATGGAGCTGGGCTTCCCATGCTGAGGACCCTGCCAGACTTTCTAGCTAAACAATAGGGTAACCGAAATACGCTGACAAAGCAGACTGGTAGACTAATAGGGCTAAAGCTACTGCACACTGCTGACTGCTGAGAGAGGGACATGAAGAATTTCATATTGCTTGTGAGAGCTGCTGGCATTGCTTCTTTCGATATAGATTTTTCTCACGTAATCCCATGCTCTGACATGCTGGCTTGATGTATCATCTCAATAATGTGGGAAGACTGGGGAAATTCAGTGAAATGGCTATATTTCAGTACTGTGTCTGTGAAGGGAAGGATGTCAGTCAATCACCGGCTGGAAAAAGCAAACAGCGTCTTATCACTATGTGAGACTAAAATTCTTAGTGTCCCTTTGTGCAGACCTGTGCCTCCATTTTCAGGCCCTTCACTCCCTTACACGGTCATGTATTTAGCCTGTGTTGAGCACCGGTAAATCTTGCTGCATTTCACAGTGGAGAACCACTTCCCCACATTGCAGCAGCAAAGTCGAGATGAGGAAAAACAATAACAGAGAAACTTCAGTTACTGCCCAAGGAGATCTGCCATACCAATGAAGCAATTAAAATGACGCCATTAAATTAACAGCTTGTACACTTACAAGGAGTGACTTTAGGGGATTACTGTGGCTATGAAGAAAGATTTAAAACTGATCATTTAAATATTTTGATTATTTGATCTGCTGATGCACTGTTTCATGAGATGACAGCTCTTCTGCAAGTGGATCAAATCACTTTCCACTTTGAAGAGGTCTCTGAGACATCCCATTGAACTGACTGGTCATTTGACAGAGGGAATATTTCATGTTGTAGCAGTAATGGTGGTTTCAAGTCACATCGATTACAAGTGGAGATCGAAAAATATTTGACATAGGCTAAGCACCTGAATGAAGGTAGCTGGTATCCTTTCTCAGTTATGTTATTCTTATTATGCTTTGCATCACTGTTATCAGAACCACCATTTTTAGCTAATCTAAGAAAGAGACTAAGAACTGAATTTGTAAGTAAGGCTGCTTTCCTTTTTGTGATGGTCTTGTCTTGGCATAGTCAGAGCACATTGACACAGCTGTGTGAGGAGACAGCAATGGTAGCACTGGTTTGCATCTGTTCGATGGCTGGTAGCATCTGTTTGATGATTAACGAAAGGATTTCAGCTGTTAGAGCTGTCAATCTGACACCTTTGATGATCACTAAAATAAATCTGTGCTACCAAGAACTGCTCATTTTTTTTCCCCTGCTTTTGATTTACTTGACTCTTAGTGTCCTTGCCGATAACTACTAGCGAGGCTAATGCGTTATAAACGCTGAAAAGTGAAGCAAGCGGCTGTCATTTTTTGCACAACAGATGTTCCTGATCAGGAATCAGACAAAGGATCTCATCACTCTTCCTCTGAGCAATTTAATTTGTCTGTTCCATGGCACACCAGCCACCTCCTGTCTAGTGACTGACGTACCCAAGTCTTACTTCATTTTAGGATCAGTTCCTTTAATCTTACAGAATTATTATGTTTTTTCTGTGCCAGAGCAAAGAGAGTGGAAAAAAGGAAATTGCTTCATTGCTTACAGTGTCACCCATAATGCATCATAATGAAAAATAGCAAAGGCCTACTTCAAAATAGGAAACCCAAGTACTACATTTTAAGAGAACTAGAAAGTACTCTATGAGCACCTTTTTGAAGAAATAGCCATTTAGTTTTGATGGTGTTTCTTTACCGGTTGTAAGGCTCAGAGGTCAGGATAGGCAGTGTGTAATCCATCAGATTCTTGTAACGCAATTTAGCAACGTGGAAAAATTGATATATTTTAAGCAAAGTTGTTTGCTGTGGATTCAGTTCTCCACTCTTTAATCATGCAAGTTGTCCAAAATGAGTAATTACTGGGGTTTTTGCTTGCTTTTGCATTTAGTTTGATAAAACTGTATCGCTCTGCTGGTGTTTTGTCATGATGGATGGGTACTGCTGGAGATGTAAATTCTATAGTTATTCTCTAGTTAATTTCCCGGTTATTAGTCTTGCATAAGACTGTTGTTTTGCCTATGTGCAGCTCCAGACTCTGCCGCCTGAGTGCTAGTATAGCCAATGGATGGCGATCATTGTTCACCCTGCAAAGGGCTGCAGACTGTGTTCCATGTTCCTACCAATATTTGCCAAAGACTTGCCAGAAGGGAGAAAAGCAAGGGAAGTTGGCCACGTGCACGTGGCCGGCCCTCCACAGAAACGGCAGCTGCTGCTGCCCATACAAATGGTAGCGTCTGTAGCCACAGTGACAGCTGGCAGTCCTGATAATGAGGAAATTGTTTTTGAGGATTTCATTGTAGTCCATCACTGGTAGAAGGAGAAACCACTCACATGACCTCTTTTCCATTTGGCAGGTTGACAGGACAGAAGTGATTCGAACCTGTATAAATCCCGTCTTCTCCAAGCTGTTCACGGTGGACTTCTATTTTGAAGAGGTGCAGCGGTTGCGGTTTGAAGTCCATGACATTAGCAGCAATCACAATGGGCTGAAGGAAGCTGATTTTCTTGGTGGCATGGAGTGTACTCTTGGACAAGTAGGTATTGCTGCTATTTTTCCCCTTTGTCTCTTATCATTTCTATGTATATGAAATATATCACCGTGTTAAATGACTGATGGGTGAGATTTGTCATTCGTGACAAAATTTGTAATTGGTGCTTTGAACAGGATAATTAAGAACTTTTGCTGTAGTATAGCTTAAAGTCAGCCAGTGCCATAGGAAACTGAGTGTCAGTGATTGGCCTTGTACAGTAAAAGCCCAGGCTCATTATACCACTGTTGAGAAATAGACTGATCTGGGAGAAAGTTATTGTTCCTAACATTACATGGTATTTAAAGCAATTTCCAAGTTAAAGGAATGCTTACAAATACACTTTACTCACATGGGGTAGTGCCTGGTGATGTGGCAAATAGAGAGATAGGGTTTGATTCATTTCCCTGACTCTCAGTCATCCAAAAGTTAGGTGTCTAGACTAAGTTACTCTTCTGATTTCCATCTTTAGTTCAGTGGAGAGAAACAGACAGTTCCAGCAGTTGATTCATTCCACCTGAGACACTCATCACAGATTAGGATAAATTGCCTTCAGAAGATACCTGTCTATCCCCATCAGTTATCAGGAGAGTCTAGACAGCTGGCGTAGAGTAGATACCTAACTTTTTAGATGACTAAATTTAGGAGTGATGAGTCCTACTCACAGGATCAATATCTAGAGGTTGTCAAAGCCAGATCTGCAGCAAATTCCTATATTGCAGACTGATTACATGGTACAGTGTCCCACCTATTACAGTTTATTTGTAACTGGCAGACTTTTTGTTATGCAGGGTCTCATAATACAGATCTCAACTCCGTCCATCAGGGCAAGGCTGTGGATGGTCTCAGTTTCACTGAGCTTGAGTGTAAATTTGCTCTCCACTCTGCGGTAGCTTGTGTGATGTAACCAGGCAGTGCTTTCCTTTAGATAATCCTTTGCAGCGCTTCTGCATAAGTTTGTAATCTGAGCATGGTAACTTGTCATGGAAGATGCTGCAAAGCTTTGTTTCCTATTTTCTCACCTTTTGCTGTTGCTCCTCAGCCCCACCACACATTAATCCCTTCGTTTTTCTCCCCAAAGCTATTAGACCAAACATGCTGAAAGAGGAAAGGTCCTCTCAGTGAGAGAATCAATATGAAATATATGTATTTATGAACTTGAAAGCTCAACATGAAGGTATTGGTATTTAGGATATCTACAGTGCTCAATAAGGTCTGTTCTTTTTGACAGACTTCTTGTGGCCTTAATCGATAAAAATAAGCTATCCTATAACACTAAGGAGAATGAGAAACAAAGAAAAAAGGTATTAACAATGTTCTTCTTGCTTAATTGGCTTGAAAATGAAGGGAAAAAAATGTCATTGCTGCTGCCTGTAGCATAAATGTCTTTATAATATCTCTATAAATAGCACACAGCTGGGTTGGTTGCAGTGTAATTTTAATGGTAACCAAGAAAAAATAATAACAGGCTGAAATCTGTTCACAGTAATGTAGCCTTGAGGACTCTGATCTCATACTTAGACATTTTTAGGGGGGGAGTTTGTCCCTGCTCTTTCTAGTTTTTTAGCTTTACATAATTCTTCAACTGATTTAAAACCCCAAAATGTTAGCACTGGCATCGTCGCCCGAGCAAAGCCATTGTGAGGAGTCCAGCACTGAAAATCCTACAGCACAGGCTGTACGTTTGGAGCTTACACTCATGCTTAGCTGTTTAGTGTAACTACTGTATTTTTGTAATGATAATAATAGAGCCGTGGCTTTTCTTGAGATAATTTTAACATGAATTTGTTGTTCTACATCATTTTAATGCCTGAATTAAACATGATTTTGTGAGAGTGTGTGCCTGCCTATCAATTCACTTTCCCATTGCAAGTAGGTCTTATCTGAGACATCCAGGAAGGCGGTAGATTTTTAGGCACAGTCTAAAAGACTGGTTCCCTCCCCACCCCCACATAAATTTGCCAACTTTTATTGCTCTCTTCTAGATAATAGTTGATCTAGAAGAGATTCACTGCTACCTGTACCTGTTCTTAGGTCATTTAGATGTGTAGTAAAACTGCATTTTTTTTCCTGAATCATTTAATACTTCTACCTTAAACAAAATCAGTAGGAATAACAAATAGTGGGAAAAGCAATAGCATGGTTATACAGTAAGCTGACTGAGAGAACTGAGTTTTCTTTTTCTTCTGATCTCTCTAAATCCTACATGTAGCCTACCCAATAGATACAAGCTTATTGGAAATTTGGGGCCTTGGATGCAAACGATGGAGAAATGCGTTCCTTCGGAAGGTGCCATTATTAGCAGTCTCCTCCCAAATGCTGTAATAAATCTGTGTCCTGAGAGTGACAGGGGCACCGACTTGTAGGCTGTTAGATCGTGAACATACACTGACTAGTGACATCCCGCTGGATTTTCAGCAAGATTTATTTCTACTGCTCTTGCCAGGACAAACCAGTTCTGTGCCTCTACTAGTAAATACTGTAGTTAGCAGCATCCTGGCATGCAATCAGTTATACCTGGATGTGAAGAGTAGATGGACTAACGGGCATTTCATATGCCACAGTATTTAAACACAGTAGAACTGTGGATAGATACCTGCTGTGTGTAATTAAGAAAACATCAATGTGCTAGATAGAGACATTTCCTTAAAGTCTTTTGTTTTGTCCATCATGCTCAAAAGTTGCCCTTTCAAGTAAAACAATAGCAGATTATCTCTGGAAGGGGAGGAGGTTTATTGCAAGGGTTTGGGGGGGGGGAACTTTTTGGTGTATTTTTAAGTACAAAAGGTCTGTTCCTTCCACTCAGAAAGGCTCTTCTAACATTTCAATTTCCCAGCGTCTTCAGAGCGTCCTGATAATGTGCCAGTTTGCAGCATGTTAAAAAATATGTTCTGTACAACTGGAATGATAGATCAAAAAAGCTGTAAAAAATTAGACAAGGTACTAAAGTTGAAAGTGCAAACAAATTTTTCTCAATTAGTAGCATCATCTTAAAATATGGTCTGCAATTACATGTAGTTTATAAAATGGAGTTTCTTAAAGAACTTTACATGAAGAGAATGTACCATACTCAACTAATTAAGCTGTCCATGCTGTATTACTTGAAGTGGCATTGTTAAATGATCCGTTAAGGTGCATAATTAAAAACTATGCATTTTTAAAATATGTTATTTTTCATTTTACAGTTCATTTCTAAGTAACTGCATAAAACTAAAATCTAATAATACCATTTTTTAACAATTAAGTTGTTAAAATGTAGCTATTTAAGCAAGGAAGCTATACTGTATTGTGCCGGTAACCTCAAAAAGATTATTCCAAATCTGAAGCATATTTGTGAAGTCATGGCACGCTATTTTTTTTTAACAGTGTTGTCCTCTAAAACACAACAGAGCATGAAACACACCTAATCTAGATGTGTTTGTGAAAGAAGTTGTTTGGGTTTTACCTTTGACTTTGGCTTTGTTTAGAAATACAGCAATAGAAAGAGCAGATGAATTCTAGCAAAGCTAACATTTCTAATTTTTACCCTAATTTTTTTAGGTATCTGTGCACAGAATTCCTCCTAGAAGACATTTTGTATCAGAATTTAAGCATGCCACCAGCTTGTTCTGACAAAATCTTTTAATTCTTGAGTTAAGGCTGGGTCTGGATAATTTCATCCCACATGAAAAAACTTCGAGGAAGATATGATTGAAAAACCTGTGTAAGGCTGGACGTGGAGACTAAACTGTGACAGAATAGTGGGTGTATTTCAATTAAGCCTAATGAAAAGCTGAAATTGGAGGGAAAGTTTAGTGCGGTAGCATAGATATTTGGGAATGTGTGCTCTTCCTGTTCAAATCGTAAAGTAATTTAAGTCAGAAGGGGCCTCTGGAGTCTCTAGTTCAATCTGCTGCTCAAAACAGATTAAAGCATGTTGCTCAGCGGCTTGTTCAGTCCCATTTTGAATATCTCCAAGGATGCAGATCTCACAGCCTCTGTGGGCTTTGTCCCAGTGCTTTGCCACCCTCACAATAGCAATGGCTTCCTGCCCCTAGGGTTTGCTTACCTCTGCAAGACCAGAGAAAAGCAGAGGCTTAATGAACCCTCACTTCTGTGTCACGTGGAAACATTTACAAATGCTTGTAGTAGCCTTCAAGTGGCAAAAGAAAGTCTGAACTGGCAAATCGAAAGTAAACAAAGCAGGTATATCTTAGCCATAGCTGGTCTTGCTTTGGGAGGAAGGGAGTAATAGCAGCTGCCTTGAGCTGCTGCTGTAGATGACTGCTCTCATCCCTTGGAGTGGGAGTGTTGGGGTAGAGCAGTCGTTTGGCACTGTGCTTTCCACGACAACAGAAATGGTTTAGGATGCTCTGTCAGGCTCTGCATCCCACCACTAGTCTTCTGGCTCTTTGATTCACTCTAAATAGTTGCCGTTCTTTGCATAGGCACTGGCAAGCAGAGGCATTTGTATGTCTTTGTAGTGATAAGCAGTGAAATCACAAGCAGTAATATTTTAACTGCCATTTTGGGGCACTACTGTATAAAGGTGAGCTCTTGCTTTCATGTAGGTGCTTTAGGTGCTATGAATCAGTTCATCCTTGGTTGTGGCTTTACAAATGTTGTCTTTAACTAAGGAGAGTAAGTTTTTCCCCTTCCCCATCCCTAGGAAAAGTATTCAGGCACTCCGCTCACCCAAATGAATCACTTCCAATTGAATCCCCATCTAATCACTGAAGGTTTTGTATTTCTGTTGCTTTGTGGTGGCTCACAAAAACTGTGACTGTTTTGTAGTACAGGAAGTAGATTTATTGTTTTTTTTATTTAGTGAGTTGGGGGGTTTTGTCCATCAAAAAAATTGGAAAAAAAATCTTAAAGGGACAAACACTGTCAGAAATTTGATAGCCTAATTTTTATGATATTCATTTGGGATTTCAAAACCTCAAACCCAAGTCCTTTTCTGTTTATGTGTTAGTGCCTTCAAGTGTTCTGAGCCTCTCTAATGCTCTCTTATTGGAATTGTTCTGTTTTATATTCCATAAACTTTGTAAAGCATTGAAATTTCAAACTTTTTAATAGCCGAAGTTAACTTCTTAACTATACAGGAATTAAGTATCAGGACGGTGCCTTAAGAACATTTTTATCTCTGAAGTTTCACCCAAAAGTCTCAGCCTGATCTTTAAGAACTCACAAAAATTTTGTCAATGAATAATCATTTTTTGACAAGAACTAAAGAGACTTATGTTGCCAAGATATTCTTGATTACTGCTTAGCTGTGCCTGCAACATCATTAAATTATAGGAACCAGTAAAGTTGTTATTTCTCAAATGCTGTGAACTGTCCCAGCTATGCAGTGTGGGAATAGCCTTTGTGGCTTTTCTTTCAGTATTTACCACAGCTGATGTTTGCCATTTTCAAATTTCTGATTTCATTCCTTGTTTGGTTTCTTTTAATTTACAGAAGTGTTAAAATATTGTTACAACTCACAACTCCCTTACTTGCTCAACTAGTAGCACAAGTAAAGAAAACTGCATAGATGTACATCTTTTCCTGCCAAGAACCTTTTCAAGTATTATTTAGAGATTTAATATTTCCCATACATGCATTTGTGTACAAATTATATTGAAAACTTTGCTTCTCAGTAATGAGTATTATTGTTTCATCTGTGCTTTTAATAATATATGCCATTAGCAGATTATGCACTTGAAAATGCTGACTGATTATTAGTTCAGTTTCAGCCATTGCAAATCCCCTTGCTCTTGAATTGGAGAAGGCTAAAAGAGCCATAATTGCACCTGAACTAATTAAATTGAAATAGTCTGCATGAGAATATTTGTTTAATAGACTGTTGACTGCTTCTGTGGTGCACAAGACATACGACCAGTTTTTTCAAGGTATTTGAATTCCTAAATCTCATTAGATGTCTGTATGCCTCCTTAGGTATCTAAATACCTTTAAATACTTGGCCTTTGATCTCCTGCAAATGAAGTTGCTCAATTCATTAGTGGGATGAATAATGTACTTTATTAGATATGAATGTAATTTTCTACCAGGGTTGACTCAGAGCAGAAGCAAATCATCAATGCAGACTCTTTCCTAACTTAAACACCTCAGTTATCTCCAGGAAGCTCTTGGTTTGCCATTGCAGCATGATCTCTGAAGCTGTAAGATTTTTAGTTCTAGATGAATCTTGCCAAAGTTAATGGAATTACTTGTACAGTCTGTACTGCTTTGTTTTTACATACTTTATCTTTTTTTATGAATTACTGTAGCAGTCTTTAGAAAAGTAATTTAAAATTTAGTTTGCTATTATAGTGAGTTATTATTATGACTAATTATGAAAGAGCTGCTACACTACATACTAATTAAATTCAAAGACCTTTTATGATATTGATAAGCTATTTCCTGTAATAACGTTATTGCCTCTTGTGATAGGGTTATCTTTTTTTTCTCAGTGTTCTGTTTTGACTGACTATTTTCAGGTATAGATCTTTAACAAAGGCAGGGAGAGGTGTAATTCAGCTGTAAATAGACTGTGAGCTGATCAATACTGTAGGGAACCAAAGAAATCTTGAAGAATGTATGGTACAGAAAATATCATAAGTGCAGGGAGGATGATTATAGCAATAAAACTGGCTCTACCAAGAAATAAGAATTCCGTGAGCAGTTAGAATGAGTTTTCCTTCATTATGGACATATACATCTGAACTTGTTCTCTTGCAGGGATTTCTTGGTATCTGTGAAGGGGTGAACTCATTCCCAAAACCTTTTTTTCATGAGAGTGGATTAATTTCACTGGCATCTACTTGCTGTCTGGACTCTTTTCGTGTTGAAATGTAGAATGCATGATGCGTTTTTGACTATCTGCCACCATTCATGGAAATTATTTGGTGGATTCAGAAGCAGCTGGGGGATAGATAGCAAGACAGACACAAGCACATCAGGGTTATATAAATATTGCTTTGTCAAAAACCAGGCTAAAGATGAATGTGTGAAGAAGGAGAGACAGTTTTTACACTGGGCAAGACCTACCTCAATTCTTCTGTCCTTGCTTAAACCTGTCATTTACCCACACAGGTAAAATGTTCATAAAGTCTGTCATTTTATTTGTGGGTGTTTAGAAGCTTACAGTATCTGACTTAAATGGATTAGAGCAAGAGCACACTAATATTTTAGTTGACTAGCTTCAAGATACATTTTACAAATGTTAAATTTTGAATCATTTATCTAGCCACTCTTGGTTCTTTCTACTTACAGTAATACCATGCAAGTATTACGGTCCTTCATTTGGGAGACTTTGTAGCTGTGAAAAAGGTGCTTTAAGGGTTATACTTGTTTTTATGCATGAAGGAGGAGAGCTTAAGAGAGTATGTACCATAACTAGTAAATACTTTTGATATGATTATGTCCTGAGTTTTACATGTCACAGAATCCTTCTCTTGCTATACACCAAGGATGAAAATAATTTTGGAAGCACAGTCAAGTAATTTCAATTGTATGTGTTAAAATCTCTGCCCCAACTTGGCAACATAGCAATTGCTTGTCAAGAAAGGAACAGAACTTGGATAAAAGATGCTTTATGTTAGGCTGGCTATGAATTTTAGCACCTTTGGTAGCAAACAATTCAAAAAGCTGTAACTTCAGGAGGCTCTGAAAAGCTCCTTCAAATCAACTGTTGTTTTAAAAAGGCAGGTTGCTGTACAGTGCTGAGAGTCAGCTTGGAGGCTGAAATTTCACAAGTACTTCTCTCACTTTTTGAATTCAAGCAATGCTGAGCACAACATGGTAAAAGCAAAAGAACCCAAACTAGTGACTGAAGGACCCAACACAGTGGTTCCTCCCCAGAAATGCAGAGGACAGCCCCAGAAGGCTTAAATAGCATTCATCCTCTCTCTACAAGCAGTGGGGTGCAACCAAAGAGGATGACAGTAAGATAGAGACAGATTTATAAAGTGGGTTTGAAGCATTTAATGTTTTAGTAGCTATTGGAGAAGGACAACTGACACTGTATTACAGGAGTTTGAAAAATCCCCTTTGAAAAGGAACATGTTTGTTCACTTTTCTAAATTGAGAAAAACAAAATGAAAATATGGAAGACTGATGTAAGGTTGCAGACTCGGTCTTGTCAGTTTGGGGTATTAACCGAGCCCATCTTAAGACACCAAATCATAACTGAGGCAAAATGCTTGGAAAAGACAACTGCAGGGCACAGAATTAGCCCTTACTGAAGTTTAAGAAGGGAGGAGGAAGCAGAGCTGTGGTACTATGAAATGTAAATCATTATATCACAGAGAAATTAAGTTTGGGCAGAATGTGCTTCCTAGTTGGCCTCAAGCACCACCACAGGGAGGTGTACACGCTTTTGTAAACAACATAGTGCCATGTTTAAAAAAAGATGCTGGTAGCTGAGTGAAATATGCACTTGGGAAGTTCATGCATAGTGTGAGCAAAAAGATGAGAAGATTATCTCTGAGAGGTTCAGTAGAGGATCAGCAGGTAGTATCACAGCTAAAGAGGCATAGGTCAGCAGTCCAAAAGCAACTGGAATGTTCATGAGGCTTAAGCTGGACACTGGTGCATGGACTAATATGATGCCAAAATCATGGACAAGGCTGAGAGCTTACAGTGGTCATTCTTCAGCTAGAGAGGTAGTTCAACTGCAATTTGGAAAGACACAAACTGAAGTAGTGCCTAGGGGAGGCAGGGAAAGTACTGCTTCTTGAGTTAGAAGCACTACCAAGCCACGGTGCTGATCAGGCATGAACATACAGTGGAGGGCAGGTAGATGTCTAGAGAAGAATTTGCAGATTTTTGCAAGGGTTGGTGAAAGATTCAAGAGACATTTTTGGAAAGAATATGATAGCTACTTTCCTTGATATATCAACACGGTTCTAGGGCATGCTGTTAGAAAAACACTGTGTTTCTATGTGTACCACTGCTGTTTGGTGGGAGATTGCCCCTCCAGACTTGAGGTTGAGTTGTGTGTGGCACCAAGGGCTCTGCACTGGGCAAGTGAATGCATTTGGTGGTGAAAATTCAGTCTGTGTAAAAGGCATTTGGATCAAGTGAAACATGCTGGTAAAATGTGACTAGGTGCTCCTTGTGGTCCTGAAAAGAGCTGGCTCTACTAGAAGAAAGTTAAGCAACTGTGCAAGTCCATATAACAGGAATAACACATCTGAGAGAAGAATTAACACAGAGCTGGGAAAGGGTTGTTCAGCTAAAGCTATTTGTCTGACTACCGCAGTTGGCAAGGAAGAGATACAAAGACTGCGAGTTGTGTGCTGTGGAGGGAAATTTATGCCTTACCTGGCTGTCTAAATAAGTAAATTTGGGGTTCCTGTAGGAAAGTCCAGTGGGCAGAAGAGGCCAGTCTGAATAAAGTATTAGAGACATTGAAGGAGTGGTTTAAAATGATCTTAATCTTCTAGTTTTGTAACTACAAAGCTAAGTTGCGTACACTCTCACATGTCACTAAGCAGAGTATTTGCCCAGTCCTTGGTTCTGTCAAAATCAGAGACCAGTGGTTCCACACGTCACAAGAATTCACAAAAGCAGTGTCACATATATAGAACAGGAGCTGTGGCCATTATCCATGGATGTTTCAAGAAGCCTTTAACAAAGGAATATTGGTGTTATATCCAGAGCTAGATATTATACAAGTCAATTTAATTGAAGCAAGTAAATGAAGAAAAAGCACACAGCTTTCTGATCCCAGAGGAAATGTGGAATGTGACCATCAGGCCTTCAGCTCAAGGTGGCACCTGGCAAAACTGAGTCAATGAAAGAACTTGGACCAGTCCCAGCTGTCAATTTAAACAGGACTCTCGGTATGATATATGGGATTTATCTGTTCCTGCCAATGCTAAATCACTATGTTAAAAAGCCATATTGACATTTTCTCATTAGCATTGGGAATTCTGTATAATATTATTGAAAGTTATCCAAATATTTGGTTAAGGAAGGACGGCATAGAGAAATATGTTTTAAAAGGTTCTTAAGCCAGGTAAAGTAGGTCATTATATTTCACAGCTCAGCTTACACAGTGCTGATTAGTCACGACTCAGACCTAGGAGAGAGCAAACCTTCATCAGAGTCCTTGTCTCTGAGTGACTGCTGAGCAATGCACTGTACACAGCTGGTGTCAGTGCCTCCGTGCTTTTATCCAAAGCGCTGCATCTGTTCATACTCTTAAAATAAAAAAAAAAGCAAAGTACCTTTTATATATTTTAAATTGGAAATAGGATCAAAGGGCAACATGGGAATCCAGATTTAATTACAGAAATATAGAGCATCTGTTCACATCTCTCCTTAACCTGTTTGGGCTTGTGTGTAATACGGCAAATTAAGATCATCTTCAAGGAAATTTCCCACCCTTGTCTTACTACAGAGCTGATACCCCTTAGCATTGCCAACCAGAAACCTAGTCAAGATGATGTTCTGTTGAGGTGATTGCCTATTTGATAAATAGGAATCACTTCATGTGCGTATCCTCCCTCTCTGAAACAGAGCAGTGGCTTTTACATTCTGTTCCTATTCCCACCTCTTGCAAATGTATTCAGTATGTTATGTATTATTGGACATGGCATTGTCTCAGACCAGTACTAGGTAGTAGTTTATATGTGGCTGTAGCCACAAGTGAACTTAACTTTACTTCTTAAGTCTCTCTTAGCCTCACCTCTTAAATCTCAGAGCTTTCGACATCCATTTGTTCACCAGTATGTCATGGTCCTAATAAAATGTTCATGAAAAAACACATTCTGGAAATGTAATGAGGTTTACTAGGGCTGAACTGGATTATACTGTCCGTGTTGTAGAAAGAAGAGAGACGTTTACTTTCTACACTTCATATCAGTTTTGGACAAACTGTTTTCAATTGCAAGGTTTTGAAGTAGGAGTCAAACCAAAGACTCCTGAGAAATGAAAGACCTGTCGTTAATTACTTTCTTGTAAGCCATTTTGCCATTTCAGCTATCTCTGTAACTCTGAACTTAGACAAGTGCTTTCTAGGCCCTTGAGTTGTTGTTTAAGACTTTCTATCTGGCAATCAGGTCAGCAAATGCTTTTTATGATAATGTTCAGAAGAAAATTTACACCGATACATAAACAATAAATATGATATATAATTGATGGCAGCTTCTTTAGAAGTGGTTCTTTTAACCAATGAGAGCTGGTTTGTACAGTGCATGAACAAAAGGGCAATTTACTGCTAAGGAAAGTAGACTCCTTGACAGTTATTGCAATGCTAGTCAGCGGATCCTAAATTGCTAATTACAGTTTGAGGCAATGATGTTGGCACATTGTTGCCAGATGGAAGATTCATTTTACTGGCCACTTAATTAACAACTGGTAAACGGTTGCACCCAAATACACATATTTACATATGCAGAGTGCTTACTGTGTCACAATGATGCTAATAGCTTAGAGAGCAAGTCTTATTAATGCGATCTACTAATGGGAATGTCAGAATAAATTATCTTCTCTGGAACTGTGAGCTTTCTATCTGCCACCTGCATGGGAGCTCCCAAGCTTCAGGTTTCTGTCTGCCCTGTGCCTCTTGAAAGCTGGGACTCTTCCCAAACCAGCAAAGCTGGAGCTTCCAGTACCTAAAGGGGGCCTACAGGAAGGATGGGGAGGGACTCTTTATCAGGGAGTGGAGCAATAAGATGAGGGGTAATGGTTTCAAACTGAAAGAGGGGAGATTTAGATTAGATGTTAGGAGGAAATTCTTTACTGTGAGGGTGGTGAGGCATTGAAACAGGTTGCCCAGGGAAGCTGTGGATGCCCTGTCCCTGGAAGTGTTCGAGGCCAGGCTTGATGGGGCTTTGAGCAGCCTGGTCTAGTGGGAGGTGGCCCTGCCCATGGCAGGGGGATTGGAACTAAATGATCTTTCAGGTTCCTTCCAACCTGAACCATTCTATGATTAGTCTTTGGCTATAAAGATTGCCTGAAAGAGGAAGGGAAAAAGATTGTTTTACTTATTCATGGTGAATTAGACAGAAATAATGGGCTTAAACTGCAGAGAATTGGGTTAGCTGTTAAGAAAATATATTTACAGTAAGGATAATGAATACCATAATAAATTGCCAGAGGAGGGTGTTTCCCTCTACCTCTGGATATCTTTAAGAACTGATTAGACACACATCTGTCAGGTGTAGCTGACCCAGGTGTAACTGGTCCTGCATTACGACCAAGAAGCTGGACAAAGTGATTCTGGATGTCCTGTCCAGCCCTGTAGCAAGCCTGTGATGCAGCCATGTGATGGCTCTCCTGTCTCACTTTTAAAGCCCATTTTAAATTTGCTTTTGTCCTGCAATCTCCATCATGATGGTAGCTGAGGATAATCTGAGGTCCCACTTTTGCTTTTCCGTTCAATTCTGCAAACTAATGGGCAGGACAAACGTTTCCCCATGATGATGTTAGGCTAAAATTTACATGCTGTTCACTCCTGTCTCACAGCACCTTTTTTGCCTGGCTGTGACTTTGCATTACTCACACTCCTCCAGCTCTGGCCATTACCTACTGATGTGGTTTATTGCTGAAATGTGTATGATGCCCAGGACTCTAATAAAGGGCCTGGAGCCATTCTTTTCCCTTGATGATTGCCTCTCTTTTACAACCAATGCTTCTGCATATTTTGCCAAAGATGTCTATTTGTAGATCATTTTATTTGAAGTGTTATAGCTTAGCCATTCGGGTGAAGTTGTTCAAGTAATGCTGGATGTAGAAAAGGACTGTTTCTAGTATAAAAGCCACATTCCAGAGGTTAGCGTTTCTCCCAGGGCAGAATAGATCTTTTGCTCAGTATCTGCACAGCACAATCCTGCTGCAGATTGTCACATTAAAAATAATATTAATTGTAATTCCTAAGCTGTGTTTGGAGTTACCTCTACATCTGTCTACATTTTGATGTTTTACAATTAAAAAATAAATAAATTAATACAGCATTAACTTTATAGAGAAGAGGGACCTAATATATTGGGACATCACTGTAGCTTACAAATTATGTATTATCATAAGATTTTTTCCTTTTCTAATATTTTTACTGGTGTAGTTTTAAATGTTTCAAGATTGTTAGGGAAATATAATTATTATTGATATGGGAAATAACATCTTTTGTCAGTGTCACTCTGATAACATTTATTTGAAGTACATTTATAAATTGGTCAATGGACAAGTTCATTTGCAGTGTTGAGTTCTAGGGGAGGTCTGGTACCTGGTCAGCAAAGGAGACAATTTTGAAACTAAAGCTATGGAACGAGGGCAGATTGCTTGCTTCTGTCCTGAGTTTAGAGTTGCTGATAATTTGAAATAAAATAAATGCCTTCTCTTTGAAATGGACTTCAATTTCCTATAAAAATAAATGGGGTTTGGAGGCATCTCTGATAGATTTGCTGTGTACAGCTCCCCTCTTATTGTCTTTTAAATCCATTTAAAGCTTACTTCTCTACTGCTGTTTCCATCACGGCAATAGCTGAGGAAAATGAGCGTGGTTTCCACTATTCTGTTCAACTCAGTGAATGGTGTTCTTCCCATTCTGCTTCACTCCATCTGCTTGCTTTGTCCTGCCATTGCATCCTGTCTGCAGGCTTCCTGGGGAACCTTTCTTCTCAGTCATGGTCTTACTGTGCTAACTCTGATTGTGGATTAAGACACTACCTTGATACACACAAAAAAAGGCAACATAAAAATGAAATCACAATAAGCCATGTATTTACTACAGATTCTACTTTTTTTTACCATTGTTTTTGGTTTTGTGCAGATTGTTTCTCAGAGGAAACTCTCAAAGTCCTTACTCAAACATGGGAACACAGCAGGAAAGTCATCTATAACAGTAAGTCTGTCTTAAATACACTCTTATTTTCCTGTTATTTAGAAATATCTACTGGGACTAATTCTCCCTAAAAGCATCCTGCTAAGTCACCAGAACAACCCTTGATTGAGAAATGTATTTAAATTGTTTATTTAACACTTTACTTTTTTCTGACAAATGCTTATTGTAAGGAAATGGCAACAAATAATGTATTATTTTACAAAAGCCACAATATTTACTACTACGACTTTTAAGGTACTTTGATGACAGCAAGAAAGTTGGACTGCTTGATTACTTTTAGTTGAAGGTCGAGAACCTTCAGGAATTCATGCTGACACGACACACGAAGGAGTCTGATGCTTCTCAGGTCTTGGGCTTTTTCCAGTTTCTAAAAAAAATAATAAAGCCAACTCAGAAAACACGCACACATGCACCCAGCAACACCAGATGCAGAAGTTTGATGAGATTAGGTATTTTAGCTGTGTTGTAATGCAATTACAGACTGGATAGTTATAGCCCCATGTGTATCTTGAAATCTGCAAATCAATGTATTACCTCTCTTTCATCTTTCTCTTTGCTGGCTTGTTTGGGAGATCAAGCTTGTCTGCACTGAACCTAGCACGCTTGTGACATCTGCAGGTCTGCATTAAGACAAAGACTATAATAAAATATTCTGTTTTGGGGATCTCTGCTCTGTTGCCTCATGGGGTTGAGAAGGATTTTTTCCTTGATGTGCAATTAGCCAGATGGGTTTCTTTTGGCTTGATTGTTTGGATTTTTTTTCTGCCTTCAGCCACAGAAGAGACAGCAGACTGTGAGAAATAATGCTTTCTGAGGGCCCAGGGAATTTTCTTTCTTAGGTGTCTTCCTTGGTGCTTGGCTGGGAAGGGATTTGCTTAAATGCATAAGGTAAACCCATTTTTGGTCTGGGTTGGAAAGGAATTCCCTGCTCATCTGCCTGAATAGAACCAGGAGAGTTTTGCTCCCTAAATAACTTTGTGTGGTTTGCCTGCTGGGATTATCTGGGCATGCTTCATCTTGTCCATGCCCATGGTGTTCTGGACCCCCCTCCTGTTCTATGAGGGACACAAAGGAGTTTAGTCTTGTGAAAACACAAATACTCTAGTTCAGCTAAAATCATTAGGCTTGTTAATAGAGTGTTCTGGCAAAAATTAATGCTCTGTGATATACAGAAGATGAGACAAAATGAGTTAATAGTCCCTGCTGGCCTAACACTGGCTGATAACTGTGAAATGTGAACCTGAAGTTACTTGCTTCGGCTTACGGCCAGTAGTACTAAGAAGCAAGTTGACTTTACTCGCATGGGAGAAAACTGAACTCAGACAAAAATGATTGTGTGAAAAGTTTGCTGTCTCAACAGAGTAAGTCAAAATGGATTATTTATCATTATTTCTGGACCTGGGGTACATACCAGGTGTCTTTCAAGTATTCAAGTTACAAATACTAATTTCCTTACTTGTTCAGTGTAGTGAATTATGAGTTTTTTATTTTGTTGGAATTTTATTATCCCTTGGGCTGTGTAATGTCTCATCAATACAATTTTATTATATGACTATGCGATAAAAACAGAACCTTGTTCAACTTCTCCGGTTACAAGTCTGTCAACCTTTATAGGAAAGGGTTTTTTAGTTTCAGTTAAAAATATTTGTGAAATTTGGTATGCAAATTCTGGAGCAGTGGGGGTCATATACATCTTATGATCTTTTAAACCATCCGACTATGTGGAAGAGAAATGTCGTGTCAGACTCTCAGACAAATTTCCAGCAAGCTCACATTTGCCTGGAAGATGTGAAGCGTCACACACATGTGGGATGGTACTTTAATGCACAGTTAAGAATCTGTGGCCCCACGTGGCTGCATGTGAATATTTTGCATGAGGAAATACAATAGTTTACTGCTGTGAGGTGTCACAGCCAGAACAGTCTTGACTCAGGGAATTTTACTGAATTTAATTAATTGCCAATTAATGTAAACTTTTAATTACTGATTCCGGTATTGAGAAACAAATACGACAAATTCTTAGGGAAAATACCTTTTCTTCCCCCTTCCCTGGGCTCAGCTTCATTTCAGACACCTCTCCTGCCCCCCTTCATTTTCTGCGCTCCCCTTGCTTTCACTACATGTTACGCTCGGTCCCTTTGGTGAGGTGACGGGTGGCACAGGTCAGGATCAGACTATTGTGATTTCTTTTTTGCTGCTCTTTGTTTCTTACTCATTTTCTCAGCTCTGCTACGGGCTTATACACTGGCCACAACCCCTTTGGGGGTGTCTCTGCTCCAGCATAGGCTTACCTGGGGGTACAAGCCTTCAGAGGTACCTCCGCTGGCATGGAGCACCTCCTTCCAGGAGTCCATCTCCAGCTGTGTCCTCAACAACATCCCCTCCTCCATGCCTCCTCCTTGATCTAACTTAGAGTGGTCTTACAGGCCTCCTACTGCTCCTCCCTTTGTGCCTTCTGCCTCCAGGAGCTGCCACCCTTTCTCACATATGTTCACACATTTGCACCATATGCACCTCTGATGGGTTGATGTTTTGGGGTGCCGTTGGTGGCTGCTATCTGTTGCTGAGCCACATGGGCAGTTCACAGCCTCCCCACAGAGGTGACCCCTGCAGCCCCTGCTAGCAAATCCCTGCCAGTTATGTCCAATGCAGGGTCTAAGTTAGTTTCTGTCAAAGAAAGAAAGAAGGTCTGAAAAAAGTCCCAGTGGTACTGAAGCTTATTGAGGCTGTAGACAGCCAGGCTAATTCCGGGGAGCTGCATATGTGGGCAGTAAAAGCATCCCACACCGCAGTTCTAACCTTATCAGCCTTCATCCAGTTTGAAGAATAGTTGGGGCGTCCCAGCAGCTCCCCGAGGACCTGGAGTCTATGTGGTGGAGATGGTCTGAGGCTGGCTGGGGAGCTGATGTGGCTGCCAAGTGCGTGGCCATAGGCATGAAACACCCAGGAAATACATTTTTTTGGGTGATTTTATCTCTGGGGAGAATATTTACAATAGAAAAAGTATTTTATAAGTGTCAAAAAATATAACGTGGTTTGTTTCAAAGAAATCTTTCAGTGAAGTATCACAGGTTTGGTTAATACTTTCTGTCCACTGAAGCATTTTTAATGGCCTGGTCAGGAAGGATATTTTGGTTGGGTTTTTTTAACAGCATTGCATGGCACAGTGACTAGCATCATTATCACCATAGCTTAGGCCATCTGAAAGAATTATGCTACATTATTTTAGTGTTACTTTCCTCTGACTCAGTCTATAGTAAATGGTTTTGCTAACGTAGCTATTGCAGAAAAGCCATACCAGGAGAACTCTCCTACTGTAAATGTACCTTTCATGGCAACTAATGTCAGGTGACTTCACTCCTTTTCCCGTTTAGCTTGCCAAATGATGCTGAAGCAGCACGGAAATAATTAAGCTTTACACTCAAATAATACAACTCTTGTATAGGTTTTTTTTGTCCCCTTGGACACTTTGAGACTGTGGAATTCTCTGTTATGGTGTCTGAGGAAAATCACTTGGTCAGAGGAAAGGGATCCCTGATGGATGCTGACATGTGTCCATTGATAGGTGATTGACAAGGCGTAGCTGTGTGATACAAAGTGATTCAGGTTTGTAGGCTTAGCAAGGTGCCACCCATCAGCTGAGCAAGGGATTCACTGAATGCTCCTAGCCCTTCCTGACTGTGAAGAGAAACATACTAACTTGTACCACAGTTCAGCTTCCGAATGGGGTCTGCAGTCTTCACACTGGAAAATGGCATCTTTCTCCCCTTTCATTACACCATGCAAAACTCAAATGTACCTTTCCATTTAGGTGATTGCTGAGGAATTGTCTGGCAATGACGACTACGTTGAACTTTCATTCAGTGCACGGAAATTGGATGACAAGGTAAGCTGCTTGATATTAACCTTACTGAAAGATATACGAATGCCTGCAAATATAATTTGATGAGATTTTCCCCGACAGATATTTTTTGCCTTGTATTATTAAACACACCAGAGATTTCAGATGAATGTTCAGATTGAGGCTTTCCTCAAGTTGCGAAGTAATTAAAAAAAACCAACTCATGGGAATCTAATTAAAACCAAGACAATTTAATTATGCTATAACCAAGACAATTTAATTATTTAAAATGCCACAGAGCAGAAGTGCTTAGAGAAGTGAGCTTTCCATAAGTAGTCAAAGACGTTATAGTTGAAGTAAGCGTCAAAATAAAGCTAGGAAACTTGATAACAGCTGAGTCATGATACACTTTTTGTTCAACAAAATGTAACTTGAATGTGAGAAAAAGACTGTTGCACATTTGTTAAAAAGTTTTCCCCTCTTTAATAAGAAAACTCTCCTTAAACACTGACTTAAACACTGTTCTTCGTTATTACTACCTCATTCTGAAAATAGCAATACACATATAATAAGCACTTCAAGCAACACACAGCCCAAGAAATCCAGATACCTGCTTGTAAAGCATACTCTCTGTTATTTCAGTGCAATAGAAGACACATAACTATTTGAGATAATCTGGGGAATATCTTTGTAATTAATAGATGTCACAAGACTATGGCCCTTTTTAGTCCCTTGTTATATATGAAGCTGCTTCTTTTGTATAGTGTTACCATATGTTTCTAATTAGTTTATTATTCTGATGCTCCAAGCATGTCCTTGTAAAGATTTGACAGGTGAGTAGCTTAAAATCAAATCAGTGAGAGTACTTTTGGATATATACATCAGATTTTCCAAATCAGGCCGTAAGTGATGAATATTTTTGTTCGAAACTGCCAGAGAAACTCAGGCAAGCAGAAAGTACACAGAAAGATTAATAGTAGTGGAATTTACTTAGAACGCACAAGTAAATAACATTACTGTGCTCAGGGTCACTAACAATCATAAATGATCAGGATCTGAATTTGCTTCTCATCTGAAAGATGAATTACCTCTTCCTTCGGAGTTGCTGGAGTTTTAGTGTTTCTGAATCACGTAATTTATTTAGGTGTCAAAATGTAGATTTAACAACCTCTTTTTGACAGCCATCTTTAGATGTGATTTCCAAACTTGTACACAAGTTTCTTCCTGTTCCACATGCTGTCACATCTACAAAAAAGGAAAGGACATACACAACATTGTACGACTTCACTTGGTAGTTCCTTTTCCACAAATCTAAAATATAATCTGTTTTAAATATCATGATTTGCTTGTGACTCCTGTTGTTATAAATTAAATGGATACTGCCAGAGTGTGCTTCTGAGCTAGGTCAGTGTTGTCCAGGCAATAGGTTTAGAGTGGTTGAAACACTTTACGGGGATAAAGTTAAGGAGCATCATTCTGAAATATTGCAAGAACGCTGTCATTCTTGCCATTTTAACATGTCCAGACAAGGTGGGCTCCATCTAATAAAAAATTCCTGGATGGTGCAGTGTGGAACTCAGGCAGTGACTCATCGTGTGTTATCTGAATCAAAATTCCTGTCTTCAGCTGATGAAAATCACTGGAAGTCTATTAGAGTTGAAAGAAGTCTTTCAATTTCCTCCAGCTAGAGATGTAGCTCTAAACCTGGCTGAGCCTCAGCTTACCTCATTTATAAGAAAAGGCTATGGCTTTTGGTATGGCTTATAATGAACTTTGACATTAGTAGATGCAAGACACTATTGGTAATTATTGTTATTAATCTTTGAAATTACTTGAATTGCATAGTTTGGCCATTGGTGAAAAAGCATGAGTGCCCCAATGTCACATAAAGGCCAAAAAAAAACCATCAGAGAATTGAGAAGAGCCCATCTTGTAAAATCCTAAGCATGGTTTTGCATGCCTCTCCCTACTCAGAGAACTGAAGACTCAGTAGAGATGTAACATCAGAGAAGCAGACTAAGGGCTGGAACTGGCCTTGCAGTCTCCTGAAAGAGGAAGCCTGTGGGAGCAACCATTCATGCTGTGCTACACAGGGTCACTTTTGTAACCCCAGGGGTTCCTGTACCGGTAGCGGTGGGAGTGGCAGAAGACCAGTTGAATCCTAATGTCTCACAACTTGGGGATAACGGAAGGCGTGGGGGGAGGTTCTGGATGTACTTTAAGGATTAAAAAAAGAATAATTCTTTCCATCCATTACCATCAGTGGTATCTCAAATGGACAAGAATTTTCTTCCTCCACCCTTTACAGGAAAACTCCTTGAAAGAGGATCCATGTTGTGGTCCTTAAAAGTATGAGTTTCCTCCACTAAGGAAAAAAGTGTGAACAATACATTTTTGGCAGATTAAACAAAATTTTTTGGTCTAATTAAACAGGCAGTATATGTTTGTTGTGGTTTTTTTTTTTTTTTTTACTCCCCTGACGTAAAACTGCAAGAGTTTTAGAGGCCATAAAACACGTAAAGCCTACTCAATTTTTCCTGCAGGGGTGTCTAAAACATTCAGTAAAAAATTATAGGAAAGTCACAGGTATGAAAGTTTCCTTTAGTTAACTGACTTTGCAGAGATAAAGGTTATATTTTTTATTGCAATGCTTGTTGGGCAGGTATAACTGCATTTTCATGTTTTATTGAAGCCTAGTCAGCTCAGATGGCACATCTTTGTTTCAAGAGATCCACTGAGAACACTTCACAGTGGAACAATAACTTTTGGAAAGGTTCTATTGCATTAATAGCTGTGTCACAATTACCATAACAAGCAGCTACATTTTTATGATAGCTATAATAAATTGTGAGCACTGAACCAGGCAAACTGCTTTTCCCATTCTGAGAAGCAGTTGTTACGGCTTGAAAAGATTATCCAGCAAATGTCTGCAACATACAAGCTAATATTGCTTTTTTATATATTTCCCCAGTACTAAATGACTACCAAAAAATATCCTTAAACACCATGTGTTGCTATGGAAGAATTTTCAAAACTGATTAATGTCTTGTGGCTGCTTCAGCCCTTTTCTGAGGGACCTTTGACTTAACCCCAAACCTGAATTTTAAAAAGTGTCATTCTCTGAAAATATACTGAAAGATGTCAAATTATGTGCTCAGAAATTGAGGTAGTTAATTTTTTAAAGCTTAAGCCATGTAGTTGTGTTATTACTGTGTAACTGCTGCACATACTGAAGAACAATGTGTATTATACTGCTAACAAATCCATGCATTAATCATTTAAATATTAGTAAAATATCAAAACATTAAGCCTTTACTGCTGCTATTCTTCTTTCAGAGGATATTTTTGAGAGATAATGCAAAGCTGTTAGATTCAGCATAACAACCAAAATGCTTTGAAAACATTAATGACTATGAAATAAAGTGTTTCTTCAGCATATCATTTTTGAGCTGTTACAATGCATCTTCCATATTGAAGGATTTTCTGGTTGTACTTTCATTCTGAAAGGAATTAGGCTTTGTTTTTGCATTGAAGGAGGACTGATATAAGCTATCATCCAGCATTAAAATCTTTCCCTTAGGTGGTATTGCCTTGGTAGTTAAAACCAAATATTAAAAATTACTTTCCTGCTGCTGATTTGCTGTTTCAGCTTTCATGATACTCAGCTGGGAATTATACTATATTTTGAGTCTTACACAAAATCCTGGTTTCCTTTCTGAATTTTTCTGCACTTCAGGATGCATTTTGAGGTGTTTTCTTTCAGATAACTTTTCTTACCAAACTTGCCTTTGATAAAGAATCTGTTAACATTAAGCTTCTACGTGGCTTCAATAGTATACTTATGTGTGAGAAGAAGCAGATCAATCTTTTTTAACCTTTGCACTCTGGATTTTGGTGTCACTGTGATAAAGCCAGTGCCCTCACTCTTTACTTGCTCTCTTTGGTATGCAGTAGTAATTGGACAGAATTTGATCACCAAAGCCTCCTATATACTAGCAGTTTCGAGTGCTGAATGGAGACCAGATACTAAATCTACGTCAGGGCCTTGAGGCAAACTGGAGTTACAGACTTTGTTTGGTTTTGTGCTGGTTCTACATGCTCTTACATGAAATGTCCTGTAACTGTGTAATTGGAACAAACAGGCAACCATACGGCTTTGTTGTTTGGAACTCTATGTGTGGTAAGATTTAACAGATACATATGCACATGCTTTGCATCAGTTTCTAAAAATACCATTAACTTTTCTCTAGTAGGAAAAGAAACAGATCACACTCTGAACGCAACAGCATTGATAGGGCTCATCTTTAGGGCATGGAAAAGACTTTAAGTTGCTTAAGCCTTGCCCAAGAGGCTTCGTGGTCCCTAGCGACTGACTTCCTACTCCAGGCATTCAAATTCAGGGGTCCCTTTTCAGAGTCCTGATTTCACTGTGGTTTTTGCAGTTGTGGAATTGTAACAATGATGTCCTGAAGACAAATTTGACCAAAATGATGTGCCCGGACTTTGGCTAATCTTATCCAAAGCCATTCCCATCCCAATGGCTACACACCTTGTCAAAAATAAGTATGATGGGCATTTGGTAAGGAGAAAATTGTAGAACTATGCAAATTACAATCATTTTTATACTAACACTTGTATAGAAACACTGGGAGAGCAAATAGAATTCCTCACTTCCTCAAATTGATATGAAGGTCTGTGATTTTGGATATGGCCTATAGAGAAGAAGAAGATTCATATGCATAAAGTTAATCATGTGACTTTTTTGAAGAAGCAAATTAAGAAGGGAGTTGAAGCTACAGAAGCACTGCACAGTTAGAAATTTGAATTAGCCAACTTCCCCCGCTCCAGCTGTGGAGAGCTACCACCCAGCAACTCTTTGCCCCCCAGCCATCGTGTCCAGAAGAAATTAGATGTTGAAACAAAAGAGGCTGTGGCCAGACTGCAGCAATGCTATGGAAAGCAACTTAATTTAGGTTTGTGTAAGAACGCTTAGGGTTGTTAGCTGGATGCAAGACTAGGGGGAAAGGTGTCCTGCGGTGCAGTGAATATGTGAACCTCAATGCCTGTCACAGATTTGCTCGTGCTTTGAGATACCAAGTAATTTTCTGCATTCCCCTGCTCTTTTTGTCATCTTAACATGGCCCTAAAGAGGACTTGCTTCTTTAACTTTCTCTAATACTTCTTGCCAGTACTTGTGTTAGTTGGTAGCTGCATGACGTCTTGGCAAATTATCTTCTGTTTTGAGGGGGTGGGTGAATAGCGTGAAATTCAGCTGCACTGTAGAACATGCTTCAAAGGGCCTTGCATAATAAAACTGATGTCAAAAGACCAAACAGGTATGGAGACAGAAAGGAACAAGCTAGGTGGATGAAGGAGCTAAAGCTCAAGAATCTGGACTGGGTGTAAGAAGAGAGAAGGCTGTAAAATGAAATTTTGCAATTTTGCCTGCAATGATTGAATAGTCAAACTGAGAAAACAGCAGTGCCATGGAAGTCCTTGCAGAACAAGGACAAACATGAAATATTGCTGAGAGAGACCAAGAGGTCTCAGTAAAAGTACGCTGGCTCTCCTTTTTCATTAGCAGTCAGGGAAGCACCAGTGCACTGTGCCTGAAAAGCTCAACGCAAAACAAGTCTCAAGAGTAACCTGTCCTATATTTTATTTTAGGATTTTTTCAGCAAATCTGATCCTTTTCTGGAGATTTTCCGGATGAATGATGATGCAACCCAACAACTTGTTCACAGGACTGAGGTAAGGAATAGGGTTGGATTTACTTTCCAAGGACACAGGTGGGCTGTCAGGAGGAATAGTATATGCTTCCCAGGTCACAAAGGGTCTTGCAAGCACCCACATTTAAAAACACTTCTGTCTCTTGTGTAATTATTGACTAACGGGTATCAGCTCTTAAATTACGCACATGAGAGTAAGGGAAGATGGTACTGAAGCCAGAGTTTAATTAAACTGGCAGATATTCTGTTTGAAGGTCAGGAGTTATACATATCATATTTAGCCCAAACCATGTATCATATTTTCCCATTCATGCTATGTTCTGTCTTCTCCACCTCCTCCCAGGTTGCTGGTGCTAAAGAGATTTGTAATCTGCGTGCTTTACATTTGTTTCCCATGTCCCAGTGTCATTACTGCTTCCATGGTAATGACTGACACTGTCTTATAGAGCAGTGTTTAGATGTGCAGGGTGGAGCTGTGGCAGGTATTTGGGGTCACGAGCTTGTCTGTCATGGATCCCACAAAGTCTTCCTGGCAAGGCAGACCATGTGTCTGTAAATTGATGCTGCCCATCCCCATTGCCCAGTCCTGCATCTCTTCCATGGCTTCCAGTTTAGGGATGTATTCCACAATGTTTTCCTTGTGAGTTATGCCCCCACTGAGGCATGGCAGTGCTGGGGCAATCTCTGTAGCATGTTCTGTGTACAAGTCCATTTCCCACCTGTGCTCCTTTTTGGGGCTTTCCAGAGGAGGAGTGTTGCAAACTGCAGGTTGCTCAAAGGCATATAACCCATGCATGTCGTTCTGCAAACCTCCAGCTGAGCTCTGCTTTCTTCTCTTTCTGGTGAACATACTGTATTGAAAATTGTGGCTCTTGTTAGCATTCTGTTTGGAGATGTGTTAAGAGTTCCCTTCCTTTCTTTTCACTCACAGGTTGTGATGAATAACTTAAATCCAGCCTGGAAGACCTTTAAAGTGTCTGTAAATTCTCTGTGTAGTGGAGACCAGGATCGCAGGCTAAAGGTCAGAAGTCATTCCTACTTTTTGAATAGTTTTACTCATAGAAAACAAAATTTTGTCTTCGTTTTTCAATTGAAGATTGCTACTCTGCACTGCCCTCTTCTTTGATGGAAAAGATGATCACACAGCTTTATTGTGATTACCACAATCAAATTAAGGATGCAGAGAAGTGGTAATCCACTGTAATCAGTAGATTATGCTCTATACTTCTTACAGTAACCTCAAAAAATGATGGGGCTGTTTTTGCCAATCAGTTGGATAATTTGAACCCAGCATCATTTAACTGGTGGAAATATATATTCAAGGAAAGTCGCAGCCCTGCCACCATTTGAACTGCTATTTCCTCACTTCTATGCCTGGAGACCTTCTCTAAAAGAAACACTGAATTATGAGATCTGTTACTGTATTTGAAGAATGAGGTGGCCACAAAAAGACGTGCCATAGTAATGACAGTGTCACTAGTCAGCAGAAAGACTGATGGTTGGGAACTTGGAGCTTTGTGTAGAAAAATTCATCTTCTTGTGGCTAATTTGGGTTAAATCAAGGCTCAATCCATTTGTTCGTATCTTCTAATCAGGTCTAAGGTTAATACTAAATTAAAAAATGTTAAACAAAGAGCACTGTCCCCAGTGTCTGTTCAGCATCTTGGACCTGAGGAAATGACATTGGATGCAAAAGTATGTCTTTTTTTTTCCTTACCATATCAAATTGTCTAAAACAAATGTTTCCTTCTCCCTGCAAACCTTTCTTCTTTTATCATCATAGCTGCGCAACCCTGCAGAATTGGTATTGTCATTTTTCACTCATTACATACTTCAGGATGTGCTGTGCAGATACAAAAAAATAAAATACCTGGTGTCTACATGTTACAATGCATGCCACAAATGGGTGGAAAAGGTAAAAAGAAATCTTATGAATGCTTGTATTTATGCTGGTCATGTTGATTGTGATCTATAACTTCACAAAATCAGCACTATTTTTGTGAAACAACAGTGGTACTGGTACAGTGTTTGTATGTATATGTTCGTATGGTATTGGGGATGCACGAGGAAGACACAGGTATGAATGGCTATCTTTATATATTAGTGTCACTAGTGGCACTGTTGGACAGATGAGTCCAAGGGCAAAGGAAGTACCAAAGGAGTGAGGAAGTTTGAGATAACAATGAGAGATGTAGCAAGGAAAAGTGAAGAATGAAGTAGATGGAGCACAGGATACTTAGGAGGCCAGACCAAGGTGTTTGTGACAGGTCCATCTGAGATGTTGGAAGGAAACTCAGCACCTCAAGTGGTACAGGGAAGCAGTTGTGAAAGATCTTTTCATCTAACCCTTAGCTGGTAAATGGTCAAACCAGTCATGTTTTGCATGTCCAGTGGGATTGAAACAGAGCTGGAGCAGATGAAATAGAAAATGAGGTGTAGGGAAAGAACAGCCTCCTTTTTAAATTGCAAGCAAAATTAACAATATTGGCTAAAGAGGATTTCTAATGCAAATGAAGAAATGTAGAGGAGTTATTTATTGTAGCATGTGTAGGATGACAGTGATGTGAAGTGTCAGGATAATGATGTTGTTATCTTGGGAGGCTGCAATTTTATAAATTTACCGGGTGAATTAAATATCTACAAGTTAGTTGCCTAAAACACAGAAGTCAGGCAAATTACTCTGTGTTGTATAAGCCATATGGATCTCCAGGAGAGAAAAAGGAGAAAAAAAAGAGCAGCTACCTTCCAGAGGCAGTAACGTGACTGACTCAAAGGATGGTCAAGGACAAGGAGCACTGCCATGGCTGGGGCCTCCGTTGGTGCCTCTGATGCCTGAGCTGCTACTTCATGACAAAAGGAAAGCACTGGAAAAAGCACAGACAGTGCTTGTTTGGACAATGAGTTCACATCACAGCTCGGGCAGGGCTGGGAGCTGAGCTTTTGCTTTTGAATGGAGGGAGCTATGAAAGGCTTAGAAAGTGAGGATGAGCAGTTCTCTGATGTCCTAGTGAGGGGCAAGCCACTGGTGGGACATAGGTGACACGGTTAAAGCAGGTGGGAGGACTCTAGCTGCTGCAGCATTCTGCTAAGGTGAAAGGGAGCAGAACTGAAGGGAGCAATGCTAGAGAGCATGGTATACTGAAAATGTGAGATACTGAAGAAGAGATGTAATTTGACAAATTATATGTTTACTGAGGGTGCACCTTACACAATCACATGCAGAAGGTTGCACCCTGCCTCTTCCTGGACACAGGGTCCTAGATCAGCTAGTCCAGTTTGTATCTCACAGTCACCTAGAGCAATTATTTGTGCCTGCCTTTATAGCGTGTGCTTCTTGAGGTAGCTTATTAAATTGAAATGGGTAACATCCCATAGTAATGCCACCATATAGGTTCGAGACAAACGATGGATCATATTTCTGCTGCTCAAATGAAAAGCAGATTTAGCACAGCGCTGCCTTCACCACATTGTGTGTATGTGGCCTTTAAATCACTTAGATGAGAAAACCTAGGAAGAAATGCAAGGAAAATGTGACGCCTAGAATGTCAGAGCAAGTGGCAAGTCCAAAAGGGTTAGAGGTATGTGGTTCTGGAGGGACAAACATGCTTTAATCTCTTTGAAATTGAGGTGAGAAGGTATGAGAAAGGCTGAGATTTCAGCCTGGGCAGAAGATGGGTCTAGGAATAAAGGGGTTTTTTGAGCTATGAGCAGAGAGACAGTAGTTGAATTCATTTGCAGATGCTGCTGAGAATAGATAGAGGGAGAAGAGGAACAAGAATAGTCCTTGAGGACTGCCTGTAGAGAAGATGAGGAGAGAGCCAGTGAAGGAATGGGTGAAAAAGAGAACCAAGGCATGGATCTTATGAACCTATTGACAATTTTCAAAATAGTCTTGATTCTGCGGGATTTTTTTTTTCTTTTTTTTTGGAGAATACATGTTTTTATTTGTGTATGCAAGTGTTTGCAGGCTGTGATGTAGATATCTGTGTATTTGCCTAAGGCTGCAGTTCAGACACTTGCAGAAAAGCTAAAAGTAGTAAGATTTGCACCAGATCATTCATGAGTGCAGGAATATTTAAAAATAATTGTGGCTGAAAAATAAGAAAAAAGCTTGAAGCTTCTTTAAAATTCAGGCCCCTTGTACCTTTTGGTGGGTGTAAGATAAGGGTGCTATGGAAGAGCAGCTCCCAAAATCACTTGTGTTTGACAGATAGCATATAGTACTTGTCACATGACTATTCTGTTTGCTTTCAATGCTGACTATAAATTAGGAATTTGATGGCAGCAAGGACAGAAGAGTGGAAATTATAAGAATTAGAGAGGTGAAGTGTCTGTGATGGGTTTAGCACTGTATGAATGTTTATACTTTGATTTACATTGACTAAGCATTCCAGTCTTCACCTTACCATATTTCAGAAGATTTTACTTTAGATGCTTTGTTTCACTTCATAAAGTATATAGCAATACTTTACCGCTAAGTGTTGGAAGAATTCCCTGTGCTATATTTAATGTGGGGAGATTTAGTGTGTCCCAGATGCCTTGCTAAGCGTCAGCGTCTCACCAGGATTGCCTGATCACTGTGAACGCTAATTGCATAAGGCTGGGTAATCTTGTACCTGTATCTGCTGTTTCTTTTTTACATACTCTGGAAAGCATAATCTAAATAAAGGCTTTAGGAGGCACCAGAAATACTTGGAGGGAAATGTCAGCTTTCAGAAATTCTGCAAATGGAGGGAGACTTCTTAACAGCAGCAGACACATTGGAACCATCACTACCCTTGGCTTGCCTCTGTAGGCTCTTTGGAGCTCTGAAGCCTTGGCCTTTCTTCTCTGCCACTGAAATCACATGACTACTAAGTTTAGTGGTCTGCTTTGTGTCATGAGGAATGGGGATTAACATGGCAAAAATACACTAAAACAACTCAGTTTAACTTACAGAAGTTTACTCTTTGTAAGTCTTGCACCCAAAGCAGCCTTTACACTGTCTGGGCATTTGAAACTTTCTGGTTTAAAATGTCTGTTTAGAAAGATAAGATAAGCAAGGTCACCAAAATCAAAGCAACCATTAATTAGGGTGTCCCTCAGAAGTCTTTTGCTAGCATCCTTTACAAAGTATGTTAATTTGAATTCCTTATGGGCTTTTTAAAAAAAAATCTAATTTTGCTTTATTTAGCTGCGGTGAAGAGAGCAGTTATTTTTTTATTCCTCTCAGGATGCCTTGTAAAACTTTATTGTAATTATTACTGCTCTAGGTTTTATTATGAAAAAGATAAATTAGATTTATGAACCTACCGAGCTTTTCTTCCCAGACATTGAAACCATCTGAGAAGTCTGGTCACACTTCAGTGCCGGCCATAATTTCCTTTAATACCAATGGTACAGACAATTTGTGTATACATTGAAGTGAACAAAATACCTCTTTGATCCAAAAGTAGTGCATTGCTTTTCTGATATGTAAAGAGATTCAGTTCACAACAGTAATTACTGACAAATATGAGTGAGTGATATAATCCTTCTGAGAGCAGTTTTTATTCTAGTCTGCTGTGCTAAAGGTCCTGTGAATTGTGGAACTTTGACATTCAGGTCTGGTTTCAGCATGTGAGGTATGTTGTCTCTATCAAAGGTTTATCTGAAATACAGGCTCATATTGTGAGTATTTTCTGGTAGGGATCATCTACTGTCCATCCATTCCAACAGTTGTAGGGTTCCTCTTTTTCTAGAGTAGTCCTGGTAATGTGCACTGAAAAATAATCTCTTTTTGGTTTAGCTATTAGATATTGTAACACTTGGGAAATAAACACCTAACAAGGTGCTGGAGAGGCACAGACCAAACATGCACATGGCATAGAGTAAGAATATCTTCTGTTGAGTTTGTAGAGAGAGCCTCACTGAAAGAAATTCTGTTCATAAAGAAAAGTAGGAGAAGAGGCAAAAAAATCTGGAAGAAAAACATTGCTGCAGGTGAAGTAATAAAGGAAGCTGCAAGGAGAGGGGGAAGCATGTGTCATATCTATATAGAAAGACCTTTCTGTCTTCCACCCACATAGGGTAAATTTTCAAAAGAAGAATGACAGTTAGATATTTTTCTACTTTTCAAAAATCTGTATGTTGCAACTGTATCATTGGTGTCGGTTTTGTTTACTATTTCATCCCTGTCTAGCCCAGATTACAGCTGATGATCCTGATGTACATTTCTGCATGTACAGTTATGAGTGGGACTCACAGCTGTGGTTACCAGGGCTATGACATACCTCAGGTCATAAGGCCTCTGTGTAAATATGAATGGCTCTTCGCAGCATGAAGCCCTGAGACATCCCTGTTGCTTACCTTTGGGTAACCATAAGAAGGTTGCCTCTTCCTGTGCACTTCTACTGAGGTTAAAACCTGGTTCTGCCATTCTTCCCCATTCTCTCTTATGTCCAGTTGACTTCCTTGGCTTGATCCATCTGTTCTGATGGAGTAGCTGTGTTTTAGCACATGAATGATATGCTTGGTTTTATGCTGAGGGGTCTATCTGCATGTGCTTGTAGGCCCCAGTGTATCTACAATGCTCTAGTGCTAGTGAGATGCATTCAGGAGTTTAAAGGTCATGTGATTTTCAATTCATTTCTGTAGTAAGACCTTTCTAAATAGAAATACATTGGCTTTTCCAATATGAATTTTCATAGCCTGTGAATTTTCTACATTTTTGTGGTAGATCATTGTTAACAAGGTCTTCTTGAGAGATCTGCACTTTGCTTAAATTAATAATCTATGCAGTGCCTCTTCTGCCTTGTTGATACTGTTATAGAATGTGACCCTTGCTTACAATATTAATAGAAGAAGCTCCACAGCCTACGAGAAAGATTTTCCTGTCATGCTGGATGGAATAGGCAACCACTTTAGTTTCATTTTAATAATTAAAAAAAATTAAAATAAACAGTTATTATTAATTTAATAATCTCTTCCCCAGGGTCATTTTGTGGGGCGGAAGGTTGGGTCTTCCTCAAATAGTTGTAACCGTGTTTCCTTCTTTCATGAAAAATGATGGTTCATTGGGGTGAAATGTTACTTGAAGGTCTGTAAGTGTATTGGCTGCTCCATTCTAAATTAATGAAAAGCAAATAGCAATGGTTATTTTTATATTCTCTGAGTTATTACTGCAGTGTTCTCTAGATCAATAAGCTTTTAGTGACTTTTAATACTTGACTACAGCTCTGCTTATACAGGTAAATTATAAACTGTAATCCTTCAATAAGCCTCCAGTATCTCTGAAAGCCAATGGTGGAAGTAACTGAGCAGAATCTGTGAAGAAGGCCAAGTAAAGCTTAAGAGACAAGCTTAAGAGACAATAAGTAATACATTCAGACAAATCTGTTAGTGCTTTTATTCTTTCAGTGTTTAGCTGTCATAGAGTGTTTGAAGCACTAATATGGAAAGATACGGTTTATGGTCAACAGCAATAATTTGTGCAGGATTTAAAAAAGCATGTGGCACAAAAGGCAATTCAAGCAGTGTCAAATGATGATTAGAAAAGCATGAACTGAAGGATTTCACACTGTTCTGTGAGAGAAGACTCATTTATTGTTGCTGTTTTCTTTGGTCTTTTAATTCCATGTAGAAAGAGACTGGCACCAAGAACCAATTACAATGTAGTTTGTACTACTGTTTATTTAGTTGATTGGGTGATTTCAGTCATTCCTGATTATCTATGCGGTTCTACATTTTCCCCTTCAATTCACCCACAAAATTAATGCCAGTGGAGCCAATCATTCCCTGCTTGCTTACCCTGATGTTGCTGAAGAGATATTTGCATATGGAGTCCTTCTTGTGGAAAGTCCTCAATAACAAGAAAGGGGGGGCTCAACTTTTACATGTCTTTAATATGAATCAAAAGATGCCTTCAAATGACTTTTTCAGTAAGTCATTTCTTTTTCATTAGCTCAGGGCATTTTCCTGTAATCTTAAGAATAATTGCCTTACTCTTGGAGGGTGCAGATAATCTGAATATTATCTGTTTATTAGTCATTTTAAGGATGTTATTGTGTTGTGAATTTCCAGAGAAGTTCTTATAAAACTTACTGTGAAGCTGATAATTTTAGGTAATAAAAAACTCCCTTTGTGGTGGTCAAAAGAAACACCAAAAAATTCAGCTTAAATATTGGGATGCAGTGTATATTTAATAAGCTAATAGAGATATTTGTATAAGTGCTCACTGCTTAACCAGAGTAGGAGATTTAAAACTGGAGATTCTGAGAGGATGATACATTATTTTGCAGATTATTATAGAAATAAAGTAAACGACACACTGTAAAAGACTCTTAGGTCTCTGAGGCTTCCTTGCATAAATGCCATTGGACCTACCTTTCCAGTAAATGATTCATTAGAGTACTACAATTGTTAAAAGTTTCTTCTGCTTTCTCTCTTATATTCTCCCTCATTCTCTCTACGTGCCTGTAGTTGCAGGAACACTACACTGATTATTAAAAACTCAAGTGGCCTACTTCACAGGGTCTACAGTGATTGTAGGGAATATGCTGTAACTACTCACCCTGTTTTGTCAGTTTGGGTTAATCTATAATTTAGCAATTAGTTTATAATATGAGCATCTCCTGAATTCATTAATAGCAGCAGTGTGTTTGGAACCCTGATTCATCTGAGCATGCCAAGGACTGATACAATCAATCTTCATAAACTCTGTGCAGGTGGGGTGCAGATTTAACATCATCCTTAAAACAAAACTGATTAACTCCTGGTGTGTGTGATCTCAGCTCACAGATTCCATTTTTTCTCCCCTCTTTCCTGGGCTGTATTCTTGATAACCCAGTTGAAGATACCGGCGAAGAAAATACCAGGTTAAAGTGAAGATTTAGGAGAGAGAAATAGACTCAAGAAATGAGCTTGATCTTGTTTTTGTTAGAGTCGAGGGAACTCATTTTGATGACTTTAATAGGCACTAGTTTGTTCTCCATTATTGTAACTGCTGGATATATAGCAAATTAATTGTTAGATTAATTAATCTAGATCTGGGTTAATTGATGTTTGTGAAGTGCTTTGAAGATGAAAGAGCTATCTAAATGACAAGTGTTGTGACAACAATTAGGGGTGCAAGTGGATTGCACATGGGAGCTATCATCTGATACAAAGTGGTTAAAAAGAAAATAGCTGATATTTTATCTCCAAGGACTTGGGCTGCTGATAAAGATGGTGGCAGAAGGCTGAAGAGCTGGTACATATGAATAAAATGGGCAGGGTGGCGAGAGACAGGAGCCTTCCATCCATTGAGTGACTCTGACAGACTGTATTTCAAAGCTCACCCTGTAAAAGGAGACTTTTTTGTCCCATTCCTTCCCAGAGCCCCTGGTTCCATGAGCCCTGGGGCAGAAATGAAGAAACTTGCCCCTGACATTGCAAGGAGCATTCATTGTGTGAAACAAGGGCAAAGAGAGGACAACAAACAGGCAAAAATATTGTGTGTGAATTTGTCTGGATTAGGGGATCCAAGGAGTGTTTTCTCTGTTTCTCTTTTGCAAATAAGAGAGGATTGTCTCCAAATAATTTGTACATTGCATTTATTGTGCACTTTCTTCCAATTGCTTTCTGCCTCCATGGTTCCATCCCAAAACAAATAAATACAGCCTTCCACAGCTTTGCTATGCAAGTCATCATTATGAGGAATATTTTGAAGGGCTCTCTCGCCTCTCTTGAGCTGTCTTTGAAAGTAAATTTTAATCCCCTGAAATGAAACAGAGGCTCCTATAAATACTGCTGACTATAATCCAAATCAGAAGTGTCTGGTTCCTTCACAGGGCAATAGCTGATAAAGTGCTAAATCCCACCCCGGGAACCATTTAAAATGAGACAAAGCAAAGCCCTGGTAATGAGGATCAGTTCCCCGCTGAAGGGTGGGGCACAGGTGATGTTGATGGATTAAATGACCTCTACATTATTCCTGATTTTCAAATCACTGTGTTGATAGTGCACCGAACACTCTACAGTCCCTAGTATTAGCTGCAGAGCTGCTTACTGTAGAAGTTTAGAAACCAGTGCTACCATTTTGAATTAAAAGAATAAAATGAAGCTCTGCTTTCACTAAAACAGATCAGGATTAAGGCTTAGCCATAGCCTTGTAAAGCAGCTGACTACTCTAGTGAGAGAATTTTAAAGTGTTGCATATCTTAAAGAAAATCCATCAGTCTCATACCTTTGTGTCTACAGGAGATTTTTCTGTGTGACTTACAGTATCTCATGTTATTAAAAATGAGAGAAAATGAAAGTGTAACCAGTTTTTCATATTTTTTTTCATTTCTTTCAGTTGAGACTGGAAAGAATAGTGAAGGCAATTTCCAGACAATCTCATTTCAGACTCCTATAAAGTAGCAAAGCCTCACATTGACTGACATATAACCAACTTATAAAGACCCTTGGTTTCTTTTCAGATATCTTTTACTGTGTAAATTGAAAATTACACACTCATGGAAATTCTTCTCTTGCTGTTAAAGTATGTAATAAATGTATTCTTTGCTATGAACAATATATTTTTGTTGCTTAAATAGAAAGCTTACTTTAAAAGTCTACTCATAAATTGTATCTTTATAGCTTATACACTAACATACTGCCTTTCAAAAATGGTTACGAATTGCAGGTAATAAAATATGTGTATTTTAAATGGTAGTATTTTCAGGGAACATAGCAGAGTCAAATTTAAGGAAAAATAATATTATTTAAAAAAAATACAGTAAGTATCTTCAGGTACCTAATTATAAATTAATATTTGTGATATTCTAGGCAGCATTAGGGCAGAAATAGCTATTAAATGTGTCTAAACTTTAATATTTTAGAAGATGTCTCAGTACATGGGGTCACTTGAAAAGTGTGAGCTTTATCTCATACTGGAAACGTGTATTTAGCCCTTCTGCACACAGTGATCTCACCTACCACACACTCTGCTAAAATAATTTAGATCTACATTTTCCATTTGGCCAAAACGTATTTCCTCCCAGCTAAATGACATACACGTTTTGTAATGTGTACATCCATGTATATAATGTATATGCACCTTACATAATGAATGGGGCCATGTTTTGTAATAAAAATGTTTTATCAGCCTTACCAAATCTAAATTCAGCATGTTTATCGTGTACATTGGATCTCCAAATGGTTTTGAAAATGCTTGATAGGTATCTATCAAGGTATCTATCTCTACAGAACTCCCCAGAAAAAGCATTTAGCACAGCCCGCCATGTGGTAACACTAGAAGAAACCAAGGTTCTCAGGATCAGAGATTTCAGTGTGTTTGTGGATAGTTGTTGTTCTGTTTGTTTGTTACAGCTGCTAAAACGTGCCAGGGAAGTGTTACCATAGGGTTGGCCACCGCGAGCTCTGAGCTTTGGGTGGGATTTGGTGTTAGGATAAGACACCTTCATCCCAGTCATCCTCAGTCAATGAGAAATCAAGACTTCTTTCTTCACTAGGGACAGTGGAGTTATTTTAATGCTCTGCTCACCAAGAGCAATGCCACCAGTGAATTTTCAGGAAGCCTTGGAGGAAGGTGTTCTCTTGTTCCCCTCTGCTCTGAGCTGCCAGTACAGCAGCCCCGGCTGCTATGGTCTTCAAGGCTCCTCACTGATTCGGTCCAGCTGCAGTGCAGCAATCCTTTCCCTCTTTTGCATGGCTATTTCCACTATACTATTCATAGAAGTCTTGCTCAACAGAATTGTTCAAAGTGGCTGCTAGCTTAGTGTATCCAGTTCACTGCTGCCACTGAACACCTCAAAGGATGTGCAAGCTGTTTTGGGGGTAAGACTTCTCTGTGACCACGGAGGTGATTCGTGTCCTGAGCATGACAGCTGTTGTGTTTGCTTTGCCTGAGATTTACAAAGGGATAATGTTTCCTATCACAAACATACTAATCCTTCCCCTCCTGAAAAGTGCATGGATTGTCTGTACATCCTTAAGTGAAAGAGAAGGCAAGCAATGTTAGAAATCATTTCTCAGTATTACCAATATTACAGACTGTTGACTCTTCTTGTCTGCTTTCAGAAGAGATCATAAAGGCTGTGGCTGGCCTGCTCCCTACACTCTAAATTGCCTTGGTCTGAAGGTACAACAGATGAACAGCGACAGCATCAGCAGTCCATCTCTTAGACAGCTCTTTAGATAGGTATCAACTGCCCTAAGGTTTGCTCAGCTCTATTAATCACCTGTTACATTGTTGACCATTGTGTTACTAGCCTAGAGTTCCTATTGAGTCGCCTCATTTATTTTATTTCTGAGAAATTCCAGGATTTACTGATAGCAGTTTCTTTTATATACTAGAAAATCTCCTCATAGGGTGCCAGCAAGGTCTGTTTAGTCTCACACACTTTTCCACACTCTTGCCAATACTTAACAAGCATTGAGCAGTAGAGAAGGAGCATTGGAGAGACAAGGACTTTGTAATACCTCTTAAACAATGACAACAAAAGCAGGACAGGTTCTGTCGTTCATACCCATCTCTTGAATTAATAGCACAGCATTTTACAGAACAGCATCTCAGAGATCTGAAGAGTAGTATCATTTGCAGTTTTAATGTAAATGAAGTGTATATGGGACATTGAATCACATCAGACCTACTAATTTAACTGCAGGAGCCAAGATACTAGACCATTGTATTGGGTCCCCAAAGATGATAAATGCAGTTCATACATTGATACAGTTGTGCAGAATGCAGTTAAATGTGTCTTAAGTTTCTGTTGACAGCTTTTCCTGGAATGGGATGGGAAGGATGGGAAGAAATGGAGGAAGTATCAGAAAGGTTTCTGGTTATCTCTGCTGGGACCAGATACTGTTTAAGATAGTCATAAATGACCCGGAGAAGGGGAAAAATAGGGTAACAAAATTTGTAGGTGACCAAATAATCTGGGATTGTTTTGACTTCAAAATGTCACAAAAGGACCTTAGTGCTAATGATTGGCACTAAGATACAAAGAAAGTCAACAAAAATGATCATAGGAAGTCTTCCTTCTGTGAATAGACTAAATTCAGTCTGGAAAGAAAGATAATCCTATAGAGGTAGCTCTGAAGTCATTAATGACTTGGAGGAAATGACGAGGGAAAGGTTTGATTATTTGTCCTCAGAGTACCTGAACTTGAAAATCACCATGACTAGGCACAAAGCTTAAAACAGAAGGAAGTTCTGTTTCCATACAACACAGTTCAATGATGGGGTATGTTGTCAAGGGATGTTGGGAAGCCAAAAACTGTAAATATGCTAAAAATGGGACTAGACAAATTAATAAATTATTATTTATGCCAGCATCAGCTAGCAATTAACAGCATATATCCGATGCTCTCTCCAGCTTTAGGAGAGTGTAAAGTTGTTGACTGCCAGTAACTGAATAATGGGAGAATATGATGAAGTAAAGATGAATGTAACTTTGCCTTTCATAGTCTTTAAGTATTCACTAGCATCTGACAGAAGGCTCATACTGGTACCACGTACTTTTAATATTTTCTTATGGTGAATGCTTGTAGCTTTCAAGGTGAAATTTAAGTGTTGGTTTTCATCTGAAAAATCTCTAAATGGTTAGGGTTTCATTATTTGAGAAAATGTGCATATCTGTAGCAAGGGTACGCACATACTGCTAGTGGGTCATGGTGCAAGGTTTCTTCTCCTCCCGTACAACTTCATGAAAAGGTGAAAGGTCAGTGGATTATTTAGAGCTGAGGTGTGTCCAGGTTGCTGTATATACACACATAGATAAGCCAGGCTAGTCCTTTGCTGTTCTGTCGCAGCTGCAGTAGAGCATAGGGAATTCTGTGTATGCCTTCAAATACTCACCCTGACCCTGCACAGCCCTCTGCTGCACTTCTTTCTTGTACATATTAGCTTATATATTTTTCAGAAAAATACTGCCCTTCAACAGAATCGCTGTTTGATATCAGCTATTTTTGTTTTTTGATTAATCCATTTCTGGTTACAAGCAAAACATCTGAAAATCTGATAACTAGCTGTCCGGAAAGGCAGGCTTATTTCTACAGGCTAATTAAGAAGTAGGCTACTCACATTAGACATGTGAGAATCTAAGAGATTCTTCTCTTAGACAACAGTGTTTCAGATTCCTGCTCTTCAAAATATTGAAAAATACACTTTGTTAGAGTTGTGCCAAAAATGAGTTTTTGACTCAGGACCAGGATAAACTGTGGCAGTAAAAAATTTGCCTGTTGTCAGATTTCCAGAGTATTTTCTTCACAATAGTACCCACAACCATTCATGAATTAAAGGGAACCTGGGGTGGAAAAAAATATTGCTGCAGACTGATGCTAAATGTTATTAATAAATGAGTTATGTTGATCCAAGCAGTGCTGGAAGTTATCAGTTAAATGTTTCATGTTACTGTCACTAAGAAAGACAGGTAGCAGGACACATTCAGATTACCCAATAGAGCTTCTTGTGGGGAAGGTGTCTCCTTCATCCCTAGGTGCCTGCTCCCCAACCAGTCTGAGCTGTCTGGGAAGAGTCAGGATCCGGCCACGGGGTCTTCACCATGTGGTTTTCTTGGGCATGGTAAGAAAACCTGTATGCCTTCCCATTTTCTTTCAAGTATGGGATCCCTCTGCTACAGTTCAGCCCTTCCTCCATCCTTTGTCCCTCTCCTGGGCGTCCTGGATATGACACTTGGCAGGGGCTGGCTGAGATGGGGGAAGCAGAAGCATGGCCTGGCTCTACCCATTCCCCGTGCCAGTCTGGGTATGAGGATTTCATGCAGATTAAAGCCTACCAGCCCGGGAGAGGGCAGAGGTGAAGCAAAGTGGATGGGCCAGACCTGAGCAGCAGAAGGTGCCACATGTGGTTAGAATTGAGGTTGTGATAATATCAGGTCCCAGTGATACTATGGACATTTGAAACTGTGGGTCTGCTGCAATGTTATGTTATGTCCTGTCCCTGAAACTGTGTCTTGTGCTATACTGAAGCTGTGTTAGGAGCACGAGATAATGCTATTCCTCATCAGAATGCAGTGTGTGCTTCTCCAAGCAGACTTATGAATATGTAAAACTTTCACAAAATAATTAAAAATCACTAACTCATACTTTTAATCATCTCATACACATTTTAAAATCTAGAATTGTGATTTTAGTAGCCTAAATTTGTTTGTTCACAGCACTTGAACCCTTAATCTCCATAAGAGCTTTAAATCCTCAACACTACATAGCTTTAAGGTGACCTGCAAAAGTAAAACAGAGGATCCTGGTAATGTAATGTTCATTGAATGCTCTCCTAGGCTGACTTGCTTACATTTTCCTGGCTGTTCAGAGCATTAAGCATGTACTTATAAAGTTGTTGACATTTGAGTTCTTTCCTTCGATCTTTAATGATACAGAAATAAGGGTCTGATCTGTCTTATATACAGCTTCTTGCACTGATTTCTTTGGCTGTTAATTTCCTGCCTTCATTCTCATCACCACTATGTAACTGTCATCACTGTGTGCACAGGGCCAGACTCGCCACCGATTTTAAGATCAAGATCAGTTATAGGATAGATATTCAGAGGAGCTTAGGAAGTAAAGGTGAAGCTTGGGGAAGAGGAATAAGACATAGAAAGATACTCCTTTATTAGTCTTACATAGGCAAGCATTCCTTCATAGACAAATAGCTGAGGTTTTCTCGAAAACCAAGTGTTTTCTCTACAGGATTTTACTTTTAAGCACTCTTTCATCTTAAAAGTCATGCAGAGTTTTGCCTGTGGTCAATATTTTTTTAAAATATTTGTTTTTCAAGGATTACAGCATTAGCAGAGGCTGGTACTAGAATAATTTCTGCTTGTGATATTTTGGACCTAGGATATGTGTCCCCCAATTCCAGCGGCAGCTGCAGTGATCCTTCACACCCCCAAACACTACAGATTCCAGTGAATTCTGCAAAACATAGGCATATTTTTAGTACTGAAAGCTTCCTTTATTTGTTTGCCAGGACTGAGAAAAATGAAAACATGCACATTTTGTAAGCACTATTCTGTTAACAGTTGCCAAGAAAAACCTCCTTCCTTCACCTTCCATATTTTATCTGTCCATCAATTTATGCTGCTCACAGGATATCCATTCCCACAATATCCCAGTATTGTACAAGTTTTGCTTGTTGGAAACATCCAGAATTATTGATCATTTTTCAAAAATATTGTCCTGTATCTTTTAGGAAAGTTTGCACAAAATCCATTGATGCCAGGATCCTTTTGTGACTTTTAGATGTGTGCTTCTACTTGATGTTCTGGAGAGAGAGGAATATCTGTGCGAGTCTGCAATAGAATCCTACAAAAGCAATCTCACAAGACCACTTAGTGAATAGTCTATTTATGCCAACACAATGCTGTGCTGACGTAGAGCCTCGGGACAGCAGTGTGTTCGCTCCCTTTTTCACCCATCCCTCTGCTCATACCATCTTTATGCTTAACATACATCTCCCCAAACCAGCATAAATACAAAGGGCCAAAGAAAGTTTGTCAGGATTTTCATCCCAACCTTTTCCACCAAAACCTCCTGCTTGGTTCAGCTGAAACAACTTGAATCTATGACAGTTTTGCGAGCCTAATTCATCAAAAGAAGTCCTCCCCAAAACCAAATGTGGGGGTTTTTTGGCCACTACTTTCATAGAGAAATGTTCTTCTCTTACTTTAAATTTAAAAAATGGGAATTGAAAGCCCCTGACTTTTTCTGTTTTTTTCTTTTCTTTTTTTTTTCAATTGGCTTGGATCAAACAGGGCAAGTTTGTGTGACATGTTTTGCAATCTCCAGTAAAGATAGTGTTTCATGTAGTTCTGTCCCTGTGCAAGGGGACTGGATAGGGGCAAGCTCAGGGCGATGTTCCCACGGGACAGGTTGTATGCAGTCAGCATCTTCGCTGTTCAGGTGCTTGATTCAAGCCTCCTCACAGTTTGCAGAAAAGCCTGTTTCAGAGGAATGTGTTTCATATAGACAAGATCTGCACTACCCAGCTGTCATGTATGAAAAGGGACCACCGATTAGTCATTTAAATTTTCTACCTGGTATATTTTGTAAATAAAGTATCTCGAGTATATTCTGGGAATCTTAAAATACCTTATAAATTTGGAATAGTACTTGAGAAGTTACATTGCCTTTGGCTTTGTGATAAAATACTGTTTTCATCTACAGGAGACAGTGTTATTAAAATGAATGTTACAGCACTGCAAGGAGCAACCGCATGTTTCATTTACCATAATTTCTTACAACGGAGAAACATAACCATATTTGAGCATGAATACTTTTATTCAATGAACAAGAACAGATTGTTATTTTGAAATTAATTGTGCTTGGAGTTTATAAAGACAGCTTAATACATGACTTCTTTTATACTACACTTTGATTTCTTAAAGGCTGAACAAGCTGCCTAAAGCTTCTCCTCCTTGAGAATCAATTTTTTATGTGGCATTGCGATGCTAGTAATAATTCCTTAGTTCCTCTTCCTGTTCCAGACCTCAGTGATTTTATCTATAAAAAGGTAGTAGTAGCTGGAAAAAAAGCCTGTCAGCTTATTTTCTCTCCTTCCTCTTGGCCCCAATTACAAAAAAATTGCTCTGAAATAAAATGGTCCCTAGCTTTCTTTCTACTTCCTTTCTAGCTTATGACCCATCTCCAGTGGATTGCAATTAATGAAAAGTTGTTCTCATTGACCCATGCTATACTTAAACATCTTAGAGAGGGGCATTTGTTTCAGAACTCAGGAATGTTTCTGATTAAGTCCTGGTTTTGTTTTTTTTTTTTTAACAGAAAGTTTGCAAAGTCCTGTTACTCTAAACACAACAGTCAAGTAACAGGCAGTTTCTTTGCGCATACTGTCCAAAATGATTTTCCTGCTTTGTTTTTGGCCTTCCAGTGATTTTTAGCCCAGCTTCTCCTCTGCTGTCCCCACTTGTCTCACAGAAAGACATTTCAGTGAGACTCCTTTTTTTCAAGGGTTCTTTTGAGAGGTGATGTGAATCTCCTTCTCATTTGAAGGCTCCATTGCTTCTTAGTGATTTCCAAAAAGGGGCTTAGTTGCTTCGTACATTTCTCAGTTGTTGAGAATGGCTATTACATCTCAGTTAATGAGAGATAGATGGATCCAGTCTATCAAGAAGTATTTGATTTTAATATCTGTATCTGACCTTGTTCCTACATTACCTTGAGTTTTGTATCAAATCTACTTTAAAGCAAATACAGGTCTAAGCATCACTTCTTTGTTGTTTTTTCTTCTCTCTGCTGATAACTAAAGGAGGACAATCACACATCCAAAAAGGATAATATATATTGTATCATATAGGAATGGTATACCTTAACTTTTTTCTAGCCGTTTTTGTTTCAGTTCTGACATCATGGTTAGCCAACATAGTATCAGCACTTGTAAAGCATATTTGTTTTTCTACAGATTTTATTAGCATTACATTTACTTCCAAAGCCCCCTCAGAATTCCTTAAATATTTTATTATATCCACTATATTGATAGCACAAATTAAGCATATCAGTGAAATTACTTAAACCGTAGAAAGGCTTTCTGAGCTGGGATGAGATTGCATGTGTTCTTCAGGCCTGGGTTTGTCCTGAGTCATTGGATACTAGACCTCCCTAAGTTTCAGGACTCATCCCCTGGAAAAAATAAGAGTAATTACACAGCCTTCGGCTAATATTTTAGATCTAGATACCCATAGATGATTATAAAATTATATAATAATTTAGCCTGGAAGGGACTTTATATTTTGAATTCAAATGACCTTGTTAACAGTATTTCTCTTAGATGAATATATAGAACAGGAGAATAAATATGAAAGATGTTTTTATCTCTAAGCCCTGTCCCTAAACTGGAAGTAAACTGAAACCATGTGACCTCAGTCTGATTCAAGTGCTTTTAACTGAAATACGCTTGAGATTTTTGGCTAGGATTTAAAAAAGGTGACAATTATTTTTGTGCACCTAACCTGAGGCAGTCCAGGAAGATCTGACTTTTCAAAGGGGTATATTCTCAGTGCTTTCTGAAAAATCTCTTGAAAGGGTCTTAAGCTGGAGGAATCAAAATCACAAGTCTCTGATGAAAAATTTTGGTTTGTGAAGTTATTTCTGTATCTTGTCTTTATTATTTTGTCTAGCTATACATCTAGGCCCCCTCTGTACTAAACTGTCTGTTAAATTGACTGACTTGTTAAATTTTACGAAACAGAGGCAGGGATCATTGTTCCTGGTAGGGGCCAGTTAATTGTCATGTTTGATGAATTCCTATGGTACTTTTTAGTTCTTCTGAAAGACGGGATCTTCTAACACAGTGAAGAGCACATCACTAAAAGACACTTCTGCTAACTGCATTTGACTTTGTAACTTCAGAGAGTATGCTGTGGTAATAAACAGTCATTTTTACGTAAGTGAATGAAAGATCAGAGTCACTATCACTGAAAGGAGCTATTCCTTTTCTTTCCTGCTTTCTTGTGCATTCATTAAATATGTTTCTTTATTTCATAGTTTCAATGTGTGGAACTAATGTATCTTTCCTTAACACGTTTACTTAATAGATTTAATATTCTGTATTTATTCAGAGCCTTTCCTTCAAGGATTTTGAAATACTTTACAATTAATTATTTTATGTACTTGTGATGTCAAGCTGGTTAACAGCAATACAAATACCCTGGAGAGAACTACAGAAAGTAAAGCCTCGACCCTGCCATTACCTTGGATAATGCTGCCAAGCACCATTGTTCAAAATAATGAATTACATCTCAGCAAGTTACACAACTGAAATAAAAGCATAACATTTTTCAATACTATTGCTTACCTTCTGTTCAGGTTTTCAGACTTTTCTCATAGGTACAAAGACTCACTTTTTTTTATATGTGAGTTGAGATATAGTCATGGGACTCCAGGAGACCAAGCTTAAAACTGTTACGATACCTGGGACAAGCCACGACATGCCTCTGGTTTAATGCAGGGATATTGAGGCAGCATAGCCAAGAATTTCTGCACCTTAAGTCAATTTTTTTCCTAGTGCCCGTGGATAGGAAGAGTGATAATATGTACGTAAATAATGATGGAGATCACATCAGTGTTAGAATCAGGGTGCACTGCCACTTCTTGACACTCAGCAGTGCTGTAAGGTGGCTGCTAAGCATCAATGGATGTTTTCCATAGACGATTGTTCACCAGAAGAGGTTGATTTAGCTGCCTCTGAAAATTCATGGAAATGCACCTATTTTGACAAAAATATCCCTTGAGAAATATTTTAAACAGGATGGGAAGTTCTGGTTAGAATGACAGAGAGAAAGAAAGAGGGTGAGTAATTAGCACTGCAGGAGCCCATGGCACAGAACAGCTGGCTGAGATGTGGAAAACCCGTTTGAATACAAGTCATTCGCACATTGGCTAATTGCGAGCTGATTTTACCAGCCTTTTCTATTGAAGCAAATCCACATTATATAATTGGACTGGGGGCAGTGAACAAGAGAAAGGCTTATGCTATCATCCGATATTCAAACGCTTGCCTTTGATGTGGGAAACTCAGGTTCAAAACCTTGCCTTAATAAATATTTAAAGATTTATGCAAAGCAAAGCAGCTCCAGCAGAGAAGAATAAGAGAGAGGCACCAAGCAGAAGCCTAGAATAGCTCCTCTCTCGGTGGATAAAGCCTGTCACTGGAAAGGGGGGAAAACGGTGGAGCAGGAAGTCAAAGCAAAAAGTGCCCTACCCAGAGGGCAGAAACACTCTCTTCTGTCCCCCCCCTCAGTCCCTAAGAGAAATGTGAACGGTGTCGGGTTTGTCCTGATACAGAAAGAGGAAGGCTTCTGAAATCCCGAAAGTTCTCCAGGGAGAGGAAAACCTTTTCCCCCATGCTCCCATTAGAAAAAGGTTCTTTATTTACAAATGCTATCAAGGACAGGCATATCAGGCAGGATCTTAGAGATAAACAGGATAGCTAGGCTGTCGACTAAGGAAGGGAATTAGAATATAGCATGAGGAACCAACAATGCTTAATAAAAGCTATTCCTTTTAAAAAGAGCAACTCTCTCTTCTTGGAGACCTCTTCATTAGCATATCTGAAAAAAAGTACTTAGCCACCTTGATTATTGTTACCTCCTTTTAATAGACAAGTAAAAAAAATGCACAGAAGTTAACTCCTGGCCCCAAATTATTCTAGGAGTTCCAGACACGCATCTTATGCTCAGATACCTACAGGTCATTTCAGAATATGAAGTATTTTGTACAAACATTTTCTGACTGAACGTAGCAGTAAGATGGTGAGAATTTAATTGTGTAACAAGTTGACATCTTTCTGTGAATTTTGTAGTTTATTTCAGCTCATACTTGCATAGTGCAATACTGTAATGAAATTATGACTTCAAAATGAGTCCATTTTCTAGTCTGAGATCTGTTTCAGTGATTTCAGTCTCCATTAAGGACCATGCCAGCTCTTTATACACTGGAATTAAGCCTAACGCTGCTCTGTGGGCAGTCAGAAAGCAAAGTATATGACAAATATTGAAGAAATTTCTCTCCTATATGATGTTAGCTTGTCTGGAGTACAGGTTTCTCTAAGCCTCAAGTACTCTCAGCCCCATTCAAATAAAAGGTTATTTACCTATTTCTCTTTGTATTTCCTGGGAGATTCTACCCTGGATTTCATTTTTCCACTTGTGAGTCCCCACTGACTACTCGCCTTAATATCTTGACTTTTAACTGACTGACTGCTAAGCAACAATATTTTTCCTACATCCAAAGGAGGTCTCCCTGGGACAATTTATATAGCTCTGGAATAATTGATCAAACTGGTAGGTGGGGGCTAGCTTACAGGGAGATCAACATCTACTATTGACTTACAAAAGTCCTCCCAATGATAGTGCACCTGAAAGACAGTGAAGCTAATTGCTGACATGCTGGTGCTCATGTAATGGAAGTGAATGCTTTTGTGTGCAGTACACCTTGCATGCTGGTCTCCTTGCTAGCAAGAGGTACCTCTTTTGAGTGCTCCACAGCACTCTCCTGGGAACCAGTGTTTCTGTACACAGCAGAGTCATCACAAATGAGAAATATTTCTGTGTATGCAAGTGAAAGGTGGAGAAAAGTCTGTGCTGACTGCAGAGCTTCCGCAGTTAGCGTGCTATGTTGGGTGATTCAGATTTAGACACAGGTCTAATGTATTTTTCACATACATCATAGCACAAAATAAGGTAAGTGGCATTAGAGTTCCCTCTTTTTCCAAGTAGCTCTGCAGAGCCAGCATCCTGTTCCTCCCAACTGCACCACAAACTTCTTGTTATCTGTACGTAGGATAGGGTCAGCTTCTGGGAGGATGGTAGTTGTGTGCAAGACGTGTTCCTGATACACTGGTTTCTTCTTTTGTAAAACATCAATATGGTATTTCTACAATTTTATCAGTACTTTTTAAGCAATGTTGTCACATTAGTAACGTTCATAAAAATGACACAGCTTGATTTTTTCATCATTATGTCTGCTCTTCATTTCATCACAATGCATAGCAGCATTTAATGCACCGTGGCATCTGCTTTACTCCTGACCAGCTGGTTTAAAGATAGAGCTCTCACACTTTTATGCTTGCAGATTTTCTTTTCTCAGATGTTCCTTCTGAGGGCCCCATCCAAAGGCCATTGAAGGTCAATGGGACATTCTCAGCTGGTGTAAATGATACAGCTCCGTTTACTTCAGCTAATGTTGACAGTTTGCATCAGATGATATCTCCTAATCTTTGCCTCAGAGGGAATTGTTTTTCCTATATATGACTAGTATTAGATTGCATACTTTATATTCATAGAGTACTTCACTAAGTAGGTTAGAGTCCTCTGTGCTGCCTACTTGTCTCAGGAATAATGTTGTTTCATTTCATAATGACATAATGGTGCCACCTGCAGTCCAGAGCCTTACACAAGTGGTTTCAGATAATGTAGCTCACAATAATAAAAGCATTGAACACAATAACGGGAAGGATAACAATAATCAGTCATTTGTAGAAGTCACTGCATTTTAAGAAAAGCTACTTTATTTCTGTTACTGTAATAAGAGCTAAAATGTCTCACTATTTTTCTTGAAAATGAAGTCAAAGAAACCAAAATCTTTGCACTGGTGACTTGTCAGAGACATCCGATAAAGCTCAGTAAGATGATTCTCTGTACCTCTTTATGATACCAAGTGTGCTGGAACCCACTAAAACACTTCATTGCAAATGTCAGTCCCTGTGCACACATCACAGATAAGGAAAACTTACACCTTGTAAACTGTGTTTGAACCAAAGAGATTTTTTTCTTATTATTAGCAGGGTAAAATCAGAATGACTAACTGATTAATGTTTTTCTTTTGTGTCTCTCTCATCTGTCCGGTGGGGTTTTCTCTTCTACTTTTTTTGTAGGGAAACCTGTCTCCTAGTGCCAAAGGATGCCCAACTACTGAGTATTCTGCTAGGAATTCTTTATTTTTTATTACTTTTAATATGTGAATTTTGACACGTTTTTCAGTGCTCTTTCTTCCGTCTCCTTTTCACAGTTGTTAAAGATACAGTACATTTGTGCTTTGCATAAATGTATGAAAATATATCTCTAAAAAGTGGCAATCTGTACAGAGCCAATGTGCAAACATACCACATGGTTTGGGAAACTAGGAGAAGGAACATGATGAAATAGAGAAGATATTCAAAAATCCTGTTAGTTCCAGTTGCGGTTGTTTAATAGGATGAACTTGGATTTCTTTTCAATTACTTTTCTTTGTAGGTAATCTTCAGAGGATATCTGCTGACCAGTTAGAATAATTACTTTATTCTGCCTGAATATTTTTCTGTTTAGGGTTTCTTTTTACCAAAATACGATTGTTGTTAAATAGCTAGTGTATTGATACAGGCACGTGTTTTACTTAAGTGTCCTTACTTCCTTTAATCATAGTGAGATAAATTTCCTCCACGTTAGGAGAAAATGGGGGTTATAATTACATTGAATTAAATGTTTGGTTCTCCTTCTTCTTCCATTGGTAATTATTTTAATGATAGCTTCGTAGTTCACCTAGCAGAATAATGAAAGAATGTCCACACCTACAACATTTTCCTGAAGGCAAAGGAAATTGTACATTAATCTGACAAAATGTTGACATTAGGGAATGAATTATCAGCTCAGTTTTAACCAGGCCTCTTCTTATTCACCTCCAGTTATTTGTGTCATAATTTTGGTCATTTATGCAATCAAGTACCTGATTGCATAGTCAGAGAAGGTACTTGAATATCTGAGCACTGTTATTTCCTACCATTTATTTACAGAACAAACACAGACCTTCACCTTTTGAAAGTCTGGGGTTTAGAGTACTAGCTGCACTCTTTACCGAAGTTCTCATTTTTCCAAAATGCTGCATTTCTTTGCATTCTCAAATCACCTGAGCCCTCTGGTAAACCCAGTGGTAATGGGCATTGCTGCTTTTCTCCAAAACTGTTTGCTAATTTTATAAGCTATAAAATACTCCAGCATGATAATCATGCTATTTTTCTCCCATTCTGCTTGTAGTATTCTTCAGTCTGGGGTGTGTTAATGGGTAGTTTTAACTTGACAGCAGGCATACTGAAATGTATGGGGTTTATTTTTACAGAAAGTTCATAGGCAATCAGCCATTTTCTTTCATTTAATCTCATTGCTCCTTTGCACCCTGGGAGCTGATTTGAAGTGCAGAGAAGGAAGCAGAAAAAGGGCAGATATGTACAAATGATTTCATTTTATTCTTCTGTGCCATGGAATTGTAAGTATTTTAAGTTGCTCTTCACAACTTAGTCATCTTCAATAACAAAAAGGGACTAGACCTAGATTTTCTTCAAGTGATGAGAGATGATAGTGGAACAATAAGCAGTGAAGGTCTTAGCTCTTAGTTGCTCTCAACACAGTAATTGCAAAGTCTTGCACGTGAGCAAGGCTTCATCCACGGCAGTTAGGCAGCCACCTCTGGGGGTGAACTGCAGCAGCTCCTCAAGGGGACACAGAAACCCTCTGCGACAGTTCAGGGCAGGAAACAGCAAATAACACTGTTCCAGTTGGAACTGCAGGGGTTGTTGAGATGGTAGAAATTTAATTGCTTGTGCTGGAATCAGGCCAGTAAACAGGGTCAGCTCTCTTGTCCTTTGAAGAAGTGTTTTGGCACATCTCAGATGCAGCAGTGCTTGGAGTTGACGCAGAATTTTTTTGCAGCAAGCTTCGATGCCATCCTGAATCTGGAGGGTGGTCCCTGTACTGAAAAATCCACCCTGTAACCCTGTTACCTAAGGGTTCACTCAAATTACGTCAGTGCCAGCCACAGTCTAGTTCAGAGTATTTCCACGGTCCAGCTCAGAGTATTTGTCTTCACTAGTATCTTTTGCCAAAATCTTGGCTCTTTGGGGTAAGGTGTAGGTGTATCTCTGCCACCTCATTCATATGCCACTGATGATAGCCGCGTGTCGGTTTCTTTGTTTGGCATTAATTTGCTCATTTTGAAGGAGGAAAGGTGGCTGGATACAGGATTTTCTTCAAAACTGCTAAGTATCTGTTAGAAATGTGATAGTTCAATGGAAACAGAGAAATCCCAAAGATAAACTTGATACTAAACAACATTACCTTTTATTGTCACTGAAAAACATGCCAAGAAACAGAATTTGAATGGATATTTCCTTCCTGAAAATCTTAAATTGGGCTACTCACAACTGATTCTGGGCACTTTGGGCTCTTAATTTTACTGTGTTGTGAATATGTCAGAATTTTATTGAGTCTTTAGTACCAAACTTCGAACCTTCACTTATTCACAACGAATTGCTCACAAGTGAGAAACAGGATAAGCACAGAAACTCTTCAAAATAAATATATCATTTCACAGAAATCATCATCTGTTTGTAGATGGTTCAGAAGAGGGAGGGAAACAAAATTAATCAAATAAATTTCTGTTTGCACATACTTTGCTTTGCATATTTGGCAAAAAAAGTCATAATAGTGATTTAAGGCAACTGCTTTCTAGAGCATTCTGTGTGCAGCAGACTATTTGTCTCTTAGAAGTACTGTTACATTCACAGAAAGCTGTCAGATTCCTTCTTTTGGTTCCGGTATATATAGCTGAGTTACCTATGAGTCAATGTTTACACAGCATCGTGTTTCCTTGCTCAAAAAGCAGGGAAGGATTCGTATAAACTAAGGTTAATGTACTATTTTAATTGTTGGTTTGGACTGTATATATATAATTTAATATATGTGATACTATATACTGTATTTTTAATTTTTATTCTGTATTCTTTACATTAATATAGAATTATAATATGCTGCATTATCATATATATGTATATTCCACAGTCTCATCTTCTCCATAGAGGAAGAATCTGGCCTCACTAAATGCTACAGCAAAGCACTCAATTACCTCATTAGGCTTAGACTTTCATCTGGTTTCTAGATTATTTCACCCACGTGGAAACCTCAGTGGTTCTTTTTTCCTCAGCATATTTTCTGCCACAGTTTTTCTCTATTCCTTCCATGCCACTATATTTACAAAATGTTCTTTCAGAAGAGGCTGCTGTGTTCAAGCCATCCATGTATGCCCAGACCTTCAGTTTTGCGAGTCATCTAGGGTAACTGGTGCTGCTGGGCGCCTTGGGTTTCCAGTCTGTTCCTTCCTGATTTTCAAGAGATGTTGGAAACAGGCCTGATTGGCAAACACAGGAACTCCCTGCTCGTGTGCCAGTTTTCCCAGTGAGATCACCCTCAAGTTTCCACCTCACCATACAGCATGTTTGCTTATAGAAAGTGTCACATCCATTTTTATGTAAAGAAATAAACCCGGAAAATATAGTGCAGTTACTGAGAACTCGTAATTATGGAGAACATTTATTCAACACTTGAATGGATACAAGGGGAAAACAAATTGGAAAGGAAGTCTGTAATGATTTAGGCAGGCAGTTCATGTAAACTGTTAAAGTCTTATTTTCTACCCAGTACAAGAACTAAACCCAGAAACTAGGTTACTGTATGTGTACACAAACCCAAAGATCTGAGCAGTTACATAAAAAATATGGTATATGTCAACAGTGTTACTGTTTCACAGGTTTAGCTTGTTTGTAAGCTTCCAAGAAACAGGAAAATATCAGCCATTTAGCTGATAGGTAATGTTTTTTTAAAGATCCAGACACCGTGTCATGATCCTAATTTAATTCTTACTGGAAATCTTTGATGATACATTGCTGTGGTAGCTTGTGGCAGAGCAAGGTTTTAGATTCTTCTTGAAGATGCTTTCAGCACCCATGCAGGAGATGAATTCAACACTAAATACAACACAGGAGATAAAATAAGACTGTGGACAGAAAACTAACTTAAAAGCAGTACTGAAAAAGGCTGGAGGTTTTGTTTTTAAGTACATAATCTGTGCACTAATCAAGAGGTATATGGAGGGTTCACCTTAAGCAATGATGTGTTTGTGTGAAGGCACTAAGTGAAGTTCAGAACAACAACAAAAAACCCAGAAATGAGACCATTTACACCCAGTGATGACTTCTATAACAAGTGCAAAATATTCAGTAGAAGTTTCAGAAGGATAAATTTAAAAAATCTGTGAATATGAGATAAAGAACTGTGACCTTTAGCCTTAAATTAAGCTTAGGTTTTACCTTAAGCTCTTATAGTACTTTAGCCATTTCAGTTATAGTGGCTTATGCACTACTTCTCTACTTAATCTAGAAATCTAAACATGTCATCTCTTCATTTTCCATAGGAAACATGGTTTAGCGTATTGTTTAATAAACATTTAGAATTCCTTCATATTTCTTAACTGATTTCTTGTCCACTTTATACTAAAAACTTTACATGTTCGAAACCTCTGCCAGTCTTAATTTTATAAATTACCCATAAATGGGAAGATCCACCTCCACTGATGTTTATGCTGTGGTACCATCCACCCAATAGAGTGACCGGTTCAGGGCCATTAAACCCAATGCTGTTTGCCAGGTCATTCGTTTGGAATGATATCCAAAATACGTGTAATTAACTCCCCCACTGATTGACAATAGAAAGAACAGTGTAAATAGTCACTTTGTATAAACACTCATCATTATTACAAGTGGTGTTTGGGGACAGGTTCATGCTGCTCTGGTGGGGAAGAGCATTTTGTACTCTTTCTGCCAAGTCTCATCATCTTCCTTTCCCGCTCGAGATATAAGGCAATGGTTGATTTTCATCTGCTGACTTTCAGAGTGCAAGATAAAGCTAACTTGAGTTTTTTTTTAGGAACTGAGAGTAGACAGTGGGAACTGGATAGAGTCTTATTCTGTCTGAGAGCTTTTTGACGCACACCCATGAATGATGATAAATTTCACTGCTGTGCCTCCAGCTTCTCCAATAGGTACATCAGAGAAGCCTGCTGATGAACAGTGCCTTTTTTTGGTACACAGGGAATTATTTGTTCTTTAGATGAGCACAAATGTCAGATACACTTTGGTAACAAGAGGCACTACTAGGTTAATACATTAGTTTATCACTAAAAGGAAGGATACGCATGGAGAAAACTACCTGAGACACATTAATAATCTCAGTGATGAAGCACGAAAGGAGCCTTAGGGCAGTGTTTGCAGAAGGTTTTGCTGTTGTTATGTTTTGCTATTGATTTTGTGTTTATCATATCATATGTGAAAAAAGTTTCACATTATGTAATGGACCATTAGGCCAAAGACATAGGCTTAAAAAATGGAATCTCATGGATTCAGACAGAAAGTCACCATTTTATCTTTACTTCAAAAATGCTCCAGCCTGCTCACTTGTTTGTTGGACGGCTAAGTCTTCAGGAACACAAGCAGAATACTGAAAAATCATCTCATTTCTGTGTTACATATTAAGTTGCTAAGGGTGCTTTGGATGAGGAAATACAAAAAAAGGAAACGTTGTATTTCATATGGAGTTCTTTGCCCTTAACATAAAGAAAGTGTAGTTTCTAATAAATTTATAGGCATGCATGATAACTACACAGACCTCTATTTTAGGCCAGTGTACAAATGAAAGTGTGCATTCACATCCATGCTGAACTGATTAGTAACTGCACAGTTAATTGTATATATACTGAGGATTTTGTTGCATAAACCAAACTGTGACTGCAAAGTGGAAGCTTAACCTACAGAGTCATTGAAAATCCACTTATGAGTTGTCCCTCAATGTTGTAACTTATTATAGTATATTTCTCTCTTTCAGAGGAATATCTCTGGGGTTCATTTGTCAGCACTGAACAGGGTGAAATATCTATGTCTGAGGCTCCTAGGCACCCTTGTAATACAAATAAGGGTAATCAACTAGCTACAGTTTTCGGTAATTGGTTTTGAAATGACCCTGATGGTTCTTACATGCTGTGAGCTGTCAAGAAGAGGCAACATCCAACTGTGAGACTTCCCGTCATTGCTCAGCCACTGCCAATGTGCTCAAATCTCCAGTGGTGGTGTAGAGAGACTGACTTGGTGATGATGGTTCTGTAAACGGTCCCTGTTTTCATTTGTCAAGAAGTGGAATAGGCTCAGGATAGTGTCATATCACAGCTATCAATAAAATATGACTCACTCTGATCTTGAATCAGAAGACCTGCCACTTTTTGTAGGAAAATAAGAATTCTCCTTCCCTACCCTATTCGTGTGTCTCAGGAAGATAATGTTAAAACCAAACTTCCTGTGTGTTTAGAATCATCGTCATAGAATCATAGAATACCAAGTTGGAAGGGACCTCAAGGATCATCTTGGCCAATCTTTCTTGGCAAAAGCATGGTGTAGAAAAGATCGCCCAGCACCCTGTTCAGCTCAATCTTAATAGTGTCCAACACTGGAGAAAACAGGATTATTTTTCTTTGTGTTTTGATTGTGTCTTGGGTGCTATACTTACTGCAGTGTGTAGAAGGGAATCTCCATTAACCAAGAGGAAGCTATCAATGAATGTCTGTCTCAAGTATCCTTCAACAGGCAAAGGATCTGAATCCAGTTCAACCCTGTCAACTTTTAACGTATCAGTTACCATCATCTGTGTACAGGAGGCACAAAGGTATTGACGAAATCCTGGCAGTTGTTGAAGTTAATAGGAAAAGTCTCATTGCTTGCAGTGGAGCCAGGATTTCACCTAATGCTTATGGAGCAAACTCGGCTGTGCTGGTGTACTGATGACCATCACTCCATTCAAATTCAGCAGAACAGAAAATGCAGTTTTCAAAAAGAATGAGGCTTTGTAGTCAAGAAGAAAACTTTGAAAGTTGTTTGTAGGTTGGCTTCACAGAGGCTGCACATAGCCTAACAGTGTTGGGTTGAGCTCTTTTTCCCCCATTAGTCCAGGTTTTTCTAAGTAGTCTAGTTTGAGGAATTGAGGTAGTCTTCCTGAGAGGAAAAATTTCAATTTTATCCACAGTGCTCTGAAGAAAACTTTACTTCAGACAGTGAGAGGCTCACAAGAAACATTGGTTCATTTCAGCTGGTTCACTCTATTCTCACTGGATCCCAACTTCAGAGGAAATCTGAAATGATCCATAAAAAGTTTATTTTAAATTTTTGGAGAAGCACAGTTACTGAAAAGAGAAAACTGTGATGACCAGCTTGGATGAAAAATAACCCAAAGTGAAGAACTTCACATACAGCAGGAAAGACCAAATCCCCATACAGTTATTCTCCAGCACGTAACCCAGGGTTGTGATGTGTCTAATGTAGAATTTGGCCTTAGAACATCATGACTACAGAAACAGGATAACTTGAAGTGTTTTAGCTTTTGTACTGAATGTTTTGCATAGCTTTTCTCATACCCAAGTGGGGAGAATGGGAAGGTAGTAGATAAAGGCCTTCCTATAAAAAGACCTTCTTTGAAGTATTCCAAGTGGGGTACATATACTTCAGGGAGGTACAGTAGGAGGTTACTTTGTTATCAAGTAATAATAACCCTGATGAGAGACAGACTGTTCCAGAAAAATCACTTTGATGATCAAGTAAAAATTTTTCTGAGATTTTTTTTTCACCTTCTCTGTTTGGCTTTTTTGAGTCTTTTTTTTTCCTTTCTTTTTTTTTTTAATGTTGTCACTGTTCCTAGAGAATTAACCAAAGAAGAGTTCCTGTTTGTAGCCTTTTGCCACCTCATACCTCCTGTAGCTCAGAGTGATTCTAGAAGTAAAGCAGGTCACTCACATTTGCCTCAGGACTTTGTTTCTTTGAGAGACAGTAAATGTCATATATACTCTTACCTAAAAATTATTGTGGTCTTATTTTAGTTTAGAGTTGAATGGTAAGAACTTTATAACTGACTGGGCTGTAATTTATTGCGCTCAAATACAAACATAAGCATTCTCCTTCTTGCCTAACCACAAGATACCTTGTTTCACAGAAATGCAAGGAAAAGTCACCCAAGACAGTTTCTGTTCAGAATTTAAACCACTCTTGTTCGGTACTGTTGCCCTAAAACCTAGCTAGGGACTGCAGACATTTAATGGACAAAGATAATTGTCTTCCTTGAAAGGTATCCCTTCCACTCCTTATTGAGTCTCAGGGGATAGACACTGAAGTAACAACGCACAAAGAAATCTCATTTTTAATGCAATATATGAACTAGGATCTCACCCATATCAGAGCCAGGTCAGACTAGGGAGCCTCCTATTCAGAGGACTACTCAAGGTGCTCGAGGCTGCTGCCTTTCTGACTGTTTTGCTCTTCTGCTAGCACAGAGCAGCTGGAGAGCGGACCAAGGATTTGGTCTTCTCTCCCACCCAAGCTGGTATGTTTTGCTCTTAGGTTAGTTAAGTGGTTTAAGTTCAGTAAGCTCTTATGTTGTCAGAAGGGATGTCCAGTACCTCTCCAGCTAGGTGGCAAGGTCGTACCAGCACAAGTCATACTAACATTTCATAATTGGACTTGGAGCATACGCAGAAATGGAGAAACTCAGGCTGGCAAGGCAGAGAATTTTCTAGTTTTTGCTGTCTTCGTGCATGCTATAATCTGCAGTGTCTGGCCAGCTGAGGGAAACTTAAATGGATTATTTTCAAGAAGTACATTTCCATGGTCTGGCTGTCAGCTGCCTCCAGATAGGATTTAGTCATGAGACTCACTGCCAGTCTTTTAAAAACTAACCTTCGGAGCATGTTTTGGGCTGGTTCATAAATTGCAAGGTTAAGTTACAAGTCTCTCCATTACCCCTGCCCAAAGGTGCTGTATATAATAGTTCTCTCATCATGACAACCTAATGGGGACAGATCACTTGAAGCATTTCCCCAAAGGTATACAGGGAAAATAACCTCAGTACCTACAGACACCCATACACAAACACTTACTTACAGTAGTCAGCCTTTTCTCTTACTTAGTTCTCCTTGTGGTTAAAGGTAGATAGGATGGTGAGCATGGGAAGAATTATTTTTTGACAGTTGTACAAGGATTTTGCTCGGTGAAAACATAGTCTGACTCTCACATTGAGAGCTGGAACACTATTTTCTTGCCTCAAGTCAGATTACAGAAATAAAACTTTAAAAAGATAATGTTAGAGTTTGAATCATATGGTCTGGATCTGAGGTAGAAATTCTATTTTTGCTGTTGAATTATCAAACAGGAAAACCGCCTCACTCCATGGGAGACACTGGATAGAGAAATTGGTTTATTTCTTATCTAGGCATCATCACATCACAGAACATCAGTATTGGCTGGAGCTGGAGGATGGTCCAGATTATGTTTTTGTGAAATATAATTAAAATCAGAAATTGTGCAAGTCTGTTTTTTTGCTCATGCAGAGGTAGCAAGATTAATCTAGCTGTCATCTTCTGTGAAGCATTAGGAAATTCAGCCAAAGAAGCCCGTGCTATTATAGCTCCAGTTTCTTGCATGCTGCTCAGAAGTTCCCTTTGTAGTGAGAGCATTGTCAAAATCTACACTTGGTGAAAAAGCTGAACAGAAATAAAACCAGGGAAAATTTCCATCTGCATCCACCTGACCTTTTTTCTTCCTTTTTCCAGTGAAAAGTTCAGATGCAGCCTGAGAGGAAATCTTTCATTTTGTTATATTTACAAGAAAAGCTGAAGGCATGAAGATGTGGATATCTAGAAGCGATCATCTGGTGTCCTCTTAACTGAGTCTTCTGGTTAGCTCTATGAGGCATAGCTCCTTTCCTTGAGAGGGCCTGAAGCAATGTTCCCTCTCCCTGCAGTCAGCAGATATTCTGGGGAGGGAGGAGGGACCATGCAGGGGTAGAAGATGTTCTCCATCATTCCAGTCAGCGCTATTGCATCACTGTGCAGCATTAGACAGAATTTTTTATTCCCTGCATCTGAGCTTGTAACCAATATGTAGGAGACTGAATTTTTTCACCAGTTACCTGAACACTGATTTGCCAGTGTTTAAAATTAAGCATATGGGAAGCCTCCTTAAATTAATAAGACTTTTAATAGAGTGTAGGTATACTGTTAATCATCTGCTCAAGCAACCTGTAAGAGTACAGACCCAAAGAACACGTTAAGGTTTGCCTAAAGATAAAAGATGATTTATGGAGGATTTGATTTGAAAAGAACATAGGGCCTTCTTAAAAAAAAACCCAACTTTAAAGTATTTCATAGGGAAATAATCCTTTGATTATCACCTATGGTATTTACCTGATTCTGGATTATTTGCAAGGCTCCTTCCCTGCTTACTTTATCTGTCTGAATGGGTTTTTATAAAAACTTCTAGACCCCAGTATTTATATGTTTCAGAAATGCTTTTCACATACAGCTGAAATGCAGAACCATTACTGTCTACAACGTGTTTTTCAGAGAGTAACAATTAATTTCTATGGCCAGATGTGAAACTCTGACTAAAAAAAGAAGTCATAATGGATGTACTTGCAGGAACCCCCTTTCTCCCTTAGCTCTAATTGTGCAAATGGCACTGAGATAATACTGTAATTGTTTGTCTTTTCCGTGAAGCCAATATGAAGATTAAAGTACCATCTGGCTTTCTGAAAGCTAAAGTTAGCAAACCTCTAGCTTGAAAGAAACAAGCAGTTGGATCCCTGTTGGGTGGACATTTTAAATATAATTTAACATTGCGCATCTCCAGTTAAAATTCTAACCACAAATCATCACTCAGAGCTTTTCCCTCTTCATAAGAGCTAACATCCTAACAGAAATTTTTCAAAGTACCTTTTTCTGGAGGAACCTTGGGTCTTTTCTTGTATTTATGCTCCAATAGAGTTTAAAGACAGAACCTGACAAGTAAATCTGGTTGGAAAGTTTCACAATAAAGGTTGGGTTTTTTTTTTGTGAAGTTGCCAGGATTACTAAATCTCTACTTCTTGCACATTTATATCTATTTTGCTGTGATATTTTGTCAAATCTTTTTACTTGGTGTTACTTTTAGGATCTTAAATAATTTTCACAGAATTACAGAAAAAAAAAATCTTTTTAAGTCATGCTTCATCTGTGAAATCCATTTTTTCATTAAATATTTAGAAAGTAATTTTGATAAAAATTGACTAATTTAGGTTAACAAGAAATTTCACAGAAAAAAAATGAAGCTGTGTCAAGCTCTATGAAATAAAAATGGTTTGAGGGGTTTTTTTGTAAATTAATTTTTTTCTTGGACTTTTTCTGTTACCAGCTCATCTAAAAATTACAGTTGATAATAAACATAGAGTGATTATTAGTGAAGATTTCATCATGAAGATTTCATCATAAAGGTTTCACCAGGGCTGTTAGTAATGAAAATATTGTGTCTAGTTTTGTACCAGGCAATATTACCGCTATCAGAACTAGAAACCTACTCTCACTTGGTTACTGTTGTATAAAATTTAACGTATAAACAAACACCCACAGAACTCTGTCCTCCTTTCCCTCTACCCTCTACACTCCCGCCCCACAATGTCAAAGCTGCTAAAAAGGATCTCCAAGTCTTAGAGAAAAATATTTTCACTTCTTGATCTGGAGATCTTCCTTTTGTATGGATCTCTGCATAAAAAAATAAGCAAAATTGCAGGTGATAGGATGGAAAAATAACAGAGGGCTCAAGAACCAGGTCTTTGCCTGAGCAATGAACTGTTTCAACTGATTAACACCCATAGCAATAAGAGATATGCTTGTACTCTTTGCCTATGGGCAGTCCTTTGTAGCTCTGCTGCACATCCTCCACATGGATCAGAGAAATTCCTCTTGCATCAAACCAAATCTCTTCCTGGGGCTGAGTGGAACAGCGCCGAAAGTTCAAAAGAAAGCTAGAGTTATTATTTAAAAAAAAAAAAAAAAAAAAAGGAACCTGAATGATAACGTGGGTGCTGGTATAATGCCTGGAGGAGTCCTGGGTATTAATTTAGTGAAATCACCATCTTTGTTGCTTCTGCAAAGGCAATTAAGGTGCCTGGGCACTTACTAGCATAATAAATTCAGGTAACTGGCTTAGATATACAGATAAAATACTTTTCTTCCTATGCTTCAAGTCATCGCACTTCACATGGACAAACATTTGTGTGAAAGAGGCCATTTATTAACTTCTGGCTGTGGTGGGAGGATGTTAGATGATGAACAGCAATTATGGCAGACTTTGTGTGAGACCCTGCTTGTAGCAAGTTAAATTGTTGCTAGATAGTCTTCCTCTTGAAAGATTTTTTGTCCTTTTGCTCTCACTCAAAGAATTTAATCATTTTACCCATATCTCAAGCTTTCTATAGAGTCTTTCCCGCTACCCTCAAAGTTTACAAACCACTGGTTTGGTGGTCCAATGAAAAGGGATTGGCCATGGCACGCACATGCCAACTTCGACTGAGTTATTCAGGCTGGTTAGAAAGTGTAGCCAGTAGGCATGGAAGTCTGTTTCAATAAAATGCTTTTCCTAGAAATATTTAACACTCAAGATCCAGTCAATATCCAGTGATTTCAGTTCCCTTCTGGGTGAACTCAAAGTGCCCCTTTGGGCCAAGTAACCTTCAAATGGCTTGAGGACTCTCTGAGGAGCAAACCTCGCTTTTCCTCTTGTGTTGTCTGACTACTAGTGCTGGGTTAGAAGCACTGAACCTAGTTCAGATCAACTGACTGTTCATCTGAAAATAACACTGTTGTTAAGCCTGGTACCCCACTGTTGCTGCACTGCCATTGGCCCAGTCCATCACTCCACACCCATGCACAGACCAAGAAGACTCTGTCCCTTGGGAGGGATTCAAAGTTACCCTCAAGCCATCTGATAGCCAAATGCCAGCACACTTCTCATGTGACAGTGCAGATGGCTTTGAGGCATTTCTGCATTAAAAACAGTAAGAGAAAGAGATGTTTGGTAGCAGGACATTTTCAGCAAAGGCCTCCTGATTCTGTCAATGTACATGAGCTTTAGCTAGGGAGACATGAGGCTGGGTTTGGGATTTTGTTCTTTAAAGTTGTGAGCCCCTTTGTTGTCTTTGGGCTAATTTTAGAATTTATATTTAGCAAAGCATGTAGCTATTGCTATGTGCTTCAGTCTTGGCTAGCTGAATTTTATTTAGCAACATCTGTACAATAAAATTCTCACAACTCAAATTCATTGAGATATTCATATTTGTGCATGAATTTAGGAATGACTACCAGCCCGGTTTGGTTTGAATAGTCACTATTGAGCAAAGCTGGAAAACAGCTAAGATATGGGAACCAAACACTGACATGTATAAATTCAAAGCCATTTCAGAAAATGATCTCTGTAGCTATTGTCTCACCTTCACTGACTGTAAAAATGAGAATGGTAATTTTTCCCATGGCAACTAGTGTTTTGAATATTAATTTATATTTGTAAAGCACTTCAATTATGTAAGTTACTCATAATTCAGGACACCATTTGACCACGAACATGCAAATACACCTAACCTTGTATTTTTACACCTAGCAAAAAGATGGAGTCAAGGAAACCTTTGTTTCTAAAATACATGAACTTGCTTTCGTCAGCCAACAGCAAGCTGTGTTGAGATTCCACTTGTCATTTCATTTTGATCTGGACAAGAATATGTTTTTAATATGCCTAGTGATTTCCTTTGAGGTAAAATACTCCACCCAATGCATATCATAATTTCTCCTGCAGTATTTTTCAATAAAACCTGTTTTCTATCTGAAGAAAAATGTGCTCTTTTGTTCTTTCCCTTTTGCCTCCCCAGTGCATAGTTTGGGACTGGGATTCCAATGGAAAGCATGACTTCATTGGAGAATTTAGCTCAACTTTCAAGGAAATGAGGGGAGCTATGGAAGGAAGACAGGTAAGTGGAAACCACTTGAGCAATCTCAATATGTAAGCTTTATAGAGCAGTGTTCCTCAGACAATCCTGTAATAAAGCAAGTGACATCGCCTCATTGTCTCCTGGGAGTTTAGTTGTTGTGTTGATCTCTCCCGTAGGTTTTACTGTTATCTGGACATGATAGTCTGAAAACACAAAAAACAGCCTTTCCTGTACTTTGTGCCGCGTTCATTGGTGCCAGCTCTAACTTGAACCCATCATGATCAAATTAATCAGTTTTCTAAATATCTCATGAATTACGGTCCTAAGGGAAAATGAAATTTTTAACTTATTAATAATTTCACTTCTTTATGGCAGCCTGATCTTTTCAAATTGAAGTTGATGGTAATTATTGAATATGATAAATGATTTGGCATATCTAATTCTAGAAATTGTCATTTCCTATTATTACTTACTCCTGAAGGTGTTAGTTTTGATAAATTCTCTGATGGGTAGTTAAAAATGTTGGTTTTCTAATCTGACGATAATTTATATTCACTACTTCATGGTCATCTCAAAACCAAACAGAAATGCCTAATAAGCTTTATTTGGGCTTCACATTAAGATTCTGTTTATAATGTGTTAAAGAAAGCTAACAGAGTCAAAAGGTGTTTAATAAATGGTAAGCAGTTAGGTTATTCCATAGGTCAAGAAGTTTTTATGATTCTTCTGGATCTTCTATTGACATTCTTACAACAACCTATAGTTTAGCAAATGTTGCTTATGTATGTAAAATACTGTTGATACATATCAGTCATCTATTAGCCCATTATTAATAACTTCTAAACAAAACCTGAGTGTAAACAAACCCCTGTTTTGTTCTCTCAGAGTCAAGTTAAGTCAGAGGATCAGGACCCACTTATAACGGGATGAATTTTTGCAGCTTTTGCAGCACTTACATGAATTCGTACCTGCCAAAGCTTAAAACAAACTGAATTTGAGTGGAACTAAAGTGGGAAACAGATCCCAGAGTGAATAACATTAACAAGGCCAGTGATGTGACAACATTTTAATTTTGTATACAAATACCTGTGGCTGGGAAAGGGACTGTGTGAGTGGTAAAGGGTGTGTATTTCCAAAGTAAATGTCTTCAAAATAGTGTCACAGTCCTTGCCACACAGACAGCTTGTTGGCTAAGACAAGAGACTTGCAGTCTGGTGTACCAGGAATGGCTGTGAAGGGTAAACTATATATTCTTTATTCTGATAGAGAAAGAGTGTGCTCTTTGCATCCTCAGCTAGCAAAAAGGATGGTTACTCTTTCAGAGGCATAAGAAGTTAGTACAGCCATTTGTCAATTCTTGTTGTAGATTGATGCTGCAATATCAGAATGCTGTCCAGGAGTGTTTTAATGTTGCACAATGCTTTAAGTGCCTGAACCTTTGTCTTGCTAAGGGCTTGCCATTTGCGATTCGGCAGGCTGTCTTTCACCTGTAACATTGCAATGTACTTTTCACTGCATAAGTGCAGCTTTTCTCCTCCACATGCCTGAGCCATTGTGGCATTATTTCTTCCTTGTTGCTCTCGTTCTGTTGTTACTGTGCTGTTATTTTGTGGGCTTGCACCTGCATAACCCAATGCTGTTATAGGCAGTTCTCATGGGATGCAATTGCCATCAGTGAGAATCAGTCCTTCTCCGCTCTCTTCTTCTCTGATCCTCGCTTTGTACTCTATTCTAGAGGAAAACAAGATTTAGTGGATATGATAGTAGGTAATAGTCATTTAAGTGGCTAATAAATGTTGCCCAAAAAACATACATGCACATGCTAGATGGCTCTTGCACCTGATGCACGCAGGCTTCAGTCAGCACTAATAGCATGATAGGCAATAACAAGCAGTAGGGAGTTTGATCAGATCCTGGTGAAAACGATATAGTTATTATGGATAAAGTATTGTGGGGGATCACATGCTGTACAGGAGAGGTCACTTGTGTGGGAGACCATGGCACTTGTCACTCGACTGGAGACAGAGAGCAATTTCCTCTTCTCTTTCTCTCTCTGTCCCTCCCTCCCTCATCCTATCTCCTTTTTCTCTGTTCTCCAAAAATAACTATTGCTGCTAAAGGCAATATATGCCATTAGCTGTGGACCCCATAAATGCATCATAGTTTATCTCAACATCCTTTGTGCAACATTAAGTAATGTGATTAGCATTTATCAGTTTTTTTTTTAGTTTTATTCTCCCCCCCAAAAAAGCATGTGCAACGAAGTGTTTACTATGTATAAAGATGGTTTAGTAAACCTTGAGGGAATGGCAGAGGAGGAGGAAGGTGGTTTGCCTTCAAGTGTTGCTAGGTATTTCTAAAAAGGAAGACCACATCAGAGAAATATAATTATATGTCAGTGAGGAGATTAGTAGGTTAGACATAGTCCTTCCTTCCTAGAAGAGAATTTTCATAGCCTCTGACCAGAAAATGTTCCATTTTCTATATAGTACTCATTTTAGTCAGAGGAATAAAACTGACAGCTACATCCTTCAGCCCATAGCATCACAACAGGGAGTTGTGATGAGAACCAAAACCTGCAATTTACTCTCAGATGCTGTGGAAGACAGTGTAAAGAGCAGAACTCAGGTCTGACATCCCGGTTTGAGTCACTAAGGAGACAGAGTGAAACTTCTTATTCTGGTTATATTTTCTTTTGTGCAGTAGACTTTATGGCCAGCTACAGTACATTGCTATAGTTTTGTCAAAAGATAATGAAAAGGTAATCAAAACATCCTAGTGATTGACAACCAGGGTTTTTCACTCTCCAAGGCAACTGGAGAGAATAGGAGGGAAGATTTATCATTGACAGGTGATCTAGAAACTCTCCTTCAGTAGCAGCTGCAAATCTGTATGGTGTTAAAGGAGGTTACACCAATGGCACAGCTCTCCCTCTCTGCCCATCAGCAACATCTGTATTAGTTGGTTGCCATAGAAGCAATAAAGGGGGGGGTAACATCATAGTTTGTGCTGGTGAGCAGGAAGAAATGTGTGTCTTGTGTGAACTGCTAGTACTTCTCACCATTTCATCAGCTCAGCTCAGCTCTGGAGTTGACAAGGATCTTGATGTTGCCTTTTAATTGTACATAGTTCCTCCTCCAGAAAGCAGAGAGTATTCTGACCCATTCTTCAACTTCCCCTCAGGCAAAATAAAAGTATCTTGTAGCCAATCTATCAGCTGCTATAGAATGTCTTGACACGATCAGAATGGATATGTGTTGCTTGCTTACTTACTTATAGGACGTGATATTGCTTCTAAGACTGTTTCAGGTCCATCCCTGGGCTGGCTATTGATTATCCCAAGTTTTGAGTGTCAGCCTCTGATCAGATGAGCTTATAGCTCAGTGGAGCTTATAGCCCACAGCGGAGGTATGCCTCCACTGTGAGATTTCTTGGGAATTTGTGTTTAATACCAGGCATCATTTAGATAAATGTTGTGAATCTAGCACTGGGAGCTTGCTAGTGGTTGAACCAGTAGTATGTGAGAGAATGAGAGAAGACTTCTTTTCTAAATGATTGATCACCTGTTTTGATCAGGAGTGGTCTAAGTAGCTTATGAATTTCTTTCCCAAATGTGGCAGGTCCTGGGTGAGATTCACAAGTCTTGAATTATGTCTCCTTAGAGTGACGGTTGCTTCTCGATGACTGAAAAGACTGAATTCTGGGAAAGCTGGTTGGTCTTAAGCTGGTGGTACAGGTGAAATTAATTCATGCTCTTTAAGACTTCCTGATCATGAACAACCTTTTCAGTGAAGCAGGATAATAGCTTGGTGTGTGTTTCTGTTCCATAACTACCTTGTTGTCATAGACTGTGATATTCCAACACCTAGCCTGTTTTCATACTGATCACCAATAATAAATGGCACCAAGACATCCTGTTGTTCAAATGCACATCTGAAGCAGGCATGTCTAAATCTTCTATTTAGCATTTTCCACCGTTCCAGAATTCATCATTTATTCCTTCACCATAATCTTGTCACAAGAAAACACAGTAAGAAAAAGTCCATCCCTATTTGTGATGGTTATCTTTTAGTGAAATACTAGTAAATACTTAGAGTTTATTGTATGCTTAGGCTTTGTTCCAAATAGATGTATGATGTATGTTTTTAATACTTGTGTACAGTGGCAATTTTATAAGGTGGTCTAATATTGATCTAGCAAACATTTTAAAACAAGATTGGAAAAACATGATAAAAATTTAAGGACTATTAAAGCTTTTCATAGTTGAAAGGAGAAATCCTCCACTAATGAGAAAAAAGTCACAATTTTTTCAAATGAAGGCAACCAAACCAGAGGGATTTGGGGAAAAAAAAATCATAGAAACATAACCCACCTGGATCCTGATGCAGCACAGGAGTTATGTAAGGGAAAAGTCTGTTCCTGTATTACATAAAAATGGACACGTGTGTATACACACACACACAAAAGGGAGGAGGAGGAAAAACAAACCCGCTGTACTTACTACCTCCACTGACATTCCTGCAAGTTTGGGGTGTTGTTAGGGGGGCAGGGAAGGCTGCTGAGGTGCACAAGATTGCTGGTGTCTTTATGTAGTGTAAACTTATTCCAGAAACCACAGAATCACAGAATCGTAGGGTTGGAAGGGACCTCTGGAGATCATCTAGTCCAACCCATACAATTACATGAACATAATGTTTATCAGGCTTAAATAATGTGAGTTGGGTTCCCCCATTTGTCCAGATACCTGACTATGATCCTAACTCAGGGCCTTCACATCAGGTTGCTCTTCAGATAACTGAGCATAGATGAGACCTTTAAGTAACGGGCCAAGGAGTTTATTGACACCAATGGACAATTCCCTGTCCAGTTTTATCAGGAGACAGGCAAGTCCGTCCTGGACTGTTTGCAGCATCAGCAGCTGCTGTTGGCCGCAGAGAGGGCAACAGAGGCCTCCGAGGAGGGTGCAGCCATGTCAGGCACCTGCCATATGCATGTGATTAGGCAACCAGTGGTGCAACCTCAGGAGCGCGGGTGAGGTGGGGGCCTTGGCTGAGGAGAAAAGAAATGCTTTGATTTTCACTTCGTTCCCCAGGTGCAAGTTTTCAGAGGAAACCTCTGATAGTGATTAAAAGCATCTCTTCTCCCATGGGTGGATGTCTTTCTGGGACAGAACCCAACATCCTGTCCTCTTGCCTGAAGGGATGGCAGGAATAAACTAGCCTTTCAGGAGTTGCAGTTTGCTTAAAAGTGACTTGCTTTTCTTGAGGCATCAGGAAGAGATACTGCAGGATATAATACTGCCTGCTATCTATTGGGTTTTTTCACCCTGTCCATTAGATCGTGATGCCTCCTTTGTCGTTTACAAACTATGCAATTTGTTGCAGCAGCTGTACATGAAGGAATAAGAGAGAAACAAAAGAATTGCAGGGGAGGCAAGAGAACATGCTAAAGAAAACCCAGGCTTTGCCATAGCTCTCTAACCCTTTCCTCACAGGACTGCCCGATGTGTGCGAGCAGAGTGTCCCAGAGACAGGAATTGCTCTGTATCATGATTTCCCTTGCTATAGGGTACGTGGAACTCTCCTGACACCTTCATTTCTTTCTCTGAAAAGCCTGTGCTACTGGTAACCACGTACTGTCCAAATTTTGGTTCTACAATGGTTGTCTGCATTCAGTCACCTCCACTTGCCTTTGCTGGTATGTGGCATGGGTTGGTTGCACCATTTGTTCTTCTCTCCTGAAGGTTTGGTGAGAGAAGGGGTAAGGATATTTGGGAAGGCAGCATCCTTCACTGCAGAGAGTAAAATACCCACTGAGGGATCTGTGTCTGCTTATTAGAGCAACGAAAGGATTAGGACCTTACAAGTGTCAGCATTAGTTTGTTGACTTTCATTGAAGAATAACTGGATGGAGTTGGTTTACATTCAGAAATTCTCCACACAGTGGTTTAAATTTCAGAGTGTGAAACACCAGAGTTCAGAGCTCAGAAACACCAAAGCAGTATAGTCTGGTGGTTCACTACCAACATTTGCAACACTACTTATATTAAATTAACAGGAGATAAAACCAAGTTGCTTTCTGTCTCAGATACACTGTGATGTTTGACAGGGAAAAAGCTCACATAGCCCAGAGCTGCCAGGCATTTGGAGGAAATGCTAAGTGACTTTCGGAATGATGAATTCAAACTTCACAGTGTTTACCGTTAGTGTCAGATCGCAGACTCTTGCATTAGTTTCCTCTCAACTGAAAAGTTAATTTAAGAGAAAAAAATGAATCGATAAAAAACAACGTCAGATACCAAGTCAATACTGGGAATGTAGGAACAGACTGAAAATTGAGCTTGGCCTCACAATGCAAGCAAAATAATTGAATTTTTTTCTTGTAAAAAAACCCAACTCTGTTCCATTTAGAAGAGCTGGTGATATGACAAGGCCTGTATAGGGAATTTCCTTCAAATTATGCTTGTCACATCTTCAACTCAAGCTGTGGGAATTGCCGAGGTCAGAACTGGATCTTGGTGGATAAGTGAAGATTGAGAGTTTCATGTAAAACAGTCATTGTTTTTTTTAAACCTACCTATGAATTAGGAAAGGACTTCTCCCTCCTCTCATCTTCTGTTCCCTTCCCTTCTTTATACTCTCACATCAACAGATTTAATAGGTGCAAAATTGTTCTTTCTTTCTGTTTTCCTACTTTCTAGGAATTTGCTAGTCTCTTCTTTCATTTGCTTTATTATCTGCATTAGCCAGTGATGTGTTAGTGACTTGCACATGGAATATTTTAATGAGTTTTAGATAGTTGCTGAGAATTGTTACCCATACATCTCAAAATGCATTGCAAAGATAGGTGAACATTCCTAGTTGCATTTTACAGTTAGCACAGAGAAGCTGAGAGGCTTGCCACAGGCACAGATTTTTCTCCCCTGAAGTAGTGTTTTATGCCACTTTGGTCCTTATATAGTGTAAACTTCTTCCAGAAACCAATTACATGAACATAATGTTTATCAGGCTTAAATAATCCTTTTACCGAGGAGAGGAATTATGTACATAGTGTAAGGGTTCATACAGGTCAGCCTTGTTTCAACATGCACGATGAAAAGCGTTCATGTTGGAGGATGACAAAATTAAGGAAGTGCACCTGGGAAGTTCAGGGAAAAGTAATGAGGTCTCTCCAGTGTAGTTCAGTGTCAAAGGGAGGAACACAAATCCTGACTCCTATTTTTTCTCTCTATTTGATATATTACAGCTTCTTTATAATATACAGACAGCACAATTTCTCTGTAGGAACGCTTCCAGTAAGTTTGGAGACAACTGTATGCTAAACCATTTTGCCGGACAGCAATGTAGCAAGATGTGAGTGGGCAGTGCTGTTGCCTCACTGCCAGATTGCTTTCCCAAATATGAGCTTATTGGACCCTGGTGTTGTATCACAGAGCACTCTCTTTACTTGGGGAGAAGGCCTTTTATTTCTTAAACCTGACTGCTTCTCTTGAGCAGAGAAAAAAATGTTTATGGAGGATTTTCCCTGAACACGTGGAACTTGTGTCTGCCTGTCTTCTCAGTTGGAAAATTCATTTCACAAGACAAATAATTGAGCTGTAGGCTAACTGGGAGAGCGAGCAGATGTGCTTCCTGCAGTTGGAACATTTTTTTTGCCTTTTCCCTTTCTTCACTCTGTCACCTGTCTCCAGTAACACAGTGATGAAGATACTCCTCCTCCCCTGTGTGGAAAAGGTCTCATACTGCTCCAAAGCCATATGTTTTGCGTTCCCTTTTTTTTGACATTTGACAAAAGCTCTAAGACTGAAATACTTCAGAGACATCCAAATAATTGCTGTTAGGCAGTGGTTTGAAGCTTGATGAAATCACTGGGACTGTTCCTAAGGTAAAAACAGTTTTACGTGCTCGAACGCTTTGCTCAGACAGATTCTATATGAACGTCTTCACTATAGACAAAGTATTGCAACACTTACGAAGGGCTTCACTATGGGCAAAATATTGTAACACTTCAGAATGATGTGTTTCATTTCAAAATGTCATAATAGGGATTTTTAGAGATTAGGTCATCCTTGTTCCTTTTGGAGATACATTCTTTATGTTACCCAACATCAAATGTTTTCTCCCAGCACTTGAAAGCACCTCCCTGAAAGAAAATAGTAATGTTCTTAGCTGTATTTAATAACACATTACAGAATCAAATCTGGATTTACAAATGCCAATAGATACTTTCACATACAAACGTACATTTTACTCCTGCAGTAAGATGCATGAATAATATTGCAGACATTAGAAGTCAGGGTCTGAAAGCTTGGCCTCATCATTCTGCCTGAAACCAGAGGAGGGCAGAACATTTGAAGTGGAAATCAGTAAGACACTGGGAGATGTTATGATGGGAACAGGACAACATATTTCAGTGACAAGGTAGGGCTATTTTGCTGTAAAATTGGCTATTTGTTCATAAAACTGGTCAGAACATTTTCAGAAAAGGGTTTTAATAGATTCTTAGGGATAATTTTCAAATATATCATTTGTGCATCTTTGTGCACTTTTTAGTGATTTTTCTTAACTTTTTATTTTTACTTAAAGGAGAAGCTATTGTTTTTTTTCAAGAGAAAGTGAGATGATCTCTGATCAGAATTTCTCCAATCATGAGTTTAATACAAAACACCAGAGTTACTGCGTAGGCAGTTTTGTAGTTAATACAGTGCATCAGGTTGCTCCCTCCAGTATTTTCATTTGTATTTAGTTCTCTCTTTTTTTCTTCTCTTAAATCATCTCAAAAATCCTCAATCTTGCTTATGTAACACCTGAACCTACAAAACTAGAAGACAACACATGTATCTGGATATCTCTCTTAGTGCTGTGTCCACATGTATATGTTCAAAGACAGATGTTTGCCCTGGGCCTTTTTCTATTAAGATCTTTCTCTGTATAGTTAATGGTTTTAATTTTTTCTTCTATGTACACCATTATTTTATAGGATTTAGTCAACTGCGGAAGTCAGACGGTGCCATTTTTGTTAATTATTCAATCTGTACATAAATTTTCCTTCGAGTGGTGACTGCTGTTTTTCACAGGTACAATGGGAATGCATTAACCCCAAGTACAAAGCAAAGAAGAAGAATTACAAGAACTCAGGCATCGTCATCCTTAACCAGTGCAAGGTAAATACGTGGTTTGCTTTTTGGGTGTTTCTTTACGAAGCTCTCAGCAATATATTTTAATGGTATTTGGAAACACAGACAACAAAGTGGAACTGCCTGTAGAATAGCAACGGAAACTGATCCACTGCAAAAATTAAAGGCAAGGACTCGAATCCCAGAAGTAAGCTGACTGTCCCCAACTCTCCTCTTTCATTTCTCTTGCTCTATCGCTGCGGTTGTGCAATGGAGTAGGCAGTACTAAACTCTTACACCAACAGGCTTACTAATTGGCCTTTTGTGTGTTTCTTTTCTAATCCTTCCATCATTTCTACGAAATTGCTCTTGTTCGTCATAAACCAACAGCAAAATTTCCACTGACTTCCCACCGAGAAGAAGCAGAGCTTGGTTGTACTTTTGATGTGAATTTCCTTTCTGTAATTTTAGAATTTTGGTATTTTGTTTGTTTATGTTTTTCTTTCTGTCTCAAACTATATTTAATGCTTTCGTCCTTTACCTGATTTTCAGTTGGTCCCTTTCCTCCTTCCAATTTACTTTTTTCAGGCAGTTCTTTGATGTTTTAGCAGTACACAGCTAATTTAAATATCTTGCTTTCTTGTCTGCAGATCCACAAGATGCATTCTTTCTTAGATTATATCATGGGAGGCTGCCAAATACAGTTTACAGTAAGTGTCTTACTTCTCTAACTTGTTTTAATGAAAGGGAATCCCCTTAGATACTGATTCATTACTTTCACAGAGAAATGATTCTTTCATGCCATTCCTCAGTAAATTATTAAGGTCGTCTTGCAAAATGTATTAAGCCTAGAAAATAAAACTATGCTAATACAGTAAGATTTTTCTTGCACATGCTGATCTACTTTTATGTTTTGCAGCAATTACAATCACATTGCAAAAAGTGAAGACAACTTCATGCAGGGCTGAGAAGCTAAGCTGTTGTAGTCCCACCAATTTCATGAGCTACACCCAGTCCCAAAAGATGGGGAACTTAAATAGCCCCTGTGACAGTGCTGACTAGCCTTTGGCTTTTGAGCCTCAGTTTGTTTACAAGAATTTTGAATTAATTCCCTTGCTGTGAGTGTGTCACAGGGGGGAGTTTCATCTCACCTGCCTTTCGTCTCTTAAATGTTAGATGTCCTGTTCATCAATCCTATGGGTCAGTATTCCTTTCCAGAATGAGTCGTCCGTTAAAGCCAGTTATTTCCCCTCTAATGGTGCCATACAGAAAGTCACAGGCAGAGTGATAGTCCAGCCAGGGACCTCTCTCTGTTGATCTGGGGTAAATGCTGGCGTAAATGGGTAAATGCTGATGTTTCATACCTCAGCCACGGCTACCAACAGTAAGATGGCACTACATGGGGAATAAAGTTGCAATTTAGAGTGAATTCAGGAGCAATTAAGTTCAAGGAACAGGGGTTAAAATGATTTGCAGATCTCTCCATAAAGGGAAATACAATATTTTGCATTTCCAAATAATCATTTTTAGAAACGTGGTTTTGATCCTTTCTTTTTCTTTTCTTTTTTTTTTTTTGTATTTTGAATCTGAGAAATAACATAACGTAACGTAACACAAAATAAAATAAAATAAAATAAAATAAAATAAAATAAAATAAAATAAAATAAAATAAAATAAAATAAAATAAAGGTATTTCCCATAGCATAGGAATACAGATTGGGGCTTAGTTCCAGTCTGGTTTACGTGACTTCATGCCAGTTACAGGAGTAAAATCTAATGCTCCAAGGAAATATTCTTCTGGAGAGCTTTTCTTTTCCTGTAGCACCCTGCCTTGTTTCCGCTCCCAGGCATCAAGAATCCAACATTGGATGCTACTGAAATGTTCCATTTCACTTTTTGCAGACAAGCCTTCATTTTCCAAAATGATTTAACAAAAAAAAAGAAAGATTTTTCTTGTCCCAACAGAAAATTCCAGCAACAACAGCAGCTATACACAGTAATGGATTGTCTTTTTATGTACATATCAGCTTTTTGAGGTGTAAAACATGCACTTTGCCAGTATACCTTGCAAACTCATTGAGTAACACACAGAACTGAGGACCCTATTTCTGTTTTTGAAACAAATAACTACTGTAGTGGACAAAGATCTTTATAGTTGTCTTTTCTCATCCTGTGTAATTGCCTCTCCGGCCTTACCTGGCTGCTTCTTCTGTTATCCCCACATGCCTGCAATGCCCATTTCTCCTCCAAAGCTGTTACTCGCCAATCCCTAGAAACTCCTTTAATTTATCTTTCCTGACATTTCCTCCCTAAAAATATGACTGGACTCAACTATCAAATGTGTTCAAGGTTGTTAGCAGAAAGACAGTAATGTCTTTAAGTAGTATTTAAAAGCCTTTTCTAATCAGGGCATGTGCTTAAGCACATGCAAAGACTGGTTAATATGCATTTCCCACAACTTTAGCTCAAGCACAGGAGCACTGAAACCATTAGAAAGTGTCTAGGGATATACATATTATAATGTTACAGCTGTGCTTTCCAAACTCTTTCTGTTTCCTCCTTAATGCTTTCCAATGGAAGAGCAAGTCCTTACACAGGGTTGTGCAATTTATTTGCCTTTTATTTACTTGTTGCAGATTTCCTATTAGTAGGCTGTGAACCACAAGTTGAAAACGGCTGTGTTAGACTGTGTTAAAATGGATAGTATTAATTCTACTCTATTTTACTATTTTAATATTTCATTTTGCTGAAATGAAACAAAACCATTGATAATAGGAAACTGAGGTAAATTCACCTGCAAGGACATGCAGTGAGGACATGGAGGAAATGAAAGATCCATTATACTGTGAACTGCAGAGATCCCTGAATTACTGATGACCTCAATGGTAAATCCACCAGCTACGGTATTGTGTAAACTCATCACTATCGGTTTTCAGGCCACTATCCTACGTGGACTCAGGGGAAGCCGTTGTGGATGTCTCTGTGCCTATAGCTCTGTTCATGCATAACCTAGTGGTTCTACTTAAAGATCGTCACAACCTGACTCTCCGCGTATTTCAGTTCCTCCTGCCTTAGTTGCACCAATCCCCTGTGCTGATAGCACAGACTGGTGTGAGATGTGTTGCCGTTTCCAGAAATGTACCAGAGATTCTCTGGTGGGCACTGAAACACATAGTTGCAGCCTACAGGGGAGATGTTCAATGCTCCCTTACTTTCTGCACACATATAATCCTTTTCACGTAGTCCTAATCTGGTTAATTCAGACCACTGAAACAGAGGAGGCCTATTCCTTCCACCTTCCCAGATTTCCATTTCTTTTAAGTGGAATGGATCTGGAATTGTTTGAAACTCTCCCAGTACATATATTGTTGTTGTTGTCTTAATATTAATGACATTTCTGTTTAGTTCGTGCTGTTTGCAGGCAGCACGGTACAACTGTGATTTGAAAGAGCACTTGCTGGGGGAGGGAAACTGGGATGCTAAGTATGCATTTGATAACAAAAAGCTGTGGTATGATGTACCTGCTAATTTAAGGCACTAATGAAGGCTTTGGTAACATCATGCTGTGTGTTCTTGGGATACTTTGTACATCTATTGTAAGAACCTAGTTTGTAGTTAATGTCTCTGAAAAATAAAAGTAAACTTTTCCTTCACTTTAAAACCATTTATTAAGAGACTTTCATCTATAGAGATCAATAGCGCTGATTCTAGTCCGCTATTTTTATGCACTGCTTATTGCAAAATGCTGTATCTCTTATCAGACAGTGTTCCCTGCTGCAGAAGAAATGTTCAGAAGTTGGCAGTGCAAATGGGTCTGTAGTCAGAAGATATTTTCATCACTTTAGGAAATACAGCAGAAAGGATGTGTAACGTGCATAAAAGGAACTGTAATAGAAAGATATATTGGACAGATTCTCTCTCAGACAGGTCATGGTATTGGGCAGGCCGATTCGCTGCTGACAGATCTAGCAGGAGGTCCAAGCTATGTGGGATGTTTCCAGTGCAATGAAAATCACGCTTTTACAAGGCTGAGGAAAAGAAGTATGGAGAGTGTAGTTATTGCTATGTTATGTTCTTATTTAGCTGTGGGAAGACGACTGGTACATCGGAACGGATACATTTAAAGATATACTGATAAAAATCAAATGTATGCACTGTAGGAAAGATTCCTACTTTGCTGCCCACAAGATCAGCTCAGTTGTGATATTAGCCTAACTTCTGTGATATGTTAGCTTAGTTTTACAAATCCTTATCCTTATTTGCACAAGACCTCGGTAATGCTGGGTAATGCTAAAAGAGCAGAGCTCTGTGTTGTTATTTCATAATCGTGGCAAATAACAGTGGACATCTTTCTTAAAAGTCCTCCCCTTGGAGGACACTACATCCAAGTAAAAATATTCATAAAGGCTTCATTATAGGAAATTAGGATATTTTTTGCTTATCCACAGATCTCTACTACAAGGACCATTTCCAAAATGGAAGTTTGTTCTGGGGTGGGATTTTTTCTTTTCCAAACACTAGCCACAGACTTTTTTCCAAGCTCATGAAACCCACTGGTTATGCCAACACTATGCTCTTGTTTTCAGTTAAAAAGTCTTTAGCTGCAGCTAACAGCCATGAAGGAGGGCTTGTCCAGTTCTGTCTGATGTGTCACTCGAGTCTTGTTAACCTCTGCTTTGAGATTATCAGTAAAAATGCCTACTTTTAACAATTTTACAGGAATGCCCTTTATCATACAGCGACATTTTTGAACTTTCTATAATCAGAACAAAAAATGATGATTAAATTAATGACAGAGAAATTGCACATCTTTTTAAGTAAATATGCACACCTTGGCTAAGATTTTTTTAAAATAAGTGTCCCAAAATTTAACTAATCCATACAAGTACCTATGGATTTACCTTAGGTTTCACAAACCACTGCTGTTTCTTTCTTCTTTAGTTATATACATGTATGCAAGTGAGAACATGAGAGATATCCCATTGATTTATTCAAGTTAAACCAAACCATCATTTTCAGAAAATGATCTATGTGGAAAACAGACTCACTGCTTCAGTGCGTGAACAGTGAGTAGGGAAGCAGAGGTGAAAGATTACTTTATTTGCAAGCCAAATCAAGCTCATATCTCCTGACTGACATGTGGTGAGAGGTGGGGGGTTCATAGCTGATCAAGGCGACAAAAAGACATTTCCAAGCTAACTAGAGCTCAGTGACAAATATTTTTCTTCAGCCAAGAGTTAGGGGTGGAAAATCAGAAACGGTGGGGAAAAGCCATGTTGGGTTGACCCACTATGATCTTTCCCTTTTAGTTTTTAGGAACAAAACCTAAGTTTCGGGAGGACTTTGTCATTTTTTTAAGGGAGAATGTTTCATTTTCACTTTATAGCTGCATAAAATAGTCTTCCCCATGCCAAGCAGAGGCTCCAGCTGGGGAAGTAGCACACCACAGAGGCAAGCTGAGACTTCAGAGTTCTTTTTGCAGCCTTCAGGAAGGCCCTTACCTGTCGACTGCACTGTAAAACTGAAACTGAACTCTGTGCATTTGTCTGTTGAATATCCAGGTATAACAGGTTTTTTGAAGGACGAGTTCATTGGACAAAATCATAAGGAAGTTTTTAAATAGCTTTGTTCCCTCTATGACACCCTTTGGATTTCTTGTTGCTCCTTTTAGGAATTCCTAGAAAGCAGCATCACAAATTCAGAAGAGGGCTTTCTGGTCCATGACAGTCATATCACAGGAAGGTGCATGCCAGAGTATATCTTCAGTGAGAAATATAAAGAGCATTTCAAAAGGGAGAAATGAATTTTAAGAGGATTGATTGATATTTGCTTTTGCATTGAACGATTCCCATAATCTTCTCTAAGCCTTTTCAACACAAAAGTCTGTGTAGGATTTTTATCCTGCAGCTCACCTTTAAGCTCGCTATCACCTATGATATCTGGAGGGTTAATTATTTAATGCTTAGGTGTTTTGAGGGTAAAAAACACCAGACAGGCAATATCTGCTACTACTGCTACAGCCACAGTAAGTTTTAAAATAGCTAAGAAATGTCTGTAACTGGAGTTTTAATTTATAGTTTTAGTAGGACTTTTAATTCTCTTGGGACATTTGTGCTGCACAGCTTTTATGTCCTGAACATCACCTGAGCTGGAATAATTTAATTAAATAGGAGAACCTAGAAATAGTTAATTTGATTCATCTGTGTTAGGACATAATTTTCCACACAGTATAATAATGCAGTTCATTTTTTTTCCCAATTGTGCCATTTTAGTTTTATTATCTCTTATTTTATAAGCTGTCATTTACTTTTAGACATATTTATCAATACTATCCTAATTCAAATTTGATGAAGTACACTGTGAATTGACCTTTGTTTTAAGGCTGCAATCTCTGCAGAAAACTCTTTCTGGTAAAGATACACGGTTGGTGTCGGTATCCTTATGCTCCGAATTGCTCCACAACATATTGACTTTTCTTCTTTTCCAGGTAGCTATAGATTTCACTGCATCAAATGGCGATCCTAGGAACAGCTGCTCACTGCACTACATCCACCCTTATCAACCCAATGAGTACTTGAAAGCGTTGGTAGCTGTGGGGGAGATTTGCCAAGACTATGACAGGTAAATAACCACATTTGATAACAGAGTTGTCTGTAGAAAGTGTTTTCACAGCGTGAAATCAATGACTGCCTGCTGCCGGCTGCAGTAGCTCCATGTTTAGTCACTTAAGTGAAATGACTGCACGTCAGAAAGATTAGTCTACCTTAGCACGCTTTTGAGAGTGACAGTGGGTTTAGATCAGCTTCATGGTAATGAAAGTCATGGTTCTCGGCTGTTTGGCTGACGTGTGTTAAGTTTCAGGTTTGTATTCACATGCCGAAATCGCATGTTTGAGTGGATTTTTCATGTGCATTAAACATGAAGCCTGTTTTGCAAATGCTAATAGCGCCATTTCTGATACACTTGGGAGGCCGGTTCTGTCCCATCCTGCAGAAAAGCATTCCTCAAATGTTGTGTTGGAAACTGAATTTGTAGTTGCCTAAACTGCTTAGTGGCTGTGTCTGTTCTTAGAAGTAAATGTGTGGTCTTTTTCAGTGTTCTCCTGACCTGCTGAATATGACAGTCTCTCCTAAAATAAATATTAAAAGATAGTGATAATGTGTGCACACAACTTGCATTTAAATAAATAAACAAATTCAAGTAATTGGGCCAAATATGTTTTGATTACATTATGTACTTCTGTTGCTTTCAAATAGGCTGCCTGCTTCTACCAAATTAATTGCCCATTATTAATCTAATCACCAAGTGCATTTCCTTTAAATGTTCTTTCTTTGTTGGTGAGACACAGCATCTTACACAATTATTCTTTCTAATCTTTGCACATGTAATAGACATCCACCCACCACTTTGCCATATGTAAATACTAGATCTCAAGAAAACAATGGTATTTCCAGTCAAATTTGAATTATACTTCCTGTATAAATTGTGGAGTGATTTAATACTGTGGTTTGCATGTTACATGTCGCATATACCAATTAGCCTGCTCAGAGGCATTTCCATTTGCATGGTAATGAAATGCCTTCTCAAGGAAGAATGAGGAAAATACTGCCCTGATACAATTTCTGTAAGAATTTAATGGTCAAACTTAGTCAATGAGTCGGAGAAAATTAATATTTTATTGTAAGTGATCTGATAATTCCTCAGTGATTATCCAGTAATTTAATATTACTTGCAATAATATAGAGGATTAATATACTTCAAAATATGGAAAGGAGTAAAAAGGGCTGGTTTATGCACACAGATTTTTTTGATTTTGTCACATAAGGTATATTTTTTAAGAAAATGAAATAGTTAAGTGGCATAGTCTCTCCTCTATGGAGATATTAATCCCAAATCAGGATTATTCTCTCAATATAGCATCTTCCAATCAGTACAAAAAATAATCGCCAGTCATTTTTTACGTGAAATCATCAGCATCATTCAGTTCTATTGTGCTGCTGAAAATGCCTATTGATGCTAATCAGCACAACTAATGTTATATGAGCTATGGACTAGGGCTGAACAAAAGCCAGAATTTATTTTCCCAGGGAAATGTCACCTTTCTGGCATGTGTTTGACCTATACGTGCTCTCAAGTTGTGACACTGTGAATACCTTCCCGTGGGCAACTTGATTCAGCACGGTCAGTGCTTTCCGATCAAAATGTCAAGTGAGGACCTTTTCTTTATACTTGCATGTTTTGAATCCAGCAAACTGGAAATGAAAACTTATAATTTCTCTAAAGAAGAAAAGAAATTATGAGAAGCAAATCTGCACACAAAACAATCTACAGGCTCTATATAGGAGGGGTTTTTGCGTTTAGTTGCAGCCTTGAGACGCATGAGCATATATGACCTATAAAGCAAATCTTCTGTATATACAATTTAAAAAAAAAAAAAGTCAAATTCAGTAAAAATCCAAAGTGTGGCACAGATTCATAACTGCTCCAGTGAGCTCAGTTGTGCTTCAAATACTGGAGTAGGATTTCTGTTTCCAGGTTAAGATCAGCCAGAAGTGAAAAGAGAGGGACCTGCTGAACCTAAGGGCTGTTTAGAGCCAGGGTCTCACCATTTGCATAGCGGCATGTGTTTAGTAAGATTAAAATATGAGACCCCCAAAGATGGCAGTGCTCTTACCTGAAGTTTTATAGTTTGGACCCATCAGTTATTGCAAATAGGCAGAACTGGATAATTTCAAGCCAAACCAAGGAAAATGGAGTGATTTTCTTCGGGTCTCGTGATGAATGTATTTACATCAAATGAAAGAACAGTTGGAATAAATTGCAATGGTTTTTGGATTCCAATAGCACAGCTGTTGAATGTTAAGTACTTTTGCTACACTTATATACCAAAAGACTGCTTTTTTATATTAAAAAAAAAAGCCTGTGGCTATTACTTATATTTTTGTAATTAGAAGCATTCAAATTTATTTGTAATTTGGGAGGAACTGGATTGGCAAGTAATATATAGAGAGAATACACTCAAAATCCAGAGTTTTCTTTTATATACTCTAGTTAGTTCTGTCGATCAAGCCAAATCTTCTCACAATTTAGGTTTCTGTACATATCAACCTAATATAATGTATCCCTAAGTAATTAATGCTTCAGAATAAGTGCTGCCTCACATCCCTTGATACAGTGGAATAATCCCTGCTCATCAAAAAGCCCATTTATCTGTATGGTTCAGAGATTCCTGAAACAGTTAAATGAATAGCACCGTTCTGTGTAGTTAAGCGTGAAAGAATAAGATTCATTCTTCCATCAGTGATATTCAGAGAATGAGAAATAGACTTTGGTTATTATCCTGGCTGTAGAAATGCTGCAGTCCTGTAGGAATAAGCCAATCTGATAATGGTATGAGAAACGGAAGAGCTGTTCACCTGCACAAAAGACTTAATACTTTATCTATATGGTGGAATTGTTTCAGGCTATAACAACATTTGTCATAAGAGAGAAGATAAAGTTTGTATGTGATATAATCAGTGGCTAAGCAACAGAAGCAATGGATCATAAAGGAAGGAGAAACATTCATTAGTTTTAAGGAACTAGGCTTTAAAATGTAGTTAGAAATAATGGAAAGGGGGAAACATTAAAAACTTATTGTTGTAAATATTTGGTAAAATAAGCAGATAGCTTCATGGAGAAGAATTTATTTTAAGATAAGTGACTCATGAATGTTTAAAGATGACATCAGGAAGCAATAAGTGAGAAATATATATTTTCATTTAAACATTTCATAAGCTTTCTTTTGTATTAAGAATTATATCACTGGTCTAATTTTACCTTGAAATTGAGCAAGGCTACTCCACCTTTTTGTAGCATAGAGAAACAGATGAAAATTATGAAAAATCATTGGGCACTGAAGTGTTTATTATTAAAAGGACCTGCTTCTGTATCATTCCATATTTATTCTTTACCTCAGTAATTTCAATACTGAGTTCTCTGGATCAGAAGTCAAATCAAGCGTTTTCCGACGATGAGCAATATCAGCCTAGCCGGGATCCTGAAAAATCAGTTGATCACTACCAAATGTGCATATATTCCCTCTAGGTGTTTTGAACAATGAGTTAGCAAAACATATGTAGCTCTCTATGCACTATGGCTGGCTTAAGACTTCTAACCTTCATCAACTCCGAACAATGGTTTTGGCCACCCATTTGTTTTGGAGCCTGGTGGAGACCCCTTCAAGAGAATGTTATTTTCAAAGGATAGATGGCAGGTGTCTGTGTGATTAACGCTGACCCATGAAGTAAAAAAAAATTATTTCTCTTTTATGCTGTTTTATAGCTTCCCTCTCTGCAGAGCAAAGCCATAAGTCACAATAACAACAGTGCACACAGTTTATTAAAATGGCTGGTCCTTTGATCTTAATGATTTTTTTACCACGCTGGAACACAACCAACTAGCCGTGAGTGTAGCTCATCTTTCATTCTGCAGTGATTGCTGTCTCTAGCAAAGGAAAAAGGGCTGGAATGGGACTGTAAATAGCTTGTTTGTAAGGATGAAGGCTGTTACATGCATACAGTGTTAAAGGCTGAAGTACTTCCTAAATGATCTTACATTATTACAGGTTTTGATGATGATATTGTGAGTGAAGCCCATGGCAGGACTTCCAAATCTGCTCCTCATTTTGAAATCTGATTTCTGCAGTTAGTAGGTTTCCTTTCTCTTCTGCTTATTGAGAATCTCATTATATTACATTAAATATTTATCTTTGCATTAAAACCTTTATTCTGATTCAGCAGGACACTAGAGCTTATTATCTAATCCCATTGAATTCAGTCTGACTCAAGCAAACACTGAAGTATTATGCAAAACATAGATGGCACTAAGATGGAGTTATGAGTTTCACTGAATATGAACTTTATTGTTAATTGTTTGCCCCACACCCAAATGTTCAGTGTCTCCCATATACCTGGATGATCTTTATGATTAATTTTTACACATAGTTTTATATTTGTGCATACATGCAGAGTTTTTTTCTGGATTAATAAAAAGTGCTCACAAACATGTGTGAGAATCAGCTTTTGTGTAGTCAGATCAATACCTTGAAAAAGACAAAGGGTAGATGTACGTTGTCAGATACTTCTAAGCATTTGTTGCACTGGATATTTGTGGAACTTCTCATTCTTGATGGGCCATCCCTGTTCTGATCTACGCACTCAACTCATGATTCCATGTGTTTGACCACATTGTTTTGTAAAATGTTGTCATAAATTGGTCTTCAGTTTATTTTTATTTAAAATCTATTTCAAAAAGTAGTTCTTAATTATTTTAAATCTCTATTTAATCTTAAAGATAATGCAGATATTTTTTTTATATACAAGAGCCCTTGAAACACACAGAAGATAAATTTTATCTTTTTCCTGACACTGATGTCCTTTTTCATTTAGGCAAATAGCCTCCTTAATTCTAAATACTCAAGTAGCTCCTTAAAACTGACATTCACACGGAGATCATATGTTAGCAAATAAACTGCTTGTGTAAAACACACTTGTCTAGCAACCTCCCCAAAGGCCACTAATGAGCAGAGTACATTATTCCTGCAAGGTCCAGAAATTATTTATGTGTAGAGCTCTGTAAAATATTTAAGAGTGAAAATTTAAAAACTGGGCCACATTGCACAAAAGATAAGAAACTCCTGAAGTCAGAGTTTCAACACTAGCTTCTGCAATCAATGAATTGCAGCAGTAGCTGACTAGATGCAAAAATTCCTCTTTATGATTTCTTCTTCAGTATTTTAGTGTGCGTTCACTCTGATTGAAAACCATATATAAAACCTTCCTTCCCTTATGCAATAAAGTTCACTTCAAAATTAAGAAGGGAAAAAACTAAATGAGAAAATAAAAAGACCAGAGCTCCCAGTCCATCCCTTTCAGTGTAGATCTAAGAAAGGAAAAAACTTAAGAACAGTCAAACTAAGTCAGATGAAAGGTGTCAGTCCCAGAAACACATTTCCTGAGGTACCCAGCAGAGGGCGGTTAGGAAGGAGAAAGAGGACAAGGTATGTATAATGCAGTACATGTTACAGAAGTCATATATAAATCAATGCGATTGGTCACAAATACAAAGATCAGTAGTTACTTAAATGATGTGATTTTGATTGAGGCCTTAAGTGGGAGAGAGATCCCAGAATTTACACCCTGAAGTCTACTTTATTAATCAGAGCCTCATCCCCAAGAATTACTGAACAGGTCATTCATCCTGAAGCTATGTCTGGGTTTGTGGATGAAGACTCAGAGAATTACCTTGGCTGGAGGGATCTGAGCTAAATACCTTGAGGTAATTTTTCCAGACACAAGGAAAAAAGCAGTAACTTGCTTTGGTTGAGATAGTGTATAATGGTAGTTCATTAAAACTGGGGTGAAAGAAACATGCCTAGAATAACTGGCACTATATGCGACATTAAGTATTTCATGAAATCCCTACATAGAGCTATAGATGTTAAAATTTAATCTACCCATGCAGGTCAATAAATAAAAACATGCTTAATTATTAAGCATCTCTCTTTATCACTTTAATTACAGACACAACCTTTCTGGAGGCTGTTAAGCAAAAAAGCTGATTTGCATATCTAAACAAGTTTAAAAACCATGGGGGAAAAGACATGAATCTTTTTATTTAGTGCTTTAATAGGACCAAATTTGCATAGACATACAACAGAAGAAAAATAGAAAAACAGTAACCTGTACAGAAAAACTTGTAGCTTATGTTTATCAATAAGCTCAGGTGCGGGTAAACATATTCTGAAGTGTTTGGATAACCCAGGACTAGATCTGCACTGGGAAAAAGGAATAGCAAATATTTTTAATCGCCAAACTGGATTGAAAATCCTTGGATTTAACTGTTGAGGACCTAGGCTGGCACAATTACATAATATATACATACACGTTTAGTATTTGCCTTTGCAGAACCCGTATTTGCAGACTGCTGCCACACAGGGGTTTCTACAATCACCACTCTTTGTCCCAAGAATCAGTACAAGAGAATTAGTTTAGTACAACAACTGTACTGGGAAGGTGGCTTCCTAACAGTTTCTTTTGCATGCGTACATACATACATACAAGTATATTTGTGTGTGTGTGTGTATGTAAGTATATATCTGCAGGACCTTTATCTGGGCAGATACTGTCAATTCTTACAGCTCTGCCTTTTCCCTTACCAAATTTTCATCTTTGTGTCCTTTTTACGCTGCCTCTTCTTCGAAGAACTCACAGTCCCTATGTCAGTAGAGCAGTCACGAGCAGTCCCTTCCAAGTTTCTTAGCAAAACAACTGCTTCCTCCACGTGCTTTTCAGAGACCTCTGCTGCATTCTGTCGGCTGGTAGATACATCAAAATCTGAACCTTCTGCAAGGTTTTTCTGTGCAGTCTTTACTATTTTTCAATTCAGCTTGAAATCTCCTCTGAGGAAGAGCTTTGTTCTGTGCAGTAGTTGACAATTCTCTGGGACTGTGCAGACTGGTACCGTTGGGATTTCTCTGTCAGTATTTATTTCTGAAGAGAATGACTTGAAGTATAAAACCCTACAAACTTTATTTGAAATTGCATATCACCTACTGCTGTAGAGACTAGACATCTGTGTAAATACATAAGTATTAATAAACAAATAAGCATAAATAAAAGAGATGGCAATTTATCTTGCCATTTCACTGATGCCATCTGATACTGATCTGGTACATCTTTAGTAAATGCAACCATTTCCACAATTTCAGAAGGGTGAATTTCCTCCTTGCATTGTTAAGGTTATAACTATTCTAGTCATCCACTCCATTATATTAGCATATAGCTAAGCAAATTATTCCCATTTGGAAACCTGTCCATCCATAGATGAGCAGAATGTTCTAAATCTTCTCATGCAAGTTTCCTTCTTTACAGAAAGTGGACACCTTCTGCCTGAGTCGACCTTAACAGGATGTTTGTGGGTCAAATTGCTCTCAGTTAAAGCTAGGCAATTCTTGTGAATTAGGTTCTGCTTACTATCTTACGATCCCCTCCAAATTATTATGAAATTAACCTTGATCAGAGATTCCAAATCAGCAGATGAATGGAGGGTAGTAGCCCATTTCCTCCTGCATATTCAGTGGTGCCTAGCTGAATGTTTAGTCATCAGTATATTTCACTTACAATTTTGCTCTAACTTGTTTTGATAGTGTTCTTCATTTTGACTTAACGTCGTTTTGATTTTGGTAAAATTACATCAACAGCTCGTTTGGTCACATTAAATCACAATATAATCTCTATAACGGTTTTATCCTGCTCATCCTAGAAAGCTCATTTGTATCTTGAGAGCATTTTATGAGAAACTCCCTGCATACATATGCCAACACAGTCCTGTATTCCCCTCTTCCCAGCACACCCCTTATAGATAGATATTTTCTGACAGAAAATTGTTGCAGAGGAAGGTCTCTGACCAACCCTTTCCACTGTAATGTGTAAAAAAAGGACAAAATTATGTGCATACATAGCAAAGCTTTTGTTCTTGTGGTTGCTTAGTGCAGTGAACCCCAAAACTTGAAAGCGCCACTTGTGTTTGAAGAAGGCTGGGCCCCACCACTGTTCGGTTTGGGGTTCTTCATGATCTGCATGTTACGTGATGGAATTCAGCCTGCTACCTGTAGGCTTCAAGTCATGTCAAGTCATGTCAAGGCATCTTCAGGTCATGTCAAGTTTTAAACATCTGAGCTTACAGTCTGTGTGAGAGTGACCTTTTCAGGGATGGTACAGTTTTCCATATATGATCCCACAGACATGCCAGTTCACCGTAGAGTTCAGGTTTTGGAAGGTACGAGCACATATATGCAACCCCTTAAAAGACATAGGACTGCCTGGAAACTGCCTGGATTTAAGAAGTTAAATATAACTTGCTGCAGCCTCTTGCAGCATCCCCTTCCCTAGTTTATTCCCAGTTATAAAGTGCCATTTCTTTTTCAAGGTACATTTTACTGAATTGGGTCATTTATGTAGGTATGAATCAGGTCATTGCAATTTATTTGTCATCTTGCAGGGAAGCTTGACATATTGTCTCACCTTCCTCAGTATGCCATTTTATTAGGCTATCCTTCTAGCAAGTGATATATCTCACTGCCATTTCATTTTGCTTAACCTACTCCTCCCCCAAGCTCTGATGCCTTTTTTTTTTTTCTGTGGGTATTTACCTCTTGCGTCTAGGGATTTATGAGTTCATTTGATATTTTTACCCTGCAGAGCTTCTTTTGCAATTCTTTTAATGTTAACAAAGGGAAGTTTAAATCCATTGTACCTGGATTCAGCTTTGTTACTTATTTCATGAGTTGATGCCTTTCAGTGGTTAGCTTTGGGGAATTTGTATTCCCCTGCTTCATTAATTATTACCCTCGCAGGTGAGACAGGCATTCCCTCATACTCTTGAAACCCAATTACATGACAGTATCTATTTCTCAGTATTCAGCAGATTCCAGCTCCCCTAAGGTGACTAAGAGCTGTAATTAAACATAGCAAACGAATTTTAATGTCAGGTTTTTGCACATGATTGTGTAGCATCTCCGTCTGCGACAGACCAAACAACGTAGCTGTTGCAGTGGTTTACCATTGATTCGCGTGCTCCCAGCTCTCTTCTGTAACCAAGATGTATGATAATCAGTTTATCCTGCTGCTCCATTAAAAATCACTGTGCATTTTGGACTAGATGCCAAGCCCTGATAGGTACAGTGCAGATTTGATTAAACACGCAGTAACGTGGCCAAAACCAGAGATGTGGTTGCATCGAACCAGGCACAACCGCACAGTGAATATGTGGTGGCAGCGTAGCGGTCCCCCAGAGAAGAATACAGATTCAGGGGAGAAAACATTGCTGCTGCTGAACTCTTGTGGTCTTTCTGACTCTGGCTGGGGCAGGCTGAGAACTGGACCCCAGCCCGGCCCATCCTGGAGGAGCGCAGGTGGCTGTGCAAGACTGCAAAGGGTGAAGTGGGTGGGCTTTGGTCCCTTCCACTTAAATGGTTTTATTTAGCCCTATTCGATCATACAGATCATGTCCTTTATTCACCTAGCTCTGCTTGCAAAGCAGGAACTGAAAATGTTTAAATATTTCAAATGATTTCTGTATTTTCTTTGGAACTGCTGCTGATTCCTGTAAGCTGTTATGATTCAGAATTTACTGGCATCAAGCCCTTCTCAGATAAGTACTAAATAATACACTCAGGAACATGATTCATTCATATGCTTTAGAAAAGAAACACTTAATTCAGCTCATATTCTTCCAGTTCACTCCCTGATCATGAAAGATTACAATTTTAATTGAGTTTAGAGATTACTTTATTTTGTTTGTGGCATTTGTTGTTTTCTCCTTTTTCTTTTCCTTTCCCATTTTCTCTCTCTCTTTTCCCTCTTCCTCTCCCCTTGCTCCCTCCCCTTCCTTCTCCCCCTCACCCCTCCACCACTTATTTCAATTACATGTGTAACAGACACTCCCATTTTATTTTTCCAATTTGAAACTTATTCTAACAGAGGAAAAATATCTGATTTTATCTTGGGAAAAGTATGTAGAGCAGATTCACAGTTTATTCTTTTAAGATTGGAATTGAAAATGAAAGGCACAGTAATTGATTGTGCTACATCCAGCATAGTACTTTAAAAATAACTCTGATTCGACCCAAACCCAAAATTACAAGTGACAGCTTCATATCCAGGGATTCTAGTCAGGTATATTCCTTGCAAGAATTTCAAAGAGCTGTAAATTTAAGATACTTGGTCATTTGAAACCAAAAATGGGTCTTTAGTGTTTCTTTCCCCCCGGCCCCCCACCCCATGTTTCTTTCTTTTCCCTCCATTCACTGCATCGTTAGTGCTACTATGTTGTTCCAGAATAAAGGGAGCAGGTTTTCATGCTGGGGCTCTCCAAGGTCAGTTCAGTAGCATCCATACTAATTGCTGCATTGACTTCAGGAGCTTAAAGGTAAGCGCATCTATAGCTACAAACCAAAGGGCTTTCATGAGCACCAGTAAAATGAGTCCCAAACAACCTGTGTAAGCAGCTATCTAGAAGTTCATCTTTGAGAAGGAATAAATGGCATATAGAATGAATTAGGCTTTTTCCTCCCCTACATTTATTCCACACAATTACGAACTTAGATTCCCAAGTTAGATATTAAAAAGCAACTAATTCTCAGATAACATAGTCCTGGCAGCTCTTGTTTTCCTTTCCAAATACAGGTATTGCCATGCTGGTGAATATCTAGCTCTGTCTCCAGCATTGTCTATGCCAGCAGCTTCAGAGGAAGTTGCAAAAGACTTTCTAATGTCTGAGTAATTATTTTCACCCAGTGGAAGAGTTGTATCTGAATTCTCCTCCTAGGAATAGCAAATCCTTCTCAGAATAAAGTTGAAGTCCAGGTTTCAATGATACTACGTGTCAGAGGGCACCAGTGGCTAATGAGACAAGATTTTAAAATGTTCTTCATTTTGTCTCCTTATCTTTATTTTAAACATATTTCTTACCTTCCAGTAACACTGGGCTTTCTAGTGAAACAGAAAAAGGTATCATTATCTGTATCACTTACTAATTTACAAAACCTTACTAATGCCTCTATTCATCTCTTCTCCTGCCTGTGCAGTACAGCTCACTGAAAGCTCTCTCCTTTCTGCCCCTATTAACGTATTGATTTGTCATTGCGCTTCCTCTGTTTCCACTAGATAGCTTGAAGGATGGGTGACTAAAACTGAGCAATGTTCCAAAAGGATAATATGGGATATTTTGAGAATTTATTTTCTGATGTGTATTATGTTGTAGCTGAGGGACTTTTCTCTAACTGGTTGTATACCTGTTTAGAAGACTGCAGTCTTGGAGTCCTGACAATTCCTTTCTGTGTGCATTAATTTGCATTCGCCAGTATGAACACTGAACCTGAACCCTCTCCCTGATTTTACCTTTAGGATATAAGCTAGATCTGCTCGGTTTTGGGTATCTTTCAGTAATATATGCCTGTTTGACTGGAGAAAGTACCAGAAGCAGCATATACATCTATGCTTGCATGACCACTCGTGGTCCTTATATAACCAGGTATAAAAGTCAAAGTCTGATGCTTTTGCTTTTTTGATCTTATTTTGATCTTATATCAAGTTTTAATTTTCAAGGGAACTTATGTAAACCAAAGAACACTGTAAAATGTGAAGTAGACATGACAGAGTAATCTTGTAAAGCTTCTACCAAGCCACAAGCCTCTTTTTCTTACTCGATTTTGTAAAATTCAGGTTTTATAGAACCCGCTTGTTTTTCCACTTCTGTGTTTCTCTGCTGTCCCTTTAGCAATCTGTCTCCAGCAGGACAGTGCAGGCAGTTTCCTTGCCTGTGCCAAGGACTCTCTGGCTAGGTTTAAACAAAACAAGTCAAAGATCCTGATGTGGCCTGAGGCCAAGGACATGACACTGCCCGTGTCCTTGTATCTCAGCTTTCCTCCTCCCAGCACAAACTGGTGATACCCAAACTGCCGTTTGGGAGCAGTCTCAAGCACAGCTATCCCCAGCACTGTCCCTGGGATGTCTCTGGGGGCTGCTGGTTGGCAAGGACCAGCACTGTGCCAGGGAGGGTGCAAACAGACCACATCTCTAGTCACGTCCCAGTGCTTCAGCAAGGGTCCCAGGCCTATTTGCTGGTATAAATGAAGCCCAAATGCGCGAGCAAGCAACACGAAAAGAAAACTGGTTCTCTCTTTTGTGTGTGTGTGTGAGTTTAAATTACAAAGGGAGAAAGTCATTAGAGCAGATCCCTTTCCTACTGAAATGCCAGGTTAGGAAACAAGGCTGGAGTCTCTGATGCATGCGATTCACCCTTGAGGCAGGAGGAAACCTTGTTTTCATTTTCTGACTGCAGTTTCAGTCCCTGGATGACCTAACCCCTGACATAGCTTCCAGAAGCTGAGAAGCTGCTCTGTTTTCTGCTGCAAGCTGCCGTCATAGCCCTGGGTCTGGTAGAGCAGCTCTGTCACACCTCTATTCTATAAGGGCTTGTCCTGGAAGTGAGAGAATCCTTGGCTGCCCTTCTGGGTCACTTTTTCCCTGCTGTGTCTCAGTAGTGCAGGATAAGCAGAATGAGGGCAGCAGCCTCAGCTGCTGGGTTTTTTTCTCGTGTGACAAAGTAAGGGAAGACTAGAGAGGGTTACCTTGTAGAATATCACTAAGCCATTAAACTCCATACTTACTAAAGAGCGAGACCTTTGTATTAGCTAAACACCTTGTTTTGTGTGACAGGAGGAAAAGTATTGCTTACATTAAAATTTTACTTTATGCTGAAAGCTGTCAGCCACAAATTTTGAAGTGTGGTCAGGAAATAACATGTTTATCTTTTTTATGCAAGGGATAATCAAAAGGTTCCCTTCTTACCTTAAAAATCAAGCTCTGGGAGCACATGAAAGTTAATTCCTTGGTCCTAGCAGCTTGTATGTACCTGAATTCTAGTGGTACGTACCTAAAGTCTAGAAAATGAGGAGCTTCCTAAGGGGAGTATGGAGCTATTCTGAGTGAGGCAAGAGAAAGTATTAAGCACAGGAGTAGACCCCAAGATACCCCTCCTCTCTAGCGTTCATTCATTTCCCTCTAAAAAGCAGCCACATGGAACCCCATCTTGAGGGTGTACATGATCAAGCTTTACTCTTCCACTAGGCAATGGTAGCAATAACTAGCACTTGCTCAAAAGGGAGATTCAGACATAAAGGCAGGTGTCCTGACTGTGGTGGTAAGGTATTCTGAGTGCAGAATAACAGTGAGGGCTGTGCCACTCTGTGACTGGGAATGTGGGAGTCTCGGCACCAGAAGGAGAATCCAGGCAGCTGGAGGTATCACTTAGTGCTGTCTCTGAATTGCTGCAGAGCAGAAGATGGAGCTGCAGATACCAGAGTGCCTATACTTGTTTACACTCGAGAAACATTGCAGTACAAATGCAGGCACTGTATGGGTTTAGGCGTCTCCCAGGTTGGGTAATTGCTGCCAACATCAGATTTTTGGATTGCTTTATTGAACATAGACACTTACGTTCTACCTAAGTAAAATTATTTTTTAGTTTTTGTTTGCTCTTGCCCAAAATCAATTAACTTGCAGCTCCACAGGGTTTGATTTCCTAATCCAACCATGCTTAATCATTGATGTAAAACAAGATTTTTTTTCTCCCTCAGATTCTTTTCTAATAGCTTCTTATTTCTTGCCCTCTAAGTGTGCGCCTGAATTCTCTGCATCTATTTATAAGGGCTTCCCCGCTTCCAGGAGTGTTTAATCAAAGAGAAGGCTATCAGCAGGTGGTTAGCATCAAATGTCAGCAGCTACTTTTTTTCTGACATCTCTTGGAAAAAATGTTTCATTACCATGCAAATGATGTTAGTCTTCCTTTCCAAGATCCATTGTCACACAGTGTAACATATGGTACAGAGAACTGTGCTCCCAAAATTTATGTTGCAACTATCTTTTGTAGCAGAACAACAATTATGAGAGCTAAGCCATCAGATGACAGTTATCACTGTTTCCCAATGAGCTGGCAAATATTTCTCTATCTCATGGTGGCAACTCTAACTTCGGGGCGGGGAGATGACAACGACTTATTTCTGCTTTCTTTTAAACCCTTCCATTTTTCGTTAGCTTTTATCAGAAATACCATGGTGCCTTTCACAGCCTATGCCAGACGGAATAGCCCAGCAGCTTTAATAGGTGCCATTTTCTTTCTTGAGTATGTCTGGGCAGCAAATTATTCACTTGATACTTGGAGTGGCAATGTCTTGAACTGCACAAAGAAAATTGAAGCTGCCATCCTCTCTTGGGAATTTTTGGAAGTGCCAACAATGATAGTAAGAACTCAACTTTTCCAAGGGCCCTGAAAGCAGAATGGACAAACCTATGAGGGGTCTGATTCATCAGAGCGCTGGAGTACAGTTCAGTGACTTCAGCGGGGCTTCAGGATGTGTTCCGAGTTAAGCATATGTTTGGGTGTATTGTTAACCTCAAGTGTGTGATCAAATGCTTTGCTGACTCAGGGACAAGACATTCCTTTCAGCTTGTTGTTTTCCACTTTGCCATCTGGGAAGAGGCAGCTTGACAGCATGTGGGCTGTGTGAGACATTACTGCGTTTCTGAAAGGGTATTAACAGCCTTGAAGTTTCCAGGTCCTCTGAATCAGGAATTTTGGTCTCTACAGATCTAACTGGGGTAGAACAACCTCACTAAAGTGTCTGAAAGCAAACTGACCGTGCCACAGCATTTTCTAGGCTACCAGTCAACCTATGCCAAATTAAAATAATCTCATGTTTTAGTGGAACTACCAAAGATGCAGGTGGAAAGCTTTACAGAACCTGCAGCTTTGGGGGTGTGAAATTGCCCCTTTTGGATATTTTAGGAAGTCTCTTTTGCACCTGGACAATTTTAAGAACCCAAATTTGTAAACACTTTTAATTATAGAGTCATCTCTTCACTACACCCGTTTCTGAGCTGGGGGAGGACATCCGTATTTATATGACATAAATGTTGTTACGGGCTGTTAAGGCAACTCACCCTCATGCTGCAGCCAGGTGGTGCAAAAGAGTGGGTAATACAGACCTGTAATTGCATTTGTGGGAGAAGTACAAGATATCTTGATTCCTCGGTATTCTCCAAATGATTTTAACTTTGCAAAAATACTAGGGGTTCACCTGAAAAATCTCCCATATCACTCCCCCATCTGGTCAGCACACACCCCTCCGTCTCTAATCTGATACCCTTCCAGTCTGCCATGTAACACTCAACCTAAAAGCCATTTCTGGACTGTTGTGCTGCTTTGCATTTTTGATGAATGCTGACAGAATAAATGTTTAAATGTTTATTGTAACAAAATGTATTTCTCCGTGGGAACTCTTTTTTTTTTTTTTCCAGTGACAAAATGTTCCCAGCCTTTGGATTTGGAGCAAGGATACCCCCAGAATACAAAGTAGGTGTATAAATAACATTTTCTAGTTTCCTTGTTTTATGAGGCACAAAATAAGAGAGAAATGGTTCAACGCGGGGCAGGGACTAGGGGTAGCAGCTCTTACTGCTTGTTTTCTTTCATCTGGCTTTCTCACCCAGTGATACCTCACTGAAACCAGAAATCAGGGTTAGACTTAAAACAGTTGTGTTACACCCAAAATATTTCATGGTATTGGCAAAGCTTTGTTAATGGATGCTAGTCCAGTAAGAGAACTGATTTTTTTGAACAACACTTGACAAGCATATTTTGAAGCTTTGCAAGCTCTGGTTTGACAGAACCCATTTGTGGAAGATGTGGTTCAGCGAGCGACCTAGTGTCTATGCTTTATTATGAAGAGATTGAACGTCTTCCTGAAAATAAAGACCTTAGAAGAGTTTTGCTCTGTGGCAAATTTCTGTGTCACGGTGGTCATCTTCAATACCAGGAAGAGAAATATAGCAGCATGTATCCATGCTAGAGAGAAGTGGTATTTATAAATAAACAAAAATGAGAGTGATCCACAGTGGTGGTACAATTGTGAGTGTACATATGCAGTCTGGTAGGGCTGGAGTGAAGACAGTGGAGTAAAAGAAGGAGCATCCAACAGAGAAAAGCCTAAGAAGAAATAGGCAGAAGTTCAAATCCTGTGTTGCACATGCAGAGGTAGTGTGGGCAAAAACTAGTTGAGGATTCTGCAACTATCTGGGAAAGAACAACATTGGACTTCTGATCATGTAGGCTTCATCCAGTATCCCCATGTCCCCTGCTCTGGGTTGTGTCTCTCAGCTGTGGCTGCAGTAGGGAGGTGAACACGGGCCAGATGAGAATAGTTCTGTGCAGAGAGGGATCATGTGTCAACTCAGCATCGTAAAGCATGAATCAGCAGATGAAAAAAAAAGCTACCAGTGTGTTCCTCATGGCTTGTAGGTTTGATACCTGCATAAGAACAACAATAGTGTTGAACAGCAAATTTGATACATGTCTTGCAAATGGGTGTCTAAGGTAAGTCTTAACAACATTGCCTTCTAAACTAAAAAGCACTGTTATGAAAAAGTGGACTGTGCCTGGCAAGGTCTTTTGCAGCGCTCTGTTCCTGAAAAGTAACACCAGTGTTAATGCTTTTCCAAAATCAGAGACAGCTTCCAGAACTTTGATACAGATTTTAATGTGGTAAATGCACACAGAACATCTGTGTCTGTTGTGTATCTGTTCCAACTGCAGCAGCTGACAACCATCTCTGCTGTATCAGGAGGAGCGTTTTGGAGAATTAACATACTGAGCAGCCTCTACCACCAAACACATTAGTGAAACACAGTAGGAACTCCTCAAATGTCCATCCCTTTGCCACCAATACGTGTGTCTCTACCCGTGGCTGTATAGCAGTGTTGACTGAATGAGCTGGACTATACATCACAACCAGATTGCTCTTTCAAGCCCATTACTAGCCATCATTGACAATGCCATGTACTATTGTGATTGTCCTAAACAAAGGTACCAACCTGGTGGTGTGCCAAGGGCTGGTTGTTCCATCATCTGCAAGGTGACCATCACTGCATGAGGGAAAACTTGCAATTCCTTCAGCTGCAGAGAGCCATACTTATCTAAGGACTGCTGGAAGGATGATATTACTGTGCCAGCTGAAGTATTTTCACTGGTTGGCCGGTGATGGCAGTAGAGCGAAATTCACAGCGCAAGACTGCTTCTTTCTCAACCAAAATAATCAGCTGGTGGCATTGATGTCTCAGGTCACATGAGCATATTGGCAACATACCGGTTTTGTTAGTCCCAAGCAACAAACAGCCTCTTTACCTGATTGTGAGAGCGTATCTCAGGTGTCAGCTGAAAAACACGTCTTGCCAGAAAGTGATTTCAGGGTGACTAGGTAACCAGGTATTCCTACAATCACCAACACCCATTGATCTTCTGCTTTGGCAGAGCTGATGTTTGGATAGTTTCCTGACAAGTACTCTTAAGAAAGTCAGACTTGCATTGAACCTAGTAGCCCATGCACAGATAAAGGGTCTTGCTCAATAGCATGAGCTGCCCTGAAGAGTCCATACGTTACTAACCTCAAAGCAAGAAAATGGATGAATCAGACCTTCAGATTTTGAGAAGTTCAGGAAAAGTAAGGGTAAACTTAAGAAGACAGGGGTACTTGTTTGTGGATTACATATATGTGAGTAAACAAGTCCCAAAGTAAACAGACGCAAGTGAGGGCCAGGAAAACATCTTTAATCTCCACTATGGAAAATTGTGACAGAAAATGACAAAAACAAAATTACATATCAGTTTACCAATGTAATAAAACTTTGAAGAAGAGAAGAACAATGTTGCAGGAGGAGTAGTCCTTCTGTGCAACAGATGGGGACAAATAATTAGCTTGGTGTCTATCATGGGCACATCCAACTGGAACTGGATTAGGAGTTAACTGTCATCTGTGCTATTGTTCAGTCCCTCCCTGGGATACTCTACACAGTCCATACAAGTATCTGTCTTCTTAAAATAATCTGTATCAACATTTTAAAGTCCCTGGTTGGCTTTGGCTGCACTTCTAAATTGAAAGGTACACCATTTAAGAGGGTGAAGAGTCAGCCTGATCACGATGCATTAATAAGTCAAGGCCAATAAATCTGAAAATCCTTCAGTAATTGAGTCTACACTGGTATCATAAAGTTAATTTAAAGCCAACAATGATTATTGTTTGATGTGGAACGTAGCCAAAATGCATAGGAAACAGTGAAAAAAATGATATAAAAGACTGCAGACAAAAGTCCTCCCAACTTGTCTCCCCTAAGTTCTTTTCTTCTGCTGCAAAAATATGGTAACACTATAGACGCCACTGCAGATCTCATGCTGTTCAAATGTTCTTTTGATGCTTTCAGTCAAAGGTATTACAAGTCATACATATCTTTTGTTTTATTAAAGAATAGCGGTGTCATACCTGTCATAATTCACATCTTCAAATTTAGGTTGAATCGTTACGAGAACTTCTAAGTTCTGGCCCCATCACATGGATAAAACAGCTTTTCATTTTCATTTAGAGTGCCTGCTTTCAAATCTGCAGTCCTAATAAGATGATCTAACCTGCTTATAGCACATTGCTCTCTGCACACCAGCAGCTGCCCTTTTATTTCTTCCAGTAGACAACAATTTGCTAGAGCTCTGGAAGAAATGACTCCCACTGCCAAGGGTTTCTAAGTAATCATGAGAGCCTCCACACAGCTAAAATAATATAGCGTCCTTAAAAGTCTAAATGAAAGCTGACCATCATATGAATGGCAATAACATAGTGAGGGAAGGCCCCAGGTAAGCACTCTGATAAAAACAGTAGGCAAAGTAAGTGGATCCAGTGGATTCAGGTCTAATTTATGTCATGCTTGGTCACAGGCTGTACAAAAATGAGGCCTGTAACTCAATATTCAGCATGAATCAATGGTAACAAGTATCCATTGCTATTTAGGACCAGCGGGAGACTGCTGCTTTCAGGCTGGCCAGAAGCTTTAAATCTTTTTGCCAAGGTTTCCTTGGTGCACTAGACCACGTGAGAGAAAGGTGTCCATTTGTAGTGTTATATCAAACCGGTGCCTTGGTTTCACATTGACTTGAGCTCCTGCCAGTAGCTGGGGATGGGTATTGGAGGGCAGTATCCACCTGTCTGTTTAGTGAGATTCCAGTGTCCTCACATCCTTCTACATTCTACAAGAAAAGCAATGTTTGCTATGCCAACTATTATTCCCCGTGGAAAAATACACCCCCCCAATTTACATTAGTACTTCGGAACAATGGCAGTATCCACCTCTGCAGGCTCTTCATGAATCTCTTGAGGGTGAACCCTTTAAAAACATGTTTTTATATATGCTTTCTACAGAATTTCCATTTCAACAGCACACCGCTATGTTATGCTGACTTTATTTTCCCTCATTTCAGCTCCAAATGAAACACTTCAGCTGTTAGCAGAAAAACAGCAGTTTCTTAGTGGCATAAGGAATCTGTGGGAGTGAAGGAAGCAAGACATGCCATATATAACGTTCCTCATCAGTCTAGAGATCTTTCATCCAATATTCGGCAATATGACCCTTTTTCCCCCACGCCCTGACAAATACATCACCCTGTTCCTTGATCTAAGTAAACCTCTGAGAGCAGTATTCCCCACTTGAGTTTCTAACACAGGAAACTTGCAGAACATTGCTGGTTATTCCACAACAGCATCTCCAACCCATCACTTTTTTTTTTTTTTTGTAATGAGAAGTGTCTGAAAACTCTGATGTAAAGTGAAGAGGTGGCAGATAATATGGACTCAGACACTGCTGCAAAAGGTCACGGTGAAGAGGAGGAAAGAAAAGTTGAACTACACACACTGATTTCTTAGCAGGCAGAACTCAAAGGAGCTGAAGAACCACAGAGCAGCACAAAACTTACTGTTAAAATGAAAAGAAAGTTAGAATTGTGTCAGCCCCGTGACAGGTATATTGTCAATAATGAAGTATTCTTTCCTAAAGAAGAATTGCAGGCTGACACCTGAATAGGTTTGAGACAACTTGCAGTTTGGTTTAGGACAGTCCTGGTTAATTCTGCATTTTTAATGAAAGCTTCATTCACTGCTAATGCTGGGAAGAGTTGCTGGAGAGAACCTCACTGTGACTGCAGTCTTTATGACCCTAACCTGCACTGCCTGGTTTGCTGGACAGATAAGGGACTTGGAGTGCCGTGGTCTTTGTGATTCCTGCACTTTGCAGGAGCTTGAAATCAAAAATATGTGCAAACCTGACAAAAAGGTACCAACACAAGGATGTGTAACAGCCCAAGGGAAAAAACAGAATTTGTTACCTTATTCACACAACCTGGATTTAGACATGGAAACTGGGCAGCGTTCTCAAAAATCAAGTACAAAGGAAAATAAATGGCCAAGCTTTGCCAAGCAGAAATGTCTACGATGTGGTCTTAGCCAGAGACACAAGCTGTCCAGCTCCCAAACCATTTGATTAATGAGCATTCTGAAAATAATAGCTTTTGAGCAATGTTTTTTTAAACTTTTTAGTCTTAAGCTTTTGCAAAATATGCAGGCATTCCATATTTAATTTTCAGACTGGCAGTGGCTTAATAGTGTTCAATTTATTCACAGATAAGTGCTCAACATTGTGCATTGCAGCATTTACGCTTGTATGCATCTATTGTTCATGGATTTTTGACAATCTTCATTTAAGTTAGTAATAAAGCATTCCTAAACATGGATGAATTTGTCAGATTGTTTGTCAAGTAGTTCCAGTACCATCACCATAGAGGTTTCTGGAAAGCTGGAGCTATTTGGGACAGGGAGGTTAATTTAAATGGGTCCAACAATCTAGAGAGGGCGAAAAAAAAGGTTACTGATTTTCAGAATTGAGGCATCCATATTCAGCATTTGTAAAATGAATGAAAAACAAGGTTTCTGAGTCAAAACCAGTTTTTATTTAAAAAAATTGGAGTTCAGTTAGAGTAAAAGGGGTTTAAAAAAATGTGGAGGCCAAAATAGAATAACATGTTTTGATGCAACTTAAATAAAATGCCTTTCTGTAGTCCAAAAGCTTTCCACCAATTTGCTTATGATTTTGTGGGATTTATTTTTTGTCAGATTCCAAGGTAGGGGTTTTGTTTGTGTTTTGAGGTTTCTATCTGAGTCCACAAGACTTTATTTTTTTCTAAAGAAATCTCAAAAATTCTCATGAATTAGTAAATTATCCTTTCCTTTCAGCCTTAATTAGAAACCTATTTAGCAAGGGCCATGATATGAGGGTAAATTTCATTACATCCCAACATAAGGGAAATACGTTACCTGCTATCAAGGTGACTTTTCTACTAATCTGGTCATAAGCATGTGGAAGTACGGTTATGATTTCTGCAAGAGTCTCCTGGGCGCCATCACATTGATGGACAACTGCCTTTCTGTATGCAGGTGCTTGTCACCATGTATGTACAGGCAATGGAGGAATTGTACAGTGGGGAAAAATATTTTACTATAATCTGCCTCAGCAAAAATATTTTAGACCATTTATTTAGTTGATGTATCCTCAGAAATGCTGTTGCTGTAATCTACATCGAGATGCACGGTAGAGCTGCTTATTTCGCTTGTTAAAAACCTTGAAGAAATTACCTGAAAAATAACACATTCCTGGTGCAGGAAATTCCTGGACAGCTGTGTTTTAATAATTCTGCATCCATGATGGTATCTGCTAAATAATTTATCTGGAGTCCTGCAGAGGGAAAAGATTAATACATAGCCAAGTGAAAGGAAATGTCCTTAGTTAGAGGCTTTGAGTGGCATCAGGTAGTGCCACGCTGATCATATGTAATCACCTCTGCAGTCCAGAATTTCTCTCTCCTTTCCCTTCATGGATTGATTTTACGGACTGATGTTAAGAGAGAGGAGGAGGGCAGAGCAGAGGGTCAGCTACATATTTGAAACTTAATCCAATTAATTTGAAACTTAATTGGTCTGTGGCACAATCATGGTTCTGCCACCACAAGGGAGACAACACAGAAGCAGGCTGAAGCACAGCTGGCTTTACTCACCTGAGTGGAGAATGAGTTCTGAGCATTTGGAGAAACTCTGCTTTAAAAATATCTGCTGTTGGCTTTGCCTCGGGTGATGATTTCCTGTTTGTGAACCATCACTGAGCTGCTCAAAGAACTTCTCTCCTTCACATTGTACTTTAAGCTAGTTTAAATTGTGATATATTGTTCAGAGAGCTTAGGAAACAACCCAATACTTCTGCATTCATTGTGTTTCCTGTCCTGCCTTCAGGATAAATTTTAACACTGTTCTTGGTGAATCGGGATGACAATGTGTAAGAGCCACCTGCTTTGAAAGAACAGCAGCCATTGCTCAGACAGTATTATTTTTTGGATCATTGTGCACACTTATTAGACTTGGGCTTTCCTTATTGGCCTGAACCGTTGTCTACATCTTTCTTAAATAATAGGCTGGGTGCCATAGCTCTGAAGCAGATAAATTGTTTGTATAGTGTCATCCTGAAAGAGGTATAGCAACAAAAGCATCCAGCCCATGCTTGCATGGCAGGTTAAAATACTGTATTCATAGCTCTGGAAAAGAATTGTGACACTTCTTTTGCTATAATTTCAAATGCATTTGGAATAAAGAAATAAAATCAGTGAAGAGGCACAGTGTTGGAAGAATCAGCCTGTAATACATAAACATGCATCGCCATCCTTGTTGCTCTTGAGGTGCAGTTAACACAAAATACAGAAAGCCTAGAGGAAGAAGAAAGGCTATTGAAAAACAAAAAAAAACATTGGTGAGTGAAAACTCACATAACCGCTCTTGACAGATGCAATTACCTTTGGCCTGCAGCTGGTCAGGAGACTGGCAGATACCAGCTGGGCAAAGTGTGCCAAGAGACATACAGAGCAGCCAGAGAGAAGGGCTCTCGAGCACTTCTGAAGTGTATCTGACAGCCTTGCTCTTCTGTGTCTGCTCAGCGAGGAACATACGTCGTGACTTCCTGCATTATTTTCCATGGCCGAGTAGGGCAGCCTGAATGGCCCATGTAGAATCCTTTGTAAGAGGCAATTGATGCTTGGTGTAGACATAGCAAGCTCCTGGCTGGGCTGAGTTGGCTGCAGGCTCTTCAGTGATTTTTTGCTTTAGACTTTTCCCATCATGGGAGAAGTCCTTTTTTATTTAACTTCTTAATAAGTAACGGTAGGCATCACTGCGGAGAGCAAGACCAGCATATGATGGGGAAATTCAATTTCTCTATGAGAAACTCTCTTTGGCAGTAATTAGCCAACTTATACCACTTTGCCTTTACAGAAGCTTCTCTGTAATCACATATTTGATCTATGGGTCTATTAGTCATAGACCAATTTCTGTGCTGTGCTGTGAAGTCATCTAAACTAGCAAATATAACAGCAACATCCAAGAAATAAATCTCTTTCTGCAAATAATCCAAGTTCTATTGTACGGGGAGTAAACACGTTGCTTTCCATATGACTAGGACTGTTGGCACTTCTGAAGGTCCTACAGAGATCTATAAAGTCTCACAGGTGTGTAATTCAAGTTAGCTTCATATAAATGCCTTCATGAATCTGGAATGATATACTTAAATTCAACTTTAAATTATGCAAATCACCTGCTTAACTCTCAGCCATATCCACTTTTTGCAAACCAAAATATATATCTATATGTTGTGCATTGCAAAACAAAAGTTGGGCTTCATTCAAGACAACGGAAGACAAACAGGAGAATTAAGAAACTTGAGCTTCAGAGCTAAAAAGATTAAAAGGAATCAAGCCTCCTCAGTGATCAAAGAAAGGAGTAAAAAGGAAATTGGATCAAATGCAGGCCAAAACAAAACTTAAAACCAGAAAAGAGCATCTGAAGAAAGTTTCGGTCCCCAAAGATTTGTCTTGTGGATGCAGATCTGTAAGTGACAGACAGAGGAAGCCTGGGACCTGAGACTTACATTGCCTTGCATTATTTGTGCATATGGAAGTCTTGTATTATTTTTCTCAAGTCACTAAAGATACAATACATCGTGTTTTTTAGAAAATCAGCAATTTTTTTATATTCAGAGTAATTTTTCTTAGCAAATACCTCTGTGGTATTTTACCACAGACAGATTTAGAGAGAGAGACAGAGACAGAGAGGGTGGGATAGTCACTAAATTTGAGAGAAAACAAGAGTCTTCAGGTTTTTTCTTATTAATTTTCCCCCAGCCTAATCTAATTTCTTAACCATCTTCGCCTTGGACATTTCATACCTTTTTATTTGACAGTGGGTCTGGGTTACTGCCTTGATCTCATTGGAGAATACATTATTTACCCAGTAATCCCACGGCTTTCAACTGAGGAACTGTTCACCCATGGGAATGGAGGATTCAGAAGAGGGCTGAGCTTGTGCTCTCAGTGCTGTAGCACAACCTGCTTTCTCTCTCCTGCAATCTGGGATGCCGAGCGAGGGAGAGCTGGCATTTAAATCTCCTCAGCAATAGATCCCTCTTCTGTGCCTGGCATTGATAGCCCAATCCTGACACCATATTTATGTGATTTCTCATGTACTTCGGTGTTTTTCCTTTGTGCTATTTTTTCTTGGTTTTCTTGTTGTTATTGACAAGTTTGATTCCACTTTTGTTATTTTGTTTCCGCAGGGAGTTCCAGCTGGGACTGCATTTCACACTTAATGGCTGAAAGCTTGAAAAATCTCTAGTTTAACATAGAAAGAATGTAAAGTGTGTTTAACCACAAGTCCTTTTGGAATAATTCTTCTGACTACAGCCTTCTTCTCTTCTTTCCATTTATCTGCAGGTGTCTCATGATTTTGCAATCAATTTCAATGAAGACAACCCAGAATGTGCAGGTAACATTAGGACGGGCTGCCACATTTCTGCTGTGTGCAAAATGTGCTTGCATTTTTTACTGTATCCCCTGAGTATTCTTTAAAGTGTTTTTTAAAGAAAGCAGCTGCGAGTTTCAAAACCTGACAGGCTCTAAAGCCACCAGGCTTAGCTTTAGAAACCTTAGAAAGTGCCACATACTAATTTCCTGAAAAACAGGTCCCTTTGAAAGTACAGCATGCTGGACATTCAGCACTTGAACTTCTCCAGATAATCAGCATTTCTGAAAACTAAAGCCTTGGTTTCTAGATTCATTCTAGATCTCCAGCTACAGCAACATCATAGGTTGTGTAGCTAAGAAAGGCAGGACATGCAAATGCAGGATGTGCACTTCTGTGATGAAAGACTCCCTCTGTGTAGAGCCAGTTCTTTGGCCAGACCTATAGCACCAGTAGCCTGCTGCAAGTCAGCCCAGCCATGTCCAACACCAAAGGGTCAGGGCAGCAGCTGAGGACTACTGTAGTAGAAGGAAGCATACTTTCATGACCGCAAATGCAGCAGGAGGATGTTTTAGCACAGCGTAAGATCTTGGTGTGTTCAAGCAACAATCACTAATCCTCGGTAGTCAGAGGCCAGAGTCAAGTAGCAGATCTGGCTGCATGTCTTGTATTTGTAAGCAAGGTCTGCAGTGACTGATGCTGTCTTTCTAGAATCTCCTGCCACAATTCACACATTTTATAAAAGGTGAAAATAACGGGACAACAATCTCTAAACAGTCAACAAGTAATCCCAGACTAACACTTATTTGAGAGTCTTGGTCAGATGATCATTGCTGCCTAAAATCCACAGGTTGTTATTCTTCCTTATCCTTCTGCTACCTTCCAAACACTGAAATTGGTGTTTCATAACACTCTTCCTGTTCAATTTTCTGGCTGCTCCATTCAGCCCTTCTCAGGCTTATCAGCGGCTTGCTTTCAGGCATAGTCAGTGGAGTATGTTCAGGATGAGAATTAAGATACCAAGAAATGAAGTGAGGAAAAGAAGAGAGGACAAGCAATGCCAAGGAAAGAAACATTAAAAGAATTCAGAGTTCATGCATTTTAGATGCAAGACCTCTGGTTTCGGTTCAGTGGGTATTCCTGCTTTGTTGTTGTGCTTGGATTGTTGGACTGCCCCAGCCTCTGCAGGTCATATGCTTGAAATGTAATTGGGCATAAGTCCTACAGCTGCTTGATGTGCTCACACAGCCTTTTACATTGCTTCTATGGAGTTAAAAGAAGCTGAAATTATATGTATGCGTCTAGATGTGCCTGTAAGTTTGTGAGACAGTTTAAAGCGAGATTTTGGTCACACTGAGAGTCGGAGGCTGAGGCAGGGAAGGAAAACAGACCTCAGAATTTTGTCTGGACCATCATATTTTAAAATTTAGTTGGCTTGCCTGCATCTAAACACAGACACATTGGCATCTACACAGGGCATGATCTGTTTGAAACATCACAGTTAACAATGGTGATAACATATTATGCATGTAGTGTTCAAATGTAGCTTTGTTTCCCAGTCTAAATGCCGGACATTTCTGACCTTCTGCAAACGTCAGGAAAAAAAAAAGCCCTAGCACTCTATGCAAAGAACACATTTTCTATTCCCCCTTTGCTGCCTCTTTTGAGTCCAAGGCTAATTCTTTTATCACACTGACTTTGTTACAGTATGATTTGTATTGATTGGTACTTGAAAAGGCTGTCTCATCTATATAGTGCCAGCAGCAGGTCAGAGGGTGGACAGACAAACCCTCTGCAAGAGCTTGCTATCCATACCATGCTATGTATACAAAATAAAATGTAGCAATGGTAATGTGAGGAGGTTAAAAAAAATGGAAGGAGCTACCCTATGAGCTTTGTGTTGGCTTATGTCACTGAATATTTGTTATGTATTTAAACTTTATTTGGTTCTTTGCATAAGACTCATTTATCCGATAAGCTAAGCCATCACCTAAAAGGAGTTTTAGGGCTAAGAAGACATTAAAAGATGGTTGCAGCATGAAAGAAGGCCAAGGAAGAAGTTTTGCAGCACTTGTGCATGCATCTATGAGGTATAAAAAGCACTTCTGTGTCCTAAATGATACCATTTAAAATAATATCCATCCGGATGAAAGCAAGAAAAAGACAGAACAGAAAATGTGTTGTTTAATCATCTGCTGCAGCTTGCTCATCACCTGCCTGTCATGGATGCTTGAGTAGTTCCTACCGCCAGTTGTTCTGTGATGCTCCCCCTGTATTAGGTGACACAGAGAGCAGTAACACCAGCATATCATGTGGAGAGAGGACGCAAGAGTGAGGGAGATAAAGTGCTTAGTGCCCACACTATTTTTCCTCATAATATTTAGCAGACTTGCCAGAAAACAAAGGAAAATTGCAGAAGAGTATCTTGCTTTAAGCCAAGAAACAGAGGTTGCATCCAATATAAAAAGTATGTGTCTAATTTGCTTTTGAAGAATGGCTTCCCTTTCTTTGTGGAAGTAGTGAGCTTTCACTAGCACAAGGTGTGCCAGTGAAGCATCATGCTACATTGAATAAGGACTGTGAATTGATATGAAGATCACTGGAATTCATAAAATATGGATATTCTCACCTTTTTTCCCCTGTTATCATTTCCATTTTTGAAATTTTTAATATTTATAGCTTTATATTTACTATATTTATAGTATATTATATTTATAGTCTTATACATAGTATTTAGTCTTTATTGTCTGAGGAAGAAAGTGACAACTTCTAATCTGAATGAATGCTTCCACACATGCATGCATTTTACATGCATCTAAAACCCATATTTATATGCATACACTGTATTTCATCAGAGCTATTGAAAGTGGATTCCAATTAAAAATGTAAAGAGTTGAATTGTGAAGAAAAATGCATGCTGGCTCTCCCTAAAATAAAGGGGTCCAACAAAATTAAGCTACAAAGTAAGCCACTCACATATCCTATTGGATTTGAATATATAAGGACAGTAGATATTTCTAAGAGATATTAATCTGAGATAGCAAACAAGAAATTATGTTTCTAGAACACGTTTCTTTCTAAGATGAAAGCAACTTTCTGACATGAACCAAGCTAAATCTGTGTGAAATGCAGGTACTAAAGTTTATCTCGTATTATTTCAATGCATAAGAAAAAAGCTACAGTGTATCTTGTCATCATCTTAGGAAAGATTTATGAGGCCTTCATGCAAGATCAGTAAGTATATATAATGAAATCCTTAGCAGGTTTAAAATTGGCAGTTAACAAAAGGTCAGTTTTGCAATATGTAATTCAGTCACTGAAATTACCAAGGGAAATTTTGTAACGTTACTCTACATTTTAGCCAATCATTGCTATAACTGGAGCGTGTTCTTTTGTCTGTGAGCACTGCAATGGAAAATTATGCTTGCAACTATCTATTGCAGAGAAGACTCCATTCTCCACCATTTTTTCATACGAGGTTCAGGTGTACCGTTGTAAAGCAATTACAACTCCCTGTGATTTGTTAGCAACGGGTCTGCACCCATATATCCTGTAAACATGGTTGAGTAAAACCTTATGAGCTAGTTGGTGCAAACTGAAACTGGCTTAGGATCTTATTGAAGTCATTTAATTCTTCAGCATCCTTTACAAAGCTCTTCAGTCTATCACTTTAGACCTCTAATCCTTTAGGTCTGGTAAGCTGGGAGCTCTGAATGCAGAGGCTAACGTGCATCCCTTCAAGAAATCCTTCTTCTCAGTGACTGAAAATACCAATTTCCATTTTGTGATCTGTCAAGTGTGTCAGCACAAGCCTGTTCTCCCTGGCCTGGCTATATATCCTGAAATGAAAAAGCCCAAAATAGCTAGTTCTCCATCAAAACTTCTTGACTGAAGCTCATTTTTCTGTAGACTGCAAAGCATCCTGCTGTTTCTTCCAAGATTTCACAGCTTTCGGTCATAGTCTAATTCAACCTGTGAGCAATTATGCAAATTCACCCTGAAAAATTATTCTCTCTGCACAGAGGAGTCAGGTATTTGAAAAGATGTTGAATTCCTTGTCAGCTCTAGGTTGTAAGTACAAAGGGCAAATTCGTTGGTAACTACCATGATAAACAGAAATAAATATTTATCTGAAGAGGAGGAGAGAGAAGTGTTGAAGTGTTTTTAATTTGCGTCTACCCTTTTAGCATGAATCTTAGCTGTTGATCAGGAAGTGATCAATTACACCTTGCACTGAGAACAATGGAAGCTATTGCATTGCAAGCTGATACCTGGAAAACAGCCATTAAAAACTGCTGGGAAGGAGAAGCATGCTATAATGAATTATATATTACGAACTAGATCCAAGGCAGCTGGAGACAGCTTCTCAGAAATTATCTGAAGTTGTTAGTCCTTGCTAATCATGTGATATTTTGTATTTATTCATTAAGAACCTGACTTTTATTTACGTTTGAAACAAGCACGATAGCGGTGATGCGCTCTACATTTATTTGCCTTTTGTGTGGCTTTTCATGACAGGAATACAAGGTGTTGTGGAGGCTTACCAGAGCTGCCTTCCCAAGCTGCAGCTCTATGGGCCAACAAACATTGCTCCCATCATCCAGAAGGTGGCAAAATCAGCATCTGAGGAAACCAATACCAAGGAGGCCTCGGTAAGGGCGTAACGCTATGTTTGTCCTTTTTCTTGTCTTATCATGGATCTCTTGTAGGCCATCAAAACAAGGCCTTTTCGTGTATGTGAATCATGCCTTCACAGTTTTTACTAACTGCCTTCACGGAAGGCAGCCTGAGTCTGTGTCAGCTGGAGCATTGTTTATAGCCTTTATAGCTTCGATTGTCACAACTTTAAATTCTTCTCCCACTGTTTCCTGCTTTTAGAGCTGCTTTACTGTCACACACCCAGTTCTTCACTGTGGAAACATAAATGGCATGCTAAGGTTACAAAAATTTAGGGGCCAGGCCCTAAAGTGTTGATCATACAAGAAGATGAGTTCAAATGTTTCCCTACACAGACTACCCAATTTCAAGTCTCTAGCAGAGGCTGTAGTAAAACTTTTTTGTTCAACAAGGAGATTTTTCCAACCATTTCTTTGAAAACTGTAGTGATACAGTTTTCAATTTGCTGTTACTGACATGGAGTATCACGTCCCTTTTAGAAATTGGGAGATAAGTCTGTTAGCCTGCATCTGATACAAGACCCATGACAGATTTCTTGGGCTAAAAGACTTAAGCATAGATTGTGTTTTAAATGTATGCCTTTGAAATGCATTAGGCTTATTTTTCTCCTGCCTTCCAGACAGAATGGGAGAAAGGAAGAATGAAAAAATTGAAGTGAATATGTAAGCAAGTAGGTCTGAAACATTTACAAGAGTAGTGCCGTGGGAGTAAATGACGTAAGAGAGAACTTGTATACTGCAGCAAGAAAAATACCGTATAGGAACAGAATAGAGCTGTACATTGGCCTGTGTCTCATCACTAGGCCTAGAGCTTTCTCTAAGCTTTCTTCATGTGCTGAGCCTTTTTTTAAGTCCTATTAAGGCAGCAATTTCCAAACATTACTGTTCATGAGTCTGGGCTTGTGATTGTCACTCCACTGCTGTTTCCAGGATCTTGATACTATTTAGGGTCCCAGTCCTAACATGCAGAATCGCTATGTTTGAATTTCCATACCCACCTAACCCTGAGGTGGCTCATTCTGTTCCCAGTGCTGCCTCTGAACTAGTATGTCATATTGAGTAAGTTGCTTCATTGCTCTAAACCTAAGCGTCCCCTCTTTCTGTTTGAAAAACAAATTAATTTATAGGAGATGAACTTTTCTCCCTGCATGTTTTGTTTTATTCATGGCAGGAGGTGATGAACAGAAGACTTTGAATTTATGTAGCTGCATATACATAAAATTTAATGATTAGTTTGTTGGTATTGCTCATGCAGAGTGACCAAATTCTATGTTCTGTTCATTTTTCCTATTAATGCATGTTTGTTAAATGACTCCAGCTGCCTAACAATTCATAAAGGATTCAAGTAAGAGTCGCTCTTCCCCTTACCAAGTGAAGATATGCTGCAGCCCATGATCCCAGTTCAGTGGGCTTTGGAGTTTTGGGGAGGAAACGACAAGAGCACAAAATTGCTCGCTCTCCTTTAGAGAATGAGAAAGCCTCTCTTCGGGACTCTGTATGGAGTGTTTGAAGATGGATATATTCCTCCCTGCACATGCCCTTGTTCACCTCAGGGACCCCATTACTCTGCAGAATGCAGCAGACCTGCCATGGTGTGGTGCTTCTCCCGCAGGCAGCAGTGGGTCACCCTCCAGTTTGCAGACAGCTGCACCCATCCCACTTGCCTGTTAGCAACGCTCCTCTGCAAAGTGCTGTCATAACCTCCATGACAGCTCGGCTACAGGCTTGTAACGCTTCAATACCCCATTCCTCCCTGCCTCCCACTAGTTCCCAAAGGGGAAAAAAAATGTAATCGGAAACTGTCAGCAGAAGTGATTGTGCAGCAGATGGAAAATAGGGTTAGCAAGGATCTCAGGACTATTCCAGACTTCCCAGCCAAAGTCCTGACTCTCCCAGCCCTGTCAGCTAGAAACCCCCTTTTCTACACTGTGCATCCCTCTGGTCCCTCCCGCCCCTGGAAGTTACCTGAACTACAGCTACACTCCAGAAGAGGATAAATTAGTAGCTGAGGAGGTTTGGATGGGAAACACACTTAGCCTTTGAGTGACTATAAAGGCTCTTTTCTATTTAAAAAGTCTATGAGTGAGTTACCAGAAACACTTTTATACTGGAAAAGGGCAAGCAGCTTTGGAACTAATGATACAATTTTTCACTTCTTGTCCAACAACTTCAGCAATACTTCATCTTGCTGATTCTGACGGATGGCGTCATCACAGACATGGCTGACACCAGAGAGGCCATTGTCCATGCCTCTCACCTTCCCATGTCAGTCATCATCGTCGGGGTGGGGAACGCCGATTTTAGTGACATGCAGATGCTGGATGGCGATGATGGAATCCTGAGGTCTCCCAAGGGCGAGCCTGTGCTTCGAGACATTGTCCAGTTTGTGCCATTTAGGAACTTCAAACATGTAAGCTGACTTTTCCATCCATTACGCAGAAGGGTGAATGTATATAACATATAGTGAATGGTCCCTGGGGTTGGGCCTAACTTGGGATGGGCATGAAGCTTTTAGTAAACCTATGGCATTATCATGTCAGAAATGGAGAAAAAAAATGGATACAGAATGAAATGTGCTCCATTTGTGAGATGGTGAGGGTGGGAAAAGAAGAGATGGGGCAGAATCCATGTCCTTCTTGTGGTGCCAGTCCTTACCTCCATTTTCACCCTGATTTTAGTTTGGTTGCCCTCCCTTACTTATTTTTCCTGGTGTCTCTTTTCCATTCACTTTGCATCTCTTCTATTAGGACTACTGTATTCTGCTTTCCACCCCTTAATTTCCACAGGCAGCTGAAATGGCTGTGGATTTGTACTCACAGTGTTCCCCAGGAAGCTGTTTCCTTATTGAAATTTAGGTTCCTAGGTTCTCAAAGGCAGGACTATCCACCCACAGCATCCTGGTTGCCTCCAAACCCTTTACCCAAATTCCATACAAGAAAAAAACCAAGGAAGTGCTATGACTAAGAGCCTCCCTGTGCCATCAGCCAGCTGTTCCTGTTCCAGCGTGATGTAGGAGACACTCTGTAAGAGAGGAAAGGAGAGACCCAGCATTAAATTGCCAAATTTGAAATAATCCCTTGGCCATGTACTTTACTCCTCAGTGACCTGCCCTAGATTGCAGCATCTGCCCCAGGGACTTTTTCAGCAGCTGGGTAGAGACAGCGTCTGCCCATGGGAGGAGCTTTCCCACACGCAGCCGGGTTTTTCAGGGGCCTTTTCCTCTGTATGAAGGCACGAAATGGCCATTTTGTTCCTATGCGATACTGATCACATCCCTTTCCCTCTGTTTTTTCCATATTTCTCTCCCTTCCTTCCCCTCATTCCTTCAGTTATATTTAAGTGGTTCTCCGGACTTTTTTGCTCAACCATGTCTAGGAAGGATATCCTCGATATTTGATTTGAAATTTCTTTACTGCACAGCGTAACTGACTCATTCTCCTCATGAGATTGTCCTTTCCAAACTGCTCTCATATACTAGTGATCCTTACATCTGAACGTGTCACACAGAAGTTTTAAGTTCTGGGTTGGTTTTGGTTGCGTATGGGTTTGCAGTGTTTACATTTCTTTAGTTTTTTTCTAGGCTTTTTGTTACCACAGGAGACTTTTTTCTTTTTGCTACTTCCAAAATACCTTCATTTTATTTTCCTCAAGAGTTATTCTTTTTTCTCCCTTCAAAATACAGTTCTACCACATTTGTCTTAGATCTAGACACACTTCTTACTGTCGCAAACCCTACTGAGGAGTAAGAGAAACAGACTTGTTCCACTTTTCCCTCTACCTTTATGTAAAGAACGGATCCTCATACAAGGTAAAACTCACCTTGTGTTATAAGCGTGGTGACACCATGCCAAATGGCTGCAGATTTGCCACTGAACTGTAGATACATACATTTCTATGTTGACAGTGCCACTCAATCACCTCTTTGCTGGAATAAAGTATGAGCTCGACCTGCTCATAGCCCACAATTCTCCTTCATCAGATAATCACAAGTGCGTAGTGCTGCACTGGAGTCCCTTGTAAAAGTGTCGAGAGGCAAGTTATTTATGGGCTAGTGCTAGACCTACTTTCAATTAGTTGAAAATATGTTGCTGCAAGGAATGGCACAGCCAGCTGCATTTGTTATTTTTAGTTTCACTTTGTGATTTTATAACAAAGTTGGAATCATCCTTGATTGAATAGATTAATGCTGACAGTTGCAGTCCTGGGCACTGAATATATTGTGCCTCTGGTGTTAACTTGTGAGCGATTCTATGTGTGATTTTAATTGCTAGCATTGGTCAAATGGCCTGCATTTTTAGCTGGTTTTGATTAACTTGCCCAGTACTAGGAGAGGATAGCAATTTTAAAAATTTATCGCTCTTGTTAAATAGTGATATTTTTCTCCCCCTTTCTCTCAGTAGCAGAGATAATATAGATATAGAGATAGATCATGTATTTGCTACATCAGAAAAGTCAATATATCTTGTGCAACTTGATATTTAGTCTGTTTATTGTGATCTTTCAGCATTTCAATGAATGTCAGTGTAATGGATGAGTGCCCTTAACAATAGTCACTTCTGGCTGACTTTCTTTATTGTCATATCCCAAATAATCTCTCTCTCTGAACAAACTGACATTCACAGCTATCTTGCTTACTTATCCAGAGCGCAAACAAAAGACCATGCCTTTTGCATCAACTACTGAAATAATTTTTCATGGTAGAAATGAGTGTGATGTTTTGATTCAAATTTATTCTTTTCCCCACAGAAAAATACAGACTTAACCCATTTTGGAGATTTTTGATAGATCAGTTCTGATCACACACAAGAATTACCATAAATCAGCATATTACATTTAACAGCTTTAAGAAAAATATGTATTTAGTTTAAATCACATCCCTTGTGTCAATGTACCTTGTGTTTAGTTTTGGTATTTGGTTCAACTACTAAATAGAAAAAAAAAAGTTAAAGGATCTTTTTAGAAAGACTACAAATCAAGTTGTATAGGATTTATAAATTTCTCTGATAAATTGAGTATTTATTTATGCCTAAATCTGTATTACCTCCACTACTGATGGAAGGAGGGAAGAAAATGTTATTTGTGAGCAATTATTTTTTGTTTTGCTGGAACAGTAAACCAAAATTCCTTTGGAGTCAACTCAAACAATATTTTTTTTCATTACTTCAATTCTCAGGTCAGCCTGGAACTCAAAATCTTTTATCTATCCAAAGAGATCAAAAATAATATATCCAAAAATTGCCCCTGTGAGAAAATTAAAAGGAGAGAGAAGGAAGTTGTGAAAATAACCTATAGAGTGAATCTATATTTATTTTCAAAGTCTGACTTCAGAGAAGGTTCTGATCCTGCAGAGCACTCATACAGTTACAATTATTCACGTACGTAAAACCTCATACTCACTTCAGTGTTTTCCTGGCTCAAGACCCAATGTAGACAGAAATATTTGTTGTAGGTTTTTAATCTCCTGCATGATGTGGTGTATCAGGAGTACTTCAGTAAAGCATCTTACCTTTTTACTCTCGTTTTAAGGAATAGCTTTGAAGCTATCAAAATAATAACAATTGTAGTGATTCTTGGCAAATCCTGTAGTTGCAGAGGCTTGATAAAATCAAGATAACCATTACTGTTTAAAAAAATGTCCCATTGTATAGTGAGTGACATATGCAATTCATTACAGGGGAACATAACCAAGGGAAAATATTTTCCCTGAACCCAAGTGAATTTCTTCTGTCTATAATTATCACCACTCCAGCAATGTGAGTGTCCTTCACCTGACACCATAGAACAGTGATGCTCACAATCACTGAAATGTAGTTGAAGAAAATCACCCGTCTCAGTCCATTCACAGTCATATTTTAAGAGCTGAAATTCTCTGCCTTTAGGATGCATGATATATTTACTGTGCACAAATCTGATGCCACAGGTAGACTGTATTCCACTCTGCGTTGTATTTAATCATAAAGGCTAACAACTGTGACTTAACACATATATCACAAATGAGTGTGGAAAGCACAGCTCTGAACCACTGCAAGGAGCAATGTTTTTGCACTATGCATTGTAATTAAAGATTAAGCATGGTGAAGCTATGGAACTGAATCAACAGTCATTTGTAATATACACCAATTATCATCATAGGGGATTATTTTCCTGCTGCTGGCTGATCTGATTGTTGTGCATTAGCCATCAGTTGAGAACTATTCATCTTGAGGTGTTTATTGCTAGGATGCTCTTCAAGCATAGCGGTTAAACACTGGAGAAAACATTACAGTAAAACATTAATGTACCTTCTGTGTTAAAAACACAGCGAAGGTAACTCTTATAAGGCACTGCTGAACTGGGGCTGAATTTTGCTCAGAAGTTACGGGGTCTGATTCTTACTTATACAAATGCTGCTTTGCACCATCTGGTCTAGAAGTGACAGTGCTTTACCACCACAGAAGTACGTAAGATGCAGGTGGCCTGGACCACCAGACAGGAAGACACTCCTAACCCCAGTTTTGGGATGGTCCCTACTAGAAAGAACCCCCAGAAAAAACAGACATCACCAGCATGATGAAACTGTATTGTACTGTAACACAACAGTTGTCCATGTTCAGACTGAAGCATGGAGTCAAGCCAGCTAGCCCAGGGCACCTCGGTGTTAGGCCACAGGTAGCCTGTGAGCCTGTGGGCATGATATATGTTTTAGCTTAAGCCTCTGAAGGGCTTTTTACTTCACATGGACACTGGGCAAGGAGCTTGTAGCACAGTTGACTCCTCAAGCAAGCGGTGATTCAGCCATGCATCTTGAGCCCTGGCAGAGCCTCTTCCGAAGGGCTGACCCTTCTGTCAGGAGGAATGGATGTGGCATCAGAAGAGAGAGGGAAGCGGTGACAGGAGGATGATGCAGAAAGATGAGTGTTGGCCCAATTTTCAAGACACAGACTACACGTGAGCCAGAGAAGCTGGTGGCAAGCGCTCCTGCCCAGCATTTTTAAAAATAGAGCAGAGTGAAGTTTCCTGATTGCTAGTGCTTGTGTGTGCAGTGGTGGCCCTGGGAGTCTTCCCCCACTCCCTGGTTTTACCCTTTATGTTGAGTTGTATTTTTGGTAAGATGGCACAGAGGCAGGCTAAGGTACATACAGCTTTGGCACACTGGGAAGGAGATTAAAAAAAAACAGTAATTCTCAGTAGCAACCTAGAAATCAGCCATTTGCCTGACTCCAAGGGGTATTTTCTGCTGATTTCAGTGAAAACAGGTTGAGGCAAGAACAGGGCAACTGTGGAAACCCATGAATTTCACTTTGAAGGATTAAAATAAATGGGTCCTGTTACTGTGTAACACCTGAGAACAGTTGCTGCACCATCACGCAAAGTAGGGGCTCTGCTTTGCCAGTTTCTTCATGCAGAAATGTTCCAGGCCTGTATAAATATTTTTGGTATAAATCTCACAGTAGGGAAACAGCAGTTCATTTTATTTGTTACTAATCACATATGTGACTCAAAATACAAAAAATAGTTTTGTTTCTAGTTTTGCTAGCGTTATCTTTGTATTTGTAGTATTGTAACATTCGATACTGGAATTTATAATAGCCCAGGGGCTCTCTGCTCCCCTGGATTAGCCTGCCTATTAATAGTTTACCATTTACATCCTGTGTAAGCCTAATTTTAAGATTCTGGAAGGATATGGATCCCACCCCATGAAACAAACAGAGTAGGGCAATAAACAGCCAATACAGCTACTCTGTGACATGGTAGTTTTGAAACTGGCTGACAATATTACAGACAGTGAGGGCAGAAGTGTTCTTTAGTGTGGGAAAAAATACTTGGTGTGCAGAAGAAATGTGACCCAGCCACCACGTGAAGAATTCCCATGCATCATCTGAGCTGCAATCTGTGAACCATGGCTTTATCTGGAGATAAACATATTAGTTTTAACTTTTCAAACTGATGTTTAAGCATTTGCATTTTTACTGCATTTTTGTGGTGGGCTCAGAGGGAACACGGTCAGGCAGGCTGGCTCCAGAGGGGCTGGAATCAACTCTACCCAAATACTTAGAAACAAGAAAATCCAAAACACAGGGCAGGAATGTGCTATTGAGCTGCATGGGAGCACAGGAGCCCATTTTTGTCACTGCTGAATATAAGGGCTGAGGAAAATCCCTGCACCACGTGCAGGTAACAGTCGCCCACAAAACATTGTCAGGGTGTGAGGCAGCAGCTGTGTGTCGTCAGTGGCAGGCACGGTGTCTCATTGCACTGAGGGGTAGCCCACCTCCCTGCCTGTGGCAAAAGCCAGTGGCCGTCTCTACATCCACCTCTGCATTTCAGGGTCATTAGTTCTTAAGTCTGGTTGACGTCCATTTATATCCACCACTCTTCTTTGCAGGAAGAGCTTTAAAGCCTCCACAAAGCCTAGGATCGAAGCTTTCTCATGACCATGGTTTCATTACAATGAAAACAAAAATATTTTTTATGGAATTAAAAACTTCCCCAGCTATTAAAACACCATGCCAGATACCGAAGAGCAGGATGGTGATGAAGGCCTCCCTTTTACAGTGATGTCCATTCGTGTCCAACTTGAAGCTCTGCAGAGCTCCTCACTGAGCACTGATGAATAAAGTTTTTACAGCCCTTTTCATTGTGATATGGTGCTCTCCCAGAGTGCAGGGAAGTTCAGTTACCCTGAACTTAAAATAGGCCAAATGGACCTGAAAAACATGCAGAGCACTTTTGGCTTTAGTGTACTTTCAGGCAGCTACACCTACAAACCCAAAATGACTCACAAAATGAGTGACTCAATAGCGCCACTCACTTTGAGTCTTTTTTGCCTTCCATTTCTGTACCGTGCTTCCTACCTTGATCTCTCGGCACCAATGCCTCCAAAAACCATGGCACTTCTATCACGGAGACAGGTTAACGCTTGTGTTTTCTACCATTTCCTGCAGGCATCCCCAGCTGCTCTAGCAAAAAGCGTTTTGGCTGAAGTTCCAAACCAAGTCGTGGACTATTACAATGGCAAAGGGATAAAACCAAAATGTATGTCAGAGTACGAGTCTTCCAGGACACTAGCTCCATGAACCTGCCTGCACTCTTTTACAAAATTAAAAAAGAAAAATGCTACTGTCTACAACTACTGTACTTAAAAATTAAACAAAAAAAAATAGCACGTTTTGGTGATTTTTAACTAAAATAACCATTTTTTTTGCATGTGTAGCCTAAAGGCTTAAATCTGTTAAGCGGTTGTATTGTTGAAAACTTTTTATGAGAAAAAAACATCCAGAAAAAAAAGTAAACTCTTTACATTACAGCATGTCGCCTTGAAATAAAAAGTTATCTGTATCTGTTTTTTATACAGGTTTGTTGAAATTTTGCTAAATTTCTTATCTTTACACTGTAAAGCATTTTGAAATATTTATTGAGAGTCGATAGCCAAAATGTCTTTGGTTTAATCTCCTATGAACTGAGAGATTTTTCAAAATGGCAGATGCATGAACTGTATTTTGCATGTTTAAAATAAAAACAACACAGTTTTGCAGCTGTTGTCTTTATTTCTCTCTCTGCCACAAGGCTGCCAGCTTTCAACTTCCATATTCCAAGAAAGCGGTAATAAAGGGTTTCAAGAGATACCTGGCCTGAACCATGAGCGTTTCTAACGTTAGCAGTTTACCACACGGGCACCCAGACGTGCCCACTCAGTCTGTGGCCCGAGTAGCAATTTTTCAAAAGCCTGGCACATCCAGCTGTTACGAAGAGTTCAGTCCGTAGCTGCAAACAGATCTGGCTTGGAGGCCATGATCTATCAGTATTGCATGTCTTAAAATATGCCTAATTAATCCAAATGATCTGGCTGGCTTTCAAATGGGTTGTATTTTAGCTGCCCAAATTTATAATCTCTTATGTTTGGGAATTCTTATTTTGTTTCATTTGTATTTTTTAATCTCACAGCCAATATCCAACTTTGCGTGAGACGTTTTCCAAAAGAAATTTTGCACGGCCTGATTTTATGACAACCAGCGATTTGTAACTTCACGCACACACAGATCACTTGGTCTTGTGTGACAGAAAAACTGGGTTTGTACCAAAAGAATATTCAAGCCACCTTTTTTGTTTGAAAGACGATACACAAGAACAGATGGGCAGTGGATTGATCTTTCCATTGAAATATTTATATGTATAAATGAAGAAATTAGATCATTGTTATTCTTAGTGTTTGAATTTTGGCTTCTTTGTTTGATAAAAGACAATAGTGAAAGATGTGACTTGTTAGAAGTTAAGGATAAAATTTGGCCAAAAGTAATTTGTGTGGGATTGTCCGAAGGGCACGGCTTCGGATGAGTTGTGCTCCCACTGAATTGAAAACATTCTTGTTACTAGTTCCAGAAGAAGCTGCTTTGGGACAGTGCTGAATATTTTAGAAAATCTCACCTGGGAGCAAGGGGGTTTGGGTTTAGAAGTATGTATTTTTAAATAAGTTTGCAGGTAATGTAGAACTCTAGCTCCCTGATTCTCCTTTAGAAGTAACTTCCGTGGGATCAGCTTTGATTGATGATTTTGTACCATAAAATGAAGGCAATGGGAGAGCCAGGATGCATGGGGCTGTCTTCCCAGCACGTTCAGTTCCGTTCCATCTACATCCTGCAGCGCAATCATTCAAGCTCGCTAGTAAAGATTCCTTCAGCTGGTCGGATATTGAACACCAGCCAGTGTTACTTGGTCATAGGTATAAATTATCTGAAGATGTCCTGACTGAAAGATCTCAAATCCACATTTCCATTTAATGGTTGACTGTTCATTTGAGAGCTTACCCCAGCAGGCTGCACATCTCTCCCTCTGTGGATGTATTTCAGCTGGAAGCTACCATGATTTTCCCTTATATCTCATACACCACTCTGCCAATGTATCTTAATTCTTATCTAAAACATCTCTAGTTTTTTATTCCCATTTCTCCCCTTTTTTCTTTCCTTCTCTATTCTCAGAAGGAACATTTTCTAGCTGTTAAAGCGCATGACTGAAAAATCTATGACTCCGTGTTCTTTGCTCCTCCAGTATTTTATTTCGTAATCTTGGGCAAGTTGTTTAACTTTTCTGCACTTCAAATTCCTCATCTGTAAAATGAAGGTCACTGCCATGTATTCATAAATATCTCACAACGGTACTGGGGGACTTTTAATATTTGAAAAGTGATTTGAGATCCTCAGAGGCATGATGGTGCGCTCACCACATAGAGAGTATTACTTTACCCTGGGGATGGATTTAGGGATGTAATGTACAGCTGAGGAGGGGTTAAACCTTTTCTTTATTATTTGCCAGACTGAAGGAAAGTAAAAGAAAGTTTTCAGCAAGAAAAACTAGGAATCAGATAAAGTGTTCTTCTGGTTCTTTGGATAAACTGATTTTTTAAGTGTTACGGTTACATGGAATTGGGCAGTTATAGCTCTTCATTAGCAGAGGTGTTACAAGGTGCTTCTATAATGCAGCAGCACATAAAATGCAGAGATCAACACATGGTTGTTCAATGGTTATTGTATGCTGAGCTATATAAACTATCAGTCATTTTCATGTATGTAGGTGGTCAATATAAGTGTCTCAAGAGAATCACAGTTGCTGCAGATCTTTCTGTTTACTTCACGCAATCCAGATTATAAATGTTGTCTACTTACTTAAAAACAAATCATTATCAGTGGTAATATAGATCAGCAATTCTGTAGCAGCCCTTGAGGTACTGGAAAAGTCACCTCCATGACACTGGAAAATCAATGGGAAATCTCCTTCAATCTATACAGATTCCAGCATATAAAACAAACGCGTAATAGTGTGGTGAGCTGGTGTAGGAGAATTCACAAAATACAAAACTAGCTATATGGTAAAGGCTTTCTAATGAGGCTTTGAATGTTATTTTCATTGCTCCAAGCTACTCAGTACAATAAGATAGTATGGGCTTTGTGCAGGGTAATATCATTAAGTATATGAATAGATCACTGAAATGGCTTTTTTTCTCTTGTTGTATCTACTAAGGATTTTAGTGAGGCCATCTGCCTTTAGGCTGAAAAGCCATCAATTTCTCTCATAGATTTTTTCATGCAAATTTAAACTTCTACTGCCTTTTGATGGATCATTTTGAATTCTGAAAACTCCTTTAAAATAAATTATATCTTGTCCTTTTGAGGTAATTGATGATCTAAAATGTCTTCTCTGCATATTGCAATCCTGCCTTCCTTTTTACTGTTTCTCAAATCCGATTCCAAACCCAAAAGTCCATGAATACTCAAAGCTATTAATGATCCCTATTAGCCCAAAATACATTAACATCCATAATTCTTGAGCCAGATACTGAGCCGAGTTGTATTTTCAGTTGTGTAGGGGAAACTGAGTGTACAATAAATTTTAAAAAAAGTGCTAATACACTGCTAATTGCTTATTACTCTAAGGTAAAACCTACCTGTGTAAAGTTCTTACATGATAAGCAATATAGCATTCTATAGCATTTGATGAAAGAGTGTACAGGTACGAAAGGAAAACAAAATTGATTACAATAATAGTATCTCTCTAAAACATGTATTTTCTTTTTAGCTTCCAAATATTAAAGGTACGCAACTGATGACAGCCAAAAGGTTTACAGTTTGACCCCTTAGAGGCCTGCTGAGTGCAGTGGAGAACAGTGGTGCAAGCCAAAGCTTGCTGCAGGTTGCGGAGGCGATATTCCAACCAAAATGCACCAGTGGAAGGCCCTGGCTCTGAGCAGATTTGCATGGCAGAGCCCTGCAGGTCTGTGACACTCAGCTACATCCCTTGGGTTTGCTCACACACCACATACTGTGATGGAAGGGCATGTGGTGTATTGAGCCTCACTGTATTGCAGTAAGATCTTTGCTGACAAGTTACAGAGAGCTGCCTCCTTCAGCGTAGCTCTCCGGCTGCACAAACAGGACAGGGCTTACTCCCGGGAAGAACCCAACTGGTTATTCATATTGACCTTTCTTACTCGCGATTACGGGTCTTGCAGTCACCCCTGCTATGTAAATCTAAGCTTATCTCCAACCTTTCCAGAGTGAAAGAGGTACTAGACAAACTACCTTTACTCCTAAGTAGCATGGACATTTCAGGCACAAAGCATTGGTACATTTACAGTCACATTTTTTGGAATAGGAAGGATGAGCTGGAGGCCTCCTAGGATAAGGTTACATTTCTCAGGTTGTTTTTTTCTCTTTATTTACAGGAAGTGCCATTTGCCACAGAGAAAATACAGGTGTGTGTGTATAAAAGCTATTGGTAGTTTTCTGGATCACAGTTTTGTGTGCGAACACCAAAATTATGCTCACTGTTACCTACTCTGGGGTGCCTCCAGCCTCTCTTGCATCTGGTTAGCTGGCCACAAGCCTCGAGTGCAACACACGCACACACACATGCCAGAGCAGGGAAGAAAACAGAGAGGCAGGATAAAGAGGAGAAGCAGCGATGGACTTCGGTTGGCCACACTGAACGGTCACATATCTTTAAAAACAATATTTTTGTGAAACCAAAAGGGAGCCTCGGGTTCATACGCGTTCACTGTCCTACCTAGTGCACTGTCAGCTGTGCTGGTGCCCTGCTTAGAAGAAAGGGTGAATTAATTCTGAATACAGACAATTGCCAGATCTCACTGAAGCCAGAGAGGTGGAGACACCAGCCCTGTGCCAGGCTGCCCAGAAATCCTCTGCCTGGCCTGCCTGCGTTAACTTTACCAGTAATGTCGCTGATTACAACATTAAATATCATACCTGCCACAAACGTTGTCCTCCCACCCTCACATAGCCTACACACTCACAAGCAGCGCCCTGCACCCTGCAGCCATTTGATAAATCACAGAATCACAGAATGTGTTGGGTTGGAAGGGACCTTTAAAGGTCACCTAGTCCAACCCCCCTGCAGTAAGCAGGGACACCTTTAACTAGATCAGGTTGTTCAGAGCCTCATCAAGCCTGGCCTTGAATGTCTCCAGGGATGGGGCCTCCACCACCTCTCTGGGCAAACTGTTCCAGTGTCTCACCACCCTCATTGTAAAGAACTTCTTCCTAATGTCTAATCTAAACCTACCCTGCTGTAGTTTAAAGCCATTGCCCCTCGTCCTATCGCTACACGCCCTTGCAAACAGCCCCTCCCCATCTCTCCTGTAGGCCCCCTTCAGGTAGTGGAAGGCCGCTATAAGGTCTCCCCGGAGCCTTCTCTTTTCCAGGCTGAACAAACCCAACTCTCTCAGCCTGTCTTCATAGGAGAGGTGCTCCAGCCCTCTGATCATCTTTGTGCCTGCCTCTGGACCTGCTCCAACAGGTCCATGTCCTTCTTGTGCTGAGGGTTCCAGAGCTGGAAGCCTGGGCTGCTGCCCAAACCCCCCAGGTGCCTGTTGATGCCAGCATGGTGGGGGGAAGGTTTTGAATCCATGCGAGGGTCCTGTAACCCTGTGTGCCTAAGCAGTGCTTGCCAGCGATAAACTTCACCTGCCACTGACACTTTCCCTTATTGACCCTTATTTTATAGAATCACGGAATTGTCTAGGTTGGAAGGGACCTTTAAGATCATCGAGTCCAACCATTAACCTAGCACTGCCAAAACCACCACTAAACCATGTCCCTGAGCACCACATCTACCTGTCTTTTAAATACCTCCAGCGATGGTGATTCCACCACTTCCCTGGCACCCTGTTCCGATGTTTGACAACCCTTTCGGTGAAAAATTTTTTCCTAGTATTCATCCTAAACCTCCCCTGGCGCAACTTGAGGCCATTTCCTCTTGTCCTATCGCCTGTTATTCGGGAGACGAGACCGAAGGACCGAATTTGTTGGGATTCCGCCAGCTTCCAGACAGAACGCTGGCACGGGAGTGATGGCAGCGCTGGTGGGGTGCCGGGGAACGGGTGCCCATGGCTCTTTCTGCACGTCCTCTCCCATCGCCCCCTTGGTTGAGCTCTTCCGACTCCCAGTGTCAGAGAAGTCCCATCGGCCGCGGGAGCTGCAGCCCAGACCCGCGGGGCCTTCGGGCAGCCCCGGGGCACGGAGACGCCCATCCGGCCGCCGGCCGGGGGGGGGAGTAACCCGTCCCGCTGGAGCCAGCGGTGCGAGGCAAGGCTGACGCACGACCGCGTCTTTGGGTTGGTTCGGGAGTTTTTACGTTAAACTTTTAAGGAAACTTCCTCCCGCCGTCGGCAGCGCGGGCCGGAACCTTGTTTCCGAGGCAGCACCGGGAGGTTTTCAGCGTCGGACCAGGCCGCGCCGGAAGCCGCGGGCGGTTCCCCCAACGGTCGCGGCATGGCGGGCTGGGGGCTGCTGGGCCGGCTGGGGCGCCGGCTGTGGGCGGCCGCGCCGGCGCCGGGGAGGCCGCTGCGGGCGGCGCCGGGGGCTCCCGGCGACAGGTAGCGGAAAGGGCTGCTGCGGGGACGGGCGCGTCGCGGGGCGGCGGGCAGAGCGGGGGGGTAGAGGGGGACCCGGCCTCTGTCGCAGCCCCGGAGTGACGGACGCCTCGGCGGCCCCTTCACCTCGGCGGAGCCTCTGGGTGGATGGAGCCTGTTGGCAGCGCCCGGAAGGTGCATGTGCGAAGGTGGTGGGGCCCCGGTTTGCTGCTGGGGCAGCCAGGCCTTAGTGATAGCTCCAGCCTCTGTGGGAGTTATGGCAGGAGATGCATATTTGCAACCAAAGCACGTTCGCTTCGTAGTGAAGCGACTTGCCCTACTGTGCTTTGAGTCCCCTTAGCCAGCTGTTACAATTAGCCACGTGCAGTCGCTAACTGTATTGTTCAATGCTCTGTTTCATTGTACTTGCAGAGGATTGAGGAGCATTCAAGCTTTTCTTAGCCCGCACAAAAATTGCGGCGGTACAGTGACCTGTTTAGCAGAGAACGTAAAATCAGAGCGTTGTTGGGGCTGGCAGGGAGCTCAGGAGGTTCCTAGTCTGACCTGCTCGTGGCCTGGCCAGCTTTGAGGTCAGCCAAGTTGTTCAGGGCTTTGTCTGGTTGGGCCTTGAGAACCTCCAAGGACAGGCTGTACGGTGTCTCTGGGCCCCCGTTGCAGTCTGTGACTGTCCTCAGGCTGAATGTTTTTTCCTTATGTCAAATCAGAACCCCTTTTTTCAGTTTATACCAATTCTCTCATTCTCTTGGCACGTGCCTTGGTAAACATGGCCTGGCTCTGTCTAGTCGGGAGCCTTCTCATAAGTATTGAAAAGCTGCTGTCAGGTCCCCCCTAAGCCTCCTCTTCTCCAGACTAAAACAAGCACAGTTACCTCAGTCGTCTTAGGGCAAATGCTCCAGCCCCTGTATTTTTGTGTACTACTGCTATACTCGCTCAGCTATAAACATCCCTGTTGCTCTGGGGACTCAAAACTGAATTTAGTGTTGCAGATGTGATCTACTTAGAGTACTGAAGAAAGGATTGTAAAACTGTTTCCCTGGATCTTCTGACCATGCTTCTGTTGATACAGCTCAGGCTGCTGTCAACCGTCATTGCTGCTAGGAGCCTGCTGGCTCCTTTTTTACATTTTTGTGCCCCTAGGACTCCCAGGGCCTTTGCCTGGCTGGGGAGCAGCTCTGCTGAAGTCATAGCCTTTACCATTGCAAAAGGTTTTTTCATCCCAGGTGTGGGGCTTTGCATCTCTCCTTCATGAATTTCATAAGGTTCCTTGTTGGCCTGACCCTCTGACTGGCAGAGGGACAACCTTGAGCATTATCAACTGCTCCCTTCAGTTCAGTTTTAATTTTGCAAACTTAAGAAGGGTGCACTCATGCCCTCTTGCAGGTCACTGATAAAGATATTAAACAGGGCAAGTCCCCGAATAGAGTCTTGAGGAGCTCTGCTTGTAACTGGCCTTCTGGTAGAGTGCAAATCATTAAACGTGACTCTTTCAGCCTGATGATCCAGCCAGGTTTTTGCCCATCTGATAGCCTTGCCACCCGTGCTGTAACATCCCAGACTGGATAGAAGGATGCCACAGGAGATTGTGTTCAAAGCCTTGCTAAAGTTAAACAACACCCGCTGCTATCTCTTTGTTTACAGATCTAGCTTTTTTTGTCATAGGAGGAGTGGTGGTTTGATTTGCTGTTGCTTGCCCCCCCTTTGGTGTATTTTAGAATACTTGAAAAGTTAGATGAGAGCATGAAAAATAATTAGGTGCTGTTGGTCAGGGGTGGCCAGTTTTAGTGATGGTGGTTGAATAGATTGCTAGCATAATTTTGGTCTTTGTGACTGTATAATGTAGTGATATAACTATGTAGTATGTATTACATTACAAACATACGTGTTATGTGGCATTATTTGAACTGATAAGACACTTAAAACTTCTTCCCACCATTGGAAAGGGGGCAGCTGAGCTTTGTAGTCAGGCATGTTAACAGTGCAACATGGTGGCATGAGCATCTTTCTGAAGAGAATGTCCAGTTCCTGAAGAAGATAACTGCGGAGGAATACAAAGCTCAGACAGCGAGCAAGCTGTGCCCTCTGAAAGATGAGCCGTGGCCACTGAATGAGTGGAAACCAGGTGAGAAAGTATCTCTTCTGAAATGCCAAACTTAGGCTGGAATTATTGATGTTGTGTTGTTGCATTCAGTAACATCAGAATTGTGTCTTGTAAAGTATTTTCCTTTTTGCTTTTACCTCAGTCATCAAACACATCTAGTAAATAAGTAAATGTAATACATCAGTTCTCTAAAAAGCATTTAAACTATTACAAGATGTTAAGAATGTTGTAAGAACTTAGGTTTTAGTCCTAATCAGCGCTTGGCCAGTCCCAGCTTGACTGCACAATGTAAGGATAATAAACTATGGATTAATCAAAAAAGACTCTCTAGAATATAAAGTATATGAACTTGAAAATGTTCTTGTAAATATTTCTGGACTCTGAAGAAAAACTGTAGTGTATAATACACCCCACATATTCAGTGACTCATAGATTATCTCAAGTTGGAAGGGACCCATAAGGATCATCGAGTCTAGGTCCCTGCTCTTCGCAGGACTACCTAAAACTAAACCGTGTGCCTAAGAGCATCGTCCAGACACTCCTTGAGCTCTGGCAGGCTTGGTGCTGTGACCACTTCCCTAGGGAGCCTGTTCAGTGACCGACCAACCTCTCAGTGAAGAACCTGTTCCTAACGTCTTACGGACTATTAACACACCATAAAAGTTTTGAGTCTTCAAAAGGGTCACATAATTTGACAGCAAACAGCAGAGTCTGCAAATCCATGACAAGATCCTTGGGTATGACAGTGGAAACTGGAACAAAGAGCATTTTTCAAACATTAAAGCATTTATTCTTCATCTTAAGTGTTCTGTTTTTCACACCATGGGCTGTCAGAAGCCAGACTTGACAGGTTGCCTTTGCTGTGCAGTTACAGTGACAAAAATGTGCAGAGGTCGGGGTGAGAGGAACCTGCTACAATAAACTTTTCAGTAGTTAGTTTGACTTTAGTGAAACTAACCACGTGAGTGAAACTAACTACATGAGTGTTGTATTTTCTGGAAAAAAAAAAAAAAATAGTATGAAGAGTTGGTTGTTCTGAACTTAATGGGGAACTGTTTTGCATGTTCTGTCAAACGCAACTGGAACAAATAGAACTTTACTGCAAATAGAATTAAAAACAGTGAACGGGTTATTCCCAGCCTACGCGCAGAGTCGGGGATGTTTTCTCTCCTTCCTCAGCTCCTTAGGAAAGGTTTGAGTTAATGGGACTTTGCAAGTTAAGAGATGGGCTCTTCCAAATATTGAGTGTGGAGTTGCATCCATGTTCTGTTTTGATCTACAGATTCCATCAGAGTTGGTGTTGTTGCAGTAAAACTGGGAATGATGCCAATATGGACCAAGTCAGGAAAAAAACATGCTGTCACGCTACTTAAGGTGAAATAAATCATAATTAATTTCATCTCCTATAGCGTATTCAGATTATTAACCAGAAGTTTCAGGCAAAAGTGAAACTTGCTGCTTGTATAGAGTCAAAAATCCCTGAAGAAAGGAAAGATTTCTTTCAGCCCTGCATTGTGCCTGTTCTCTGTTTATATCCTAAACTTTCTAGGAGCAGTCTGCCTTCACCTCAGTTAGTCAAGTGCTGTGTTTAGTATTACTTAGGTGAGGGGAGATGGGAGGCAACATAAAGCTGGGGTAACTGTCCCACTTCACTTTTTTTTTTTTTTTTCTCCCCACCTGCAGGCACTTTGGGATTAGTTTCACTTTGGTCACTGAGCCTTTGTAGCCTTGAAGCAGCTTCTTGATATTCTCTGGCAGATGAAGCTGTTTCACTGACCTGTTGCTGCCAGATGATCAACAGAGGCTGTGAAGGACACTGGGTTTACAGGGCAAAGGAGCAGAAGTCTAAAATGTGGGCCCTTACTGTAGGCTTTCACGCTGCATACAGTAGGGGTTTTGCACATCTTGAAGGCAAAAGATGGCTGTAAAAGTTTATTCAATTTCTAGCACATTTATGAAAATACAGTTTGCATTCTACTAATACTTTTTTTTCTGAAATAAGCCTTTAATTGATTGGAAAAATAATGTCTGTGGTAAAAAGGTAACACACTCCCCTGCTTCTAGGTTGTATCTCCTGTTATATAGATACAAATGGAAACAGAGATTGATTTTGTTTCACTTCTTTTGATAATCACAGAATCGTAGGGTTGGAAGGGACCTCTGGAGATCATCTAGTCCAACCCCCCTGCCACAGCAGGGTCACCTAGAGCAGGTTGCACAGGAACGTGTCCAGGCGGGTTTTGAATGTCTCCAGAAAAGGAGACTCCACCACCTCTCTGGGCAGCCTGTTCCAGTGCTCTGCCACCCTCAAAGTAAAGAAGTTCCTCCTCATGTTTAGGTGGAACTTCCTGTGCTCAAGTTTGTGCCCGTTACCTCTTGTCCTGTCCCCGGGCACCACTGAGAAGAACCTGGCCCCATCCTCCTGACACCCACCCTTTAAGTATTTATAAGCGTTGATAAGATCCCCCCTCAGTCTTCTTTTTTCCAGACTGAAGAGACCCAAATCCCTCAGCCTTTCTTCATAAGAGAGGTGTTACAACCCCCTAATCATCTTGGTAGCCCTTTGCTGTACCTTCTCCAGCAGTTCCCTGTCCTTCTTGAACCGGGGAGCCCAGAACTGGACACCAGTTCAGTTCCAGGTGCGGCCTCACCAAGGCAGAGCAGAGGGGGAGGATGACCTCCCTCGACCTGCTGGCCACACTCTTCCTGATGCACCCCAGGATGTCATTGGCCTTCCTGGCCACAGGGGCACATTGCTGGCTCATGGTCATCCTGTTGTCCACCAGGACTCCCAGGTCTCTTTCCACAGAGCTGCTCTCCAGCAGGTCAGCACCCAACCTGTACTGGTGCATGGGGTTTTTCCTCCCCAGGTGCAGCACCCTACACTTGCCCTTGTTGAATTTCATAACCTCTAACTATAGTCTCAAAGTGTACTCATCTGCTTATAATCAAATAAACACTTTTTTTTTTTTCTTAAGGTGCAAGATTGCCATGTTTTAAGATACATTTCAAAGGAAGAGTCGGGTGGAAAAACATCTAAGCTACTTGTTGGAGGCAAAAATGTATCTCCTTTCTTTGTAAGTGAACCACTTTGGGTGTTTTTGTTAGAATAGTTGTTTCTGTTGTGATTACAGTACAAAAGTAGCACAGGCATACTTCTCTAAGAGATTAATTGACAGACGTGCTTGCTTTGGAGCTGATCTTTTGTCACATCCACCCTTGCTTATTTCCTAATGCTAGTGTCGATTCTTGGCTAAGAGAATAGCAAGAAGAACTTCTTGAAAGTTTTACCTCTTGATTCTCTAGGAAAGCTGTGGATTTAGGAAGTTGCTGTGAGGTGTTGTGTGTCCTGTGCTAATGAAAGGGTCTGAAGGGCCATTAGCAATGTAGAAACATGTTTGTTCGCCGTGTCTGTGGAGATGTGATACGAGACCAGGACTGCAAGATTCACGCGTTAGTGGCCTGTTGTAAATTTATCCAGCTTCGTCAGTTATTTAGAAGACTTTGTTCTCTCGCTTTCTCTTTCATACTGTTTTATTAGCTTTAGTTGTAATTTTTCCACAGATCTGTTGAGATTGTTTCATTTGCATATAGTTTTACTGATGAATAAGTTTAAGACTTAAATTTTCAGGAAGATAGCTTCATGATTATAGCTCATCAAAAGTGATATCAAAACCACTCACTTATTTAGACGCCCCAGATGCCTGATGTGGAATTCCCAACCACCTTCAATGCTAAGGTTGTCTATCATCAGAGCCGTCATTCCTGAGAAGGAAAATTGAATTATAGATCAAGGCAGGAACAAAGCTTTCCCTCAAAGGACTGAGATTTTTATGATCCATTAGTTCTATAAAATCACTTTTCACTTCTGCAGTATCCTGACACTCATTTGTTTGATTTAGGCCAGTAAAAAAAAAAAAAAAAAAAAAAGACTCGTGATTACTAAGCAGATTATCTCAGTTGGTGCTTGCGGCTTTTTGAGGGCTTATATTTCCCTTTTTTGAATAGAAGATTGTCCCAGAGCCTCAAAATGAATCTGTGTACTTCTTTTTGCTTTAGTGGAGGTAAAGGAAGAAGGAGCGTTTTTTCATTTGATAAATCTGGTGTCTTTTATAGTATATTCTACTGATTTTGGACAGGCTTATATTTTAAGGTATCTTTCTTTTATTCAGTGGGTTTAGGCCATGTTTCACCATCACTGCTTATACTTTTCAGGTATCTATCCTGTCACTTTAGTCCATTTTCACTTTCCAGGTGTGACATTTTTCGTGGAGAAATTACAGATGTGTTTTTTCTTTCCTGTTACGTTGGTTTAAGACATGCAAGAATCATGTGAATAATAATTTTTCAAGTTGAATTATGCACATTAGACTCCTTACAATTGATCTTTTCATAAAGGTGATGTTAGCAGTGATTCAATATGTTGTCAGAGTAAAAATGTGCAGGAAGCAAGGAGGAATACAGAAAACTTCTATTTAAACAGCTCTTGTGAATTAAGAAAACTTCTTCAAAGGGCAACTACTTAAAAAGTCAACTCAAGGATTTTTTAGTAGTTTGACTTGTGTTAATGATTCTCTTGGACATAATTTTTTCCAAGTTAGCTCCTATTAATTTAGTTTAATGTAAACTCATTTTAATAAATACATTGATTAAATATCCTTAGACAAATCTGCGTTGAGGACCTGGCCTGAGACTGAACCTTGTACTGTTGTTGTTGCTATCATCATTCTATAAACTACATAATTTCTAAGAATCTGGCACACGGATTCTGAACAATTTTACTCGTTAAGGTACTAACAAATAATGTCTTTCTGTGGTTTAGCTGCAGGTTTGAATCATTGCTCTCCTGTGCTTATCAGTCTTTATGTGTTTCTTTTCTCTCCGAAGTGTCTGAATGTGAGAATTAAAAGCAAGCTGAACGATACTGTATTGCATTAACATAAGCAGTTTTTCTTCTGTTAATTCCTCATAGGAACATCTGTCTTCCTCAGATTCCTCACAGCTACTGATTTTTAATGAATTCAGTCTAATGATTCCCTCAGTAATTTTACTAACAAAGAGTTATGTGTATTTCTTTTGAGTGTCAAATCGCTTAAAAGTGATAAGGGGTATCGCATTTTTAGCAAGATTTTTTTTTTTCCTTTTTAGCCTGATGTTTGTCGGTCTATTACAAGTGAACAGATTTTTCATGGTTTTTTAATGCAAAAGTATTCCCAAAAGTACAATTCTGTCGGTGTTCTAACAAGTTTTTTGTCAAAAATATTTTTATATGCTTCCCTTAAGGGAGGGCATATAGGTAATTTTCCTATAATACTGGAAGATATTGCCGGTCTTTTTTAAAAATAAGAACATCTGAGAATTCACTCGCTGTTCTTTTCAGTATCGCTTTTTAGGAAGGCTTTGTAAAGGCTGCAGGGTTTTGTTTGTAGAAATACATCTCTGTGACTTGACCGCTTGAGGAAAAACTTGTTGTGGAAGTGGAACAGTGCAAGGCTTTAGTGGGACTCTTGAGATGTAAGCGGTTTTTACCCTTTGGCTTCACTATGTTTGTCTTCAACTGTGGTAGCTTTTTCCAGGCACCCATGCCGAGCCCAGAGCTCCCCTTGCCGTCATCTACGTCAGCAGTTTCATATAACAGTGGAAATAAAGGATTGATACGCAGGCATTTAGTAGAAAGGGGGTTACTTTATTTTTAATTCTTACATATGGTACTACAGTTTAATATGGTTGTCCTCTGTTGATGTGTGAAGTCTTAGGGAAGATTTTGTGGTTAGTTGATGATTATTTAAAAAAAAAAATAGGTATTTGAAGTGTTTTGTACTCTGAACTCAAGTTAACAAATCACCCCCAAAAATTTTTAAACTCTCAAAGGCTTTCTATTCACACTTTCTCCTCAAATAAGGACAGATTCATAAAGTTAAAATTTCTGGTTTGTGCCTAAGTCCGAGATCCTCATCACCTTGCTACCTCGTTCTTCATGAAACTTCCTCTGTTCTCCTAACGCTACTTAACGGATTTTTAAAAACAAAAGGAAGGGCAACATGCAGATTTTCCAAATAAACTAAGTAACAATTTTAAAGTTATTCACATTATTTTATCTTAAAATACACAAAATTATTTTTGAGAGAGAGAGAGAACTGCACCGAACTTCTGGGAATTGAACCTCAGAGATGTGACTATCCAAGTGTGACAGTATTGTCAGATGCTTAAATTGCTTTATAGGAGAATTCATTTGAAGCAAAATCAGCTGCATTGCTTTTTACTCATGGCTGCGGTTTTCCTGCATCACTGTTTGCATTGCTTGGTGTCATCCCAGTGGTCAGCTGTTCTCTGAGTTGTCTTGCTTAAAGCAGCTGAGAACGACTTTAAGTACTTTAACTTTGTCAGACTCCTCTAAAAAGAAGAGCCCTTCTTTACTAAGTTGGCAGTAGTTTGGCACTGAGCGTACTCGGTATATCTTAAAAATACATGAATCATAAACTTGTTGTTCTAAATTTTTCCTTTTTTTGTCCAGAGACTCTAGATTCTCCTATGTGGGAAGTTACGCATTTCTAGAAGTTTCTGCAATACCAGACTTTATTTCTATGGTTTTGTTACTTAAATAAACTATGTTTGTGGTGCTGTGGAACTAAGTCATTAGGAGCTTTGGAAAAGAGAAAATGTTTTTAAATTACTACAAAACTCTTTGAAAGTCATGAAAAAGCAGTAATATATTTTAAGTACATTCTAAATGATCCGTTTCCCTCTTCTTAAAAATCTTGTATCTCTTGTTTATATGACGTAGCTGTTGGGTAACCAGTTGACAGAAAATAAAACGCAGACACAGGAGTTTTAGATTAATTTTATGTAGAGTTAAAATGCTAGTCGCAGGATAAAAGTGTAGTATGATATAACTGTTTCTCTGAGCGGTGTTGACAGTCTGTAATCACTTTGTGTGAGGTTGATCCTTGGGTATTTTAAGATTACTTCTTCTTTATGGCTGCTCTTTGTTACAGAAATCAGAGTCTGCGATGGAAATTTTTAAAGAAGCTGGAGTACCACGGAAGCAGAAGGTTACAACATTTAATGTAACAGATGATGCTATAATTAAACCAGGTAATCTTTTTGAACTACTGAATATTATATGCGTAATCATTTAATGTCTGCCACTTCTTTTAAATCTAAACCAAGTTATGACATGTATTCCATTTTTGTTTGGTATGGGAATTCCTGAAATTCTTATTTCTTTGTCACTGCGCACAAACAAAAAAGCTAGAAAATGGGCTCTACTTTCAAGGTGATGAGAAGCAGGATTTTTCCATTTCCTTAGTATATTTTCATTGCTTAGAAATAAGTCTAATCCAAACTAGCTAATATAAGCATTGAGTTAAAAAATAAGTGTGTCTAACCTTGACTCGCTTGTTGGGAATAACTATGAATGTTGCTGGAAGTTCTGCAATTATGCTTGTGAGAGGGCCACCAAGAAATTTGCGGTAATGTTTCTCAGGAGCCTAAAATGGCATTTTGAGGTTTGTTTCTCCTTGCTGCATTCAGAAATAGGACTGATGGCTGTCATATATGGTGTTTTTTCTGGCAGCTTGCAAAGTAAAATGCATTAAAACATAACAAATGTTCTCAGTCAGTATTAGAAGTTTGGGGATTTAATGAAAAGTTTTATGGTTTTAAGGTTTTATTAAGTAATGTATTTAGGTTGCTTTTATTTTGTCTTTTTTGATAGTCACAGGTATTTTCCCAAGAGTTATGTAGGGTGGGAAATTTTAATATATTGTATCTTTATTTGCTATTAGAGAAGGTTTTTGCAAGACCTTTTTAAGACAGTGCGGTAACTGATAAAAATCAAACCTAGCATGAAGAGGAAGTTGGACTGGCAAACGGAAGCAAAAGCTTGAGATAAAGCAAAATTGGAAGTCTTCAATGAAGTGATTTTGCACTGTGTGTACTTTGTACATAATGTCCTTCATGTACATGATTCTGTACATGATGCACACGTACGTGCTGTGTGCTGCTGACAGGCATCTTGCCCCAGGTGTGTATGGATCATATAAATACAACATGAAATAATGTGAGGATTGTTATGCTTGAGAGTTAGGAGATGTTTCAGTTTGCATTCATACAGATTTGAAAATAGCATGAAAATGGGTGTGGACATGAAGCAATTAAAATTTCATTTTTTTAATTGACATAACACAGGCCGGAAACTCTGTTAAAGATGCAGCTGCGTGGATCTTCAGATTAAAGTTCATTTATAATGAACTAAGTTATCAATTCTGTTTTTCTTTTAAAAGCTGCTAATAAAAGAACGTTGCACTTGGATGAAAAATATTGCTGAAGACAAAATAAATCTTTAATTTAAATTAAAATTTTGATACTACAAGCACTTAGGTGAATGAGTAATTGCAGTCAGGTGAGTGATGTCACTGACTGATAGTAGCACTACTTCTGCTAAAGGCTAGTGTATAGGTAATTCCCCAGTGGATGAAGCTGTATTTCTATCACAGTCTTTAGTTTGGAAACACTGCCTCTTAACAAAGAGGAAGCATTGCAAAACATTTTTAACCCCATTTTTTAAAGGAAATGTTAACTAATTAAGCATTTCGGGCTTTGCCTCTTTCAGTGTCTGAAGTGCAACATATCTGAGTAAAGCCCCAACCCTTCCTCCCTACTCATCTGAAACGGGCTAGGAACTGAGAGACGTGCTTAAGTAGTAACTAAAAAGCATCTATTTTAGTCAGTAAGATTTATAAAGAACAAAAAATAATGTGTGAATAAAATCAAAATTTTGTTTCCTTTCCTATGCCTGTAATCTACCCTGGATGGTAACGACTGGAGAGCGGTTTGAGGATTTCAGCACTTAGTTGAACATGATCTCTCCTCTTCTTTTGAAGGTACTCCTTTGTATGCTGCTCACTTCCGCCCAGGGCAGTTCGTGGATGTTACTGCGAAAACGTAGGTTTCTAATGATTTAACATGTATGGTTCATCTTCAAATAGACTAGTAGAATACTTTTTTTTTCCCTCTGCTTTGGCTTGAACTCATGGCTCACAAAAGCTGAAATACAATTGCAAGGGTAGTGGTGGGAAATATAAGTCCATTCAGCCATTGGGTCAAAAATATCTTATCTTTCTTTGCTGAGGCTTACTTTTGATTTTGAACATGGTAGGTAAACAAATAATACTGTTAGGGCTGTGGTTCTGCCTGTGCTGTCTGTCATACATAAATGATTAGCACGGAAGGGCGTGACAAACAGCTTGAGAAAGAGGTGCTCAAGCTTAGCACGGGCGAAGAGGGCTATAGTGCCGCATCTGTGGTGTGTAGAAGTGGGCAATAAATGCTGAAAGGCATCAATTCCCAGAAAGATAATTTTGATTTGGTGAAGACATGCGGAGAGAGATGTGTCATGTGGACCGAAAGAAAAGCAAAAAGGTAGCGGATATATTTAGCAGGACAACAGAGCTGTCAAATCCTTTTTTTTGTTTTCTCTCATATTCCAGCTCATGTCCTTGCCAGGAACGGCTAATGTTCTTTTACTTTAACGTGGGAGGAATGATTTCCTCTCAGACCACTGTGAATGCCAAATCAGAGCTCAAGTGGTAGAGGGTGTCAAAAGGAAAACTGGCATCTTGCAGCAAAGACTAGTCATGCCTCTTCTATTACGTCCGTGATTTCCACTGCCCAAGAGAACTGAGAACTCTTATCTCCGTATTTCAGAGAAGTGTATTTTTGTTGTGTTATACAACGATGATGTTTTCCATTTGATGGGGCTTTTTTTATGTAATGGAGATAATACCCAGCTGGCCTTGTTGAAATATCGTCCCTTGCAATTGTCTCACGTATGTGTAATGTTTATAAATGTCTAATATTATTCACAGGGCTTTGTATATATGGGGAAACAGACCATATCAGTACAGCCGAGTAGCTGGTTCTAATATAGCTATGCCTGACTGCACCTAGGAGGGCACTTTATTCAGAACAGGAGGTCAAGAAGTTGACTGGAATTACTATTTTTCTGTGTCAAACTTCGTATGTAATACTTAGATCTGGTATATTGCTCATTTTGCTTCTAAATTGCATTCAGTGAACAGCCGATAAGAGACAATAATTTGTTTACAAAGCAAAGCACACTGTCATTAGGAATACAGTCATTCTACACAGATTAAGTGTCACGCTTTGTTAGTGCAGAAAAGCTTTGTTTTTCTAGAAGTATTTCAAGGACTAGGAAAGTTTTTTGTCAGTGTAAGAGATACTGGAGTATACCAGAGTATTGATTTGTATCTTGCTATATGTATCTGAAAATACTAGCAAGCTAAAATAGGCTGGGTTCCTGGCCATGTTCATGGCCATCCCATCTTTTAATTCAGTATTTCTCAGCTATTTTCTCCAGATACTTGTATAATCCCATTTCAGAAATTAGCTTTTTGTTCGTACTGCTGACTTTGGTAGCATATTACACGTAATCCTACTATATGGGTGCCTAATATAAAAGGAGAAGAAAAAATTCTTAAGCTAAAGAGAAAAATCAGATTATGTTTTTTAACCATGGCTTTTCTGCCAATATGATTATCTAATAATTCCAGTCTTTCTATATCCGTGTTTTTTAACCTTTTTCTGTGACTTACTCGCTTTCTGATTTCATAGAATCATTTAGGTTGGAAAAAACCCTTGGGGTCATTGAGTCCAACCATCAACCCCACTCTACAAAGTTCTCCCCTACACCATATCCCCTAACACCACATCTAAACGACTCTTAAACACATTCAGGGATGGTGACTCCACCACCTTCCTGGGCAGCCTATTCCAGTGTCTGACCACTCTTTCTGTGAAGAATTTTTTCTCAATGTCCAGTCTAAACCTACCCTGGTTTCTACTTTTAATGTTGCTTTCTTCTTAATCTCTACTTTTCTGGAATGCTGCAGTTATCATATTACGTTAACTCTTGGGCAAGAATTAAATTATTTGATTACATTTCAGTTTTTCTTAGGGCCTTTTACTTTATTCCATGCAATTTCATCCAGTGTTGCTTAGTCTCATGTTTGGGTGGGGTTTATTTTTCTTTTTTTTTTTCCCCAGGTGCTTTATCCATCATTCTTAGTTACTGTACCTGTAAGTACAGATTTCACAATGTTACAAAAATATCCAAGAAATGCTTCAGTGAAGGGCAAAAAAAAATTATCTTGGGAGTGATTAGAGCATTGAGCTATAGCACTCGCGCTGCACTGTGGGGGAAAAATGAGATGTACTTCATGTTGTACTTGTGTTCTGAACTCCCCTCAAAAGGAGGCAGCTTCTCCCTGCTGAACAAAGAGGGAACCTGGGGAGGTTTGGTCCACAGGCTGAAATGAGCCTTTGTACATTGCTCTATAACGTCACATTTTCAGAAGCTATGTTGGCACTTGGAAGCTACTCAGCATTTTGAAAGGGTACTTAAGAATATAATGCTGTGTTACAGTAGGGAGCACAGTTTGACTTCCTTTCCTTCCTCCCGCAACTTCCATCTTCCTGATTCAATCCGTTGTGGACTTCAAAGCCAGTAATTCCTAAAACCTTATCACCGCGAGTAAAACTTTAGAAGTATTTTTATCTGAATATGTACTCTACATTTTTAAGATTGTCAGTAATTTTATTTAATGGACAAAACACTGAAGTGTGCAATGTTTGAAATCGTATAGATGATCATAGCAGTGCTGTTCTTAACAGCATGATTAATTATTCCTTTACAAACAGAAAGAAAACTAATGTTACCTCAATGATGACAGAATATAGCAGAATATAAAGGATGTTTTAATTTTTTATCAACTCTTAATGATCCAGATGAGCAAGGTATCCTTTTGTATGCTTCCTTCTACCAAGACAAAAATCAGAGGTATGCCCCTTAAAAATGAGTAAGCTTTTCTTAGTTATTGTAGGTTGGACAAAGTACTTGCACTATGGTTCAGAAAAGTCTTGGCTAGCATCTTGATTTGGTTACCAAAATGTAGGCTGTTTTGCAAATGTTTTTGTTGAAGTCTTTTGAAATGTTTTGATTCATTTATACCTCTGAAGAAAAACACTTTCACAGAAATGAGAAGGTTCAGTTAGAGATGTATGCAGTTTGTTTTTATTTGAAGTCTCGTAATTTGTTCAGCACAGTACGAGTAGCTTTTAGAGCAGACAGTAGGCAGCGTGTCTGCACACTGTCAGTCTTTTTTAGTGCTGAATTTTTTCCTTAGTGCTTATTTTCAGCGATTTAAAAGCTCTATCCTTGAGTCTTATAGCTGTCTTTAATAATAAGACTTTTCCGTGGTGTTTCAGAGGTACATTTCAAGAATGTGTAAATCACAGACTCACAGAACGGTAGGGGTTGGAAGGGACCTCTGGAGATCATCTAGTCCAACCCCCCTGCCAGAGCAGGTTGCACAGGAACGCATCCAGGTGGGTTTTGAATATCTCCAGAGAAGGAGACTCCACAACCTCTGGGCAGCCTGTTCCAGTGCTCTGGCACCCTCAAAGTACAGGAAGTTTTTCCTCAGGTTAAGGTGTCCCTGCCCATGGCAGGGGGGTTGGAACTAGATGGTCTTTAAGGTCCCTTCCAACCCAAACCATTCTACGATTCTGTGAATTTCCCGTGTTCCAGTTTGTGCCCGTTGCCCCTTGTCCTGTCGCCGGGCACCACTGAAAAGAGTCTGGTTCCAAAAGGCTTAGTGCCCTTTTTAGGACAGCAGTAAACTTCAGAAATCCTATGGCCTGATGGTGTGGTGTAGCCCTAGTATGCTTTGGGCTAAAATACGTAGCACCATCCAGAAATGCTTCTATCACAGATTGCATTTCTGTGACCTCTTTAAGCTGGCGTAGTAGAGGCTGCTGCCCCAAGGGGAGATGGAGGTCGCTCCCTCAGAGTTCCCATCAACTTCTGTCACTGGCGTCTGAGTTGTATGAAGGAAAAGATCGGTGTGGCAGATTGTATACTTCACTGGGTTAGTTTTCAGCTGGTTTGGTTGCATGTCACAGCTTGCTGATCAGCTGAGCGAGCTTCTAGTACTAGACCAAAACATGGGGATGGGGAGAGGTGGCACTGTGCATTACGGTGGTATTCCAGCGCTGTGTGGAGACGGAGTTATGTTACACTTACTTTTACTGCCACTTCATGAGCTATTTCATGAACGTTTCAGAAAACCTTTCAGGAACCTGGAACCTCAGAAATTTTGCCACTCCAAAGAAAATGCCAGCAGTAGTTTTGTTTGAAATGTGTCAGAATTAAGTGGTGATTCTGGTGTGCTTAGTGGTTTATTTAAGCTTTGCTAGGTTAACAGTGTAATCTGAGCCTGAAAGTATGCTCTACAGTTGTCTGAAATTATGTGGCGAAATAGTTGGAATCCTTGTCCTTTACAGCATCTAGATAATTGTCTTTTAAATTAGCTAAGTTTGAAGAGTTAGCAGCAAACTAAGTTGTTGCTTAATGAGAGTGCTTTATTGCAGCAGCTTTCTAAATGAAAGCTGGCTCATTAGGCGCTGGCGTTTTACTTATATCAAATCTGGCAAATGAGGTTTTGTACAAAATTAGGTGGTTGACCTGAACAGCTGCTTTCCTGCAGGTGAGACTAGAACAACTGTGTGTAATTAAACTCTATTTTTCATTTTACAGAAAGATTATTTTCCTTTCATTTAACATTTCTGTGTCTTAGTTTTGCATATCAATATTGCTGCCTGTGATTCCTTTCTGGGGCTCAGGTAACAAAGCTTCAGTGAAGCTGAGTAAAGTGACTAAATTCCATGTATTGGAAGAACAGTGGCATTATACATATCAAGTCTAATAAAGATAGATCTCGTGTATGATTTTTTGTTCAGATATGGTGTTTAAGTCCTCGATTCAAGCCAAGACAACAGGTAGAAGATATCTTAGCAAGAAATCGCAGTAGTGTAAGTAGGACGCACGTTCTACTTCAATGTAGGGTCTTGATTATAATATCTCAGCGCATACATAACTTGAGTCTTTCAGAGTGGAATCTAGATATTAATTCTGTTTGGTTAATATATCGTTCTGGATTAAGATCCCACTTTGACAAACCGTAATGTTTTTTTTGAAAATAGCTAAAGTTGTCAGTACTATGCCTATTAAGAGATTTTGGAGTTGTACCTCATGCATATTTGAGTTTGTTCTAAATTAGAATTTTATTGTGTTTCTTTTTAAAGATTTCACAGATTTTAATGAGGAAAATGTAGTGGGATGTCAGTAGTTAAGACTTTGAGGGGGAAATCAGGGATCCTTTTGATGCATTTTTAAATGAAATTGTGATGCAGATCGTCATAAGAAAAATCATTCCAGGAGAGGTACATGTTTGGTTGGTATCTTTTATGTGTATGTTGGCTAATGTGAAATTACATAGTATAGTGTACATAGTATTCAAAAAATAGTATATAAATATATAGAATATATATAAAATAGTATTTATTGCATATGTGATAAGTATATGTTTTCATCTTTGATTTGGCTAGCTCACACTAGTGTTATGAAATATTTGTTGGAAATGAACCCACGAGACACTTTAAATAATAAAAGATCCCGTATTCTTTTGGGGGGGAGTTCTGTTTCATTCACTTTTGCAAAATGCTGCCTTAGGTTTAGTTTCAGTAATTATTTTTCTTGTATTTTGTTGGTGGTACTTGCTGAATGCACTCACACCTAGTTATTTTTAAGAAGGATAAAGAGCGCAATTAAACAATTTGAAATTAATAAGTGATACTAACAGCTGACAACTGGCATCTGTTCAAAACTCAACAAGAATATATTCTTAGAAATATTTCTTAATTTTTTGGCAAAGTTAAAAAAAAAATTACAAAAACGGAGCTATATAAATCCTTTTCTGATTTTCCATAGTATTTCTTAAACAGCATAAGTTCTCTTCCTTGTTTATATAAGATGAATATTAGTTTCAAAAGCATTTTGCATTTCATCCAATTTGAAGAAGGTAAAATCTTTGCATTAGAAATACAGATAAATATTAAGCTATGGAAAACTTATGGATAATACATAGTTATATCAAGGTAGACAGATTGGCAAAACATCGTTCTTCTAGAATGATTGAAGAATATTGGCTGAGGTACTAAGTGCCTAGTTGAACACTCATACAATCATAGAATGGTTTGGGCAGTCCTCCTTTCTAAATTTCGTTTAAACAGATGTTAGTAGTTCCTTACTTTATTTTAAATTTGACATTTGATTTACATAATCCTGTAGCTTTTATTCTGTTTCCAGCTTTATTTCAGATAGAGTATGTATTTAGGAAGAAATATAAACTGTATAATTGTTTTTCATCTTGACATGTATTTCAAGAACGTTATACATTGTTTATTCTTTTCAAGAAATCAAAAACTCCAAAATGAAATAAAATTATAGCAGTTTCTTAATTAATAAAAACTTGTTTTTATTTTCAGTCACGATGGTGACTGAGTCATGTTGAGTAGAAAATCATTGTGCAAAAAGTTGTAAGATGAAGTGTATTTGTAGGTAATTCAGAGACCTTCATTCAGTTCTTCACAAATAAAAAATGAAACTACTCTAAAAAATTCTTGAACTACTGTGATGAAGGAACCTTGGTAGATAATAAAGCATTATACACTACGAAATACCTTAATTTCAGCATTGAGGTACCTTTCCTTGACTTTAGCCAGATATTTCAGAGTGCTCTTCTTCAGTCTGGCCACACTTTCTATAAATTTCCTAAGGCTTCAGTATTGTAAAGTCTGAGTCTTTGTTCACTGGTAAATACATGTGTGATTGGAAAGACCAAAAAGTAGATGAGCGTAGTCTATCGCATAAATCATTAAACACTAGCAACTCTATCTTGTGGTATAATCACTTCTTCTTGAATATATGTGAGGAAGTAAACCTTTATTTTTTCAAAATGTATCTCTTACAAATAGTAACTATTTCTTATATTTTTGTATTTTATTAAAAAGTTTAAAGAACAGTATTCTAAATTGTTCCTGTCTAAAAATGAACAATCTGAATGAAATATTGAAGTGGTTTCATGACATCAGTGATTTATGCTTCTTGATTAAAGTTGACGGTGCCGTTTTCTTCTGAAACGGTCGCTTTCGATGGTTGTATGGTTTTCTCTGAATTGCAAGTACGTTTCTGCAGCTGAAGAATTAATCATGCCCCCAGTCTCCTCGCTCTGGTAGCCGCACAGCTGTTGTTATGCGACCCACTTGCCGTTGGTTTTGGAGAGTTTGCTGATTCCGTCTTCCAGCTAGAGATGCCAGAAGTCTACTTGGAAAACACAGCCAGTAATAGAAAGTTTTGAAGAAAAAATAGCATTTTGGCAGAACAGATAGAAGTTTTCCTGTAGCTTAGTTTCTGCTACGTATTTCAACGTTACTAATCCTACAGAAACCTGCAGGCATAGAAAAAGACAAATTTTGAGCCTTTCTCAAATCGTATTTTTCAAACCATTTTTTATAATTATTGCTGTTCTGTATTGTAAGCTTTCAAAATAAGGTGATTCATGAGAAACTGGTGCAACAAAGCCTTGCATCCTTTAGATTTCTGTCTTGCGCTCCTGATCCCAGGTCACCCTGGTCCTCCTGTGCCTTCGGCTCCTGCTCATGGCCCTGACCCTCTCCATATCCTGGTGTTGTACCACTGTCTGCTGGCCTGGAAAGACTCTCTTGCTGGTGGGAAGCTCTTGCACACCTGGCCAGCTGGCAGGCCAATGGAACAGATCACTACTTTAGTGGTGTTCTAGCATTTCCTTGGTTAGTTGTAGGAAAGGAGCAAAAAAAAAATCAGGACTTTCTAGCCAATAATTTTGATTTCAGACAATTACGTATCTTTCTTCTGTGCTAAATTTAACTGGAATTGATGACTAGGTTCTGAGCAGGGAAGGGGAGAACCAAGAGACAGACACCACGGTTGCACAAGTCTTGTTTCATTATGATTCTGTGGCTTTAGAGAATTTTTCCATTTGTGGCTGGTTGTGACTGTAGTTTGACTTGCTCTAGTCAACTAGGCCAGAAATCAGAGAATTATTAAAGTGGAAGAGGAAAGAATCCAATTTTTGTGAATTTTTTTCTTTTTCATATTTGTAATATGAATCTCTTTCCTCTCTTGATGCTTAGTTTTGGTCATCAAGTTTTGGTATGTGTTAATACACAGTTACCTTTTAGTTGGGGTTTTTTGGTTGTTTTGTTTGTTTGTTTTAGTGTTCAGTTGGTGAAAGCTTCATTACAGTACCATGTATTGAGGACCATCACAGCAAGGAGCATTTTATGTTAGTCTTTTTGCATACTTTAGTCTCTTCTAGTGCTTCTCATTCTGTAAAGCAACCTTTAAGTATTGCACTAGAATGTGTTTACAGTATATAATACAGATTTATTTTTTTTCTCTGCTGAGCTTTACTAAAGGTAAAAGGATCATAATCCTGACTGAAATTATTGATTATTGCTAGAAACCTTAAGTCTGACTAACCCAGGTTTGTCTCTTAATTGTTTTTCTTTTCAGAATTGGTAAAGGATTTCAAGGTGTCATGAAAAGGTGGGGATTTAAAGGTCAGCCTGCGAGCCATGGCCAGACGAAAACTCACAGGCGTCCTGGGGCCATATCTACCAATGTGAGGATTCTTATTTCCTGTTTAAACATTCTTTGGTATTTTTCAAACTGCTTACTAAAATTGAACAGTTTCACAATCGCTATCTGTTACCATCTACTCCATGGTAGCAGAGAATCCCAGCTGTTTCAAAGGAAGTTTAGAAGCCTGTATAATGAGCAATTAAGGTAGATGTTCTCTTATGTCTCAACTTATGAATATTCTGTATTGCTGGTAAGTGAGCAAACGTATTTAACTGAGCAAATTGTGGTATTTTGTAGTATAGCTGAGAGAAATAGTCTTAATGCTTCAAAGAGAGTTCTAAGAATCTTTTACCACAGCATTTATAGATTGGAGAGGATTTATCCGTTATTTTAGGCTGCAGATATTGTACTATTCTTTGGAACCTTAGTTTCTTTTATCACCTTGCGTGGCTTGTGTAGCTGGTTAATGAACTCTTCGATTCCCAGAATAGTTTGTTGGCTTCTAAGTATTTTTAACTAGAGTACAGAGTAATATTTTTAAGTTTCAAACTATAAATCATATTAGTTTAAAAGCTCTTTGGAACAGGCTCATTTAAAACTTTGTCCCTTATAAAGGCTGTGCAATATTTAGGCTGAACTGAAGGCTTTTTGCAAACTAGCTCATTATACAGAATTAAGACCAACTGAGTCACAGTCCTGAACCTGAATTGTCTGTAATTTTCTTAAAGAAATTAAAATAAACATTAAAAAAATATTAATATGCTCAAGAGGTTAGTAAAAGCAAAAAAGCACCAGGCAATGAAGTTAGAGTAATAGCATGTAGTACTGATTTATAGTCCTTCGTTTCAGCTGGAACATGAATTCTACACCTTGCACTGTTTTCTCTGAAGACTGAAGAATGTAAATATTTGAACCTACAACACTTTGTTTTACCAGATGGTATTCATCATTACAAAATTACCGTTCTTTACTTTTCTTTAAATTAGAATTTCCTAAGCAATAATGCTGGATGTAATTTCACAAAGTATATAGAATGGAAATAGTATTGGAAATAGGTATGATGAAAAAGAAACAAGGTGAAAGGATGCAATAGGGGAAAAATACCACCTTGATTTTTATTTTCCAGTCTAGTGTTGACCACCTCAGATATTTTTGTAGTCCTGTATTGTTCAGTACAGAATCCTGTCCCTTGAACTTTATTGCAGCTGATTTCCTGAAATCGTGATTTTTCATGAGTTAAAAAAAACCCCCACCATTATTAATGAATAATAGAGTGGTGCAGGGAACTAAGACAAATCCCTTGATAATACTGTAGAAAAATTATTGCACTTATTCCTGCCTTTTCCATCGTTGTTGTCCAGGTTATACCCAGACAAACAAAAATGGGATACAGAAACTAAGTGGGGACAGTGGGGAATGTAATTGAAAATTCTGTTCTCAAAAATACATGCGTTAGAAAAATCTGTTTTACATCAGTATAAAATTCATGGATTAGGGAGAGGGGACAAGCTATAGTGTATCTTCATTTTGGCAGCCTTCCAGAGCAGGAATGCTCTGGACCTCTGTGGTAGCATCCGCAAGTAGTTTAGCCAAGTTTCCAGTTGCTGCGCTCTGTGGTGTAGGTGAGAGTCTTGTGTTCGCAGGGGTTTTAGGAAAAAAAAAATATTTTTCTTGATTTTTCACAAAGTGAAAGTATGGGATGAGTGCAGATTTTGCTCTGAATCTATCCACATTAAGTATTAAACAGCTAGAATCTCTTTGTTGATAGAACAGTATTTATAGCAATTTTATGATTCAGGTCAAGTATTTCAGATAACATGTAGGATAATACCTAACCTCCAACAGGAGGTATTTAAAATGCTAATCAATATTAGATATTTTCAACATTGGAAATACCAGAATTTTTTTTTTTGGTGGTCCTGTTGAGTTTGTAAGCGTACATCTTGCAGTTACATGATTTTTTTTTTGTCCCTGTTTTTATCTAGAAAGCTGCCAAAGTTTATCGCGGAAAGAAAATGCCTGGTAAAATGGGTAACATCTATCGGACATCTTTTGGATTAAAGGTGAGTTCAGAGTATGCTAAACTGTGTATAAGGTGGTTGCATTGCCAAGCAATGGACTTGGTCATGTAGTCTTGTGTTGGTGTACTGTCTGTCATTTCTGTCAGAATCAAGGCAGGAGCATCTGGAAGTAAGCAAGCTGGAAAGACAAGAGCAGCAAACGTGTGCTTCTGTCTTCTTGTGGGTTAAAATAACTTATCTGATGTGTTTTTTCACTGGATCCCTTGACTTCTGCCTCTGAATTGGGAAAAAAAGTCAAGCCTTCAGTTAATGTTTTCATGCCTGTTCCACTTGTTCAAACCCAACCCAAGTCTGAGTTGTCTGAAGTCCTACCTTTATCATGGTCCTTCACTTTCACATGCAAAAAGGGGATTGTAGTTTCTGTCTAGATCCTGGTGTGTACATAGCTGCAGCAGTTCCTCGGCTATTACAGTGACTGTCTTCCATCTCTGAAGGCAACCTCTGCAGTTCATGCAAAAAGCATATTAACTTCTAGTTTGCACAGAAAGCATATTAACTTCTAGTTTGCAGAACAAGTGTTCTGCTTCTCTCTGCTAACCAAAACTCATGTTTTGTAACAGAAAATGTGCATGTTCAGTTGAGCACCTCACAGAATAAAGAAATAAACAAATGGTCACAGTAACATTTCCGTGAGCATATTTGTTTTAATTTGTCAGGTGTGATACTTTTCAACGACTGTTGCTGTTAGAAGGGAAAAGAGATTTGGGAGCTTGGGTTGGTGTGATGCTGAACGAAGAGCTGCCTTACCAAATATAGCCTGGTCACAAGCCGTTTAAATCTGTTTAATAGACTGCTGCATAAGAAAGCTGTGCACTCAGAGTAGCGTGTGACTGGATTTTGTGGCAAGTTTAGGCCTGTGCAGAACATTCTTCTTCCTCAGAGCACCACCTCCAGTTAGTCAGTTTGTGCTTTGCTGGACTACTGCTTGTAAAACTGGGAATTGTCTCTAAAACGAGCTCAATGTCTGGTTTTTTCTGTCTCCTAGGTGTGGAGGATCAACACAAAACATGACATTATTTATGTAAATGGGTCTGTTCCAGGTCACACAAATTGTCTGGTGAAGGTATGTTTGCTAGTTTCAGCTTACTGGTGTTAGTGACTCCGAAGCTCTCTCCAGCTCTCTTCTTACAGAAGTAAAAATACTGGTTGAATGCAATTTTCATTTCTTCAGAGTCCTATCTTGTACTATTGAATAATTAAAGGACAGAAGGATCAGTTCTGTAAAAGAGAGTGATTAATAGGGGCAGTGGGTCACCACTTATTACAAACGGGGGTTGTGCACCCATGATAAACTAACACAGTCGCTGTAACCCTGTGTTACGTGTTTCAGGGTGAGGTCCATCCCCTCTAACACTGACCTGAGTCAGTAGCATGGTGGTGAGTTTTCCAGAATATTATTTAAGGGCTATATCATGAACAGAAATACACAGCAAGCACTGCTTTAAAGGTTCTTCAAAGCATTCCCATACACCGTGGCACTTACCTTTCTAAGGTGCAGTTGAGACACAGGAGGCGGCAGCTGGAGTTCACAATAATGATATGAGTTCCCTTTGCAATCAGTATCAATGTGTCAGTGTTATTTTCAATGGCATTCAACAGAATTCATTTCAAATAATTTTATAGAATTTTTTTCAGTTTTTTATAGACAATCATAAAACAATGAAGAGTCTAATATGTATTCTAACAGTGTAAATAATCCACATAAAAGCAAGAAAGGTACTTTTAAGGTTTAAACAAGGCTATTTTCAAAATAGCCTTTTCTTTCTATTTAGGTATATGCTACACATCTGCAAGCACCAGTTACTTGGAGGAAGTTCATTCCTTTCTGACTTAATAGATTACAGAGTATCAAGAATCTTTATTATGAGAGATTATAAATATTTTGTTGTACATATACCTATATATCTGACTTATAGTTTAAAATCCTCATAAGTATTGTAGGGATTTAAATGAGGCAGTTCTTGAAAAGTTAGAGATCAGAAAGTTCAGGTGTTTTCAACTAGTTTATTCTGTTCTTGTCATATTTTACTATGGGCATCCAGTTTCTGTTACGTATTTCCTAGTTGTAGAACAGAACTACACAGTTACTGGGCATTAAGTAAAGCAATGCTACATTTCAAATAGGTGTTTTACACACAGAAAAATGAAATTTGTTGTTGTGTTTCTCTCATTGGAAAGAAGAACTTTTTTAATGTGTGAGGTATACCTAAACTGCTTTGGTTGTGATGTCCAGCCCAAGCCTGGAGAATACATTACACATTTCTCTCCCAAGATAGTGAAAATCTGTTAACAGATGTCCAGGAGAAGTAGTTTTCAGGAGAGCTTCTGCAAAATTACTGGGCATGCCATCAGTGACATACAATCATAGAATGGTTTAGGTTGGAAGGGACCTTAAAGATCATCAAGTTCCAACCCCCTGCCGTGGGCAGGGACACCTCCCACTAGACCTGACATAAGGACAACCCCACTAGACATAGAATTAAGACTTTAGTTTGACTGGCTTTTTATCTGTATATCGGACTGAATAATCCTTTCTTCAACTGTGTTCTAAGTTTTTTTTCTAATCCTGAGCCATGAACCTGATTGCTATATGTTAGTCTTAGGTTTAATTAAGTGTGAATTTGTTGTAGGGTGTTATTTTTAAATTAGAGCATACGTATACAAGCAACATAATGTAGCTGAAAAAACGAGCAACTTTTCATGCCCAGACTTTATTCTTTGATCTAAATAGTACTGTTAAGCAAGAGCTAATTGTTGGAAAAGGTTGTCCATCTTGTTCTCCTGGTCATGCTGTTAAAATCCACACTTACATGGTTCAGTGGCAACTGCCTGTACACCTTGCAGGTGTCTTATCTGCAAGGATATGACATTTTATGAAGCCACTGAGACTTTGAATACAGTACTTATTTCTACCAGCTCATAACTTTTATTCTGACTAGACTCAGTAAACTCATTTTTTGATTTCTGTTTTCTAGTGAGCTAAGAAAACAAACATTTGTTATAAACTGTTTTTAAAAGCAAAAGCTATGTGTGTTAATACCACACATTCTTATGTACACTGCAAAGATCTCATTTAAACAAATCAATGTCCCGTTGCTCATCAGACGCTGCAGACTTCCACTTGGAGAAGAACGTACTGGAAGTGTTACCTGCATTCTTTCATGATTGGGTCACTTCCACCTTTTTTTTTTTTTTCTTTCAACCTTCTCTTTTTCTTTACTCAGACATTGCTCTTGTTTAGGCTGGAAAGCCTAACCACCCTTACCACCTTGGATTTACTGGTTTTGTTCTGAAAGCGGACCTGCTGTTAGCTTAAGAAAGATCCTTGAGGCAGCAGTACTGCTGTAGTCAGTCACTTTGTTAACAGGAGGCTGCTGGGCCAAGATGTCTGAGCATATGCAGTAAAAGAGCTGTGTTGACATCTGTGATGTGAAGAGGATGATGGACTTTGATTGCCATGGCAATCTGTTGCGTACCATTTAAGTGCTTGCCACGTCCAGGGGTGATTTCTGTTCAGTTCGCTCGCCATGGATGATGATCGGAACTTTAGCCTAAGACCAAAAGTTAGAATTGGCTTTTGGTTTTGTTTTTTTTTTTTTTAATTTAATCTGTCATTATTAACTAAGTGGCAGAAGGCACTTTTTTGACTGCTTTAAGAAGTCTTGTACGAGATGTAGAATCTGTATTAATTGTATTTGCAAGTTACCTATGTATGAAGATGTTTCAAGTCACAGTAGCCTGCAATTCAGAAGTCCGAGTATCTTCAAGTATTCGTTCTGGCGTACGCATTTCAGATTCGCAGCTGATTCCTTTGTTAGAAATGAGGGTTGAGGATCCATGGGAAGAATGAGGGATTTCATCCCTTAGAGCTCTTTGATTAGCATAATACAATATTTGAAAGATCTTGATCAAAGTGCTTCACACAAGACTTTCATGGCTTTTTAATAATAAATAATCCTGGTTTGAGATGAAGATACAGTAGTAGGTATTATTACTATTAGGAAATAGATTTTTAAAAAATTGTTTCCACTCACATATTTGGTGTTTGGAGGGAGTGTGTAATCAGCAACAGTTCATTCCAATTTTTCGAGCTGATGTATCCATTCTGTTTTTTTTCTTCCTTAAGCCATAGGAATTACATGTATTAATTAAAAAAAAAAAGCTTCCCTTATATTTTCAAATGCATCTCTGAAGAGCAGAGAAAGCTTTAATTAAAACAGCATACAAAGCAATACTATTTGGTATGTGTTCTCTAATTTCAGAGGGGTTTTTCTCCATTTAATCTTGCTGCACTCATCTGTAGTATTTTTAGCTTGTGTCTTATGCTTTCTTCCAGGATGTTTTCTTGTTTGCAGGATGACTTTGACATCCTATACATTGTTGTATATTTGTTTGGATCAGTAGTCAGGGAGAGAAATTATGGGATATTAGCATTCATAGTTCCTGTTCATTCCACTAAATACTTGCCTATAATTAGGTAGGACTAATGTCTGGGGGATGTGGATCCGTCTATCCTTGAGCTGAGAAAGTGGAATATCACACAATACTTTTCCCTTGTGTGTATCTGTAAGAGTTACACTGGTGTTCAGTGCCCACTCTGTGTTGCTTGGTAACCATTAAAACCATGGTGCACCTTGAAGCGTTTATTTATTTTGTATGTTATGTATTTTTGGAAACCTAGTGCATCAGCACTGTATCTAGACTGAGATGAAGCACTTAAATTTTCCAAGTTTCATTTTCAGCAGAGAAAGTGCACAATAGTATGATTGATGGATTCCTAGTTTAATTAGAAATCGGTTTTCATTTGATATTGCACATTGAAGCATGCAGGTAAATAACTAGCATAAGTAATGTTTCTGGCCAGCTGGAAAACTAATCAAAAAAGCTTACTTTAGCATAGATTTCTTTCTCAATGACAAGGTCTAACAAAATCAAGAAACTTCAGCCCTATGCTAGAATGTGTGGAATTTTTCTATTACAAGAGGAACATCACAGAGTAAGCATCTGTAAATTATTGTGTTGTGCCTATCGAGATAGCCTACCTCAGGTAATCACTGTTTCCCTTGGTGTATCTTCTTAGATTACAAGGCCTAGAGTTACTGTCCATTGTGTTGATCCTCTAGAAAAAAAAGCTAATAGTTTTTCCTTTTGGGACCTTATGACGCTCAGTGTCTCTCCCAAGTAAAGTTATCTCTCCTGTCATTCAAGAGAGAAGCACAAGGCTAATTCTCTTTTTAAATAGATGATTTGTAATGGAGGGCATACGGTAATACAGCATGTTATAATACAGGATGTTAAAAGTTTATATTTGATAAGCATTTTATACCTGTCCTAATTTTAAGGCATCTGATTTTCTTAGGACATTCAATGTTGATCACTTCGAATGTATCACTTGTAGCGAAAGCAGAAATTCTGGCAAATCTGTGTAACCCATAGAGAAGTCTGCAGTAGTTTGCATCCTACTTACACTTGCCAACGTTACTGGCTGTGTTTCTAACTGCTGATGCCAGAGTTTGGGTGCACTGAGCTCAAATTAGGGACATGCAGGAGTAATGTCATGCCTTGACTTTTTTCGTGTTCCCTCTCCAGTACCTTGGGCCCCACAATAGAGTTGTGTGGAGGTGGGTTTTTTTAGGATTTTTTTTTTTAAAGACAAAATAAGGCTGGTCAGAAATGGTTATTGAATTCAATTTTCTGCCTAGGTTCAAAAATAGCATGGAAGCTGAAGTAGGTAATGTATAATACTTGAGGACCTAATTTCTAACATTCTGTATACTTAAACATGTTTTCCTGTTCAGCAAACAACTTACATTCTTTGCTGTGGTTGCTAACACAGCCTGAAGCCCTGTTAAACTGCAAATGTGAGTTGTGAATTAAGTATCAAGTTTTGATGCCTGTTTAAGACCATATTAAGTATTTTATGCTGACAGGTTTCTGAATTTGTTTATACTACCTGATATGCTGTCAATGTATGGGACGCACATAAGATCAGTTTATTAAGTGTCTGCAAAACCCTATATGACTGTTTTAAAGATTTAGTGACAAAATCCTGACCAGCTCCAACTTCAGCGTTCTCTAGTATTTTTCTCAATACGAAACTTCACAGAGAATGTACTATAGTACATATACATTACCTATCTACGGGATAGTGTACTATAATATATAGCAGTATTAATAGAGTAGCAAGCAAGCCAAGTGTTTATGTTACATTGAGTTATACAGTGAATGCTTTTATGGACTGTAGTAACCAGTTGGGCTCTCAGCCTGATGCCTTCTGTGGGTGAGAGCTAAATTCACAGGATTTTAGTAACACATAGCATTAAAACTTATTCTGATGTCATGGTGTTACTGGTTTTTTCTTTTTCTTTTTTTTTTTTTTAAATAATATATTGAATGTGCTATCCATTCTGATCGCATGGGATTTATATTATCAGGAAACTGCAGAAAAAGACTTGTTTAAAGTTTAATGATGTCACGTCCAAGACTTCGAGTTGCAGATGTTATTTTTTTCTTAGGGCCTAAAAGCAGTTATGAGAGAAGTTTGTATGTTAATTATTTGTACAACCTTACTGTAAAAGGTTACCAAATAAATTGCTTATAATGCAATTTCAGCATAGAACGTAAAAAATATTTTGTGAGCTTCAAAGAATTGGGACGGAAGAAAGTGAAATGTTATTTGGTACAGTTTTGTATTCTTTGCTGTGGGGCATTGTCTTCATAGAATCACAGGATATCTCAAGTTGAAAGGGACCCATGAGGATCAAGTTTTGGAGCCGTAGGGTAGGGAGCAAAGGAGGGGAAAGAGGAAGAATACTCATGGGTTGAGATAAACACGGTTTAATAGAACAGTAATGGAAAAGGAAAATAACAATAATAATAATGATAAAAGGATATACAAGACAAAAGTCACTCTCACCGCCCAGTGAATTGATTGCCCAGCTCAACCTGAGCAGTGATTACAGATTCCTGCGCCCCCGCCAACCCCCACTTATATACCAAGCATGAGCCTATGGTATGGAATATTTCACTGGCCATTCCATTGTTCTGTCTATGCTCCTTCTCAGCTCTATGGGAAGCTGAAGGAAAGTCCTTGAATGGAATAAACACCGCCTAGCAACAACTAAACCAATATGCATTATTGACATTGCTTTCATACCAAATCCGAAACACAGCAATCACTAGAAATTAAAATAACTCAATCCTAGCTGAAACCAGGACAGTTGTTCCATGGGTTAAGTTGCGAATAGGTACTTTCAGATGTAAAGTGAGTTCTTCCTTTTTCAGGAATAATAATAATAATAATATCTGTATAACAACTTCTGAAACTTGGAAGGGAGAAAGAGGCATGTTTGTTCAGTTTGGTTAAGATGGTGCTTCAGAAGGAGAACTTAAGTTGCATTTGAAAGCAGTGAATGTAGAAAAAGAAGGAAAGAGAGCAGTAGTTTTCACCAGTCAAAAGAAATACTGTGTCAATTCTACTAATCAAAAGAAAGAGCATATCAGAAGAAAATAATTTCAACATCAGCTGTGTTTCGTGCTTCTGGGATCTGTCAAGCTTCTGAGGAGTTTGGAAGGGGCAAAATGAAATAGTATTGTACTCCTCTGAAAGCAGCAATGGTCTGTTGAAAATGTTTCATAAGAATCTACTTTAAGAATTCTCCTTATCGCACAAGAGGCTCTATCTGCAAAATGCCACTTGACATTAATATGTAAAATGCAATGTCAAGGCTGAACAGAAATCTTACATTTATTTAGATAAACTAATAGAAGATAAAGATTAGACTGTTGGGTTTGCCTCCAGTTAAGAGCAGATGTCTTACTCCGAAGTCCTATGATAAGAAGTTGTTCTAAGAAAAGGAAAAACACTTAAATTCCTTTCACTTTCCAGGTGTCCAAAACTGCCTGAAATGGCACAGCCTGTATGTAAGACCAAATGTTCTTTCATTATGAGAATAATCCAAAATAACAAGAAAGTAGGCATGAAAAACATTTTAATAAGATACATATGAAATAAATAAGTTATCAGAAATAAAATCATTTGTTCTCATCTTCCTAGATTATTTTAACTCATGGAGAGACCATGAGGTTTTTTTAAGAAGGCTCATGATGCGTAACAGGATTAGGGACTAAAAGAGAAAGGGGCAAGGGAAATAATAGGTGGTGAAGTTATTAAAGCTTGTTTTCATATAGAAAAGGAATCAGCAGGGCTGTATTGAAAGGGTAGGATGACTTCTCGGCCTCAGCAGTTCGGATGGCACTGTTGAAGCTGTGGGACTGCCTTTCCTCTGAACTCGCTGCTGCTGCAGCTGTTGCAGCAAAGGTCTTTGGACTTGGACCTCAGCCTGGTCTATTCCGTGTAGGTGGGTAATGAAAATTGCCCTCTGCCCAGACTACAGCTACTTCAGTGTTCATGCATGGCAGTTCACAAGCGAATAGAGGACACTTTTAACAGGGAGGCGTCTGGTAGAAGAGGAATGATCTACTGAAAAGCGAAGTAGCCATCCTAATCAATACAACTTGTTGAGCCCTTCACCCCCTCGTTATCAAGCCTACAGTTAGAAAACTGTTGGGACTTCCTCAGGAGGGGAAAAAACAAACAAACAAAAAAAACCAAAACAAAACAAACACAAAACCCCCCAAACAACCAGTTTTTCAGAAGCTGAAGTTTAAGTCAAATTTATTGTGCACTTCATCTGCAGGAATCCTCATGGACTTTAGGAAAGGTGCGAGTAATAGCAGATATGAATCTGGTAAATATAGTGCTGTCAGAACAGAGCTGTCAGCGGGCATGAATTTGTTTATTTAATTTCTGGTATAAATCACAACTGTCTTATGTGAGGTTTTTGTCAAACCAAGTAAGAACAAGCTTCCTGTTCTTTAAAAGCCCACCAAAAAAAAGAAGAAGAAGAATATATCTTCTCTACACTAAAATTTTGTTTAATGTATTTGTACTTTTTTTTTTTTTTTTAAATCCAGTTGAGTATAGTGGCTGAAAGGGATTATTACAGCTCAGGAGGAAGATCATAGGTAACAATATAGAAATGAAGAATTTAATTTTAAATAAAATTTCATCACTTGAGAATTTGTAGCGCTTTTTTTTCCTTCAGAGATACCAGCTTTCTATCTTCTACTGCAGACAAACTGCTTTTTGCTGATAATTCTAGCTACTAATATTCTTCAGAGATTGGAGTTTCAGGGGCTGGATTTTAAATCTTTTCACATGTAGAGGGGTCACTAAAGGAAAGTTATTTCTCTGTAGCAGTGCAGTTCTTGGAAATTAACTTTCCTATAAGGCTTGTGTTCTACAAACTTGGGTACTGATTCCTGGGTGAAGAATTCTAGATGCTTAACTCTGCAGTAGCTGGAGGGACTAAGTACCGCACATGCACATATCTTTCCTAAATTAGTTGCCATGATTAGTTTGTATCATAAATACAAAAGCATATCTTGGTTGCTGAAGAGGTGATTACACTGCATAATATAACTTGATATGTCGTGTAGGGATATAAACAGATTAAAGAAGCCATGCTAACATTTATTTTAATAACATTTTAGAATATTGAGCAATGATTTCATGAGAGTAGGTTTTGATTCAGTATGATACAATCAATAAATTCACTTTGGGTTTTTTGTTTTGTTTTGCTGGGTTTTTTTTAAATCCTTAATGACGGATATAAAGTGTTAAATTCAATAGCTGGGGTTGATACTAAAATAACTCTTGATTATACATGGAATTCTTCGGGTAAATGTAATGTGAATACTGTTGGGTTTTTTCTTATGCATGCAAGGTGATTTCTTTAATTTCTAGTGTATCGCTGTCTGAAAGTCTTCTGGAAGATTTATTAATCCCACCTTTCCCCCTTCTGCTTTTCAGGTCAAAGACAGCAAATTGCCTACTTACAAGGACTGCAATAAAAACCCTCCATTCCCTACATATTTTGCTGATGGAGATGAAAAACTGCCAGAAGACTTGTATGATGAGGAGATTTTCCAGTTCACGGATCCATCTGTCACATATGCATAATGTTCTTCACATCTTTGGAAAAAACCCACAATTTTGTTATTTTGATGAACTTTGCAATGCTGTATAAGAGTAAACCTATGAATTGCAGTCTGGCCAACTGACTTGAACACTTCAGATATTGCCATTTTGGTCAGGTAATAAGATGTACCACTGTCAATTTCAAACCTGTGTTTAAAGCAGCAGGTGAGTCTGTGGGGCAGGTCGTGAAGCACACCAAACAGTTTGCCTACAGCGATCTTTTGTCCTCTGTCACAGGCTGTGAAAAGTTACAGATTGCTGAAAAACTTGTTTTGAAGATGGTTCCATTTAATTTTTTTTAATGCTACCAAACTTTCTGTTTCTCTTTTGTGGAAAGTACGCTGGCCAACTCTGATAATCTTTTTTATCAAAACTTTTAAGTCTGCTTTGGCGTCTGGGGGGATGGATAAATCAGATGTGAGTCCAACTTCATGAAGAATAATCCAAAATAAAATAGGACAAGGCATTGCTCTGTAGCAGCGTGAGCTTGTTTTGGTTCCTTCTTATCACCAGAGCTCTTGCTCTCCTTTTCCTTTGATGTTGTGTTGAGTTTAATGGAGCAGGTACCCAACAGATTTTCTAGAGGAAAGATGATGCCAACCGCTGTCTGTCTCTTCAGAGAGTTCTGGCAGTGTGCGCGCTGAGGGGGTGTTGGGATGGGAAATGTTCAGTAGTAAAGCAGCACCAAGACTGCTGTGGCCACCTGTTTGTCACCTTCGCTGACAGCTTGCTCTGAACTTCACAGAGGATCCATTGCATGCTCCCTGGAGAAATATCTCCACACCTACAGTTGTCTCTGTATTGCATTCTTACACTGTTACAGGAGAGCTATTACAAGGAAAACAGGCCAAATGTGAAGGATTTATCTTTATGATAACGCTTATTTTTCATCTGCCCCACTGTTCAATAGTAGCTGGCATCAATACGCGCCTTTTATTTTTCATCTTATGTGATTTACTATTTCTAAGTCTGATCTTTTGAACGCAGTAAATCCTCTCACGTGCAGAAGCAAGTACCTGTATAACTGTTGGTGCCGTCTGAGCACGCACTTATAGGCCCTGCAGTAGTTCAAGAATTTGCATATACTAAGCTACCGTTCACAAGACAATAAGTATCTAAAGTAAATATGAGACTTCTAAAGACCTTACTATCCAATTTAAAAGGTGTTGTCCTTGTCATTATGGTGTCCCTCAGTCATTGAAGATGTTTTGAATTTTTTTGTAATAGCTTGAAGAAACCTCATGCTGTCTTAAGGAGGCTGTGGATAGCTACTGGCTTGTAGTAGAATGGGAGGGATCTTCACAGACTGGGGTATGGAAATGTGAACTGGTAAATACCTATGTTGTAGGGTGTTCTCTTAGCTGGATTCAATCAAATTAAAAATGTGATTCAAATGAGCACATCAGAATGCTGAATAGCAGCCCCACCTTCGTGCTTCTCCTTCTCTTCAGTAACACTGGCTCTGCAAGCGCAGACATCACACACGCACAGCGGATGTGATGCAAAACGCCCGTACACATAGCAAATATGCTGTGGGATGTCGTGATTTGTCCGTGATACTAGTAATGACTGCAACCTCTCACCTGTTCCAGATAGTTGCCGTTTCCTGAGGAGGTCTTTGGTGTTCAATCTCCTGATTACAAAATAGATTTTTAAAAGTTACAGCATTACATGTGTTCGACAACAAGTAAACTTGAAAGTCGGGGTGAGTTCAAACGAGTAGCCTGCTGTTCTGCTCTGGTTTATGAGATAATTCTTACACACTATGCTTTCCTTGAGGAGCTTTGTTGATTTTTTTGTTGTTGTTGGTTTTTTTTGGCTGGGTTGTTGGTTTGGTTTTTTTTTTTTACTTAATTGGTAATGATCTTGGACCATCCCTGAAATGGCCACACAGAGAGATGCTTTCTCCTACTTGGTTTCTCAGCCAGAAGTTCCAGGACTGAGGGATCCTCTCCTGTAAGTTATGTTTTGGGTTTGCTTTCAGCATGTGAGCTCAATGTGAGCTCAAAGGGAGCCACAGGTTAAAAAAAGTAAATTAAAATTAACTCTGTATCAAATGAGATTTTAGCTTGAGGGGAAAATTGACAACCTACTCCAATTCCCATTTTCTTTGGTAAGAGAAGAACTCCCTGTTTGGCATAAACAGTGAAATTCCAGTGATCTGATTATGTTACTTCTTAGCTTCGTTGTCCAGGGAATGACTCAGTCATTCAGGGAATTCTGTAGTTAACATCTTCTGTTTGTTTAGCTTTAAAATTTCTGTTGAAGCCTGTATACCACCAGATTGGTCTCTGCAGTTGTGCTTTTGAAATGCGTGCTGGCTGTGAGCCATGTTATTTTTCCTGATGCTGCTTGTCCAGGTAGGTGTTGGTCTCATTTTTCTTGAGATGTACAGGTGAAACCTTTTCCATCTTTGTTTATCAAGAGGGCTTGGACACTAAAGACAAGGGCTTTCATCCTGAAGGTAAATATTTTCTGTAGAGCAGATGCAGGGTGAGATGCAAAAGTTCTACTGATGTGAGCTCAGAGTGCATCCTCGTTTGGAACAGAAACACCTGTCGGACCTGCTCTTCCATCAGACGTTGGAAGGCTTATGGTGTTTTGTATTTCATTTTCCATGCACTCCCCATCTCTTGTGTCTGCTGCTCTTCTGACTAACGAGAGGACTTTGTGCAGGAGGAAGGCGTGCTGAAGTTATTTCAAGAAACAGAATTGTTCAGAAGTGTAATGACACCAGATGCTCTAAGCCCACCTACAAGTTTGTTCTTAGAAAAGGCTAAGGGTGCTTAGTGAAGTATTTTTAGACTTTATCGAAGGTGCTGGAGCTGAGTATTTGTTCTTTATTCCCTCAATATAGGGCTGAAGGTTGTTGTGGCTTGTTGAGCAGATGTGCTTTTAAGAATCAAAGAAAAGTAGTCAAGACTGGGTAAATATTGAGTCCTCTTGTCTCAGGCCAACAGTTTCTTGTGCTAAAGGATGGGTTCAGCTTTCTGAAAAAGCAAACCAAGACCTCTGTTGCAAGTAGTTACCTGTGTGGTTTGTTGCTCTTCCTGAGCACTGAAAGTTTAGAGCTCGCAGGCAACATATGGCCAGGCAGCAACAAAAAGAAGCTCTTATTCCATATTACCTGTAGACTATTATAGAAGAAGGAGCTGAACGTGTTACCAGGAGTCTGAATCCTGTAGGACAGCATCTTGCCCAGTGGTGCAGTCTGTTTTGCTGTCTGAGGGCCTAATTGTTGGCAAGCTCTGCTCTCACTGCCAGAGCTTGTGAAGCGGCTGACATGTGCCGTGAGCTGTGTACCTGCTTCAGCGCAGAGAGAGAACAGTCTTGATCTCCGCTGGGAGTAGAATGCCTGAGAGTCGTGCCCTCTCTTCTGTGTCCCTGGGCTGGTAAAGGGCCTGCGCTTTCCCTGTCATGTACCATTTTGCTTTATGATATTAAAAATCCTAAGGGGATCCAGTAAAAGCACGAGTGCTTTTTTTCTACGAGTGCGAGTAGTTTGCTGTGTCCTCTACTTTACTACTGTCTTAGCAGGAAAACAGCTCTTCTTTTCTTGTATTTTCTGGCAAAACACTAACGTACACCAGTGCCCGTACACCCTAGGAATTTAGCTATGCCAGGGGTTGCCCGTAATGATGAGACAATGAACCAAGCAGTTCCTTCATATTCAGTCCATTTTCTGAGGGCATTTGTGAATATAGGGTTGTAAACGACACGCTGCGCTGGGGTTTGCACATGCAGGAACACATTACCCCCTCCAGAGGTTCTTCTGTTTGTTTGGGCTGGTGGGGTGTTTTTAAGATCACTTAACACGCTGCTTTGGAGGAGGATGTAGGGTTAAGCTTTAGCTGTATCCATGGCTTCATGGCGTGACTGCTTTGAAAAATAAATACTCTTGATTAATAACCCTTCTCAGTGGTTCTGTAATAGTACGTGAATAAACAGTGGCAAGCTTACAATATCAGTTGAAGGTAAAAAGACAGCAGGAAGAGGAAATCAAAACACTCGTCTGTCACTTGACAACATAATTGCAGTCATTGACGATAAACAAGGAGAGTGTATTTCCCTTCAATCCATACTTTTAAATACCATTGCTCTGTCATTATGTGAGACCAATAAACATTTTCCTTTGCTATTTTCACTTGATGTGGAGAAATGTGGTTTGTTCCGTTAGTGTTTAACAAATATTACTGTAGCAAGCTGAAGGGATGACAGGAGCTTGTATGTAGAATTTCACCTTCCTCCGCCCTCCACGTGGATTTTGGAGCCTGGTACGCCCCCAGCTTTTCCTGAGGTCACTGTTTCCCTGCCGAAGTCTAAAAACCTGGAGGACTGAAAGACCACGGATTACAACATGAACCGTGAGTGAGGCTGATCCGTGTAACCCAGCTGCCTCCGCAATGCCCGGCAGCAGAGAGCCCAACAACCGGTGGCTTTGCACTGGCAGCCCAGTACAGAGCAGGTGAGTGCACTGGTGCAAGCCCCGTACCCGTGAGCTCCGCACACGGGGCTCCTACGTGATGCCAAGGTAATTGCTTTTTACAAGAAATTGCTGGCCCGGTCCTAGGGTGCTTCATAAAAACTGGCCAATAGAGGGGTGTTTCCTGTCCGAATAACCAGAGTGGTGGGGCTCATTCGTTTTACCAGTGGTGTGGCTGTAACTCTATCGCTTGTCGTGGATCGTTCTCCTGATTTATGTCATTCCCACATCTCCTTGAAATGTCATGTGGGAGTGCTTCGGTTTCATAACTGTAAGCATTACTAGTACACCGCGTCTTCTAATAATTAGCTCCTGTGCCCTTCAGTGCACAGATAGTGCTTATTAATAGCATTTAATGAGCATCTCACACCTGCGGCAAATTGCTTTGCACTGTTACACACCATAGTGTGTAACAGCATAGTATGATTTATTTATACAGCACACTTGGTGGCACTTAACAGCTGTAAAAACATGCCAAAATGCTGACACCTCTCTGGGCTATTTATTGGTTTTTGGAGAAAGCCTGCAGTTTCAGGTGGAGGAATTTAAGTCGATTACGTGTAGCCTTACACCGGAGAGGGAATTCGTTTCAGTTGGTGCGGCTCTGCTGGGTGGGCAGCGTGGCAGCAAAACAGACAAAAAGCCGGCAGAGGCTCCTGGGGGCCGTGCCGTAGCGTGTGCGCAGCAAGGTCTGGCGTCAGGTAGTAAAGGGCTACATTAGGACTGATAGTCTCCAAATTAACACAGCCTGCTGACCTGCCTCATGAAGTACCCAGAAAGATGTCTGATGTGAACGGGGCGGGGGGGGGGACTGTCACACCAGTTCAGTCCCCGGTCCTTCTGTCCCTGCATCGTCCTTGCATCCCTCCCCTCCTTTTGCAGAAGTGTGCGTGGGAAGTGTCAATGTGTCACTGGGGTGGGCATCACAAGAAAGATTTCCGGCAGCATCGGTGTCCATGATAATGTGAGGACTAATAACGTCCTAGTTCTCCACGTGTTTGTCCCAGTTTCCTCATTCCAGTAGGATACCACGTGTGTGTTCCCACCTGTGTCTATGGCTGACGTGCTGTAGACTCATTTCTGTTTGCATACCAGAGGCCTGCGGTATGGTCTTGCTTTTTGATCTAGGTGGGCAACTGGTAATCCATGGAATTAGAGCTCCTACCTAGCTACTGCCCGTGATGAATTGAAAATCACTGCTTGTGAATAATTTGGTTTTTAGGTTAAACTAACATTCACTTCCATGGCAGTAACTTTGAGCGCCAGAACAGAACCCAGAAGGGGCAATCAGCTGAGAAAGGGAGTGGGGTTTCTGGTGCGAATGCAGACAATGGCTTTGAATTAGTTGCTGTAATCTAATGAGTATACGCTGAAGATTGAGCCTTCTGTGCTCTGGTGCTTACTGCTGTGTCTCTAATTCCAGTGTGTGAAATCTTCTGGCATAAGCTGTACGTATCTAAGTCAAGCTATGGATGAATCCAGCTTTTGAGGGTTTGGGAGGGGTGGGATTGCAATGGGAGGTTGTTAACAAACAATTGGTTTAAACCAATTTCATAGCATTCAAATTGTGCTATATCATTTGCGTCACGTTTCCCTGGGTGACGCAGTCTTACAGTCAGCTAAGTCAAGTTTTCATCTGCCTTTTCATCTTCTTCCTCGTTTCCTTTTTAATTAGTAGAAAACCTTAAAAAATAGGGTTGTTTTTTTTTTTTTTTTTGCAGGTACTCAAAACAATAACCTTGAAGAGGGTCCCTTGGCAACCTGCTGCTCTGTTGAAAAGCAGTATGATTCATCTTTCATAGGCAAAACAGACGTTTTATAAAACTTCCTTTTTTTATTTCTCGAAGATCAAGAGGAAAGATTAACGTTGATGAAGCAGAGGCTTTTCTGCGTGTGGCCTCTCTGAAATCCAGGTTCCACAGATTCACGCCAAATCCTGCCTGAAATGTCTTGTCGCTCCACGCAGCGACGAACTTGCAGCACAAATTACAGCTTCGGTGCCTCAGTCTTGTTCAAAATGCATCTGCCCAGCATCACACAAAATATGCATGAGAGAATTCGGCAGTGGGTGGTAAGAGACTTGCCACACAGTGCAGATATTTCAAAATCACGGCACCTTTCCCTTTAGTTACCAAGAAAGATATTTTTGTTTGCTCGTTTGTTCTCAAACAGCACCACCGCTCTTCAAAGGGATATTTTCTTCAGGAGCTTCCTTGGGCTAGCCTGAAATTTTCCTTTATTTGGCCTGAAATTTTAGAGCTGCGTATGGCGAAATAGTCTGATAGAAAAGAAGCAGATTTGATTTCTCTTCCCTCATCTTCATTTCCCTTGATCACAGGTTAACAGAGAACTGCTTTTCCCCGTATGCACTTAAAGAGAAAATCGATTGTTTTCTGTGAAATTGACGGTTGATTTCTAAACTGCTATTTCACCCCCGTAAAGGAGATGCTGCGAAATGTCCTTCAGCTCTTTGTCACCCTACCTCGGATCCGTAAGGCCACGGCTCTGAGCCCAAGGGCTCTCAGCCTGCAGGCGCAGCACGCGCCGGAGGCAGGATGCTTCAAGCCTCGTGATACGAAGCTGTTGGACAAAGTAATGGCGCAGCTGATGAAGCCAACGTGTGACAGGGCGCACTGAGGACACTCGCCCACCGCCGTCACACAGGTGGCGTGGAAGGACTTTCAGGGAGGCTTTGTCTTCTCATGCTGTTGAAAAGCCAAGAAGTGCTCTTGGAGGCACAAAGTACCCTGCGCGGCGGCTCTTCTTACAGCTGTGAACTTCCACAGCTCTGAGTTAGTAGCTGAATAATCCAAACAACGCGGTGTATACATTGTGTGTGTGTGTGTGTGTGTACGTACGTGCCTGTCCTCCGACGCGCGCTGTTTGTTCATTTCTGATGGGGAGCCTCGGTGACAGGCTTCCAAGCATCGCCTGTTTACGGTGCAGTGAAACTGCTCCAGGTGGCAAAGCAGTCGGTTCTCTGTGCTCTTTGAAGAAAGAAAAAAAAAATAAAATAAAAAAAGAATCAAATAGAGTCCTGAAACTTCAGTGTAGACGTGTAGGCAAAAGCGTTGGCCTTCCCCCCTATTGTGCATCCCCCATAATCAGATCTCTCATGTTTACTGGTGTCCCAAAATGTGCTCTTTGATGGGAACATAAAATTTGTTCTTGCCTGAAACACAGCCTGTAGCAGAAATATCGTCAGGTGGTGTCAGCTGTTCCCATTGAAGCCGGTGTTTTAACTGGTCAACTTCTTTTAATCACTTAATGAGCTTTATTGGGGATGATTAAAAGTAATTGCTTATTTGCAAGCATAGAGAGATTTTGACAAAACAATTTCATAGTTATTAAGCATCAAGTTAAAATAATTGCTGTTTTATAAACATCTAAGTAGCTCATCTGTTAATTCACATTTAGGAATCCTAATGAATTATTAGTGCCCAACTCTTTATTTATAAGCATTTTTACAACCACAGAGTCTTATCTTTGCAAATGCTGTTACATGTGTTGTTTAAATTTATGCTGGTAAGCAGTGGCTCCAAGAGAGCACAAGCCTGGGAGATCTCAGGAAAACGCAAAATTTATCCCCCCGTCCCGCAGCCTGTGGAATTTAAATGAAATAGTACAAGTGTTTTGTGAGGTCCTGGGGAAGCGGGGGCTACCCGGAAAAGGGGTTTGAAGCTGAAGAGAGCAGATACCTGGGAGCTGAGGACCGGGCACGTTGTTACAGCTGTGCTGCACCCAGGGCACCGCACCCGAAAGCTGCTGGAGAGAGAGAGGGGAGCGGTGAGGGAGCGAGGAGAAAGGTGGCGGGTGAGGAGCCCGGCGCTGCAGGCACTGGGGAAGCGGTTTGGTGATGGGCAGCTGAGGAAGGAGACCCTGAGGGCCAGCGGAGGAATCTCCAGAGGAGCAGTTCAGCTGACAGGAGAGAAACGTGGCTCCCTGCTGCAGGTTGGTGGGAGGAAGGGAAGAGACTGTAAAGCCAGGACGGACGTGGGTAGTAAATCTAGGGAGCGTTTGTAGCTAAGGACTGTGTTGAAAGGATCTGGCTGGGCATCATCTGAGGGAACGACTCGACAGAATCGGACAGATGAACTCTCAGAAGAGCCAGGCTGGAGGAAGGGTGGGGGGGGGAATAAAGATGCCCCTGTGCCCTCAGTGAGCCTGCTGAAAAGATAAGCAACCCTCTGGAAAGGAGAAATTCAGGCACGTAAACTTCAGAAGGGGAATCCAGGCGCTGAATTATTTCCTGAGGAAAGTGCCTGCCGCAGCAAGGCTTTTGTTCCCCGATTAAGGGCAGGAATTAAATTTAAGCCCCGTCCTCGGGGATTGCTATTAGTTGTCTTAAGTAGTGCTCTGCCTGCTGTGCTGGCTGCTGGGCGCTCTTGGTACCAAGAGTATCTTGGTGCGGGGCCAGCAGGACCTACAGGACCTCACATTCCGAAAGGTGAGCGCAACGTGAGGACGGTCAGTGCTGAGGTGTCCCTCAGCCTCTGCCCCTTGGTCCTTCTCTCATTTGTCTCTATTCGCCTCCCTGTGGCAGTGGCTGTCAGTAATTTAATAGCAAACTTCATTACTGCTTGTTGGTGTGTTATGGGCAGTAAACTTACTGCAGCAGCCAACAATAGAGAAGTCGCAATGCATTAGATGGGTGGAGGAAGAGAAGGTTTTGTGGAAGAGTTGGGTAGAGAAAAGACTTCACTCTGCATCTCATACATACCCAAAATCAGCAAAAGAGAAATTTTTGAGTAGAGAGGGAATGCAGGATCAGGCCTAGATGTAACTATACCTCTGGTGCTTGACATCTGTGTGATGTTGGGTATCACAGCCCCACTCCTGATACTTCTACGGATTCGCTTGGAATTTAACGTGTGTCTGACACGCTCTGTGACTGATCACATCTGTGCCTTCCTGGCGGTTCTTACACAGCACAGATTATGTTAACATCTCCAGAAAGTTGCTGACAGACAAAATCCTAAAAGGTGATAATATCTTAATAACAGCTAGACTTTCTTCTTCTCTCTCTTTTTTTTCCTTTTAATTTTTTTCTTTTTTTTTCTTTTTCCCCCTCCGTACCTCAGTGTAAGTGCCAGCCAGGTCTGTAAACCCCGATCGCCTGTTATCAGGCACTGCAGGTTTGGTGTGACAGCAACGCTGCTTGGGTTCTGCGCATGGAAGTCCACCAGTTTGAGTTTCTCCCATGAGAAACAGAGGATGCTTGTCTCCTCCGTTGCAGAGAGATGGAGGATAGATTTTATCTCACATTAATTTAACCGGCTTTTCCTCTCTACTTCATTCAGTTTTCTTTTGCATTTAAAACAGGGAACAGCGGGGCAGGATCTGACCGTTTTTCGCACTTTGTGGGTTCAAGTATTCAAAAGCAAAACTTAAAATTCTCCAAGGCTGATTAGTTTACAGACTAGAAATTGTATCCCATAAAACTTAGCTCCAGATTTTATAGGTTCACAGATTAAGTAGCCAAATAGTCAGAGTTAACTAAAATCTACCTTGTATATAGATTCTTAATTTCATACCATTTCTAGTTATGATTCCTAATTTCATACTGTTTCAGCCACACTTTTTTTGAAAGCCGCACTTTTTTTTTTTTAAATCCCCGAATATAGAAATATACATTTTTGCATGTTCTGCTGCGAAGCCTGACCCAAGCGAACGTGCACGAAAGGCGTGAATGTGGGTGTACCGTCTCCACAGCGACAATAACTCAAAAGAAAGCAGAGGGCAGGCTTTGCCAAGGCAGCTCTTCACCTGAAGGACTGGGATAAGTGGGGGTGACTGGGAAAGCAGTGACTGTAAGACATGGCTTGTACTGGAGGAATGCAGAGCCACATGTGCTTCCAGCTCTGGAGAACGTGTGCTCCTCTCCAGCCAAATGCTTTCCTGTCACCAGGAGGTGACAGCAGGGTTGTTCTTCCAACCTCAAAACTGATCCCAGTGCTGCAGCCTCCGGTGAGCCCTCCGGAGCCAAATATCCTGTCCCAACTCTGTCGCATCCTGGGAGTCCTTCCCTGCTCTAGGACAGGGAAGCCTTGGGACCTAAATATAACTCTGATCTGAGGGCTCTGCCAACGAGATGAGCATTATATCAAGTTATAGAAATCTGCATTTCGTTCCCCAACAGCTCCCCATACTCAGGTTACTAAGGTTGATGTGTGTAACAGCGTCTGCTTGGTCTCACTCCCAATGGACAGCTGAAGACTGTTGGCCCCTGTTCTTTGCTATTTTGCAGGTTTACTTGTAGGACTCATTTTACAGATGCAACGAGAGACGCGGATGTCTGGGTGCTGTATCTCAGGAAAGTTTGCAGCATCGCTTTGTTCCACTTTGGTCAGTAACTGTTCATTGGTTCCCATGGGAACACAGAGGAAAGCCGATGCTGGGTGCCTTGGAGAACTCTATGCCCTAAATGACATTGCTTACCCCCCTCAAAGTGCACGTGCAATAAAGAATTTGAGTTAAATCCAGGCTGGAAAAAAATCAAGCCTGGAAAAGTTTGGTTTGTATCCAGGAAAATTACCTAACTGTAATGTTAAAAAATTCAATACTTTTCTACCTTCCTCCAGGTTCTGTTGCTACATTTCATGCAGTAACTGCAGAATGCCGTAGGCTACAACATTAATTTGAACTAAGGGCTCAGGTGCTTGGGTTTTCAGTAGGTTCACCCGTCTATGAACTAGCCAGACCTTTATGAGAAAGAAAGAATGAACTTCTCTGGCTGATAATATATTACTAACGGAAGCAGGAGACCTTATGTACGTGCTTTGCATGGACCGATGCAGTTCAGCTCTCCTTTGTGTTCTGAGGCGATGTAGCAGAGTTTTCAAATGAGTTGCAGTGTCACAGGCTGCAAAGCAACAAAGCCAAGCGAGTCCTAAGGGACTGACAGTCACCATTCGGAAAGTCAGAGCAAGCTATTCTTCGGTGCGGGAAAATCTCAGGTCGTCTAATTACGGGGTGTGCACCACTGGCAGCGACAGTAGGAACCCGAGTGCCTGTTGGAAAGTTTTCCTCGCCTCCGTTTTACCCTTCAAGCTGAGCTGTGTCTTGCACAGTGTTTCGGCATGGGATGATTCAGGTGGGATGCGCAGGAGCCGGAACGAGCTGCGCTGCCCCTGCAGTGAAGCTGCTGCCAGTTATTGACTTTATGGGGAGCGCTGACAACTCTGCCCCGAGCTCAACGTTGTTTCCCCTTCTTGCAGCCCACAGGGAGCTCCCACAGCCCTGGAGGTTGTCTCAAGGCTCTCTAGCAAATTTCGCCATCCAAGCACCATCTTGTTTACTGGATGCATTGAACAGATAGGAGGCAACCAAACCGTCTCAGCTGTTCCAAGAGGTTTCTATGCAGCAGCTCCAGGCCAGACTGGAGGCTGGAGCTCCCTGTGGGCACGGCGGAACAGCTCACCCCTCATTGCCTGTGCTAAGAGGGCTTATGCTGCGCTCTGTGTTCATGCCCTGGACCCCAAATTCCTTCAGCGGAGCAGGGAGTCATGCAACTTCTTAGACACAAGGAAAGGCAAATAGATTTTTGCTGATGCCTTAGCAAAATCACATCACTGGAGCTGCTACAGGCTCATATAAGAAGATTTATTTGAGTGTTTGAAAGAACCAGAAAGCAAAAATAAGAAGTTAATAATTATTTCTTTTTTAAAAAGGAAACTGTTAGCAGCTTCTCACTGTCTTTCGCATTAATTAGTCTCATGTTCGCACTAACATTGTGAAATCCAAGCAGCATATGAAGTATCTTGTTAAATGCAAATTGTATCCAATCCTAGTCCCACAGTCCCACAAGTGTCCAAGCCAAGAAAATGAGCAAGCAGGAGACAAGCTCTATTTGCGAGTTTAGTTATCACAACAGATCTTAATAATGCATTCCTTTTCATTGCAGGTTGACCACACTTTTCTTCTTACCATCCTACGTGTCACTGTCTAATTAAGGTGCAAAGCAAGGTGGAGAAGGTGGCCCCTGCACTTCTCAAATACTCGCTTTTCATAGGGCTTTTGTTGCTTAGGTTTGAACGGAATTCCCTTAGAGAAAAGAGGATACCTCTGCCTTTTAAGCTAATTTGACTTACCTGCTCGCTGTTTGTTGAGGGTCATCTCTGGAAATCCTTATTCAGAGTCTGATATTACTACTTACTGTCATTAATCATAGCAGCTGCAGCAACAAGTGCTGCTTATGTTACCAAAGGCCGTAGGGGGTCCGGTTGCAAAGCGTGGCTCTCCTTTTCTTCCACCGCTGTACCTCTGGGGTGGTCTTTGCCTGGAAGAGCTACTAAAGTCTGCAAGAGAGGAGCCCGAGGAACTGCATGTCCCTGCTGGGTCAGCCCCTCTCTGTGGAGCTAAAACAGAGCTGAACGCCTCGTAGGTGGAGGAGGATCCCAAAGGCTGGTGGCCCCTACAGAAGAGCTGCATTCTCCAGGTCCTGGGTAGTTGGGAGTTAAACCCATATCAGGTTTGGGATAAATGAAGCAAACCAACAGAATGAAAAGACTGAACAGTGTGAAACAGAAAGCTTAAATGAAAAGGAAAAGCCTGACTGTGCTTCATGTTCTGCTTGTAGTGACTGATATTTTAAAAATAAGCACCTAAATTAGACTCCTATATTCAGTTTTGCTTATTTTCCAACTATGGACTTCTCATTAGCTAGGTGTTTCAAATTATTTGGCTATTTGTTTAGGTACCTAACATTTAGATGTAAGAAATTTAAGGTGGTCTTGAAAAAAGCTCTGACGTGCTCTGTTGGAATTAGATCTTTGCATTCTGCTCCTCATGCTCCTATGTGAGCTGGGATAATGTGCACAAATTGTGGCTTGGGAGGTTCATGGTGGACACTAGGAAGGAATTTGTCTGCACGGGAAGAGGTTACTGAGAAGCTGTAGATTAAGCAAAGCTCAGACTAGTGTCGGAGGGAGAGTCAGAGATGTGCAAAGGACAGGAAGGCAACTGCTGCGCATTGGCACCAGTGGTGCTCAGCCAACATTTCTGGGACCCTGTGGAAACAACCCTAGGCTGTCTATATTTCCAGGGTAGGCCAGCAAGTTGATCTTCATGGCTGTGAAATGGACAAAAAGAAAATGATAAAATTGTGTCCTATTGTGTATTCAGAAAGGACAGGGATTTTTTTTTTTATTTTTTTTTTTAATGAAATGAGCTATCAAAATCCTTGCTGTGCATTTCCCATCCCCAGCAAGCCAATCTCACAGTTCCTGACTACAGCTGTAGTCTAATCGCTAGCTGTCTTTCATACTGGAGAAAACCATGTGGCTATAATCGTGTTTTCAAACATAAACTCAATCTTAACGTTGGCTTTATTTTTGGCAATAATCTTTAGCAACACAGGATGGATCTGCCTATTTCAGTGGGCTCTGTCTTCAAGTTTTTCCCTAGTCCTTCCTCAGCCAGGTTCTTGCTGGGTACACGAGCGAAGGTGAGCAGTGCTGCTGGTCTGAGTTCCTGATCTAGGCAGGGGAGGACACATGCACAGGCTGGCGTAGCTCATAGGGATTTTTCACTAGTAAAAGTCACAAACCCTGTGATTCTTTACTAGATGCCATAAGATACGACACCAGAAAAGTTACTGATAACTTATCATTTCCTATGCCAGTCCCCAGGTAAGCTGTCACCTCTGAGCTGCCGAGCCCCGAGTCGTGTTCAGCCTCCAAACTTTTTGTTCCAAGAAACTGCACCAGTTTCTGCCCCACTGGAGAGCAGCTGGTTTTTCCCCATGGGAGCAGAGCCTGGCATCCCTCACAAACAGTCCTGCTGCCCTTCACAGTGTGGGGCTGGATGGCAAAGCCTGGGTCACTGTGAATCGTTTGGGGATGCTGAAAATTAGCTGGTAGATATTTTCCTAGGTCGAGTAATGCCTCCAAGTGAGAATGTCCCTTGGTAAAGCTTCCAGCCCCAGATGTTTGTCTCTGCCTCTTTAGTAAAGGGTGAACTGGTTTTATCACATTGCTCTCCTCCCTCCCACCCAAAAAATAATCACGGAATCAAGGAATTTCAGAGTTGGACTAGCTGATCTCTAGAGGTCCCTTCCAACTCCCTCTCCCAGTAGATGAATTTGATTTAACATACAGAGGCTGAAGATTTGGTCTCTCTGATTTTCACCCATGTTGGATAAAACCGGCTGTGAATTATTTATAGCATCAATCTAAGTCCATTCCCCACCCCCACCCCCACCCCTTTTACACTCGTGAATTAAGCGGAGTTCAAATGAGTGTCTGCGAGAGAGGTGGTGGGAGGCTTTAAAGAGGTGAAAATAACAGGAAGGCAGCGGCTGCACGTTGGCTCCATCGGTGCTGCTCCGCACCCCCCTGCCGATTGGGGGATGGATCAACTTGCATTAATCAGAGTACAGTTAATATTAAAAAAAGCAGGGAAACTCTTCTGCCTGGGTGCTGGGTTTCCATTCGTTCCGCAGTTTAGCTTTCTCCACAGGCTCATCAGAAAGAGAAAGTGCCATTGTGCTGATGATTGCTGGGTTTCTTTTCAGAGGAGCAGTAGAGAGTGAGCGAGATACAATTTAGGCTTTACAATCTGGAGGTGCAGAAAGAGAAGGCCAAATCGTTGCTGTGCCTGCTATTACCAAAAATGCTTTTAACATCTCTGTAAAAGCCAACCCTGTCGGGTGAGGGGGGGTGGAGGTAGCCCTGGGGGTGCTGAGATGCCCATCCACACAACTTGTCTGCAGAGACTAAAGGAGCAGCCCAGGTATGGGGCTGGTTTTCGGGCCCTCAGAGCAGACACAGGTATCCCTGGAGGATGCTGTGTGAAAGATCCCACATGTTGAGTACTGTGGTCCACCCGTCTCCCTGAAGCACACCAAAATGTTGTGTCCCAGTGGAGGGACACTGGTTCCCTCTGGAAAATCTCAACTGACCTCTGCAGACAGCTCATCTCTTCCTACTGAGGCCATAAACACTTCGAGGTGGATGTATTTTCATCCTCAGTTGCTTGTAAAAGCCCTCTGCAGTTTGGTCGCTCTGTAAATAGCAATAACATTTAGGACCTGCTGAGAAATGTGCTTGGTGCAAAGTCCTGCAGGAAAATGTACTTACTGCTGAGTCCAGATGGAGGATTTTGAAGAGGGTCGCAACCCTCTGCGTGTTACGCAGGGCCCAGATGAAGCTCTGAGGAAACATGAAGTGCTTGTGACCGGTGGGATGGACGCCTGAAGTGAGGGTGTTGGGTAAGGACCTGGTTTGATTCTGGGGAAGGAAGATGCTCCTCAGCTCTGCGCTGCTGACCTTAACCCATGCCGTGCCCCAGCAGCCCAAGTCAGCTGGGAGGTCTGCTCAGTAGTTTGGGGCGACCGCATCCATCAGCTCACCCTGACGTTTGGGGGAAGATTTTTAGCCACCCGATGGGTGAGTTGGTCCCGATGTATTTGCACCAAGGAAGAGTGGCCAAAGCGCGGGGGATGTCATGGTCTTGAAAGCGGCAGAGTTGCACCTGAACCTCAAGCTCGCAATACAGCCTAGTGATGCTCAGCCACGCAACAGCGTCAGGTGGCACCAAGAGAGAGCAGAGAGGAAAGTGTGGTAATGCCTAAGGAGACATCCCTGTGAGGCCACTCGGGCCTGGTACCATGGTCTGGCCATGCATTGGGGCTAGCATGTGCCGTGGGTGCCATTTTACTCTAGATGGTGCTTGGGTGAGGTCATGAAGCCAAGTGATCCCTACTCCTCCTACGCCCCGACACATATACTCTTGATTTGCTATGTCTGTACCACTGCCAGGCCTTTTATTAGCACTAGATGAGAGGTGGACAGTTGAGTAAATGGTCTAATTTTCCATTGTGCAGAAATTTTCCTTCTACCCTTGTGAGAAGGATGAGCAAGAAGCTCATCAACTTGTAAGCGAAACGCGGATGACTTGTGCTTCTTCACTGCCCTGGCGTGGTGAAATGGTGACTTCTCTGTGTACTGTGCATCCTTACACGCAACAACAGGTTGGTAAACTATTGCTGTGTTCAAAGCCTGGTGTTGAAAACATTTTTGCTGCATTGATTAGTAGGAAATTACACTGCAGATAACTTTCTGAAGAGATGTCTTTAATTTTCTCTGTTACTTTTGTCATTGCTAGTAAACGCCCCACGTAATTATCATTGCTTCGTGTGCTCCCACGGGTTTCATCCTTTCCCCTCCTCCCATCATGAGCCACCTTCTCCTTATGGGAAAGGGTCTCAAGATGGGGGAAGAAATGCTCTGTAGGATCTTTGCAAGGTTTTTGCCAGGCTCCTTTAGGTGAGAGCAGGGTTTCACCCATCCATCCAAAAATGAGCATCTGTCACCTCCATGCACTGAAAATGCCTAAAAACTGTACCCACTGTCAGTGGAGGCCTCTGTACGCAGATTTATCCGGGGAAGCCAGGCAGGGGTGTGTCTGCTGTGATGGATGATGTTCCTTTCTGGCATTTTAGCTGTGCTGAACTGGGCCTGTTTGGTGTGGGGGTTGATTTTATCACATCCTTCAATGGCAGCTGAGGCTAGCTTGTGATCAAAGCCGAAATTAGGGCCATGTTGTGACATTTGGAAAGGATATAGTGAAAACTCTTTAAATGTTATTGGGTCACTGAGAAAGGATGGGGTTGGTGTTTGCACAGAGGCAGCACTTAAGGAGCTTGGGTGTTTCTAAATAGGCTTCTGCCCTCTTTTTTCCCTTTATACAAATGGCATTTGACCTCACTATGGTGGAGCCAGCTGGGAAAGCACAGATGAAGGGGAGCGATAAAGAACTCTTTCCAACAGCCCTGTTTTGGGAACCCACCCATTCAGGGCAGAAGTTGAGAGAAACTCAGTTTGCTGAAGAGCATCACCCAAATGGGCACAAAGCCAGGCCAGTGCCCACTGGTCTGAAGGGCTGTCTTTGAGAGAGTTCTGTTGTATTGGGCTGTGATTCAAGGGCCATATTAATCCATACAACGTCTGTGAAGATAGTAGTATTAGTGTTTCCATCTGTCTTTTAACTGTTTTTTTTTATTATAATGAGTATGTACCCCCCAAAACCTGATAATTTACTATTTTTTAGTAAATATAACAACATTTTTTTTCTACAAGGCTTGAAATAATTGTTTGTTTCTGGTACTTCTGAACTCCATCTGGTTAGTTTCTCTCCATACCTTTGTTGTTACGGCTGCCTTTAAAAAGCACTGAGTGCTATGTCTCTGCCTCATGCTCTTGATTTTTATTCATGTCACTAATAATGGCGCTGGTTCTGATGATAGTGACTCGGCATTCACAGTCAATGGATACATTTTCATTCTGCAGAGAAAAATTTATAGTTTGTCTAACTTCATTGGGGCAAATAAAGAAAATACTATCTTACAGCCACCAGTGCCTCTGCCTCCCTCTCATGAGAGTCAGTAAAAACTTCCCTCTGATTCCTGGGGCCTTTGGATTAGGCCAGTATAGACAATGGGCCCTCTTGAAATGCTAAGGATTTTTCTGTTCTCATAACTTACAGTCACAAACTTGCTGGATTTGATCACTGGTGGTATTTGAAGCCAGTTCCAAGAAGATCAATTTCAAATAAATACCAGTTCCCAAGTTCACAGGATTGTCAGGGTTTTGTTTTTTTTTCTTTCATTATGCTATATTTGTCGAGGCAAGGTTTATTTTCACCCTGGAGTGCAGTCACACTCCCACTTCAAGTCTGCCAGGATCAGCAGCAATCCTCGTGGAAGTGACCCGACTGCGCAGACAGACCCATACAGATGAAAAGAGGCTTCAGGAATAAAAAAGAGTCAGAAAAGGATGTGGTTCCCATCTGACTGGGGTGGCCAACTGGTTGCATTGCACCACATCGTGTGAAAGGATGATTTGCACTGGTTGACGTTAACCATGGAGAAACAAAGTCCTCCTATTTCCCTTGTTCTCCCTGTCACCCTCACGCTCCCCATATCTTTGTGCCTGTATTCGGTCTAGAATAGCTGCAAAATGAGCCGAGTCTGGGTGGATTCATCATGCTTGAGGATCTGTCATGCTCTGGCTTGATAAAGAGGCCCAATTCTGGTCAGAAGGGGCAAGGATATTCTCAGGAGCATGTGTCTCAAAGGCCAGAAACATATGGGACAAATGAAGGCAAAGTAGGGTGGAAATCCGCTGAGATATTCTGCCAGGGCTGTGATCTAGCACGGCTCCTCTGGCAGCTCTAAGCCAGAGCCAGGCTTGTCTCACACAGGACCAGGGGGACACATCCAGCTCCCTCTCCCACCACCCCTGGCCACCCCTTGCGCTCAGTGGGCGTACAAGAGCACCGAGCCTGTAGAAAAATAACAGCATTGCCATCGCTTGCCAACCTGGGACAGCGTGTTAACAAAACCAGACACATTAAAGGAAGGGCTCAACATTCTCCTGGGGAGCGCTGAAATTTAAACAATCATTTTCAGGCAGTCCTTTTCAGAAAGCCCAGCTGGGAAGACCACCCGCCTTCTCTGGGCCATTGTGATAAGATGGCAAACTATCTCGGAGCGCCTCCGCGCCACAGGTGGCTGCTCAGCTGGGTCCTCCGCAAGCCTTTTGATGTATTGGGGAATCAAAGGGGGAGACACAAAGAATATGCAGAAGTCATACATATGAATGTGCACATACATAGACAGTAACCTTTCCTCCTCTGATTACCCTAGCAATAAGTGCTTGTGACATCAATACTTTATGAGAATGAACCATGCGCGATTACCAAGTGCTGCTTCAGAATTGCAGGTGGAGGGAGACGATTTAATCACCTTAGTTTAAGATAGTTTCAGTGACAGCTCAAGTTTTAAGAAGTTACAGAAGTTGGAGGGAGTGAACACCGCGCAGATAAATCATTGCTTCTGCAAGGAAGTTTCCTGGTGTAAGATGCATTATATATAAATTTGTTGCATGGCTGCTCTTTGTTGCATGTTCTACTTCATATAAAATAGCACAGTGAAGTGCTTATGTGTGTTTATTTGCATATTTAAGTGTGTGTGTCTGCATATATATACAGACACATTTATGTGTCCATGTACATATTTTGTGTATGCATATATATACAGACACATTTATATGTCCATGTACATATTTTGTATGCATTTTACATATGTGTGTGCATATATATAATATACACACAATTTTTTAGAGGCAAACATACATATGCACACATACAGAGTATAAAAGTGCTAGGATGAAGTGCTAGGATGCTTTAACACTGACAGCTATTTTTAGTTGAGTAAATAAGAACAGGAAACATTTCTAGCGTCTGATTTCTTGCCAGCTGTTAAGATCTAGCCAAGAGCAAGAGGTGTGTGTGGGTTTTGAAACCAGATTAATTAACATCATATTTTTACTCCCAAATTAGGCCTGATTTTGGTTAATTTTTGCACTCCTCTACATTTTATGCCTTACAGTAAGATTTAACTTCCAGGTGTTTTCAGTAGGGAGACCAAAGCCTGGAGCATTTTCTGCAGCTCTGATTGCCGGTGTTGAAGATCCAGTTCAGTGGATGCAGGTGCAGATGGGGCCACAAGGACAGGCAGAGGGATGGGAACGTTGCCATCGAGGAGAAGAATCACCCTTTCACCAAGGAGGTATGCTTGTTCTCTAGCAATTACGCCAGGAGGTAAGGAAATAAACACCAGGAAAGAAAGATGGTTTTAAGATGTCCAGGGATAAATTCTAGCCCGAAACAGGCTTAAGCGGTAGAGACTAAAGTACTTGTCCTTTTCAGCTGTCCTTCTTCAACTTATGAAGCCCACCTAGCCATGTGCGATGGCTACCAGGCCTGTGTGGTCTCTTCACAAACTGTTCAGAGCTAACCACCACTACTTCTTCTGTATAAATAATGGGGGTTTAGCATCTCAAAACAGCTAGAATGCTGAGAGGGAAACGGCAGCATACAGAGAACATGATGAAATCAAACTGCAGAACGTGGTACTATTGGGGCTCTCCTGGGAATGGAAAGTACCCCTGACTCCTGAGATCACCGTAGTTTTGACTGGTTGCACAGATGTGTGTTGTTTACCCTACCAAAGAAGATGTTGCCTTTTAAAATGGTGCGGTACATCCAAGCTGGAGCATCCTCTGCAAGGGAAGATCCAGCATTTTAAAAGGGGGCATTTGACCAGTTTGAAAAGAATCAAAACTGCACATCAGACGGGGCCTCTTGGCTTGGATGTCCCAGTTCCAGGAGCATTATAAAATCTCTTAAAAGCTCTTACAAGGGCTGGGTGACTGCAGACTTTCTGAATGAGCACGAAACATCCCACAGCCTTCATTACAGTAGATCATGGGTCGGTTATTCTCTGCTATTGCCTTGAACTGGAATGGCCCTAAAAATTTTCCCCTATATCAGCTACTGGGAGAATAACAGGGTCCTTCCTTACCCTGCTTATATAGTCTCCTCAGGTTGGGACAGCAGCCTCTGAAGCTGGTCCCAGTCACACACTTGGTCACCTTGTGGCCAGCGGAGAACAGCCCCAGTCCCTGAGCCGTGAGGAGCAGGAGGTCTCGGTGACAAGGCAGGCAGGATCTGCTGGGGGTGTTCTCATGGCCAGAGGACAGAGCTGCCCTCAGCACCAGGCACACACTGAGGAGGGTTTTACTGCAGGTCTGGACCATCCAAGAACCTTCCTACCGAGGGGTAAAAAGACCCTCCAGCATTTGGTCTGTCTGCCAAGCAGTGTAACACTCTGTCCAGTGAAGCTGAGCCCAGCAAAAGGGCTTGGGGATGGGGAGAAAAGCTCTGGGATTTTTGTTAGATGTTGCACTAAACTAGAAGTACTAATTTTACATTAAACATCATAACATGCAACAAAGAAGCAATTGGGAAATCCACTGAGTTCCTTCTACCAAAACCCTTTAAAAATACCCACCAATAACACGATCTATTCCCATATTTCCATAAAGAGGTTAACAGTATAGTTCTCGAGTAATGTGCTGCAAAGAAGCAGATACAGAAGAAATATTTGGAGCAGCAAAGATGCAAGATGCGCTGTACTGTACAATATTGTATTTAAATTATCTTAACCCTAGGAGAGGAAAGAGAGCAAGAACTCAAAGCAACAGTGATAAAATATTAAAGCTTTGAGAGACAATGTGGTAGGCAGCAGTTTTTGTAGTCGTTGCTATCAAAAGATGGACAGTGAGCTCTGGAAAAAGAAAAAAAAAGTCTGGTTGGCTGTGATGGAATGCCTGGTAATTGTCTGTCAGTTTTAGCTGAGGAAATTAGCAAATGACTCATGGGCTGCAAGCAGGGGGGAGCTTGGGGAGCCTCATCCATCATCTCCAGGGCAGCCTTCACTTTCATACACTCTCTGCTGCTGTTTCACTGAAGGACGATGCAAAATAAGATACAAAAGGTCATAAATAAAATGTTTCGGGAGGTAGAGGTTTAACCCAAGCAGGCACAGCCAAGGCCGATGCTAATGGTTGAGGGTTTGTTTTTTTTTTATTATGGCTGAGGTTTAGAGGGGATTTCCTGGAAGGCTGGTCCCTGCCATGGGGCTGGAAAGCTCTGTCAGGGTGCGAGTCACGGTGAGACGAGCAGAAGGAGCCAGTGCAGACGAGCATCAAATAGGACTGAACTCCAGGGAGATCAGAGGGTTGTCTCTCCTTCCAGAGCAATGAGAATTAGGTACATAATTAATGTAGATGGCACTATAATCTCAGCTGGGAATTTCATTGCGTCTTTAGGTAAAAACCCAAAGCCTGGACAGCCCAGCCAAATGCTTCTTAGTAAGAAACAGGGAATGGGGGTGGGATGTCTCAGCTCATCCAGTGGGTTTTGGAAGAGAAGTGAGCTTTTGTTAAGATGCAAACTTTTGTTAAGATGCATTGTTAAGAATGCTTTTGTTAAGATGCAAACTTCCCAGGCTAATATGGGGAATATCCTGGACCAGAGGAGAGCAGGGAGGGATGAATAATACCCTAAAATTAAGAACTTTATTAGGTAGAAGGACTGGGAAAAAAAATGTGTTACTTAGTAATAGACTATAACAACCATGATTCTCCCTTTATAAAACTAATGCTGTTCTGTTGTAACTCCATTGACAAAACAGAGTGTAGGTGGACTGGTGAATCAAACCTTGTGTTTATTTATAAAAACAACCAGACGATAAAATGTTTCCCCTGGCAAAGTAATTACTGCAAATTCAGCCTCTGAAATTGTGACCAGCTCTGTTTATAGGAAACATGTCAGCTAGATGAGGCAAGGGCCCTTTTGAACCCTCATCCCCTGTAAATGCAGAATAGAAGCAGTCAAACTGAGCCTTATTCACTTTCTCATAAAAAACCAAATTGGTATGAGATTAATGATTTCATTTGCTGCCAAAGAATTTTCCAAGAAGTGGAAATACACAAGCAGTCAGGTAACCGTAGTCTCAAACGACATGGCAGCAAACCAGTCACTCCTACATTGGATGGTAGTTTAGCAATATTGAAAAACTGCAGTTGAAAAGAACAGGTTTTCAACTAAAATTCCCTCAAGAAAAAGAGCCCAGAGTGTGCTTCAAATTATCACCTTTCTTTACAAACCAGCAGTAATTATTCTGTTTCACGCCAAGACTGATACACTTGGAGAGGGAATAAAAAAAATCCACCAAACCTCAATCAGAAAATGTGCTGAAGAGAACTCCTTTGATTGATAGCAGACTGCTTTGCTTTTTTCTGATGCAAAGGGTGTAAATGTTATGTTGTCTTCTGAAGTGACTGCTAAATTACTGGGAAAATGGCTGAAAATCTGTGCATTGGCTTTCTAAATGACCTAGATACATCTTTTTTATATTTTGTCTTTTGTGTTTCTTATTTATGTTCTTAAATTACTGTCAGACTTCTGAGTAAGAAGTTTATAGATCGCTAGTGGGGAAGGAAAAATGGTATTTTTTTTGGTAATTATGTATGATTATGGGAAAACCAGCATTTCCCGTTGTTTTTCACAGATGATACCCTTCTTACTCTTTCCACAGAAAACTGTTCTTACAGTAGATGCCATTAAAGTCCCCCAAACCAGACGCAAAGATGAAAGTGCATTAGTATGAGAGCTAACAGAAACTCGAATGTTGCATGAATCCTATCGATCCAGGATATCTTTAATGTGCTTTTTCAGTTCTCTGGCCAGAACACAATCCACAATTATTTGACAAAGCCACATTGATTTTCCTCTGTTCTCAGCACTCTCCAAAGGCGTGGGAGAAAGTCCACCAGAGGGCGGATGGTAGGAGGCCAGGGTCAACCTGCTGCAGAGGGAGCTGCTGAGAGTGCATTGGGTGCTGCTGCGCTAAAGATGCCCTCCCAGCTGCCTTGTCGGAAGAAGGAGAGGTCCAGACAGGCAGTGTTTAATCCCCAGGTGAGAAGCTTGGGATTTATTTGGCACGGAGAATGGTAGGAGGTGAGTTCACAGTATAAGGTTGGTTAATTTAGCCCTGGGACAAATAGTCCTCTCCTGGTGAGGCCATGCCAATACCTTTGCTGGAGGTGCGTGCAAGTCGGCAGGGCTGTGCTGAACTCCCCTGGTTCCTGGGAGAAATGGCCAACTGCTCTCTCCTCCCAGATGTGGTTGTGGTGGCTGAATCAGGATAAAACAGGATAAATAGCAAGTGGCAGCAAGAACTAGGAGCCTGCTATCATGGACACCACTCAGCAGTGGCTAGCATGCCCCCTGCTTTGTAATCTTTGTAGCCCTCTTGTCTCTGGTATCCCCAGCCTGCCACCAGCCAGTGCCACAACAGCATTACCTCCCTTTCCTGTACCCCGGTGTTGCAGCAGTCCCTTCCAGGCCAACCACCAGACTGACTTGCTGCAGACCCTCTGACTGTCCTTCCCTTTGGCCACCTGCAATAACTTCATCTTGTGCCCCTCTCAGATGTTCCTCAGATGTCACCCAGGGATAAGCAAAGGGGGGAAAGCCACAGTCTAGATGTAGATCTTAAAGGTGAGGTGTGGGAGAAGGTGGCAGTACAGCCCTCTTCAGAGACTGGAAACGGCTTCTTTGGTGAAGCTATTCCTGCCGGTGTGATTTAAGGAACCAGAACAAAGCTCTATCCCAAGGCCAGGCTGGCTCTTGGATAGCCACAAGCCCCAAGACACACATTGCTTAGCCAAAGTTTTGTCTTATTCCTGGCCAGACACTTCCTTGGACTTATCAACACCTCACTGCAAGGAGACAGAGTGTGTGGGAGAAGTCTGTCCCCAGTACAGTTCTGAGTTGCACTTACCTGTGATGGGCATCGTTTCTTGCAACCAGCAGGTTACCACCTGGTGATTTTTCAGAACACAAATGTTGTTTGGTAAATGCAGGCAGAGCAGCTGCCCGTTGGAAGAAGATGCTTGGAAATGACTGTAAATGAAAAGTAGATGAACAAGTACAAAGAGTGCTCAGGAGACTTTGGGAGGAGAAAGGAACCTGCATCTGACCCCATGGAGAGGGCAGATGACCAATTCCAGCATGGTGGGACATGATCCAGGCGCCAGCAGAGGTTTATGGTGTTTCCTTCCAGGTTCTGCTGACCCAGGACCACCCTGCTGCTGCCCAGCGACTGTTTTTTAAAGGCATTGCCTTTGGGCATCACACCCCTCTGAGTGAAACAGGTCACTCTGCAATCAGGTCAGTGTTTCTATAACACTGCCAGAAATTCAAAGCAGGTACTGTAAGTCAACAAAATGCTAATTCCCAAAAGGTTAATTAAACTGAGCAGGACTCATAGATGAAATGCAGCAGCTGACTGCTGCAATTAACTCTGGCGCCACGGTTAGCATTAGGTGGCACTCCAGTGTGGGGGAGCTCCTCAGATGAGTTATTTTGGTACGTACTCTCTTGGGGGGGGGGGGGGGGGGGGTGTCCTGTATATATCAGTCATTTCCTTCTTGCCGGCCTTCAAGAGATGGAAATTAGTGACACCCAATTCAGTCAGCTGGGGGAGGGGGGGAAATATGTTGCTTCTCTACAACTCCTCTGAACCAAAACTCGTAAACACTGAGTTATGAAGTATGAGGCTCTATTTAAAGTTAGTCTTCTAATGTAAATGTAATATGTAAATACTGTGTATTACTCGGTGGCTGTCATCATCCCTTCCGGGTAAAGCTGGAGAGAAAAGACTTAAAAAAAGTTTTGTGGGCTTGGGAAGACTGGGCAATACCTTTAGCCCAAAGAATGCTTTGCAGCCAGTGACAGGGAACACAGAAGAGCAGTCCTTTTTTTCCCCCTGATATACCGACATTTACTCAAAGCATGGGCATTCCAGCAAACAGAGAGCGCTGAACCTTTCTCACTCCACCCTGCCAAAACAAATGTCACCCCATGGACCCTTCTGGGGTGTCTGGCAGGAAAGGGAAGGGAGCTGGTGAGTCCTTGTTCACACACTCTGCTGCAAAAGGGGCCCTCACTCTGGGCACAGTCTCCCTTGCAAGGAGCTGGCTAGTGCCCTGCTGACTCTGCGACTGCAGAGAAATGCCCGGAATCACCCTCTGATTGTCAAATCTAGGGCATTTCCAGGGATGCCTGTGTCAGAAGCAGGCAGGTCGCAGCAAGCTCACGCCCAGCGCCTGCATCCGGATTGTTTGGTTCCTGGCAGTATTTGGCCCTTGCAGGTGGAGGTCTTTTGCTCCCGGTCGTAGGGAGGGGAAGAATGATGTGTGCACGGGGATGCTGCTTTCCAAGCTGACTCGCTGAGCTGGTGATGGAGCCAACAAAGTTTGTCTGCCCACGCTCCGCTGTTGTCTTCCACGGCGAAGAGACAGAGCACAAAACTTCCCCAGGTCCACGCCAGCTCCTGCGGGCAGCTCTGAGCTCCCTATGGGGGGACTGTTGCCTCCAGATGAATAGCTATTGTTGATGTCCCCAGGAGGTACGTGCCACATAATAACATCCAAGAAACTCTTCCAATTACTGCCTTTTTATAGAAATATGAGTAACAATTACGTAACAGCTGCATGCAATTACTACACCAGGTGATGTGACCTTTTCAAAACCAAGAAGTAATATAATTTTACAGGTAGAACAGAAAAAAAAGAAGTTTTTCCTTTTCTCTTGGAATATAAAAACATAAAACCCGTGAGTTCAAAACAAAACCCGTTCTTTTTTTGCAGGATTTCCTTTTAAAACACAGGTAATGGTTGTTCTTTCAATTACATCTCACACCAGTTTCTGGCCATCTGGAGACAATGGAATAAAAGTAAGTCATAAAACAAATAAGTAATCCTATGAGCAAATGTATGAAGCCTGTACTAAGAGCTTGTGCCTTAAGGTAAAGGCCTCTTTTCTCTAGGATGAGCTGAGTTCAGCTTGCAGCCTGGAACATCCATTGGCATTCTTTGTCACTTTCCCCCCTCTTTATTTCCTAATATAACTAGTGGAAACTTCCTCTCTGAAACTTCAGCCTGCCAACCGCAATGAACATTGACCAGTGGCTTCAGAAGTTATCGGTAGGCACCAAGGCAGCAATACTGCATTCAGATTGGCTCCTTAGGCTAATGCGCAGCACAGTTTTCAAGCTGAGGTTGTAAGAAAGGCAATGGCAAAAGGCAGTGGATAAATATGTAAATAAATATATGTAAATAAACAATATACAATGCAGGTCTTGAAATCAAGGGCTAAGGAGAAGAAAATTTTTTGCCTTCCTACTTCATCACCAAACAAACTTTTTCATGATCTGGGGGTTTCCTTCTCCATCAGGGCTTTTCCCTTTCAAAAAGATTTATCCGTGATTCTGATACATACTTTTGTGCTCCTTTCTTTTCTGGCCTTCATTGCCTTGATGTCTGGCAGGGCTGGTGTACAACCAGGTTGTCCTGGGCTGGTCTCGTTGTGTGGGGAAGGGACGGGCAATATGGGGACAGGGGGATGCCTGGCTGGAGGATAGGATAAGAGTGAGAATGGAGCCTTGCTTTACACCCACAAAAGACTACTCTGACTTTGAACTGGACCAAAGGCAAGCCATTTCCATACCTTTCCAGCCAACAGCCCAGGAAGAGCACCACAGGCTGTGGAAGTCTTCAAATCTTAATGCTTTTTATATAACCTCCGTGTATATGGTTGCAATGAGCAGTTATCATTTAAGTGATTAAATGATAACAGCGAGCAGTCTAATTCTAATTGAAGTCTAATTCCCACAAAAATCATTACAATGTTCAGGACCCATGCCTTGCCCCTGAACCTGGCCTATGCCATACAGAGCAGCGTGGAGACAGACTGGACCTCTCCAGGTACCCGTGCACCTCTTTCCTTGCACCATAAGAAGATATCAGACTGCAGAACAAGTCACCATCACTCCAGCCTCTCCTGCTAATCTCTCTCCATTCAGCATAGCTAGGCAAGGATGCAAATATAGATGCAGACTTGGTGAGAAGGTGGCCTGAAAGGTGATCCCCGGCTTCTACATTAACTCTTTACATCCTGGTTCATTCAGCCATTTGTTTTGCTAATCCCAAAGGCCTGGAAGGTCATGATATCCCAAACAAACAGCCTTCATGCTATGTTATCATTGCCTTGTTTTCTCCATTTAATTTTCTCTCTCATATCATATTTCCCTTTTATTATATTTTCCTTTGGAGAAAAATATAAAAATATAAAATCTGAAATACATCTGGAATTACACCTATCTACCTAGGAGAAGCTAGGCATTGGCAGGTATAGGATGGCACATAGATGCCATCAAACTTATTAAAAGATGGCACTGTTCTATGTGTTTTTCCCTAGAAGAAAAGTAACTTTATCTCTTAAGTTCCTGAATGGCCTCATGAAGACCTGTAAATGTCCACTTCAGTCAGTTTATATCCATGTGTCTTCTTATAGTTGTGATCTGATGTAGCTTATTAGCCAAACATATTCAGCTCCTTTTTTTGAAAGCTTAATAATTAATAAATAATGCATTCTTTATTTTTAGCTCTATCTGTTAACACTCTACATAGCTCAAATGGCATATGGATGCCCAGGAGTACGAAACATTCAGAAGTCTTATTCCTCTTCTTTTTGATAATCCCTTTTCCTCCTGCTGAGAACATTTCCATCCTTGTGATTGCTTTTATGTGGCCCCATCCTTTTGCATGAAAGCAGCTACCACAAACAATATTTGAGGAGGCTGAAGGACCAGTGATGTGAAAATTGCTTCAGTGCTAATTCTGCTTTCTAAATATAGGCACATTTCTTCTTGAACACAAGGACAAGACAAGAGAAGGTGAATGGTACTGATGCTTACTTTTACTCCTTCACAACAGCTTCTGCAATACATACTCAGAACTGCTGGGAGGAGACAGATTTTTATACGATGAAGCTTCACGTATAGGCATTTTACCTATAAACCACTCCATCCTTCTTGATGCTGAGGCAAGAAATATATGTGTGTGTGTTTACATGTATAGGTATATGAAGAGAGAGAGAAAGAGATATACGTACATTCATTACAAAATGAGGTCTTTTTTAAAAGCACATGGATTTAATGCTCTTAAATTGACACTTTCCGTCTGTTCAGAAGAAAGGCTCGTTCTGGGCAAGAGGCATGATGTTTACTATCATCCTTCTGGCATGTGTTAATCCTATCCCTAGTCCCAGGTGGAGGTTTTCTAAGGTCATTCTTACAGTCAAGTGGCATTACAGGCTGGACTTGCTGCTGTTGTATTTCAAAGTAGAGCAATGATGTCATTGCTGTCATTCGTTATTATTTTTTGACTTATTTGATACAGTATCTGCTAATATCAAAACTTTGTTTCAGGCATCTGTTTCCATCCACTTGCTGAATGTCTCTGCTGACGCGGAGTTTTCCTTGCCAGGATGTAAGATGCATTTTGATAACATCGCCTTTGCACGCCATGGACCTGATGGATGGAACAGTCTCCGCATTTTGATGTGGACAAGAAATAAATCCACCTCGGGGAAAAAAAGAAGCACAAATGAGAGCTCATAATGTAACACCACTGCCAAAATGCTAGCGCTATTCCCCAGTATGCGTGGAGATGAATTACAAGTAAAATCAAAGGGTTCTGTTGTCACTTTCCATAGGCTTGTAGCAATCATTTCTGAATCTTGAACAGCATTTTAAAGGCAACTTGAACAATGGTTTACAAAACTTGAACAATGGTTTACCATTTTCCTTTAAAAGCCTTTGCAAAAGCCTGTCTTGTCCATAACACACTCACAGAAGACTACAACTTAGTAAAACTGGAGAGGGAGGAGTGTGCTGGTCCTTGTAGGTGCTAGGTAAGCATTGCATGTAACCCTCTCTCTTAGGTTACTCTGCCTCCCCGCGTCTCTGATCTCAACTCTCAGTTTTCTCTCTTCCTCACTCCTGTCGTGTGTAGGAGACCATAGTCTTTTGGGGACAAGATTGTCATGGGTACAAGGTCCCACCACCCTCACACAGGGTCAGAGAGGTGGCTGGCATGCAGAAATCCTCAGACTGAAACTGTTGAATAGGATAGTACAAGGTCCTATTAGGAGAGGCAAGATTTCTTGTGGGATCCAAAAGAGTTGGAGAAGTCTCTTGGCTCCATGGAGAAATCTTCACTGTATGGTAAACCCCACAGGCTAAAAAACTAGGACAAGTTAAGTCTCTGAGCTTTCTCCTTGGAGTGATAATATTCCTGAAAATGCTGGCTTAACATTAAGGCTGGATTTCATGAGATAGGAGAAAATAGTACCTGGGACTCGGGGAGAGGGAGTTGTGGGGAGGAGCTGGGCGGAAAAGGGAACCTTATTGATAAAGTCACTGGGTAATATCTAGATTAGTAGCTCCTTGGCCACTAGATCCTGATTTCCTATTGCATATAACTGCTTTGCTATAACTCTCCTATCGTTTTCTCCTCTGTGGAGTCTCCAATGTTTAAAATAGAGACAGTAGGCTTAAACCTGAAGGAAATTTTGTGGGCCAAGAAGTTGTGTATTTTTTCCAGCTATATTAGACAATTTTATGAAAGGACCCCACTTTACCTATTTTTATGACTATTTTCTGTCCGTTTTCATGCAACTTGTAGAAAGTTAATAGTAAGACTTCCGAACAGCTATCAAATCTGCTGGAAACCGAGACACACCCCATCAAGAGTCATCAAGGGAGACAGACTAAATACAAGCAGAGCACAACTGTGCAAGACTTTCTTTGGAAACCAAATTAAAAGGCATTTAAATCTGAGACAGAAGCTCTCAGAGCTTTCTGACCCAACAGATTTAGCATAAAAAAAAAAAAAAAAGAGAGAGCGATTCCAGATAAAACACTCCAAAAAGGCTTATATAACCTGCTGGCTCTTAGTGCACGTCATCTTGGCTCCCTCAAGCGGCTGGTCCCAGAGAGCGGACAGCTTTCCTCGTGTTTCAAAGCACAAGTGGTTTTTCTCTTTGCACAAGTGCTACAGGTCTCCACCTCAGGGACCCCAGCTTCAGGCCCTGCTGAACTGCAGCGTGCACCTGTGTGCAGCCACGCTTTGCTAGAGATTGGTACCCCGTGAGCAAGCTCCACATAGTTCTGAGGTCTTATAATCCAAGAAAGACTGAAGGGACTGAGGCAATCTATATTTTTTTTTCGCATTCTTTTCCTTTTTCTTGTCATCCTCTAGAGGACTGCTTTGCCATTAGTTCTTTTCTCTAAGTTCAGAGACAGATTCTAATGGTTTTGCTGCTGACTGCGGTAAGCCTTCATTAGCTATACTGGCTGAGGTCTGCTCTAAAAAAGGCTGGCTGGAGACCCGTGGGACCACATCCTGGCTGTAACATCCTGAAGTTCAGCAAAAAGAAATGCAAAGTCCTGTACTTGGGACAGTCCTGGAGCTGGGGCCAACTGAGGAGAAGCTCTGGGGCGGAGGAGCAGCTGAATGTGAGGAATCACTGTAGCCTTGCAAAATTTAGTATCAGTGGGCACATTGCAAGGAGGACTTCGGACAGAGGAAGAAAAAAAATTCACCATGTGAGAGGTCAAGTGCTGGAACCTCCATTCTTTGAGATTTTTTCGGTACCTGGCTGGACGGGGGCCCCAGTGACCAGCTCTGACTTGGGGATAATCCCTGCTGTGGATTGGAGTGGGAGTGGATGATCCCAAGCTCCTTTCTGATCGCTGTTACTCTACGATCCATGAAACACATGCAGGGCCTGAATTTTTCTATTGTTCACTGCAGGATTGCTTTGAAAGTACTCGCACGCACTGGTGCAGACCCTGACACCCAGCGAGTCTGCAGCCAAGCTCAGCCTTGCTCCTGACTTCCCTCCCCTCTCTCTGCCATGCTGTGCAGGGAGTCAAGCTTTATCCTAAGTGCTTCAGCCAGGTTTTGACCAAAATATACACCTGCCCTCCAGTGGCTGAGGCCTCAAAATTGTACTTTAGCTGGCTCATCTTAAAATTCAACTGCTGTTAGTCCCTTGGAGGGCTGAGCCCCTCAGCACTGACGCAGCTGCCCAGGCTGGCTTTGCTGTCCCTATTTTATTCGAGGCTGCCTGATCACCAAGGTTTCCAGGAGCTGCTGCTACAGCACAAACCACGTTGGAGAAAAAGCCAAGTCCTCCAGGGATGTTTTGTCATAGAATCATAGAATAGTTAGAGTTGGAAGGGACCTTAAAGATCACCCAGTTCCAACCCCCCTGCCATGGGCAGGGACACCTCCAGCTAGACCAGGCTGCTCAAAGCCCCATCCAGCCTGGCCTTGAACACTCCCAGGGATGGGGCATCCACAACTTCCCTGGGCAACCTGTTCCAGTGTCTCACCACCCTCACAGTAAAGAATTTCTTCCTAATACCTAATCTAAATTTTCCCTCCTTCAGTTTAAAACCGTTACCTCTCATCCTATTGCTGCATTCCCTGATAGAGTCCCTCCCCATCCTTCCTTTAGGCCCCCTTCAGATACTGGAAGGCTGCTATAAGGTCTCCTTGGAGCCTTCTCTTCTCCAGGCTGAACAGCCCCAACTCTCTCAGCCTGACTTCACAGGAGAGGTGCTCCAGCCCTCTGATCATCTTCATGGCCCTCCCCTGGATTTGTGCCAACAGGTCCATGTCCTTTTTATGTTGGGCGCTCCAGAGCTGGACGCAGTACTCCAGGTGGGGCTTCACAAGAGCAGAGTCACATGAAACGTGAGGACACAAGGCAAATTCATGAGGGCATGAGCATAGTTTTGTTGCAAAAAGTTGCAGTGCAAGAAGCTGGAGACAGGTCGCCTCTGCCCTCGTAAGCAAGCAGGCTCTTTGAGTTCTCTGGTACGCATGCTTCTGGTGAGACAGATCTCTGAATTTATCTCCTTTCAAAAGAAAAGCTTTTGGAAGTCACCTTTAATTTATTAGGTCTTTCCTCAAAGAGGGGCCTCATCCTAACAGTCCCTTGTCAGCCACAATTTATCTTCTCTGTTTTAACAGTTTTTCATGTCCTTACAGGCAGAGGTTTTCCAGGTTTCTTCAAGGACATATAAAGATTGCTATTTAATGCTCACCAGTGCAATTTGCGTTGCTTCGGTCTCGTGAAGTAGGAACGCAACCTCAGCTCTTCAGTTTGGAGATTGGATGGTAACAGGAATGGAAATATACAAATGCTGAACCTTAATTGCACTTTTCATATCATAGAGTAAAACCTCGTGAATGTTTACTAATTAGTCATACTTTTAAGCTAAAAAGCCACTATCACAGATTATCTCTGCCTGTCACAACAAGCTCCTGGACTTCAGCATGCAGCCTTACACATGCGCAACTCCCGGAGACCTCTTTAAGTGAAGGCTTACCACTTCATTTATGCATCAGAAAAAAAGAGAAGATGCTGCAACAGGTGCTGAACAAACTTGTGAGTTTTCTCTTTCCTCACTTTTTTTGCTGGATGCAAGAACTGGGTACGGACTGGAAATACGTGATGTGCTTCTTCAATCAGTGTGGGGGTTTTCCTGCTTTGGTTCAAATTTTAGAGAACTTTTAAAGCAAATCTCCTGATCACTTCCCACTTGTTGGTTTGCATTGTGTCATGATTATAAAATGCACAAACTGCGGGTTTTTTCAGATTAAACTAAACTGGAAGATGTGGGAAGTCCCTAATGAGTTCCAGCCTGTAATGACCATTGACAGGACCAGACTGGAGCTCTTCCAAAGTAAAGCATCCTGACTCATGGATGGTGCCAACTTTCATTGTTATTACCAGTTCCATCACTCTACAGATCTACTTCTATTGCACTGCGGTTCTTGTAAATGTAGACACAGCCTTTTCTGCACTGATTTTCTGCCTTTGGCTCCTTCTGCACAGCAGAGTCTTCATTACAAGCTGGGTAACAGTTCTCTTACTCAAATAGTAAAGGTGAAAGATTTTGTATAATCTTTTACCTCTCTACTCTCAGGATATTCATATGTTGATAGATCAGGAGACTTAGAAACAGAATGAAAGTATTCAGATGCTGCACTTTTAAAAAGTTAAAAGTCAGGACTTGTTAAGGATAAGACCAGGATATTTTCAGACATAAGTTTGGGCTCTTCCTGTGCTGATTGAGACAGCTAATAAAATTGACTTGGTATTTTTTTCCCAAGGACTGAGGTGCGTACAGTACCATTGACTGTGAGGACTTGAAATGTGCTTTCTGAGGACTTGCAGTACCATTGACATCTGCTGAATTTGTAATGCTCAACAATTCAAAGTCTAAAGCCAGAGACCAAAGACCAATGCCAGATGCTTGAGGCAAAAGTATATTTCCCCTTAGATTTTCCAAAGGGGAAAAATATTGGTCAGGATGCCCTTAGTAGTCTTCCCTTGGTGACTGCGTGCAATGCAAACAGAATCACGCATGCGAGGGCTGGGACTGGGCTCTGCCACTGTGAGGGAGAAAGGCAAAGGAAGGTGGAAAGAGAGACACTTTCTTCCCAAACCTTGGACTCTCACGTTACTTTTTCAGCAGTGTGATTTTCATGGTTTTACTTGAAAACACACTGTTTGGCTTATCTGGTTTAAGTAGCTGGTTCACTAGTACAAATTGAAGGATCCTCCAAACGTTTATCTATCTATCTCCATTTCCCTGTGGGACGTATGATACAGAAAATCACCTGAGCAGCTATGCCTTCTTATTTGTAATAAACTCACACTTCAAAGCAGTGGAGGCCAGGGGAAGTAGACTATAGAGAAAAAGATGTATATTGCCACTGAGAATCCCAAATATGTTGAGTTATCCTTGGGCAGACGTGACAGGATGGGTCCATCAGCATAAGTCAGTGTGGCCCCACTGTTACAAGCTGCAGTCTGGCTCTGGTGGCCACCAGATGTCCACGTATTTGCAGTGGAGCCTGACAGCCCTCATGAACCACAGTGCCCCATTGGCCTGCAAGTACCGCAGTGCATTTTGTCCAGGTTTTGCTGTTCAGAAGTTAACCAGTTTCCCAATCCAGACGCCACTTCAATAACATTTGCTAATGAATCAGTTTAAAAAAGCATGTTTCTGCTCTTCCATGTGTGAGGGAATTTCTGCAGACACATACTACTGACTCCCTGCAAAGACCAAAGGCAGGCTTTAATGTTCCCAGCAGTCTTGCCTTGCCTGGGTAAGGGTTTAAAATCTTTCTTGAAAAGTCAGAAAATCACTGTGGATATTCTCTGAAGACACTTTCCTGGCTAATGCACCGCTCCCGAAAGGCAGCCTGCGAGGGAAAACCTGAGGATATAGCACCGAGCATTGTCATGCAGGAACTGTGATAAAGCTGAACGACATTTATAACATAGCCCAATATTACTCTTATGTTGGTCATGAGATTAGATTCCTTCTGAGGCATTTCTCACCCCCATTTGCATCTTCGTGGTGAGAACAAAGCAAAGACAAATGATGGCTCCCACCGGTGGGCAGAGGACAAGGTCCGTCCCCTCTCTGCCAAATAATTCTTACGGGGTTTTGTGTGAGAATAGGCATGTGTGTATAGCTTTGATTTGTTTTAAATGCCGTCTCAGTCATTTATTTCTGAATGACTTCTTTTTTATTACGTGCTCCCTATTCCAGCATGAAAAGAGCTAAATTACCTCTTTCCTCCTGCTCATCCCTCCTTCCCATCACTGTGACAAGAGGACTGCTGGTTGTTCAATCATCTTGCTAGCGCCACCAGGCAGTACACGCTCTGCTCTGTTTTGGCGGATCAAGAGGAATTCATTACTCTTTTAAAAGTGGTCAATACGTGGGCTAATAGAAGGTCACTCCAGAAATTATTCCAGTGCATAAAAATATGGATGCTAGGGATACCGTCAAGTCTGCACAAACCTAGTGTGCAGTGGTAGCTTTCAACAGCGAACTGAATATACACCGAGCAAGATTTACACCATGTATGAGAGAAATGCCACCATTTTTTACCCCTAAAAATTCAATCATGGCTTATTCCTGGAACCATTTAACCACCTTAGACTTGAATGGGCTCCTCAATACATAGAGAGGAGGTAGAGTGAAGACAGAGAGTGAAGAACAGGGACTGAGCACAGAAGTCAAAGTTGCAGGTGGCCCTCATGAGAGAAAGATCGGAGGGAAGAAGCCCCAAGGCCAGCCCATGACATGGGATTACTAAGAAATATTCATAGGCTGTACAAAAAGCTCCTGGAAGCTGAGTCAGTCTAAATTACACCCCACGTCCCCCTGCTTATAACCAAGAGTATCAAATATTTCCACTGAAAAAGAATGAAGAGCAGAAGGAAGACACTAGTGGATCTTTTCATTGTGCTAAAAACACACTTTTATTTCATCATAAAGGCATATTTACCTTTCCAGCGGAGTCTCACATGAGGGCAGAATCTGGCCTAGGCCTGGGACATATTAAGGGGTAAGTCTCATTAAAATGCACACTGGGTGCCATTAAACAACACTGATGTTAATGAATATATATGTGGCACCTGGGATTTTAGGCAGACTGTGGCTCCGTCTCAGGAGCTTGCCTGAAGCCACTGTGCACATACATCAACTGTCACTGGAAGCCTGGGAGAAAAGGGCATTGTCCTGCTGCAAAGCAGCGTTGTTGACCATGCCCCATGCTGGAACATGAAGGCAGCGGGATCACAAACACCCTACTACAACCATTACTGACCCTCATTACCAGCTGAGCTATGAAAAACGAACAGCTTAGTGGAACAAAATGAGTACAGCCCAGAGAAGTTAGCCTCAAGGAGGGCAAAAGGAGGAGGAAATGCCCTTCATCAAAAGGCTGATGAGCATATTTTTAGGAAAAGGAGATCAAGGTTGAGATGCACATAAGAGCCACATAAAGGCAGAACTAGCCAAGCTTCCATGTGGAGAAGAGGTGATAAATGCACTTTATTAAGTTGTTTCTAAAATTGGAGCAGATGAGATAAGCCTTGAAGGAGATACTCATTTAAGATTGATGTGGAATAAGTGCGGAGAGATAGCTGTTGAAAAGACTGCCATAAACCAGTTCTCCGAGTTGTCATTCACTAGCACTCCCCGGTGTTTTCTAATAAAAATAATCTGTTAAAATCAGTCTCTGGAGACAGCTTGTCTTTGGCTGCCAGCGCAATTTCTCATCATTGTTTCACGTAGTAAATGCTTTTGGAATAAGTCAGGGATTGTTTGAAGAAGAGGCAACTTTGAGATGCATTTTTAAGTTATTGTTTTTCATACTGGCAAAGCACTTTTATACAGCTTTAAAACAGGAAAAAACGGTTACAAGTTATGAAGGAACAGGGGAAAGACTTTTTGTTTTAAAAAATGGCAAATAGTTAGTTAGAGCTGCTTAAGTTGCTGATGGCTATTCCTTCCATGTACAAGTTTGCAGTACCACACAGCAGTGGAGGGATGTAGCCTTGCGCTAGCGTGGGACTATGGATGAGCTGGAGCTAGTGAAATGCCTGTAACCCCACAGGATAAACTGATAACTAGGAACTGCAAAGTCCAGTGCAGATGTCATGCCGACACGCTGCTAAAATCCTTGCTGACACAACTGCTGTGAAGTTAGTTACCTAAGGCAGCAAAGGCTGCATTGCACAGAAGAGAGCAGAGACCACAAGCAGCCTGGCTGGGGCTGACCGTACACATGTCAGTGTCCTGGGTTCAAAGTCAGGGAGACACAGTTATGGTCCCTCTCTGCTGGAACTGGGGTCACGGAGATGCAGACCTTGGGCTGTATCCTGAACCCATGGATGGTAGGCTCTTTGTGCTGCATCTCTTTCGTTTCCCAGGATTCAGGTAACTGCTCGGAGGGGAAACACCAGGCCCCCCTCCTCCCCCATTTCGTCCTCTCTCCCATTATTTTCACAATCCCTCCCCAGTAAAACAAGAGCGCAGTGACATTTGGGTTGTAAAGTGGAGCTGAACTGAAGCTAGAAAACTTTCAGGAATCCACAGCGTCCATTTCTTCTCTGTGCCATAAACTTCTACTCGTTATTTTGCCATTAAGTTTGAGAGATGGACAGCAGAGTCTGTCTCTTCATTAGTGGCGATGCAGTGCCAGGACAAGCCCCCAGCTTCCCTGGTACGGTGCCAGGCCTGGGGGAGCCGTTAATAGTGATTTTTCTGAGATGGCAATTTGAAATTCCAAGCTGGTTTCACTAGTGAGACATGAAAGTAATTTTTAACTCTTCCACATTAGTCATGATTTTGAAACTTTTAGTGTGAAAAAAAGCCATTCTCCTGCCTTTTATAGCCTTGAAGTGATTGCTAGCAGAGTTCAACTGCAGGAAAACTTCCAACTGTAGAAATGTGCAACAACCATCTTTCATAAAAATAAAAAAAAAAAAAGAAATACTAATTTTTTTATAAGGATGATATAAACCACATTGCAGCTACCTGGAAAAGATTCTGCTGTTTTTCACTGAAAAAAAAAATGTCATCACCTATTAAAATATTATGACCAATTCTAAATGAGGCTTTTAGGTGCTTCTATAAAGTGCAATATATTACCTTATTGCTGTAGCAGAGGCCACTTAAAAGTAAATAAGCTTTTATATGCATTTTGCTAAGGGATTTGTTCATTTTGGGCCACCCTCAGCAGGAGCAAGATGGACTGTCTTATACAGCTCCACCTGCTGCTGCAGGAGCTGGGAGATGTGAGGCTGCTTCAGACCAATGTACACCCTAAAAGCCAAAAGAGGGTAGGGGACAGCCCAGACACCCCTTGGCTGGGGATTCCCCTTGGAGAGAGGGAGAATCTGTGCAAGTTGGCCAGCAGGAATTCACTTCTATAGTTTTCCAAGTGATTTGCAGGCTTATATCCCTATCGTTAAGTGGTTTCCTATAGACAGACTATGAGCACCTGAGTGTGAGCCATGCACCTCCAAGAAGAGACATCCATGTCAGCCTCTTCAGGATCCGCTTTCCCAATAATCTCTTTGTCCCAACTTCTCATGGATGCATCTTTTGTATGGCCCACGTGATGTTTGCGAAGGGCTTTGCTGTGGTGTGTGGATGAAAAGGAGCTATATAAATGTAAATTTAATGTATTCATTTATTCTATATGAAAGGTTGTACTGAAGGCCAGGTAAATTACACCCACGGCATCTGCCTGTCAGCTCTTAATGTCACCCACTCCAGGAACAATAAGTTTCCATATAATTTGTTAAGCATGGTTTTCTTTTGTTAGTCCTTGCAGACTATTTTTAATCAAATTGCACTTCTCCAGGTGTTTTCCATCCGGCTGGAACCACTCGCTGACAAATTCAAGGAGCCTGATTCATTACTACCTGCGTCATTTGCCTGACCTTGCCACGAGACCGCAGTGGCAGCATAACGAGGGAGGTTCGTTCTTCTGGCACAGCCCCGGCTTCTCCCAGCTCACTGCTGAGATCCTCAGGAGCCGAATCCTTGCCCTAAAACTTCAACAACCTGCAACAAGAGCAAGTCCTTTATCACTCGCTCTGGCTTTACCTGGAGTCCCTTCATTATTTCTTTTACTCCCCTTGAAAGTGTGTGGCTGTCCCCGGCATTGCTCTCATTATCCCTCTGTGAACACTGGAAAAGAACATATTTACATTTCCTGACACACTCAGTATTCCTGTCATCGCCATCTCCCTGAGCCTGCCCTGACCTTTGCAATGACCTTTTGCAGCAACTCTGTTCCAAACACTTTTTCTTCTTTGCTGCTATCTCCTGTGCAATTTTGGCTTCATTTTTCCAGCTCTGTTTTTGTTATTATTTTCTTCTTTGCTCTTTTATGCTCTCCTATATAGGTCCCTGGCTGCAGTGGTGACCCGGCAGCCCTTTCAGATATCGCCTTCTGGCCTCAGAGCTCCCTGCCGCAAGCCTCACTGTTGTCCGTAGCGCTGCTGGGTACTGAGTACAGGGAAATTAACGTCAGCTACAAGTGAGGCTCAGCGCACGGAAGGAAGTTTTGCTCGTGCAACTTCGGAGAGCTCAGCTATTCCGCTGCTGGGATGTACGTGCCACTGGCCTCATGCAGAGATGATATGTCAAGAGAAAGACAAAGCTTACCACTGCCGGCATCGCTAGCGCTGTTGTTTTGGCCTCAGGCTAAACCCAGCTTCGAGATCTAAAACTATGTGCACCTGTGGCCCGGATCAACGTCCCTTCAGCTTGACACACCTCCGCATTTCTGTGTCCCAGGGCCCGCAGTGCTGCCCACGCTTCAGACCCCCAGGGATTCTGTGAGACGCAGGGAAATAACCTTGTTTAGGCTATCGCAAGATTGAATTTTCCCAGCTGAAACTACATGGAGAGACACGAAGCCTTGGAGAAACAAAAGGTGGCTTATGATAACTTGACCTGGGCAGAAGTTCCAGACTTAGCTCTGAAATTTGGGCAAACATCATTCATACCGGTGTGGACCGCTGGTTTTGTTTTGACACTCACCTGTAAGTAGCTGCAGACTCGCAAACCTTGTCAAGCAAGTTCTTGGGTTTCTCTGCAGAGTCAGTAAGTGGTGGAGCCAGACCTTTAGCTGCCGAAAGTAATAAAACTCCAGTCAAGGCAGTGGATTTGCACTGATTTACATTGACATAGTTTACAGTCCACAAGAAGAAACCAGTTTATTACATTCCTGAGAGTAAAAGATATATTATTTGGAAAGCAGATACAAGAGCTACTGTCATCCATCCTCCTTTACTGGTGTACCAGGATTGATGTGGTTCAGAATGGCACCTATTAATCGTTTTCATTATCTTATTTTCACCTTTTTTTTCATTTTGCTAGCAGGCATTTTTTAACCATCAGTGCTGCTGGAGAAGGCTGGTACTCACGTTTTGTACTATCAGTGAGCGAGTACCTGGCTGATCAGAGAGAACAAATGCTGCTCCTGCAAAGGTCTCTCCAAATCCTTGGAAGAGGCACCCCTAATGTCTGGGAGCATCTTGGGGAAGCAGCCCAAGACAGACAGATGCAGAGCTGAGCGACACAGGTTATAGCCTTACTTTTGCAAGGAGTCCAGCTAAGGAGTCTGGCTAAAATAATACAAGCACTACAGTGAATAAGACCGATGAAAACAGGAACTGTAATTTCACCCAGGCAAACTGAACAGCAAAGGCTGATGGCGCTTCCAGTGTTGAAAGCTGGTATTATGGTGTTGCAGCTAAAGGCACTCCCTTGAAACCCCCTTTCTCCCCTGAAACCAAAATAAATGCTTTAGGCTTCTGCTTATTTTTGTAGCCTCACAATTTTTTCTCTATTTTTGGGAGCAGATGGAGTGCAACAAAGCCAGTAACAGTTCATGCATCTGACTGCTGCTATGGGAAATAGATGGGGGGAAACGGGGTTGAAGGACATGGGGAATTTGCCAAACAGTTGCTTGGAAAGTAGCAAACAGCTCCAATAAGTCCAATAGAGCTAATACATCCACATAACTGTATGTGCCATCCTGCCTGAGCACTTAATTACGTGACTGTTTTTATCTTCAGATGGGAACCCATCTGAAGTGTTTATATCTCCCTCTGGATCTGGGAAGGAGGTTTGTGCTGACCACACACCAATCTCCTCATATGGCTGCAACACACAGATCAGACACTTCACACCAGCGTGGCTCTGTGAGATCCCTTCAGCTTTCCACACCAGCTCCAGCCTGGCATCATTGGTCACTCCAAGGTCCCCCTTCCCCAGGACTCGCTGGGGAGGAAATATGGAGAAGGTGTTGACATCTGCTCAAGCAGAGAGTGATGGGTGAGGAGGATGAAGCAAACAGCCTTGAGACATAGGTGTTTTTCACAGGTATCAGAATAGACTGGGCAAACAGAGGGGTGCTGGCAAAACAAGGAGCAGCTGACAGCCAAATTGTGCAGGTCATTGCAGGTCTTGTAACTCAGCAGAGTGAATTTTAGTTTCTTTATTTAGGTTAGCACAAAAAAGCAAGGGGGAGCGATCACCTGGCCTAGCAGCTGCCTCACGAGAAGAAACTACAGTAATAAGCATCTAGCTTTTTAGTAAACTACAGTAATACGCATCTAGCTTTTTAGTAAAGTAACAAGTTCTAGCTCTACTTTAGAAAAGAGTTGCAATGGCTACTGCTTACCTACCTTGCTAGAGCTTTGTTGTCCCCCTTTTAACAAAACTAATGTTCATTAATTCATCTGATTTCTCTTTGCAAGTTAGGAACATAAACTCACCAAGGACAAAAAAATTTTGTAGATCTTTTCCTTGTTTCTGGCACACACCATTAAGCCTGAGTGCAGCCCTTGTTGTTGCCAGTTGAGTTCTGGCAGATGGGCTGCTCTTCGGAGCTGAGGTTTCCAGGACTAAGCAGCAGCTGAAGAAGGAGCGTGAATACTGAGATTTGGAATCAGGCACTAAATCTTTTGGAAGTGTCACCCTTAAAGATTGCCTATTTCTTTACCGGAGCAGTGTGAGAGGCTGCCAACTTGATGCTGTTTCCTGGAGACCAGACACAGAGAAGGTCCTCTGCCTGGTGGGCCAAATCCAAGCAGAAGGTCCTATAGGCTTATTAAAGCTCAGTTAGATGACTACCAGTCTCTTACGTAGTTGCTTATCAGCTGCCCTTTCCAGCTGCCCATTACTCAGCTAGAAGGAAGAGCTGCACAGAGCCTGGCAGCACAGCTATTGAAAGCAGACCTTCTGCTTCCTGGGTGTGCTCAGCAGTGCCTTAGTCTATTTACTGTAATAAAACTATAAGAACCAGGGTGTGCACTGGCATCCCAAGACAGACGGTTGAGAGAGCACTAAAAGTATCCTAAAGTAGATATAGTTTTGCTATTTTGGATAATCTAAATAGATTTAGAAATTAAATAGATTTTGGAAGACATTGTACCATGAATACCACACCTCCGTGGACAATTGAACGTATCAGCAGTGAAGTGTAGTAATTTACAGAGTTGTTCCAATATTCCAAAAGCTGCTGCATCTACAGCACATTCAAGTCAAGACCTCAATAAAGCCTTCCCAGGGTGTGTGAGCAGTGCGGCACTCGAGCTGTGCCAGTGGTGCAGCGCTCTCAGCTTTCCCTTCCTATCTAGTTGGTAGTGTCACCCACCTGAAGCTGTAACTACACTTCCTTTCAACACTGGCTTACACTTCAAAAGGACAAGCAACGAGGATTAGCACTTCCCAATTCTGCAGTCTCAAACTGGGGGCAGCAGATAATCTGGTGGGTCAGGCACTTACTTTCTGGAGTCATTTTGCTTCTCTCAGAGCAAGATGTAAACGCGCTGTCTCAAACCCAGATATCGGTGTGGGGAGGAGTGTTTGTGTGTTTTACACCACCAAGAGCCTCCTTGCTTGGGCAGTCAGGAAAGGACGCCCATTGTCTTTCTCTGGAGTAGAGCCATGGAGCTGAGAAGGGACTGAAATGCCCACGGCTCAAGAAAGGACAAGTAGCAGATAAATAGCCTGCTCTGGGCTGTCTCCAGTAGCCTGATGTATATGTAGAGTTCAGACAGCAAATATTTGACAGTGTGTGTTTGTCATGCTTACAGCATAATTTCCAGGTCCTGTTCGCTTCCCACACATCCCTGTATCCCACTCCTTTGATCTGGTACTCGTTACCTCTGGCTGCGGGAATGCTCAGCCTGTATTGGGGGTTAGCGACAACTCCAATTCCCAGAATCCAGTCAAGACCTCACCTCAAGGAATAGCCATGCATTGAGGTTTTAGCCAGAGTTTCTCAGTCTGCCCATGAGCAGTGGACCTATATTGGCAAGCTATTATAAATAACCATTTTGGCCTCCACAGTGGATGCTCCATCCTCTCGCCATTGTTTCTGTACAGAGCCAGAGATAGTTGTAGATTGTAGCTGGCCTGAATCACTGGAACTAAAACATCAGAAGAAACACTGTCTTAATCTGAATAGGCTTGAGCTAATCAATTAGTGTAAAATAATGTAAGCGGATAATTAAAACAAGTAATGAGAAAGTAATAGGAACTGCATATCTGAGTCCAGTTAGTGACTTTGAAATGCTTTTGAAAGCCTGAGTCATGCACAGGGTGCAGATACTAGAGATTGTTTAGTTAACAAGGGGATGCGGTCTCTGACAGCTTGTCCGTGGGTGACTACCCAGAGGTCTTTCTGCATACACCCTGCTGAGACCTGCCTGCTTTTCTCCTCAGTTCTGGGCAAGCTCAGACACATCTTCCTGCCCCAGATGGGAATTGCTCCTCTCCAGAGCACCCGCATCTCTGTGGAAGCACATTATCATGTGCTGTCACCTCTGCGTGCCTTCCCTCCCCAACATACTGCTGGAATTAAGGCTTGAATGCTCCTCTGCATGTGGTCTTCTCAAGCAAATCCACTGGTGGGCTCTGTAAGGAGGGGACATGCACGCGGGGATGCTAAAGTGAAGGAGAAGGAGGAAACCATTTCTTGCACCACTGTAATTTCAACTTTGAAAACTTCTGAGTCTTAGTCTCTGGGGAATGAAGCCAATTAAACTGCAATCTGGCAAGCCTACGAGGCATCCCCTCCTTTCAATAGAAGTCCTTTTCTGAGTGACATGAGCTGAGTGGAGGAAGACTAAACAGACAGGAGCAGCAGCAAGTTGTTTCTAACTGAATAACTGCAGTGTTTAATATTCTGGTGCACTGTCAGTGAGAGGTGATCATTTTTTCAGAAGAAAATACACTGAAACTAGAGAAAACTCTGATTTCTACTTTTGCAATCAGATGCGGCAACACCTCCAAGTGTTTCCCCCCCCCTTCCCCCCCCCCCCCCCCCCCCCCGATTACCTAAAAGGCACTGTAGCAGAATTCAGAAAGATGCAGTCAGTCTGCATCTTTTTGCTTGGAAAAGAAAAACAGATATGGTTGACACTCCCAGTGTGATGTTCCTTAAGAGTACAGCTCTCCAATCAGCTAACATTCACCCAAGCACTTTCAAACACAGAAAAGACCCTGCTGATGAAAAGAACTGCTTTTTGCTTGTGTTGATGCTTTAAAAACATACCTGCAGAGCTGCCCAGAAAGCCTACTACGGGCTACTACTGTGATATACAGGCTACCCTGTATACGTCCTTCTGTCTCACCTACTGAACTCTGCACTGAGCCACGTGATTAGAACCTTGTAGTTGCTGCTATTCATACCCATACGGGCCCAGGGCTAGAGCTTGTCTTCCACTTTTTGATTTGCAGACCACCAGAGGCTGAGAATCGACCTCATCCCTGGTCCTTGTGGTTAAATGTGCCAACCTGAACGTGGCTGGAGTCTTTGCCGAGCTGTAGGTTTTGGTATGTGTTTTGCCTCAAGATACAAAAGAGGTTTTGGTACTTGGTATTTTCCCCAATGTGGGGAATCAACAAGTCATCTTTCAACCTCCCATCTTTGTTAAAATAACCTGCCTGAGCTATGTGTCTCAGTATAAGTGCTTGAATGCTTTTGCGGATCTTTTCTGCCCCTCTCAATTGTCTTCAAAGGTGTTGTCAAAATAAGATCAACAAAATGGTACGCGATACACAAAGGAAAGTCAGTATCTCCCACCTTCCTATTTATATGCACCAATCCACCACTTATACCTTTAAAAAATTCTACTAGCAAAGGTTTTATCACATCACTACATTAAAAATGTTTGATCAGTTGCTGGCTCAGTAGAGGCCCAAGAACCTTTCCAGGGGCGACATGATTCTGCATCTACCAACTGTAGCCCAGGAACGGGCACATCTTGCTTTCCACCACGACCCATTACAAATTGTTGAGCTGTCACATTTTGTCAGCAGAGCAATTATACTCAATTTCAGACTGCTGATGGAAACACAGAGCGGTGCTGGCCTTGTACCAACATTTGCAAACCCCACTGGAAAAAAACCAGTTGGATGACAATTCCCCACTGACAAGTAGTTTTTGAGCTGTCAGTTCGGCAGTCTGTAAGCCACTTAACAGGTGCTTCAGTGATACTGCAAACTGCTTATTTCTCTGTGCTGTTTAGTATTATCCCTTGTGATTTCTGTAGGATCTCAGGAAACCAATGATGTGGGGTCATCTTTATGGGAAGAGGAATTAGACTTGAGCTTTTGAGACATGCGGTGGCAGGAGCGGGGGAAGGACTACAAACTAACTTCTAGTTCAGCATAGAAATGTCTGCTTGTCCCCAGACTCTGCCCACCCCACCCTCATACAGCGCTTCCTTTGCCAGTCCCATCTCTGCCCAGCCATCTTCTCTGGCCACCCCAAAACCCCATTCCCCCAGTGGTCTGGCAGATTGTACTTTCCTCTTCTCCCTAGACCAGACTTAGAAAAAAAACCCTCCCTTTGCTCCCCATTTTGAGAGCTTCTGCACTGGGTGGTCACTGTACCAAACTCACGGACTGTGAAATGGCATTGAGAGTGCTCTGCCAGCTCAGCCACCACCGAGCCATACCATGGCAGTCGCTAACTTCCAGTAGCCTGCTACAACCAATATACAGGGTCTTGACATGTAATTTCAAGCGGTGAAGAAAGTTTCTCACAGAGGAAATGAGGTGAGTGGATACCAAGCAGAGCTACCCACAGGTCAGCAGGCAAAGACACTTGGTGCAAGTCTTTCTGAGTTAAATCATGCTTGCGATTAGCTATGATATACACCCGCATACAGTCATTGAAGAACTTATTCTCTGCATCTCTTGGTCTACCAAACCCTTAAAGTGTGTTAGACTGCAGCCTCATCTTCCAGAGCTCCTGAGTTTACCTCAATTCCTTCATTACCACCTCATTTTCTTGCCTTCTCTCTCTATTGATGAGAGCAGTCACATTTGTCTGATTCTCCAGCCAGCCCCTTTGACTTTCTCTATTGCAAACATCCCTTTTCTGGCTCCCCCCGGCTTCATCCTTGTGCACTAGATGCTCTCGTGTGATAATAAGTCAGGACTTCTCTGTGAGATGAGTGGGGCATGTGGGCTTGCCTGTGCTGATATATCCCACTGGTTTGCACTCTTGTGACCTCACCTCTCATTCATTTGTCCCGGTCACCTGTCACAACTTGTTTTTTCACCTCTACACCCTTTGGAGATGGCTCTGCTGCCAAACAGGTACACTGCTGGTGATCCAGCCTCTGGGTAAAACCATAACACAAAGCTTATTTAACAGGAATAACATCGCAGAGCGTACTGTTTATCCATGGTGCCTTTTCCCTAATTTCCCTTAATGAAGGACTTGATATTTCATTGACAACCATTTGCTGAAGAATACAAGCTTCATCCTTCACACTGGTAAATCTTAAAACAAAGGACTAATTCAAACAGCTTACAGTCAGCCTGCTGCCAGATCAAGGGCTTTATTCTGAATTGAGTTCAAATTCCTCATGGTGCCAACACAATGAAAGGCACTTGGTTTATTAACATGAAAAGAATCGTTTCTACTTCAGATTATCTTATTATCCCGGGAAGGGAATTCAGGCAGTCTGCTCTATTACATTTGATGGCTGATATTAAACTCATCAGACCCAGCTGTAAACTCAGACGCGTTTAGCAATACTCAGATATTAAAGAAGGCCTGACATTGTGAAATCTCTTGTTCATGTTTGATTTGCTGGGTCGGATGAGGAAGACTGCCTCCTCTCCAGTGCTCCCCAGTGCCCTGCTCTGGCTGAAATCGGATGAGTTAAGGGATGGGCCCTAACAAGGACAGCTATCGTCAGGCCTATCCGAATTTACAAAGGCTGGCATGTTTATGGTATTATTGGTATTCAAAAGACTTAATTGCTGCTTTGTTTGGAAGAGAACTTTAAACACTGAAAAATACCCATGGGATAGTAGGACTCTCTTCTCTCTTCAGAAATGTGTCTCTCTTTCAGGGCATCCTACCTGCTGAGGGGCGGTGATTTTCCTCACTTGCCAGGCTGGGTTTGAGGTCTGCAACTCTCTTCAAGGCATTCTGCCTCTTCCCCTCTTTATACTCTGCTCATATGGCGCTTCTGCATCTCTCTTCATACATGACATTCGCAGAAACAGTTTCCTCATACATCTTCACCCACATCGTTCTTGGAAACATAAACATCTGCTGAGTTGAAGGGGTGGAGGGGCTGCATGGCCCAAGTGGAATGAAATATTCCTTCCCACACAAGCCATAGCAGACAGAAAAGTGGCACAACCAGCAGCAGGGACCAAGCGGCCACTGCTGGACAGCCAGAAACTTCTGCAGTGCTTATGCAGGGAAAGAAAAGTGGAAAGTCACAAACCCAAGAGTGAGAGCTCTTTTAGAGAATAAATGCCTAAAGCTCACCTCACCACCGAATGAGGTTTTGTCTTGCTTCCACAATGAGTGCTGAGGCTAGTGGGTTTTAATGGATATTTAAAGGCTAAATCAGGGGGGCAATGGCACACAGCATCTGAGGACACAGTGTACTGCTTTCAGGGCTCCGTACTTGCAGGCTAATCAATGCAAGTCCAGTTCCCACTGGCAGCAAACCTACCCAGCAGGACTGCTGTACTGGTTCCTGAAGCAGAAGCCAGGATACAAGCAAATCTGCTGCCGACATACAGAGCATAATTGGAAACCCTCAGCCTAGCTGCTCGCTCATTAATAAGAACAGATTCATAATGTACCTGGCTCCTTCCACCTGCTCCTAGTCTATAATTAGCAACTTGTGCATAGGTGGCGGCACCGGTAAATTACTTCCAGTCTTCAGTGACAGTAACTCGTATCTGTGAGAAGGATGTGACAAAGGCACAAGGAATAGGGATAAACGGCTACAATAATGCAGAAAGCCATTAGCACTAAACAGCAACAATAACCCTTTGTATGTCAGCACTAGCTCTGCCTTCATTTCTATGAGTCTCTGTTGCCTTGTTGGAATTACAGACAGATGTTAGCAGCTGGGAAAGGCATGCACCGCACAGCAGTCAAACAGGCTCCTTTTACACAGGTAGCACCAGTGTTGAGGTTTTACCCCTTGAGTCCTCAGAAAAAAGCCTGAAAACTGCTGGGCTTGCCCTGGACCAGGGTGCCTGGCTGCACAGATCCATTCCGCCTGGCCCAGGGCTGTCAGGCAGCGATTCACCCCATCCTCACCATCTGAAACAGGTGCTCAAGTCTCCTTGCTCTATGATCCAACAAAATCACACCACCTGCGCCCTTGGGACCACATTTCCCTTGGTCATCTCCTTTCACTGACTCTGCAAGAAGACCTCCCAGCAGAGACAGGATCATGTTCTGCTTTAGGGATGCTGCTGGTGGTAGCATTACCCATGCAAGATCCCACCATAGCACCTGCAATTCTCACACGTGGAGATGGGACCAAGACTCTTCTTTTGGCCTTAGATCCTGTTGTTACTCATCCTTACCAGGTCCTGCCACCATGGACCTGAGACGTGGTCCACACAAGGATGTCTGTGGCTCTTCTAGTTAGTGATTGCACGGGGAATAATTTCTCCCTGCTCTTGGGCAGCTCTAAGTGAGTTCTACCCTAGAGAAATGGAAATGTTCATACATGTGAGAACACTGCTCATTATAATTCGTAGGAATTATCATTAAATCAACACATCCTCAGGTTCTGCAAATCCCTGAATCTGTTGCTGAAAAAAAAAATCAAATCTGTCTAGTCTTTTTGATTGCAAATGAATATATTGAAAGTGTGCCTCGTTCCTTTTGAGAAATCAAAGCCTTTTTGATTGAAGCTTATTTTCACACAATTAGCTGATGCAGCTCACACTTTAGACATTTTCAAATTCTTTTCACTTTTCTAGAAAAAAGACATAAATCCTGAAAAGTGTCTTTCTCCAAAGTCATCTGTCCAGGCTTTCAGTCTCTTACATTTTTTTGCTGCCAAACTTTTGATTAATAAGATGAAAAATTGTGTATTTCCTTAGATGACAATAACAGGATGACCTTTCTCCTGTCTCTTCTGACTATAAATACAGTAATAAAAAAAGTGTTTTGATGGCAAAGAATTAGATTCAGGTGCTGATAATACTAAAATACTGTAGATTTATTTTGTAAGAATAATGCATAAATCATGCTTCCCATTTTTCTTATAACCTCTCAGATGTTTCATTAGGTGGTAAGAATTCTGAAAACCTGTTCCTTCTTTTGGTAGCTGAAAACCTGGTCCTTTTTCTGACTTGTCTCTCTGATGTTTTGCTTTGCGGAGTCTCTTTAGCTGGAACAGTATTTTTCTCTTGCTGTGAAGTATTGCTTGATGCTTGCCTTTCAACCCTAGGAAGAATTCTTGTTTGTAATTATTTCAAAAGTTCAAAACTAATTTAAAATGTAGGTAACACTTGGAAAGTGCAAAGGAAAAGTTCAGATCTTTAAAAAGGAAAGGAAAGGAAGAGGAGGGGATGTGACAGAAATACAGTTCTGGTGCCATTTGAGAGTTAGCCATTAATAAATAAACAGAAAGTGTAACAATTGATTCAAAGTCTCTGAAAAAATATACCTATAAGCTTTATGCCTGTCAGAAGTGTGGAGGGAGAATTTTCTGAAATGTTACAGGGATGTGGACCCCCAGTACACCAAACTCATTCGTGAAAAAACAACTTTTTAGAGGCAAACAAATGCAGGTGGAAAAAGAGAGAGCAAGAAAGGAAGAAAAAAAAATAGTTAATTTTCTTTATGAAAACATTAGAGCGCAAAATATTTTCTTAAGAGTTACAAGAAACTCCAGCAGAGGAGAAGCTGTACCAGAGAGACTTGTCAGATTAATGCCTGGTGGCAAAATACATAGTGTGGAAAGAGAAAGAGATGATAAAAAAAAATGGGTATAGTCACAGACATCAACATCAGGGCAAACTTTTCCACTGGTTCAGGTCAAAATACCCTACTAGTGCTCACCATCAGAGCTGAAAAAAGTGAAATTAAGGAAGTGCCTGCAGGCTGCGTGTCCCCTCAAACCCACATTTTCTGCCATCCATCTTTACAGGGACTTCTTCTTATTTATGGGCAAGTGCTGCTTTAGGTAATTTACCGGCATTAAGAAGGAACTGATCACAGATGCTCCTACTCCCACCAACGCTGCTTGCCGGGGAGTCCCCACTGTCATGCCATCAAACACTACGGCTTGTTAGAGTAGAGGGGAAAAAAATCAGCCTGTGATGCGCGGCCCTGCAGCCCAGCCAGGTGAGACGGCCAAAGGGAGCTAACCCACCTGAGAAGGGTGGCCTGCTCTCCAGGACTTGGCTGCGTTTTATATTCAGTCAATTATGAACATCCAAAACCAATTAAAAAGGGGAGGTCAATCTCTGTTTATAGGACTCTATTTGATCTATGTAAATTTTAATTCAATTTAATTTATCTTTTGATTATATAAATCTATATTAATTTATTTCAACTGATTGGACCACCGGGCTGTGGCACTGTCAAGATCTCCAGCAGCTGGAGGTCTTCTCAGGCCTCTGAATGCCTGTTGCTTTGAAGCTGGGGCTTCAAGCTCTGAAGACCTAACACTTTTATGAGCAAAAATTCCCTGTGCTGTTTCTCCCAAAGCTACACACTAGTGTTATCCGCTCCCCTGGCAATTGTGCAGCACTGAGGCTGGTACTCAAATCTAAGCACACGTTTAAATGCGTGATGGATTTAGGGCGGATTTTGTCTCCTTTCATTTGGGCCTTCCTGCTGCGTACTGCTCAAAGTAATGCATGTTCATTCGATACGGTGGAAAATAATCCAAGCAGACATCACTAAGGGCACAATGCTAAAGAGCAACCTCTGAAAAGCTCATCTGCACTGGTGACCCAGTGAGGTAGACTGGATTTTCCATACACTCGTAATTAACCACTGTTTCATTCAGTATAACTTTAATTACCTCACGGATAAACAATAATCTATTTTTCTGCCAGATCGTGCTGAAAACAACTTAAATTTTTAACAACTTTAAAAATGTACTTTTTATCCAAAGAGGTGGCAGACACACAGCTGCGGTGCTTTCTCTCGTTACATTATTCTTGTGGTCTTTTCCACAAACGCCTGGGTGTCTCTTAGGTATTACTTTTTAATCATCCACTCTCATTACATGCAGTGTTTGCTCCTTTTTCATTTTATAGCACAAAGCCAGAAAGAAGGCAATTAAAATTCAATAATGGTGCAGTGCTTAGACACTCATTAAGTAGTCATTATGTAGTCTGGAGACTCATTGTCTTCATGAGAGTTCGTTTTCTCTCTCTCGGTGAATCTCCTCACCGCAGTATTAGCTCGAAGCAGCCAGCACGATGTGAATGTGAATCCAGACGGGTTCATGAGCCTCCTGACCCAGGCACAAGTGCTTCCGTTGCCTCCTGGACATCTACCACCTCGGATGCAGCAAACCCCTGGGGCTCCTCCAGCAGCACCGAGGAGATGCCCAGGGCTGGGGCTGCCCTGCCTGCCCCCGGTCCTGCCCTGCCTGCCCCCGGTCCTGCCCTCCTGTCTGGGACCGATGCACCCTAGCAGTGACTCCTGTCCTCCTCAGGTGATACAAGGATGACTTCAACGCTCTGGCTTGACTAACACCCCCTCCCAGAAACACAGCCCCCAGTTGCCACGACAGCTTGTAGAAGGACACGCTTCTCAGCATGAGTGACTGCCAAAATCAGGACTCGCGGGAGTCAGGAGCATTCGTTGTCAGCATCAGGAGCCAAGCTCCTGCTAAAAGAACATTCAAAACAAGCAAGCTTCATTTTGAGGTGGGAAAAAAAAAAGCCTCACTGGCAGAGATAGGATGGCAAGAGTATGCCACTGATTGTCAGATGCATAAAGGCATCAATAAAATAATGTTCACACTCAAACGCTCTCTTACAAAACAGGAGAAGCAGCCTCTCTTGATTATAAGGATTGCCTCTGGACAATAAATAACAGCATCTGTTCTCCAAACTCTGAGCATCTTGAGTTTGCTTTGCTTTCTGTCCTTGAGGAGGCAGGGAGGAGAGAGGACAAGACAAGACAACTGAGACGGTTCAAGCTAGGAAGGCTCCGCAGCAGCTTTAAGGAGCAGTTCACTGGAACTCACTGAGAGCAGAGGGAGCAAACCCCAATGCATTATTTAAGACTACCCTCACACTGCTGAGCCTTCACAGACACAGATCAATATAGTGGCCTGTACCAGAAAAAGGAGTCTTTGATATGAAAAAGAAATAAAATAGGATTCCTATTAGAGATGCCGAGGGGAAATAATACAGCCCAAGGGAATATCTGCATGCCATGGTACAGTAAGGCAGTCCCTGAGGGAGCCGAGCAATTCACAGATTCCCAGCCCTTTCGGCATAAAGCTCTGGCATAGAATCACTTCATTGCTAGCCCGTCACCTGCACCCTTGCTTGCACAGCCACGGAGTCACATTTCATGAAATAATGGGTTTCTGTATTAAAACTCATTTCACCTCTCACTAAGCATCGCATCGTTCTTCATGTCTTGCCTTCCCCCGAGACCCACAAGTTGCCACCGACTGCCTGGGCCGGTGTCAGGTGAGGAGCAAGAGGAGCACTCCAATTTGTAGGCTGCTTGTTGCATTTTACTACACATGCTCAGGCTACTTCTCTGAGCCATCCTCCATTTGTCTTCCTGCTTGGTACCTCAGCTGGGAGGTCTCTGAGGTTGGGATTGCCTTGGGGCTGTTTTTCTCAGCATCAGATGCAGTAGCTGATCACGACTTTGGGGTTTTTCCCCTCAAAGTGCATTCAGCTGGGCATTTACCTGCTTGTAAGAATTTTTCTGAGCAGTTGGCAGCCATTTAGTTTATCAAGAGAGAAAAAGTATTCTTGAAGGTTTGGTGATGTGCTGTGCATAAGGATATATACATACCTGTATGTGTATATATATGTGTGTGTGCATGTGTAGACGTAGAGAGAGATGATAGATAGCCAGACAATTCATGACAGACTCACAATTCATTTCTCTATACAGATACATATACAGAGGTAAAACATTTTCCGGCTCCCTAAGACAGACTGCAGATTCTAAATGCGAAAGTATATTGACAGTCAAGTCATAGAAAGGAGTAACCTTCTCCCCTTCCATTTGCCATTTTTCTTTAGAAGTATTATTTCTTATTGTTTGCACACCACTGCCTTTGTACTTTGATAACAGCTACCCACGTATTAATGAAGATGACAGCAAAACTGAGCCCATTTTATCTGTGGGATGATAGTCACAGTGTGTGTATTTCTGGTACGTTGCAAAACATTGGGAATCCCTGGCCAGGTATCATCTGGTGGAATGGATCAATACATTTAAACCAGCTGACTAAAGGTCTGTTTTCCTCAACTGATCTTTCTGCTGGGAAGTTTATTCCCATGACCTGGTTTCTGCTTCCTGACCTGATGGGGTAGTGACCAACTACACAGTGCAGGAATACTGAAAACCAGGTGGCTTGGCTGTGGCTAACCTTTTGTGAACAACTCGAGACCAAAACCTGTCTGGAGAGCTAACATGGCAAATTATCTGTAAATAAGGACTTACATCTTGTTTGCTGTGACAAATCAAACTGGTCTGCCTCCTAATCCAGCTGTGGACGAGACATTGACAGCTCTGCTTCTTATCAAAAAAAATTCAAATATTCTTTTTCCCTTTATAATTCAAGCACCTTTTTACCAGGTTCAAGGCCCCAAAGCATTAAATAATTACTCACCTCGCTTCCTTTGCTTGCAATATCTCTGCATCAAGTAATACAGCTTCTAGCACTTTTAGGAGAGTCAATAAAAAAGCAGCGAGGCTGTTTGATGCTTGTGAAGGTTTTTGGTACAAACATGTAAGTCAAATGGGACCTTTTATGAAGCCCTATCCACAGCAATCTAATATCTTTACATTTATTTCCTCACATTTACTTCCATCAGCTCTGTTGCTTTTTTATTGCTGAAGATCCATGATACTAACAGTCCTCCTCCTTCCTTTTAGATTTCTACTAACGACCACCAGCAATGGGATATTGCTGGAAATGAACTTGCTTGCATTTCATATATTTTTTCACATATAAAATGCATTTCATATATAAAAGACAGTGACTCAGTCTTTTCTTTGTCTTAAGCCCTTTTTCCCCAGCAAGCAGAATAGATCTGAAAAATTAAATTTATGTTATACAAGATCTAATCTTGTAAGAAGATTTTATTTTTTTTTTATGGCAATTCATTCAATTTGTCTAATAGATAATGTAATGGATTTGATCTGTTCCTCTCCTTCTATCAATGCTTTATTAAGTTAGAAAAGGACTCTGCACTTCTCTCTATAGATTGACATGTTTGTGGAAGAGTGAGGCCTGTTAACAGCCTGACGGGGTTCAACCATTGCTGAGTGGACTTCATGATACAATGACTCTTTTGTCATCTCCTGCTTTCTTCAGACTTCTTGCATTTCTAAGGACCTACTGATCTCTAAGGATTCAGTACCGTACTTTTTCTGTTAATTCAAAATTTACTACTTTCTTTTTATACTAAACTTGACTGCAGAAAGATAATTAATCTGATAACGCTATATAAAAATTATCAGTATGGCATCTAAGTAAACACTGTTACCTTTAATACTCACACCGCTGCACCAAATGCAGCTTCACTAAGCTCAGCAGAGAGAGTCTATCTGGCACCAGCCTCCCCACCCCAGGGTATGTAAGCTGTTCTCTGTCACAATTTTTGATTTATGCATCTATATACGGTTTTATAAAATCTTCATTAATCTACTTAGTTTGAAGTAGTTCAGGATCAGTGGAGGCTGTTATAATTTTTAGCCGGTGGCGACCTCAAGAGAAAATTTGATAGGGGATTTGGGAGCGTTGGTGCACTCATGTGTAAGGCAACAAAGGTTTATGATAACAATATCACACACAACAAGAACAGTGTAGGCTATATGTCATCAAGGTAATATTAACATGATGAGAATATTTAGTTGTTGTATGTTGGAAAACAGAAAAATATGGCAATTGTCTGGAAAAAGACCGTGTAGCTTTTTTTATATCCCCACATGCCCGTCTCTGCAAGCCTGGGGACAGCACACAAAATCCCCACTGAAGGATACTTACGGTGCAGCTGCAGAAGTGTAGGAGGATACTGGGAGGCCTTTAAACACCTGTAAAAACAAAACAAAACCCAGTTTTTTGGAACCTATGAAACAGGTTTTAATGAGCTGCAGAATGGAGTTGAATTCCTGATGCATATTCTCCTCCAGGGCATGGAACGCAGCATGGCAGAAGACAAATTCACCGGGTTTTATCAAGTTCTGGTGGGGATAGATCTCATTGTCTCTAAAATAAGAGCCGGTCCTGGTCTGGATGATGCAATTTCAAACCCAACAATTTGCTGAGAATTTTGGAAGGGATGAGATCTGAAAAAGGTAGGGCTTTATTGGAAAAAGAGAGTAGATGCAAAGGCATATAATCCGATCTAATGCTTTTCTGAAGTGAGCCTCAACAGAAACAGTGATGTAAGAATTTCTGTCAAATCCATGGGATTTATCTCTGTGCTTTTACTACAGTTCAAAGACAAAAGGTTTCCTGCTGAGCTTAATACGTATACCGCACTGCCTAATTGTGGCTTGATCGACAGAAAACCAAAACCAAAGTGTAGTTTAAGGTATATAACCAGTAAAAGTAGTAACCTCCAGATCCTCACACGGCTTGAAGTTCATATCCTGCAGAGAGAAGAAAGCGACTGAAGGGACTATAAAAGGCACTGTGATTTCTTTTTTTGTGTGCAACAAGCAAAAGTACTGCTCCTCAGAGAGCAACCGTTTCCCTAAGTGTAATCTGCATGGCTAGACCATGTTTTCCAGGCTTTAAAGGTTGCCCTTTAATGATCTCCCTAGAGCTGGAATGCCTTAGAGAACTTGACCCATCCCTATGCAGCTCTATTGACCCATCCCTATGCAGGAAAGCAGCATGCAAAAAACGTCTAATGAGGTGTTCCTCATTAATAAAAAAGAACTGATTGCTTACAGAGGCTGTTTATGAAGTTTTGGTGATAAATTACTCTAAATCACAGCTGGAGGTAAGTGTAGTAGCCAAGATTATCTCCCTCTGGCATTATTCTCATCCTGTTGGTTACTTATTAGTTGCTTTGTCAACTTTTTAGTCCCTGCAACATCCAATAGCTCCTCCTTTATCTTGGACTTTGGCACTTCCGTTTTTAAATGGTCTTAAATGAAGTTGTGTGCAAAAAATATGGAAGAAGTACACAGACACAACATCAAGAAGGATGGGGAGTGTAAGTACAAGAAGAAATAACAGAAAAGAGACCAAAAGCTGACTGAGAATTTGTGCTTCAAACTGCCTCTCCACCTGAACCACCACATAGAAGAAAAAAATATGTTTCCCTACCTCAGTGAACATCTGAGTGGATTTTAGTCTCCAGTTTGTAGCACTCTGTGTTCCGAATAAAAGCCAAAATCAGACATGCCAGACTCTCCCATTACTTTGAGTTGGAAGTATAATGCCACATCTTCTGTAGCTGGGAATGTCCTTTGCTTCTTCAGTTTGTGTTGCGGCTGAGTTAGATTAAGATGACTCTATTTACCTTTCCCTTTAAGTCTCTAAAATCACGTCACAAAGACAGATCCGTAGTACTGCTTAATTTACTATCAATATCAGTAAATAACTCATCTCAGGTCAAATAGCAATGTTTTTTTGATATTCATATTACGAATTTCTTTCAATTTATTTAATTTAGTTCTTTAGCCCTTTAAGAGTTGTGGCACAAAAGCAGGAAACATAAGGATTATGATAATGGCTCAATGCCTAAAATTAATTTCATCCAAAATTAATTTGAGATTCTACTATAGATTGTACTACTTTGTTATCCTTTAGCATTTTACACAGATGGATGAAGGAACTCAGAATGCAGAATAAAGAAGGAAGAGGTAGAAGGAAAACGCCAGGTATATAATCAGAGCATGATATACAGTTGAAATCAGCAAAAGTGTGAGGCATATGAAAAAGGGAGCACGAACACTGAGAAAAAATATTAACGGTAACCACGTGCAAGCCAAAAAACCACCAGTTTATTGTTCCATCTGCGTACAATGAATTTGATCCAAAACTCTCAGAAGTCACAGTAAGGATTCCTAGCCAACATAGGGAGCTATAGCTCAGGCCTCATGTCTCTATACATGCACATGTGTACGGTGTATGGTCAGACATCTTCCTGCCTCTATGGATATACACACCTACCTCTGGGTGCGTGCATGTATGTATACACGCAGGCATGTATTTTCACAGTTCCTCTGAAAGTCATGCAGATTAAATGCAGTCCTTTTGAACACTGAAGAATAACAAGAGAATTAGTGGCTGAGAGGCCGAACGTAGACATGTATGTTCAAGGGTAAACCTGCCAAAGTACAAAAAATAAGGGCTTAAATGTCATGAGGACCAGCTATCATAGGAATGTCACGAGGACCAGTTTTATCATAGGAATCAACAGCAGCTGGAGTCTAATCCTGCACCATTTCCATCAGAGGCAGCTTTGCCAGCGATGCTCTGAGTGTAGGACTGATGCCCGGCCAAGGCCCAGGACAACACCTTTCTTTATGACCTAAGTGGTGAACAAGGGATGCTGGTAACGGTGAATCCTTTCCTTCACTGTCACAAACATTTGTTGTTCTTCCTGCCCCTGTAATTTGTACCATATATACCCACTTCTCACCATGGTCTGGAATCTTAAATGGAGTTTACCCACATGCTTAGGTACTACGTTACCTTCAGTAGTTTCCTCCAAATACCTCCTGTACTTGCTCGCTGGCCTGAAGAAGGCAGATCAGCACATTCACTCCTCCTTGCCATTTACAGTCCTGTTACTGACACATATTTTACAACTGAAGACGTTCTTCTGAAGCCTGTAGCTGCTCCTCAAAGTACAGAAGCTGATCCACTTCAAAGCAATCGCTTGCTCTAGCAACCAGTTTCTCCAGACATCTCCTGATCTCCTCCTCACTGGCATTCTGCTGTCTCGCTTGCTTGAGATAGCTGTACACAGCCTCAAATACCTCCGCTCCCAGCTTCCCAATGGCAGATCTGGGGATAAATATTACATAAAGGTCAAGTGAAAGTAAATTCACATTATGTATTAATACAAGCAATAACTAGTACTGATTTTTTTCTAAATGTTGTAGGTACCATATAATGAGGCCCCTTATTTGTCTGACAAGGACAGTAAAGTTTCCTTGGGAATTTCTCTGTGATTGTTCGTTATACAAAGAGCCCAGGAGTAAAAACCTGGCCACAGCAAAGTCACGGGAAGCATGGCCATTGTTGTTGTTACAAACCAAGATTCCTTTTCATGCCAAACCTAACATAACATTTTATCTACAGCAAGCCCAGTATACCCACATGTATTATCGCCTCTGGATATCATTATAACCAAAAGGAGCAACCCCAGTCAAAAACACACCAGTGGAATTTTATGTGAACAAACACATTTCAGGATTCATTGCTTTATTTCAACTTCTACCAAATAACAAGGAAACCGTTGTGCAAGCTCAGCATGAGCTAACCAACGTTTTTTTCTTTTCCTACAGCACTCTCCTTTTATCGGAAGACAGATCTGTAATTCAGTGGCAAAGAATACACTCACAGGATCTTAATGTGGATTTATAATGATGATCCATTTGCAAACTGCAAGACAATGAATAGAACTTCTTTTTAAAGGCAAACATCATTAAATTCCTGTGTCACAAGCCACAGGTGACATAAAATTTTCCACTCGGTGATGGATTCATAATATTTTTGATGAAAATATTGGAGTAATCTTCCTTCAGCATATTAGAAACTATCTGCCTGCTCCGCACACATCCGCCACAGGCACTGTGCTGTTTTCCTTCTTCTATATGTTAGAGAAGTTGATATTTGATTGTCTTTAACTTCAGACTTGCACATTTCAGGAGTAATGATGCCCTTCCCTTAGTCAGAAACTGAGCTGGACCAATTGGGATCACCTTGTGGAAACATCTGCAAATTGTATTAAAAAATGTCTTATTTTGGTTAGGTAAAGTTGTGGTAACAAGCTTTCCTCCCACTAGGATTTTTCCAGGATTTCAAGAGTATTTGGGTTTTTGGTTGGTTGGGTTTTTTTTTTTTTTGCTGGGGGGTGTGTGTGGTGGGTTTTTTTCTCCAGAAAATCCATCGTGACATGAAGAGGTCTTCAATAAACCTCTTCAGCATATCTGAATAAGGTTGCTCTGACAAATTATTCTTACATACTAAAATGAACTAGTGGTATCTGAGATTCTAATGCTCTCACATATTTCTCAAGCATCACACATATTGTGTCTCTAGCATGTTGAAATATCTGATGCCTTAACACTTTGCTTGGTGGTAATTCTTTTAGTCAAAAAGGAGGTACTAGGAAGTGAACCATGTAGTATTCCAAAATTTCAGCCTTGAGTGTCTGTGCTCAGGTTTGCCTTCCGCTGAGTTTCTGTCACACGCTGCTTTCTACAAATTTCGATCACAGTAAACTGAGAGGATGACCCACAGAGTTGTCCCAAGATGGGAACTGCCTCATCTATCACCCCACAAGTGAGCTTCCTACTACTTATAAAGGAGCTGCTGGTGGCCCTGGACTCATTCTGCCCGCAGTCAGGCTCCAGCCAGCGCCTGGGCCAGAGGGCAGCAGGGAGCTGGGGCATGCTCAGCTTCTGGCCATGCCAAGGATCGCCCTTTCTGAGCAGTACAGGAGCAGAGAAAGGGGTCAGAGCTGTCTCCTGGTGCCAGCATTAAGGCTTAGCACTCTCATACTCTGCACTGGGTTCAGCACAAGCACACACAAGACTTCCCCAAAGCAGCTTAAATGGTTAAACCTACACACTGCCCCCCAACACCACCACATGCTCCAGTTGTACTTTTTTTGCTGATATTGTGCTGGTTTTGCTACGTGTCTAACACCAGGGCAAGGCAAACAGTTCTGACCCGATAACACAATTCACCTAAAGGGGTAGCTGCTTTTCATCTGTGGTCACCCATTGCTGAGGAATAACATCGTTACAGTGAGACTGCAGGCAGTAGAATTTCCACATTATGTAAATTCCTCCATTCTTAGAAAATTGTTTCAAAGAATTTTAGTTTATTGCTTCTTAAACTTCATTTGGTGTGAAAGCATAAATGCAGAACCACTTTATTAGCATATAAAAGACTTCTGAAAAACCCTGTTATTATATACAGTAGGACCTACTGCTGCTAAAAATGGACAATACATCTAACATGGTATTTTTGCCTGAAGGATATCCTAGGTGACTGCTCTGATCTCACAAGGAGGAAACACTTCTCCTCACATCCCGCCTGCTGTCTGCTTTTCTGCAGCTTGGTCGTGCTCAGCTGTGATCCCCACCTTCGGCTACATATTACCCTTCCTGCTGCCTCCTGACACAGAGGCGGATCAGGAACTTGGGGCAGAGAAAGCCAAGACCCGGGATCAGAAGCCACGGGGCCAAGCTGGAATCTCTGCAGGTCCAGACCTGACCCAGTCCTGCTTCCTGTAACGAGAAACTGCCGTTTTTTTTTTTTTTTCTTTCTACCAATGGTGCTGTTTAGGGAAAACTAAAACTCTTGGAAGTGATTCATTCTCAGACACTGGCAGCCTAGGGATTACATTAGCACAGAAAGCTAAACAGGGATTTGTTTGGCAAATAATGTACATTTCTTCACAAATCAGAAATATCACGGTATTTCTCTCCAATGGTTAAAAATGAGGACATGAGAAGCTATTTTGAAATCACTGCTACTTCATCAATGCCTTTACTGACTCCTCTCTCCCTCTTAGACAAGTACGTTTAATCTTTTGGCAGTCCTGTCTGTTTAAAGATGAAAATTAAACAAACACATATCTTGGGAGTATTGCTACTGCTAATAAATGTGACCTGCAGACTTGAATCTTTTCAGTTTAGCTTGGCAAACATGCAAATCAGCTAATCTGTATAATGGCTGATACAACAGTATTAGGGGAAAAGTGATCCTAGGTTGAAAATTAAGGGGTAGGTAACAAAAATTATAACCTGCTTTTACAAAAGACATCAGGCTCCGTTTGGACTTGAGCACTGCATTAATGTGGGTCTGCTGCCACATCATGCATTTTCTGTGACAGGAGCAGAAAGGTGGGATCTAAGACAGTAAACGTCAGACAGTACTGAGTGAATCCATCATCCTGATGGAGGGAGAGTGGTGGTGCCTTCCTGGAAAGCGAGGTTTGCCCATTACAGCTCCGATCCTGTGCTAGGGGATATTGTTCCATCCCTGTGAAGTCCTACAGAGGCACAACTAAGGATTTTGCACCTCCCTTCTGTTTACAGTTATTTCAATTTCACATGCAATCTGGGAAACTGGCATTTACAGTTTTGAAATGGTTAAAAGCCTTACCATCAAATGTGCTGTGAGAAGAAGTACAAAGCTCCCATTTGGCTGTTGTTTTCTGATTTACTGGCATTTACTCTCTTTGTGCTATCTTATAGTTCACTCACCTACAAACTCACTGCCTTCCCCCCAGAAATGAGCCACGATCCCTTTCTCAGCCAAGTCTACACAAGCAAAGGGGGTACCTGACATCCGGGATTTCATTACCCTGACAAGATCCGTGGGCCAGAACCCCGTCCCACACTGCCCTAAATTGTTTTTCACTATGCTGAAATCAAAGGAGTTACATCAGTCTCTACCAACCAAGGGTCTGACCCAGGGTGATACACACTAACATGCTGAAATGTGATCTCTCAGATTGTTCTTTATTTTGTTCCGCTGTGTTACGAAGGCTTAGATATACAGAGGGATTAATTGCTGGCATTTGAGCACTCTTTCCTAACTTTTCAGCACCTTGTTCATGCAATGAAATTTACAGCTCTGTGGTTGAACTCTATTGTCTCTGTACAACGCAGTCACCTGAAAAAGGCATTTACCCAACACAGCAGCCCATGACAACTGAAGGAAGGTATATCCTAAATCTGACACTTGTCTGGCTTTATAGTAAAGTTGGGAATCGCCTCTGTCCACCCAGGACAGACAGCAATTCAGCATGGCCACATAGGTACCCATTTGTCCCCTTTTAGAGCATTCACCCAAAGATCTGGAAACGTGGGGGTAGGAGGAGATTCAAGCCCACACCTCCCAGAGCAGAACCATAACCACCCATCAGACAGGGGGACGAAGGACTCTCCTTCACATTCATTCTGATTTGTATGAAAGCTGATGTATTGGGCCAGAATAGAATGAGACATGATGGAGGCTAACTCTGGATAGATTGAGGACCAAGGACAACACTGCAGGTATGTGCAAATATTATTTTTATGAAACAGTCCCTGGATAAAATAGTATGTGCAGTCACTGGAGTCCTTCAGTCCTTGGGACTGAAATCCAGGTTGCCACATGGAAGTGAGTGCCCTCCTTGCAAACTACAAGAGATTCAACCGTGAGCCCAACTTCCCTCACTCCTTCTGGCTGCAGGGAGCAGTCCCAATGTGCCAGGCAGAGAAGGCACAGGGATGGGGACCTCCACAGCCTGGAGGCATGCTCTGACCACCAACCTACTGGCTGGATGGCAGATACTGCCAGTCCCCACGCTGTCATCCATGGAAGCTGTGGTTTGAAATAAAACGCCTCTTGCTGACAGCTTTTCTGCAACACGCAATCCATGCCTAGAGAAAATTAACTGGAGCAAGCCACAGAGGCAGACGAGATATCTGATTTGTGGATAATGAGGGGTCTGGGCATGAGAGAGACTTGGTTCTGTCAAGGGTAAGGTGCTTCTGAGCATGTGAGAAGCGGTATGAATATCAGCAAAATCATAGGCACTTACTGCTTTGACTCACTGCCAGCGTGAGAAGGCAGCTAAACAGGAGCCTTGAGAATCGCAATTTTATACTCAGGGTGTCTAAAAATATTCCAAGTCATTTAGTGGATCTGGGCCCAAATGAATTTGTTGGGCTATCTGGTGATTCGCAGTTGATTTCCTACGCATCGGTGCAAAATTACTAAAATTTGACAATATAATAATGTTGTGTTCTCAACTGGCTGAGGAAGTTGTAAATCTTTCCCTGGGTGAACAAAACATTTTCTATTATCCCGTGGGTCTTTATTTTGACTATTCTGCTACTAGCTATGTATTAGCATTTCCTTTCCGGTCTGGAGATCAATTACAACACACCTACCTTTATGCAGCACTGACAAAAGCCACAAAACAAGATTAATGCTTAAGTTTGCGCTCCTCTGTGGGCGTTAGCAGCTGGGTTAGTATTTCTCAACAGCTTGTCATTGCCTGCCTTGAAGGATAACTATGACACAAATCAGCAGCTAAGGAGGTTTTCAGCTTCTCACTTTCGAATGTCATTCAGCATGATAGCGACTATCACTTAAAACCATTCTGCCCTCCCTCTTCCACCCCCAAAGGGAAGCAGCACTTTCTGCTCGCAAGCACAGAGTTTTCACTCGTGTCTCCAGGGAGCTGCGGTGTGGTCCACGCTCGGGAGCAAGGAGAGGGTCTGCGGCTGCCGAGTCACCACGCTCTGGCACAAGTCACTACCGAGCACACCAGAAGGATACCATGAAAGTCCCTCTGGATCAGGCATCTCACTGCTGCCGCAGCAGACGACAAACAAAGGGCTCCTAAGCCAACCACAGAAAATTCAGTTATTTCAAAATACTAATGTTATTCATGGCAACCTAATGTAAACCTTAAAAAAAGAAGCTTTCTGTATATGGAATATCCATTCCAGTGGACATTTATTTATCCTTTCAGATGCAGCCAGGCCACCTGCATCCTACACCAACAAGCGTATTGTAAATCAGGAGGCAAATTTGTCGTGATTAGGGCTCACGGGGCATGAAAGCGAGCGCGGGGATGTTTGAAAGAACAATTTTAGCAGATTTCACTAAATTCTGTTCTCTGTAACTCAAGGGTATCCCTATAGAGTCCAGCAGTATTACTTAAGATTCCCATCAATACAACCAACTTTGATTTGTCCCCGAACGTGTTATTTCTAAGCTTTTGTTTATTAACCTTCTATTTCTCTTTAAAACAGAGCACAAACCAGCAGTAACATGAATCTTGGTGAAACAGCTTGTTACATGTATCTCCTGAAATGACTCTGCGAAAGAATCAGGAAATTACATATCTTTGATCTCATACAAGATCTTGTTTTCTAGCTGTACCAGAAAGTCTTCAAATGCTACAGCATCGCATGGTTCAGTAAACAAACAGGTTTATCTCAGTTACAACACAAAAGGTCCCTTTCCTCTCAAGTTAGCTTCCTGTCATTTGGTATGTTGGCATTACTGGCTGTGAATGATTAAAACTTCTCTGAGACTTGAAAGAAAGTGCTCTGGGTTCAAAACTGCATTTGCAGCAAAGCTTGTCTGTTGCTCTATAAAGACCCTTTGAGATCTGCTAGGAGAAGTGCATTATAAGGTCCATGATTATTTTTTTTAGGAACTTATTGCAAAAGCTAGGGCAATACCTTTCTAGTTCTGACAGCTGTTCGGTCTTGGGAATGTGAAAAGTATCGCAACGTCTAAGAAAATGGTTTATTAAAACAAACAAAAAATGGAAATTGAAAGAAGTATTATATAAAAGCCAGTAAAAGAAAATCTGAATTGTTAATATTAGCCCCTACCTTCACCTTCAAGCCTCAGTGGACTTTGACTTTCACCACATTACTGCTGAATGAAAATTTCTTCACTTGAAGACACAATGATAATTTTCATAATTCATCCTTAATTACTTCATAATTTCTGAATTAAAGCACCTTAATTTGATTGCAAACAAAGCTCTCTGATGTCCTACTTCAAAGACCGGCAAAATCTAAAGCATATTTAGAACATATTTTCCCATGAGCTAAGTAGGATCTTATTATTAAAAGCTGTAGACACACAGCTGAAGAAATATCAACAATAATATTCTCCCTGCATCTCATTTTCTGAGATAAATGAATTTGTAAAATAGTAATTGAAGCTGACATCTGCTCTTGGAAGAAGCGTGAATTAGAATTTAGAGCTGGTAGTTGAATTCTAGCTACTACTAATTTAGAATATAGTTTGTCGTAAGCTAAATTTTGTTTTGTTTTTCCCACAGAAAAAAAACAAGTCACGACAAAACATGGTCATTTAAATCAAACCTGAATATTGCAATTTTAAAGTCTTCCTATATTAACAAATTTACTGCTGATACTAAAAATGAAAAAAAGAAACAAGTTTGCTTATATAGAGCTATTTTTCAGGAGGTAAGAAGGGTGAAAATGATAGTACAGTCCCAATGAAGAATTATCTGAAACACACTTCCCGGGGCTGCAGGCTCTTTATACACACTCTGAGATTTCCTAGCCTTGGAGAAATTATTTTAAAAAACATCCTGGTTTTAACAGTGTCACGGCATACAAAGAGTCTTTGAAAAGTCATCAGTTCAACTTATTCAGCATCATTGGTCAAGATCAAGCGAAAATTCAAGGCACATTCGATACATACCTGATGCCATCTACTCTGTTTATCAATGCTTTTGTTTAAGATAAATATGTCTGAAGAGCAGCACAACACACTGCTGCTTCTTGAATGTGGGCACACAAGGATACAGTAGTTATCTCTGAAGTCAATAATTATATACAGCTCTCATAAGAGTTTAAGAGTAGGAATATAATTGCAATCTCTTTTGTTCAGCTGTGTGGTAATTCAGAGTTAACGCTGATTTTCTCTTACGTGGCTTGAATTTGGGGGTGGTGGTGTCTCTCTTGATTTAGGATCTTGCACCAAAATGACAGTTATAAAATTAACAATTTGCCCATCAGAGAAAGGAAAAGATACAGACTTATCCATTTCAATGAAACAATCATAATATTACATATTACTACATATATATTTTTGATCAACCTGAGCACTGTCTTTAGCCACATTGTATCAAACGTTAATATTGGATGTAAAAAAATGCATTTCTAAGTTACCAATAAACCAGTCCCATCAAAAGCCTGTCAACATGTCAAGCATGTCAATGGAGAGATTAATGTAATCATCTGGTATGGAGCTGGACAATTATTGAGAAAAACATCACAAGCCCCACAGTAATTTACTAACAAAACCTTCGGCCGGGCTTGGGTATTGTACAGCAACAGGGGGAGATGAAGCAGCACTCAAGCGCTGAACTACGCTAAGTAACTATACAAGGTTATCATAAAAGTAGTAATACTTTTAAGTAACCCAATCAAAAAGACATATTAAAAGTTAAAAATAAAAACAGCTGCTGTGGATTCTGAGATGCCCAGTTATGACAAGTATATATGCATCTATGTATGTACACATAAAAATACATACTAACATAGGCACAAATAACTGAGTAAAGTTTTTGTACATCAAACGTTTGGGCTTAGTTCACATCTATATCTACTGGAAGGGGCCTGAAAGTAGGCCAATTAAGTCCACAACTTCTTTCAGGTCCGTTTCCACACCTGTAGCCCTGGAAAAAGTTCATAGTTAAGACCAAGTCACGTTCTGGTAGAGGCACACGATGACTACACCATACTGCAGAGGAAGAAAGAAAAGCAATTATCAACTATGGACAGTAGATCTTTGATTTTCAGAAAGGCCTAGAAATGTTTATGCACTCAGTTTCTTCTGGCTCTTCATCAAGCTTTACAGAGGTATTTAGACATCTAAAGAGGCAGATAAGAGGTCTAGTCCTTTTGATTTTTTTCCCAAAGAATAAACATTTAATACCTAAAGATTTTTCAGAATAGGACTCTGGTCATTCCTCTCTCTCAAATCTCTTGGAAAATCAAGTAATACTACATCTAGCTGTCTGAAAATATGGTATATAAAAGACTAATGAAGATTTCTATTAACCCTAACAGAAACATAACAATCAGAATATAGTATCTAAATAATTTATTTCATCTAGTAGACTCACAGAGATAAAACCCAAGCTTGCTGTGAAACATGACTGAGCCAGAAAAATTACCACTAAGCTAAAGTGTATTTTTGCAATGCTCAGTTCTTCTCTTCAGGATCAAAAATTATTTTTCTGCAGAAAAGTTAATGGAGATACATCTGAGGTGTTACCCTAAAACTAAGAGCAAGGTTAGGCCTTACAGGTACTATTATCCTCTGGTTTTATCCCAACCTTTGGCCATGTCTGGTTAAAGTAAACGTGCTACTGCAAACGTAGTGCAGTCGGTTTGGTATCTCCAAACTCCAAAGCCCAACAACTCATGAAAACAAGCTGCTCAGCAATGAGGTTCACCGCAGAAGGAGACAGACCTGCAACAAAGCCACCCCCACGCTGCTGCACCCTCAGAAGTGGCGGCTGCTCCCTTTGGAGTGATGGCAAAAGCAGTGTTTTGGGGCCTGCTAACCTCTCCTTCATGCAAGACAGTCTGCATGTTGCCCAAGTCTCCGGTGTTTTATCCCGTGGGTATTGTTTATGATAGCAGCTCTGCATTGCTCACCACCTTCCACATGGGGAACACGAGATGTATACCTTAATGACTTAACGTAGACAAAAGAAAGAAATCACTATGTGCTGATTGGGAAAAAAACGTGGTGAAGGAAAGAAGGAAAAGGACAGATTTTCCTTACAGACAAGTATGGTATTAGAGTAGCAAGCAGATGACGACAAAAGCAATAGAGGAAACGGTAAACATTGATAACCCTGGCAAGGGTTTGGTCAACGCCCTTTGTGTATTCCCTACCTATTTTTCTCCCAAGTGCCTCTGTAAACTTCCCAAGGTTGCAATGCTGCATGTAGTAAACACTGTAAAGATTCTTCAAGTGCTCCTGGATTGAAAACAGACCACATAATTTATGCCACATGAAAGCATTCTCATATTTGCAAACTATTGGCAAAATCCAGGTGCTAGAAAACTGAGCAGCTCAATCTGTGTATAATGTAGGCACAGCACGAGAAACTAGGGAAATCATGCTTTTTGTGCAAAACAAAAAGATGCGTTCGTTTAATTCTCCTAGTGTTTTGAATGTTTGGGGCTACTTGACATTTTAAAATGAGTGAGTCTATACTTATAATTTTATGTGTTTTGTTACTGGATAAAAACTCTCTCTAGTGCTAAAGCAATTATGACACTACTGTCCACTTCAAAAAAATTCTTAAAAATTCAGGATAAGAGACTGGCTTGTGAATCTATGACATGTAGCTCAGTAGAGAAGCTGAAAAAGTCTGAGTTTCCTTTATATATCTAAATTCACAAAATCTTACACTTTAAGGGTTGGACCTGAGGTTTAAGTAACATGCAAAATGAGCACCACGATGAACATCCCAAGAAAATACATCAAAGTTTAATTGCATCCTTTTGTATGTTAGCTAACAGATACACTCACTCTAGCTACTGAGTTTGTTCACTTCATTCATTCCAAAGTGCTAAGTAACGCTGCTAAGAACTGCGAAATGATGGCATTGACAGGTGACATGCTCTTCCCATCCCCCGATGCAGAATGGAGAGGAGCAGTGTAAGCTTCTCAAAGAACAATCTGCGACTTGCAAGAAACACAAGTACAGGCAAAAGCAAAGTGAATGGTCACCCAACCTAATTTTATACACTTACCTTAGTTGGCTGCCACCTTTAGCACCAGCGTGAGAGAAAAAAAAACTCTTACAGGTAAATTCAGAATAGGAGCCTAAAACATAGGTTCTGAACTATCCTGTGTCTTTCCACAGAGAGGGCCCAGAGAAGTTCATAGGCACCTAGGAAAGGTTGCTATAATTGGGCTGTGTGAATATCCTCCTGCATGACTACTCCATTCAATGCCTGATTAAGCCAGGCAGTTGAATATTTGCATAACCTTAAGCGTCTGCTGTCTTTCTGAAGACGATGGACTACTTCTGTTTAACATTATGAACATGCTGAAGTACTTTGCTGACCTGGGGCCTTAATCTTTGGCACCTTTTTTAGGACAATAAATGAAGCAACTAAGCATAAGTATTTGTGGCCAGTTTTACACTGAGATACAGCAAATAAACTAGTATTGATGCAACTTAGGCTACAGAGCTGGGGGCTTCATGCTGGAGACTACTTTAGAGAAGCAAACACATGTTCTATATTGCAGACTGGTTGAAAACCCAAGAACATTTGGATTAGTGACCTGGGATTTTAATATGTTATTCCATTTTCCATAATTACCAGGCTAGAGCAATACATACACACTACCTTCAAAAGCAAAAAAAAAAAAAAAAAATGGTAAAACATACTGTTCTCGCCAAATACCTTTCAGTAGCAGCTGTTGAATTCCTACATTGCTTGTAGCTGGCAGGGCAGCACATTAAGATCTATATAATCAGCACACCCCCATCTAACAGTTAAATGATGGATCACTTCCAACTTTTGCTGAGCTCAGGCGTATTGGAGCTTGTTGTAAATACCAGAGGCCCTAAAGCTGAACAACCACTAAAATTGAAGGCCAACAGCTGTAACACTCTGGACACATGGAATGAATGCTCTTGACCATTTTAAAGATGTCATCATTTCCAACTTAAACATACAGAACTTCTGTCCTGTTATGGCAGGGAAACAGACTCAACATGCAAGAGTAAAAACCTGAGATTTGTTAATTCGGTCGCCAGCGCTCTCTATGTGACTCTGCACGTATTAGGCACAAAAGAAGCCACTAGTAATAAACCATTTCTGGAGAAAAGTGGATCTTACTAAGTATTTTGGTTTATTTCTTGAATGGAAGCTAGGCAAGTTCTGAATTAATACAAGAGATTTTCCAAGATTCACACATTTTCACACCTCTCCCCATCTACCACTCTAATCTTGAAGATGTAATTTGATGCATCTAAATACTGTTCCTGATACAAGGATGAAATGCTATCTGCACGCAGTCTGAACGAAAATGAGGATAGTACCCTAGAGGAGTCCTGAAGATTAGGAACCCCACCAGGAATTGAGCAGTAGCTTTCAAATGATCATCAGGAAGATATTCACATGATAACCATCTCCAGGGTGCCTCGGCCCCTTTGGAAGTGAGTGGAACTTTGTCTCTTTGGGTGCTCTGAGATTTTACCTAGTTTTTCCTTCCTGGATGATAACAGTCCAAACCACTTAGCCGAGGAAGGCAGAGACAGAGGGCCAAGACAACAGGAGAGGCAGACAGCTCTTGCTATGGAAAGGGGAACAGCATGGACAATGGGAAGAAGATGAATGAAGACCCACAGGAAATGCCTGGGGATTTAGACCATCAGCTCCAACTTCAGCCTTGAGGGAGGACTACTGTGTCTGCTGCAGAGGACTCCTGTACTCCTGGGCAATAGCCACTGCCTCACTCACCTTCATTTCTTCTTAGGCAGGAAGAGCCCAGGATTCACCCATTCCCACTTTCTCTCTCAGTTGTTGCTTTGAGACAGGAACAGCCCACAAACCAGGAGTGTTCACTCACTTTCCCTGAAAGGAGCCAAGAACCAAGTTCCCAACTTGGTCACATAAAGGCAAGTTCAACTCTCCCAGCGTTCCTGGTTAGTGTTACCGTATTTTAACTTCATTTGCTTATAAAGCAAACAGCAAAATCAAAATATTTCAGACCTTCAGATCTGGGTCTGGAAGGTAAGTATGCAATTATCTTGAAATAAATTAGCAGTAAAAGAAAAAGAAACTCATGGGCTAAGATGTTAATGTATTTCTGTGGTGAGCTCCTTCGGCCTTAAACAACTAAGAGATGGAGACTGGCCTTTAAAAATGAGGTGTGAGAAAGGATGTGACAAGCAGGATGGATATGTAGGTAATATTTTGGCTTAGCCCATGACAAGCAAAAAGTTACATTTATGCTGCAAGATGTCTTGGGATCACCAGACAGAAATTATTACCAGAAAATGGAGCGTTCAGCAGAACAACTGTGATATGTGTTAAGAGGAAATTTCCTGCTCAAAAACATTCCAGGATCAATACTCTCAAGAATAATGTCCTCTATTCATCCACAAAAAACAGCCATAGCTCAGACAGTGTCGATAAACTTCCTTACCAAATATGTCTTTTGTCTGTGAGAAAATATCTTATTCCTCATGCACGTTTACTTCGTGACGCCTTCAACACAACAGTCAATGGCAGTTAGAAGGTCACTGAGAATTCTTTCTGTGGAAGTCTAAAAAACCGATTAGCTTTTCTATGTTGCTTTTGTCTTCACCTAAAGCTGTCCTTGACGTCAATAACAAAACCAGTTTCAGAAGTCTCAGAGCTGACCCTTAGGAAGGTCCACCTGGCATCTAATAAAACACAAAATCAAGTAATCAGTTTCTTTACTGCAGTAGTTCAAAAAGGTGCAGAAATAAGTTTACAAAAAGTCTTGTATACTGTAGGCATTTTTAGGACTACTTATCTTAAAGAATATCCAGTGCCTATTCAATGACTTCAGTATGACCTTTCTTTCTGAATTTTTAAGATAAACAATACATTTGATGCCAATGTCACAACCACAAGAAGAATATATGCATATTGCTCATGAGTGCAAATCAATAGTGTTATGAGCATTCACAGGAACAGAATAAAAATATCACCAAATGCCTTTTCTCCATGACTTCTGAAAGATGGCTTTACTTACACTCAGCAGGTGATGATGAAGTCTTTTTCCTGATCATGGTATGCTGCTGTGTGTAAGACTTCAGGGACTGACTAAGAAGTGCTTACTGCTGTGCAAAAGGATTTTAATTTACTTAAAATTTGGGGCATAAAAGCCTTTTCCTTTTACTGACATACATTTTATTGAATTCTAAGCTGCATATTAAAGTTCATGGCTATTAAAATGACGCATTGTATATATTCATGGATACCTCCACAAAGGAGCACAAAATACTCTGTACTAACTTTTTTTTCTTCATTTCCTACGTTTTTATTTCTCTTTATATTTTCAGGAGAGAACAAGATATACATTCTGTTCTATAGCTATTCCATCGTTCAAAAACTAGCCTTACTCTGTAAAACACAAATCCTGATTTTACAAAGCCAAGACATGAATTTTGACTGCAGTGCTGAAGAGGCTTCAAGGGGAAGCCTCCAGTCACTGGACAGCTGGGAAGCGAATACTGCGTAATAGAGGGACATGCAATTGTGAATATAGTCAACTGCACCAAAACCCCTAATAAGGTTTGTTCTTTTCCACAAATTTCTGCACACACTTGTCTTATTTCTCATCTTCGCTTCTCTGTTTTAGATCATAAAAACCCGCACAGACTTGAGATGTCAAGCGTGCATCGTAAGACTTTGCACAGGCTTCTGTGCTTCTGCCAGGCCCTTCATTGTGCTCAAATTGTGGCTGAGGTGGTCAAAATCTTGGAAACAAGGGCCTCACAATAAGATAGAGTAAGCTATAAAGAAGCAGAAAAACTTTTTCAGCTAGAAATCTAAAGTGGGGCCTGTCTCTTTTAACGTAGTGCTGTTAGTTGAAGCCTGAAGAAAGCTTTGGGGTTGTCTACCAAGTTTTTCAAAAGCTGGCAGAAAACAAGCTAGTGTTTGCTACAATGACTCTTTGAAAGCCCTTCCTTAGGGACAAAGCCAATCTTTCAGGCTATGCGTCCTGCCAAAGCTTCTGACGTCTTGTAAAGAAGACTGTGGCAAGCTGTATGGACCTCAGGGGAAAAAGAAAAAGGAATAAGTGGTGTTCATCTCATGGTGAAAAAAAAAAAGCTTTGGCTTGAGGAGTTGTTTCTGAAGAACAGCATGGTTCTTTTCTGAGATGGATAGTTGGAAAGTCTCTATAGGGGAACATCAGAGAATGGAAATTAGTTTTTCCTCATGGATCTCTCTGGTGAAGATAATTTGGCTCTGGATAGCACGTGACAGTAGAGCTTCTCAGACTGAGGCATGCACCGAGTTACCCAGTACCATGGATGGGAACCACCACGAGAATGAGATGGTGGCTGAGACAGAAAATACCAAGAAACAGCTCCTCCTGTTACCTGCATCTAACATGATTCCTCAGCTTAAAAGCCCAGTATGAAGAACATGAGCCACACAACTCCGATTTATATATTTGCTTGACTTCCCACTGTTAACATGAAAGGCTAGGAAGGAGCATAATGAGAAAAAGCTCAGCTAACCTTTGAGGGGGCTAGTTCAAGAAATAGAGATTTCTTAACGACACTGCAGAAGATCCCAATATCAAAATGCTTAGCACTGAAGTAGAAGGTTTTAGAGAATGAACTCCACTTGAAACGTAAAGTTAAATCTCTGCTGCTATAAACTTTATAATGAATACTGATACCAACTATAACAAACTAGAACTTGTTGTCACAGGAGTAGGTGATTTTATCATGACTTTTACTGAGAGGACAGCAATTCAAAATGCTGTAACAGAGTGCAATGGGAATTGGAAAAAAGATGCCAGGGAAAATTTTCAGGGACTGTAGTGAAGGAAGCTGGTGACTGAATCATAAACACTATCAAGTTATCTATAGGTTAAGCCGTGACCCCCTTTTTTTTTTTTTTTTTTACTTAAAATAGGAGAAGGCAAAGGACTTCTACCTACCATATTCAAGAACATCCGTGACTTCCTGTAAGGACTTTTAGCACAACTTCCCTCTCACATGAATATAGGTATAAAGCCCTGCACAAGAATACAGTAGAGGCTACCTAAATTGGCACTCCGATAAAGACCAAGTCTCTTTAATGTCAAAGAACGCATTCAGTGCAGCATACTGAGATGACTCAAGGAATGAACACATCACGTCTTGTCAAGTGACTGTCCTGTTGCAGTTGTTTGCCAGCCCATATCATTCACATGTCGATTAAAAATGGCTAAAAGGCCCTTTTGCTGTTAGACTCTGTGTTGTTTTACATGAGTCTACCATTTTTTCAGAACTAACGAGTTTCTTTCATTAATGTTACTTGCAGTGTGTAGGCACAATGCTTGCTTTCTGAGCAATTCATGACATAAAAGGGAGTCTTCCTCATCACTATCTATTGCTGTTAGCATCTGAAACTGGCACTGATCTCAAATCTTCCTACTTCTGTTTCTATAGTGACTTGACACCTAGACAGATTTCACTGCACTTCCACATTGTCTCCACTGTTCTTCTTTTCTGTTTCATCATAAGAACTCCAGCTACTCACTTTCTTTAAGACAAAATAACCACCTTCTCTCTTTCATTAGAAGCCGTCAGCTGGAAGACCCCACCATAAGTCTGTGGCTTCCTGAGTAAAACTGAGTAGCACAAATCTAAATTATGTTAGCCTTGCCTAAGCAGCTCTGCTGTGTGGATGAAGTACAACACATCACGTGAAGTTTGATGAGGGATGAGCAGAGCAGCTGAGGCTTCATGCATCATTCTGCAGCCATATGTACTTCCTTCTTGCCACTGAAAACTCCCCCACTATCCTCTGCGCGCAGGCTGGCCACATGTAAGACTTTGCAAGCGTCTCCTTGTGGATGCTGGGTACTGTGCTCACCCACTTGTTTCTTAACACCCTAACTTCCAAGCAATTAACATACTCACCATTACATATTCAGAAAATGACAAGGTCGTAGTATGTTTAGGAGAAAGGGCAATAATCTGAGTAAATATTTTGATAGACTTTATTGTGCACAAAAGGAGATCTGTACCTTTATTTACAAAAAACCCAAATCTAAACAAACCCAAAACATACCCCCTCTTACCTTGTTCTATTAAGGAATGTAACTTGAAAGTCATTCATGGGCATGGTCTGCTGAAAGTTCTCAACATGCCACTTGGTTGGGTCTTTTGGCCTACATACCCAGCCACCTGTTCTCGTTCAGGAATGAAATGACAAGGAAAGTGTTCCAAAACCAGGAAATCTAATGCATTAAGTGTGAATTACTGCAGTTAATCAGGCTTTTCAGTAGCATATGGCTTGTTTATAAACTATTCTGCAATGTGACATTTCCAAAAGATCATATTCCAAATTTTTCAGCATTTAACCACCACCATGTGCCTATCCTATCAGAACCAACAAACTGTGAAAACCATGAAAAAGCACTAGAAAAACAGAACTTGAAAGAAGCAAGTGATTTAATTGTACCTCAGCCTTAAAGGCAATGATCATGAAGTTCAAAATTTAAGGTTTATCCTGTAACCATGAGAATGCAAGATGAAGGTTGTAAAATTAGTGAGCATTTTGACTAAACAAGCTCACCTTGCAACTAGTTGGCACAACATGATGCTTGTTTTTTTTTTTATTTTTAGAAGTACTTTCTATGAAAAGGGAATGGAAAGCACTCAGAGTGGCAGGCTGTGAAACCTGCCGACTGGTTGCACAATAAAGGCTAAGCCATGAAGTGAAACCCTACGAGCTGCTGCATCTCGAAATGCCATAAAACTGAACAACTTCTATCTGGAGTAAATCTGATTGGTATTTCCCTTGAATACATGGTGCATTTGGCACTGTAATTTGTTTTAAACAGTGATTGGCATCAACGCTGTTCTGGTTGCATTCATTTTCCTTAGGGGATTCATTAAATAACTACTAGCATTAACTGTTTGGACTTATTTGTATTCTAATAACATCCACCATATTGTTGGCACTGACCACCCACACAAAAGAAAACTGCCCTTTTTTAAAGAGTTTACAATCTGAGATCAGTTGAAAGTTGCAACACTGCAAAGAAAATTTGAGTTCAGAAATAATACATAGCATCATGATTATCAGATCAGCACCTACATTAGTGTACAATAAATCTTGGAAGGCCAGAAATTACTGAATCAAGATAAAAGCTCAAGATACATTAACCAGTATATTCTAGCAAGGAAGCACAGATCTTTGTTTTATTAAGACACTGAAATCTTGATTAATAAAGCTGGGTTTTCAATGATGCTGAAAGCAATTAGACAATGAGTTTCAAAGGGAGCTGCGCGTGTAAATTCCTCTGTCTTATTTGAAAATCCTAGCCAACAGCAGCAATCATGTTTGGTTTAAATCATGGTATCATCATGGGAAACAATCAAATCATGGGAAATCATCAAATCATCATTTGTTTGGTAAACAAATCCATTAATTTTTTTGTTCCAGGCAAGAATGAAGCGTGGGTGAAGGAGCAAACATGGTGGGAACATGGGTATCTGCAGGTGATTTATGCGCATGTGCTGAACTGAAAAAGAAAGCAAAGTTAAGAACAACGCAGACAGCAGCGAAAGGAAACTAGATCCTGGAAGGATGACAGTGGCTGTGCAGATTATGAGAAAACAATCAGAAGTTACAGGCAACCTTCATAGAGCCACAGAACCATAGAACCATAGGGTTGGAAGGGACCTCTGGAGATCATCTAGTCCAACCCCCTGCCAGAGCAGGGTCACCTAGAGCAGGTTACACAGGAACGCGTCCAGGCAGGTTTTGAATGTCTCCAGAGATGGAGACTCCACCACCTCTCTGGGCAGCCTGTTCCAGTGCTCTGCCACCCTCAGGGTAAAGAAGTTCCTCCTCATGTTTAGGTGGAACTTCTTATGCTCAAGTTTGTGCCCATTGCCTCTTGTCCTGTCCCCGGGCACCACTGAAAAGAGCCTGGCCCCATCCTCCTGACACCCACCCTTTAAGTATTCATAAGTGTTGATAAGGTCACCCCTCAGACGTCTTTTTTCATCCTCTGGAGGCAAGTAGGCATCCAGTCCGTAAAGATACCTTCCCATCCACTTCTTTTTTCTGAAGGCATTTTTTGGAGTGGGGAAACAACGCATGGTTTCCTTTGCTGTGTTCTGCTGTTTTTCAAATCCATCCTATTGTCTGAATATCGGTAACATATAAATATTCTACTTACTCCTTCATGCGTTTCAGTTTGGTCTCAGCCATAGTGCTGTTGAGAGCTCTGAATCCCTGGGGCGCCCCTGGAGACACTCCGGTGACAGTCCCTGAGCCTACAAATCAATGCACAGACACACAACCTTATTCACCTTCATTCCCTGAGCTCTATTGCAGAGTCAAGGGCAGTCAGAAGGAGGAAGACCTTGTTTCTCAAAAGGTAGTGCCACATTAATTAAAGATGAATTAGATTATTAGATGCATATTAAGGGCAACTCCTTTCTGAGGAACAAGTAGATTTATAGCTTAAAGGCACCAGAATTTAAACAACAATTTACCTTCTGTGTAGCATACAGGGAATTACATTACAACAGAAAGAACAGTCGCTTGACAAAGTGCTGGGACAGATAAATATTCAACAAAATGAAATTTGCTTAGACAATATGTATTTTCCTTCATTGTTCTTGCACTTATTTATAAGAGCAAGAACCTTCTTCCTAACAGGCAAGTCTCTCCTTTAGCTTGATAATTATTGTAAACTGAAAGTATTTAACTCAGGACATCACTTTCCCCTTCAGATGAAGGCAATCTTTTTATATATGCCTACATATACATGTATATAAAAAAACATACCTGTATATGTAAAAACATATATATATATATGTGAGAAATATGCATAAGCATATACACACACCCACACTCTTTCTGTTTAGAGGCCTTGAGAGCTGTTGCAATATGTAAGGCCCTAATGCTCACAGACCACCGTGGTGCTCACCCACAGGGATACAGAAGCGCTGCATCACAGAGGCCTGTCAGGGTTGTCAGCACAAATATCCTGCAATTTCACGTTGCCATTCCATCATGTAAGTCTCTGCTTAACCTAAGGAATTTAGGTTGCCCAGAAAAGTGGATGCCCCGTGCCCGGAAGTGTTCAAGGCCAGGTTGGATGGGGCTTTGTGTAACCTGGTCTACTGGAAGGTGTCCCTGCCCATGGCAGGGGGGTTGGAACTAGGCGATCTTTAAGGTCCCTTTCAACTGAAACCATTCTATGTTTTATTTATTGCCCCTACTGCTCCCATTGGAATATGATTTCAGAACCTCACTGTGAGCTGGTGGCTAAAATCTCTCCTCCAATGTCCCAACAAAAGTTCTTTATTGGCCAGCTCATGCTCCTTTTTCTCCTGTGCCCATCCTTTTCTTTGGCTTACTTAGTTCTTCCCTTTTGCATACTCCTTTCATTTCTTTATAATTGGAAAAAGAGATCCTACTTCAGCTTTCAATTTGCTAAACTAAATAAAGCAGCTATTTTAGTTTCTTCTTGCAAAATATTTGGCATTAGGATTTCACTTCCCAAAAGAGGAGAATATGTATCATGGTGCAACTACATCCTGTGTAAATGTGTGGGCCCAAGACCTGAACAGACACAGGAGGGCTCTAGGTAGGATATAAAGAATCCGAAAGCCACACAAACACATTAACACAATGCCGTGTCTAAATGAACACGCCCTCCCCTCCTAGCAGGGGTTTTTACCTTGGAGTCAGTTCGGCTTTAGTTTGGATTCCATTAACCTTGATCACATGCAGCCATAGGGAGCTTGCAGCTACCTTCCTGCTACGAGCAGTATAGACACTCCCAGAGAGTACTGAATACTTCCCTGGAATGCATAATCATGGCTTTTCCAGGAGTTAAGCGGAGTTAAGCTCCTGTGTCTTACACAATTCTAGACCCTGATCACATAAGGTTGAATACTGAGATTAAAAGTTTCCACCGTGAGTGATCCTACTGAATCACCCAGAGTTAAGTGCCTGCTGGATTCAGAGCTTTGCTGGATTCAGAAGATAGGAAGCAGGCATGGAGAGAGACCACAGAAGAAATGGATTCCTGGCTATGGACAAATGATTTGACTTTTTAAATCATTTTCCTTACTTCTCTTTACACCTAATGGCTAACAGATGTCAGGTGCCTAAGTATTACAACTGAGGTATAGTTAACATAGTTTAAAAGATGAAAAATGACAAGCTCAGTTCTTACTAGCAACCAATAACTTCACCCATTGATGCAAAAAACATTTCCTGATCATTTACTGTAACAGTACACATGCATATCCATGCATTTTTACATGGGGTCTGTAAGTACTCAATTACTTTAGCAGCATTGGAAAACTCAGCTCTCCTCAGGGTGGCCCTGAGGAAACCCCAAATGCTGTTGAAAGCAATGCTCATGACTTACTGGGTGGCATGCTCCTCTTGGAGTTGGCATAGAATTAAGGTCCAGATGTGGGGCTTTGAAAGCAATAAAAAATTGATGCCCTCAGCTCCAATAGTTGAAGAAAAATATAATCTCTTAAAAAAGAGTGCATTTAACCGCAAGCCTCAGCTAAATTCTGGTATTACTATTATTACAGGATATATCACTGTAGTAAGAGCTCAGCATTCTCCTTCTGCGTAGTGGATTCCATCTATTTATTGCTACAATATCTCCTTCTCCTCCGACATTTCATTATTAAAGACATCCTTCTTGTTTTTTTTCTGCGATTCCAGGCTAAATAATTTGTACTTTGTCTACTCTCCACATTGGCAGTTGGCCAAGCAAAACTTATTCTCTACACGCAAACTAGTATCTATCTTCTTCTCCATTTAATAAGGTTTTCTGGGTACTGTGAGGCAGCTGCAATGACTACAGATTGCAGGATGCTGCAAAGGTGTGGTTAATTATAAAAAAATGAGTTCTCAGTGAAAACTGCTAAGACCTTTTCACGTTGTTGCTACAACAAGCCTCAAAAATTTTTCCTGGGGTCATTCATAACCCACACCAACTTCTATATAAGAGATATTTTCTTAGAAGCAGTTACTTGATTAATAATATAATTTGCACCCAGCTTTGAGCAGTTTGCCTACCCATGCATCAACACAGAGCAAGGAATTATGCTTCTTCAAAAAGCGGCCAGATAACTATTTGCATTTTTTATGCAATATATCATTCTTGATTCATTAAACAAAATCTAATTAATCAACAAGAGCACTGACTTTTCAAAACCAGGTATTGTGGCTTTCTAAACGTATTTCAAAGACGAATACTCTCCCAGCATCTAGCCCTGTACTGCAGAGAACAACATAGGGCAAAAGATCTTTGTCCTCAGGCCATGGAGCACCCATTTGAGGTTCTCACTGCATCTTTCCTGCTCTGTCAAAGGGAAGATGAAAGGATCAGTACGGAAACAAATCTTCTGGCTGACATTCATTCACAGGTACTTAGATTTAAAACGGGTGATTATGATTATATGGTGAGACTTTTCATACACTATGGCCCAAAGGCATTCCTACCAACATTTCTGCTAACCACCAAATAATTGGTGATGGACATCTACTGCATCTCTGGGTAAGCCACTCTTTGTTGTGAAGCTGTTATCTCCACTAAATCATAGACTTCTGGATTTTGAATTTTTCTTCAGCTTTCACTGCTACATATGAGATCCTCCAAGGACATTTTCTACAAGATTAAAAAGCTCCTTAGAATCAAATGTATTTTCCTGAGTTTATAAACAATACAAAGTTACCCAACTGCCTCTAACCTTCTCCTTTAAGCTAAGTAGATTTAGTAAATTTTAAAACCAGGTTTTCAAACTTCCTTTTATTTTGCAGTTCTTTTCTGGGATCTTCCCAATTTTTCAAACTTTATCAGCATGGACTATATTATTTCAAATATACTCCACATGGAACTGTATAGCCAACCCGAAATGAACCTTGTGCCACACTGAAGCACTGATATTCACAGTGACTCAAGCGGGAACTCTTGAGGAGAAAACTCAGTTACTTCAAAAATCCTTTTACCCTTCAACACTGAGGTTTGTACTAAAGCAACTCCACCTATGGAAAAACAACATATATTTACTGCATCCTCTTTATCGCAGCCCTTACTGACATTAAAAAAGTTGTAGTTTTATTGTACTCAGATGTTCTCTAACATCTGCTTGAAATGGCACATAATTTTTTTCACAATACCCTTAACAATGAAATACACTATAAGAAATTCTGGCCAGGCCAGATTTCTGCATCTGCCCTGTTATTGCCATGAAATCCACACTGTTTTCAGAAGTAGACATTATAATGATGTTGTAGCTTTGTAGCCCAGTAATATGGTATTGCCACTGCTACTACCAGGTCAAACGCTTGGACCAGAGTTTGCAAGGCTCCAGGCTTTGTCTGAACTTGTCTTGACCCACCATGAACTTAAGCTTAAGCTGTAACAGCAGTTCTTCTAATGACCAGGTGGTTGTGGCTATTTTGTTTTGTTTCCACTTATTTTTGTATTGTACAACCTGCATTTTTCAATAGATAGTAGTAATCTGTGTAGAATGATATATTTATAACTAACTTAATATAATTAATGTAGAGAAATACAGGCCTGGTACAACAGCAGATGCTTTCAAAAGCAGGGACAAAAGATGAGGTGTAAAGGACTATGGGCATGGGATGACAAGAGGTGGGGCACAAGAGGCTGGTACCGGCAATCCCATGGCTATAACCAACGTGCTAGTCATCAAAGAAACACAGACCTGGAAGTGGACATAACTAGCTTTAGGGTGAACAGAGAACAAGTATCTACCCTATGTAAAATGCATGGTATACAGAAAATTTTGACTGAACGTGAATTGGCAGCCCAGTGAAGAAAAAGCAAGGTATAAATGAATGTTAGCGAACACATAAAACTAGGCCCAACTGCAGCTTTGTAGCTTGACATTGGAAGAACTAAAAATAGTAAATATTTAAACTGCCTCAGTGACACTAAGCATACAAAGATAAAAGGGAACCTAGCAGATTTCTCTCTTATTATCAACACATATATTTGTTTGGAACAGACCATGCAAACCTAATTACCAACTCAGCTTGAAGAAAGGCTTTAAGTTTCAGCACAGGCTGGTCAGAGATTTTTTAATGATTAAAGCACAATTTAATTCTTTAATATTATAACTTTTAAAGGCATCTTCTTGTTCTTAATACTGAAAGAAAAAAAGACAAGAGTCTCTTTAATACTATGATTTTTTTAAAAATACCACTGTTTGTCTTTGGCTAATGCTTCAGATTATTCCCAGAAGCCCTCAAGGCAATTCCTCTCTTTCATTAAAATAACAAAATATTGAAGCATAGAGCTAAATTTTGTCCCTATTTCCACTTCTGCAAACCCACTGCAGACAACAATGCTGCAAATGCATAGAGTGAAGAATTTGAAGACCACGGGATCTCCGTTAGTGTGAAGACAAGCTGGACATCAATGTTCCTTCCTTCCATCCCAGGGATCTCCCTCACATGGGACCCAGAAGGCAACCAGACACGATTCAGTTTTCCCAGGCTTCCCCTACATTATTGTGTCAGAGACACAAGATAATACTTACTCGGGTTTATCGGGGGCGTTTGGGAACCCAGCTGGGCTTTCATGCAACCCACATGCAGGCTACTGCTGCCACAGTTCAACCCGGTGGTCTTCAAGGGCAGTGAGTACACCAGCCTCAGTAAATAGCCTTCTTTCATTTAAGTTTTCTTTTTAGCTTTTAAGCAGAACACAAGAAACCAGGCTTTCAAACTATAAATTTATAGAGAGAACTTGCGGGAGATTTTAGGATTAAATGGCAAACTTAAATTCTCAGTGATTTTTCTGTGCTTGTAATGAGATACTGTAAAATAAAATAAATGTTATGCAAACCTGGATCACCATTTAAAAGAAATTTTTAAATATTTTAACTCATTTTCTCTTATTGTTTCCAGTGCTAGAAACTATAAAAGAACCTACATATCCTTAAATATTTTCCTCTGGAGTAAAGATGGCAGAAGACAAGTTTTTAAAAGCTTTTCTTATAACATTCCACACTTCTGTCCATCACGCTTTATGGCTCTATTATTTTCAACAAAAGCACTTAACTGCATATGCCTTTTCCTGTGGTATATTTATTCTTCCCTGCAGTAGGTTAAAGAAGCAGTTTTCAAGAAGATCACACTTTTTGAGTTATTTTGTTGCAAAATGGAAATAATTGGACTGTGATGAATACAGACTGCTAATAACTGCTGCTATTACATTTAAAGAAGAGATATCATCTTACCCAATGAGCTATTATTCAGGACACTCTCCAAATACTTGACCATTGCCTCGATATCACTGTCCTGTGGATAAATGACATAAGGGATAGCATTAGTGTGAGCACAAACTTAAATATAAACACTATGTACCAGACTTATGATCCCAGAAACATAAAGGATATCACTTACACCACCGAATGTCAACACTAGACTACAAAGAGTCTACATTGCTCAGGACTTTTTCTATGTTTTCTTCTCCTAAACCACCAGGTTTGGGAATGATGTTATATAGAAAAAAAATATTTACATCAGATTCCTTGCAGAACATAAGTGTGTAGAGCTGTGCATGTAATTTAAAGAAGAATATGTTTACTGTGGAGGGCAGTGTGCAGTCTTTGAAAATACACCAGCATTTTATCATCGGTGAGTCCTGGAATATCTAAAACAATATTACATTGAAAAGGGCAAGTGTGTACTTCTTAACTACGCCAAAATTTCTTATGCTTATCATAGCTGCTCACTGCAAATTAATACTTATGTTTCATGTAATTGTATCCACTTACATGCCTAGTAACAATGACTAATTGAAAAAATTCTAATTAAGAAGAGATTTTAGCACTTTTCTATTTCAAATATTCTGTTACCAGACAGATGATTAACAGTTTTACCATGTATCTTTCCCGGGAAATGCTATTTGTGTACACAGATGAAATTTAAAGATCTATTCATTAAGCAGTGATTGTGCTCCAGAAAGTAGATCGCAGTTTTATTAAAGTCCAAGAGAAACTTGGACTCTGAGTTTCTAGAAGCTGCTGCCGTACCACATTTGACAACATGGCATTTCTTGCTGTTTAAAACTGAAAGCCAAAATCTTGACCTTGCTGAAAAATCTGCCAAAAATCTGCATATTAAAAAAAATAGTGAGGAGCCTATGGTTTTAAAATGTAAAACTCTGGAATAAAAAGAAAACGTATTGACCTCAGCTTCTACAACGGACAATCTGCTTTTTACTTCTCTGTGATCTTACTCAAAAAAGCTCATTCTAAGTTTCTCAAACTGAGGAACTGTCAGTATACCTTAATACGATGACAATAATTGTTGGCAATGACAGTTAGTTAGTGACCTTTTGGTGCAAGTGACAGCTGTTATGGATGAGCGTGATCTAACTTCTTATCACCCTAAGTTGTTCCACGGGCTTATATTTGAAACAGGCTCTGCTATTTTAGCTGAGGTTTGCAAGATGGGAATCAGCTTCTAGGTTGGCTGTTTCAACAGATAATCCAAAGGCTCATAGGTCTGGAGGAGCCTCTTTACCTTTTGGACCAGCCTGTGGGGTCCTGGCTGGATAAAGTCAGCACCAGGGTTTCCAGTTCCACCGCCCATCCAAAGTCCCTAAGTTACCTCAGATGAACAAGTTAATCCGAACCTGCTTAACCAGGGCTTTTGCCAGTTCACAATAAAGTGCCCAGGAAATGCTGAAGAATGTATTACATTTATATATAAAATATATACTGAACATTGAATTAAGACAGACTTAATATTACAGATATAATTCCTCCTGTCCTACCTATGGGTTTTGTCCACTTGGGTTTAGCAATCCAAGAGGATTTTAGCTGTTTTATTTAATATATTTATCTATTTAATATATTTCTTTAATGTTTCTCTTTTTTTTTTAAAGCCCTACGGAATGGACTCTGACAGATAGAGGCACTCCTACGCATAAGAACCAGCGTGGATGAATGCTGAAATTCAGAACAAACTAAACCCTTTCTAGAAGGAAAGGCGCATGTTAGGAATCCAGTGGAGCATTTGTTGGGTGGCAGCACACAGACCACCCACAGCCACTGGAGCTATGATAATTTATGCCAGATGATTATCTGGCTTGACAATCTCAGAAGCAACCTGGAAATTGAAAATAGGAAGCTAATGTACCACATTAGTAGACTTTGTCAGAACAAAGAGGGTGAACTTGCTATTATTGTCACTAAAAGAAAACACAAAGAAGGTGGTGATAAATTGCAGTAAAAAGCATCCATTAGCATCTCAGTTAAATTACAGCTAATGAAAGCTTCATCATGCACTAACTTTTCAAGATGAAACCTCTCCAAAGCTTCATATTTTAAAAATTTTTTTACAGTTTCTCATTCTCTTTCATGTTTTCCCCCTAATTAGAAACTAGTGTTCCTAGAAAAAAATATGTGGGCAAGAGCGATTGGCTTGAAGAGGTCTGGAAAAGTAATTGGCAAATTGCTGCTTGAAATCTGGCAACCCGCATTTCTGCTCCAAAAGAAATGGACAAAGGACACTAAACTCCAATGCTACAGCCAAGATGAGAGGTCTAGATGTGCTTAGGGTCTGAAATTGGTTGTAACTCCACATCTGCAACTGGACAATGTCGCTGAAAACACACAGGTTGGATCGAAAGATATCAACACAGGAAAAATAGCTGTCTCGGCTCCCATCCTAAATCTTTGAAATTATATCGTTCCAGTGCCTAACTCTACCTTCTTAACTGAAGAGGTGTTGCATCCCACGTAAGGGCACCACTTCTCAGTCTGTCTCGATATCTGTGGGAGCCTAATATAGCTTGAATAAATAACTCAGATGTCTTTCTACATCATGTACCCCAATGTGTTGTTCAATTAGATGACCTCTCTGACCCCTGATGCATGACCCCTACTGCATGAACGTCAGGTATTTTTTTTAATCATTGTTTGAAGTAATGGGGTCACCAGAGGGCACTGCCAGATGCAGCATTTCTGCACTCTCTGCACAGAAGTAACTAGTAAAGCAATCTTGGCATTGGAAATTTGAGAGATTTGCACAGATTAGGAAGGTAAATATCTTATAAGTCCTTATCCTGTGTGGCAGTGGAAAGACTTCTTTATTAGCACACACATCAAAAAGCTTAATTTATGAAGGTATTTTTGGAGAAAGAGTTTAAGACTATGAATCCCATCATAGAAATAGGAGTAGGAGTTCTGGTATTAAGTAAATGACTGCAGAAGCAAACCCCTGCTATATACTAGCAAGATCAAATCTATTCTGGTAGTATTTGAATCTTATTATTAATACTGAGCATGATCCCACCTACCTTTGAGTGGGATTCATCTCACCTAACTGTTGACATCCAGAATGAAGATGTCCCATGCATGCTAATAACTGTAGATCCCTTTAGAATCACCAGAGAGAAAGAGAGACCCCTCAGCATATTCCGTTTAACCTACGTTAGATGCTTATACCGAGATAATATTATTCCTTAAAAATGCTTGCTTACTTCCCCTTACTGTAACAGGCTTTCCACTCAGTTAGTTCAGGTTTAGGTGTCCAGACTGCACAGCTAAGTTCAGCCTGCTTTGACCTTGGATTCACTGCAGGATTTTTCACTTGACAAAGGGAAAATTGAAAATTATGCTCACCTCCCAAGAAAAAGAAAAGGTGATCGTGCCGATACCCAGAAACACACTTCTGCGTTATCTAAGGTGCTGGGATCAACATGAGAAAAAAACAATTACTTTCTTTGACAGAGGATGTACTAAAAGGCAAATGGCCACAGGGGGTGCTTCCCAGTCAGTCTGGGCAGGGCAGTTCGCAGAGGGTTAATGCTCTGCTGGTAGAGCGATGCCTCAGGTCCATCCGGGCTGGATTCAGACGAGACGTGCCAGTGGGACAGCTCTCCCAGCCCACAATGATTGCTCTTGTCATCGCCGAATTCTGAGTCATGCATAATGAGGGAATGGCGCTGCTCAGATCTGACTGCCAGCGCCTAATTTATCCCGCATTACTGAGAAATCTATTTTTATCTTCTGCCCTTCGTTAATTCTAAGCAGCAGTCTGCCTGTTCAAAAACACTATTGATTGACACTTAACGATACCGTCAACGAAAGCTGAATGAAAATTTTAAACGGCGTTCTAAAAAGAAAAAAAATAATCTCAGAGTCTGATGAAAGTGAGCAATACTTTATTTTCAAGAGTATCTTGTGGTAGACTTTCTGGGAAACTGAGTGTCTGCATGTCTATGTGTTGCAGGTAAACACAGACCCAGCAAACTGAAAAAAGGCATCGTCTTAGATATTCCACTGACTTACAATTCACTAATAATTTCTTTAAACCATTACTGTATAAACAGATCCTGAATTTTAAAACATCCCCTGTATTTAATTTGAAAGCTAGGAGGATGTTTCTAGATTGAATTAAGCTGTTTCTGAGTAAATTTCAAGTTTAACTGTTGAGAGAATTTGAGGACTCCTTGCTACCATGGTAGAAGTAGAGCTCTGATTTCTCACACAAACATTTTATTTTTGCCCTTAAAACTACATCTGAAAGAAACTATTAGTTCAAAATTTTCAAAAATCAGTATAAGTTATTTATAATTTGGTGACGAGTATTAGCATATGTGGTTGGCTCCCTAGAATGCAAAAGACATCACACACTGTTCTGCAAAATTTGCACATGAGCTCAGAATAACATATATGATCCTAAGCAGATTCAGACAGTACCATTCAGAGGCACTGTATGCAATGGTCGCCCAAGGGAGAAATGAATTGTTCCTGAATACCTTAGGAAGATCCATTTTCAGAACTGACTTGGGCATTTCAGTTCATTGATTTCACTGAGACTTGATCACTTGAGACAAGATTCATCTCAGCTCATTCTGATCAAATCTAAATTAGGTGCCTTTTCCAATAATCTTCAGCCTTCTTCACACTACAATCCCTAAGACTTTCTTGTGGCAGACTCACCTGATAAAGTTACTTGAAGTTACTTTCAATAATAAGTTTTCACTGATGCTTTCTGAGATCCTTGGGAAAGTCTACAGATCTGCTGCTCAAGTCTTGCAGTTTTTTAGGCTCTCAGTTCATCACACTGTCCTACAAAATATGTCTAATATAGGCAGGAATATAGGCAACTAGAGGTGCCTACCTGTCCATGGGAATGAGAGCTGGAACTTAGATCTTATGCTTGAAGTATACCTTCAGCTTTAACTTAATCTATCCATAGCTAAGATGTAAGAGAACCCCACTCTGAATGATTTACAGTCACAAGGGAGTTTATTGACAACAATCCGCCTTATGGCATTCATAGGAGTATTATCCTTAATCTTGAAGGAATGCAAGAATCTTTCTCATCAATGCCCCAGAAGAATTACATATGCATACCCATATAATTAATTCATGACATTGACAAACACAAACATTGCTAACAAAAACAAATTTCAGTAACGTCAGCAGGACAAAATCTTGGAAGGAGCTTAATTTTGCCATGAGCATCAAGTGTATACTGTTTTCCCAAAGGTCACATATACCTGGTGATTTGTCTTAAAGGCCAACTGTGATGCTTCCACATCCTCCTCCTCTTCACTGCCTTCTGAACAGGATTCAAACTCATCATTATAATATTCTTCTGCAATTTCTGGGTCTTCAGGGATCTCTAAAGGGAATTATGAGTTTAAAGTATACAGACAGGCAATATGCATGAGGTTAAAAAGATAAAATGGATTTTATAACACCCATGTTATGTCACCAGCAATGCATTCTGTAATTGAAATCAAGAGACAGATTTTCAGGTTAAAATGTTCATCTTTGATGACATGATAAGCAGTGTTAAAGCTTTCTCCGGCAAAAGGTCAGATCCTCATCGTGTAAATTAAAGACCTTAAAGGATCTATATTGATTTTGGCCTGAAATCACTGAACAATAGAATAATTCAGGCTGGAAGGGACTTCATGGGATCATCTAGTCAAAGCAGGGTCAGCATTGAATTGAATCCAGCTTTCGTGAGCTGAAATTATGTCCCTAATTGGTTTTCTCTAACACACATAACCTATGGTGAATACAAGTGCTAAGCTAAAATGGAAAATAATATATACCAGGCACATGTTTAAAAGATAAAAGAAATAAAATCTACGTCTTTTTCCAAACTTTCCTGAAGCAAAAGCATAACAAAATAAAAGAATCTGATGTAAAGTCAAGCTACGCATACTTGGGTGTCACGCTTTCTCAATTTGTTACTATCACAAGCAAGCCTATGAAGTACAATAATTGTTATTAAAACTCAACATATTCATCACAGCATGAAAGACACCCCAGCCAGTCTGCTCCAGGTGGAATCTTTCAGCATCCCAGACTACGTAAGTAAGGAGTTAGTGAAACAGCTCAAGGCCTGATGGCACCTGCTTCAGCAAGCTGTCCTTTCTCAGCAGAAGCACCTAAGCATATGCTGAATTTTAAGCAGAAGCTGGACTGTCGTCACTATTTGAATAAAAAGCATAATCCCCACTTTTATAAACAAAGAAGGAAGGCAAGGAGTTGCCCATGAGAGACGTGGGTGAGCAGCAGAAGACAAAGAAGCCCAGATTGCCAGCCATCCCATCAGTAGCCCTGTGCGTTCACATATTCCAGAGACATCTTCCAGGAGAGCTAACCCCCATGCTTCAATTGTAGGCAGCCTCTTACTGATTTACCAAGATAAATTACATCCAAGCCCAGAAACAATATTTTTATGCTACTAGTTTTGAAAAAGAAAATGTTTGATATCCAAGTTTGCCTGGTATTATTGCAAGAAAAGTTAGTTGAAGATAAAAAACGCTTAGTATTCAGCTGTCATAAATCACCATAGTCCTAACTTTAGCTAATGCTGATTTCCACCATTCTCCCCAGTTAAGTCTACCAGTTTAAAGAAATATAAACTGACTTATCTTAAATGGATATCTTTATAAATTTATTTAATAAAATTAATATCTGAAATAAATTAAATTCAAATAATATGAAATTACAAATGTTTAATAGTTATTTTACTTATTTCACATGGATTAAAAAACCAAAAAGATTTAAATAAGGGAATACAATTAAAATCCATTAAAAGACATTGGAGTTTGGGCAGGAGGAATAATTCTAGTCTTTAAAGCCTAAGAAAGAGAACTCAGGAAAAAAGTGAAAACGTATTTATCTGCAGCACAAGTGGTTGAAGCTCTCCTGGTGAGATATGATCCCTACTATCTACTGTCTCCAAAGTATTTTAAAAAAAATACTTCCTTTTTCTATAAACTTGATTTACCTCCAAAATGCTGACACATTTGCACTCAGGTTTCTCTATTTTAAGATATTTATGGAAGCTGCATAACAGCACCATGCTCCACTGCCACAATTTCTAATCCTTCCTGTTTCTATTTTTCACTTTACTTAGTTTGAAAAAAATAGAAAGAAAAAAAAGAAAAAAGAAAAACAGAGGATAAATACATGGGCTTCCAGGAGAAGAACGCCTCCAACCCAAAAACTTTTTCCCACAAAAGAAAGCATTTTACTGTGTTTAATTGTTTGATTTCTGCAAAGTGCCATTTGTCAGAAAAGCCTAACACTTCATCTTAAAAAAAAAAAAATCTTCATTCCTTTTTAGCATGGGAAGAACACTACTAAATCAAGATACATCTCCTTTTCCAGGCAGAGTGAATGTTAATTTTTCCTTCTTGCAGAGAGGCTGTCATTCCTGTGATTAGTAAAATTTTATTAGGTTCATCTGCATTCTGTCTATGTCTATATATGCATTCAAATACATATGAATCAGCCTATTTATTATGTTATAATGCAAACATTGGACAACACTAGCGTTTTCTGAGTTGTTTTCTCCTCCCACGCTCTTTATTTGTTTACTGTTGTACTAAAAAACGCAACCCGCTCCTTCCCAACCAAACAAGGTATCAAAATCAGTCTTCTTACACATGAATTTAACTCCCAAATGTCTGCTCTGGCTACAGTAAAGCTCTATACCTTGCAAGTAACCTGTGACCAGCCAGAGCTGCTGATGCCCCCGAACTATGCAGAGGAGCTGGCACTGGCCATATCCTACTACCACGCCAGCTTTAACATCCTTGTCAGAATTGCTCACTTTACCATTTGTGAAATTGTTCTGAGAGTTGTTCATAGATGGCCAGTTAATCCAAGCTCAGTAATACAATTTTAAATGCTAGTTCGGACCCTAGAGATGTTCCAGGGTAAAGATGTTTACTGGCCTTGATTCAGAAACTGTTCCAAGTGACATTTCTGAAAGAATACTTAAAGGGTGGGTGCCAGGAGGATGAGGCCAGGCTCTTTTCAGCGGTGCCCGGCAACAGGACAAGAGGTAACGGGCACAAACTTGGGCATAGGAAGTTCCAGCTAAACATGAGGAGGAACTTCTTTACTTTGAGGGTGGCAGTGCACTGGAACAGGCTGCCCAGAGAGGTGGTGGAGTCTCCGTCTCTGGAGACATTCAAAACCCGCCTGGATGCATTCCTGTGCAACCTGCTCTAGGTGACCCTGCTCTGGCAGGGGGGTTGGACTAGATGATCTCCAGAGGTCCCTTCCAACCCCTACCATTCTGTGATTCTGTGATCCAGTGGATGGGAATTTGGGATTTAGCTACTACAAGTCTTTAAAACTTCTTAGTTTTATGACAAGCATCTTTAAAGAAGGCACCTTCAACATATTCATTTAGGCTGTCTGGTTCCATATAACAGTTCCTTGAGTCCTACTAAGTAGAGTCAACTCCCAGGCATCCATAAGCTACAGATGCAGAATTAATCTGAGTACAGAACAGCTTATGTAGTTGAGATTCAGGATCAGCCTAATTTCAAGAACACATAAGCTGGCTTTAGCATAGCTGATACCATAAATCAACATGACGAGCTGTACCTTGGAAAAGAAAGGTGATGGTAACATCCCATATGAAGGTCTCTAACACTGTGCCAGCTGGTAGAACATGCAGCCTGATGGCTGCAACACCACTGTAATATAGTTGTCCCTCAGATGCCTGTTCTCCCTCTGATACAGCATACTTATACGCTCCTTATGGAGCAGAAAGGAAGGCCTCTACTGCTGCTTCTGCCCCCTCATGCCCCCCAGTCTGTCAGCTGCTCTCTGAAAATACATTACGTTTTATCTAGCTGTGCATATTGCACTAAAGCCAGTCACGGTATCTTTTATTTGCTTACAAAGCACTTCGTTCAGAACAAACTCAGCTATTACTTGTGTATTGCTAGGCCACTTAGGTATAACATTGAGACGCTTGATATTTGCTATTAGATATTCAAGGGAAACGAGCTCTGAATAATAACATTCCTCATTAGGTTTCTTTCTATACATTACTATGACACTAATAGTGGAAGGAAGGGTAAAAATCCATTATCTAAAAAATCATAAAAGCACGGTTATTTCCCAAGAAGACGAGCCATACAGAAAACAAAGGAATGTGATACTTTTGTAATATTTTGCTTAAATCCACCAAGAGCTTGTTTCAGGTAGCACGGTAACTTGGCAACAACAGTTTTCTCCAAAGAGATGAAAATACTTTGATAAATATCTTTAATTTTCTCTTGCCTTGAAGTCATAATTGGTGCATTGACACAGCATTGTCACATTCCAGTGCATGCAGAAGACAATAAGTAAGGCCCCTTTTATTTAAAAAAGGGAGAAAAAGAAAAAAGAAAACAGAATTGTATAACATATGTTCATTTTCACCACTTACATTCGCAGTTACAAAGTCACACTTGGCTCTTAAGGACTATGATACTTTTTTAATCCCAAGGCTTCATCGTATCTCTGGAAGAAGGCAGATTTTCTCAGCTGTCACTTTCCCATTTTAAGGAAAAACCTGCTGTGATTCCATGTAGCTACGCTCCTCGGTTTGCGCAGCACCACAGACAGCAAAGTGAGGAGCAAATCATTCGACTGCTCCGACAAACATATACTGTCCATGAGATATAATACACTCTTAACGTTATGGTGACATGAACCAAGACGCTAAAAAACGGTGCTACCACATCTCTGCTACCACACACTGCCACAGAGAGCTGGAAAAAAATTTAAGAGGAGGGGCCAGAACACAGACCCTTGTACTTCCCCCCTTGCAAGGCTTTGTACATGAGCCACGCTGGGGACTGAGGCAAGAGCAGAGACAAGCGTTCCTCCGCATTTTTGCTTCTGCATTGCTCTGGGCTGCAGGACAGCCCGCTGGCAGGACTTTATCAATAACACAAAGGTGTCCGTGGTCTTTTTCCTTTCTTCCATCAGCAAATTTCAGTTTTATCCCATCTGAGCAGGAATTACCTATCAAATCAAGGATCACAGCAGCCCCCATGCTGGGCAGGGGGCTGGAGCCCCTGAGTGCATGGAGGGGCTGGGAGAGCGGGGTCTGTTCCACCCTAAGAAGGGAAGGTAAAGGGGAAACTTGTCTACGACTATCTGCACAGAGGATAAAAGTAAGGTGGAGCAAGACTCTCCTCAGAGATGACAGGGATAGGACATGAGGAAACAAACATCAGCTGGAACATCAAGACATTAGGAAAAAAATTTTACAATGAGAGTTATGAAATACTGGAACAGGGCTTAAAGAATCTGTAGAATCTCAGTCCTCGGAGGCGTTCAAGACTTGACCAGATACAGCCCCGTGCAATCTTATCTGGTCAGACCTGCTTTGAGCAAGGGATTAAACCAGACCGCCAGAGGTCCAATCCGACCTAAATTATTTTATGATTCTATGGTTACCTGGTGCTCCAGAAACAAACTGTTTAGAATTACCCCAGATGTATTTGTGTGTATGTATTTAACACACACACTCACAAGCTAAGCAGAAACTTGCAACGTATACATATTCTCATAAATCACTGGTAAAAGGAGATGGTGCCCAGGGCTGGCCAGCACTCTTCAGAACCGTGCATCAGTTGTCACAGAGGAAAAAAACAGGAAAGGATTTCCCCCTTCAAGGGAGAAAACAGAAAGAGCTGAAGCAGTCACTAGGAAAGAGGTTTGAAACATAGAGATATGTTTCCCTAAACTACATAATCCTGAATGAGAAATTCTACTGCAAAGGAGAGCACGGGCTCTGTGCCCCTTCTGCAGTTCAGGTCAATACTCATACGATTAGGAAAAATAACATAGCTCCATTATTATAATTTAAGCTCACTCAGATTGGTTTGGGTTTATTTTTCCCAATGCAAGACAAAAAACTTCAACTTAAAAAGTTTCCATCAAAGAGAATCACCATCCTCTGGTCAGCTGTGGACGAGATACGCATTATTAAGCTCTGAAGCTTCATTGTTCAGAAAGCCAGTGGAAGCTTTTGTCCAGCCGTTCTAAACTAGGCTGAAAAAGACTCTTGGAAAATGCCTTGTTTAAGAAATGAACCAAGGGATGTAATGGGACTTTTGTGCCCATGAAAGTCTTGTATGATCCTTTCGGCTAAGCACAAAAGGACTATGAAGTCATTAATAGAATTACCTTCTGACATGGCCATGTACAGCATAGACATAAAATAAAATCGGTTGTTCGAAATGAGAACCAGAAATATAACCAAAGTTAAGCATTAACATTTTATAATTCTTCTTTTAGCATTTTAAAAAGGAAAAAAGCCTCAATTCACTTGTGTGCTTCACTGAGTGATGATTTACCTATTGTGAAACGTCTAGGAAAAACAGAGATAAAGAGGATGTAAATCAGAGTAACATTATGGAGATCTTCCATCACTTGATATTAGAAATGAAGTAGTTAGTTCAAAATGTTTTTCCAAGGAAAAATTGCTTTTTTTAACCAAAATTAAAATTCCAAGAAAAATGTTTTATTTGAAGGACACAGTTCTTTTCCTCAAACCTTTCACTTCCTGGTATTTTATCAGTATGTAAAGAGGTAAAGCATGAGAGAAAGGGAGGAGTTGCTAACAACAATGAACAGCAGGAAGGAACACTTTCACCACATTTTTTTCCCTAATTTTCTGAGTGGTTAGTTGTTGGGGTTTTTTCCGCTGATTTTCTAATTGTCTCGTATACAGAAATGGGAGCTCCGGTAGGCAGCGATAACGAGGACGCCATGCTGCCTTTCAAGCACAGTTTAAAGTTCAGCAAATCTAAAAATCTTCCAAATATTCAGAAATCCTTTTAGTACCAATAGGTGAATGAAGAGAAAGAACGATATAGCGATGAAGTCAATAACAAGGAGCACTTAGTGAGTCTTGGAAGCCATTTCCTTTATGCACAAAGAGGCCCTGTTATTGTAATGGTTGCCCTATTATTTGCACAGTTTCCAGCAGGAGCAGAGTAAGAGCTGTAAATTAAAGGAAAAATGACCATGAAGCTATCTTATGACATCAATTTAAAACTACCTTAGTCCTTGAGTTATTTAAAACTTTTTTGATCAGTCAAAGCATACTTTCAAATAAAACCTGAGTTTTCCTGCTGAATCTGGCAAAGACTGCCTGATACTTTCCCTTTCAGTCTCACAACAGTGTTGGGTAGGAGAACCCACACGTTAATACAAAAAGCTGACCCTTAAGACAGTCACTTCCTTCTCCCCAAGATTCAGTTCCAGAATGCCATTTTTAAGACATAAACTGGGGATATTTTCACAACAAGAAGTTACTGAAAGAGTAGAAACAAACGGGAATGGTTCAGATCCAAACTTGGTGTAAGCAGTTGTGTGCATGAGAGTCTGGATGTCACAAAGATGTAAAATACATTTAATTTAGATATAAGCAGTAATACAAGTTATATGTTGAACAAGTACAAAACCAAGTAAATGATAGCAACCAAGAAAATCTAGGAAAAAAGCATTCAGACCTTAAACACCTAAATGAAATTAACTGGTTAAAGTCAATGTATTTATTAGATCGCAGGGGCGCACTCTGCTCCATGGAGCAGATAAAACAGCAGGACAGCATAAACCAAGATCTCCATTGCTGTCACCTTCTCACTTCCCCCAGCTAGTTGTCTGACAGTCACATGCACTGAAAGCTAAACTGGAAGAAACTGCAAACTAATTCAATATTTACAGCTACTTTCTGAGCAAATTCTCCCTCACGTGGAATTGGCTCCAGCTTCTTAACACCACCATATAATTTGGCCCAGCTCCCCAGAAATGCTGTTTATTTTGATAAGTGAGCCAGAAAACTGAGACTGGGGGGTGGACTGGGATTCCATATCAAATGTTTTTCAACACCATCCTGTTCACAGATGCTTTGTTTGCAAGTAAACGCCTGGTGTGTTTTTATTTACATCGGTTTAACCTTGAGTCTAAAGTGCCATGTAAAGTTACATTGCCTTGTAAGTAGGACAACTTGAAATAAAAAGTAGTATCTTTCTAAGGAAGACTTAAAACTTTGATATTATCTGAAAATATCTGTTATAGAATCTAGTATTGTTGTGGTTTAACGCCAGTCAGCAGCTAGGACCACGAAGCCACTCGCTCAGTTCTCCCCCTTTCCCTCCAGAAGGGTAGGGAGAAGAGGGAGAAAAGGAGGGGAAAGGAAAGGAGAAACACCTTGTAGTGGAGAGAAAGACAGTTTAATAGAACAATAACAGGAAAAGGAAAATAACAATAATAATGATCATGTTAAAAGAATGTATAAGATAAAATAATACAACACAAGTCTCTCTCACCACCTGGTGAACTGGTTGCCCAAGCAGTGGTTGCGGATTCCTGCCCCCTGGCCAACCCTCATTTTTATACCAAGCATGAGGTCTATGGTACGGAATATTCCATTGGCCATTCCATTGTTCTGTCTATGCTCCTTCTCAACTTCTATGTCTAAAGTCCTTGAATAGTATAAACTTCACCTAGCAACAACTAAACCGATATGCATTATTGACATTTCTTTAAAATTGAATCTGAAACACAACAGCCACTAGAAAGAAAACTAACTCTACCCCAGCTGAAACCAGGACAAGTATATAGTATTTTTCGTACATATACAATCTTGGTGTGTTTGCTTCTAATTACTTCCTAAATTCATCCAGTGTTCTGTAAACATTTTTCAACATAATGCTTTGGAAGGAGTGAAGGCACTTCCCATGTAGGTTTTAAAAATATTTGGCCAGAATAATTTTAATTGTAGTCATTGATCAAGGTGAATTTTGAGGTAGGCTCTATTTATCAATGCCGCAGTAAATCAGTATGAAAAATAAATCAGAAAAAAAGTAGACGCTGTAGAGTAACATAATTTGCTCTCTCCCCACACTTTCAAATTGGGGTTTTTTTTTACATAACTGCTGTTTAAAGACTTCGTTCCGCAAGCTTCCCACTGGGAATCTGTAAGAGCAAGACTTCTTGTAAGAAGTAAGCTGTGAATTTTTGTGAAGCTATGAAAAGATTTAAGTAGTTAGGCATACTGAACAGTACATAGCTTTGGAAAAGGTTTCCTGAGGAGGTTATGAGTAGAGTTCAATTCCTGGTGGCCTTCAAATAAGCTAAAGCATTTGAGTAAAAATTTGAAGATAACACAAAATGCATAGAAACTTCTATATAGAGGTTTCTAAATTACTGTAAACACTAAATTCAGAAATATCATAAAATTCCCAAGAATATCTCTTTAATTCTATGGTTGCCCTCACAGAAGAAGGGTTTAAATTGGGAGCTATAACCAAAGCAAAAAATCAGCTCTCCAAAGGCAATACTTCTCGGGAAAAACTCCTTAAACGAAAAGAGTAATGCTTCAGTCAATTAAAAAAAAAAAAAAAAAAAAGCATTGATTCATTTTCCCCTTAGTGGCTGAAACTTGCAAACTTTGTTAAACCTTGCTTTTGCTAGAATAAATCAGATTTACTATTCCTTTAATTGAATCTGGGACAAGGTGGGATCTCAGTGTGAAACAGAGCAATGAAAACACGAGACGGATGAGCCGGTCAGAGGGGCACGCTCCCAGCGTGCCTACATTCTCAAACCCTGCGAGAGTCGCGGGAGTTTTGTCACCCCATGTGCCAAGGACAAGCGAAGGACTGGTAACTGCAAATGCCAGAACTAAACAGGCAACTTTCTCTCAGCAAGCATCCCATGGTATCATTTTAGCAAGTAGCATGTCAGGGAATATGCCTTCTGATCCTGGAAGTAGGGTAACCACATGGAAGAGGAGACCAATGGGTAACCCACAGTAGAAGTCACTGCAACACTGTCTTAACTGAGAGAAGTCTTTTTGGTTACAAAGGATACTATAACAATAATACTGCAGAAAGGTGCTTAGTGCCACTTATTATAAATATTATTGTGTTCTGCTTTGGCTTGCCAGACTGAAAAACAAAACAAGAGATGATTTTCCTAAAAGCCTTTGCGCGGTGTGATTGCCTGTATGTTCATATTTTGGAGTGTTACTCAGTTACCCAATCAGTATGCGTAAGTACCATTTTATAGGCACTAAACAAAACGTACATGTGCAGAAATGCTTAAAGATGTGCCCAGAAATAACCTTCCGAGATTTGAAAAAATACCTCGAAAATCCTTCAACAAAGTTTGCAAAAAATAACGGAGTAGAAAAAACCCCACAATATTTTATAAGTGAACATTTCCTATTTGAGAGCCAACTGAATTTTGCCCACTTGAAATTCAAAGCAATATATCCATAACTTACAATTAGCAATGGAAATCTAGAAATAATGTATGCAATTACTGTAAGGTACTTACCTATTTTGGAATTGTAATGAAATCGGGGGGTTGCCAGATGTAGTGTATTGCAACATATTAAGCTAAGGAATTTAACATGTTATAATCTTTGCAGTAAACAGAAATAAAAAGGAATATAATACAGATCAGAGAGATCATATAATAGATCCCTTTAATTTCTATGCCTTTAACCTTTTAATTTAAATACCACAACTAGTTAGCTTAAGCTATTTTTCCCCTTTAACTTGACCCCTTCCCACACACAAACATGTCTATTAAGAGCAGAGTAGTAGTTTATGGAGACCTGGGGCTCTTACAGAAATGGATGTGAACGTGGGTGAAGCCCTGACTAGTCCTTACATCCATTTTGTTGCATTTTCTTTTCCATCCTAGGCACTTAAGTGCTGCAATGAGGACAAGCCTTTAGAAATATGGATGCATTTGCATATATAATTTCTTGAATACTTTAAAAAAAAAACCCAAACTCTTTCCCACTCTTGTTTACCATGTCTCATCAGCTGTGAAATTGATGTGAGTATAAAGCGGCACTTTTAGCCCGGAATGCCAGTGCATGGCTTTAAGTTTTCATGCCTGTTAGATTTCAGCTTGTTGAATTTAACACTCCTTATGGCTCCTGTAAAAAGTACGGGGTTTTGGTAATGGAGATAGCTTTCAACCCAACATCTTTCAACTGTAAAAACTGATTCAAATCAGAGGGATCAAAGATGATGGTGAGGAAATGGTAGTTTTTGTTACCTCTGTAATTGCACTGAGGTATCTGGAAGCACCAGTTTATGATTTTGTAGCCAATTTCAAGGCAAGTTCTACTGCAGAAATTGAATCAGAAACCTTGAACATTTAGCTATTACAGTTGTATAACAGGATTATGCCTTGCTTTTCATGCTTTTTTCAACTGCAAAGACTGAGCTTTTCTACCTAGAGGATTTTCTATGTAGTAAACAAGAGAAACTTCAGATATTCAACACTAATTTCCCACATGGATAAGTACAACGTGTGCTGTGATAAAGATTTCTCTGGATTCTTTACAATTAAGTCCCCATAACTAGTGTTTCCTATTTATTAAATACCTCTGCAAACACAGATCCCGTCAATAGGAATCAAGTTGTACGCAGCGTTGGGAATTATACTGTGAAATCTAGCTTCATTAGAAGACACTGTAACCAAAGCAAAAGGACCCACACTCAAATAACTAATGTGATGTAGTGACAGAGCTACAATTTTCCACCCCACCTAGCCCAGTGTGTGGTATCCCACACAGAAAAGCCACAGTGGTCTGCCAGTACTACAAAATCCATGGAAAAGATGACCCTTAGCATCCTAAACTTCTCTCAATATCCAGTTCTCTGAAAACATGGGCATCTGCTCTTCTGTTTACTTATTTTGTAATAAGAAAATTAGGCCACGAACTCAATAAAGTTAATTAGTAGATGAAGATTAACTATATTCATATATTAGAAAGTAATTGATTACTTACATGATGGTTCCAGTAGTTTTTTAGAAGGAGGCCACATCATTGAACAGTAAACATCTGATGAAGCTGCCTAGCTGGAACGGCCTTGTTCTAGGTGGCACAGGAAGGCACCGACCACATTCGTCCATAATATCAAGGCTAGGTCTAGCTCATGGATACTTTTATTTTTTGGTTGATAATTTTTGCTCACGGTTTAGAAAATAAGTAATTTCATTCCAGCTGCACTCATTATCATTCATGGAAATGAGCAGTTAAGTACGGACAGTTCTTATTTACAGCAAATTTTTTTCTTATTGATAAACTGACCTCTAGTTGCCAGCCCTACAATATAATTTGCCTCACTATTATTTTCACAAAACCACTATTGAAAGCTAAGTACATGCACTGAAAATACAGTGTTCTCCAGAAAAATGTACATTGGCATATCTACCCTAGTCCAAATGGAGAGAATTTCTATAAAGAAATGGATCGAGAGGCGGGGGGAGCAGGAGCCGGGGGCAGAAGCGATGTTACGCAATTCATTGCGAGGTGGCTTTTCTTTTTGATGATAATTAGAGAGGATGAATGACTTATTTCCTAGGTAATTATCTGCAAAAACAGGAAATAGAGATACAGGTTTATCCTGACACGTTTTGCACTGCCCATTCCTGCTTCATTGCCATGATTTGCAAAATATGCTTTTTAATATTCATAAATAATTAATCAATAAAATGAGCTGGAGAAATGTAGCAGCAAAGGAAAAATCCAAATCAAAATACAAAGGGAATTTAGTTATTAATCATCTGCAATTTTACACTGTGCCCTGAAAATAAATTAAGTGTACAGATACACATATATATTTTCGACACACAAATATTTATATCTAACACCGACAGTGGCTCAGTGGCTCTGAGTACTATCTCAACATGAAACTTGTTTCAGCTCTTTTGTCTCTTGCTTGTACTTGGAGAAACTGGAGATGGAAAAGACGGAAGCAAAGGAAGCAAAACTGTTCCCAGTAGTACAATATATTCCTAACTGCTCTCTCCACCCTAGTTTTAAATTATTTGTATGATGACAGTTCCATAAATTCCTGGACACATAAGATGGAGACATAAACATTTTTCAATGGATATTAAACAGAACTATAAAATTCCTTTCCGTACATATCTCATTATCAAAAGATAAATTATTTTAAGTTTTGTTTACAATTAACAAATGAAAAAATTTAATGCAGATTAAAACTATTTCATAAAATAGTTACAAATTAGTAAAGCTATTTTCCATTGTTTTATATTTAGAAAGGTTTACATTTCCAAGTGTTAGCAGTCTAATTAGCTGAAACAATACAGTAAGAGTATATATCATTCTAATGATACACTCAACATACCACTTCAGCCATTTACTTAATATAGTTAATAATAATTGTTAAAGCAATTTTTCTAGCTGACTCTTTCTTAGCAACTCTGTTGCCTGTCTTTTTACAAATAAAGGGAACATTTTTTAGTCTAGATTGTATGAGTAAAGATGCAAAACTGTTAGGAAACTTATTCTAGTAACTTAAGAGAAATAGAAATTTAAAGCATGTTTTTAAACCTTCACCATTGCAAGGAACGTTACCTACCCATCTGCCATGACTCTCTGAAGATCTGCAACGTGGAGAAAAGTAATAGCCAAACCAAAAGAATCCTTTGCTGTAGCATGCATGCAAAATGCAGCTAAATCAAGGAACTGGAGAGACAAAGTCCCAGAACCTGAAGATTTACAGAGATATTCCTTAAAACCCCAGTGTGCCTGCCTACTTATCCTGCTGCCACTGCATGCCAAGAGGATGTCCCATGCTTGTGAGATTATGAGTTCTTCTAACCACCTAGGCTGATGTTTTAGGAAAAGACACTTGATTTCCCTGCAAGCTCATCTATGTCTGCAGAGCAGCTCTTCAAACGCTTCCCACTGCCGCAAGCGTGCTGACCACGAGGAGGGTGGGAAGGGTGCAGAAGCAACGTGCCGCTGGGCAACCAAGAGCAGCAGTGCGCAACCGGCCAGGGAGAGGGCTGCTCTGCTGGGGTTAGCACGCACAGCACTGCTTTCCAGAAGCTAAGATGGAGCGCATCACCAATACAAAGCAGGACCAGGACAGTACAACATATGCTGGGCGACCCTGAGAACTGGAATGATGGAGAAAATTCAAAGAACAGAATCATGAGTTTAAGCATTAAAACCCAAATAATCTATTGTAAATTGGGAGACACGTGTTTGGAAGCATCTTAAGGAAGGAATAAGGAAGGAAGGTTCAGGTGTGCTAAAAGTGACCAGTGTTAAAATGTATGAATAAAACAGAAGTATAATACAGAGGTATTACACAGGAGTATATTACTGCTGCCTATAAAAACATGAGGAGAATAAGCAAAGGAAGGAAAAGAACTACTTAAGCTGCAAGGCAATAAGGCAATGCATCTTAAAGATGTTGGGATGAAACAGCCAGAAGTAAATCTACACCAGAAATAAGAAGGTTCACAAGCACTGCAATATTTTGGCCCAGGAACAGCTTTCTATGTAGAGAAGCAGGAGGAACTTTCTAGAGTGTATAAAATAGGTCAAATTCTTTAGGAAAGGGGCAGTGCAAGTAGATGCCTATGGTAGCCACAGTCTGGACTTGGTTGTCAAATTGATGTTTGTACTCTTTCCATGGAACAGAAGCAAATGCTGGGAAAACAGTGGGACTGGGGGACAGGACTTTCTCTCTAGCAGAGCACCAACAGGAGCCAAGACAACGTCTCTGTAACATGTGTGTTTAATGCACAGCTTCCTCTCTGGCTCATTAAAACGAAAATAGCATAACTTGCTATTCACATAATTTTTCACTGCTGCCCACTCCGAGGTTAAAATTGGATCCCTTTCTTCTTGAGCTTAAGTAATGTAAGAACAAAAGAATTTCGAAGTGTTTTCTGTCTGCAAAAGCTCATGTTTCTTTGATCTCCCCCCCTCCCCACGTTCTTTATTTTCTGCTGAGGCATGGAGGATGGTGCAGAACACGCACCCAGAATCCCAGAAGTGAAGAGGGTGAAAGGCGCCAGCATGCCAAGGTTCACCAGCCGTCGCAAGCTGGTCTGGCTTAGCAAGGGACATCTGAACAGTCGTGTTTAAAAAACCCAGTCTCAATCAGTCCACAGGACTCGGCAGCGTTCCTAGTCTCTTTGAGAGAATAATAAATCTGCACAGTATTGCTGGATGGCACAGTAAGGAACATGATGTTGAAAAACTAACTTAATTTTGTTTTTAAAATATAGCATTTACATTGCCTACAGCATTTCTCTGTAGGAATAAGAATGAGATTATTTCTTTAAGTGTCTGAAGAACTTCTTGTACCTACTATGAACAATCTGAATGAACTTTATCTGTAATAGACTGACTTCATCTCAACATCAGAAGCACAGGGTCCACTCAGATCTCTTTCATATTCCAAAAAATAAAACCTGCTTGAAGACTAACAAGTTGGTCAGCTATTTGTGATTTCAGACAGCTCTCTTAAACATCTCTCAAGTGCACAGGGCTGCTAATTAGAATAAAAAATGTTCAGAAGATCATTGCTGATTACATAAAACAAACAGGGAAAGAGGCTTAAACGTCCCAGGGAAATCTGCAGCAGTTAAATGTTTTTGACATTGCTGAAACTCCTCCACCATAAAGTCCACAACCCCAAACTGTCATAGTCATTTTCGTTTATCTAACTACACTGCCTTGTTTTTCCCAACTTCCAGTAAGTATAGCTACCACTGCTAAAATTGGATCAAGATGTCATGGTTTTTAAACCTCCTTACTAAGCTAAACCTTGAGCTTTGTATTTGACACCATCCACAATGACATACGACTGTGTTTCATAACGCTTTAGATAATTTTCAGTGAAAGCCTGGTAAGGTGTTTTATTCTCTATGCCTCTCCCTAACCCTTTAAAAGCCTGGTCTTTCAATTCTCCAAGCCCCGATCTTCTCTTTTGTTCATGTTGCAACTTTTTAAGGACTGTAGGATATCAGCCAAAGATAGTTTGAACTTTCCTCCCTACCTGTTGGGATTGGGGTACTATCCCTAGCTGTTCCCCACCAGCTTTTCCCATTCCTGAGAGGATTTTTTAGGTCCACCTTGAAGTAATTTAAAGGCTGCTGCTGAGCCTCCTTGGTGTTCATGAACACTCTCCCGCCTCTTCTCCTCTTCATCAAGATTAGTTCTAACTAGGGATCTTGTTAGTCTGGTTTTCATAGTCTAAATTTTTCTGCTAACCTAGTATGGATTAGCAAGGTTTATTAATATGTAAGACAACTTTATAAAGCCATTTCATAGCCTTGCTTCTAGCTTTCTTGTTTTTCTATTGTATAGCCCACTGATCAAGAAAAAAACTCTTCTGAAAATCAATAGCTGGAGCTGTTTCTACATTTTCAAATACAAAGGTGCCATTAATAACTTAATAATTAGACACGTAGGACATGCATGGTTGCACTGAAATGTTTTAAGAAAAGAAGAGTACGAGTACTGAATAGAGGAAGTAACACCTTTGACATCAGCTTCAGGAATAACCAGGTATTCACAAAGCAAAGAAAAAAACATGTAATTTCTCTTGCCTATCCATAACTCCTTTTTCTCATAAACCCACCACTTCAATGTCAGAGACTCCGACAAAAGCAATTAAACATGCATTCAGTTTTGTACAATGGATTGACCCAACTTTTGCATCACAGATATAAATGCATCTAATTTCTGTCATTATAGTTTCACAGCTCAATGATTTCTAAAGGCAGAAACATCAGTTTCTTTCCTTTCATGCATGTTGTTCTGTTTCTATTTAGGTATCTTTGTATGCTTCCCCCAGTACATCTCCCACCCACATTGACTGCTTTCTCTCCGTCCTCTATTTGCAAGCTTCTCTCCCTTCCCCCCAGGATGTATTTCTAGCAGCTGGGTTCTCTCCTACACAGATCAAGCCTCCTTATACTGTGAAATAGCAAGCCAACCACGTTGACATAAATGAAGCTACACTGAAAGAAAAAAAGCCATTTGTTATTAAAAAAAACCACCTCCACCACAAACACACCAGTTTTGATGCCTTCCTTTTAATGGCGTATACCTTCATAGATATACATAAGCGAACACCAAAAGGCAGAGCTATTAGAGAAAAGTAGTTTTCATAATTAAAAGTATATTAATGCACACTTGCAAGATTCTGATTAAAAATCTTCCACCATAATAGTGCTTACACAATGATTCTTAAATATATGAGTATGACACTACTCCAGAACACTGTAGAAACAAAACATATAAATGTGTTTTTAGAAATATTTTTCTCATTAAGCACATTTCCATGGTCTGACCTTTTTCATCTATCTACAGAAAGTACATGTTATATAGTACTTCATATTCTTTAGACAGTAGCTAAGTATTTGAAGACTTTATAAATAAGCACCGTTTAAAGAGTTTCCATCTGCTTCTCTCATTGTTGTAGATAGAGAAAAATGCATCAAACTGTACCAAAGATTTCATATGTGTAAAGTTAAATGTATTTCCTTCTAACTAAGCACCTCATTTGGAGAAAGTGCGTTCACCTCTGTCACTGCTCACAGGTCACTTGGACTCTGGGAACACAGACCTCCTGCCACATAACCTTGCTGTACATCTGCTGTACATACATCCACATAGATTATCTTCCTTCTCCCTTTGTCAATTTTTTGACTGCTTTACAAGTTTGACTGCTTTTTATACCGTAGTTTCCCCACCACAAATTACCTGCAAGGGCCAAAATCAAACCTTGCTTTGTTTCTATGAAGTTCCACTTCAACACCAAATCTTGAATTCTTACCGTGGTCTGTCAGTTCAGACACGCAGAGTTGACTTGACGCCTCGTTTCCACTTGGTTCATCATGTCCTATGGACACACAGTCGCATGTAATGACTGGCTGAGAATGAATTCGGGGTTTTGAAGTCTGCTCGTCAGATTCCTTGGTCGAACAAAGCAGCATGAAGAAACAAGTACAGTTAGAGCTTTCAGCAGGATCACAATACAATGGTTGCCCTGATCTACACAACTGCTGGGACTTGTATTAGGCAAACACTAACAAAAAAAAAAAAAAAAAAAAAATCCTAACTTTTTTGTAAATGATCAGTAGTGACTCAGCCTTAAGCAGAGACAGATTTAACATATTTTTTTATCCGGACACAATGGGAAATAGAAAGTAGACTGCATGTGAAAGAAAAGGTAGAAGACAAAGCACTAACCAAAAGCTCATTATTTCTGTGATGTTTTCACTATTTCCAAACTGACATTGTTCTCTCTACGATAACACGCAGTGCTAGAATTGACCAGGCCTACCTTCTGCTGCAGATAACTTAAAAGCAAAGGACAGCCTACACTGGGAGTCATTCCAAGACATCATTCTTACTAAAAAGCCAGTTGAAAAGCTAATATTCTTAAGCAATGAAATTAAAAGGACCCACAGCCATGCCAAATTAGAGTGTTTAAAGGATTACAATTCTAAACTTATTTAAAAATGAATGCATTTTGAACTCTGATGTCACGCAGACTGTCAGCAAGTATATTTCAGAGAGCAGATTTAGATTTAAGTGTGACTTAATAAAAGAAAATTGTGCAATGAATAGAGGGTTTGTCAAACAGTATCTGTATAACTGAATGCACTTTCTCTCATCACAGATCCACAGGTTCAGCTAAGCACTCTAGACTTTGGTGCACTTCCAAATTATCAGTCTTAGAACAGTATGCCTCTAAATGCTAAAGAAAGCATGTAGGAAACAGAAAAGCGTTGTATATTGAATGCACAAAAATGAGGCCTCTGACACAACAACCCATACGTACGTGTAGGACGTTGACATTCAGCTGCTGAAAATTACGGGACCTGAATTCTTGCATTCTTTTGATATTTTCTTGGTATTTTTCTTCTGCCAGCTGTCTGTACGTACAGAATACTTGTATTTAGGATGTGATATGAGGGATTGCACAAAGGGATCTTCTAGAAATAGATGTGGAAAAGCAAATTCCATAACCAGACTCCCACGATGCCAAATGTGCATGGCATCTACCTAAGTGAGGTTAGTTTTAGTGAACTCACAAACTGATTTCAGGCCTTATTTACAAACACTATTATATGTTTTTTCTTTCACAACTTGCATAATATAATTGAGAAACAGTAAATTATTAGTCCCAATCTTTTTTGTTTCTTCCGAAGATCTTAAATACTTTGGACTTCATTCCACCATGTAGACCAGGGACCTTTCAGCTGAAGATAGGCACGCAACACTCGCACACTATGAACATTTCACCTGGGGGAAAGTTGGGAACTCTGTTTTTCTGTATGAGACTACTTAAGCCAGTTGCTACATTAAGCAGCTCTTATAGTCTCCATTACTACATTCCCTTCCTGTCCATCTCTAGATTTGCACTGCTGAAAGCAGATCTCCAGTGTGAGAAGGTACTGGTTTTGCACTGATTTCAAATACTTTCGACGAGAGCGAGCTGGCAATAACCCAGAGCTGAATATAGATACATTTTAAAGATTCATGACTGAGAACAAGATTTGAAGATTAATATGTTGCTTTTATATTACAAAATAAGTGTATTTAATTCTGTTGCTGGGGAAAAAAACTAGAAATTTAAATAGAAAACACTACAGTACAAGAAAGTAAAGAAAATTAAAAGCAAACTAGAACTATCCTGCATCTCCATCCATTTTAAAAAAGTGAGAGAGACAGACTTCCTATTTATAAATTTCACATAAGTACAAAAATTCTATTGAAAAGACCAGGCAGGAGAGGTGTTAAATTTGTACAGTGGTTTCAATTCAAGGATTTTTTTTTTTTAAATGAGAATAAATATACATACCATCTCCAGTATCAAATGCAATGGTAAGCGTCAGACAGACATACATGCTGATCAGATATGTTTTCCAAAAAGAGATGAAGGCCTTTAGTTTTTTTGTTTGTAGCCTTTGACCATGAGCATCACAAGTTGGCACAAGTAATGCTAGGATGTGATTTTACTGAGCATTTTCACTCAAACGCAATTACTATTGATTTGCACATATATGTAGCTGCAGAGTGCCTGAGGCCATAAATTCAGACTTCATGTCACCTCGTAATATTTTTCTGTACTAGGACATCACTGCCTTACTGAATTGCTAACTTGCTTTGGCATGACAGGGTTGAGATGCCGATTCTTATGTTCAAAAATAATTATTTCCTCTACTACCCGCTATAAGTAACTGAGTAAACATTTGTTAATTTAGATTGCACTTTGCAAAATGCTTTTGAGGAAAACACCAAAAATGAATCAAAAATGAATGTGGTGCTTTTCTGATCTTCATTCATACCAAATAAAACGACTATTTTTAGGTGGGAAAAACTCAAGCGTGTGATCAAAACAATGTATTCTTCTTTTTATTTTAAAAAAGAACCCATGCATAGACACATAGCCCTCCAGCTGTTTCCCATATTCCACTCAGAAATGGTACTTATTCTCCTTCAAATCCCCCCTTTTATTATGTCTCACTCACTTAATAAAAAAAAATATAAATGATAAAGCCCTTATAACATGTCCACTACCCCTGTTTGATCATTTGGTAAGACTGTCCTCTGAGCTATTAATTTCTATTGGAAAATCTCCTAGGCCAAAACAATTGACAGAAGCTGGATTGTAACTAAATGTCCAACTCCTCAGACTGTGCAGTCTTTAAAATGACAAGTCATTAAAAAAATATTTCCTATCGTAACACATCTGAAAACCTCTCATATTTAACCACAAACACAGTGTACCAGTTTTGGGCTAATGTTCTGACGTTTTTTGCTACATAAATAATTACTGTGATTTAACTCATCCAAAATTCCCATTGACTTTGAGTAGCTGAAGACCCTTTCTATTTCTATTTTTACCTTGACAGTTCTGCCTCATTAGACTGTTGGATGGGGAAAACTGCATTGTTAGGGACCGATGCTAATGGTATGCTCAACTTACTTCAACTTCTTTGCTTTCTCATCTGCAGCATTTAACTTCCTCAGCCTCATTCGTTCCCGCGGTGTCATTTTCTGTACTTCAGAGAGTTCCTGCAGAGTTTGCAAATGAACTTTCCTCTGCCTGAAATGGAATGCATGCAAACCCATAGTCATATGAAAATGTAAATATCAGTATTTTGATTTGCTATTGAAACATAGTGACATTTCAAATGGAATAATTAGAAAGCCACAGGTACTATAACAGACTAAATAGACCTTAGTTGGGAAAGCAAATGCCTCTTAAATTGAAATATTTAAACTTAGATTCATGAGGAACGTGAATCATTTCAGGTGAGAATTGAAAAAGGTAAACTCAGCTCCTTAAAAGAATAAATGTTGAAGAATAGTGAAATATTTACCGTCAGGCTTTACTTTTGAGCATATTCCAAGTACAAAGGCAGTCTTTAAATGAGAACCACAGAAAAAAGCAGTATCACCCATACATTTTACACTGACTGTTACAAGCTGTCTAGAATAAAAGAGAATATTAATGCGTCTTTAATGACAGCTATAATTATCATGTTGTCCTCTTGAATTTCTAGTCCTAATCAATAATAACAATTCACCGGTCAAATGGTCTCCACACACCATCTCTGAAAGCTGAGCATGAATTATTGACATATGTATCTCAGCTGTATTTATCAACACGGGAGAGCAATATTAGTCCTATATCAGAAAGAGGATATTAATCTGAGATTTTTATCTCACATCCTACAGTAATTACAAAAATTAAACCGTAGCTTGCAATGCCTTGGCAGCCACATTTCATACTTACATCACATTTTCTATTGTTTATATTTATGATACCAAGTATTCATTTCAAATTACTACTTTTGATTTTCTGAGATAAATTCACCTCTGATAATCTAAGAGCCCAGTTTTGTAACCGTATAAATTGCAACACTCCTTCTGGACTATCATCATTTTGAAATCAGGATTTTAATAAATGAGAAGTTTTCATTATGCTTTTCAAATGTTGACTATAGAGGGAAATAGTGTAAAGATATGAATATTAGTGTGAAATATAAAGGACTAAGGACAAAGACAAGAGGAGCTCAATTATTCATAAGAACGGAACTAACTCTTCAAGTATGAATAATGTAGACATATTTCTTGTCCCCTGTAAAAAAAATCTAATTTAAATTAAAAGAACCTCCGGGGAAAAAAAAGCCATTTTTCATCCAAGTCAAAACTGAACTTGTACAGCTTTATGCTTACTTAAATATTTAAAATTTATGACTTGCATGGGACTGGAATAAAGTAAGCCATTAGAGGCCTTTACTAGAAGAAACTAGACTCAACTGTACATGGAAAAAAATAATTCCTGGTGAGAAAAAAAAATCATCAATATAAAGTAGCAATGATTGGGGAGGATACTATAACAAGCAGCTCCTTGTACACTCACTCAGGCTAGAGTATTGCTTCGTTACAGCAGATGTGGTAAATTTACTATGTTTAAATTATTTCTCCTCCACTTTTCTGCTCTCTGCCATTTTCCAGATATTTTTATTTCATTTTACCTACCTCTTTAGATCCAGGATTGCAGAAATTATTTGGCATTTTGCTTACCAGAAGCAATACAGACAGCTAATATTCTCATAACTACAGGGAAAGTCATAATAAGATTATGACTTTCTGCATATTCCAAACATTTAGACAAAAAAGAATCAGACTGCAGCACATTTGAAGATAATTTATAGTGAAGCTTCTCCTAGGATTTTTTTCTCAAATCGATGCCCTGAATTTGAAATCCTCAAAGTAAATTTCCATGCTCAAACGAAAACAGTTGCCATGCATTGCTCCACAATTTTTAGGACCTTTGCACAGAAGCAGCTGACTTTCCATTTCCTTTTAACAAAAGTGTAAGAACATGATGTTAGTAGTTAGAACTTGCTCTTCATCTTAGACACTGCAGACTGCTTTTGAACAAGAACTGTTACAGATTCTGGGATACACATGAATGTCCTCCCCATATGCTAGCTCTGTCAATACATATGATGTCCATTTGGAAGGTGACAAGACTCTATACATCCAAACTAATGACAATGGATCAGGGATGAAACATAGTATATGTTAGAAATAATAGAACATGGGTTTATCAGTCTGTTCTAGAAGCATGGAAATATTTGAAGTCTAGGTATATATTTTGCAGGTAAAAATACCACTTCCTCAAAAGAATCCACAATCTTTTGGTGCATATAGATAATTTGAAACCCTGTACCCACAAATCAAAGGCATGGATTAAAAGTTTCTGGAAGACTCCCATACTTTATATTTTAATGAGCATTAAGCTCTCAATGTAATTCAGATAGACTTGGCATAATATTTGGGCAAGATTTCAGTGCCCCAAAACTATTTAAGGTACATCGCTGAGGAACATCTCTGCAGTTAACTGTATTTCATTAGAAGAGGCAGGAATCCACTCAGAGTTAACTGAATCAACTCAAATACAGCAGCCACAGACAAAAGATACATCTAATATTATCCAGCTATTGCATATCTACCTGTCTGACTCTTTTATTTCCAGTATACTAGCAAAGGGTTATTTCTGAAGAAGCAATCACATAGAATAGTAAGGCCAAAAACTTGACAGCAGTCTCAGCCAGCTCCATTTGCTGTTATTTATTAGGTAGTTGTTACCAGCCAATACGGGTATTGTTCATTGTTGCATTTTACATCTATGCCTGCAAAGCTTAACAACCTCTTTGTACTAAAGGCACCTGTTTACACCAAAACTTAGAAGTTGTGTCTGATAAAAAGATAAAGACTCATCTGTCACCAAGAGACAGCAACAGAACAGAAGTGACAGGGTGGAAACCCGAACCACAATTTTTAGAGAGGAGACCTTTACAGACACACTTCCAGTAGTTAAACTGGGTAACAAAGATGCACAGAAGATTGTGCTGTGTTGAATTCCACTGTCTTTGCTCCCCTTTCTTCCTACTGCCAATACCAAATAAGTCTTTCTTTAGAAAAGCTGAAGCTGGTCACCTCTCCTGAAGGGATGCTTGCAAGCACCAGAATTGGCAGCATCTGCAAAACGGTGGGTCCTCTCCGAGAGCAGAGGTGACAAAGAATGAAGAGGAAAGGCCTATTGTCCCAAACGCATTGCTGATTCTGGACTGGAGCATGGGCTTCTTTATTGCTGTTACCTAATCATTCGAATGAAATTTCAGATAGCTGTTAAAGTCTCGGCAGTTTTTTAGAGGAAACACGAAGCAGGGATGTCCGCTGTGTCCACAGAGGACCACAAGCTCCTGCTTTTGAGTGTGCTAGCTCCTGACAGAGCAAAACCACGTACAGCAAACTCAGGGACAGGAAGCAAAGGGGAGGGCCAGCTGCCATCGAAACCACGGAGCTAATTTACAAAGGCAAAATGAAATTGCCTATGTTGACATTTGCTTTAATCATTGCAGCACTGTAATTTAATGCGATTAATTAATTTAATATACATTCAGTGACTAAATGAGAGATCATGTGCGAAGGCACTACTGATGTAAGAGCCAAGAAACATTGCTAGCCTTAATTTCTCACTATAGTTACAAGACAGATATAATAGTATCCTACAGACGTATTAGCTGAATATTAATTTAAGTGTATAAGCTTTTAGTTTGGCGTCATTTAGGAAACATAGCTTTCACATTCAATAATTAGTAAGTACAAAAACCAGCACCATAAATGACCATGACATAATTAAATTGATGATCTAACCCTTCAAAATGTAAAGACAAAGGTCATAATTTACATACTAATTGGTAATAAATTAACATGCATATACTGCACATGCACGCACAATTTTCACAGTTATATAATAAAAATATTTGATAAGTCCTTCCCCCTCCCCCCCAATTTAATTATGCATCTCACTAATGTGGTTGCTCTTCTGTATTTCTGGGGAATGGGTCTCTCTAAATATAAAGCACCATGAGATTAACACAAACGTTTACAACATGATATTTTTTGGCAATACTGTAATTTCATATACTGCTGCCCATAAAACACTTAAAAATACTTACACAGCATCAAAAAGGGGAGCTGTGTCTTTCTGCCAGTCAAGTGCCTTGTCTTTTACAGTCATGTTTGTGAACTTGTACTGTATATTCTGCAAGGAAATAAAATAGGAGCGGTATCAACGCTTGAGGCTAAAGTGATCCAGACCCTTCAGCTATGACCCAGTACAGTCCTAATGTAAAAACTGACTGAGCGGTTTCCTTCCCCACCTTCTTAGAAAGCCAAATAATATATACACTGAAGCAGGGACCAAAAGAGCAAGATGCACTGGTTTTCATCAAAACTGTGACTAACCAGGACAGTTTAGAGATTATATGTACCCAGGCCCAAATGATCTGCACTTGGTACATGTAAAATGCCCATTCTCCTTATTGCTCATGACATTTTAAAGGGGATACATTCAGCGTGTTAAGTGACAAGGGCTTCCTTTCTCTCTGCCTCGCTACCTCAGTCATATTTGTAAATTAGCTCTGAAAGTCCCCAGGATTAAAGTTCCTATGAACTGCTGCCTAATTATTTTTTCTCAACACGCTTTCTCTGCCTCCACTCTGCTTTTGCAAAATACATACTCAAACAGCAAGTGCACAGCCATCACTTTTTCTTATATACCTTTAGTTGTTCATTAATATAAGGGATTTTTAGAATCTCTGCTGCTGGTGGTCTCAGTGAAGGATTCTTATTTAACATGCTGAAACATTAAAAAAAACAAAAGTAATAATTAAGCGATTTTCCAAATTAACTTAAAAACCTGCTAAACATGAAAATAACATACCTGCACAGCACCGCGTTCAGCTGGCTTGGATATCTGTCAGGAAGAGAAGGTGTCTCGCCTTCTACAATTTTTAACACAACAGACAAGAAATTGTGTCCACTAAATGCATGGTTCATACAGCACATCTCATATAAAATGCATCCCAGAGACCTTGAAGAATAAAATAATAGGAATAGTATAAACGATATTTTTGAAAGTAGCATGCTTTCATAGTAGTAGTGACATTAAGGTAAATAAAATTATGATTGTATGCCCTTTTCTCCCGGGAACAGGATATTTCATTATCGTGCTATCCTTTTAATCTGAAATACATTTTTTTCAAATCACAGCTTAGTAACTTTATAAACAGGAGAAATCATCATTCTATTTCCATAAGTGCAAGCACAAACTTAAATTTTTTATATATATATATTTATATATGAATGAAGTAAAACCCTATTGTATGAACTAGCTTTTAAGGAGTTACTCATTAAGTTAGGAATGAAGTACTTTAATTAGGGACTGACTGACAAAGCAGTTTAGTAGTGTTCGGACATAGGTTTGTGTAAACTGGTTTTGCAAACTAATTTCTGACAACAAACTGAGGCTAAAATTCAAGTTCAAATTAAATAATGCCATTTTCAAATAATAGAAGTGCCTCTGGTGTGATTTCACTCATTTGGTCACATATTCTAAATAGAGTCCAAAATTGGTTTGGACTCAAAGAATTATCAAATTTGAGATGACAGCATCATTTTGCAACACCTAAAACTAAATTTCCTCAAAATTTTGTTTGGAGAAGAAGAGAAGGAAACTGAACATGCAGGTTTGGAGACCTAGCTGAGAACCAGTGTTGGTTTTAAATCATTAAAAACTGGGAGGAACAATTACAAACAAATTTTAAAAGGGCTTCTGGTTTACCATTACCTTATTTACCAGCCCTTACAGAGACCATAAAAGATCACCAAGTTGAACATTTTAACATAAACACTCTCATAATAATTTATAAAATGACTATTCATAGCAGTTTGCACTTCAACTGGGTTCCACCTGACAAATGTTTTTTTTAAATATAGGGGAGTGGAGCTTTCCGGGCTTTGAAGGATGCTCAGTGTTACGTCCAGTTTGAAGTCAGGAGATCTGAGGCACTGATGTGCCACTTGATCAAGGTCATAGAAAATGCTGGTGAGAGCCAGCTACAGGACCAGACCCACCTAAGCAACCAGCTTAAATATCAGAGCAACTTTACTTGGAATGTAGTATTTGGTTGTGGTATTTATAATTTACAGCAGCAGTATGAAAATAAAGCCTAGTGGTAATACGTAGAAGTACGTATAGGTGAATGGCTTTGATGAAAAATGTATAGATGTTATCTTTGAAAGTAAACCATGAATAAAGTTTCAATTCTTCATTTTGGTTAAAGAAGACAAATTGATTCAGTCTGTCTGGCAATAAAAGAACAAGAGTAAATAACTTTAAAGCTGAAAGCCACACAATGCAAATAAGGAAGAGGAGAGAGAATAAGGGTGCTCGCTCACTGGTACTTTTCAAGCAGTATGTGAAAACAGTTAGCAGAACATTTTTGCCAACAACGGCATAAAGACCAACTACTGAAGTACAAAAATAATTGCCTAATTTTTTTTTTATGATTTAACTGTCAACCAGTTCTCAAACTTCCCAAATCAGTAAACAGTAGCACACAGATTATGGTCTATATTTATGATGCATGTTCAAACTCTGAAACAAGATAATTACTACATGAGAAAACACTTGAAAACAAAAAGAACAACCAAAAAACCCTGCACACATGGCATCTGAAAGCATCAAACAAAAATGGAAACCAGCCAGAGGGAAGAAAAAAGGAAGGAAAATCCCAACCTGACAGACTGTACTATAACTGCTTTTTGCAGAATCAATCTCTTTTGGAGGCTGCTTGATTCTGGCAGCTAGAAATTGCTTAATGAGCCATTAGGAGCACAGGATTTGCCACATCAGGGAAGCCCATTTATTCACCTAGTTTAGTACTCTGGCTACACCTGAGGCTTTGGAGGAAGATGAAAAGAACACCCCGGGCATTCTACTGCAGCCGGGGCTGCAAACAGGCTACCCAGGGAAAACCCCATCTGTCCCATGAAAGAAAAATAAAGGAGAAAAATGAAAGAAAAATGAGGGGAAAAGAATAACGTTTTTACTGCAGGATACATTTCTTTGATATGAAATAAAAAAATACGTCCTAAGCTGAGACATGCTGCCCTAGGTCCCAGAGGAAGGCTATTTCTTCCCAGGACAGCTGCTGAGCTGCCATCTCCCGAGGGAGTTAGTGCCAAGCTTTTGCCTCAAAACTGCCATTTCTCAGTTGTGTTTCTACAGTCCTGGCCTAAGCATCTTGTAAGGAGCATATTCAGCAAGAGAAAATTGCTTCCTGATTCCCATAAGCAATCTGCACATGACCCAAACATATAATTTAATTACTTCTATAATCTTAGCTTGTATAACTGCCAGCGTTATGAAATTCTAAAATGGTCACTAACCCATACAGCCAGAGCATTGGGTTTGATGGCTCCCTCTGCTCATCAATAGGTTTGATAAAGGTCCCAAACAGCACTTAATTTCGGCAAAACTGATGTATAACCATTCTATATTGAAGTCACTTACACTCAATTGCATCATAAAATGGAGCCTCTGGACAGGCTTCAGTGTATTCTCTATGATATCGACTGACAGACCTGTAACTCCTTAGGAGAAACCACCTGAGAAGGTTTTTGGTGCTACTTGTTTACATAAGCATTGCTGTCCTTTTAACATCTTCTGATCTTTTGTATGTTATAATCCTTCAAAGGCTGTAAGATCCAAGTTAGCTTTTAAATTAAACTCCAAAAGCCAGAAAATTCTAAAGGCGTATCCCTTTTGTGGTTTGTATCTCTCAGTCTAATCGTACCAGAAGGTCTTAAGAATTTGCTGACTTCAGAGTCTATGAGGAATACGTACATGCACACATGTACCATCAAAACTCTCTCAGCCACTGCTTTGCAGGTCTTTAGTGCTTTCACTGCTATTTTTGGTAATTATTCTACATAAAATTCATCAGTAAAAAAAAAAATAAATAAAATCCATTTTTGGATTGTTAAGATTAAAGAAAAAGGCAAATTGGGGGAAAAGCACAGACAAGCAAGCACAATTAAAATGAAAGTCCCAGGATCCGTGGTATAGGAAGCCCAATTTACCCAAGCCCTACAGACAAACCATCTGCCAAAATCTGACAGCACTTGATGGAAGACATAGGCTACAATGGATTTAAATGTGACTGTAACATTGCTTTGTCTCTGGAAGATAACAAGGAAGTTATTAATACCTCTCTTGTAAAGAATTTGCTAAGTCTGTAAGTGAAAAACAGCATTTGTTTTTCAACTAAATTATTCCTGTTGTTATTTCTGCCTTAGAGATTATTTATAACGTATACTATGCACAAATCCTTTGAAAAGTTCCTGGATGGAGTTTGCCTTATATGCTTATAGCTTTTAGAAGAAGACAGAAATATGATTGTTGATAACTGTTTTCATACACTTCATCTCATCCACTTAGAAAGAAAATACTATATAGTTACAATAGCCACTGCATGGACAGGCACTCAATATTTATACTCAAGGACCTATACTGAGCCTTGGCAGACTCCCAGCCAGTACAGATTTCAGAGGCTCGTCTGAGAAACCCCAAGCTCTCACATTTAGAAAACCTGCAAAAGCCTGCAGGCGGAATACAGGCTGACTACTAGTGGCAGGCAAATCCTGGTAACGTTATTCAGGAGCAGAACAGGCAGATCACTCCAGCTGGAATGGGCAAGAGTGATGCTCAATCCACAGTATGACAAAAGCAGGACCTAAACTGCTTGGGAACCCTTGTGCCAAGGGAATCCCCAGATTTCTGAAACAAAAGAGATCTCCGGGAAAGCTATAACAGCACCCTTTAGTTTTAGGACCATTTGCAGTAGTTATCATTGACCCATTTAGCAAGTCTGGGCTTTCTAGGTTCCATGAAGATTACGCAAAGTACAACGGTATCCCTGTTGTTTAGAAAACCTCACATAAAAAGTTAGTGCTCCCCTAATGCATTAATGAGTAGTCACAATTGCCCTGAATAAACTAAGTACCTGCTTTTAGTCTACTTTTCCCTGGAAAGAAATGTTTTCATTTTGTTTTAATAGTTCTGGGAGTTAGGGGATATTCTCAACCTAATGTCAGGAAGTCCAAGTCTGTTTGGGCTAGAGTGATGATTTGTAATCACTGTATGGACTGAAATAAAAGCTGACTAAAATTGTTACTTTGTTGGTAGGCTTTCATGTAATCCCCTGGATCTGTGATTGCTTTCTTAATGACATTGCTGATAGGCCTCCACCTGCATTAGTTGGTGCTGGGAGACCTGTTCTGCCATGATTCTTCAAGTCTTAGTGGGATGACATTGACATAATCTGGGTAGATTCTGACCCGCTATTTCCTATGAACAATATTTTAAAAAAATGCCTCCCAAATAACAAAATAAAAACTACACATGCCTTGTAAAACAAAAGAATTAATAAGCTAAATCAGCCTAAGGCCAAAGGATCTAATATATACAGCTAGCATATGTGGTTTAACACAGGGGATGAGTCCTGCTTGTTGTGCCCCTGTAAGTACAGAGATGGTCAGGCATTTTCCAGGGAAAAAGTGTGTCACTAAAACACGAACTTAGGTTAAACAGGAAGTCTGGCGGCTCTCTCAGCCACAGAGGTTTGATGAAACTTTTGCCTGGAAGGGTTTGAAAATAACCCAGCTGCTCCTCCTGGACATCAGAGGTTCACACCAAGGTCTCTGCTCTGCCTCATTCAGACCAGAAACACTAACTTTGGTCCCTCAAACCACCAGGGACCATCTTAGCCACCAGGCTACTGCCTCTTTCACATGGCTCCCCCTGTGTTCTGTTTTCCATAAATTATAAGATACTCACTGTCCCAGAGAAGCAGATTGCAACCATGTCCCACCACGTGGCTTCACTTTTCCTGACCATAAGAAATGCCTTAAAATGACACATACAATCTTCAGTTTGCTTGCCACATGAATGCAGAGCCATAGCATCGGTGGGGGGGGGGACGCCAGCCAACCCCCAGCACCAGCACCAGTCCCACCACGTCGTGCCTAAGGCAGGAAGGGTCACCAGGACCCCGGCACAGCAGTGCCTCTGGGTCACGCTGTGCTCATGTAAAAGCAAGACCCAACTGCCAAAATGTGTGCACGCACATCACCTGCTAATCCTCCGCCTGGCCTGGCCTCTTGAACTAGTCACTGTCTCCACTTGGCTGCCAGCGCTGCACTGACTCTTCTCCGTCTGACAGCTCCTTAGGGGGAAGCACCGACGGGCAGAGGGGCTGCTGAACTCCTGGACTGAGACCAGCTCCCCGAGGAAGCTCCTGTCCCAGAAAGGAGGAAACCCCAGACTGTGTCATCTGCAAAGGCTTTCACTTACTGCCTGGCCAGTCCAGGCTCAGGGATGGTAAGCAAAACATGGATGGCAATTTTAATTTGCCTCCTGTGAATTAAGATTTGGCATAAAGCATGGAACAGCAAAGAACTCCAGCCCTGAAATTTTAACTGAGGACAAGCATAAACGCTGCAGCTTCTCTGAGCCTAATTGCAGAACTTCTGTACATAAAAACTTTAAAACATGAAGCTTTTTACATCTATTGACCTTGCGTTACAAAGGACAATATTTCTTGTACCAGCTGCTGCACTGTGAATATTCAAGCCAGTTTTGAAGAGCCAGTTGCAGAACATTTCAGTGAACCTGAAAAGCACAATTTCTCTTTAGAGCAGATCATTAATGCAGCGTAAATTAAGGTCTTTCCAATGAACAATGATTAACTGGACTGAACACTGAGAGGACCACAATAACTTAGTGAGATAGCAATAACTGCCTTTTGTAGAAGACATTTTACATTTTCTTACATTTAATACGGGAACACTTTCTGAATTTTTGTGTGTAATATTTTGAGTCCTGTTAGAGATCAGAAGGACAAGTCTGAAGAGAGCATGTCACTTCAGGTACTCATAAAAGACTTGGGCAACTTCTTGATGAGCAACTGAACTTCCTGCAAAGCAGCACAAGGATTTCACCTCATCTGGAGCCTCCAAGGTGGGTTCCCCTGGGTGCTCAGGGACCTCTTGTGTTTCAGCCCCCATTAAACGGGCAAATGCAAAGCAAAAATCAAACAGAATCATTATTAAAATATTAAACAAAGAGATGAAATGACCAATGTATCAATCAAATGTGGGAGTCATGGTAGTTGATGAGTCCTGATCAAAAGAGAGTTTCTTGGCTCAGAAGTTGTTCTTTGGGGGCTGGGGGTCCAGTGAGTCAGGACACACCTCCTCCTCAGTGCTTCAACAGTGGGGGCCAAGAAGCTCCTACTGAAGGCAGTTCCACCCCCTGATGAGTGCTCTGGGTGCTGCTTTGGAAAGATTACAAAATGCATAAGGTATAGCAGAAAGCTATGGCTAGTGACTTGTTGTAGGGGGGGTCGGGGTGCAGGGACATTTCTGCTATTTTTTAAATTTTGAAAGGGTGATCAACACATCATCTGTAAATATACTGGACAAAATTCTGCTTTCATTTGCTCTGTACAACTTCAATGACATATGGATTGACACTTGTAGCAACAAATAGAACTTAAACATGTATTTTTCATTCCATTTCAACTGCAATACAATAAATTATTCTTTATAGTAATAGAGCACAAAAAGCAGGTTTTCTTGTCTGTTTACTTGTTTTGACATCTTTTGAAATCTCTCAATATATTTTTATTGACTACGTGTATTAACTGATATTTGTTTTGATACAGACGAACAAGAGAGAATCTGACATCAAATCCATCTCAGTTCAGCTATACAGACCATGAGATGAGATTCCTGACACATCCGTTGACTGGATTAAACATGCTAACTGTGAAAAATATTTGCTACCAGTTGAACGTACAGATGACTGTTTTCAACTTTTAGAATTATATCTTGCAGTCACAAATATATTTTGAAAAGGCAGAACTAAGCAGAAGCTAGCACAAATTACCAAGAAAACAAACTACATTCCAGTCATCAAATGTTTTACGAAGGAAATTTCCTGATTTGAAATATTCATAAAAAAGGAACCTTCAGATTAGCATACTTACAGAAACAAACACATCTTAACAGACGGAAAAAAGCACATTTTATATAAAAAATACTATGACAGAATTTTAAAAACACAATAGTTTTAACCATCGTCTTAAAACAGAACAAGATGGTTTAAGATACAAAGATAAACGAGGCAGATATTTTCCCCATTCCAAAAACCATTCTTCATCTTAGCTTGCAGGAATGCAAAGCTAAACGCACATCTAAAGCTCTCCTAAAGTCTTTCAACAGATCTCAGCTTCTCAACTTGATTCTTTAATCACCACCTCAGAAGTCCTGACCTCAAGAATTTGTGCTGAGTGTAGAACTCACACTTTACTTTCTACCTTTGAGCCTTTTGTAAGATAGAATGACTCTTTGCTTCTGTCCTAACACTCTAGTTATTCTAATTTTTAACTCCCCTTCCAAGTACCTTCTTTCTTTTTGCATTTGCCAATGTTTTTCAGTTCAGTTCCTAAGAAGGTCCTCCTGCTTTGCTCTCAGCCAGGAATCACTCTTTCCTCATCCACTTGGAAGTTTAACAGAAAGTGCTTCTTTCCTTTCATCTTTCTCAATATGAGAAAGAAAAAGATTTCCGCCTCCCCAGCGAAACTTGAACTTTATCTACAGTCATCCTGTGTCACGGCAGAGACTGGACCTGAATCTGACTCTACTTTGAAGTCCCAGGTAACCCAGAATAAGAGTAAACTACATGTTTCTTAACACATAAAGCAAGCATTCCAATTGCAAAATATGACACAAATGCCCTGGAATAATTTTAGTGGAGAAGTGTGAGCACCCTCCTGAGGGAGACAGTTTTTTTTAAAAAAGTAGTTTCTAAATGAAGTCAAATGCTGATCTAGAAAATAAATGCCAGGTCCAACTGAAATAGCATGCTGACTACTCACCAAATGTCAGATTTTGTGTTATATCCCTGGTGCTTCAGTGCCTCTGGACTCATGTAATATGGTGTCCCAGTAAATGTAGTTGCCAGATCACATGAACCCATCAAAAGACGAGAAACTCCAAAGTCCCCTAAAAGTAACAGCAGAAACAATAATCTAGTCATATACATCCCATAAATCTGTATCTACTCATACAAATTCTTTGGGTTTATTGTTAGACATGATATAATGACTGTACATCCAGAAAAACTTCCAGAATTTTAAAATATGGAAAAAACAATTTTCTGTAATTCTTCAAAATAAAAAAAAAAACCCACCAGAAACTCATAACAGTAGAGAATGATGTAGGTTTGAAGACGCCTCAAAAGGTCATCCAATTCAAACCCCTGGCTCAAAGCAAGGCCAAAGTTACATGAGGCTGCTCAAGTCCAGTTCCAGCCAGGCTTGGAGCACCCTCAAGGCTGGAGATTTCATTGCTGCTCTGGGCCCCTGTTCATGTGTCTGACTGTCAAATGCATGTTTAACCACAAACCAAAATGCTCTATCAGACATGACTTGATTTAAATCTCCTTATTGACAAAATGTCTGCTGGACTGTTCTGTCATACTAAAACACATCTTTAAAAAGGACGGAAATCTCACCAATTTTAAGAAGATTATTTTTCAAAAATATATTCTTGGCTTTCAAATCTCTGTGAAGTATTCGCCTGTAATATAAAAGGAAATTCAACCTCATCCAACTTGAAGCATTCACAGTCATGTATCAAGTATCCCAAGTATTTATCTTCATTCCTTGTTAGGAAGGCCAGCCCACCACTGCTACAGTCTAACCCCGTAAGTGACAATGCACAGGTGATGGTATTAAGGAACTTCATACAAACACAGAGGTGCGTTCACAGACACCCACACGCAGGATGAGAGCTTAAGCAGCCAGGATAACAAAAACACACCTAGGGATCCCAGCTTGAGAATACAGATACAGGCTTAGCATGAGCTGCAGAGGAAGGGAGAAGGGCAAGTCTTCCTATCTGGCACTTCTTAAAAGCATTACGTCTTACTTTCTGCCAGAAAATGACATGTCTCACAATAGATTAAGGGATGAGAAAAACAGCAATAAGAGATTCTCAAAGCTCAGGGAACTCTCCTTCAGAGAAAATATACATATTTGTATATAGACTAGGCTAGTAGTTCAAATTTTTGCAGTAATGGTGTGGAAGATAAAAGAACTTTACAAAGAGAGAGATCAAAAGGAAAAGAAAAGAACAAGTAGCTTTTACAGACGAATTTTTCTATTAAAGACTGAAGCATCATCACAAGCTACACGCCATGTGGGGACAAACAGCATCTTCTCAGTTTCTTGAAATCTTAATGTGTAACAGTAATTCTCCATCCCCTTAGGAAAAGAAAATATCTCTACAGGATACAAAACATGTTCTCAATTAATTCTTGTTAATAACTCTTCCGAAAGGGTTCCCTACAACCTCAACTAAACTAAAGCTCATCCACTTTTAAATTCCTTATAGCTTGATACCACACAGTATTAGTTATCAGCTCTGCTCAGGAGGAGTTTAGAATAGCATTTGGTACATGCCAGCTACAGAAACTGCATTTGCTAATACAATACAGCAGTTGTTCAGCCATTTAGAACAGATAAAGAAAGGAACAGAGGTTAGAAGATTCTTGAGATGTGGGCAGGAAAAACAAATATAGTAATAGATTTTAATTGTCCATGAGCAATCCTCAAGTATGATCTCGAATTTTACTTAATTATTTCAGTCTTACGCACTGAGATACTGAAATTATTTCCAAAATAGTTTCTATATTAAGACTAGAAAACACATATTCTACAGCACAATTTAAATAAGCAATTCAGTCCACAGCTCATTTGAAAATCTTTTTTGCAAGAAGAGAAAAAAATTATTAAAATCAATATACTCAGTTCACAAACGGGAAAAAATATGAATAATAACTACCAGAAGATGTTTTAATATGCACATAGACTGAGCATGAAAAGGAAACATTTCTATTTTTATAGGACATAAAGAAAAGAGTTCTTTATGCTTCTTATGGCAATCTTTTGAGTTTTTCTCCCGTAAGTAATGCTTGTAGAGAAAGGTCTTCCCATTGGGAAAAATGCAAGTTTTATTCATTATGCCTCCACTGATGTTTATAAATTATTCTATATTTCTATATTTGGCAACTTTCTTGAGCAATACATGCACACTCATCATACATTACATCAGTAAGGAAATTAAGCTAAGGTGATACTCATTTCATAAGCCTATATTTACGTGTCATTTTATATAAATCTTGCTCTGCTAATTTAGATTCATAGTCTTTCCTTACCATTCATCACAGAGTCTTTGCAAGAACTTGACCTCACCGAGTTAGATTTCTCTTGCATATTTCTGTTGAGTGTTGGTGGGTTTTAACCCTTTTTTTTTATTATTACTTTGTAGAAATATAACTACAGACCCTGTGAACCTAAAAGTTTCCTGGATACCTGTGATTTGAATAGCAGCTATCTTGATGTATAAAAACTACCCAGAAAGCTTTCGGTAGCATATTATTTGAAAATGTGATAAAGAAAAGGTGTTTGGGTCCCATTAGTTTGAGTTAGAATGTAATGCTAATATAAATTTGTAACATATTGATGAAAATGTTATGCAAATTATTTTGCGTTACCAATAATTATAAAATGCTTTTATATATTAATATGACTGAGAAATACTTCAGGTCATTCTTTGGAAATTCCCATGATGATGTCTCTCAATGCAAGCCACCTTATTCTGTCAGGGTATGTCAGAAGATAAACAAGTTACAAGATGAAACCTTAACTGAAATGACTGGTTTAATTCTAGTAAGAAATAAGTATTGAGCCTGCACTGTAAATCTAGTTTAAGAAAGAGTGTGACGCTTTGCTGGAGTGAGAGACAGACCTATGAAAGTAACATGAATTAACTGGACTCCAGCAAAACTTAATCTAACTTGACAGTCAGCAAAGTGGTTATTGATATTTTGGGTAGAAATTAACACATAAGGACAGTTTCAAATTTGGGCAATAAATACACCCATATCTATGTTCTATAGATTACCTGCTTGTTGTTTCATAGTCATAAAAAACCAGCATGAAGTACCAAGTAGGGGCAGCCTCCTAAAATAAAGCTTCCTCTGCAACATAACAGCAAGTGAAGCTGATCAAAGCGGAAGTAGTTTACTGCTGTGAAATATTCAGCAATTAATTTCTCTTTTCTCTAGCTGAAGAATTATTTAGAGAAGTAAGAGGTTCTGAGTAAGTCTGAATCCTGTACTAGGGAAGACAACGTGAAATCCCGATAAAGTACTTGGGCAAAGCCTGCCATCCCGTAGACTGAAAGCAGCAGATTTGTTTGCATAAATGGTAACCTGATAAAAATCTCTGTGTTGGCATGTTATTCATAAAGATTGGCAAAGTGATGGATAACATAATGGTCAGCTTTATTCAAATTGAGGTTAAATGAATGAAAAGCCTCATTCCCTGATTGCTGTGGGATTAATTTTGTGCGCTGATGTGCGATGGGCTACAAGCATGCCAGAGAGACTAGATGATGGTTCCATGCTAATGTTCTCCATCTACTAGATAAGACCACTGAACTATGTTGTCTCTCCTTTGCTTCTCCCTCTGGTTATATCAATGACAGATGAGGATTGAATCTATTTAATTCTAGACAATTTAGCTTTCAAGTTTAAAATTAAAAAATCCTTCCAATTATGCAAAATAGCCAGTAGATAGCATAATGACCACAAACTATTCATGCCCTCTTTGGGATTTATGGAGCATAAGTAAAACACAGGAATCTCTAATCTCTATAATCTTTATTATTACAGGAAAAGAAATACAACCTAAGGCAGTGAAAAAGTCCTGTTTCAAAAAAAGTTTCCAGCATAAGAGTTTTCAAAAAGTGCAGAAGTTCAGCTAAAGCTGTGCAAGGACAACCAAGTGAATAGTCTATATCTAAAACCAGAAACAATAATATGTGCTGCTCTGGAATAAAAACTCCCATCCACTGCAGCTGGATTTTCTAAGGAATGGCATGAGGAAGTCCAGCCCATGGGTAATGAAACTCAAGCTTCTAATTCTAGGGCAAAGTTTTCTTTGCATTAGAACATAGTTCAAACATATATTACAGCTTTTTTCCATATCAGTAGTGAAAAAATCATGTATGACTCCTCTATACCTAAACCAAGGACTGTTACTATGTTTCAGTAATTCAAATTAATTTCTGTAAATAGTTTTACGTTCTTTTAAGCCTAACCTTTTCCATTTAAGCTATTGTTTGGCTCTAAACTAGTAAGATAAATATTAAATTTTCTAATGTGCATACAGTCAAATAACATACAATACAGGAAATGCAAACAAAAATAAAACTGTCAAGTCATTTGTATGTGTCTGGAGAGGTGCTATTAAATAGCTGTGATTCAAAGACAGAAAATGAAATGCTGTTTGGAAAATCAAATTGCTGCTTTCACTGAAGAATTAAACTGTACTTTTCAGGAAAACCAGTAATTTAATATACGTATTTACCAAAGAGAGTTTATTTATAGGATTTTTTTTTAAAGATTTATTTGAGAACAAGTAGAAGATGAGAAAAATAGAAAGAAAAGAAGAATAGACAAAAGGGACATGGAGGAAAAGAGGAGATAAAAAAGGAATGAGGAAATACAGAAAATGAAAGACAAAAAGAATAACATACAATAGAATAGAATAGTTCAGCTGGAAGGGACCCACAGTGATCATCTAGTCCAACTGCAATGTTATTGTTATTCTGCATTAGTCGGCACAATGCATCCTCTAAACACATATACTAAAGAAAGGATTTCACCAAAAGTGGACTTTCCAGATTCCCAAAACTTTTAATGATCAATTGTTGAATTGGAGTTTGAGAAGGGAAGGAAAAAAAAAAAAAAAAACCAACACCCAAACCCATGCTGCTGATTTAGTTAAACAGTCAGGATTTTTATTTCCATTTCCATCTGTCCTTTCCACCTGAGGTGAATGCATCCCAAGATGAACAGAGCATCCCAAGAGAGCTCTCTCTGCTGTGCTCCCATCACCGCAGTCTGTGGGGGCGGCACTTCACGTATAAGCCCCAGATAAATTGGCATTTAGGTACCAAAATGTTCTTGCATCCTGGACAGCAATTCACTTTGCCCTTTTCCCTGACACCATAGGTGCAAAATCTCATTAGGCATCATTCAGTTTAGGTCAAATGTATCCCACATACTTTACTTCGGCTCAACTCAGAAATGTTTTTTCTTGGTGACAGGTGACTATACCTCGCTACCGCTCTGTTGCGACTCAAGTTCAGGCAACCAAATTTGGCCCAAGCCCTGCTGTGAAAGATATTTCAAACAGCTACATCAATTTGGTGTTGTCAACTTCAACCCAGCACATAATAATCTTGTTTTTCTGAGTATTCAGGCAGGATAGAAGACTATGGATTCTAGTTTACATTCAGCTTGAAAAAAACTGAATTCTCATCTCCAGATTCTGGGTGTAACCTGCTCTTCAAACATAAACATCTTCTCCCCCCCAGCTGTATTAATAATTTAGGCCAGTATTTTAGGCATATTAGCTCATATCCCCAAAACATGCAGGTGACTAAAGACAAACATCCTTAGCCTCTGCTAAGACAGTCCTTGCAGCAATGACATTCTTATGTGTAAAAGTTCAATAGGAATAATAGTCCAAATAGTTTAGCTTGGCAGGACGAAAAATCTTTGACTTTTGGGCTACAGTGTTCTTTAGAAAGGATTCTCTGTCTTGTTCATTAATGTGACATTTCAGAGTTGCCAATAAGCAACAGGGAGGAAAGGGAGGAAAAGAGAAGATGGAAAGCCGGGTTAACTTCCACTGGCTCAGTGTTTCTGCAAAGCTGCTAGGAAAGGAGCCTGGTATTCCTGTTCGCTCGGCTGTTCCTCCAACTCCCAATGCAGGTGGCAGCGTGCTGGGCCTTCCGCTCCTGGCTCAGCAGAGCACTCCATCTCCCTCATACCATGCTAAATCGTCCCACCTACCTCAAAGGGAACGGCACTGGGTGATGCGGGAAGGGGACCAGACAGGGCTCGTGCACACGTGCAGTACACTGCCAACGAGGGAACTGCTTAAATCACCCAAATCGGCCTGCCTAAATCACGTTGCAGGCAAGAACTACACCCATGGAGATGACCAGATAGGTATTCACCAGCATCTACCCCTGCTCAAACCAAGGGTGATCTCCACGCATCGCTGACTGGATGACCTGCAGTATTTTTTTAGGTTATTCTTTGATGTGCTGTTAAAAGTAGTGTCTGTTTTCAAAGAAGGTATGTATGTAACTTCACTGATTTTAGTGGGAGTACATCAAGCATACATATTGGATTCTTCACATTAAATACCCACAAGAGATCCTTGTTGACTCCCCTTAAAAAAGCTGACTTTGTTTTAACCTTTTAATTCATTTTCTTCTAACAATATTGAACTACTTCTGCTGAAGGCTCTTGGAAAAAGTGTGTCTAATGCTTAAAGACATCTACCACTGCACTGCTAAAAGATATAATACACAATGCTCTTGCAGGATAGATAATGAATTACACTTAGGTATATGACTTATACCACAGCAGTTTGGTGAACTGGACTTTATACCTATATACGACGACCCATACAGTTTCGTTTCTGTTTGAACACCTGCAACTAGCCAGTAAGTCTCCTCCCTCCCCTCCCAAGCTAAATGCGCTCATATTAAATGACGGTACCTTTCATGCATGTAGTTGACTCCGAGTAACAACTGTATAAACCAGTCTATTATTTGTCTTTGAGTGAATATCTTCCCAGATTCTTTGTACTCTTGAATTTTAAAGTCTAGATCTCCACCCTGAAAAACATCACAACATATTTGTACATTTAAAGTAAGTTTTTAAAATGTCTTCTCCTTTACCAAAGTGCAGGACTCCGCTTTCTTAGACCTTCAGGCTCCCTACCACATAGCCTGTAAAATTAACGCTTGCACATGCATTCTGAACTCTCCCAGCACCAAGGGCATACACAACTGAGGATCAAAACGAGACCAAGCAGTCTGGCGGCACAGGGAAAGTGGGTCAGTTTTCTCCTGGCGTTACACAATATCATCAAAGTATTCAACTGTTCTCACTTCATGTCCCCCAGCTTTAGACACGTGTGCCTGAGCTGGTGACCTCAAACTCCCTTTACAGTTAACACAAAGGAACAGGCACAAGTATATAGCGCAATTATCTCTGCCATCTAGCTGTCTACCTTAGGAATGGATGGATCACGTTGTAGAAACGCTGTTTCTCTGCAAAGGTTTATGAGGAGGAGCCCACATCAAAAGGCTAATATGGAGACACCTAAATCAAGTAAGATGAATCTGCCCCAATCAGTCCAAATAAGTTTATAAATTTGAGAAACGCATTTGCCCTTAAGTCAAACATTGCGCAGTCAAGAGACACTCTCATTTATTATGCTGAAATAACCGCGTCAGCATCAAAGAAACCATGCTGTTCTCTGAAGAATTAAAATACAGTCTCTTTAATTATGATGCATTGTCCCTCTTCCAAACTCATTTTTGCCAGAAACAAAGCAGAATTAAAGCTTCAAGAATCTATAGCATGTGTTATTGTAAATACTTCATTAAAACTACAACTGATCTTGAAGTAACATTAAAAATGGAGCAATAGGACATACATTAGGCCATGAAAATAAACCAGAAAATATATACAGAAAAAGACAACTTGAAAACTGTTAAGCCAGACATTTGGAAAAATCAGTTGAACAACAGTATGATGAAAGAGGTTTTTGAGAAGACTTATATGAAAACTGTTCATTTTGCTAAAAAATAGACAGACGGTTGTCAGCCGGTTGTTTATGCAGTTTATAAAATAAATGCATTTTGTCTACAAGAATGCACATTAGTGCCAAGCACTGTGCTGAGGTAACTAATCCCAGAACAAAGGGACTGTGAGTCTCATTGTACTCTAGTGACTAATTACCTTACATCAGGACAGCTTATTCTCCATAAATCATTACTTCTACATTATACATTCTGCATAAAATCAGAAGTTTTATGTGCCATATACAAGAAAATAATTGAACCTGTACAACTGTACCTGTACTACCATTTCCCATCATCGACCCTTCCTTCTCTGCACCATTGACTCTCAATGTTTTATCTCTTCAGCATTTCTTGTTTTTCTGTTCCCAACGCTCCAGCACTTCATACTGCTACTACAAAATAAGCAGGTTCTGTCCTTGCAGATCCTGCAAATACATTTCTGTCTTTGACATGGATTTACAGCAATTACTGTGGTCTCTGAGGTTCTAAGTTACAATATTCAAGAGTGAATATGTTTAAAAAACAGAAAATATGTGTTGTCATATATCAAAAATGTCTTCCCTGACAACGTCCTGCCATTTTTTAATTGAAATGTCTGAATCACCTCATCCACTAGGGAAGTGAATATGGCTTCAGCTCTCCATCTGCCTCCCTGCTGCAGCCCAGAGAGAAGCTCTTCTGGGATCTTGGAGCTCTCAGCAGCTGCTTCCCCTTTGCAACGCCAAATGTTCAACTGCTTCCCCCCAGTTGCTTGCAGCAGAGCAGAGGAAGGAAAGAAGTGTTGCTGGGTACCCTGCTGCATGGCAACCAGATGGGCTTTGTCTGAGCCTACTCACACACCCCAAAAATAATGACTCACCTATTCCAGACGACTGCCCCACACCATCCAGAGCCAACCGTAGTGATAGCCCAAGGCTCCAGGGGTGCTCAAATATGTGTCAGCTGACTACTGGCCACAAGAGACTATGTATTATCCAGGTGAGGGTAGATGAAGTGCAGCGGGCTCCAATCACCGTTTCTCCCTGTCCCAATATGTCCCCTCTCACAATAACACATTGCCATGAAAAATGCAAGGAAAAGAATTGTTGGACCTACAGAGTTAGGCTAGTGAATACCCTCTTAATTTGGGGGACATTTCTGTCAAAATGTCTAAGGAGAACAAAAGCTGTCGGATAAAGTACTACATGTGCCCTCAAGTAACTGTATCAAGCAGAGAAGGCTGGTCTCAATGTCCTACAATTAATTTAACCTTGATTTTGCGTCTGAAAAAGGAAAATAAAAATACATCATAAAAGATTTGCTGAAATACTGATGCCATGAAATTCTGAAGAAGTTTGTTAACCCAATTTTGTATTTTGGAAGGTCAGTATAATGAAGTTTATAAGGAATTTAACAAATTAAGTATATAGGGAATTTCCAAGATGCGTTTTTTATTTAAATGTCAAGAGTATCAAATACACCAGTAACTTATTTAAAACAGCTTAGCATCTAATGTGATAATGTGAACAGGCACTGATTGCTTTAGTTATTCCTTTTGCTCAGATTTCCTTAGCGTATGTGTACTCACTTCACAGCTGAGACCACAGTGAAGAGACAGAAATAATTGCCTGGGGGAAAACACAACTAGTTCTGGTTTATGATGTATTAAAATTATGCAACTATTAAGGTAGTTATTTTGTAAAAGCTGTATTTTATTGAAGTCCAATTTATGCTACAAAATTAAATCCAAGTTCGTGAAGGACTTTTTGCTTGAAATCTAACTTCTCTGACAACATTTATATTGCCTGTAAGATTTCGATCCAGGATAACTGCCAAAGAGGCTCAACAAGATCAAAACAGAAACCATATACTTATTTTCTATAATTTTGAGTGAATTCAGTTATAATAAAAGATGTCGAGCTGAGCAATGGAGACCAATGTTCTGTTGGTATAGCATGGTATAGCTGCATTGGAGGCTCACTATGCTATTCAATCAAGAATGAGCAAAGTACTATGGCTAATGAATAAGCCACAGTACTTTGGAGAAAACAGAATAAGGCTCAGAAAGTAGTTCTGTTTCTATGCCAACTTAATGTTTATTTTTTTTTGAGCCTGCCCAAGAGTACCAATTACTGCCAATCCAGTAATTATTCTATGCGTGAGAAACTGAATGTATTAGACTGCCGAACAAGGATCAAGTAGCAATACATTTTTCTCATTCTCAATTTATATGCAATTTATACAGGCATTTTTTTAGCTCAAAAGATTCAAATCCCACTACATACAAAGGCAGGTTACAGATAAGTAAATACAAAAGTATACCTTCTGGAAATACTCCCACTAAAATAGAAAAGAAACTTTACAGCACTATGTGAAACCTTGCTTTATACTTTCCTTGTCTGAACATTCAATTAAATACATCGTAATTGCTAAAATGCAGTGATACTAAATAGTGTGTCCTTCTGGAAAATGTCAGAGGCACATCCTAGTGGACCCAGTGTCATTCTGGCCTGACCTAGCAGACTCAAAACTGAAAAGATTCCGCTGCACATCCAACGCATCCATTTCCTCCTCCATCATTTGCCTTGCTCTAATACATTCTCATGTGTTTGAGTATATGACTCCCAGATCCTAGGGTAACTCCACACCGAAACATTTTCACGCAGGGTAGTTTACATTCCCTAAATAAATAAAAAATTCCAAGCTGCAGCAGCTTGTGATTACTATGGGGATTGCTATCATGCTCTTTTTTATTCTCCTATAACTTTATTCCAGATGGAAAAAAACCAAACAAACAAAAAAAAAAGACAAAAAACTGTGCACCAAAGCCACCAGTCCAGCCCTATAATGCTGCTGGAAGAGGCTCCTTTATTCCTATAGGCTTAACTGATCTGGTGTTGGGCCACTTTCTACCACTGTTAGAGAGAAAATGAATCAGTGCACAGCAATATCTGGGCAGTTAGAATAATCCTTCCGTTCTGAGCTCTGGATTTCCACAGAGACTTGGCAGTACCAAATTTCTATCAAGCGTCAGTTGTCAGACATTCAGTTAAATGACGCAAAGAGCTTCTGCATGGGTGTTAAAACAAATATTCACACTGCATAACAGAATTGAACATTTCAGATTTAATTTTAAAAAATCCCAGCAGTAAATAGGCATTTAACTGTCACCAAAGAAACCTTCTAAGGAAGAAATTACTGGCAGGAATAGTACTTCTTTAATTACTCCCACCAAAGCTGAATGCTTGAAGAAATGTGATTAGTTAATACAAGTCTGATTGGTGGACAGGTAACCCAGTAGTCCAGGGTCATTATCTTCCAAAGCATTTCAAATGTCTAGCAGAGCACAACTGAAGTCTGCTTCACAGTTTCATGAAAAGATCACTGTATGTATAACAGATTGTATTTTTTTAAAACAGCACATCTATATTTAATACAAAGTAGGCACTTGTTTTGTATAAACTCTTAAAAATCTGTCTTAAATATGTATAAGGTCTTATTTCAAAGCCTTAAAACAGATTGCATCAATATGTTTTTAAACCAAATGCTAGAGTGAAAGAAACTGGTAGCTATACTGCAATGTATCCTGCTTTAATGTTCTTTGTATCCTTTGAACTTTGGTAGTCTTTGACTCACACCATTCTCCAGTTCATAAAGCCAATGCTGCTACCAAACCCATCATCCATATGATCAGGCTTGAGCTTCTCTGGTTTGTCTATGAGTCTCAGGTGAGCAGGTAACATCTCTTATCTGAAATATGCCTAATGAGTAGCAGGTGATACCACAAGTAAGACATGAGAGTAAAATTCAAATGAAAACACTAAAGAAAACTGGGCTATGTTTCCTTTAAGACCCTGTTTTAACACACACATTCTTTCAAGTTTCTTCAAAGTAATCTACAAGTCTCACCTCACAGTATTCAGTGATGATGCAGAAACTATCTCGCTCCACAAAGCTTGCATAAAATTTGACAATGGCTGGATGGTCTAATTTGGAGAGTAGTTGTGCTTCCAGATTTGCTTCAACTGTTTCATTAGGCTTTAGGTCTCCAACAGAGATTTCCTTTAGAACCTTTCTAGAGGAAAACAAGAAATGTTCGTATTAAAAACAGAAAAACAGAAAAACACATAATGCTCAAAACCCCATCATGATTTCTTTAAATGCAAAATAATAACATTAACCAAGTATTTGGCAACATGAAATAATGAGGCAAATATGGATAAACAAACAGAATGCATTAAAATGCAAATAAAAATGCTAGTCATCATAGCAATTAAGCAACATATTAAAAATATTATTTTGAAGTATTTTTCCCACTAACTCCCTACTGCACTATTTTCTTCAAGATATATTTTCAGTGCTATGGATTAATGCATAATAATAAACATTAACAAAAAATCAAATCTAAGTGATTTCAAACCCACTCAGAGCATATGCTCAAGATTCATACATGAAATAAGCAGTAGCAAGAAACTCTTTGGTTTTGCTGCTTCTGACGAAGTCTCTCCATGGAAGTGTCAGAAAAATCACACAGAGGGCAGTATTTCTGTGACTCTTCTTCTGGTGATAAAATCAGGATGCCTATTTTTTTTCCAAAGATCAGCCTCCCCTTCACCCGAACACCTAAGCAGAAAGTGCAAGTCTGGATTTGTGGCTGAAAGCTAATTCTCCTGTTTCGAGTAACTATAAATTTCAGAGTTTAATGTTTGTTTTGGGAGGCCCTAAACTCCTAAAGCTGAAAAAATTAAAGGGATTTTTCAAATTCTTCAATTTCAACATGCAAACGTGCTATAGGAGAAACTGTGGTTCAGACAGTTCTATACGGTACCTGGAGTTGGGGAGTTTACTGCTAACTTGTGCTGGAAACAAAAGCCCTTAGTGCAGGGCATTGTGAGGAAGCATATTTTGCTGGGATCTTCCTAATGAAATGCGTAAAAAAGGCATACATCACACAAAAGCATGCCATTTCCATCTACTTTACCAGCTGCTGAAGAATGGATCATTGGTCTATGTCCGAAGTAGCCATTTGAGACTATTAGAGAATATCATGGTATTTTACTGAAACAAAGTGATGAATTTCCAATAACTTTTGAATATATGGAAGGTAAGTTCCACACCAAAGGGATGTCTTCACAGTGCTTTTAGTAATTTCCCGTTCAACACTGTGTGGTTGTAAAGTCCTAGTAGTTAAAGATGACAGCAATAAAGCCACAGTAATTCACTTGATCTAAGGGAAAAAAAAGAGCTGTATTTCTTCAGAAGAAAATTTCTTCCTAAATCTCAACCATCAGTTTCTGACTAACAATGCATGAATTTTTACATAAACTTGTCTAATCCCCATTTGGCAGCGTGATGAAAAGAACATGCCATTTCATTTGTCTGCATCTCTACAGACAAGCTTCATACTATGAAGACAGGTAATACCTACTGCAATCTTCTAATCTTCAGTTGACATGGGGACATTATTCCTTCCTTCATATAGATCAAGTCACAGAACTGACAAACAGAACGAGTCCTTATTAAACCCCGCTTAACACAAGTTTCTTGTATACCCAAGACAGCAATAAAAGCCTGATGTGTTGATGTGCAGGGATAGCTTGTCATCTTAGTCACTCAGTGATTTTGACGTTGTCATCAGCTGTCAGACAACAAGGCAGGTGTTTTTCTTATTAAAATTCATTCGGAGGAGAACAAATCGGGAAAATGCACTTTTGTAAGTAAGGTGTTGGTTTTCTGCAACACAATGCTAATTCATAGCCAGAACTGGAAGTCACTTGCATTTAGAAAGAAAACTTTCGTGATGCAATCGAGACTAAACATATCTGCATGCCACTGGTATATCTGTGTACTGTTTCTGTATGTAGATAAGGTTTCATTTCAATGAGTTTAAGATGACAATCAGACTTTTTACTTTCTGCCATGTTTTTGATATCTACTTAAGTAAATGGGCTTAAAATTTATAAATAAAAATTAAAAAAACTCTACATTGATTAAGTATTGACAAAGAAGTTATGTCAGGGTCTCAGAAGTCTCACAGAGAAAATGAAGAATAGTCTCTAGATCTAAAGTGGCTCTTTTCTGATAACTTTAGAAGAAAAATAATGAAGCTAAAAGTCTCCAGTCAGAATTTCTTCTATGTAAATTAACTATACTTTTCAATATATAAAGCACCTAAAGAGTGCTTAAATTTACTCCACCCCATTTCAGTATTTAAACAAGTAACTTCTACCCTAACAGGCAGCTAAAATGGGCATTTTCTGTGATTTACAGGACTCCAAAGATAACACAAATTTGGCATCCCTGTTGATGTCAAATAGGCTGATAGATCCATAAGCTGATAGTCTTTCTGCCTACCCAAAAAAACCCCACATTAGTAATCATAAGAAAACAACAAACTTTTCTTAGCTAAACAATCCTGGCTGCGTTTCCCCTCTACCAAGAGAATCCAGCTCTACACTTTGAAGGAGACAAAATGTTTCTGTTTATATGATACAACCTGCATTTTAAGGTTGGCTTATAATAAAAAGTTATCTTTGCTCATATTTCACTCATTTTACTTGTGTATCATCTGATGAAAATTTGCATGGATCAAACAGCTTAGAAACATAAAGTTAGGTAACACGAAGTATTTTAAACAAACCTTTTGAAGCATGTGACATGAACATTTATTATGGATGTTGGGAATAATAGACCCCTGTTAAGATTTTGTCAAGACTCCATCAGGAGTATAATGTCCATCTGAAAGTCAATTTTTTTTCATAAAACCTGCCCCTATATTTTCTGCCACTTATGCTCAAGTGTCAAGTAGGATTTAAAAGGTCCAAAACTATTTGCATGAACTCAGAAAACACAGATTTAGGAGGAACATACAAAAAAAAAAAAAAACAGGTAAAAACACTAAAATGTGGATGCTCTCCAAATACAATATTTAAAACCACCCCTTTTGATATAATGCTAAAGGAGATGTACTGATTCTTTACTGTGAGGGTGGTGAGGCACTGGAACAGGTTGCCCAGAGAAGCTGTGGATGCCCCAACCCTGGGAGTGTCCAAGGCCAGGCTGGATGGGGCTTTGAGCAGCCTGGTCTAGTGGGAGGTGTCCCTGCCCATGGCAGGGGGGTTGGAACTCGATGATCTTTAAGGTCCCTTCCAACTCAAACCATTCTATGATTATATAATTTAAATTATATACACAGACACATAAGCAGATCATAGAATCATTTAGGTTGGAAAAGACCTTTAACATCGAGTGCAATCGCAAACCTTACACCGCTAAGCCCACCACGTCCCTAAAGATAAGATAAAATGTCTGAACACACAACTAGAAAACTTTGTTATAGAAGTGCTAGAAGATATCCTAAACTTAAATACAGAACAAAAGATTTTAACTGTGTGGAAAAAACCCAAAACCTAGCCTTGCAATTTAATAGTGCAAAGAAACTTTGAACTTCATCTTGAACTGACCACAACTGAAAGAGTCTCATAGTGAATGCAATCGCATCTTAAGAACCATAAGCGTCGACTATCACTGTTTACATCCATCCTGGAGGAAGCTGGGTCTGGTACATGTAACAGCATCCATCCCCCCCAGGGTGGGAAAACAACATGAGAGAGAGGCCCACTCCCCACAACACAGGAAGCAGCTGCCCTGCCTCCGCCGTGCCCGCGCCTCGGCAGACCTTCCCCGGGAACACCTTCTGGTTTTCATCAGGAAAACCTTGCTGGCTTGCATTGTCACGCTTTGAAACGCAGCCAGGCCAGCACACTGTGTCTGAAAGCGCAATAACGTGGAGCAAATAGGGATAAATAGAGCAAGACTTAAAACAAGAGAAAAACAAGCACGAAGGTGGAATCCTCCAGGATACGGACACCCAGTGGGAATCCTTTTTGAGCTTTACTAGTGACTGACAATATGCCACAGCAGTGTTTATCTCAGTCTATTTGCACTGATCTAAAATTAAATGTTTTACAACCCATCTGCTATCTGTTTACATTGATGACATACTTTCTTATTATATAATTTGGTTTATTGGATCAGATGCAATTCTTAAAAGAAGACAATCTTTCTCAAAATGCACTCCGTTTATCGAGTAAACTGCAACATGAATTATTGACTAGGTATATTTGTAAAAGAAATACAACTCTTTTAATCTCAAGAATAAATAGGTAAAACTACCACAGAGAGGGTGTGCTCTGGGAATACATGATCAAAATTTGAAGGTTTTCATTAAACTTCATTTCACACAGGCAGTCATTCAGTTAATTGCAGCCTGACATTAGCAATACCTGCTAGCAGGTAATCAGTGTGCAAAGCTGGGAATTTATCATTCCCAAGTTTATATTTCCAAGTGATCCTGAATTCAATACGGAGAGTTGGGGCACATCCCAAAACTGCGTACTGTATTTCTATCTCCTCTGAACTTTGTAGGACTACTTCTTCACCCCCGTAACTCCTCTGGACAAGGACCGCCTGCAACTCTGTAAAAAAGTATCACCTCGTCTGCAACTGGATCTGAAATTGGTCACAAATGATAAAATAAAAGGAGTGCCTGTCTAATTAATGATCCCTTAAATTCTATTTATCAAACAGCAAAGAGAGAAGGTATGATACTATAAATGGGGACCAAAATGATGAACAGGTGACAGCCCTCATGCAGAAGTCCTGTCAGCACAACAGCTTCCAGCATATTAAAACTGTTTGGGAAATTCAATAACAAGGACACCATCTGCATACAGACAAGATGAAGTCACCCGTCATTACTGCTTCTCACAGTCAGTTGCTTTCTAGAATATCACACAGTTGATGAGATTTGCACATTACAGCCAACAGCATAGTTCTGAAATCATAATTATAGATTTCTGTTGATAGCTGCCACACTGAAAATATATTCTGGAATTTAATTTTTGATATATAGTCCTGCCTGTCTCAAACTGTAATTGTCCTTTCTGTACAGTTTACATCCAGATATTACAGATTCCCTTTGATTTGACATTCCGTTGTGCACGAGGTACTCCTCATGTAAAGTTGCTTGCCCTCTGTCAGGCGTAACAGTTTCCTTACTTTTCCTTTCAGCTCTCTCATGTTTGCACTTTTGCACATCCAGCTTTTATTTGCAATTAAGATACTTTACTGATTTGATATGGCACCCTACTGCTTAGAATCTACTTGTCTCACTTAGGTTGGTCTCCTAGTTCCATTGTAATTTTCATCTAATCCTTACCCATGATACATACAGCTATCCTGTTACTAATAATCTTACCAGATTTCTCCATCTGGTGTCAGTGACTGGCTTTCCTGCAGTTTACAGCTGAGTATCAAAAATTAAAATAATAATTCTTTACATTTTATCCATTATATTTGGAGCTCCAGTATCTGCATGGTCTGACAACTTAAAGACATTCATTCATCTGACAGGGAAAGAAGGAGCTGGTGAGACCATGAAATGCAAGGTCAGCATACACAAATCAGTCCTACCAAGAACTAATATTTGGTTTTAGTTAAAGAAAGAAACAGTCACAGTAAATTAAGAGCACTTGATTTCTGGGGGGAAATCAAGAAGATTACCATGCTTCCAATAAAAAACAAATGATAAGTGTTGTCTGCTGTTCCTACTTGCATATATATGTTTACCTATTAGCCAAAATATTTCAAACCTAGAGTATTACTACACAACTTCTTAAATCAAATGTTGGGCTCCTTTTATCATTCCCATGGCTGTTACTAATTTATTACTTGAGCCATAAACCAATTTCAAACCTCAGTATTGCCCCACAATTCCTTAAATCAAATGCTGGGCCTCTTTTGTCATTCCCATAAACACTATTGATTTATTAGTAAAGCCATAACAATTGTCAATTATTGTTTTTTACTATCCTCTAAAATAGTCTATTCATGCCATTCATGAACATTCATAAACATCAAGAACTAATTTTTGCAGACAGCACCAAGTTGGGCAGGAGTGTTGATCTGCTTGAGAGTAGGAAGATCCCTCTGCAGAGGGATCTGGACGAGCTGGATCCATGGGTTGAGGCCAGTGGTTTAAGGTTCAACAAGGCCAAGTGCCAGGTCCTGCACGTGGGTCACAACAATCCCATGCAATGTTACAGGATGGGGGAAGAGAGGCTGGAAAGCTGCCTGGTGGAAAAAGACCTGGGGATGTTGGTCAACAGCTGGATGAATATGAGCCAGCAGCGTGCACAGGTGGCCAAGGCAGCCAACAGCATCCTGGCTTGTATTAGGAATAGCATGGCGAGCAAAACTGGGAAGTGATTGTCCCCCTGTACGTGGCACTGGTGAGGCCACACCTTGAGTACTGTGTTCAGTTTTGGGACCTCACCACAAGAAAGACATTGAGGTGCTGGAGCGTTTCCAGAGAAGGGCAATGAAGCTGGTGAGGGGTCTGGAGAACAAGGCTTATGAGGAGTGGCTGAGGGAGCTGGGGTTGTTTAGCCTGAAGAAATGGAGGCTCAGGGCAGACCTTACCACTCTCTACAACTACTTGAAAGGAGGTTGTAGGGAGGTGGGTGTCAGTCTCTTCTCCCAAGTAACAAGTGATAGGAACAACAGGAAACAGCCTCAAGTTGCACCAGGGGAGGTTTAGGATGGCTACTGAAGGAAAAATTTCTTCACCGAAAGAGTTGTCAAGCATTGGAACAGGCTGTCCAGGGAAGTGATTGAGTTACCATCCATGGAGATACTTCCAAGACCTGTAGACGTGGTGCTGAGGGACATGGTTTAGTGGTGGACCTGGCAGTGTTTGGTTAATGGTTGGATTCGATGATCTTAAAGGTCTTTTCCAACCTAAATGATTCTATGATATTCCCTGAGTTAACCACTAAGAATTCAATTGCTATCTGAGCACTATAATATCCATAGATGGATAAAATATAATCTCATTTTCTAAATAAGCACTTTAGAGAATTTAACAGTGCTTAATTTTTGAATGGCGATGAGATTTCATAAATTTACAAGTGAAATGGATGATTCATTTTCCATTTCCATCAGCAAGTCACAATCATAATACCTACAAACATTTTTTGAGATGCCTAATTTTCAAATGCTCTAACATATGCACTAACACTGAACAGTTCAGCTCATAATGTAAACAGTTTATGGTTATTTGAAAATTAACAGTTCCTAATTAGTATCCCAAAGAAATGAGAATATATTTTCTGGGACAAGATCATGAAAGAGAAGACTGTTGAAATAAATTAGCTTCAAGTAATACAGCTTATATTGTTTTCTTCTGCACTGAGTAAAATCTCATATACACAAAGGGGCACACTTCAAATTATTTTTGGTCAACCATATGTGCCAATGTTGGAAAAATCCATAATTATAAAGCAAAGCAGAGTACTTGTGTTATCCTCCACAGAACTGAACAAGCCATATCACTACTGCACAAAAGCATCCATTAACATTATTTATCTAGATATTAAATTGTCTTTATTTTGAATAATTCTTCAGGACATTTTGGGTTGCCACCTACATTGATTTAAAATTACAAAATAGTAGTGGACATTGATTAATAAAGGAAGAATTTTCCTCTAAAACCATGTTTTTGAAACCTAGAATTTTTTTCCTTGACAGAAATGAAAGAATAAAATGTAATTACATTTATAGTCTATTCATACATTTCAGCTCTAAATCAATGCTAATAGATTCTTATTGAACTGAAGAAATTTGTGTCTACTCAGGAAAATTCATAAAAATTATTATGGGGTACAGCCTAAATACCTGTGAATGTACTTTTTTTAGCAACACTTTATCTCTACATGTTGCATTATCACCATCTACTGTTCATTCATCCTCTTTTCTACATCCTAGTCTTATTTAAGAATGTAATTAAATGTCATGCTGCCACTAACCTAAATGGAATTTGAGAAAGAAATGTGACAAGGACTAAATAATTTGTTTATCCTCTGTATCTTTGAAGACTTAATTCTATCAAACATCAAATAATCTAAACCAGGCATTTCTCCATTGTGATTTCATTACACATACCTGATACATTTCACTATTAACTTTTCTCTGCTAATTAACGTTCGCTTTCAGAAAAAGGAGATAGTGTTACAGAACTAAAACTCGGATGCAGCATTTTGTTTTCAAGTATTATAATATGATTAAACATCTCACAATTGCCATGTTACACTTCTTCAACTTGCAAACTTGGGCTACAGCAGCTGCCAAAAAGAATTTTCCTTGCATAGGAATTAGTTTAAAGTTTGAGTTAGTTTCAATTAGAAATTTTGAAGAAAGACCCTCCTGACACCTGATCCATATGAATCAGTTTACAGAAAACAGAGAATTTTGAAAAACAGGAAGATGTGAAGGGAAACCAAACACACTAATAATCACTACAAGAATGCATTCCATAGAAATTCAACTGAAACATTTCCTCATGTAAAATTTAATTGGTTCTTTCCTGAACGTAAATACATTTGTAAGCAGAATTACGTTCCTTTCAATGTTGCAAGGATATTTATGTCAACAGTATTGTCCCTTCAGTGGAACTAATTCCCATAAGTAATTTAAATACTAATTTCCGCAACTTTAATGAGAAAACTCACTCTTCCTACATGTCTCTTTCCAGCAGGCATCTCCTTCAATGTTTATTTCCAATACACATTGAATTATCTATGGTACAAAAAGCTGGGGGTGGGGTGTGGGGGTGGGGGGGAGGGAAGATAAAGATAAAAGGACAGTTTATAGCTTTACAAAAGCATGTTACTAAATAGTCTACAATCAAAGGCAAAGGGAATCAAGCAACGCTGAGGAAATTAATTGTTTGTACCATCTATTGTTAGATAAAAATCTTTTAATACTTTCTAGCCCTCCTGAGTATGATACTGTGGTCTTAGAAATCAGTGAAACATGAGGAATTCAAAAATGAAGCAACTACCCAGCAATATCAAAAAGTTATTTTAGAACATATGAAGGGCACACCATGCATGTAAGAGAAACAGTGAACTAGAAATTACATTTATTAATGTGTCACATAAGCACGAAAAAAAAAAAGAAAAAAGAAGGAAAAATACACTGACTGTCCAGCAAATCCAGAACTTATCCCACTCACTGCAGCAGTTTTCTCATTACAATGTACTGAATGCAACAAAGAGACAGAAGGCTCGTTCTGCATAGAAGAAATGACGACATCCTTGATGCAGACTTAAGAGAAAACACCTTGCCAACAAGGGTAAACTGCCACAAGATACACAGTTAGGCATATTCAAATATTGCAAACCCAAACTGTATCTTTGAGGCAAGTGGTCACATTTTGACCTAAGGTAATAAGGTAGTAACTCTCCATTTTCTTACGAAAGTTAGCTTACAAATGCATAAAAACCAAACATCAGTTTTAACAAAATGAATGAGACAGAAGTGATCTCAAGGCACTTGCTTAATTACAAAATCATTAAATTCTGTTTCTACTGTGCACCTCAAAGAACCAGTAATTTACCAGTAATGCCTTAAGCACAATTCTCTGCTCAACGTTGAAAATTTTGAAAAACAATGAACTTAACCATCAGCACCACTCACTGCCTGCACACAAGATCACAACAGGGTGGGTGCTGCAGCACTGAGCTCAGCTCTGTTGGAGATGAGATTTAGAGTAAACCCAAGTAATATTTTCTTTAAGGAACTCTGCCTCCCGCTCCCATAAATTAAAGATCTAGTTGGAATACACTCGAGTCAAACAGACAAGTCCCACTGAAAATAAAAAAGTAGGCTATTTAGTCAAAGAAAGATATACTAAAAGCAGAGAGGGGGGGGGGAAAGGAAAAGGAAAAAAAGAAGAAAAAAAAAAAGAAAAATCAATACCAATTCCACCAAAGCTCAAAAAGATGACAGCAGATGTAAAAGTTGTATCAGACATGGCTGCAGAGGATTTTCACAGGCACCTATGTTACACCAGCTGAATGAAAGGTCCTGAGATGTTCTGAATATTTGCCCCTTGATTTCAAAGAACCCACAGAATATCAGGTTTTATGTTTTTTTGAAAATGAGGGAACTAGAAATTTTAACAAAGGAATTGCTTACACCTGCAGCAAGGCTGTAGCTTTAAATTGCCAAATCCATCACCGGCATGGGCAATACAGATCTGACATCCGTGCTCCAATGTCAAGCTACCCTGCAGCCCCCATTAGAAACTTATCCAGCCCAGGGACTTTCCAAACTTTCTTACACTGAGCTCTAAATAAATTGTCCCAGTGCCAGACAGTCCATTTCTTGGATTTGTGCATGACAAAACCACAATTCTGTTGTTCAACCAATTTCAGCAGATCATCCCTCTGCAAAGATGCCATGTGTGTTTGTTTCCATAGCTTTGTGGTAGCTGCATATACGGGTAGGTTTACTGGAGAGAGGAACACAGAGCTGTAGTAGGCTCTAATTGTAGTGTCCGTCTTCTGTACCTGCATTGTACTTTGGCACTGTCACATTCACACTGCAAGGTAGGTCTGCAGCTCCTTAACTCCATATGCCAAAGGTTGCTGAGGAGCCCTACAATGCCATGCTGGGCTGAAGGAGGTGGGGACTAAAGCATCCTCCCACATAGTCTCCAATGAGAACTGCTTTAAATGACTCTGGTGTTATCAAACTGGTCTCTGAAGCGGTATTGGCCTGCACTAGAAATGCTTTAAAACAACTGTGGACAGAGCTGCAACTGCCTACCAAAACTGAAATATGTTTACAGATTCACTCTCTGCCAACCTCCATTTGCAGGTGCACTCCTAAACTAAGGCACAAGAGCATCATCTACTGCTACAGAGGTTTCAGCAAGGACTTCAACGCTTAGCTAGGTCTTGACTCCCACAGCATTGTTCACAGAATATGAAAGTCATGCTCAGCCACTCAAGTGGAAAGCTCGTGAAGGATAACTTCTTAAACTGCTCTAGCTAAATCAGCAAGACCTCTCTGTTCTTCTTATCTCTTACCTGGGGCCAAGATCGACTGTACACCTTAGTGGCGAAGGCAGCTCAGCTGATACGCGGTAGCCAGAGCCTTACATGAAGAAGCAGAGGCACACTTGACTGAACCAAGCAAAAGATTGTTCTCTAAGAAAAGCTTATTTAAAAATAAGCAGCAATCAGGAAGGTCCTATAGGAAATGCGCCTTAGTTCAGTTTCCAAGGAGACCATGAATATCTGTTCACATATCTAAAATGACCTGATGGATTCTAGTTTTAATTTCTAGGTTTTATTATTAAAAGAGGGAGAAGAAAAAAGGAAAGCAGCACAATTAGATGAACATACACATGACAACTGGCAGGGAGTCATTTGTTACCGTTTTAATCAATTCAGTATCAAATGACAATTCCCTTGGAGTACCTTCAGAGAAGCAAACAGGCAGCAAACACAGGGATTTGACGACACAGCAATCTGTTGATTGTCACTTGGATATTTGTAAGTTATAAAACTCTTCCACCTTTAGATTTTATTTCATTTGTCATAAGAAGTCATAAATAATTGAAAGTCATGTGATAAATTATTCAGCTAAGCACACAGTTTCCAAGGAATCATAGCATGAGTCTGGATTAATGGTATAATGCAAGTCAGTCACAGAAGTTGAGCTGACACCCCACAATTACCACACACAGGAGCAGTCCAGGGAGTCTGGCGCTTCTCAGCGTGTGCTTTCCACCACAGGGACGTATAAGTACCTTGTGAATATTTATGAACTAGAAGTCCCTATTGCCTACTGTGTACTGCAGCTGCTTGCCTATGCATGGTTATGAATTAGTGAAACTTAACCCAGAGCTTCCCTTGGCACAATTGATTAGGACATTCATTATCTATAAGTGATAGCGCTGCCTTTCAAGACTACTGCTGAAAGTAAATCTCTACTTTAAAAGATTTTGTCTTTAACCGTAATTACCTGTTATAATTAACCAATAAACTACTCAACGGGGACTGGGATAGAAGTGACTGCAGGGAAATTACTGTTTGCTGTAAAAACGCTGGTACAGTCCTGCTACTTTTTTTATACAAACCAAGTTGTCTAATTATTTTGGCTAGGTCTAGGTCCATGATGTCCAGAAACAAAAGCAAACTCCTCAAAAATTGAGACAGACTTTTGCAAAATCATATGCAAGCCAAGAATCTGGAGAAAAAAATAAAAAATAAGAAAACCCCCAAACAAACTCAAACACCTGCAGATGTCCTGCATTTTGAAGGTGATTTGTAAATTTACGTAAATTTTCTCTGAACGTACCAGTAAATTAATTTACTAAAATTCATATAAACTGTTTCCTGGACACAATATCGAAATGCCTTTCTTCTCTTCAACATTAGAAATTGCATTTGAACAGATAATTGAGATGGTAGTTTTATAACACTGAGCTGCTAAATAAAAGTCTCACTTGTAACTTTGCCAATGAAATTGGCATTGTGTTCACACATAGGTGTGACTTGAATTTCCTATCAAATAAGATCTAATAAGCTTCAAAGCATTTACATATTATATGTTAACAAAGAACTGAAGGTAGATATTAAAGATCAAGTACACCAGAGAGTTGCAGAATTCCTAGTTTAATTGTCCCACCAGCATCTCCAAATTTTTCCAGTTGTCTTAAGATTAGCAGCCTTGTCTACCAAGGAAAAATTGTCTCCAGCAATCACTACTCAACTTAGGGAGTTACCATCCAGTTTCAACCAAATTTGTCAGAAGGACAGCAATTTCATAGATCTTAAGATGAACTTATTCAATGATCTAAGTAGGAAGTGTAAGAGCCTTAGATTAGTGACCCCTGGATCTCAAAAGTTTGAGTTGCAAATGGCCAGTGCACATATACCAATCATCTCATCTGTGCTCAGTGACCATCACAGGTTGACCTGTCTCTTTTCAAGCCACTAATTAGGGAACACAGGAGGAAAATACAAATATTGGAGGGATGCAAGAAGGAAGGGAGAAGCTGGAGCTATGATTAGAGGAAGTAAAAGAAAATGGCACACATTCCAGAAAAAGGAATGTACTCATAACACACGTGGTGAAAAAGTAGGGCTTCCTGTGGTAGGATAAGGGGACAGAGGATGCAAGCCTACAGGAAAAAGCAGGTTTCCTTCCCACCATGCACAGAACAGCTTCTTTTCAAACTACAGAACTGACCACCATGATATTAGGCTCTAGATGAGGATCAAGCACCTACAGCGTAACTAAAGGTTCTGCTAATATTTAGCAAGATTAAGATATCAAGGAATGATTTCTCAGGTAGGGGCCCAGTTATTTTCCAGGCACACCACAGCCTTGCTACGTGGACACAGGCAAACTGTTTAACCTCCCTGTTTATTGCCAGTTTGCAAACTGGATAAAAATACTTCACACCTCTGAAAAGTGTTTTCAGGTCCCAGAATGGAAAAGGTGGTAAATGCATGCAAAGAGTCATTCTAAATAAACAGTATTCCATAGTGGGCATATATGGGTCTAGAAAAGTGACTGAGTAGCGCCGTTTTTCCCTTGCTAGTAACATTAAATTATACAAATGTAAAAAAAAACCCCAACTTCACTACTGGTGCAACTTATACAAAAGAAAAAGAAGAAAGTGAACAAAAATACCTAACAAGTCATTTTTACCCAAATTAAAGCTACCATTTTTTTTTTCTTAAAAGAGCCTAACCCTCTAAAAGTCTGTGAAACTCCACTAGTGGGCCACTACTGCTGTGCATCCCCATATAGCATGCCTAAATTCAGTTCAAACCCTGGAAAAAATTATCAAATACAGCAAATGCCTGCAGGAGCATCCAATCCTTATTTGGATTCTAGTTACCTATTAGCTAAATCAGTTTGTAATTTGAAATAAAGATTTGCCAAAGCTCATTTTAGAGACCACTAGAATGGAAAGGCAGTGTCAACATGAAGCAATTCAAACTCAGTTCTAGTGAATGTACAGTGTCTGGCTCAAAACCAGAAGATTTGCAAATATCTAACAGGGAAAATATCAAATAATACGCAAACAAAGCCGTTCTGTGCAATCTGGAACTAAGCAGCTTGCTTTTGTACAAACATAACTCTTGCGTTTAACCGATTTTAGGGTCTAAGATGATATAAATTTTGACCACAGTTTCTTCCAAAACTGGGGGAAATTGATGAGCTCTCTCCTGTGTGGATTGTCTAGTACACGAGAAATTTATTTTGTAGTGAAGAGTCTCCCAGGTTCTGGCCCTTCTCTTTATGAAGGCATTCATTTTGTTCTCGACTCTGCTGTCTGTTTTCACATAAGTTGCAGGAACTTCTGTCTTTGATGTTTAATCCTGTCATACTTGGTGACAATCATCCAACAGGATCAAAAGCTCTTGTAGAAGCTGTACAGCAGATGGAACAAATTTCTTCATAAACATGGAAGAAAAAAGTCACCTTCCCTAGCCATAAATCTAAAATCAAGAACTTGCATTTTTCTTTTTAGGAAATTATTACAGAATTTGAAAAATTTATTCATCACATGTCTGCACAAAGCAGATATCTCAGAATGAGATAACTGTGATCCTGAACTCTAACAGCCAGTCTGAAACAACCCCATAGTGGCACCATCTCACTCCAGAATACTTATCACCAGTTTGGTTTTCTCCCTCTCCGTTGTGGATAATATTCCTTGAAACAACATAAAACACAAGCAATACAAGCAGAGAAGCTATTGTTCAGCAAACTTAAATGTCAACAGAACCTATGAAAATATATATAAGAATACAGGACAACTTGGAACTATTATTTTCTAAAGGAAAATGGAGTTCATAGACACAAGAATGGTATGGTATGAATAGGGATTTTTCTGGCCTAGATGCCATATATAATTTTCTACTTGAGACAGGAGGGAAGGTAAAATTAAAACGAAAAAGGTTTTCAGACTTGCCTAATAAAAAAGAAGGCAAAATTATAGATATCCCACAGGACTATGAACATAAAAAGTTACCAGAAAATACAATTTACAAAAAATACAATTTAGAAAGTTAAAGGAACAGGCAAGGAATATGGCATACAATGCAACATTTGAGAGGCACTTATAGTAAGGGACCTACATGTCCTACTATACTGGTAGTACGTCATAACCTTATTATTTTATAGTATGCAACTCAGCTATGTCACACTGGATGTCTCTGATCTAGTACATCCTCAGAAGGTCAGTAATCCTCATCCCATTCATACACAGAACTGGAGATCAGCATGAAGTTCTACAAGAGGCGGGTATTGCTGGCCTAAGCAGCTCTGTGTGGAGAGTTTTATGTGAAGTAAGTCTGTTAACTTGAGGCATGCCCCAAATAATCAACCCTCTCTCCTTCCCAGCTGAAGCAACTGTGTGCATAATACTTCACTCGCCACAGCTACAATCCTTTAGGGGTAACAAAGTACAAGACACGCGCAAAACCTATTTCTAAAATCATGCAAAAGCTTTGCTGAGCATACATGAAATTACATTATAACCATTGTTAGTTTCTGCATTAACTCATTCTGTAGACATTGCACTAGTGGCAAATTGAAAAAGATATCCCTGAATAGCTTCTGTACCAATAGCCAAGATGTCATTCTTCTTGGGAATTTGTATTCCTGTGATTTATTCCTATGCTCTTTCACAGTACTTTAGACTGCAGCAATTTTCAGGAAACTATCTGTGGCGGAGTTCACACTGTATATAACATTTGCCTCAGGGTGTTCTATATCATCTCTGAAACAATAAAAATAGATTTCTAATTCTGTTGAGATCATTTGGGACCTAAATATCTCAATTCCTTATTTTTCTGCCAAAGTGCTTTCAAAGCTGTATTATTTTTTTTAAAGAGTAAGAAACATAACCACCTAATTTTTCATTTTAAAGTATGTGTGTATATATATATATATACTTCCCAGTAGAAAATATAACAAAATTAGTAACCAGCACAGTTCCATAAGAGAATATTTTCCGATTTGAAAGTAGTGTTGAGAATGTGACTCCTAGTATATTTTACCACCTTAAGAAGCCAGTAATTTAAATAGAAGAAAGCGTCTATACTCTATCTCTTTATGCTACTTGAGCTTTCATGTTCATCTGGTCCAGTATTTTTGTCATCTATTAGCAAATAAGCGATAGAAAGTTGGGGGAATCTGCTCTTCAGTCCACATTTGTGCCTCGAAAGGAATTAAGAATAACTGTGATACACAAGTACCCCCTAGTGATGAAAGATGAACTACAGCATTACACTAGCACTTAGGCTTGTTAAATACCGTTTTAGTCACAAAAAGAGACCGATAGAAAAAACAAACAAACAAACAAAAATAACATGTCATTTCATACTCAGGCTCTGTCCTGAGGATGGCAGAGGACACAGTCAGCCTCATCCCTAACAAACCACAGGCACGAAATGCTTCAGGCACTGAATATTTGTTCAAAACACAGTCACTCAGAATTGAAGTTCTCAAAGAAAAATTCTTAAGAAAAAATAGATATAATAACTAGTTAAAATCAAAGCACACATTCCTTATTTTTGAGGTTTGGCAGCTTGTGCTATAGCAGCAAATGTGTGCAGACACACATTTCCATATACTGTTAATATTCTAAGAGTGAATTAAGTGAGAGCTGAATTCTGAAAGGTTTTATAAACTCAGTTCCTGTCACCCTCTTTGCGTGATAAATTATTTTAACAGGAAAAGAAAATGAAAAACATTTTCGTAGCAAACCGTATCTAAGACTAAGAAAGATCCAGAAGTCTTATAAAGCAGCTGGAAAATGCTAAGACCTTAGTGGCCTCTAAACCTAATCCAAGGAGCTGAGAAGCTGTAAATTGATGTAGAAGGAAAACAAGTGAAAGAATTCTGTCATGGCTGCACATTTATTAAGGCAATATCGCCAAGAACGCAACGTCACAAATAGCAAAAGTGAGGCACAAATGAATCAGAAAAAGCTCTTTGATCACATAATTGCTCATTAATGTGTTCATCAATAAGGACCGATAGACCCCCATATTTAAAGGAATAATGTATTTCTGGCTGAAAAGCACATTGATGAGACGTTTCAGACTTTAAACAAAAAGCCTCACAAATTTTATTAGATAAAACCAAAAATATTCACATTTACATTTCACTTGGTTTAAGTATCAAACCAATAGACAAGCACAGTTCTACACAACAGGGAGTCAGCCAGTAATGCATTACCTAGGCACCCAACTTTCAACTCAGACACAGAAATGTCAACACTCTGAAAATGTTCTTTTGTCTTGTGTGGCTTCAGAATCCCAAAGGGTTTATCAACCAAACTGATGAGACCTGTCCAAATTCAGGCAGGTAAAAAAAAAAAATAAGAACAAGGTTTCCTACCAATTAAAAAAAAAAAAGTGCTATCAATTAGGTATACAGCAAATGGAAATGTGTTTACTGGAATTTCTGTAACTATTCCTTCTCAGCTCTCATTTAGACAACTCAATTATAAAAAAATAGGACATCAATATAGTACAGTTTCTTTTGAGACCCCAACATCTGAGTCCTTACAATTACACAGATCGATTCCTGAAAGCATCCAATTAAGTGTTATCAAAAAAACTTTACTAACAGTAATTAAATGAGAAATCACCAGAAATGAACAGAGAAGCCCATTAAAATACACTCAGAAATTCTGACATTTGCATGTTCCCTTTAAAGGTTCCATGCTTTAATGGGCATGTATAACTGAATGAAGCTTTATAGAGCTAGATATTGCAGTAGTTGGACCTGATTAGACTAAGGAATCTCTTCTTCCACATTTTTTAAAACAAAAATGTCACGTTCATGAAAATCGATAAGCATGGGATGGAAGGCCCAGCACTTTAGCAAGTGTTCTGAAGAAAGAACTTCAAGAACCAAGTTTATTTATAAAATACAATGACATCAAAAATAAACTATACATTTATATTATACACACATATATATTAACATAATTATGAAATGATAGCTTATAAATTATAAAGCTTTAAGCCTTTAACAAACAATTTTGTTACCAAGAAGAGCAAATGTGTGAAATGTGGCACATACCTTTGCCCTGCTCCTTGTCAGGACAATGATAAAATTTACCCCAGTTCTGAGTAAATACAAGGGCTTTTTCCACAGCATATATCTTACATTAGCAACTTGTCCAAGGTATGACACTGGGCAATAGGTAAGTTGCATATATTTTTACTGGTTTTATTATTTGTTACAAAGCTTCAGAAGCGTACACCACTATGGAGATGAGGGTCTGAGATTTTCTATCTACCTCCGCTCTGTCTTGCACAAGTAATTAAAAAGGATAAGAAAAGGATAAAATCACAATGAGAGAGATATATCTGATAAACTGTTTTAAAAAAAAACAGATTCAGTTGGAATGCTGAGGCAGCATAAACTCTGCTCCTATCTTATGTCCTCAAGTTAAACAGTTAAGGCTGCAACGTAACACCAAACTGAAAGATGAGACACAAATACAAAGAAAACACCTACAATGCAAGAAACATCTTCCAACATTTTTTATTTAAAGTATGCCAAAGGTTTACTTACAATTCTTCTCCTTGTTTTGCTTTTCTGTCAGAAACCAGATACACACTTCCGAAGCTTCCATTGCCAAGTTTCCTCTGAATAGTGTATCTTCTTGCAATCATAGCATCTGAGCAAGCAGAATTAAATCTGGCAACAGTGACATGCTTAGCAGTTTCTTGAAATTTCAGCATTGCTCTGTGTAACAGAAACTACACAAATTTCTCTAGAATTTAGCTTTCAAATCCTTTTAATCTTCCATGGATGTTCACAGGAAACACTTGAAACAGAAAAAATTTGGATTTGTCAAGGCATTATTCTTATTAAAATCTTCATTTAATACTATCACAGTGCTTACTGTTCTCAGCTTGCAGCAAAACACAAATTAAGTGAAAGCATTAGTTCCTAAGATGTAGGTAGTAAACTTAATAAAGAAGCTTCAGATAATGTAGATGTGAGATAGTCAACCTTCCTCTAAATCAACCTTAAATTAATTCACTAGATTGAGAACACAAGGAAAAAGAAATGCAGGTGCTTATACATTAATTAATTTAAAATTTCAAGTGCTTTTTGCAAGGACAACTACACCTGTGTTTTACCTGAGAGTTCCACTAGATATGGCACTCTTCTTCAGCACCTGTCTTTATACCTGCACGGTACTCAACACCAAAAATGTCTGTGTTTCAGGATACAAGCTTCATTATTTTTGTATATACTCAAGCATAATCTCCACCCATAATTTGATTTCAATCCCATCAATAACTACAAAGCTGTTTTCTCTGCTCTTTTATTTGCCCCTCCATTTCACCATCTGTTTCAGTGCTGACCTCACAGCTTCTATGTTATTCACTACTAATAGTATCTTCTGCAAATTAGAGCTTCCTGGCTACCCACAAGCCTACGAGACATTCAATAAAAAACACTCCTTCCAAAAGTTCCTCATTTCTCCTTTGCTGTAATAATTCTTTCTTGGCAGAAGAGAATGCCTAAATTGTTAGCTTCGCTCCGGAAATTAGCTTTGCTCTGGAATTCTTGTCTAATTGAGGTCCTAATTCTGCAAACATAGGGACTGCAAAGGCAAACCTCTAGTGTTTCTATGGTTTTCAATAACTAAATATGAATTTAGAATAACTTTGTCTCCTCTACCTTTCTCATTCCAAATGATAAAGGGTAGGTGTTTCACTGCACGTAATAAAACAATATTGCTTTTGTTACCTTGCCTTTATGTAATGCTACCTGCATCATTTGTGCTTGAAGATCCTTTGGAGCAAATAAAGACGTTGCAAGATCCTACAATCGGTGCAACTAGCACTATCTATCAGCACTGCCTGCTGCAGTGCACTGTGCCCACACTGGGTTTGCTCACCATAGCATTTTAACATCAATGCAAGCACATCAAAATGCTTTTTCTGTTGTTGTTTTGGAAGAGAAAAGACAAATGGCTTAATTTTAAAAGCTGTATAACTGCTGGTTCCAAGTCACTGTCTTTGCAGAACCTAAATGAAGATTATAAATTTGTATCTTACAACTCTGTGTGTAAGAACCTATTTTAATACCCACCTACTGAGCTGCTGTCACACCGTACCAAAGAGGCTGACATTGCAGCGTCATTATATTATGAAACACAACCAAATTTTAATCACTACAAGCCATCTTAACAATGATACACATCATGTATTTGTTTCAAACAAAAGCACTCCTGAGATTCTGTTTCTGTATTCTCCTTCACATAACAACAGTGACAAAAATGTTGAAATGCAAATGTCAAGCAAAGAATGTCAGCTAGAAAATTACTTCTCCCATAACTCCACATCTGTCTGAAGAAGCATAAATGGACCACGCTGAGGTGGAGGGCGGGGAAGAGGGCAGGAAGATAACTCCATAAAATATTACATTGCCAGTTCTGGCAAGTCATCATATTTTTCATTTACAATTCTCCTAGGAAGACACTGTTTTATGGATGCCTTCATAAATCCCCAAAAGAATAGCTTTGAAATACATACCCTTTAGAAATAACTAAACTTAGAAAAACTGCTGAGCTATCTACTCCTTTTTTCTGGTCAAGAGTCACTCAGCACTGCTCACCTTTGTATTTTGATACTTACCTGAGCCCTAAGAAGTATCACAATCCTTTACACCACAATATCACACTTGAGATCAAGTAGCCCATTGAGTCTAATTGTTGTGCTTTACTTCCAACCCTCCCTCTCACTGCTGCTCTCTATGCTTCTATTTCTTCCTATAGATAATGATAGTAATAACTATTGCATATTAAATGCTTTGATATCTACTGCTGAATAGTGTTATAAAGCAGGGACCAGTGACCACAGTTGTGCTGTCACAGGCACATTTTAGTGACACAGAACAGATGGACTGCTGAGCCAATTCATTTTGAAAGAAACACCCGGTGAGAGTCAAGCGACTCAACCATAACATTCAGTGATTCTTTGAGAAGTATACAACTGGCAGCCTCTCCTACCTCACTCAGACCTTTAGCCCAATCTTTCTTCAACTTTTGACCAGTGTCCATCTTCTCTCACTGAGCAGGTATTTCCCAAGCAGCAGTACATCAATTGCTTCATTGAAGTTCAGAACAACTAGACATAACTCAAAGAAATCGACTCTCCGGCTCCTTTTTCTCAAAAATCCCAGTACACCCTATCCAGTAACACTCTGGTAAACAGTTTATGTTCTTAATTTTCTTCCTTCGCCCTCCCCCAAGCCCCATTCCAGAGCCTGGCAGACTGCTGATGCCAAACTAATGCAATTACATTGTCTGGATCACCTTTTTTATTTTCACATCTTCCTTGGCTGGAGTTAAATCTCCTTACTCTTTATTGTTGTAAGCTAAAGCAAAGTTGTTTAGGGTTTCACAGTTTCACCTACACATGCTAAGTGCACAGCACCTCCACTTCCCCTACCTTCTTTTGCTTATATAAGTAAGATACTGTTTTTAGTTTCCTTCACATAACCTTCAGATTTCTTTAGCAATGGCTAACATGCTCTGACACTTTCTGCCTCCAAGACAAACCTTCTTTGCAAATCAAGGCCATTTTCCAATTCTATCGGGTTTTGGTTTTATTCCTAAAGAACCCCTGTGCTACATCGACATTTTCCACCCACACCCCACCCCTTGCAGTACAAATTCCAGAATTTTTATATTTAAACTCCAAATATCCTCAGTATTTACTACCTTGATTTTTTTCCTCCCAATGACTTCACTGGCCTCCTCCTTTAAACTTTTGGAAAATAGGAAAGTGAGGTATTCCTGGTTTTTTTCCTTCATTTAGGAAAAATGAACTCCTGAACACTGGCCCCATTGTTATTTTCTGCAACATCCTTATAAACCTAGCCAAACCTAAAGTAACATTATCTCAGTTGGCTCAGTTTTTTACTGCTCCCAGAGAAACGCTAACTAAGAAAGATTTTATTAGTAATGTCGGTAGCAAAGCTTACAGGTGATGGTAAAACAAGGTCAAACGTATTCGACCATCAAAGAGGCTCATTAATATCTTCCTCACACACATTCAGGAAGCCGAGATCGCCTAGGATAATATCAGAGATGTTATTTCTTTCTAATAGATCATGCAGGACTCAAAATGCAGCTGAGGCCTGGGGACACACACACAGCTATGAAGTGTCCCCGCTTGGCCTCCCAGCTACCCTCTCACAGAGGCGGCATGCCTCCGTCCGGTCCCCCTTCCTCACCCCTCCGGAGAAGGCGGTGCTCCCCGGGACCCCTCTGGCCCTGCCGGCAGGTACGCGACCTCCTCACCAGTTACTGCCCCTTCAGCGCCCACCCGCCCGTACGGCCGCCAAGAGCCGCCTGACTGCGGGGGCTGCGATCCCTCAGGATCCCCCGGCTCCCCTCGGGACGGTCTGAGGCAGGGCGAAAGAGGAAGCGGCCACAGCCTCCTACCTCGCCCGGCCTGTGGAGCCGGAACCGGGCACCACGGGGAGGCGGCCGGCCCCGACCGCTCCGCCGGGCCCCTGTTTGAGCCCCCGTCGCTAGGAGACGGGCCGCGCGCGCGCACTGAGGGCCAGTGGGCGGGAAGAGGAAGAGCTCTGATTGAAGGACTCCGCCTGTCACTCCTAGCGCTGCTTCCGCCCGGGGGGGGGGAGGAGGAGGAGGAGGAAGAAGGCCGCCGCCGCCGCTATGGGCATCCAGGGTCTGACGGGCTTCGTGGAGGAGCGCGGGTCGTTCTTCACCGACCTGCGGGTGAGGGACACCAAGCTGGTCATCGACGGGAGCAGCCTCTACCACCGGCTGTACTTCGCCTCCACCGACGACTTCCGCCGCGGCGGCGACTACGGGCCCTTCGCGGCGGCGGTGGGCGAGTTTTTCGGCAGCCTGCGGGCCTGCCGCGTCTCCCCCTTCGTGGTGCTGGACGGCGGGCGCGGCGCCGACGACAGGAAGCTGCCCACCCTGAAGGGACGAGCCGCCGAGCGGCTGCGGGCGGCCCACGGCCTCTCCCGCGGGGAGGGCGGCTGCCTGGTGCCGCTGCTGACCCGCGAGGCCTTCGTGCAGGCGCTGGGCCGGCTGGGCGTCCCCTTCGTGCAGTGCTTCGCCGAGGCCGACCGGGAGATCGCTGGCCTGGCCAACCGCTGGGGCTGCCCCGTCCTCTCCCTCGACAGCGACTTCTGCGTCTTCGACCTGGCGGCCGGTTACTGCCCCCTCAGCCACTTTCAGTGGCGGAGCGTCTGCCCGGGAGAAGGGGAGCGGGGCTCCTACGTTCCCGCCCGCTGCTTCTCCGTGGAGAAGTTCTGCAGGCACTTCAGCCACCTGAACAAAAGCCTGCTCCCTCTCTTCGCCGTCATGAACGGGAACGACTACATCGACCTGGCAGCCCTCGAGGTGTTCTTCAGCAAGGTGCGCCTGGCCGGGGGCTGCGCGGTGGGGAAGGGGGGCAAGCACGCCCGCCTTCAGGGGCTGCTGCACTGGCTGTCGCAGTTCGCTGAGCCCACCGAGGCTGTCGACAGCCTGCTGAAGTACCTGAAGAAACACCAGAGAGAAGAGATAAGGGAACTTCTGTACGCTTCAATGGAGGATTATACTCCGTCTGACGTGAATCTTGAGGACTTTTTTCAGAATGGGAAGTATGAATGTGAGGCTGCCAGGAAAGCAGACTTACCCTGGTGGGTGCTCGATGCTTTGGCAAAAGGTAAGCTGGCCCCATTCATCAGCGATGCCCTGATACTAAGAAGTACCTTCTTCCACGTTCAGGTGGAGAACATGCAGAGACCTAGCGCACACAGCACAGCTTTGCCCATTCGACAAGTTATCTATGGACTACTTCTGAAAGTATCTCAAAATACTGAAGCTGCTTCTCCAAGTAAGCAGACCAACGATCTGCCAGTTGTATGTGAATTTGACAGACTCCAAAAGACACTTAAAAAAACATTTGTTCAAGCAGCAAGCCTACCCACAGATTTTTGTGATGATCATTTTACTTTGGACAAGTTAATTGAGGTAAATGGTTGTCACAACAGATCACAGTTAACAGTGTTTCACGAGTGACAAAATATATTTGGAACTCATGTTGGCCATCTGGTTGCTAAATGTGATGCCTGAAGTAAGCCACCTCAGTAAGTCACTTTGTAATACAGAGGTTGGCCTATGATACTTCAGAAGCTATATACAGATTGCCTTTATCTTCTTCCCTTCCTGCCCCCCCCCCCCCCCGCCAAAGCATACCAAGACAAATTATATGAAAAGTTGGCTGTGTGTTTATGTAGTATTGCCTGCATTTTCTATTCTAAGCCCTTTAATCCTGTGTATTCTGTTGCCCTAATGCTTTTATAATTATTGGAAGGTAACTCAGTTTAATGAAATTTAGAAAAGTGCAATTTAACACTACAACACTTTATATTTGATCAAGCTACGGATGTTTCAGAGCAATGTTCTGGAACAAAATCTGATTTTTTTTACTAAAAATCACTATTACTTCATGTATGCATCTTGCAGCTTGCAGCAATTTTACCTGCCACAAGTATGCATTCTGCTAACGTGGACTCCTGCTGCTTGCCAGACAGAACAGCACCTGAAAAACAGCTTGTAACGAAAGGAAAGTTGTACTAGGTTAGTACCAGTCAGCGTTAGCAATTCTGTATATTTAAATTCTAATGTTTAAGACTGTAACTCTTGGAGTGAATGGAAAGTAATCTCCCACTCCCAAAGTTGCAAAACTGAGGTTTTGTATGCAGTAATTTCTGAAACATCTGGAAATACAGTCTGGTCTTTTAATACTGCATATTTAAGCCACATGCTTTTACCAATTCTGGCATTCAGATCAACTGTTAACACTTCTGTGTGTGTGTGCCATATGTTTTTATCACTTGCTGGTGGCTATTTCATGTAAGAACCAAGTCTAATCACTGCTATGACCATTAAATGCTACAGTAGCTATGGATCCAAAGGCCTAGATGCAGATTATTGTTACAGGCCTTTTAAATGAGGAATCAGCAAATACTTAAGAGTTTGAATAATCATGTTTTGGGATTTTAAGAGACATAATTGACACCGCTATTATAACAAATCTCCTTACTAAATATATGGGAATTATCAATCAACATAATGTTAGAAGAAGAAAGGTCATTCTGCATTTGAAGTGCTCCAGGCAAAACTGATTTCAGTTTATCTTCCCCTGTGGGGATGTCTGCCTAAGAATAGGCAAAACCATCCTAACCAAGGTTCACAAAGCACTCGAATTACCATTGGACAGCCTGCTGTAATTCTGCTGCATGCATGAAGTTATGGACAAATTTATAACACCACTTTTTAGAAGTTAAATAAACAAAGAGGGAACATATGCTAGGAGTTAATACATTGCAAGTAAAAAATGCAAAATTCACACATAATATTTTGTTGTGATTCCAGGTAAGTGTGTTTTCAACATAACAAGAACAGACATCACCATTACATCTCCCAAAGCAAGGGTAACTTAAGAGGCACAAAATTAAGTTTTTATATATATATATTTGCCATACCAAAATGATTTTAGTGCATTACAGTTACAAGATTTTCCAACCAAGTCAACTTTTACATAGGAGTTTAAGTCACCTGATTTGAAAAAGACTCTGAAACCTCTTAAAATCTAACCTCGGGCAGTTGTAAAAAATGACTTTTCTCCTTCTACCTAACATCTAACTGTGTAATTTTTAAAGCTTAAGTAGTATTTAAAAATATTTCCTGTTCAGAACAGCTATGAAACTTAAATAATTTTTTATCAAAAACATCAAGTTCTAGCTAGTTTATACACAAGCTTTTCTGCCTTTTGGAAATTGCTCACAACAAATAAAGTCTCTTACCTTTATTTTTCCACTCCAATTTTTTAATTTATTTTCAGGTGCCCATGTCACGCCGTCGGATGCTATTGTTGGAGACTCTAGGAGTGAAAATGAGTATCCCAGCATCTATCCCCAGTCACTTACAACTCCCTGTTGCTGTAACATGTTACTGGATATGTTGTTCAGAACCAAAAGTTAATTCGCATCAATTAAAGGCTTTACTTCTAATGATGGTATCTGGAGAACTTCACAGGATAACAAATGATCCAGGTATGTCTCCAAAGAAGACTAGGTGTTGAGCTACTATGAAAATCTATACCATAATTCATTTTTCCTCATTTATGATGAGTTGTCCAAATTCAGATGAATTAGCATTGATTTACATTATATCCTGAAGTGTCACATTTTTGCATTGATACAGAGCAGAGAAGCAGTGCTAGGATTTTATAAAGGTAAAACAGTACTTTGCCATCTTGTAAAATGTTAATTTACATTTATAAATGCTTTCTTTAGGACTAAAAGATTAATTTAGATCTAAAACTTACAAAAAATTAAGCTTAACATATTTGTGCATCAAAAGAGAATGAGAACTATTGATGCATTCTGATAGATACTTTTTTCTCATGAATTTTTCTAAAATCTGTATTTAAAAACGCTGAATTGCACAGGCACTCTATCTGCCTACGCATTGCGAGAAGTTGAAAGTACTAAGTTATCACAGAAATCGTTTCAGTAATATTTATATTATTAGAGTTATGGTGGCATTTCCTCTAGGAGTTCTTCATTTGATGGCAAAGATTACACACACCAGGGTTATACAGTTTCTTTAGGCTCTAGTTTATAGAAACTGGACTTGACGTGGTTGCCACCGGCTTCCCAAGTGGGTGGGAGCGAGATGGAAATCTTGTTTGGAATTGACCCACTCACAGAACAGTGTAGCAAATTACTTAAACAGAATTCCTGATTTCACAATTTCAGATTCCCATGGATATTCATACTTGAATTTTTATGCAAGTTTATGTCTTAAAGTTCGAGACATTTGAAGACATGAAACAGAAATGGAGGTTTGAAGACCCTGTACATTGCAGATAACTCTTGTACTGTTCACAGCAGAACATTCATTTGCATGTTGTTTTTTATTTATAACCCAGATCCCACAGTTGTACATGCTGAAGATGACACTATTGCATATAACGAATTTCTAAAATGGAAGGAAAAGAAATTGCAACATAAAGCCTTTGATTTAGATGCTGCACACAGTTTTTGCCAGTGGCAGTGCTGTCTTCAGATGGGGTTGTACCTCAACCAGCTACTCTGCACTCCTCTCTCTGAGCCAGACCTAACCAGGTAAGGATGTTTCAGAGATCTGCTTTCCACGCAAGTCCCTGATGAAATGCGTTTCACATGTTTTATTTTCTCTGTCAAACTCTGTTGGCCAGTTTTACTACATTTGAACTCCCTTCTTTAAAGATACTAGTATTGAGAAGAATACTGAGTAGAATAAGTATCCCTTAGGAGCTCACTGTAGGATCCTGTATGTAGTTAAGGCCATGTTTTTTCCATATCAGTTTAACCATATCAGTTAAGACCATTTTTTTCACTAAGCAGCATGGTTTTGTACCTGTCCTACTGAGGTGTGATTCTAAATGAGGATTCTCTCCTTCCTTTGAGCAGGCTTTACAGTGGGACCCTTGTGCACAGACTGTATCAAGAGCTTAAATCAACACCTTCAGTGGAAAATCTGTTTAGTTCATCTCCAAAAATGACTCTGCTTTATCAAGTTTTGTTAACTACGGTGGCATCAACTGTATCTCCAGACTTCTTTCAGAAATCCGAGTCCTGTAAAAAGAAGAAAGCATCTAATAAGAAAAAAAAGACAATCAGGTGTGCTATACCAGAAACTCAGCATTTAGGCAATGTTAATAGGTTTGCATCACTTGGAGTGGATGACTGAAAGCGTTATTCCTGAACTAACCACGCAGATGAAAGAAATTATATTAAAATAAATGACTACTGGAGTTTGCTCAGCTGTTTTCACACAAGTTCCTAATTCAGTCTTTCCCAACAACTCTTGCTTCAGGGTATTTTTTACTTACTTTTTTGTAACTAAAACTTTTGTAAATAAAAGAGGTGCTGTATAAATGTTGTGATGTTTTGTTTTTCTTTAAAGGTATCCGTCTAATTGAAAATGAGAGCAAAGTTGGTCAGCGTTTCAGAGCTGGACTATTTCAGAGGAATTGTCTTTCTGAACATTTATAGCTGGTTATCCTTCCGTCTCCCTGAACACTTCTAACTTCCAAAAGAATCTGATTTTTGGGTTTGAGAAATACTGTGATTACAGATCAGATTAAAATGGAAATTGACAAATTTAAAAATATTGTAGAATCAGTCTTTACCAGTAGAGTATTTGTACTTTTGGGGACAGCTAGCTTTACTTGTTGACAACTGAGGAAGTTGTGCTTGCAGTACTGTAGGCACTGAACTATACGCAGGGAGGAACTTCAGCTTCTGTTCTCCCCCACTTTGGTATGTAAGAGTTAAATGCTTACACGCATACACAAAGCTATCACACAGTAGCATGTTTTAGCAGATTTGCTAATTCAGAATAATTTTGTACTCTCCTTCCATCAGCAAACTGTTGTTATTCAAGTTAACCTCCTTTGTCTAAAGGCTACATTAGAATTACAGACCTGTTTAACTCGCCCCCATGTACACTAAATTACTTGACAAACCTTCACTATCAACATGGGAATACCAAATAACAATTTATATTTTTTAAAAAATCCTACATCATCAGTATTTCTCAGTGCTTTGTATTAGCTAACTTTCCAGTAAAATCAGTCAATTTACGTAAATGCTTTTCTTATAAAACTTTTCCAGTGTCTTCCCCATATGAAGTCTACTACATTTGTTTTTTCTTCTCCAGAATCCATCTACCTTTTCTTACATTCAGGAAAATCATCATTTCCAGCTTTAAGCATTAAGGTTTTGCCCATTACTTACCAGAATTCAAGCTCGATTCCTGCATCATCTTGTGCTCAGTTTTCAGTCCTGGTTATGTCCCCTATCTGACAGCCGTCCACGTGGAAGTAACAACTCACTAGATCTTGAGACTTAACAGAAAGGGTCTCTGATATCATACAGCTGAGTCTTGATACTGCTGTAATATATTCAATAAGAATAGATGTATAACATCTATTAAATTAATGAGACTATCTTTGAGATACAGGCTGAGATAGTAATATTTAACAGGTCTTCAGCACAAAACTGCTACCTATTAAACTACCAGCAGATGGCACCTACACTCAACCATACAGCAAGTTACTAGAACTTTGCAACCCATTTCTAAATAGACATCAATTTGCAGCAGTCTGCAAAGTCACATTTCCATCAGGTGACTTTATTTAAAGTTGAAAGGGGTTAAATTTAAAGTTCTTGATTTTAGTAACCAAAAGTTAAATCCTTAATCATTCAAATCATCCTCTGATCCATTATGATCCCACGTGTTTCACTTTACCAAACTTGTAGTTCCTTACGGTTTTTAATCATCAGAAAGCCACATTTAAAATAAGTCTTAAATATAAAAGGACAGACATCTTTGATGCCATTTTGTCAGTGCTGTGAGAAGAGATATTTATGCTGAATCCCATACTGGAAAAGTGCTGGAGAACATAAATTCTTGAGACTTGCCGAGAAGCTGTATCTTCAATTAGATAGTTCAGAAGACCAGGATAAACTCAAGTATTCCACTTTCGGATGAAAAGGCTGCTATGATCAACATGGCATTTTGAGACAATTAAGAATTACCTTACTGGAAATGTGTTCTCAATGCAGAATTCAGCTGTTCTTTGTTGCTGGTAAGATGAAATACACCTCATTGCAAACACCAGTCCTGTATGCAGAAGAAAATGATTACCAATTCTAGGGTTACTATTCAGAATTTAAATCAAATGTTTCAATTTTCCTTTTTGAGTCATTATAGTTTTTCAGTCTTCCTTGGGGGATAAATAAAAAAAATAAAGGACCATTATTAAAACAGAAGAGTTCTCTATACCATGCTTCAGTAAAAGCAACTAAATTCCTTGGTTGCTGTCTATTTTCACCCCACATTAAATGCTTCCTCTTTTGTGGAAAAACCCCACTATTGATTCAACTGTTTTGGAGAAAAATCTCTCAAACTTGCTGTTAGGGGGTAACGATCAAGAGTGGAGCCAAAAAGTGGCAGTGGAATTCAGTCCATGCATTTTTCATAAATAATGAGAACAATTAAAATAACCTCTTAGCAGAGAAACTCATATAGCGCTTTCTAAACTGCCTCATTTTCCGTGAACTCCCCAGATTTTGAGCATGGCACAGTAAGTGACTGTTAATGACAATTCCTCAATGACAGCAGGGCCCAGAGCCAATACCACCGCTGCACTTTCTGGCTACACTGTGAGAAGATGTGTATCCAACAAGCTTTCGAGCAAGAGAGATACCATTATGTCTCCAACTCCTCTTAGAGATCTTAGACATCCTCATTTCAAGGTTCCCTCGGTGATTGTTCCTTGCATTTCCTCAAGGGATGATGAGTCCTACTCTGACGAGAAGACACTGATGACAACAGCTGCAAGTCTATTTTGAGGACGAACACCGTTTCCAATTAGTGAATATTATTCAGACATTATCATGTATTAAAAATACTTTTAATAGATCAAGACAGGGGTCTATCATACTGCTTTTCTAGCCACAGAAAGTCATTCTGTAGGTTAAAATTTCAAGTAACGCTACCAGTAAAAAGTTTATTTTTATGATCAGGGTGGACGAAGGAAGAGGAAGGAAGCTCAAGCTTCTTCCAAAGAAGGGTGGGGTGTTTGCCATTAGAGTGCAGATTCGTGCATTCATTTTCTAATTCAATACACTACAAATCATTTCAGTAACAGTACTGTTTATGATCACTCAAGTGATCTAACGGTCATAAGCTAAAGTAAATAGGGAACAAGACACGAAGCAAAGCTCGGATATAAAATTACATCAAAACAAACATGCTAATCCTGTGTAAATGCCAGGTTCTTTTAAAACAAAAAGACAACACACTTTTAAGAAAAGCAAACATTTACTTCGAATTGCAGTATAGGCTTTTCAATCACAGAAAAAGAAAAACAGTGATCTGACAGCGGTCACATCCTGTGCAAAAAAAAACCTCAGGATACAAAAAAACTGTAGCACAAGGTACTTGAGCCGCTTACACATTGCAGGATAAAGTAAATAAATACAGTAGCTAGAATATGGCACTCTCGTGACAGACTCTAAACCCAGTGGAATGCCTCTGAAATATTTTTTTTTTATCCTTTTATTAGTAGCAAAGTCCCACCACCATAGAAGTAAAATAGTACAATGTTTTAAATAAAAACAAACTAAAATATTTATATCTAAGAGAAGGATTTTACACAGTTATATCTTTTAAGTGCAGAAAATGGGACTTGGGCTTCGATCTTTCTTTAAATTAAACCCCACACACACGAAATCCCGTTCAATCTCAAAAGTAAATTTATGTTTGAGGAAAAATGTTACCAAAGTTGCATAATTTCATTTGTTACTCCCACAGCTGGAAGTTAAATTCTAAACAGTCTTGAAACATGAACGTTCATCCTTAGCCAGTGAAACAAAGGACTTGTCAAAAGCCCTCAGGATTTCTTTTTCCTCCAAATGTTGTTTTTCTTCCTCCTACATCTTTAGACAGCAATCCCTAAAAGTTTGCAAACAAAAGAATGCAATATGCATCATACATCAAGAAAAGACGAAGTTGACGAAGAAGAACTTCCACGTTTCTGAATCTTTTCCTTGCTTCTTTCTAACTTCTTTATGATCTCAGTCACTATGCACACAGAGGAAGTGAGTCCCAGAAGAAAAAGTAAATCTGGAAAGAGATAATTAGTCTTTTTTAAATTTGCTAGTTAAGGCTGAGGGCAGACTTGTGAAAGAACAGACTTAAAAACTTTCAAATTGTCTCCCAATCATTGGTTAAGTTCAGGAGAAATGAAGCAAAAACCAAGTTTTACTGGACCAGAAGATTATCACGCATAGCTTCTGCACAAATCATACATACAGGCATGATATTCCAAACTGCTAGAGAATTTCAGAACCTTATGTTTACTAACACCCATGAAAACAAAGAACACTAAGCAACATAAAATTAACTTCATACTGAAAAAATATTAATGTAATCAGAAATGACACTACAATAAAAAGAATTATGTAAAAACATGTATTTCATGACAATCATTTAACTCCAGAAAACTGCAGAAGTAATAAACATAATTAATGAGGTGAACAGCATTAGGTATCTATAGCTTCTTAAAATCCTCACGCCTATTTATCCTATGAGAATGCAGTTGGTTTTTATTTAATAAAGGATCAAGATTTCTAAATAAGGTGTTTATATTTAGAGAAAAAAAAATGCTAGGTAGCAAGATTAACAGTGCTTAAAAAAATTCAATAAACTCTATGCTTCATTTTTGCCTGCATCAAAATTTATATTCATTAGCACCTAAGAAACTTAAGAACGCATTGATCAGTTGTGTACCACATGCATTTAAATCATGGATCCCAAAGAAAACATCTAAAAGGATGTTAAAAAAAGGTTAGCAAGCTTTGCATTCCTGTCGAATGCAAGCAGCCAGAAAGTGCTCTTATAGAGCTCTTATAGAGCCATCAGCTAATGCATTTACAAATTAATACGTAATGTACAATTTTGGAAAGGGAACTGTTCTTACCCAAGATACTCAGGCTCTCTGTTTGGAAAACCTTCTGAAGGGGAGGAAAGTAAATGACCAATAACTGCCCCATTATAGATCCAAGGACGGCATAGCAGAACATTTTGTTACTGCAAAGTCCAATCTCAAACACAGATTTTGCCTGTTAAATAAACAACACATTACACTATACATGTAATCTTAATTATCTAGACAAGAAAATAATTCTTAACTACAGTTTCTTTTCATCCAGACTTTTAGAAAAATGTAAAAAATTGTTGTTGACCTTTTAGATAATCCAGAACAAGTTCTTGAACAGGCTAATTGCATTTTCTCTCTGGTAAACAGAGTACAAATCTTGTCTTCATAGTCAATGACTTGTATATTGAGCTCACTTTTCTGCAAGTACAGTGCATTAGAAGGTGGCCTCTACACTAGATGGAAGTGTTTTTGTTGACCCTGACAATTCACGTCAGAAAATAGACTGGAAATTAGAGTAAATGTAGTAATGTATACTAGCAATGTACTTTTCTCCAACTAGCACAAGATTTCAGACTTGTTTCATTGAAGCAAAAATACAGATAGAAATAACAGTTTAAGGAATTTTCCTTGGATTATGGGTTTAGGGTTACAAAATAAAAAAGTTAAGGCCTTCAAGAAATTTCAGATTCTAGCAAGGATGCTGAACTGACAGAGTTTTCAGGAAAAAATCCCAACCAAGTGTACACAGCAATACAAAGGACAATGTCACATTTCAACTTTTTATTAAAAGTTGCCTTGCTTCAGTCAGGACAGAAGCATTACTACCAGCTCTGCATCACGTAAACCAATTAAGGAAACTACTACTTATCCGTAATTTAAGAAATCCTACCTAGTAAATATGTGAAACTCTGAAGCTTAATAGCAAATGTGAAGTAAATCTTCAGGAAAATATTTGAAACAGACACAGCAAGATCCTCCCTCAAAGAAATTTCTGCTTATTGTGTAAATAGACAATACGAATCACTTACCTGAGATCTAGAACTCAAAGCATTGAACATATCAAAAAATACAAAACAGGTGAAAGTCATGGTTGTATCTCGAGGCGTTATTACATTGTCTCTTAACTGCCAAAAAAAGAAAATAAAATTGTTTTAGCATGCTTTGAACCCTCCACAACTAAACAAAGTTATTACAATATTTTAAGTTATTCTAGCTAGTAAATGAAAGCAAAAGCAAATTGTTTGCCCTAAGCTAATTTAATAAATCACACAGCAAAAATTATGTATCTGTAACTTGTAACAATTTGTAATTCCGAGTTGCGATTAAATGAAGCCTCTTGACAAACATCCATGCAAGCACACGGAATACCAAGAATTTTATGATGCACTACCAAAAGTTCAAACAACATTTTTCTCTACTGGGAAAAGAAAGTGAAATGTCTGTTTCATAACAGTCTGGCTAGAAGATTTGTACAATTACTGTCTACGGGCCAAAGTTTCCCAAGTAGATCTGGGACCTGGAAAAGCCTGTGTTCAAACGGAGACTGGGGAATAGAACTGTATTCCTCATTTCAACAACTACTTCAAAAGTCTTCCTCTCTAATCTGCTAGCTGAATAGATTATTAAGTAAGCATGGACAAAACTTGCAACTAAATTCATACAAATTCTGAATTCCAACTGCTGTTATAAACAGGACTTCTTTTAAATTAGTTTGTTACTGCTTTAGGTTTTGTGATTTTTGTCATACCTCTCTCCAGAAGACAAACAGTGTTCCACACACGATAATTATTGATGAAACCAGTATTTTAACAATCAGGTTTTTGGTCAGAATGCTGTCCTTCAAATTTCTTGGAGGCTTCCGAATAACATCTTTATCCACAGGCTCCACCCCAAGACTTATAATTAAAAGAACATCTTAGATGTTTATCATCATAAAAATAATTCACTGCTTCGAACTTAAGAACTAGGTTTTTCCGAATTGAAAGAAAGATTTTAATCTCTCTACAGCCTAAGAATCATTCAAATAAGCACATGGTATTTTCACTTTCAGAAAACTGAGTTATATGTATTAGTAACAGGCAATATTCTAACACTGCACCTTGAGAGTCAATAAATACACGATATCAGACAATATTTAAATTACCAGATGTTAATTGTAAAGGAAGCTGCAATATTAGTTATGTTCCCCATTTCATAGAATCATGGAATGGTAGAGTTGGAAGGGAGCCTAAAGATCATCTAGTTCCAACCCCCCTGCCATGGGCAGGGACACCTCCCACTAGACCAGGCTGCTCAAAGCCCCATCCAGCCTGGCCTTGAACACTTCCAGGGATGGGGCATCCACAACTTCTCTGGGCAACCTGTTCCAGTGCCTCACCACCCTCACAGTAAAGAATTTCTTCCTAGTATCTAACCTAAATCTACCCTCTTTCAGTATTTCTGTTCCTGTGATCAATCTAGCTAAGAAACTTACTGCTAGTTCCTTTCACCTCTACTTCCACCATCTATCTGCAGTGAAGAGGGTCAGAGGAAGAAGCCAGAGGAAAGCCAGAATCCTGCATCCAAGTCTCACAGGCATAACCATGGATCTTTAGGTATCCATGCTGCCCCCATAATTATTGTTAGATACGATACTAAAGGAAACCAGAAGGAACAAACATAGAACTATACTGCAAACATTGTAATTCAAAGCAAAAGTTTGCTGTTTCAGAAACATTCCGCTGAAGTTTAACACTTCACAGTTTTCTTTATGAGTAACCATTTTCCTTACTGAAATAGAGGAACTACAGACCTCTAATGAAATTTAAAGTAATTACTTACCTCTGAGCTGGAGGTCCATCCATAATAATATTGATCCATAAGATCTGCATGGCATTGAGAGGATTAGGAAAGTTCATTAATGTAGCCAGTGAGATTAAAGTCAGTGCCGCTATACTCCTGTTGAAAGAATCCATTTTTATAACTGTCAGCATGGAACGTTACTGAAGATCCACTGATAACTGCTTTGTAATCAACACTTCAACTGTTTAAGAGTAGATACAGATTTTGACAGTGTGAATCATGACTGATGTAAGCCTAACTTTAAAGGTAGAGCATGAATTCATTTAGAATATTCATCTTGACACAGCCCATATTTAAAATAGCATTGTTTTGGCAGTTAAAATTTGCATCTTAAAAACCTCCCAAACTTTAAGATAACATTTCAGAGTTATCACTCACCTTCAACCTAATTCAGTTGTTTACTGGAGAGCCAGGTCCTATACTTTTACTGTGTCAGAAGTGGAACTTTTAAATATGGTTTTGAAAAACAAACTGCTTTTACACTTTTGATGTAAACAAAAACAAAACACAACCACTCTGTGCACCTGACACTAGGTTGACTAACCAGTCAAGGCAAGGTGCTACCCGAGCTTCCTAAAAATACTACACCACTCCTCATTATTAGCAAGATGAGAAGGCTAGGCAAAAGACTGAAAACAGATTAGCTGGTTGCAAGCTTCGTATTAGAAACCTCTCTAAACAAGTATGTACTAATTGCTTTCCGTGAAAGATTAAGTGGTTTCATAACCAACAAGAAGAGAGCAAGGCTTATAATAATTCCAAATTTAGCGCTCTACTGAACCCTATTATGCTCTCCCTGCAAAGAGGGACCAAAAAAAAAAAAAAAAGCATAACTCATTCATCAAAAATCTGAGGCTACCACTGCCATGGCTAACAGGCAAGCATGCTTTCCTAAAATATCTATGCTTTGTTATTTTTCAGAAGCAGATTTCTAGCCTTCTACCAATGCAGGACACTAGTCAAGACTGAAAGTATATGACACTTCTTACAATTTTTATGCAAGTTTTAAGAGGCTGGGGTTTTCTGGGTATTGGGGGGGATTTTTTTGGATTATGGTGTTTTGTGGGAGGTATTTGTGGTTGTTTGGGTTGGGGTTTTTTTTGTTGTTGTTTTTGTTTTTTTTTTTTTAAATTTCTGCAACTTTATTCAACCCCTCTGAAATGCCATGAAGGCTTCAAAAAAGTACATGAACAACGTGGCAAAGAAAACCATGCTCCTGAATCCAGATTCAATAAGATAAACTCACAACATTTTGAAACTAAGGCTTAATGAATTCTTGCCTTCTTGTCTTACATACACACACTATAGTTAGCACCACAAACATGTAAGGGATTCTTATATGTAAGAAAAGGAAGTTAGCTTCATAGAGCAAACTCATTCCACAAACCAGCATAGGGATTACAGAGAAACTAACCTCCCGTTTTCCCTGGTTTCCTCCATTTGATATACGTGTTCTGGTTAAGGAGGGAATGACTACTAACTTCTCCTTTAAACGAGGACCCAAAAGGTAGCTATCCTGTTTCTCTCCATCCTCTCAGTTGTTGACTTTTTTTTTTACATCTTCACAGCAAGAACTGTGACAAAGTTAGATGTCTGTTCATTGCACTATTTTCTGGTTCTTTAAAAATGAAACAAGCTACCAAGTACAAAATGGCATGGTGTATCAGCTTCCTACATCGAATTTGCAATTTTCACATTAATTTAAGCAGCATCTGATTCATGACGCTTTGATTCATTCCCAATATAGTAAGAACCTTTGATATTGTCAACTTTTGAAACTTACGTGCTCAGTTGAAATCTAACAAAATTTTTTATGTTATTATAAATTCCTTTACCCTCTTCAATTGCAGACCTGCAATTAAAAACAAAGATTACATCACTGGACAAATGAGACTACTGCCAAAAAAGCTTAAAACAAACCAAAAAAGCTATCATTTTAAGCAGCAATACAAATGTCAAAAAACAAATGGAGTTGAGGTTCTTACAACTTTGCCAGTCATTGTTTTTCAACTTGCCTATGAGATTAAATCAAAATAGTTATTTTTCCAGCTGCTTAACTTTCAAAATCAAATGTCAATGGTAAAATCTCCTCCTTGTGCTTTAAGATTCACCATTATCCCTGATGAGACCTTCTGATTCAAGTTAAATAATCAAAATAAAAAACAATCCACTTCTACAAAATCATAGAAACGTAGCATGACTTTAGAAGACCACGTATTCTTACTGCACCATAAATAAATATGTATAGACTATCTTTTCAACCTCTAGCATGTGTCAGAACTTGCCTATCACATTATCGCAATTATAGCAGTGAGAAAGTGTTTTCTAATACCTATATCAAGTCTACTCTGGTGCAAGTAAGACTGATTTCTTTCTTCCATGCCTCCAACATCCAGAAACAACAGTTAATAGCATTCCTTTTGTCACTTTGAAGACAAAAAGATTGAAGGGGTTGGGGGCAGGATGTAAAATTAGGGGAGCACATTCTTCCCTTTTTTGTTTTTCCCCCTTATTGTTCACTTTTTTCACTCTCTATTGAGAACTTCCCTGATGAAGTGAGCAAAACTGGATAAAGCATTCCAGCAAAAGCCTCATCAAGCCTAAGTACTTACCACAGATGTCCTTCCCATGTACTCTTCTGAAAACATCTTAAAATTATTCCCTTCTCCCTTTTGTTTTTGTACAACAGCACATTGCTGTTGGCTGAATTAATACGGAAACCTTTTAACTCTCAGATCATCCTCTGACAGTCTACTACATAGGTACTACATTCCGCTTCTTCCCAACAGTTAAGCGTCATACTTTGAGACAAACTGAGCTGTTCCAAGATTAATGCGTAATTTTGAAATGAAGGCTATCTCACTAGACAGCAGTCTTGCTTTTGCCAACAACCACTACTTTCAAAAGTCAGATGGATTAAATTCAGAGTAATCTAAGTTTAGCTATACTCTCTTTGAAGCACACCAAACAAAAAAAACCAAAAACAAGTAACAAAAAGCTGGTTACTAGAAGCTGGTAACTTGTTTTCACCTGTGAGATTTAAATAGCTTATATTCCTTTCCTTTTCTGAAACACCACCACATTTAAAGAGTTGAAAACAAACACAGAACTGTGTAAAAAATTTAAATCTTGAGAAGAATGCTCGCTTATTTTTACACAAAATTTATGCTTCGTAAGTAAGAAATTAAATGAAGATGAGTCCTACTGACAGCTAACAGACTCACAATTTTGCATCAGTTGTGTTTCCTAATACACTACTACCATAATTCTACTTGGAAAAGCAGAAATACAGGTTAGTTTCTATATCACATACATGCACAACCTCCTTTGTTACTTGCATTTGATCTATGTACAAGACCAGAGTAGCAAAGGTCTAAATATGTAAATACATTCTTATATTATTATTCACATACATAAAAAGACAGAAATGCTTAGTTGCCCCTTGTACTATTATCTTCCTATCTCTTCTTTTAAGAATAACAGATAACTACCCTAAAGATAATTCTCCTCACTTAGCAAAGAATTCAGCTGCTACATTTACCAATTCAGGGAGCTTCTTTTGCTTTTAACCCAGGCAACATTTCATTAAAACTATATAGCACAAGGTATGTACATAAATGCCACCTACATTATTGTCTGAAAATCATCATCCACGAGGATCATATCTGCTGCCTCTTTACAAACATCTGTTCCAGTTTGTCCCATTGCTACACCAATATCTGCAGCCTTGAGAGCAACAGCATCATTCACTCCATCTCCTGTCATAGCTACTACTGCACCATTATTTTGCAGGGACTAAGGAAAGGGAAAAGAGCTTAAATCAGGGATTGATATAACCAATCCTGCAAAATTATTCTAGACACAAGGTTGGTGTTGTCACCCCCTACCCCCCTCCCAATTTCTTCTCATTCCACTGTAAAATCCTAAAAGAAAAAAAAAAAGCAGCAGGTTGTATTGTAATGAATTTTTACACCAAGATTTTAGGTTACACTTCAGTTTGTATAGTCAGCCAGCCTAAATTTTAAAGCTAGGGTATATAAAATCTGCCTTTAAGAGAAAGTAAAAAACTCTAGACAAAGAAGAAACTTTTCATTTTCACATTTATCAAAAGTTACCAACTTTTCATTTTAACATTTATCACCCTCTTATAAACCTCAATATATTCCAGCTGTCTCAATGTTTTACTTCTTTAGTCTTACTGTTGCTTTTCTGATTGTTCCGATTGTTACACTGAGTACATCCCTCTTTGCTACCTTCTTTTGTTAGCTTCTGAATGGAAGCATCGCTTCAGACGTAGCTTGAAATTCATGCCTTTTCATCCTGTTCTGAGAAGTATCAGAACAATGGTTCTTTCAAGTTCCTAGTCAATTCAACCGCAATGTGACACAAAACCTCAATCAACCCCCAGCTCCATACATAGAAGAAGGCATAATGTTGCCTACCAGCAGCTGCCTATCCCTTGTGGGCACTACACATATTTCTACATAATATTTTCAAATACACTTCACTTTCAAACCAAATGCATTTCTGGCTTCATCATGACACGCTGTAGCATGTTATAATTTAAGTAAAGACACCACAAACCGTACCCATAGCAACAGTCCAGCATTTGAGCCTCTAGTAAGACGTACCTTTATAATTTTCAATTTGTGTCGGGGACTGGCTCTGTAGAACACTGCAACCTGTTAAAAGCACAATAAAGTAGTAGTGAAAAACTGAGAAATGTAAAGAATTGCACTGGATTCAATACAGCTAGAAAATAAAAAAATATTATCAAAGGTCAACTGTACCCTTGCCAGCTCTCAAGCTGAAGCACCAGTGAACTGTGGTTTTAACAGTGAAATCATTAATTCCAGAGAAAACTCAAAGTGTGTTCTGGTAAACAAAGTTGGTGCTATTCATTTCAAGACAGAATATGCAATTTAAAAACCCTCTGAAACTGTGAAGCAACTGAGTTATAATGGGTTGCTGCTGGCCTTCCTGACTAAACTCATGCAGGCGATTGCCACGCTGACTCTATAAATAATGTCGTTTTCCCTTGTCAGCACTAGTGGCAAGCTACTCGGGACATTTCAATTTTACTGGTTTGTGTAGCGTAGTAGTAACAGATTGAAGTTTTAAAGCTAATAAATAAAGATTCCAGCTTAGAAGGAATTCTTTTTCAGCATTTTTTTGTCTCTGGTCTTCTCTGTACATTGAAATTTGAGCATGTAGAATGTAGTTTTCAATGAACTCCATACTTTTAGCTTTCACATCTATTTTTCCTTTTTAAGAAGCTGGATAAGAAGTTAGATATCTTAACAGCCAATTTAGACTGTACACCAATATCAATCCTATTGGTTGATTTTAATTTATTCCTGATAAGATTTTAGATAAACACCTAGAAAACTAATTGGGTCTCAGGTCAAACATGCGAAAAGTAAATTTGTAGGTCTTTCAGTTATTTAAAGAGGACAGCCCTTAAGAATAAGTATTACCAAATAAACCAAAAATTACTATTTGCTACACAATTCTTTTTTTCTAAAGTTGATTTTGTGAGTCAGCAAGGAAAGACACAAAGCTGACATGCACATTTCTTGATTGTAAATACTGGCTTTTGGCTTGCTTACATCAGACCCAAGCACTCTGCAGTCTAATTTTGCAGTCTTTTGCAAACAGACCAGCATTTTGATGCATCAATTTTGCAACATAGCCGAGCCCGAACCTCAATTGCATTTGATTACGCCTTTACATTTACAACTTTGACACTGGCTAATACATTTAGTTATTTAATAACTAAAAAGTATTAAGCAGCAATTTAATAAATAGACCCTTTCAACATTCTCAGCCAGTGACATCATATTGATTAAAAAAATCATTAAAGATAGAGACAGCTCCTCTTACAAATTACAAAAGGATGGACTGTCTGAACATGCAAACTGTAAGGTTATATATATGAGCTGAGCTATTCAAAGAAATAAAACGGTCTAGCAATAGAAAAAGGTGATGATGCTCACTAAAAGCGAGAGGTGGCAAAATGAATGTTCCAACATACAGGCATTGAAAGGTAAAAAAATAAACTGAATCATTAAAAGAGACAAAAGTAATAAACTCCCTAAAAAGATAACTCTGTGAGTTGAAAGAAAAATTTTCATATGTCAAACCGAAAGATACTCGGTTGATCTGGGACAGCTTCCGTGTTTCTGTACTAAAAGCCTCTGGTAATTTACCGTATCACCTACTTCTATTAGAATCATGTTACTTGTATCTCAGAAGTTACACTTTAGCTTTCCCCAGATAAAAGCATTTCTCAATATAAAATATGTCCTTTACTGCATTTCAGTAAGTAGTATACCAAAACAAACCTTTGGTGTTATCTGAGAAAGTTGCTGAATATCCAAATCATCTATTTCTTCTCCAGAAATTGACTGTGAATTTTTGGAATACAGTCCTAGTCGACTAGCTGGAAATAAATAATAAAAAAGGTATTATAATAATTTACCCTCTTAAAACATTAAGTATCCAATTATTTTTTTGAAACCTACTATTTTCTGCAGCATTGCAGATTTGAAATGCCTAGAGCAGAACATCTTAACACCTTATTGATTCAGTATACTGGAGTAAATTATCTGAACTCCTGAGTAACAAACACATGCTACAAAGTCTATTCTAATCAGGTATTTATTTCCTCAGACTTTTTAGGTCTAAAGGTCTGTAATTCATTATGTCAGGTGTCACACAAACTCAAGAGCTCAGTCCTTTCTAAAGAATTCAAAGTTCAAAAATAGCAAGATAGAAAATGAAAAATGACATGGGGGAGACAAGGTAAAAAAGCTTCTGAGAAAACACTGCTAGTTTGGGGGTGTACTTTTTATGTGCACATTCAACTTTTTGTTCATCATTCTGTATGTAAAGAATTCGTATTCTGGCTAAAGTACTTGTAGGTTGATGTATTATATTGTAAAAAGAAGTTAAGTAATTTGTTTAAATATTAATTAATAGTACTTAAACTTCAAAATTAGTTATATGGACAGAACTGTACTGTACAGTACTGAAGTGCCATATCCATCCTAAATACTAATTGTCACCAGCTATTTTAGCTTCTCTCTAAACTTGCCGTAAGACAGGCATTCAAAGCTGAGGAAGGGTGGTGCTGGGAGTATAGGAATAAGAATTAGAAATCAAGCATATGTTATAACAAAACACAGTAAGAAAATACATAGTCTAAAGCAGCAAAACTCATACATTAAGCAAACTTACAGTTTAAGCTGAAACCAAAGTATTACTTCAGGCTAGGGTTGTTGGGTTTTTTCCTAATTCCACTGTGCCATGTTCAACAAACAGAACTCACACATGTTAAAGACTTAATACCCACACTTCATAACAATTAGCTAGGCATTGCCAAAAAAAAAAAAAAAAGTGAAAAATGAAAGGAAGTGGACTATTCATACCAATGGCCACTGCAGTCTCCTGTGAATCTCCAGTAATCATTTTTATTGCGACTCCTGATGTGATAAGTGTAGTAACAGCTTCTTTTACGCCAGTCCGTGGAGGATCGATTATTCCCACAAGCCCCAAAAAAGTCAGTTGTCCTAACTCAGGACCAGAAGCTAAGGCTAGAACTTTTAGGAGACAAAGGAAAAAAAAAAAAAAGTTAAGATTTGAAATTAACATTTACATCAGCATTTAAAACGACTTCTAATATCTGTTTTCAAAAATGAAAACTAATGGCATACAACTATATATCTGCATATTGACCAAAGGCCTCATTGCTGAAAACATTTTGAGTAGCTTCATTCATCTGAGTATTCCACTTGAAATTAACTTATTGCAAGAAGATGTTTGCAAACGAGACCTAACTGAACTACTGGGCCAGCATAAAGGAAAGGGCGGAAATTGCAATTTTCTTTTTTTTAAACCTTGGTAGCAATGCCTGTTATCTTGAGTACTCAGAATAGCCTACTTACGTATATTCCTTTATTCTGAAGAGTAGTCTTTTTACCAAACATACATATTCCAGGTTTAAAAGATAACTTTCCAGATGAAAGTGTTTATACGTTCAGTGTGTGGAAAGAGAACAGCATCTAGCTTTGTGGTTTCTCTGTACATGCATGGTCTTTGATGTAAGAGGATGAAAGGGAGGATTACTAACTTATTTTTATTTTCTGCTTTGTTTTTTTCTTGTAGAGAAGCAGATTTCATTGAGTACATGCTGAATATTTTCTGGAATATCTTTTACAGTAGGAATCTTAATTCAAATATATTTAAATTACACTGGAGTTGTAAAAGAAAAGCAAATTCACTTTTTTCAAAGCATTACCTTCGTTTTTTTGTTTGATGGTGGTCTGAAGCAGACACAAAGAATGACTGTCCGAACTAAACAGCACAAAGATACCACTCCTAGCATATCCTCTCAGTTTCTAATAATTTGCATCCTAGGAATTTCCTGAGCCACACAGTACCCATACCTTCACATTAAAAAGCTGCGAATGCGCTTAAAAGCCTAGAGGTCTCTTTACAGAGGCAAAAGTCAGTCAGCCATCTATAATGCTTGCCCACAATCACCTCCTATCAATCATCTTGTGAAAAATACTTTCAGTTATACTTAAAAATCTACACAGCTTGTTAACATAAAATGTAATTCTAATGGCATTGTCTGAGCTGCTATCAGACGTGCTAGCCTAACTCCAAGGTGCCAGCGGCCAAAGTAACAGAAAAATAAACACATTCACATTTTATATAAAAATGCACGAACACCTATAATGAGATATGGGAGCTATCAGTTAGCAATGTACTGTTCAGTTATGGTCAAGAGATTACAGAGAATGGCAAGAGATGACAGGAATCAGTAGTGCCTTTTCTCACCATTTGCAATTTATTCATGTTATTATAGAGGCCTTAGGGAACAACAGCTATTTTCCACTCCCCCATTTTAAAGAAAAACTAAACCCAGTGGCACTTACTGAACAAAAAGAAAAATTCCTAGTGATTTTGGGGTGTTTTTTTGTTTGTTTAAACAATAAGCAGTGCCATTTTAAAAAAAAAAAATTATTATTTTGGGACACTGAAACAGCCTTACCCCTAAGTCCTGCAGAGCCCATAGATGTCTTCTCTTGCTGGTACTGCTCTCTCTGTTGCTGAACAAGAGGTAGGGTCTGCCCCTTACAGTTATATGAGGTACAGTACCTAATGACTTGTTCATAAGCACCTTTCATAAAGCAAACTTCAGGTTTGTCCTAAAAGGAAACAGAATTGTTGTGTGCACATATGTGTATGTATATATCAATATATACACACACAAGTACATACACACATAAGAATGGCATAGCTGTACTTTTCTAAAGAGTCTTCAGAATGTAATGCAAATCAAAAGTAGACTTCTAAACCTAAAAATCTGTTCTTTTGACTATCTCTATACAGTGTATGTTCAAGAGTGGTAATGTCAAAAGAGCCAAGCTAAAAATCAGTATCTCATTTCAGTAAACAGTAGACACCATACACATTAGACACTGTGGGTCACACAGACTGAAGAGGCCATACAAAGGACAGAAAAACCTACACAGAACAGTAGACCTGAAAGACCTTTAGCTCATCATTTGACCAGCTGCACAGGTCATTAAACACTACCTGCATTCTTGTACCATGCCTAACAACTCTATTTTCCAGATAGCCATCTAGCCTTGATGGTATCAAAGGATCAAGAATACACCACCTACCTTGAACACTGAACTCCAATGCTACAATCAACTCATCCTTTCCCTTCCTACCTTTTCCATTAAGAATTGCTGCCTCAGCTCAACTTCCAATCACCGATTCTCATCTTCTCTTCCCTGCTGAACTAAAAAGCTCTTTTTTAATACATCTATTTTCTCCCTGTGAAGGTATTTATGCACAGTAGTCAAGTTACCTCATTCTTTCTGATAAGCTCAAGTGATAGAGCTCTAAGTTTCTAATCCCGCTGCATTTTCTTAGCCTTCAAAGAATTTATGCTCCCTTTAAAACTGCTACCATTTTTTCAACAGTCTTAAAAGTGCTGATACCACAACACATCCACAATAAATCCTTACATGAATGAAAACTGTATAGCAATTCCTGCTCACTACTCTTTATACAGACAAGGATTATACAATGATCTTATCGATACAGATAAAAGGAGTAAAATGCAAAGATTTTACTGTGATACTCGAACGCTGTCAGTAAGACTTTTTTTGGCCAGAAGTACTAGGAAATTTTCCATAAATCCAAGGTAAGGTCTGTCGGTGCACATATTATCTAGAAGGATCCAGTTACCAGACTGGCAGTGACTATGTCAACATTTGTAACAAAAACATTCAGACTAGTCTAAATGAAATATGAATGCAAATACATATGTGAAAGCATCAGAGATGGAAAAAGAGGTTAAAGACTGGTTTGTATTGATAATCCAGGACACTGTTGCCATCAGTAAAAAAAATCTGTCAGTGCTGGGGAATGCGCTGTCTGCATCAAAACTAGAAAACCTGCGTTTTAGCCTAACATAAATTTTACTATGAAACATCAGGGCATCTTCTTGCTCTTAGTTCATTACGTAACTGTGTAGCACTGAAACAGCAGAAGTTTGGCAAAATTGCTTTACATGTTAGAGGAGGGAAGAGAAGAAAGAAAAAAAACCATCCAGGTATACATTCAAAGTCTCAGATATCACAATACCTAAAATAATTTCCCAGTATGCCTTTTATGGAAATAATTTCTTGTGATTCTTAATCTCCACTTCAGAGTTTGAAACTAAAACTTTATCTATTATCAAACCATATTCCCAGGACTGTGCACTACTACCAGCCTGCCATAACTTCTGAAGTGAAAAATGAGGATATTAAATAAACAAGATAGATTCTACAGAGCCAGCACAAGGAAATAGTGATTGAAGTTTACCTGCTGTGTTCTGTGAACACATTTAACAGCCATCCATTTTTGTTCTGAGCTGAAGGGATATTCAGCCTTCCTTATGTAGTCTTCCTGGAGTCCATCTAAACCCATCTGTAGAAAACAGAAGTACCACCACAATATCAGGCCCTCTTCTTTACAAACAGCTATACAATTTGTTGACTTGTTGAGACATCTTAGTTAACAATCATTACTTTGTTAAAAACCAGTTTCATCCCCGAAGTTGCTTTTGAGCACTGTTCCAGTTTAGACAAACTTCTGAAAAACTAGCACTGAAACCCCTTAGAAGCTTCTTTCAGGCTTCAGCATAAGTCAGACCATTGAACACTATACTATCTTTGATCCATGGATCTTGAAATACTTTGTAGATTATGACCATCCACAAACACAAGTCTTGCAACGGCTAGCAATGTAGCTAAAACAAAAATAGATGTCTAAAGCCCCAAAGCCTTCCCCCTCCCTGCCCCGCCCCCCTTACATCTATGTAATTCCTCTGCTAGGAGGGCCTACAAAATTGTAACACAAGGCTGTGGCAAAGTCTGAAGAAGGCATTTTTAGTTTGAATGATCCAACCTGAAATGATTTTTTTTTAAGTGAACAGAATCACCAAAATATTTAATCTGAAGTTAACCATGAAGACTCCAGACAAAATGCATTTAATTCTGAATGCTGTTCTCTCCCCACCCCTGATGCAACTCACAGCATTCCATTCTCTACCCTTAAAGTCCAAGAGAAAGTGACAATTAAAGAAGGTGCAGAAGCAGCAGCCTGCCATAAGCCATTCTCAGTACTTAGAGAGCTTCACAACTCCTTCACTACCTCCCTTTCCAGCAACAGATGTGAAACACTCATGTTCTTCTCAGCTTCTATGGGCTCATGCCAAAATAACACCACTCTGGTCCTTCCCAGTCAAAGACTGGGACTTGGAGTGAGTCTCAACAAGAAGATATACCTACCTTGGGCTTCAGTTACACAGGGAAAGACTGTAATGCATTCATCTTCCAACATTTTTCAGTTTATTCACCAACACAGAAAATTATCAAGTGCTAAGAGGCCTTGCTACATTTCTCCGTAACTGTAACAGGTGCGTCACAGCATTATAGAAAAAACCCAAAACATTTAACCACAGTGTCCACAATTCGAGCTACCCATGCCCCACACTTAAAGGGCACTCTAAGTGTTGCAGTCACCAATACACCAGTTATCAACTTCTTACTACTTCTGATGAGAACTGGGAAAGAGACAGCTCAATCAATATTCAACAGGTAAATTAGTTTGTGGCAGGTAAAATGATGGTATTAAGTACAAAAATATGAAAATAAAGATTTTACTTCAGTTCTAAATAATTTTCTCTCATATTTCAGAATGCCCAACCATTTCCAACAAGTAAGAAACACAGGAGGTGAGCAGTTGCCATAAAAATCTAGGCACCCCAAAGGAGAAGAAAATGGGAAAAAAACAGAACAAAACTTATTTCTACACACTTCCCACCTGCCATGAATCCAAAAAGTACCACCAAGTACACACCTTCATAGCAAGCGCGATTAAAGCCCCTTCTGTTGGCTTCCCCATTAATGTGTTGTTTCTAATCAAAGCATCATTGCACACACAACCAGCCTGTAAGAGGACGAAGGAAAGGGAAGAAAACAGAACACAAAGTAAACGCCATACAAAGCTCTTGTGCTACATCATAAGATTAAAACTCACTTTGTGCCAAGACCTTACCTCAACAATTTTGCTAACGGATGGGTTATTGTAACCATGAATAACTTCACCGTCGAGCATCACTTCTCCAAACCTGTTATAACCTACTCCAGTAACCTGCAAGACAAACAGCCAAAGGCAGAATGCAATGTAATGTTCACATAAACTGTTTTAATCTCATCTTTTTTACTATAAACTACAGAAAATTTCAAAAATGCCATTCATAATGACTGATTTTACCCAGTGTGAATGGATTCTCCTACACAGCTTCTAATGAAGAAGGTACTAGATTAAGGAATAAAAACTCTGAGGGCAAGGGAGTTCAATGAAATACATTAGAGACTAATTTATATTTTTTTTAAAGTAGCAATTTTATTCCTTAGCATAAATAAATGCAATGTCTGTTGTTTCATTACAGTATTAGGCGTACTTTCTTTTGCTTTCTAATTTTTTCCTCCTATTTGTCTTTATCCTGGTTAATAATGCATACCCCTTGCAGGGGAATGGAAGTACAGAGCAGAGTCCTACTTTCATCCAGTAAGATGGGGGAAAAAAAAAAATCATACTTGAACAGCCTCTCAGCTGAGACCTCAAAGAGGTGTTAAAAAACAGTAAAATTGTATTTTTAGCGCATAAGAACCAGGCATCCCACTAGGATCCTAAAAAAGTCTACAGCATTAACAGCTAATATATTTTACAGCCATTTCAAGTTCTCTTTGAACTGGAAACAAGGAGCTGACTTGACCCAGATGTAAACAAATTGTGCTAGTAGTAAAGAAAAAGCAATTACAGTATTCCTATAGAATTCTAAAAATAGAAAAATAAATACCAGGATATATAAGCAAACACAGGTAATTGTCAGGAAAGAATAAGTACCAGTACTTATGCTTACAAAAATCAGTGACAAGACCCTCTGTTAACTGTAATGTGAAAAAAAAACCCTGATCAAGAAGAGTTTGAGAATTTAATAACTTGTTTAAAACACTCCCATGAAACCACATCTAGTTCCACACCCTGCTGCTTTTCCACTCCTGCTGCTTTTGCTTCTTTTATGTGCATTTACACAGTCTTTCAGCCAAAAGCTGAATATCCCTACTTTAAATGTTTGTAACATGCAAATTTTATTTTTATGCACCTGCAACAGCAAAATAGCCTAAACTTTCTGTGCTGAAGAAAAAGACAAGCTCTCAACTTGCCTTTGTACTGTATCTCAGCATCTGTCTTACATTGTGACTAAAGCCATCAAGAGATTTAAGAACTTAACATATTATACAAAAAAATTCTTCTGTAACCAGAGAAGTCTTGGATAGCACAGCCCAAAGGCTGCAATACTAAATGAACTGAAGAACAGAATTAGCTGGAAGTTGAGGAACAGGAATTGGTGCAACAAATTTATGCTTTCCTAACTGATACTTTACCTGCACTATACTGAAGTGTGTTTCAGCTGATACACACGATGAAGTAAAAAGGAAAATTAAAGTCTAACAGTCTCACTACATACCTCAGCATGCTGCCCATCTGAAGTAAAAATATGAGTAACAGTCATTTCATTCTTTGTCAGAGTTCCAGTTTTATCTGAACAAATTACATTGCAGCAACCTGAAATAACCAATTAACATTTATAAGACAATGTTTGTTTAGAACAATGCAAGTAACTAACAAGAACAAAAGTATTCAAGACAAACAAATTTTGAGAAATACTGCAGTTGTCTTTGTGAAAAAACAAAATGGGATTTAACAGAGACAGTCCATTTTCAACTATTAACGAATAGCTGTACAAGGTTCTTTGCAAGTTTTTCCAATAAAAAAAAAAAAAAAAAACCTAATTAAAATCCCAAATTCACAACTTAGCCGAAATGTTCCCATTCACTCCCTCTCCTTCATTTTAAGAATAAAATCTCGAACTACGTTAGTGAAATCACAATTACAAGTCCTGGTTAGGAGGAAAGCTAAGAGCCTGCTTTACAGCAGTCATTCTTCTTTATCAAAAAGTACAGCATCCAACAGTAGCACACAAAAGTATGACTTACTACTAAACCAGCAAATATTAATAAGATTGAAAAGATTACAGAAACGTGAAATTTATATATGCCTTTTTAACTCAGGGAAGGAGTATTTTGAAAGTGTTGCGGTATCTTGACATTTTTGGACACAATAGCAGGAATTGCAAAAGCAACAAAAATCCTTGCAAAACTAATGAAACTCTGCTACAGGCATTAGAAAAATATTCCCAGTATTCAAATGCAAAAAGAAATCCAAGTGCAGCACAATTATTTAACTTAGTATTGCTATTTCTTTTCCATGTCCCGTGCTTCACATGTTTCATGACTGAAACCGCAGCCAGAATGTTTTTCAGCTTTAATGGTTTTAAATGATTTTTAGTTTTCATATGAGCAGCATCACATCCTGAAGGGGATTACATTATGCTTAATAATAATTATGATTACAAAGCTTTTTCTAATATTCAAACCTGGACTTGTTTCCAACTGCCAATATCGGTCCTAAATTTACACCAAAAATTTAGTTTAAAAAATATTTTACAAGTTATTTAACAAGAACATCTTACAGCAAACAAGTATAAAGCGCACTCCATACATCCAATCGCTCATGCAGTTTAGAGCATTGCTAGTGTAATATGCTGACAGATCGTTTATATCAGCCAAAAAAAACCAAAAACAAACATAGAGGGCCCGCAAAACATGTATCTGAATTCTACCTGTGTAATGCATTCAATTTAGAAATATTTTAGAGATACCACCACATTCCTAGCAAAATAAGAATGCCTGCTTTATTTTAATTATTAATTATCAATATTTGCGTTGATTTCCTAACATCTATATCAAAATACTACCTCTAAGTTAGTCTAGTCATACCTAAAGTTTCAACAATAGGCAGTTTTTTTACAATAGCCCGTTTCTTCACCATTCTCATCACACCAAGGGCCAGCGTCACTGTTACTACAATTGGGAGTCCTTCAGGGATTGCAGCTACAGCCAAGCTGTAATGAAAGTAAATATACAAATCTTGTCTTAGAATGTCATGCATGAATACATGGTAATGATGAATTTAAGCTTCAGAACATTGTTTCTGTAGCTGTCTTGTTCACTGTGTTTAAAATTGAAAGGAAGCAGCTGCCATTTGACTCTAGTTGTATACCATTCATTATAATTCACACACTGAAGACAGTAACAAAATGCAATAACTTAAGACATTTCTACTCATTACTTATGCAAAAGTATGAAGAAAAGTTGCGGGGAGGGAGAGAGAAATCAATTGTACATCTGCTTTGCCTACGCAAAACACTAATTAGTACTGTGCAAAGCAGCCCAGACTGTGAAGAATAAGTGTAGTCCAGCAGTAAACAGAACTGGGAAATGTCACCGTTTAGGTGACCACTGATCCACAGTAGTCACTTGCAGATCATGATGTGACAGCAAGCTAAGGACAGGAATGTGGCACAAAAGGTCATGTAAAAAAAAGTAGAAAACATAAATAAAAAACCTGATAACGGTATAAACAAGATCACAATAACTCATTAGACGATGCTCAAAGATGCTGGTCCTGGTACTTTCCCTCCTTCCCCACTCCCCTCCAAAAGGGTAAGTCTCCAGAGTCTGATCCTGTCATTTAAAGACACATTTCTGCCTTATGCACTGTCCATGCAATTAGCAACTTAGCAACTTTCCTAAGAGTACAGAGTTAGGTCATCTAAATTCGGTGTTATTCTCAGCAGACAACACCCTGGGATTAAGTTTCCAGAATATGCTAGAACATGAGCTAATGGACTACATGACAGAAGGCTTGTGGTAACTTGGTTTTCTCTGATGCCACTTATAAAATTACATTTACTTTATTTACTCAGTGATGGAAATTCAAACTGCACCACTCTATCGTCTGCTTGCAGATGATCCACAATACGCTCAGAAATCACCACACAAATGCACGGTTTAAGAGACTGACAAGAAAACACTGTATCATTAAAAATGACTATGAATTTGCTTTTTTTACAGCACAAAGTCTATCTTCATTTTGAATAACTTACGTGAACTTAAAAGCAGAATCAGTGTGCAAGCATATTATAACATACATCACTAGCTTTCAGACATGTGCTGCAATGCATGATCTACACTATTTAAAAACAAAAATCTTACCTCACACCAATTGTGAACATATCAAGGATATGCTTTCCTTGCAACCACCCAACCAGCATAATAACTCCTATAAAGAAAATAGCCATCAGGACAAATATAAAATCAACATGTACTGTGTAGCCTCATGAGGACAAGAAAAAGGACTCAAATAGCCAAAATCACGCTTATCATTGTGCTACCTATAAAAATATATTAATTCTTGCGCTATCAAAGCATGATTCCATTAGTATGGCAGAAGTGAAGAAAGCTTCTGCCAGTCAAGTTGCCCAGTCATACCAACAGTGAGGTACTCTTTTATGGACACCCTGAATCAGAATACAAGACACACTGCAATTTAAAATGAAGCATTTAGAAGACAAAAAGTAAGTCAGAAAAGTATGTTTGCAGGAAGAAGCAAGAAAACACCCTTATGATGAAAGTTATGTCACAGTAGTAATCTTCAGACGGTTAGTAGCATGAACTCAAAGTGACCAATGAAATGAGGAGCCAAAATATTTTAAAGAGATAAAGCCTTCCGTTTTCCCAAGCCTACACATTAGTTTCAGTTACGTAATAATTTGTAATTCTTTTACATAAATTCTCTTACCTATTATACCAAAGGAATACAAGGAAAGCTGTTTTCCCAAGAGATCCATGCTCTTCTGCAGAGGTGTCTTTGGAGCCTTGACAAATGGTAAACAGGCAGCAGTTAACAAGCACGGGTGAAAAAGCATGAACTGTATGACATATTACTTCGGATGTGCAAATTTCAAAGACACCGTCAGTGAATAAGATACAGTTATACCCTACGCTTACTTTGTGAAAACAGACTGCTCTGTTCCATTCTTGTGTAGATTTCAAGAACACTTCAATGAAATGACAAAAATATTTGAAATATTCTTTGGGAGCTCTGTGATGTCTACAGCAAATAATCTAATACAAAATATTTTAATAAAAAAAGATTTTATTATCAAAGATTTTATTAAAAAAAAAAATCATGCTGACTAAAAGCCACTGCACTTCTTCCAAGAACAAAAAGTTCTTGATAACAATAATAAAACTGTCTTTTCAAGACAAAGGCATTAGAGCCCTGGAAGGCCAGTTATATCTCAAAAGGAATTTGTTAATCATCTGTAGAAAATTCAATTTAGACAAATAGAAAACTGTGGAAATACTTAGATAATCTAGTGTCAAAAAAAAAAAAGCGGGCCATAGAAAGAAGGAGAGGACACAAAGCAAAAATTTTAGTTAAAAAAGCCCAAAACAGGTAAGCGGATTTTTACATTGTATGCCAGTAAGTTTGGTTTTTTTAATACTAATATATGGTGGACTACAGTACAGAAAGCGTGCCAAAAAAAAAAAAAGACAGGGTTACTGTAAAATCATGTTTGTTCAGCAAGTTATGAAAAAAGTGTGTGTACACTATCTAAGAAAGCTGGTGTCAAGTTTGATTCACTCTTACCTTCAAAATTTACTTTTAAGATTAGTTTATTGTCATATAAACATCAAAAATAACCCTACAATACTCTGATATTTCAGAATGTTGTTGGTGTAGAATGCTCACAAAGGGCTCTTTCTTGTTGTTGTTTGGCGTTTTTTTCCCACTAATAATTACACTTGTTACAACACAAACTAAATACTAGTGAACAGATGATTGTATTTTCCTCACATGTATTAAAGTGGATTCCACTTTGGTGGCTGGACAGCAGTATTCCCTTGAAAGGTATAGTAATGCACTACAGCTAAAAATACAAGGTCAGTGATGCACTCCTGGCTGATGCATTTAATGCCCTTAGTTGCTCTGTTTGGGCAGATTTCAGAAATGTAAATACCTGGAAAAAAAAGTGCTGCCAATACTGTGCCTGATCATGTCCTGACAGCTGGAGACAGACTGCCTCCTTATGATCCTACATTGGTCAGGCAGCCAAAGAAGATAGAAGGCCCTAGATACACAAAGCAATCCGGAGTCTGAATTCCCATGTGGGTAAGTGTACTGCAATAAGGAAAAATCACTGTGGGAGTTTGATATACAAGAGTCAAAGGCAGCTTATAAAAGGACAAGGGACATCATGGAGCAGCAGGAGACACATGCATAACCCCAAGAAGTACGCTGCTAATCAAGGGAAAACAGCCCTGTGCATGCAGCACACAAATCTGTCATACAAATCCCTTTTGCACAAACGTAGTTCCACTTGAAAAAAATACATTTCCAGAAATTGCACAAACAAATTACAATAAGATTTGTTCCATTGAACAGGTTCAGGATATTATTTTCATGGTTAATATTTTTAGGTCAGCTATGGCTATTTTCTTGCACTGAATCAAATTACTACTTTCATCTTCAAGAGCTAAGATTCATTTCACTAGAGGAAAGAAAAATATTAAAAGCAACGTAATTAAGTTTAACTAAGTTCCTACGGTATAAATTCAAAGTTTTAATGGATGAAATACACACTTAGAAAATATATAGCTTTGCTTCTAAATATTGATTCTTACCTCTTCTGCTTGCATCATTTTGAAAACTTCCCCAAATTCAGAGTTTTCTCCTGTTCCAATAACTATCCCCTAAAAAAAGGCAAACAGAAAGCCAATTCAAATCTTAAGTTTAATTTTAATGTTAGTGGTTGCTCTTGACAGCTTTGACTCAAATAGTGGGCAAATGCCCTTTAGCTTGCTATAATTTTATTAGCTTTGTTTATAGAATTAATTCTTGGCACAAATAGGATATATTTTTGCTAAAAAACATTTTGGCTCTGTGAAACAAACTGCTGTTCTGTGCACTGCTGAAGTATTTGGTAACCACCAGTAACAAAACTCAAATAGGTTAACACCTAACACTAGCCAAAACTGTATTTTCAGTTACAAATTTTCAAACACATGAATGTAGTTCTAGAAGCAACATACTACATCCTAGACAGAAGGGTTTCCCATCATCTGATCCCTATAAATTTGAGCTCTCCTGGCACTAGATTAGTTTTCTTTTTAAACCAGTGTCTGAAAAAGCACCAGTAAGAAAAGATCTGCAGTGAATCACAGTAAAGTCTTCCATATTTCCAGTCGAATTTTTTATTTCTATCCCATTTCTATTCTTTCAGAAAACTCAACATATACGTAGTTATTAAATTACATTTCTCAATTGACAGGTGAACTTTAAAAATAAGAACTGTCTTCAAATAGTTGAAAAATGGAATATACTTTCCTCTATTGGTAATGATTTTACCTTTGCTTTTCCACATCTGACCAATGTTCCCATGAAAGCAATATTGCTCCTAGAAGTAAGGTCTCCATTGGTTGCTGCTGGCTGAGGAGCTGTAGATTTAGAGCAAGGAGCTGTCTCACCCGTGAGACTGGATTCATCAATAGAAAGGTCCACAGCCTTTGAAAACAAAATACATGGACTAGGTAAAAAGCATGACAATCTTTTTTAAGTAGTTGGAAGTGTTAACAGAAGTTACTCAATTTTGACCATTAAAAAAACATCCACTCGATTAATACGGTAAGGGGCCATGTCAGTATCAACTGTATTTTAAGGATCAACAAAGCAACAAGCACTCCTACAAAATACTGCAGCAATGCAGCAAGCTCTCATTTTGAAGAGTCTAAGTTTACTCAATTTTATGTTCATGATTGGTTTTCCATAAAACATTGAAGAGGTTGCAACTGTGATGCATTCTGTCACCAGAGTAATTCACTGGGAATGCAAGTGCACATATATATATTAACCTCTCAATTCTTCCTCCATCCACTTCCTCCTATCATGGTCCATTAAGAACTCGGTAACAAAAATCATATTTCATACTGTGGTTTTTGTTCACAAAGTCTCTACGGGGAAAATAATATTCAGGCAACAGTCAAGCGGACTAGAGGAAGATAAGTTGCCTTTTTTTGTTTTAGGTTTTACTTTTGTAGGTTTTGTGGTAGCAGGTGGAGGCAGCTAGAGAAGGAAAAGTTAAAAATTAGTTACTCTGTATTAATCACCTGACAGATGAAGATAATAAAGCTTGTGCTCTATAAATATAACCCAAAACAAAAAATAACTTACCAAAATATAAATTGAAGAAAAATGTCTTCCCTCAACTGACATCCTTACGTATTAATCTACCGCCTTTAATGACTCTTGAACAGAGCCAAAGCCTGAATCATAAAATCCTGTTCACAAAATTTAAGTAAAATAATTCTGTGCTATTAAAAAGTATAAAGCTGCTACTGGTGACTATACCACTAAATTTCAAGATAACCTTCTCAAGAAAAACTCTTACCAAAACTCTTTCAAAGGATATCACTTACAAAGAGTAAGTAAGAATCAGTTACATTGCACTCGGTACCACTACACTGTAGCAGATCACTCCCAAGATTTGAGTTCAAGGTTTTTTGGTGTTTTGTTTTGGGTGGTTTTTGTTTAGGTTTTTTGGTTTGGTTTTGTTTTTGTTCTGGGTTTTTTTTGAGGGGGGGTGGTTGCTTTTTTTGGTTTTTTTTTTTGAAATGGCACGATAACTCCGAGGCACTCCAGTTCTAGCTGAATAACAAAATGAACACAGGTGGCTAGATCAAAAATTATTTGGTCAATGTTAGAAAAGGATAGTACCTTTACTAAAGTGCTTTCTGATTTGGCAAATCCCTCTAATTCCTGCTATTCTCTCACATAGTTACCAGTGTAGTACCCATTTTTAAAAGATGGATGCTGTATCAATAAAGGAAAAGGGACGCTTGTCAAAAACTGCAATGAATATTTCAATCAAAGCCATAAAGATTAACTCCAGAAAATTCCATAGTAATTTTGTATTTGTTATGTATTCCTCAGACACCAAGCTGAAACAGTATGAAGGTGCCACTTTGCTACTATTCAAATTTAGCCCCAACCTCTGAAATATGTATCATCACTATCAAAAGGAATTGTCTTCAAAGACTACACTGTTACGGGTATCTTAGTTCTTGATGTAATATTCTGGCTTTAGAGAAGATTACCATAAAACTTGATGGACCACTCATTAATATACAGAAAACTTAGGCCAGAAAAGGTCTTTTGGAAAACAAGATTGCCCCTGCAAGATTAGACCAGTGAAGAAACTTCCCACGTATAGGAAAGGCTGTAGAAAGTAAACAGTGCCTACTTTCATTTCTACAATTTTCTAGGACAGCATCAATCAGAATACGCTGAAGAGATCTAGCTCTTTATCTGAAATGATGATCTCCATTTAATTATTTTTAAAACTCACCACCCCGTAAGAATGCCCAGTACAGACAAGATGAAAATAAGATGACACGCCCTTATTTTCAAGTGATCTGCAAGAGTGGTTGAGATAATGATGGCACAAATTTTTCCCTGGTGTAGGGCTACAGACAACCGAGAAGCTTCTAATTCCATTTCTGCTTTCCTTTGTAAGAGGTCCAAGCACACTGCTGTCATAGCATGCTATAACCTTATGAACAAGAAAGCAGATGCTGCTGCAATAGCAGTTTCCTGTCAATGCAGAGACTACACAATTGCCGAGGGAAGGAGAAAGTGTTTGCAGTCACAAAAAACAAACCCACTCAAGCACTAACTACACTATAGGGGCTAACAACAGATGAGCCAGACAAATTTCTCAAAAGCAACACGAATTTATCTCGGAAACTAGCTCATTCAGGCTTTGTCTATAAAATTAACACTGATTAATCCAGTATCAATCGTGGACCTACAACCCATCACATCCAGAAATTACTTTAAGATGATAAGATAGCCCACATATTGGGAAACCTGAGTATGCCCAATCTGACAGAAAAGTAACGTGACATTATTCAACGAAAACCATCAAAATAAGCAAGATGAATATATATACATTTCACTTAATTTTTAGAGAATCTGCAAGTACTATTATAATGCTACTGCTTCAACTCAACCACTTCCAGCAGTGCTTATGTTACAAATTAAATATTTAGTAAACTAGAAAATATGATGAAGAAGCGTCAGAGAAAAATTACAGTGGCACAATTTCACAATATTTTTTTTTAATATTCCATTATCAGGGAACACTGAAACTATACCCTAAAATTTAATGCACATAAAGACTCAAAAACATCTGCAACCAGATGCCAAAATATCTTATCATTCAGACTGAAAAGTCATTTTACAACTTGTTTAACATTGAAGGAAAAGGACTCAACTAAAATTTTCAAGAATGCATTACTACATAAAACTGTAAAATTCTTTCCCATGTCCTACAAAATACACAATTACATTTGGAAAGCAGTTATTTCAAAATTTCTATCAAAATAGTTGTGAATTCCAAACAATAACAATTATTGTAGTTCAGTATTCAGTGGCTATCTTCTCTTCCCCTCTGTCCCACAAAATAAACGTTATGAAATATTAAAGCAGTATTAGGATATACCTCAAATAATCGTAGATCAGCTGGGACTCTGTCTCCAACTGACAGGCAAACCGTATCACCTGGGACTAAATCTCTTGCAAGTGTATGTTCCACCCGACCTTCTCGTACACTGTAGGTAAAAACATGAAGAGCACTAAGAATCTCTTCTCTGGCATTTTGCCTGAGAAAAACATTCACATTCTTGACTACGCACGGCAATGTTACTGGTTTCAGCAAAATATGATTTCTTATTTGCTGCTTGTTTCTTAGAAGACATCAGTAACATCATCTGAAGGGTTCAGAGGGGCAATGTGGAGTAGTTTTTTAGGCTCATAAAAGAATCTTTAAAATGAGCAAAAGCAAAGCTAGTTCTATGTCAGCATAAGAGTTTGACACAAAGGCAGTAAGTTCAGTGAAACCTTTTTCATTTACTCATTTCAGGTTAAAGTTATTATGACTTAATTTAGGACTGAAAGGACAGACAATTACATACCAATGGCATTCTGGAGGCACAAGTTTACTAAGCTCTTCAAGAGATTTTTCTGACCTGTACTCCTGCAGAGACGTTTTAAAAAAATAAAACAGATAACATTTTTATACCAGGCAAAAGTTAAACAAGATACATCCACATCTACTGAAATTTGTCTCATTAGTAAAGTTATATTAAAGTAATATTCCAAACAATAAGACAAGAAATGCCCTTTAACCGTTCTCTATTAGATACTTTGAAAAGCAAGTATGGTCCAAGCACTGAAAAATTTACAGATCTGCCCACAGGCATTTCTTCTGAAAGAATAGCAGAGGTCCCTTTGTATTTTCCTTCAATAACTTCAGGTCTTTGTAATCCTTGCAGTAATGCTTCTAAACTCAGGGATCAGACACTCGATTAAGTTCTACAGTTTAACAAGTTAGTACCAAAAATACTGCATTTATGCTGTTAGCCACTGGAGAACTAAGGTAACACAACTCATCTCTAGCTCAACATACAAAACACAAACACAAAGCAATTTTGGTTTAGGCACACACTGAGTAAAGCTGTGTATTTACAGAATGAAAACAACTTTATTATGACTCAGAAAATTACCTGAAGACAATTTAATTTTATTTTAATTTCTGTACAAAATTGAAGCCAGAGTTACATTTTCAAAATCTGTTTTATATTTAAATATTAAATAAATATTAAATATAAATATTTTATACTTAAATAACTATATGAAGTTAAATACTTAAGTACTTCTACACTGTTTATTCTAAGTGCTTCTTTACAAGTACTCTTTTATGGCTGAATATAAACCTGCTATAGATGCATAAATGTCAATGTAGTTAAAGCAGGTCAAATAATGCACTTTGGAAAAGGCAAAAGGCTTGGATGAAAGCAAAGAGCTCTTTACTCAACCATTCACAGCATAATGCATTAAGACAACTACTTCAGTCTTGTAAATAGAAGAGTTTACATAAAAGCAATAATCTGATTTGGACAACAGCTGTCTTACCTGAACAAAGGCAACTGTAACAACAATGAGTATTGCCTGCAAGAAAACAAAAGCAGGTGAGATAAAAGAATTCCATATGGCCATGAAAGTAAGTGATCATATTTGGTTTTGCTCAGCCATAGTTGTTACTACATATTAACAACAATATGATTTGGAAACAAACTTTCTCGTGCTCAAAATCCCCCGGTATCCCTTGGGTCTGTTATAAAAGTGATGCTATTATCTATTTACATCTGCTCTAGTCATGTCTGAGAATTCCATAACCTGATTTTACTAAAAATGAGATTAATGACTAGAGAGTGATTTTGAAGAAAAACTCCCTCTGCTCCGTGTTTCTAAACAGTGGGCAAGAGACAGCAGTGGAGAGAGATCCATAACACAAATAGAAAAATCCGTCTGAATTAAATGTGAATGGTGTTCTCTGTGAACAGAACAAAGGTTAGGACTGACGTGTTAACTGCTACAGAGCATCACAGATGTGTTTTCATTCAAATCACCAGATAACACAATGGCTAAGAATAAACTGAAGACCAGAGATAAGGTAACAAGCTGAAGAACAGGTCTGGAGCCAGAAAATATCCCAGCAAGGAGAACAAGAGCAGGATAAGACTCAGGAATGCTACCCAGGACTCCCAAGGAGGGAGACAGGACACAGGGTATACCCCAACACCCAAGATGCCGAAGATCCCAAACACAAAAGCTAAAAAAAATTGCTCACTAGGAATAATCCAAGATAAGTACTAAGTCCCCCATATCACACACAATTCTGGTCACACCACTTCAACATAAACACCATGGGGCTTGTAAGCATGTGATGTGAAAGTGAGTGAAGGAATGAAATCTATTACAGGAAGTAACAACCATCAATTTTGTGTAAAGTAAGTATCATCTTCCCCTTCAATACACTCTCAAATTGAGTTTTGTTACATTAACTGAATTTGTTACTCAAATTGAGTTGCTACACTGATTTGTTACAGAACCATAAGAAAAAATCCATTCATTAAGCCTTTAAAGTACACTCAGAACCTACTAAAAATAACAAAGGTATTACCATTTTGCGAGAGAAAAACTCCCTTGAAGAACTCTTAACTAAATCAAGAACAAATCCAGCATATCTGCCTTATTTTTGATACTAACATTAGCCTCACCAACTGAATATTAAATAGCTATATATATATATATATTCCATCGTTCTATGGAGTATTTCCACCACAGCCACACGTTTCTTTTGGAGGCATTATTATCTTTCTACAGTTCATGCTACCTGACACAGCTTTGCATTTCTAGCCTCACCTCAGTCTCTCAGCTTCTGTCTGCATGCAATTGCATGCACCAAGAAACCAATATCCTCCAAATGGAAAAGGGATGTAACTGTTTAATTATTTTTTAAAAAAAATCTTCATCAGTTCCCAGTCCAGATCAAAAGCTTTACAACATATTTGTATCAGCAGAGCTAAAAAGACAGCAAAAGCTGCTCAAGCCAGCATTGCCACAAAAGAAATAGCAGCAAATTAGTTATCGCTAAAGCTCTGAACACAAATATACAGTCACAGAAAATTGCACTGTCATCTGAAAATGAAGCAAAACAAACATTCACCAGGTCAAAAAGCGGGCGTTAATAACAAGAAAGACTAAATGGCAGGTTAGTCAAAAGTTATACAAAAAACACAGTGTATGAACTTTAACTCAACCACACTTTTTCTCCATATTTTAATACACCTCTACCAATGTTCATGAGGCTGTTACAGATTCCGTCTCAGGTTGTAGCATAGAACACAGAAATTACTGCTGCCTTACGCTAACCACCCTGTTCTTTTCTCATTGCCTTGCTCAAAAGGTTAGCTAACAGACTTAAGGGCACTAACCAAGGAAAAAAAACCCAAACAAACAAAACATGAAATAACTCAACTTTCAGCCACAATAATTAAATATATTTCATAGGACAATAGTTGCCTAAATCCAACTTAGGAAGACAACAGAACATTCCAAGTAACAACATACTCAAATACAAAATTGCAATGTTTTCTTAAAGAAGCCACACAGTTTATCTTCCAAAGAAAACTACTCTTTTGAAAGAATTTAGAGGGGTTAGGAGCAAACCTCCAGTTACTTGAGTTAATTACAAAAATAAAAAACTCAACATAGAGAGTGCAAAGAGCAGCCAAGACATAAAACAGCTAGAACTTTTCTCTGATCATACAGAAATCCTGATTTTCAGTTATCACCTATCACCCTAAATGGTCAAAGGGATTATAATTTTCTTCTGTGTCACTTGCAATGACAAATGTTTAGCAGTATGGTATGTGGCTCACTAATTTAGCACCCTATTTAACTGCAAACTTCTACAAAAATTTCATTATTTCAGCTTCTATCTTCCATCTGCTGTTTCTAGAGAGTTCAGGTTACATTTCTTTTTTATGTCTTAAAAGATTAAATCTTTCAAGTAAATTCACAGAAGGCTTATTTGGTTTCAATTTGAAATTAAAGCATATTTAAGATAAAAATTACAAAAAAGACACCAAAAATTGTTCCTCTGAACAAATGCCTAAAAATAGGCATTTCAAGCAATGAAAGAGTAAGATGCAAGATGCAGCCAGATAATTACTCGTTGATGCATTTTGATATGTATTACTGCTATCAGTCAAGAAAAAAAAATCCAGTCACAAACTGAACAGATTTAATGACAACACACAAATCAAATTCATTAATTAGAATCAAGTGATCCCATCCCACATTGGCATTCATGTGATGTTGAAAGTGCACGCAGTCGCACATTCTGAAGTACTCCCAATGAAGATAAAATATTAGTTCCTTACCACAGTGATACTGACAGCATCATCAAACTGATGCATTAGAACACTGATGACTGCAGATGCCAGGAGAAGCATAATAAGCGGATTTTTAAACTGAAATGGAAACAGAAGAGTAATTCAGCAATATTCTTGACAGAAAGACCATTTTACCTACCCCTCAAAGCACATCTGATCTGTTATTGAAATATATTATTCTACAATTAAAATATTTCTAACCTACCAGTGCAAAGAAAATCTGACTCTGTACAGTTCAGGTGTTTACTTGAGCCTTTTATTTTTTTTAAATATCAAAGACCTTGAATAGACCGTATTCAATACATAACAGGAAAAAACTGTTTCTTACATTTCTGATTCATATTTTTAAGACAAAAAGAATAATCTATTTTTTAATACTGTATCTAAACATAATTTAAGCATACAAATAGGAGCCTGAAGTATATTCAAATGTCTTTGAGGTAACAGGCTTATCCTGCGCCCAGCAACTGATCACTATCAAGGCAGCAATATGTTTCATAACTTCGATTCATGATTTCTTGTTTCAACACACAAGTTTTCCTTTTAGATCATATGCTTTCTTCAGATTTCTAAAGCTAAAATAATAACAGACCTTGCTTCTACATGTCAGCTGGTTGCTAACATGGTCATTTTTTTGAAAAATGTTATAAAAAAGAACATTCCTCCAATTAAAGTGAAGAACATTCTAAAAGCTCATGATAAGCACATTCAAAGCAAGTATGTATCTTAATAAATCCTACCTAAAATAGACTTGGATAATATGCTTTAGAAATGTTCTGATGCATCTGACTAATTTGACACTACACATGAGAAAATAAAGCATTAATGCCAGAGGACAGCTAGTACATGATGATGTTCCCACTGCTATCATCAGCAGAGCACTGAATATCTTTTTAGTCACTCCCAAGTAAACCAGTTTCTCTGGAATTAACCATCTATTACTTCAGGGTTTACTCTAGAACTGAACTGCACTGCTGCTCAGACAAGGTGCAGAGAACATTGGCAAAAATGTTTAACATTAGAAATTAATTAGAAAAATCTTCTGTGTGAAAATTTGCTGTAAATATCTTGTGTAGCTGGGGGATGGGAGTGGTGGTCAGAAGGAAGTAGTGAAACTTTCACACTCTTTTGAGAAGCTGCATGCACTTTTACATATATATATATACATAGATATATCTATATGTATGATAAATCACACTGATAGGAAAAAAAAAAACCACACCACCAAAAAAACCCCACTTGACTTTTGCCAGTTCTGCTTAACACCAGAATCAAGGCTGGCCCCACCTCCATTTCAGTTCAAAGGCAGTGGTTTTGCTTTTTAAAATTTCCTTTGTCTATCAAGTTACGCATACTTCACGTTCCATTTAAATATTTACCAACAGTCATATGCATTTGTGTCTGACCTTAGTGCAATTCATGCTCGAGTCTTTGCCTACAAGGAACTTTATTCTGCCTCTCCAGCCCTCAGGCTAGTTATAAGTGGTACCCTTTGGCTAGTTATACATTCAAGAACAATCATGTAGTTAAAACACTGGCATGTACCTACATAAAAGCTTTTTCAATATGTAAATTAGATATAGATTATAGAATTTGCAATTTCCTATTCTACTAGAGTTTCCCCAGTTTTATCAGAATATGTTCATGCACACAAAAGCTAAACAATAAAGAGCAAAACTACCGAAAAGTATTAAAACCAAGAAGCAGAAAGGACAAAAATCTTAACCTGGGAAATATATTTTTTCCACAGTGGTTCATCTTCACTAATATCAAATTCATTCCATCCATGGAATGCCCGTCTATGACAAACTTCACAGTTTTTTAAGCCATTCTGAAGATTAGCCTATTAAAATATGCAAAGAATAACACAGTCAGCAATTATACTGATAAGCTAGACTTCAAAATAAATGCCAACACCAAAATATATAGCCTTAGATTATACAAATTGGCCAACATAAGAAAGACAAGGTTGATACCAATGTTTGTATGACAATAAAAGCTAACTACTATGTTAACACTCAATTTGGCAGTACTTGAGAGATTCAACAAAAAATTCACAGAGCTACTACAGAGGCAGATGCTGTTTCACATGTCTGCTGATCTTCCCTGCAGAAAACTCTTTAACAAGAGAGACTGTGGGCATAGTTTAGACTCTTGAAGATTAAGTCAGGAGTTCAGTTACTCAGCCAAATGACAGCAATAGCTTCAAAGTCTTGAGTCGGCAGTGACCAACATTTATCATGGTGTTCTCCTCAAGCAGTCAAGCGTACAGAAAATGAAAAAAAGACCATCTATCATGAAATTAACCCAGATTCAATGGTTCGTGTATCTGTCAATAGATAACTTTCTCAGTCCTGTTCCTCCACTTAAAATGGAGGCTACCAAAATAAATTAAGGCCATTAAGGATTCCTTAGAGAAATGGAAGCAATAGCTATGAAAAACAGGACAGAATTTTACAGGAAGGTTGACTCTAGGATTTTTATTAACAAAAAGCAATCTTCAAAGCATACAGAAATCCAAACATTTTCAAGTTGAATCTCATCACTCCTCCAAATACCTGATTTTTTTGAAAACATGAAAGATCAGAGCATTTCAAGCAACAATTTAAAAAAATCAGCATGCTTTTAGAAATAGACAATAGCTAATACCAAACTGCATGATAATGCATAGACTTTCAATGACAAGATCTGTCCTTAAGAAATATCAAACTTATTGTTTGGTAACATCAGCGTATTCTTAAGGGATGCAAAACCACTTACTTGGAGAATGCTTGCTACTTCATCAACTGGCAATTCACTTGCTTTTTTTGAAGACAGTACAGGAATCATTGTCTCATTGTCACCATCAGGGATTTTTTGAAGACCTGCAACCTAAGAAACAAAACCAAAGTCTGAAGGGAAGAAGAACACTAGCATTTAATTTCAAACAACACATACCAGAGCAATACAGTATTAATGCTATTAAAAGGTAGTTTTTGGTAACAACTGCCACTTAAAAAAAAAAATAAATCTACAATTCAGCTTATTTTCATGCAGTACCACCCGCAATAATAAAAGAAAACATGGGACATGCATCTGAGAAGACTAATTTCTGCAACAATGTGTTCGGTGATGACAAAGATCCTCACAGTTAAATATATTAATAATCTGTTAGCTCATTATCATCAATGCCTGGTCAGAAAGTAATCACTCCAGATAAATTTCACTCCCTGCCCTACTTCCTACTCATTAATGAAGGTGGTCTAAGCAGGCATATTTGCATTTTCTTGTACACAAAAAAAAGGAGAAACAACATTAAGAAAACCTCAAACAAGAGCACAGATGCAAGTAAAGTCGTAAAACTTGACTACAGTTCAAAAGCTTCAAGTCAATGCTATAAAAGTAATGTTTTCCTGTAATGGAAGGAAGTTAAAATTTTGTGAACTGCAGAACAGAGCAATAGCAACATTGATCGCACAGCTCAGCACTGCTTTGCTATTTAATGAAGCTCCAGAGTTACCAAATTCTTGCTTATTAAATGAGAAGCTGAGTGATACTCTTTCTTCCCCCTCACTACCTTACTGCACCCATAATTAATATCTCGTCCATTGTGCCACCACACACTTCCCCCCCTCCATTAACTGGAAGACACCTAACATGCAAACATGCACACCACAAAAATGGTTTTCCCATTATACTTGCATGGAATTTGAATAGGTGGTTTTATGCTTTAAATTTAATTATTGTCTTGTATTCATCTCCTCTATGGATGCTAAGACTTAAAATATAAGATAAAGTACTTAAGATGACAATACCTTAAAGATTCCAGCATTTTATGCCCTAAAAAAGGTATAACAATCTTCATTTTCTACACCACGTGCTGCTTGCCAGGTAACTCAAATATCACAGCTGAGACACATTCAACTCAGTATTTGTTCTTTTAGTTGCTTGCTTAAATAGATTGCACAAAGGCATTATCCCAGGGGCCCAAGGGAACAATGAACAAAGGGGAAAGTGCTACAGTTGGAACTCACATGCTTTCACTTTCAAGAGAAACCCTTGGAAACTCTACACTTGTCATGTAGTCACCAGTGAAACAGTAAACCAACAAGACTTGCTCCTTCACTGTACATACAAGAAAGCAGGTCTAGAGACTAAGATGAGAAAGAGGGTGAAATGGGGCATGCGTTTGAGCTCTTGGGCAGGCGGGATGGCAGATGGAAGAACTGCACCTTAACAACGTGTTTACTGGCCTCCAAAGAGGGGGAATCCCTTGGACTCCACTCAGGTCTCTGTAGCTGAAGCCAGCAGGATGGAGCAGCCGGGCTGCTGGAGCGCGGCTCAGCAAGAGCCAAGAATGGAAGCTCAGCTACGCTCTGCCACACCTCCACTCCAGTCCCCATATTTCATTCCACTGAAGAGCTTTCTTTGGTTCTTTACTGGCCTTTTAATGATGCATTAATGCAAAGACCAGAACTGGGAAGTCTGTCTGTGGCGAAACTTTTAAAGCATTACAAAATATGTGACTTAAATACGCTTTAGCATTGGTTAGGTACTTATTGAAACCTTAAGTATACACACTGATGCAAGTCAACTTTAAAAATGATGGCAAATACATGCCATTATATACTATGAATATATGCATTTACAAAAATTCTCTAGCAAGTCACCGTTTCCAAATACCTTTACACATTTCAAATCAGACAAGAAATTGAGGAAAAAAATATTTCAGCCATGGTTCAAAACACCAACAGATTTTTCTGCCTCAACAGATGTATATTTAAAGTATTTTAAAAGAACTTTCAACTTCAGAGGGAAAACAAATGAATATAATTCTGTTCCTAACAAGGGGCCTTTTGACAAAACCCAATGCTAACAAGCCCTTACACCAACAAGGTTACACTATTCTGGATCAGAGGGACAAACGTGCTCCACAGTTGAAGGCTTGTCACAGAACACAGCATCACAAGACTCCCTCTACAGAACAGAACTGTTATTAAAGCAACTTAAGCTGACCACAACAGCAGCAGAATGGAGGGGTTTTCAGTTAGGAAGAATACAGACATTGTGACCCTAAGGCTTACAAAATACTCTTTGTATTAATGTATAACGTATACATGTATATAAATTCATTTCCCTAAAACTTCATCATGGCAAGCGATGCATCATCGCGACCACTCAGTCTTCCATGCAGACAGTCAGCCTTTGGTTAAGTGTACCACCACTTTTACGCGCATCATGAAGCACTCGATGCTCACAAGGTTCAGTCCCTAGGAAGAAAGTTTCATTCAAATTCACCTATTCTGCAATTAAGAACACACACAGTTACAGCTGCTGTTAAGCCTACACATAACCAATATTAAGTTAATTACTTCAATTCTCAGGAAATTGCTGTGAAGATTATGACTTTGCATACTTTAAATGGTTATACTTAATTTCTTTGGATTTTAACCTACTTCTGTTTCAGTCTTCTTGGACCACACACTTTTCTAAATCAAACATTCACCAGAATTTTCCCACGATCTCCCTCTTGATAAAACACCCTACGAAATTACTAGCTCATGTTCTTTCTTGCAGGTTTCCGATCCTAAGTACTAGTTTTTGATTTTTATTGAAAATAGATACCACATTCATGGTATTAGCTACCAAACACCAGCTCAGGGCTGAAAAACCATTAAGCCTAAGTGCTGTTTCAAAACAAACCCACAAACATATGACTTCGACAAGACGACACCACATTCTCAACAAAATGCTGAGCAACCACACTTTTGCAATAAGAGTAGGCAGAAATGAACTGAGCGCCATTACAAATTTTAGTGCTGACAAAAGTCTTTTTCCTGACACCAACTGACATGGCTGCTAAACACAAATAACAATTCCAAAAAGGATACATAACTGATCATTTCCTTAATATTATCAACTACAACTTCAGAAAGCCTAGTAACAAGATTTCAAGGACATCTTAGGAAGTTAAACAAAAATGTTAAAGTAGTCTCAGAGTTCAGGCTTTTCCAAATAAATCTTCATTAGCACAGAATTGTACTACAGCAAAGCCTATTTTGACAACCTTTTCGTGACAGACTCAAAAGGCATTTATTTTCAATGTGTGTTTCATTCATATTATCATCCACTTTTATGAACAATATTGTACTGTACACAGCAAAATATCTACTGAGAAAATCTGGTATAGGATTAAAAAAAAAGGTTCAGAATGTCTTTTTATAGCCAGCTCCTTTCTCTAGAGCAAAATACATATCATAAAACAATTCTGGAGGATGCCCATCTAATTTCTCAAAGACCTCTACAATCTGCGTAGATTAAACGACACTCGTAGTTCAGAAAAGAACAGTTTCGAACGTCTAACTGCCACCAATTAAATTCAATTGCTTAACCAATGAGCAACTGATCACTGTCACCTTCTTCATTACCTTCTAAATATAAAGTGGTTACACCAACAGATTTAGGTCCAAAAAAATAGTTGGAAAAATGCTTGCTATCTGCTGGAACACAGTAACTATACTGAAGCAAATAATTTTGCCTTTACCATGTATTACTTCCACAACAGAAGCTTTCCCCAAAACCAGTGTTCTATATTAAAGGAGTCAACCCACATATAGTAAGATGTCTTCCCATTCTATGCTGCAATTACTTTTCACAGAACTACAGAATCACAGAATCTTCAGAGTTGGAAGGGACCTCTAGAGATCATCTAGTCCAACTCCCCTGCTAAAGCAGGATTGCCTAGAGCACATTACTCAGGACTGCATCCAGGCGGGTCTTGAAAATCTCCAGAGAAGGAGACTCCACAACCTCCCCGGGCAGCCTGTTCCAGTGCTCTGTCACCCTAACCGTAAAGAAGTTTTTCCGTGTATTTGAACGGAAACTTCCTATGTTCCAACTTGTGCCCATTGCCCCTTGTCCTGTCATTGGGAACCATTGAAAAGAGTCTGGCTCATCCTCCTTCAACCCACCCTTTAGATACTTACATGCCATAATAAGGTCTCCCTCAGCCTTGTCTTCTCCAGGCTAAAGAGTCCCAGCTCTCTCAGCCTTTCCTCATAAGGGAGATGCTCCAATCCCTCAATCATCTTAGTTGCCGTTCGCTGGACTCGCTCCAGCAGTTCCCTGTCCCTCTTGAACTGGGGAGCCCAAAACTGGACACAGTATTCCAGTTGTGGCCTCACCAGCACCGAGTACAGGGGGAGAATGACCTCCCTCGACCTACTGGCCACACTCTTTCCTATGCAGCCCAAGATTCCATTGGCCTTTTTGCCGACAAGGGCACATTGCTGCCTCATGGATAATTTACTGTCTACCAAGACCCCCAGATCCTTCTCCTCAGAACTACTTCCCAGCAGGTCCACCCCTAACCTGTACTGGTGCTTAGCACTCTTCCTCCCCAGGTGCAGGACCTTGCACTTGCTTTTGTTGAACCTCATTAGGTTCTTCTCTGCCCAGCTCTCCAGCCTGTCCAGATCACGCTGGATGGCAGCGCGGCCCTCTGGAGTGTCAGCCACCCCTCCCAGTTTGGTATCATCAGCAAACTTGCTGAGGATACACTCTGTCCCCTCATCCAGGTCATTAATTAATATATTGAACAAAATTGGACTGAGTATTGACCCCTGGGGGACACCACTGGTTACAGGCCTCCAACTAGACTCTGTGCACTGATCACAACCCTCTGAGTTCTGTCACACAGCCAGCCTCTCAATCCACCTCACTGTCACCTCATCTAGCCCACACTTCCTCAGGTTCCTAATGAGGATGTTATGGGAGACAGTGTCAAAAGCCCTTGCTAAAGTCAAGGTAGATGACATCCACGGCTCTCCCCTCATCCAGCCCACCAGTTACAACATCTACAAGGCCATCAAATTGGTCAAGCATGATTTACCCTTGGTAAATCCGTGTTGACCACTTCCAATAACTTCCTGTTCCTCAGCATGTTTGGAGATGACATCCAGAATGAGTCGCTCCATTACCTTCCAGGGACAGAGGTGAGACTAACCAGTCTGTAGTTCCCTGGGTCCTCCTTGCCTTTTTTGAAGATTGGAGTGATGTCGGCCTTCCTCCAGTCCTCAGGCACCTCTCCTGTTCCCCATGACCTTTCAAAGACGATGGAGGGTGGTCTAGCAATAACATCTGCCAGCTCTCTCAGCACTCGCGGGTGCATCCCATCAGGGCCCATGGACTTATGAATGTCCAGCTTGGCCAAGTGGTCTCTGACCCGGTCCTCCTCAACTGAGGGAAAATCTTCCTCTCTCCAGACCTTCCCCCTTGCCTCCAGGGTACAGGATTCGTGAGGGACAGCAATCAAGCATCTATCAGCTGATACCTTCAAACACTTCAGTAATTTGTTGAAGGCCAAGTTTTTATATGGATAATTTGGCTATAAATTATACTGGCCTATGCTGCTGTACCAGAGGGCAGCACGTACATGACCCGCCGAAGTTTTTGAAGTTGTGACTACAGCTTCCCATTCCCTGCTTGCAGATAACAATACCAAGGAACAAAGAAGCAGGATACTAACTAACAAAATAAATAGCTGCCTCAGGAAGGACTTTTCTTGGACCACTTCCAATGTACACGCCACCATTTCTAGACCAAGAAACAGGCATCAATCACACGACCATGGAACGGCGAACAAAGCATGTTTATCAAAGTTAATACAAATTAGCCTGGAAAGCTCACACTACCGGAAATTCAGAGTTCACTTCTGTTTCCTCTGAAGAAAAATCTATTTAAGCAGTTAACAGTAATGTGTTGCTGTTTCTTCTTCCTCATATACTACAAAATTCTGCCTACCCTCTTTCTACCATGACTGATACTATGTACCAACAACCTACCTCTACCGTGCTGTTTCTCAGTTTAGCAGGAATCGTCCATCTCAACCAGCAGGGCTCATTGACATTGAGATACTTTTACAATCATTTTTCTGAGGGGAAATTTTAGCCCTGCTTCCTCTGAAAATGCAAATGGCAGGACCTACATTCACTGAGAGCCACCTAAAAATTTAGAACATTCTCGTAACAAAATCTATTTTAGAAAAACTTGTAACCAAAAATTTTAGCTAATTAGCTAATATAAAGTCCTGTAAATGTACATGCAGTTACTCAACCGACCTACAAGTGCAAAATACAAAGCTGGTGTAAAAACAACACTACTGAGAACGGTAAACCTGGGGCCTGGGGGCGGGGGGGGGAGAGTTATAAAAACAATGACATTTAAGTTAATTAAAGAGAAATACTGTTTCTTTCTTTGATAAGTCCCTTCAGAAACCCAAGAGACAAGAAGGCATCTGGGTTTGGGCACTCTACCCTCAGAAAGAACTGTCTGCCCTACCACACAAGAAGTCTCACCGGCAAACTGCAGGTTAGTAGAGACAGTTCTTGGGAACCATTGTGGCACAAGTGGAAATGTAAAAAGATGACTGGAAGCACTGACTCCACGTGTTTTCCAATAGGTGCTTCTTAATCGTACCTATCACTTTCTTCTGAATCTTCCTGTCCATTTGAACAGCTGATTTGGTCCGTCTGAATCTACTCCATCAGTCCCTCTAAAACTGAACCCCTTTCAAGCCAACCCAAGTAGTGCAAAGACCTTTTGACTTGTTTTGCAGTGATCAACCTGTAAGACTATTACTGTACAAGCAGTTAGTGATCCACATCCAGGTATATGCCCCTATCACAGATATTGCGCGACTGGTACTGAATCATGCTGCATCTAATCAATAGTAAAATTAATGAATGTACCCTTAATCAATGTGTAATTAATCAATGTGCATTTAATCTTAAGTATATGTACAGTACGTTGTCTTTTCCACTTGAAGTATTCCATGCACCTGCTCAGGAACTGCAACTTTATTAATGAGATAAGGATAGTAGAGTGTGTTGTCCAAGGGACAACTTCAAAGCCCACATACCAGACCTGACCACTATCAGTGGGTGATTGATGAATTCAAACTGTGAGCAAAACCCCGTGAACTCAAAGCACATGAGATTTACAGTGTGCCATGCCCTGACCAAAGATCCATCCAGAGCCCTATCATGTCAGGGTTCCCAGCATCAGAAAGGACATACGATTTTATACCTTGCTATCGCCCTTTTCTGAGTGATTAACAGTGATCTGCCTTGCAAGGGTTTGTGCCTTTCTTATTGGGATCCTGAAGAACTCAGTACTTCCTCACCCACCTTAAGAATTATGTTTCATTTTTTATCTACCTTCCTCGCACTGAAATAAACGGTAAGTGTTCAACAACATAATAAAGGTGTTTCACTGCATACAAAACAGATTGAAACTTACAAGCTCCTCATTTCCTGAGCTTTCGGTATAATCAAACTATACATGATGTATACTAAAATGTTTAGAAAACTCAGATCCTAGTAAGTATGTTCTTCTCCAGTTCTGTACAATTCAAAGCCAGGATGGCAGGTGCAGAGGGGTAACAGCAGAAAGAGCAATTACTGTAGACATCAGTGCACAGGGTAACATAATAAAACACCAAGTGCTTACCTCTTCTGCACCGTCTGGCACCCTGAAAGTACACAGGGCTAGAGATCAACTAGATGTCAACGGGCTTAGAGGCCTGAGTCTCCATGTGTGTGCACATGGACTTTGGAAACAGTTCCCGCTAGGCAAAGACTCTTGGCTGTGAAAGGTATCTTTAAGGAAAAGACTCTACCCAGAATGGCAGTAATGCTCTTTTCTGTCAGTTCGATCAGATATGAAGGATCAGTGCAAAGTCTTCTCCTACTTGTTAGGACATAGTGGCTAGAAGTTTTGGAGATACAGATCTTTAATCATCTTATTGTCCATCTTCAAACTCTCCATTTAAATAGGCTGGCATCACAACTGTGATTCCATAGAGTCACTTTCTACCAATGACCTTTAAAAAATATGTATGTTACTAGATTTATGCCATCTTTGACTCCACCATTTGTCTAGAAAGCAAGGTGCTCCTAGAATCTCAATACAGGTCCCAGCCACAGAACAATGCCCACGTGATGACAAGGCACAGCAAAAATTCAAACACAAAAAAAAAGCATTAGGCATGCTCAATAGTTACAGTTAAGTCCTAGACCAACTGCACACCCAGAAGCAAACTCCGAATGCACAGCAGGGTTCCAGAAGTGAAGGCAGGGTGGAGAAGAGCACCCAAAGAGCCCTCAGACCATTCTGGAACAAGCAATACCCAACATGTTGTGACTATGATACAGCTTCCTCCGTGAAATTCTGACAGATCTTAACAGAAATATATCTCCAGATAAATTCACCAGTTATGACAAAAGAAGCAGGTGGAAGTGCCTCAGTGTGGTGGATACAGATTTAATAAAGTAAATAATAATCAGCACAGCCAAGTTCACAATGCAGACAAGCTACAAACTTCCCTTAATTAAGTAAACTCCATTATTTAATGTCTTATTCTTGGCTTTTGAACTAATTTTTTAATGATGTGCAGAAAAATTGGAAGTTATATTCAGGAAGGCTTCATTATATACACTGCACTGATATAGTTGTTTGTACCTCAGATGTGATTAAATCACAAAGACCAATTACTTCCTGTATTCTCAACTTGCAATTTCTCTAATGAGTCGCAAAACCCTGTAAATTTAGATATGAAAAATACTCAAATACTGTGACTGACCCATAAACCCCTAAAACAGAAGGCTCAGAGGAGATGGGCAAGGGCAATGTGCCCATGAAGCTCAGGAACAGTGCTGGGTGTGACTACCACAGCTATTGCAGAGTCTAACTTCACCTCAACACAATGGGGACTGGAGGGTGGCCTTTGCTTTGGTAAACAATTATCCAAATTGAGTGCATCAACTAGTAATGTAAACGTTCTTCTCCCCAATTTCATCAAAAGAATGTGAATGTCTGAGTTAGACAGACCAGCAGGGGGGAATGTGTATGTGGTTCAGCCCATATATATCAACATATGCACTGAACAACCAACAATATTTCAAAGAGGCAACAGGCTTGAGCTGGTTTCAACCCAAAGATTCCGGCAACTGGAGATGCCCAGCACTGTGATGGTGAGCGTATTATAGAGACTGGTAATGGGAATCACATTGGTATTGCGATTTAACTGTGTATTGCAATTTCTGTATTTTGCTAAGTGTAACTTACAAAATATACTTAACACCTAGTACAAACACATCGTTCTGCTAAATCAGAAATCCCACGTAACATCAAATATCTTTAAACACACAAATTTGATATTAAACATTACACTCTCTATACGTGTATATCTAAAAGAACCTGGTCAGAGTATTACACTCTGACAAATGCTGTTATGGGAAATAATGGTAACTTCTTACAGCAACAAGTGAAGTGCCAACACTCATTCACACAGACATCCACAACCAGTTTGCAAAAAGAGTATTTTACCTGCCACTGCAAAGAGCTGTCCCTTACCACCCCCAAAAGGTTGAAGTCTGCAGACTAATGAGCCACTTGTTTCTACAGGCACTGTTTGCTCAGGAGAAGAAATACTTTTTGAAAGCTTTGAAGTTACTGTCTACTGTCTTCATTTAAATGGACTCCTTGGAAAAGCGTGATGATTTTTCACTTCTAGGGAAACAGCTGCAGCAGCTCTGTATTCCAATATTCAAAGAAATTTGTTCCTATTCAACAGAATTTTAGTTTAAACATTTTACCAGGAGACCCCACTTCAAAGGAAGTGCACACAGAGAAGTTCTGTCTCTAAAAAGCCACAAGGAAGAGAAACACTAATTTGCATTAATGAGTTCTCCTTGCAGAGTAATTTCTATCCTTGGAGGTCACATAGCTTCACCCCCTTGCTATTGTGTGTTATTTCATAAGACTATACAGAAAAAGGGCACTATTCAACCTGGCACAGACACTACCCATTAACCAAAGAAATATAAATACCTAAATTATGAGAACAACCTGCTAAGGTGCCCCGTGAGCCTGAAAAAAAACTGCCTTGTATTTTAGTACTATTTCAGTAGTCCTTAGGACTTTCACTATGGCCAACCACCAGCCATAATGCAGACCTATACTCCTTGGTAAACAACACTTCTGCATTTCTAACCAACTAAGAAACAGAAATCTGAATATTGGCACCAACCATCTTGAATCTCAAGGTTTGCTCAATCTTAAAGTTGTAAAATAGTTAAGAGAAAGACGTATCCCAAACCCATCTACTTCAGGCAATGTAATAAAGACTATGATGCTCCATTTAACATCCAGCTTACTAACTCTACAGTAGCCTATAAAGCTCAAGCACTGTTTCAAGTACTAAAAATACTTAAGTAATAAAAATATCTTCTAAAAAAAAAAAAACCCACTTCTCTGAGAAACACGTCTCCACAACCTGAAAAGCATCTTACTCTTTCAAGATGTTTCACCCTGTCTTCTTTAATTTAAAAAATAGAAAGGAAAGTAGGACACCTAGTTCAACTGAAGCTACCAGCACAACAGTAAAGCTGAGCAATTTTCTGTCATTGTAGTATATTCCATGTGGTTACCTTGCAAGCCTTGTGAATGACAACTGCCTGCTTTCTAGCCAGAGAAAACATTTCACAAAAATAATGATACCTTAACCTGACTGCAGTGCTGTTGATTGTAGAAGTAATGGCAACAAAAATTCAGCCTAAAACCCCAACACCATGTCTGTCCAAACCACATTATCTTCCTTTAGCCCATTTATATAGTATACAGTTGAAACTTAAGAATGCCAAACGTTCAAACTTTGTATTCAATCGCTACAAAACATTTACTATTTAGAGCATTTCTGTATACTCTCGAGGATGCACAATGATGAATTTAAAGCCTGAAAGCCTTGAGGTGGCATCAGAGTTACCAAGAATGCACTGACAACACACCAGATGAATCTGTATTTGACTGGCCAAATATTCAGCTTTGATTCCTCCTGTTCAAAAAAATTCCTTGAACACTGGAAAAGTCTGCTTGAAGATTTTCATACATTTGTCATTACTTATTAATCAGAAGAACAAAAAGATACAGAATCCTAAGCACACACTAGAATGGTCAAATCAATGCTAACGCCTTGGTGAAAGCAAAGTTTACATAATAGCACTGGGTCAGCTCAGAAACATCGGAATACAGCACCAATGGCTGTATCTCACTTGACTCCAGATAGCATACGCCTCTGCTTAAATTCTGATTCACATGAAGCCTTTTAGAAGCTGAAGACAAAAAGACTTTGGGTCTAAATATCAGTCATTTATCTTGCCAGAGAGTTGCTAACATTCTAGGAGAACATTTAGGCTTAGAAATAAGATCATATGGCTCCTCTCCAACAGTATGCTGCTATCTCGTAACACTTGGAAGTGCTGAGCTTCTCAGAATGATGGACAGCACTTGAACAGCAAACACTAATAAAGAATTTTAACACCCTGTGATATACTACTAATGTATCCATGACGTGCAGACTTTAGTTGTCATATAATTGTATTAAGCAAAAACACCATAGAAATATTTGCTCAGTACTTATTTGTATAAAATAACAAATGAACCTCCAAGACTCAACCGTTGATTATATCCTTGACAGCTATACAGTTACTTCACAATGTGACAAAATGAAATTCTAATTAAGAAGATCCTGAACTTTGTGTTTACAACAGTTTCTCAGGACGAAGTTAGTGTCAGTGCTAATTTAAATGCAAACATAACTCACTGCATAATTACTCTACTTACAGTAATAAGTTTTCTTATTAGTATCAAGAAAGCGGCAACATCGTACTCACTAAGCTTTTTTTTGTGAATTACGTATGCAGAAAAAAGTCTTGCAGAAAATTTATGACTTAAAAATATTTTAAAAGCCTTTGTAAAAGATTCTGTAGGCTGCATCTACTAATCCATTAGCCATTTCATCCCTTCTAAGTCTTTACGGAATCACGGAGTAGAGTAGAAGTTTAGAGTAGAATGTTTATAAAACAAATAACTAGAAACAGATGCTTGTCCCAAATTTATACCTTGATTATAGTATTTTGTTTTCCTTCTCTTCTCTGCATTGTAACTTTATCATTCCTTCTAGCTTCTACAAACCACACTTTTATCACTCAGTGTCAATTAGGTATCACCTGAACTCTTTCACCAATTCAAAAGCAGGTCTCAACTAAAATCTGTTTATTAAGTTATTCCACTCTTGCAAAATTCCACCATGATCCGTGGGTGAATTTATATGGAACTGAAGCTAAGACTACATACAGAAGTGAGTCAAGCTAATGCTTACGCTAAAAGGAGGAGGTCTCACTGCTTTGTCCCTCACTGCTTTTGACATTAACTGGACACTTCATGAGCCCATTCAACTTACTAATTCTACAGAAAGCTGCCCGACAGCGGGCAAGGGGAAAGAAGGGCTGGGCTAACCTTCTGCCAAGCTAGCAAGCCAGACAAACTCAACCACCATGACAGCCAACACAACACAAATGGCAGGAACACACACAGCTGAGAGTAGGATCTTCTTTCAGCAGTAATGAGACCACTTCATTCAGTCCCACAGAAGAGCATCCCAAGATCACCACACACTTGTCAAGCTCTTCACCAAAAAAGCAAGCGAAATGTTTGTTTCTGTTTTGTTAAATTAGCTACCCTGAGAATTGTCTGCATTTTCCTTACACCACTGCTTTTCCTGACTCACTAAGAGATTATGCCATAGATTCCCCACATAAAGGAGTTAGAAAGCTTGCAAAATAACGAACCTACATTCTGTGATATGTGAACTCAAGCAGATTCCATATTAAACCACTTCTAGATTATTACAGATTAACACTTCTGATTTATCTGCATGTGAAAAAAGGGGAAAGGAAAGACTAGAACTATCTAATGCTCCATCAACCAGTCAAACAACAGATTAAAAGATGACACTGACTGTTGAATTAAAAAGAATATCTATGTTTCTAATAGAAGACACATGCTGTGTTAACTTAGCAGTTAAGTTGTCAAAGTGCTGTTAAAAGATAGGAAGGTATCTACTACAACTGGTCTTTTGTGAAGACTCAACTTCTTTAAAAAAGAAAAAAAAAAATCTCTTCTCTCAACTTATCCTCCAAGTTAACAGATGTGACTTTTTTGCCAACGTAAGTGTAAAGCACTGGGTTCTAATTTTTTGCAAGCTTATTTCACCTATTAGTTTAAGAAACCATCTACATGTCAAAAGGAACGTGAACTGTTGTGATAACATCAAGTCCATTTCAGAATTTCTAACATTTTCTATCGCAAATTCATTCTGATTATTTTGGATATTACTTTCATGAAACAACTGGTGATGCCACTCTGGAACATTTCGAATTGTTTTCAAGTCACTGCTGCCGCAGGCATCCCTTCCCCCTCTGTTTTCGGTTGCATGTACACACACTCCACCCGTTCATCAGTACTTAGAGCTGCCAAATCCATGATGAGCTAGTCCAGGGTGCTAACTCACTGCCCTCAAAAACCATAATCTATTCACTGATCTTCAATCTGTTACTTTAGCAACTAAACCCATTTTCACTATTTAAGAAAAACACCCATGAAACTCATACGGAAATTCAACTGCACTTTAAGCACATGACAAACAAAACCATTTATCACCTCAGGATTATGTGAGGAAATAAAACACCTTTTTCAAAGAAAAAAAAAAATCTTGACTTACATCTCACTATTCATCCAATCATCAAAATTATCCTGAATTACTAGTGAAATACTACAGTCTGAAATTAACAGTTGTCTTTGAAGATTAGCTGCAATTAACCAAGATTCGAAACAATGAAGATTAAGGATTTCAGAATCACCACATGATGTTCCTATTAATTACAGTAAGTCTGGTCTGAGTTTTTGTACCAACCTTCTACATGATTTTGGGAACATCTTTTTGGTTTACATGTGGGAAAAAATGTTACTCTGACCTCTTCTGTTAGGCACTTAATGATCTGAAAAAAACGCTACAGAAGGCCTTGGTAACAAAACAGCACTCCTATTTAACAATTTGTATTCATAATCTTAGTATGACCTCAGAGCAGAGAAACTCAAAGTTGATGTGACCTAAACTGTATTCTTTATTTTTCTACTAAAAGGCAGTCTTCTACAAGACAATCTGCAGTAGAACAAAGAACCTGACAATCAATCTAAAAGATGGTGATAAAGAAAGAAAGAAAAAAATATCAGACTACAATTACAGAAAATTACTTAAAACATCCAAAGGTACCAGCGGAGAGATCCAAAAGTTACAAAGCCTAGTTTGCACTCAGAGTTATGTTTTGTCCTAAACAGCTGCAAGTTCTCTTGACTGCCTACAGTTTAAGAAAACTCCGCTTACGGAAAGAAGTCACAAAATTGTATCTTTCCAAACAGAAATACAAACAGCATTCCTCTAAGTCCTAGTTTTATTGAGCTAAGCAGAAGTCTCCCTATGATGGGAAATTCTCTCTTCCCCGTTACCATGAGACACATGAATTTTTGCGGAAGCTTAATCATCCCAACACAAGAGACAGGAACCATGAAGTCTTGGGACAAAACATTAACTATCTTAGAGTAAACATACAATACTGCTTATGAAAACTGAATTACACAGGAAAACATCAGTTTCCAAACCATCTTATCACTTCCCAATCTTGAATATTCATCCAAATACACAGAGAAAAAAATACTCTCTTGCTCAACGTTCAAACTGAAGAGACCTTTCAAACACCAACTTGCAAAACAACAACAACAAAAAAAAAGAGCTTAAAGATATTCTAACTGTAATCTTTGTTCTACAAGATTACAAAGATTCTTCAACTGTCTCCTGGAGAAAATACCTTAAGGATCCCCTCAAGAGAGCTGAGAAGTTACAATATGAAAGCTGCTAATGTCTAACTGTCTCAAAATGTCAAATGGATGGAAAAAGAAGAGCTCAAAATACTGAGAACACTAAAATAGACAGCTGTAAATATACATGCCTGTCTGGAGCCTCAGTTATGAGACTGGGGCAGCGGGGAGTGGAATGAGTAGAGAGGAAGTAACTCAAGTGTTATGGGAATAAACTCAGTCTTTTTATTCATACTGAAGTTTAGCTTTTCTCCTACCCGCAGAAGCCCGCTCCATTTTGAAAGCCCTCAACAAACCATAGAACTTACTTCTGCCTTTGACATACATATCTGATCATTTTTTATTTTCCCCTAGATAAAGCTTTTTTATATAAGTTACATCTGCCATACAAATATTACTGATTTTTAAACATCATTTATTTATTTCATAAGAAACTTAAGAAATGCTATCTTTATACTACCAGCATTCAGAAAACTCAGAATGGGCCATACTATCACATAGTACACACATAGAACCAAAAGTCATTAAAAGTCTTCCTGCCATTTTGGTTTTGGTACACAAAATGTAAGACAGCTACTTTTTTTCCCCCACAAGAGTATTTCTCCTCAATGGCATTATATTGGCTCTGCTTCCCCTGCCCCCAGTGCTGCCCATTCAAGAATCTTTTATTTGCAATGTAGTGACTGAAATGCAGAGGCACTAACACTACTTCTATCAGCTGTCTAGCCTCCCAAACAAAGATCAATCTTCTAGGGATACTCTCACACACTCCAAAATTCGTACTACTTGACAAGTTCCGTGCTCTTTATTACAAATATACAGTTGGAAGACATGATCAATAGAATTAAGAAAATTCTAAGATTATTTTAAAGTTAAAAAAGAGTTCTGAGATGCGAGATTATAACAACCTACATAGTTTTCAACATAAACTAGACTTCACAATTACAACTTTCCAGTCATGGAGAAAATCGTATTTCAAAATGGAACAATCATGGAAGAAAACTGTATTTCAAAATGGTACAATATTCAACTGTAGAAAATAATTTAGTTGGTCTACACCCCAAACTCAATCCAATTTTTCATTCAAGTCAAACTATTAAAAAGCACTTCTCTTTTCAAAATTGGGTGGGAATAAAAGGAACTCGTATATCTCACATAACAACCTATAGCAAAGGAAATTCGGTAGCCACCTAAAAAAAAATCCATCTAATATCTTCAAAGAATACTGATGACACAAGAGGGGTGAGGGAAACAACAGTCCTTATCATGTATATATAGACAGTAATAAAAATAATACATTTCAGAGATTTCAATACCCAGAGTCAAATAGAAAGGAAGCTCACAGTCACTATCACCAATACAAAGGGCTTTCAAGGTTCCTAGAGCATAAACTGAAGCCCAACATGGAAAAACTGAATTAACTCCTTGGATTAAATTATTTCCAAACTAGACAAGAAGGAGAAAGCATAACAGAGCCACTTCTTTCAGTACATAGAGTTTACAGCTTTACGCCAAATCTTTCAAGTGGAAGAATTCAAAACTTCAGTGCCACTTTTTAATTAAATACTGCCCAAGGCAGCAAAACTAAGTCATTTTTAAGAACGTAGAACATGCACAAAAACGTTTCAACACAAAACGCAACCAATGCTTCTCAATTTCACCCTGAAAGATAAAAATTTAACAAATTCTTATAATCTAAGCAAATACCAATCAGCTAATGCTCAGAAGCCCCTATCTAAATAAAACAAGAGATTTCTATTCCAAACATACAGAGCACTAAATCACTCAATAGATGTTCTGAATATCTGTCAAGAGAGAATAAATCTGCCTGATTAGTTCAACAAACGGCAGTACCAATGAAGGAAACGATCGCCCTGCAGTTCTTAAAACTACAAAATGCAGATCAAAATTCCTACCACGAGATTAACACACGAGAGCAACCCTGCAAACCCCTGGAACGGTAAAACATACACACGCACCAGTAGGAGTTGTCACCAAATTGCATGCAAAAATCCTCTTAGCTCCAATGAAGTCAGTGACTCTGATGAGACCTTTACCTTCATTTTTCCATCGAAATCGTACTTGAGTCGATAGTTACAAAAAAAAAAAGTCTTTAGCAGCAGCAGCACCGGAGCTGAAAAGGTGAAGAGAGAGACGCCCCAAGATCCCAGGCAATCACACTGCTCCCTCTGCCCCCACCTGCAGCAACATCTGCAAGAGAAACCAGCGCTAAAAGAGGGTGAAAATAATAACAATAAAAAAATAAATTAAAAAAAAAAAAAAAACAGCCGAACCTTATAGGTCTCCCACCGCCCTTCCATTCACGCCAGGCGGGGCAGGCACACGCACGCAGGGAGCCCGCAGAGCTGTCAGGGGCCACCGAGGATTAGGATTAGTCGCCCAGCAGCTCCGGCAACCCCGAGCGGCGGCGGCGGCGCCACCGCTCCCCCCCACCCCCCGCCTCGCCACAAGCGGCGCCAGCGGCCTCGTCCCACCCGGGGAGGGGCTCCGCACGGAACGAACGCCCCGCACCTAAAAATAAACCCTCACCCCAAATAACCCGTGTCGGGTGTCCGTCCCCCCCCCCCCGCCACCGCCCTGCCCGCACCCCGTCTACTCCGCGCCAGGCGGAAGAGGAGAAGGAGGAAAGCGGCGGCTCCCCGAAGCTGGGCGACCCTCCGCCCCGCGGCTCCCCTCAGCCGCCCCGGCCCCGCCCGCTCACCCTGTGGCGCAGGCCGCCGCGGGAGGCAGGGTGAGGGGGGCGGTGTGGAGACGGCGGGGGGTTGAGGGTGAAGAGAGGGGCAAGCGGTAGCTCCCTCCACCGCCGGCTGCGTCCCTGCCGCCTCGCCTCTCAGCTCCCGGGCTCGGGGCGGCAGCAACAACGACGCGCCCGCATCCCCGCTCCGCTCCGGCTCACTTCCGCGGGCGGCAGGGAGGCAGCGGACGGGGCGGGGCGCGGCAGCGGAAAGGGCGGGCGGATTCCCCCACCACCACCCTCCCCCTCCCCAAGACGGGGGCGCTCGCTCCCCTCTGAGAGCGGGCGGCACATGGGGGGCGGCCGTTATGTCCCCCGGCGGCCGGCGGTCAGCCACAGCGTGCGGGGGGCCTCGCCGGCCTCGCCATAGCGCAGGGAGACACGAAAAGAAACGCGTTTAAAACGCTTCTCAGCCGCGGAGGCCTCTTTCCCCGCTGCCAGCCTCCGCAGCGCGGTCTCCTCACCTCCGTGCCCGGGCAGGAAGGAAAAAAAGCACGTCACCATGAGGAAGATGGAGCCGTGAACGGCCCGGGGAGCACCGCAGCCTCCGCGGCTCACCCGCTGCTGCCTCAGGCCTGTTGCCTCGGCCCCGCCGGTCCAGTGCCAGGACTGGAGCCAAACCCGGCCCTCCGGGCCCGGGCTGGTGGTAGGAAAACAAGCCGTGAACGCCGGCTGGCTGCGGGGATCCCCTCTGCTGCTCCGAAGCGGTTCTTGGATGAAAAAAAATGATTCGGGGACTGGAACACCTCTCTTATGAAGAAAGGCTGAGGGATTGGGGTCTCTTCAGTCTGGAAAGAAGAAGACTGAGGGGGGATCTTAATAACACTTAAAATACTTAAAGGGTGGGTGTCAGGAGGATGGGGCCAGGCTCTTCCGTGGTGCCCAGTGACAGGACAGGAGGTAATGGCCACAAACTTGAGCATAGGAAGTGCCACCTAAACATGAGGAGGAACTTCTTTACTTTGAGGGTGGCAGAGCACTGAACAGGCTGCCCAGAGAGGTGGTGGAGTCCCTGTCTCTGGAGACATTCAAAACCCGCCTGGACACATTCCTGTGTGACCTGCTCTAGGTGACCCTGCTCTGGCAGGGGGGTTGGACTAGGTGATCTCCAGAGGTCCCTTCCAACCCCTACCATTCTGTGAAGAGTGTCACGCACATGGAGTAGCTGCTGGTTTTAGGGTTACAGTACACCCAGACTGGACTTGTGGTCTTAAGTAGTTTGGAATCACCAAATTACTCTTTCAAATGCTAGGAAAAAAAGAAGTCTCAATACAAAAACACATCAAGTGACTACCTTTAAAACCCGGTTTAAGCTATCAGTCATGTAACCACCAACCTTTAACCTTCCTACTTAACACTAAGTACCGTGGGGAAAAAAAAATACGCTTTACCAATTCAATTATGTTTACCTAGATGCCAAAGGAATATTTATTTGAAACTACAGTTCCAATGCTGAGCTCCAAGGCTGGGGAAGTTCTAAAAGTAATTTCCACTGAGATAATAAATTTCATATTTAAGGTATGATGCGCAGCGCTAGCAAGAACAAAATGCCTTTTGACTTTCAAGGTCAAAAATCTAATGGAGACATGCTAATTGTAGGCTTTACACCCCGTTTCTAAAGGGGCATGACAACATGGTCTGAGAAACACAATTGCGTTGACATTGCGTGATTAACGACCTGTCACCTTGGCTTTGTTAAGCAGCAGAAGAAACCCAAATCAGTCTTTGTCAGTTCATAAGTAGTATTTAACAGAACTAAGTTTTAAACATTTTAATTAAATCTCCCAACCCATAATAGCATGCCTCTTGAATTCCTCAGCTAAACAAGGTGAAGTTAAAGAGCATAATTTCCTCATTTGAGGCGCTTGAAGATAAATTTGTTTGAGTGCTAAAATAATATAAATTTGTCACTATATTGGGAGAGGTAAAGACATCAGTCAAGTGCTGATTTAAAGTACAGGCCCTAGATATTTGTATTCAGGAATATAAGATGACAAGAAGCAGGTTACTTGTTTGAGAATACCTAATGCATAATTTCAGTCCTGTCCTGTATAGTTGCCATGTTACTTGAATATTTCCATGGTTACTCCATGAAACATCCCACTGCAAGCAGGTAGCACTGTCATTGTAGCAATGACTCCTCTCAAAGATCCCGCTGCTGTTAACTTGTTTGTAAGGCAAGCAAAGAACCGTGCTGAGCTACCTGTGACGCTAGTTACGATGCCTTAATTGCAACACAAAACTGATGCACAATAACTCGTTAGGAAAGACATTCAGTTGCTTTGTTAAAACGGGTAGCTCTTGCTTTCAGTATCAGATATTACCCTTAAATATGAAAAACTTATGCAAGTATTTTTTAGCTGCAGCAGGGCAGGTTTAGGCTGGACATTAGGAAAAAATTCTTCACAGAAAGAGTGGTCAGACACTGGAATAGGCTGCCCAGGGAGGTGGTAGAGTCACCATCCCTGAATGTGTTTATGAGTCGTTTAGATGTGATGTTAAGGGATATGGTGTAAGGGAGAACTTTGTAGAGTGGAGTTGATGGTTGGACTCGATGATCCCAAGGGTCACTTCCAACCTAAATGATTCTATGATTCTATTTTCATGAAGGAAAAAAGCCAAAGCCTGTAGGCCCTAATACTGTTTACATCCACAGCATATTTGGACTTCTTTACACTATGCTATGTTCTCTTTATGCTATGAGAATATTTTGGGAGAAGATTGGAAGGGAATTCTTGAACGTTACCGAGCTTGTTCACAATTGGAGCTATTGAGATCTAAATATCAGTGGCAAAGCCTGCCTACAAAGAAACATTCTTTGTTCCTCTGTCTTAAAACAGGAGAAGAAAGTCAAAAGCAATCCCTACTATATAGCGAGAACTAAAAAAGCTGCATCTCTGGGGCTTAATCTCTTTCTCATTAGCGTACATCTGCCAGTCATACATGCCTGTGATGCTGCCAGGCAGCTGGGAAGCGCCTCTTCTGCATTATAACACGACTATATCCATCCTTGATCAGTTTATTACTGTTTCTGCCCTGCTCCATACTTACAAACAGCAGCTGTTTAATAAACAATGCTCAAAGTGCTTTATCTCCGTCTGCTGCTGAATATCATCTCTTTAAAAATCCTGACCTTAATGTGAGCTTGATACAGAAGAGTGTCAGGACTGCCCTAATATCTTCAAGGAAGCCTCATAACAGCGCGTGGCAAAGGCATTATTTGTCAAACCAAAGCAACATTATTAGAATATGATTGTGGAGATAATCCGAAATTAAAAAAGGCTTTGCTTGCAGTAACCAGTTGTAGCCAGTCATACTCCCAAATACAATAATATTTGTTTTACATTTTTTAATCTTGTAAAAAAAATCTTGCAATAAAATGCTCATCTGAATATCCAATGAGCAAACATGTCTAGCCACAACTGAGTAATTCCATTGAAAATACACTCACAAATTAGAAGAACAATTGCAAATTCAAATATGAAAGGCCAGAAAAAAAAAATCTCTAAACTTCACAGTTAGAATCCTTTTTAAAAAAATAGTACTTGAAAGGGTATGCACTACTGGTAGGGGTTGGTGGGGGAAAGACTAAACATCCTAGTGGCTGTTAGTTCACTATTTTTCCAGTTCGCAGACCTGAAAATACTTCTTAAATGCAAGCAAACCTACTGATAATAGGTTTGCTTTTATGAGAGCAGAGTTCCATGAGCATTCAATGCTAATTTAAGCCACCCCCAGCCCCAAGCGTTCTCCTTCCCTTGGTGTGTTGTCAGGTTTATGTGCCACAGCACACCACTTAAGTGTTCTGCATCACCAAAAAAAAAAAAAAAAAAAAAAGAGTTCCAGTCATCCCATCACCACACCACCACACCCCACTCCCCACCCCATTCCCTCCCCATCCTTTTCCCCACAGGTGTCTCCTGATTTACCTCCTGTTGATGCCCAAGCCAGACCTTTCCTCCTGCAAGTGGCCTTCAGCAGCAGGCAGCCACTAGGTTATCTCAGAACCACAACCTCAAACTGACCAAGACCTAAGGTTATGTGGGAACTGATTCACACCCAGGATAACCCAGCAGATCGGTAAATAGAGACTTCTCAAGCTGAATTACAAGTGGTTATTCTGGCACAGCCAAGAGGGCAGAACAGGTATGGGGAGCATAAATAGGTCCTGCAGCTTTCAGTACTTTCTGCGCTCCCCTAGACCTTCAGGACTGAAAAATAGCAATTTCATAAAATGATTTGGTTGTTTGGTTGGTTTTTGTAATAGTCAGCTGTAAAACAGCATACTTAGCTTCCAAGCAAAAGGCTGCTTTTAATTGCCTTTCTACATCTTCAGAAGAATTAAGAGCCTCTGGAAGGCTTGGAAAAAGCCTTCCATATTAAAAGGTAAGCCTTTTAATATGGAAAAAAAAAGCCTACATATTAAAAGGTAATAAATACGTGACATTCCAGATAGTCCCATCAATCAGTTGGAAAGACAGGAGAATTCAGTCTAATGGCATTAAACAGATAGGCCTTAACCTGCAGCAAGTTTATGTGCAAGCTTAACTTCAAGTTTGATTTAGTCTTCAGGCTTACAATTAATTCAACTTCATCTCAACTACTCCCTTGTGCTACAGCACTACCAGAACTAGCAAAAAAAAAAATATATCAAAAATCAAAATAATAAAGATACCTATAACTGCGAAGTTCACAGATTGGAGATCTATTGTACAGAATTCTGTTGAAGTCACTTTTCAGACCATAACAACGCTTGAAATACTTGTTGCTCTGAAGTGAGCTTCCAGATCCTCTTAAAGGATCCTGTTAAAGATGCATTTGTTTAAGTTCTGTCAGTGTTGAGGAATGCTAATGAAATCTACTACAAATTTTGTTAATTTCATGAGAACTTTATTTATGCACTATAGCAAGAGAAACATTTTTCTGAATCCTAACATCAATAGTATTTCAGTATGGACAAAGCTTTCTACAGCACTTCAGTTTGGGGCAGAAAAGGTTAACATGTGATCCTTCCGTCAAAACAGGCTTCTCAACTATTTCCTTAAGGTATAATTCAACTACCCTCAATAGACTAAGCACAAATTAGCTTTTCGGGAAGAAAAAAAATTACTTTCTGTTAAGATGGACTTTCATTTGATCTAATCTCATTATTTTTTGTCTTTCATCTTGATGTTAAAAACTCACCAATGCTTTTACGGTTCCCTACAGAGTACTTGTATGACTGGAGTCAAGACAGGGCAGGGATGATACTGGAGCTTCTCATTTACACACTTTAAGAGGCATGTATCATTCATAAAGCCTGTATTGCATATTTCCTCCCAACATCCTTTCCATCCCTGCTGTTCAACTGATAGCTGATAGAAGCAATCACCTCATCTCTGAATAGAATTCTCCAGAGGAAAATCCATTATAATTCTACATAAAGTTTAAACGTTTTTATATATGTGTGTGTATACACACATGTGTGTGAATATATAGATATATATATATATATAAAAATCAGTTCACTAAGTTTAAAAGAAGCTAAAGGATACAGTTTTCCCAGACAAAACACGTACTCGTTTCATTTTATAAATCTGAGCATGTTAAGATGTAAGAAACATAGCTGCATTTTCAAATTACCGTAGCTCAGCCCTGTCTTGACACTGTGCAATTATGCTAATTAAGGAACTTTGGTTTATGGCAGTCTTAAATTAGATTTCACTGATTTTTTTAAAACACCATTAAATTTAACCCTTCCATCACATCCCTAAATAGAATCCCTACTAACATTCTGCATTCAGAGGAGGGGTGCAGCATCACAGCAGTTTAAGTTGACATAAAGATCAGGCTTTTGTGATTCTCCTTTTGCTGATGCTCAGTTCTGCGCTTCCTGGCACTGTCATCACTGTCAACTCAGGGGGACTGATCCAGCCAAAAGGAAAGCCTGCCTCCAAAACGGCATTACTGCTGAACTCCCAGAACTGGAACAGGAAGGCAGTGTGGGGCAGTGGCATGAGTATGGGAGCTCCAACCTAAAATCAGCTTGAACTGCTGTGAACATACACTCTCAAAGGATTCAAGAAAATCTGGTTTAATCTATCCTTCAGGGCAAGACTAGATGAATTCATTTTCTGACCATAGCACTCAACTGTTGTCTCAAACCTGTATTTCATCTTCCATACTTTTCTTCTGGATACCTTCCATCTCTCCCGCATATTCCATACTCATCTGCCATTCTCTTCCTTCAGCTGCGCGATTTTGAAATAGTTAAAATTATTAATTGCATGTTTTCCACAGAAGTTTCTCCTCCCTTCGTTTAGGGCATACAGAGGTCTTCAGCTGTTTCTGGTTTATCCTCAGTGATTGTTTTCAAAGTTGACTACTCCGGTAAAAGCTTCACCACTAAAGTGGAAGCTCTCAGAAGTGCCTCTATCCTATGTAGTGAGGTTTCACAGTTCCAGAGACAATCCTACTCATTTTGTGAAGTAAGGAGCTAGTTTCCTGTTGCCTATAACAGGCAGCCAAGAGACACATACAACGAGATTGTGCTCTATAATTGGAATGTGCTGTGAAGTTACTATTGGAAGCCTTATCTGAGGCAGGCAACATGCCTTGTTAGGATGTCTTTTACCAGACAAAGGCACCACTGCTCTGCACCATCAGCTGCAGCTACAGTCACATCATGGCCTGAGTACCAGGCCACGGTGGAAAACTGCTCCCTAGTAAAGGTTTATGTCTTGCCAAAGGATTACTGCAATTCGTCAAGTGTGAAAGAAGAGCTCCCCTTTTACTTTTAAAATATTTCAGTTACGTTATAGTAAAATGTCTGTGGTGGAGAATAAAGACCTTTCAACAATGAAGCTATAAACAGTTTGAAAAAAAAAAAACCAACCCCAGCAGTAGTGAAGTACTTCAGTTTGAATTGATTCAAGGCTAATGTGCCAAGAATTTCAGGAATGCTGCATATATTACAGAGAAGTAATCTTGCCAAGTCTCTCGGCACTTGGGAATTCTTTTTAAGACTATTTGAGGGGGGGTAAAATTGGGTGACGGTAATACTCAGTAACGAGCTGGTGGTTAGTAAACAGATGTTTACGTAGTTATAAGATTTCAGCTCCTGGCAAGAATAAGATAATTTGTTTGATAAAACATTTAAGCATAACGTGTTGGACTGTGTAATTTTATTCAGACTCAGGGCCAAAAATTTTATCAAGTGAAAGCATGCGGTAGCTTTTCAGGTTGGGAGAAATTCATTATAAACTTCTGTTTTACAGGAGACCTCACATTCCACTTTCCTTTTTATTTTCAGAACTGCTACTATGTGTATGTAAATGGAAGTTTTGTAAATATGAATATTCATAGGATTTTTTCCTCCCTTATGTCTTAGTAAAAGTGGTCTGAGGTCACATTTTCAAACTGGTAGAGGTTATTGATAAAAGCAATTAATGTGCCATCCTTCTATTGTAACTACATGCTCTAGCTTAAGAGACCCCTAACCTAAAGGTTACTCCAAGTGGTGAATTGAAAGGTTAAATCTGTATGCCAATGCATTCTTAATCGACCCCAATAATAAGGCTGCAAGGGGAGAAGTAAAAACTCTACTTACAGGTGTGTAACACTTAGAAACTTAGTGAAGTACACTTAGTAAAATTACCCAAATTTAACAAGGTTGTTCTGACCTGGTTCCCTACCCAGCTACAAAAGCTTGTGCTGGACAAAAGGAGGTGGGAGCAAGTGCTCAGAAGTGTTCCCATACCACTGCTGATGAATATCAAACTTCAGCACAAGGGAATTAAATAGCAAACATCCATCCAGGGCAGCACAAAAAGACTCCTGTCTGCCTTGAAAAATATGTGCTAGAATATTTCCAGCAACATCACCATCTTTAGCCTAACTCTTGCATTAAATAGTAGGTCACATACTCAAGTCCACATTAAATAATAGATCACATACTCAAGTCCATACACCACCAAGGGCTGGATTCAGCCTCCAGCTGAAATTGGCAGGAGTGGATATGGGAGGGACAAACCCCACAGCTATGTCATATGAACTGGGAGGGTATATTCCACCAGCCTGTTGCAATGGGAGTGTTAAAAGGGCCCTGAGGTGCCCCTCTCTCTCCCTTCCAATAAATCAGTGACTAACGTCAGCTTCATTCTGTGCATCTGCAACAAGCCAAGAAGCACCAGAGGGGGATTTAATTTAAAAAGAGTTGAAACTTGTACCGTATGCCCTCCTCCCCACCATCTGGCTAGTGGGGACATTCTGTACAGATTCAGCATGCCAACTGCCTATTCAGAAGGAAAAAAAGAAGTTCCTCTTTCAGTAAAAATATTAGGCAGTTCCCATTCCATCTTTAAGGGCCTCCAACGTAATCCAAATCTCTTGAGGAGTTCTGAGGATACAACCCTATTTATAGACTACAGAAACTGGCAGTGATAAATCAGTGAAAATCTTGTTTCCTATTTGAAGTTCATCTTAAGGTAAATTATAACCTTAAAGATTCTATACAGTATTTGAAAACTGCACAGAATCTGTTTATATCTAATCAGAGACATGATTTCTATTATATATCTTATATATTTCATATAATATATTTAAGGTCAGAAGATTATAATATTACCATATTATAAGATGTTTTAAGATTTATTGTTATGAGATCATATTATCATATCACATTAAGTATATCTTACATTGTATATTTCTATGATTCCTATCATATCTATGATTTACTTAATCATATATCTATGTTTAGCATTAGTTTATCTATTGTTAGGTTATATCTAACCATATATCTATCCAGCCATATAGCTATGGCTTATTTAATATGCTGAACTAAAAAGATATCAAGCTCTAAACATTTCTGATATATCACTCATTGATGTGGAAAATCATCCACCCAGGGGAAAAAAATAAAACTATCATTGGAAGCCTCTGACACTATAGGAGCAACATGGATTAATTAGAAGTTATTTATATGTGTATGCAGCGTGAACCAAAAATCTTGATTTTGCTACTCTTGAAGTTGCAGAGCAGAACTCCTAGAGAATTTTCTTCAGTAGACCTAGATTTCAGTAAACCCGGTGCTTTTAAGAATTTGTCTTTTTTATCTCCCATAATTTTCACTCCAAATTGTTTTCTGTTTCTGAAAAGTTGATCTTTGGTTGTTTACAGCCTCACATCTTCAACACGTGTGCACAGTCTCATGCTGGTTTTCACTTCCTGGGACAGATTGCAAAGGATTTTAAATAAGCTAACCTTAGTGTTTCAGTTTTTCCTGTTGATGAAGTCTGTTATATCCTAAGTCATAGTCTCACTGGAATATCTGAGAGTGCGCTAGGTTTAAAGAAATCAAGCTTTGCAGGAATTAAGCTATTACATCCTACAGAGTCTAATCAAGATCCTACTTCTAGGGTCAGAGTGTAAAGAATGCAGAACCGTAGCAGAGAAACTGAAAAAATCAGTGAGAAAAAAAAATAAGCTCCATTTTTAGATTTGCCAAAACCTTTAAAATCGCATTTTCTTGTGCAGGTTGTGACAAAAGGAAAACCACCATTTTTTCCCCCCAAGGCCTAGGCCTCTTAAAGTAGTACATCCAGTTTGAATAAAAGAACAAGTGACTTCATACCTTTCTGCAGCCCTTCACACAATGGCTTCTGATCCTAACAGGAACTTTTTAGCAAATATTTTCCAATGAGTTCCAGGTTTACCGCAGGTATACGAACTCCACAAGCACTTGTCTTTAAGCGGTACTTTTTTTTTTTTGTTACATTTACATGATTTTGAACCACCCTAGTCATGGACAGTAATTCCATTCAACCTTTTAAAACAGCTGTGGCATGACAGCCTGTCCTTCTGTGTAAAATTAGCCCTGCTCAAACACAGGGCCTCTTGGAGCACTGTAATTGAAGGAGCAACTACATGAAATTTGTTCAGGTTTAAAAGTTTCCAACAGCAATGCCAACACTTCTGAGTCCGATATATAGGATGGTTACAAATATATATTTTTTTATGTTAGCCCTCATCAAAAATACCACACATTACTATGAAAGGCAGCCTCTATTAAGATTGTTATCACTAATTTGCATTCCTCCCTTTTTCCTAAGGACTGAGTTCAGGCAGTAGGAGCCTATAACAAACTTCCTGTGAATGCAAAGCGAATACCATAAAGAAACAAGCGTGGCGTGGCACGAACACCAGAGAAAGGCTGCAACCAAATGCTCAGTTCCTATAATACTGCTGTGTTAATAGCGTTTGCAGTTCCTGAGCTTTAATAACATATTCTTTGATATTCTGGGCTGGTTCCTGGAACTGTGCAATTAGATCAAAGATGTTTGCCTGTGCTGAAAAAAGTTTCTAATCCTTTTAGTTGCATAGAAAAGCTTGAAACCGTGAACCTCAAAACTTGAATAGAAAGGCCAAATGAAATTTCCCTGAAAAGAAATCAGAATTTGAAAGGCTAAGTCATTTTTGTAATTGTTGGGATTGACAGTCCTGGAATTTCTAGCATTCAAAAGAATTTTCAACTAGACTTTTTTAATGCCTCGAGCATTTTCTGCTCTAATTCATTTTAAAATATGGTAAAAAGTAGGGCTGCTATATTTCTGTCTAATTTCCTGGGGAGAAACGTGAATATATACATGAGTTACTGAGAGCATGTGAGCCCAGTGCCTCTTCATTGTAACACATGTTCAGGACATCTGATGGTGTGCTAAGCTAGTTTGACAGGGCACAGCTGAAGAAATTCAATTAAGAAAACGGGAGTCATAAGCATCTGTTTTGTTTGACTACCTCAGAACTTTAAATGCTACCTAAATTTTGAGGGCGGGTCTTGTCTTTCTGTGGCATTAGAAACGCTAACGTGAAAGTCCTCTAAATTAAATCTAATCCATCTGTATCTGACAGACTTATTCACAATTTTAAAAGGGAGGCAACAGTGGGATGGGACAGAGATTTTTTTTTTTTAAATTAAAAATAATGTGTTCATTTGTACACAAATAAAGCTACAGTAATGGAATATATCTTAGTTTTGAAATCTTTTCTCGTGGCCTTCAGTCCTTGTCATACTTATGTTTACATACGTTGCTCTACCCGTTATTCAAATAACGCTGTCAAATTCCAGCTTAGTTTCTCTCTAAGCTTTCTACTGCACTGCATGTTCTGTTAAGGTTTTTCATTTTACTAGATTTCAGAAGTGGCAGCCAGCCCACTCCCCTCTCCCCCCTCCCCAGGCAATAGCTGTCAGCAGCAGCCATTCGGTCATGATACTGGCTTAAGTGAAGAACCTGACCATATTGTGATTGAGATTATATCAGTGCCACCAGAAGTGCCTAAATGAAAAATGATATTTTGGGAAATGTAATATGATCCCGTTTTAAATGTCAACGATGTTAAGACTTCTTCAGCAGACCATCTTAGAGTCCAAAAATAAATAAGCATTGACCATTTAGATTAGTAAGTTTTCAACTTCTTAAAATAAGAATTTGTACAGTATAAACCATTAGGCAAGAGCTGCCACAGTCCATAAGTGGCTAGATAAGTTCTTCAACATGCTAAGGGACCACAAGCCTCTTTTGTCAAAAAGGCGGAAGCTCAACACCTTAAGATTAGGACCTTTGTTTAGCTCAGTGCTTCCTTCAAGTGATTATTAGTTGCTGTTTTCTTATGACAATACCACAACCTGCTCATCTCAGAATGTGTGTATGGAGATAGACATAGCGTATGCTTGAAAAATTGACTACTCATGTCTGACAAAGCAGTGGAGACCCAGCTCATATTTCAGCCAGAATATGGCAGTTCAACAAAGATGTTTATCTGAAGGGGCAAAACATCCAAGCTTCAATACCGGTGATCATAATTCAAGAAGAAAATCTGCTTGGGGGGACGGGGGGTGTGTGTGTGGAAATCTGCACATCCCTGGAAAACATCGTACAATCCTGACAGGAATTTCTGTGCGACTATAGTAGAAAGTCTAGCATAAAGCCAAACCAGAGCAAATGTGGATTTCTTCTGACGCAGTCTCTCAAATATTGATCCAAATGAGCTTAGAAGAAGCTAATGTGACAAAGAGGATATCTGAGCTACCCGTCTCTATTAGAAGATAGAGTTTCCCAAATGAGTTTGTGGACTGCAAGGAACTGTTAGGACACAAGAATCATTTTGACATGATGGTGTTAAGCATAAAATATTAAACAACGTAATACCCGGCAGCCCCAGAGAATCACAAAGTATTTCAGATTCTGGATGTACCACCCCAGGGATACACAGCAATCAGTTAGCGCTTTTTATGCTTCAGAACAACAAAGAACAGAAAATAGGGAAAATGTTTCATTAGAGAAATGAGTCAAGCCTCTGTTTAACCACAAAAAATCATAGCATCTTAGTCATTCAAAGCAAGCAGCACTTTTAACGTATTATCTCTAATTTACCATATGCATAGTTTTTATATACCAAAAAGTATACCACTATTATTAAACAAATTTAACTTGACATGTCTAAAGCCATTATAATGAAGCTTTCATTAATAACTATAGGTTTCTTATATGTCCTAGTAGAGAAGTACTATGTGATTTGTAATATTTGCATATTTCATAGAACGCTTATACTGGAAACTTGAGGTAGCTACACCAAATGCATCTTTTGATACAGAAATCTTTAGAAAAGCAAAACAAAGCCAGACTACTGGTGACCCCCCCCTCTTTTTTTAACCCAATAGTAGCACTTGGGCTACCCCAGCCGTAATACAAGCATTACCACTGTTAAAATATTGGCAATAATGGATCTCATCTCTCCTATACACACTAAGAGACAGCATCATTTCCAGCTAGATGTTAACTTGTGTGTGATGGGACATACTGTTTATCCCAGAGCAGAGATCAAGTGCCAACTATTTCAGCAAAAGCTGCTAGATCTTTTTCTGGGTAACGTGTCTCATTCAGGCCCTTGAGCTGCATCCTCAGTATCTCATCTCCAGGCTGACTAGATGTCTGAAAACTTTCCTACTTTGAAGAGCTGATTCTTGCTAAAGTCTTAGATTGTCACTTGAGGACATGAAATGCATCCCTTAAAATGCCTGTAAGTCCTAGAACTTCAGGAGCTGCATGTCAAACATATGTCAGATTCAGTCATACTAATGTTGCCTGGCATATAACGATTACATTTACAAAGTTTAACAGTGCCATTTGGATTCAACAAATGTAGATTTTAAAGCTGTGAGGAATTATTTCTGCAATCCAGGCTGACTGTATGTGTAACAGAGAACTTCTGTCTGTAAACTGTGCGCAGACTATAACCTCTATTTCATCTATATAAAATCTTTTATAAGCCCCTCTAACCAAAATTTCACAGTATGAGCTGACAACAGATAAATTATTCCAAAGGTTAAATACCGATTGAAGGGTATACCTTATTTCCTATTTGCATGCAGCCTGCAAGCTTTTTTCTCCTTGGTTAAAGACCCATCGTTTGTGAGCACTGTCTTCCTCAAACAGTTACTTTGAGATAAGACTTTGACTGTTAAACTGCGCAGAGTTGCCACTTTTGAAGAAAACAAAAGGTAAGGCAGAAGAACAATGCACTACACAAGCAAGGATCTGATAAGATCTGTTATGAGAACATCTTCACAAGAGGAACTGTACTCTCTTCCTACTCAGACCTTAAAGTGACTTACAAATCCTTCAAGACGGTGACTTGAAGGAAAGACAGCTTGATGCAACTCAGCATAGGTGCTATTATCCAAGTCTAATCAAATTAATTTAGAAGGCGGTTATGGAACTGTGAACTCGAGAAAGACAAACATGTTTTCATGGCAGGGAATAGCTCTTCCGTGACAGTTAGTGGAATATCTTGCCTGGTCTCCAGCAGTCTGGTTGATTGACTTGTTGGTCAGCTAAGCATGCAGCAAGAAATCAACCACTGCCAGGTATCCGAGTCAAGGATTTCCTCAGATATGTTCTCTAGGGTAGAGCTTGTTGTTGGTTGTTTGTATTTGGGTTTTTTTTTTTTAATACCTGAAAGGTGACAAGACTGACTGGAGGTTTTCCAGTATATGAAGTACTCATTGTTATTCTCCCCTGCATGATCTCTTTGATGAAATGCTGCTTTTAAAGGCAGTTTTAATAGTACACCTCCCCTCTTATGAGTCTTATTTTCATTAAGTGTGTGGGTGTTTCACATCTTTGAGACCCTTCTATGCATGAGTTCCACAGCTACAGGGGGAGAGGGACAGATACAGCTCACTTCCTTCAGAAAAGAGGCTAAAAAGGGTTCTGCCAAAGCAGCTGTGTTAATTGCTAAGGACATACATACTCAACATACAGATCATTCTGTGCTGCCTCAGTTCTGGACTCCCAGAGCTCATTCGGTGGTTTCCCTAAAGGACCAAACCCCATCTGTTAATGCTCATGTATAGAAGCTCATAGATGGTATCACTCTTATGCATGAACTGTTAGCTAGAGAAATTATTTTAGCATTCATCTTGGGGCTGCTGTGTAGCTCAAAAAATAATTCTAAAGAAGTACTGGCTGGAGAAGCTGTAAGAAATGTCTATTTACTGCTAAGATTCAAAAGGTAACCTGGTAGTTCCTCAGCACAAAACAATGCTTCCTCCATTTTCTTTAACATTGGTCAGACGTTTGGTCTTTGGTTTTGGTCTTTGGTCCAGAGGAGGGCCATGAAGATGATGAGAGGGCTGGAGCACCTCTCCTATGAAGACAGGCTGAGAGAGTTGGGGTTGTTCAGCCTGGAGAAGAGAAGGCTCCGGGGAGACCTTATAGCAGCCTTCCAGTACCTAAAGGGGGCCTACAGGAGAGATGGGGAGGGACTCTTTATCAGGGGGTGTAGTGATAGGGCAAGGGGTAACAGTTTTAAACTGAAAGAGGGGAGATTTAGATTAGATATTAGGAAGAAATTCTTTACTGTGAGGGTGGTGAGACACTGGAAAAAGTTGCCCAGGGAAGTTGTGGATGCCCCATCCCTGGAAGTGTTCAAGGCCAGGCTGGATGGGGCTTGGAGCAGCCTGGTCTAGTGGGAGGTGTCCCTGCCCATGGCAGGGGGGTTGGAACTAGATGATCTTTAAGGTCCCTTCCAACCCAAACCATTCTGTGATTCCTTGTCCTTTGGAAGCTGATTGGTTTCTTTCAGGGAAAAGTTTTATCTGAGTCCAACTGGCATTTTCAACAGGAATTCTAAGTTTTATGGCCATGCTTTGGAAAGAGGAAACCTTACAATACTCTTGAAAAGTGGAAACCTTACAATACTCTTGAAAAGTCATTTCCTCAAATACTAATTCAGGTACACTCAAACTAGCAACAAAGGCAAGATTTATTTCTTGCTTTGCCAAATGAATTGACAAATTATTTCAAGGAAAGGAGAAAACGCTCCCAGCATATACACCATTAAACAAGCCACATACATGCTTTCTACATATTTTATCTAAGCAGAGAGGCCTCAAACACCTTGAAATAATAGGTCTTTTATGTTTGACAAGAAAATAACTGGCATGTTTATAGCTATACTACAGCCTTATCAGCAGGAACAAAGTTTTCTGATGTATGTACTCAGCAATGGGGTTGACTGGGATTAGTCAGCCACGGCATTAAAACCACAAACCCATTGCATAGTCCCTGAGGAAAACTCATTTCCAGGGCTACTAAGCTGCTGTTTCAGGATCGCTTACAGTCACTTCCAAGGCTAAAATTCACAGGGCTTTAGATCTTCCAATTTCCCCAAAGAAGCAGTAACCATATCAAAACATGCATTATATTTTCACCTTCTCTCACCTCCCTTTCTGTATCTTCTAAGTTCCTTCATTATCATTTTTATTTGGAGCTTATTTTTTAAGAAAAAAAAAGGCTACTTTATTTGTCAATGACAGTTCCACATCTTAGGACATTGTTTCATTCATTTCCTTACTCAGGCTGAATTAGTATTAAATACCTCATACCTTCTAAGAACTCAAGCATAGTAATTTTTCTGGAAAAATTCAATGTATAGAATTAGATAAGAATTGCTCTTAAAAAGTACATATTTCCATAATAAATAACTATACAGATCTAGATAAAAGCATCATTTAATGAGAATTACCTCCTAAACTCAACTATGCTGTTAAAACATCACTTAATCTCAAGGAAACTCTGCCATATAGCCATAAAACACATTTTCATAACATTTCTGTAAAGCTTGTCAAGAAGCTTTCAGATTTTTGTGCTTTCAAACATTCAAGATTGAGCTAAAAATAGGAGAGAAAGTCTCCTATGTAAAGATCATAAATATTTCCATGATTGAATCATACCAATACTCCATGAAGTCCATGCTCCTGGGCCTAGTATGTTCAGCAAGGAATGATTCCAAAAGGTGATCCAAGAGAGGAAACATTTAATACACTGCCAGTATGGAAACAGTCTTCCTAAACCATACCGGATACCTGAAGCAAGTTTATCCTTCTTAGTATAAGTCTGGATGTTCTTATCTGTACACGTCCTTCTTATAATCTGTTTATCTCTTGGACTCCATAAGATTCTGTAGTAATTTCCAGAATCTATCATTTCTGAACAATATGCATTTATTTCACAGCTTTAGTTTTTACTGAAGTATTTGATATCTAATGCTCTTACTGATGATCAGTTTCTGTAAAGTTTCTAAGGAACCAGTAAACAGGATTTTTAGTTGTCTAGTTTCCAGAGTAAAATGCAAGTCATTAAAGTGAGCATGCAAAGCTGAGGTCAGATTGAAACCATCACACTTATTTTAATGTTGTATTTAATTTAAAATGTTTGATCAGTGAACAAGTCTCCTAGGATGTGTATCTTTTCTGGAACATCACAGTGAACAGCAGTTCTTCAACAAGCCTCATTACATTTACTGCACAATATCAGGCAATGTAAAGAGAATGAATAATAGCATCACATTCAGTTCATTTTATAATGATAAAGCTTTGTGTCTTGGGACTAACATGCTAATAACCATGTGAATGCTTGTTTTGATTAAATGGATTTCTTCCAGCAGCTTGGAACAGTGGTGCCAGAAGTATATTGCACTGAAGGTACTCACATCCTTACACATACGGAATGATTTGATTTAGCATCAAGTTGCTGGTTGCTCTCTAAACCAGTCAGTCTCACCAATTAATGTTCAAGTTATAACTGATCCTCTGAAGTTCAGCTGTCAGGACAAACCTTGACCAACTCAAAGTTATTAGCCAACTAGCCCTACATACACTCTCTGCTTGTGATTTTTGCCTCCATGACTGTACAAGCGGCACCACGTGCATCAGACAAAAACCGTCTGAACAAAACACGACAACAGCACTGTTAGCATGGATCCGTCAGCCTTCCTGAGTTTTAATTAATTACCTGTCCAGATCAGTAATGGGTGAATATAGAGAAAAAAGACAAAAAAAACCCTCAAAGAAAAAGCAGCTAGTCATCTGCTGATAATATTTATTAAAGGGCATTGAGCCAGTATTAAGCAAACAATCCTGAGGACTCACCCTGCCAGATAAAAGAATGTGATCCTCAGAAATAAAAAGCTTATTCTCAACGCCGTGCAGGGCAACCTGCTGAGCTTAACTGCACTTCCCGCCCCGTAAGTGTTTGTAGAGTCAAAGAAGCAAATGTGAGTATTTGGTGAGTATCAGCCCTGCCAACAGTGGACAAACACAAGGAGAATGAATACGATGTTTCTTTAAGCATGTAGCGCTTGAGCTGTTAGCCACTGTAAAAACATTAGGAGTAAGGGAGAAAATAATGAACATTACTGTACCAAAACAGGAAACGCAGATTTCCACCCCCTCCCGCCCCCCACCAGTTATAGCCCTGGTACTTTTTTTTTCCCCAAATATATCATGTCAAAGGAATGTGCCTCTCTTTGCCTGCAGACCACTCATTTAGAGAAGTGGTATGCTATTCAACAGCATTTAGTGCGCAAAGAGCAAAGAAGTTTAACTGTTTCAAAGGAATGCAGAATTCCAGCTCTTGTTACAGGCTGCTTCTGAATGCTCATTCTATAGCTTAATAGTGAGCACATATTGGATGAAAAAGAACAGGAACTCATCAGAGGTGGCCCCGTTCTAGACTCACCCCTTCTCCCCCCACCACGCTAAATTTCCACTTCCTCGCGAAACAGCAACAACTCCAGATAAGTCAGTTCTCCTAGGCATATTCGTATGGCATTTAAGTCAAGAAATCATCATCTAGCAAAACATTTAAGAAACTAAGTTACAAGCCCTACTGCCAAGAATTCAACCTTTTATTTAACACAGGTTTAGGTGACAAAGAGCTCAAATACCCGCCAGTCCCTACACCTGGTCTCAGACTGATAAACAACTCTCAGTAGAGACAAAGCCCTTTACAGCACAGAGAACAGCAGAGCATAATGTTTATGGCTAACAGAAGAGTTAAGAGAGTTGAAGCCTGGTTTATTTTATATGCATATTTAGGAATTCATTTCTTCAAATATACCCCCCTTAGTGTAGCAAGGGGATTCAAGACTATCAAAAGTAAAAGGAAGATTAACAATTTCTTCAGCCAGCTAGGATGGAGATGAGTGATTCAAGATGAACTGGAATGACACTGAAAACGTCTCCTGACAGCAGTGAAATATGGATTTTTGTGATCCTCAACAGCCAGGTAATGACTACTTAAAGCTTCATGGTCTCGGACCCCAATTGCTTTAAGTGTCCAGCAATTTCCTCAGAGTCAAAAATTATTTGTCCTCAGGGCCAATTTTCTCAAAGTCACAAAGCTCTTACAAAAACTTAAACATAGTCATTACTCCCAGATACTGACATTGAGAAAACCATGCAGCTAAACTTCAGATCCTCTCCCTTTAAGATATAGCTAGGTCACCCGCAGGGTTACAACTGAAGGAGGGTTTTTTTTTTTCCTTTTAATTTGTTTTTTTACCTTTTCTTGAATCCTCTTGTCTTTCAGTGTCGATACAAGTTTCCGAATTGTATGGATAGGAAGCTTTATGAAATAGGAGAAGACAGGTTTATGCAGCAGATTATCCATAATTTAAGCAATTTCTGTTACTGCACAGTTAAAGAGGCTTCTCCGTCTGGAGTTTGAGATCTGCATGCATGTTTTCTGCCTCTTCCCAAAGACCCGTAGTCCTCGACTGTTGCACAATCCTTTTCTGCAGAGCAACTGGTGAAAATCAAAACATCAAATGCGGAGCCTGCAACAAATGACCAGTGTTAAAGTGCCACAAGGGCAGCGTGAGCTGGAAGAACTGAGGGGCAGTTCTACCAAATGCAAATCATTTCCCTGACAGCATGCTCTGACGGCCCTACTTAAGCTAAGAATATTCTGCTGCTGCAAAAAAAATAATCAAACCAACAGTAACTAGGTCCTGATTTTTTCCTACCCCTCTCACTACAAAGAATAAACCCTAATACCTCTTAAAGCTTGTTCAGCTGCAGTAAAGAGGTTAGAAAACTGCTGTTTCTAGCATATTCCCCTCCTCCTCCCCAAGCTGTATTTCACAGACTGCACTCTCTGATTTCACTTTTGTTTCGCACACAATCCTGTTATGTGGATTTCAGCCAGATTAATGCTTTCTTTCATTCTCCACTTTCTAAACTGGAACTGCAAGGCACCGGTTACAGGGCATAACAATGTAAGCTCAGATAAAGCTTAGCTTGCAACTGGAGCCTTTGCCTTGACTCTTACCTGCAAACTCATTTCCTTTCAAGTCATTACATTTCTCTTTCCCTGAGCCCTTCTCTACTTTGCACCTTTGATCAGCAGACAAGCAATAAGCGTTGCCTGGCTTTTGTAGTGGTTGGAAAAAACAGCAAAGCCCATTCTATCAATTATCATCCTAATTCCTAAGTTATGGAAGTTTGGATCGTTTGTTTCCCCGCCTTTGTTGTTGTTCATCTTTTAAGCAGAAAAGTCCCAGAGAGGAGCTGAGTTCTTATTACAGCAAGGCAATTCAGTCCTTAGTGCAACTCCACAGCCATTGGAGATTAACTCCAAATCTTTTAAGTCTTTACTAAGGTATACTTCTGTCTATAATAAATTATTTGGAGCTTGGCTAATACTACAGAATTTGTCCTGAAACTATTAAATACAGCTGCCAAAGACTAAGCAGCCAAAGCAATGTTATGGGCCTCCTGCACATCAACGTCTGTGGGAGGCAAAAGAAATAATTTCTTTACCTTGTCAGCACAGCTTGTGGAAAGTGATCCATGTGGTAGGGAAATATTACTGCTTTGCAGGACTCTTCTCCCACTCATCCCTTCTAGATCTCACAGCTATGAAAAAAAAAAAAAATCTTTCAATGGATCCAGGAAAGGATCCAAGACAGATTTTCGTGTTTGTTTTCAGTGTTAGCTCATCCCACACTACTTGCACAAATCCTTCCCTCCAGGTTTGGAGGCGTGACACAGGCAACCATTCTGACATTTCATGCTTGGAAACCTGCCTTCAACAAATCCGTTTTGGGTTCCTAAATGCCTGTTTGGCTGCTTATGCTTCAGCCCATCTGTTTGGATGGCACCAGGCCTGCTTACAAGGTGATCTTCCACTTTCACTTCACTTCCCGTCCAGGGATGCTAGCCAATTTTGGGCGCTTGGCACAATACCTTCTCCTGCCCTCACGTTAGTACAAAGCCCTGCTGAGTCCGAAACACTGCTTCTGTGCTTTCTCAAATTTGTTGGCACTTGTGGGGCTGCGACCACCTGAGCAGCAGAGGAAGAAAACTGGAGTTGTCAGCACTGGAAATTGCCAAGTACACTTGTTGCTGAGAAGCCAGGGGAATGTTATGAAGATCAGTGACACATCATAGCACAAGAATTTTAATCGCAAATGCTCTACAAAGCCAGGATCATCATAAGCAAAAGGCAGAAGGACAAGGATAGTAAAATGGAAGACACAAGCCACAGATGTAGAAGATTCAAGCAGGTGAAAGCATTGAGCTCTGCTTTGCCCTAATGGTTCCTTTAAAACGGACAGACACTAGGACATACTCGTTTTGTATATACTCTAACTTTTGTCTAAGATCACAGCATTATGGTTTATGCCATTCACTGAAAAATCATACTGGGCTGAAGATGATGCTTTGCAAAGTTCTGAAGTTCTGGCCAAGCTCCTCCAGAGGAATGGACCACTTGTCAGTAGGCTTGTTTCAGGCTGGCCTAACATCAGTGCTTCAGCAGCCACATGTGTGCTGCAGATGGGTCCTTACTGAGCACAGAGGGAGATATCTGCAGTAATCCAGATGGCTGGAGCCTCCAAAGTGTAGGAGGACATCATCTGGTTGCTACATAACTTGGCCTTGGCCAATATCAGGATTCTACATTTTCTTTAATAGCCCCTTAAATTCCTTATTGAAACAGAGATGAAATACTGAAGTAATAAACTGGCTTTCTTAACTAGAAAAACTTGTATTAACAATAGTAAGTCAGTGGCACATATCACCAATTTTCTCCCCCACCCCCCTTTAAGGAAGGCAGTAACAAGCCAAGGAAAGCAAAGACAAGCTTTCAACATACCATATCAGCTGTCAGAATGTTTTCGTTTAAGAGTTTTAGTGAAAAATTCTCTTTTCACTGGTTTAAAGTAATGTGACAAAAATTTCCAAACAGGCATTCTGACAACTGAAAGAACAGTTTCTTCTTCTTGTGCCCTGTGTTTTTATTAAAGAAATCCCCTGGCTTCTTATGCCACGATATATTTAAAAGGGAAAGAAAGAAATTTAAACACTTCAGCTTTACCTAGGAATGAACCCAATTTATACTAAAATAACGATCCATTATGTGTTCACAAAACAGCAAACAACAGAGACTAAAGCCCTCAGCTCTGGCATGGCAACTATCCGGTATCCACAAGAATAGCATTAACCTATTTGTTCAGCTAACACATGTGGTATCAGTCAAGGTGAATTTAGCAGCTCCCACACAGCACTCAGACAACCCCTGCCCCGTATTATAAAAATCTTTAATGACAATAATAAAATATATCACTAGCAGCCAAAATCCACAAAACAGCATCAAGATCCTGTTGTAAAAGAGGTAAATAATTTCATTTCCATTGAGTGAAAAAAAGAGAGAGATATATATGCATCTATATAGGTATATGTGTATAGCTATATAGATGCATACACATGTATATACGTAACACCCCCACCCTGAAAACACATATAATAAGGAGTTGATCAACAAATACAGACCTTGTCCTACTACTTCCTGCAAGCTGCTAATAGCTGGACAGGTAGCAAGATGTAACTCTTGCTCATCGTGAGCTGTTCTGTCATCTTCTCCTATCATCCTGGTATCTCAGCCAGAGACCTTCATCTTCTAAAACCTTTCATTTCAAAGTTCTTTGCGCAAAGGCTTCTCTATCACAATGAAGCCACGGCTTTTGCATCCTTTATGCATATCCTATGTGCATAAAGCAAGTATTGTGGTTTGGGTTTGTGTACTGTCACAATAAGGATTTGCTTCTTCCCCTGTCTCCCCCCACCTTATTGCTTTGATAAATAACAGTAATTCCAGCATAGCTGTTAGTATAGGATTTTCATCTAATTTAATTTCCTGTTCTTATGAGCAGCATATATTAGTTCAATTCTAGTTAAAACTTGATCCATTTTCTTTTTTATTTTCAGCGATGCAAACTATCTTCAATACGCATCACTGATTTAGATTTTCTATGATTTTAACGAAACAGTAGATTTTTTAGTTCCATGTCCAGTTATGGGCTCCCCAGTACAAGAGAGACATGGGTGTACTGGAGTGAGTCCAGCAAAGAGCCACAAAGATGATGAAGAGACTGGAGCATCTATCATGGGAGGAGAGACCGAGAGAGCTGCGACTGTTCAGCCTGGAGAAAAGGCAGCTCAGGGGGATCTTCTTAATGTGCAAAAGTACCTGAGGGGGGAAAATGAAGAAGAAGGAGCCAGACTTCTCAGCAGAGCCCTATGAAAGGGCAGGAGGCGATGGGCACAAACGGAAATACAGAAAGTTCCATCTAAATATAATTATTTATTTATTCAACCACCGTAATAGTTCTGGAGCACCGGAACCTGCTGCTCAGAAAGGTTGTGGAGGAGTCTTCAACCTTGGAGATCTCCACACAATCAGTCCTGAGCAGCCTGCTCTTTGTGACTGTGCTTTGAGCAAGGGTATTGTACTAGATGATTTCCAGGAGTCCCTTCCAACCTCAGCTATTCTACAATTCTGTGAAATTACAAGCTATTACTATAAAAAAGTCCTAAGCAAATGGTATCATTGATTCTGCATAGAAATAAGTGCTTTTTAAAGAAAGAAGAAATAGCTAACGAATGTCACTAGTAAACCGATTCCCAAATGTTGGTGCAGTGTCAAGATATAATATTTAATTTTACTTCAAGAAAGAATTTACCTGAGTTTTCATAATGCTTCTCAAACGTAATACAGTACTCCTGTGTAGAGGCATTCACACAGACACACAAATAATTATATCTACTACAAGTTTTGTTGCAAATAGCTTACTTAGAACTGTTTGACCAGATAACTGGTCTATAACTCTTCCTAGACACCAAAGGATTTTGAGATCATTTTTCTACCTCTCCCACACACACGAAACAGTTTGATTCCCCCTTTTCTTCCTAGAGACATCTAATTTCCCAAGAACACCAAGTCATCAGAAGCAACTGCCTGCATTGGTACCTTCGCTTTGCCGTGTCTCGGTCTAGATGAAGTCACTCTTAGAAAAGAAAGACCACAGCTCTTAAAAAAAAAAAGCTCAAAAGCATCACCCATTTCTCAAAACTTCTTTCCTGGGTTACGATATTCATGTTCACTGGCATTCCCCACCAATCAGAAGATACTGTTAATTCAGTTTTGTAGCTGGTAGGAACAGGTTGATAAGGTGGTAGACAGAGGCAGAGACTTCTACGCTTACGTCCTGCTACGTTTTCCGTGATGAAAGCAGCTCCCTCCCATCGCTTTTTGCCAAGTACAAGAACGCATCAGAAGTTAGCATCAATGGATCGCACGCAGGGTGCCTGATGAGGTGCCACACGGCTGACCACGGTGGGCTGTCAGTGGAGCATACTGTGCTCACGTGCCTCTCAGAGGCTGCGTGCACGTACCCATCAGCTCTGCAGCGCTTTCAGAAGCTTTAGTCCGTTACCATCCAACCTTGAGGTCGCAATTAAAGAGTTTATTTCATATGGATAACAGGTCGAAGCACTTGCATTGCCACACTAGAAACACAGAATAGATATCCTCATGGCCACTGTCCTACAAATGACCTCTCTTTTAGTCTCTCTACAGCCAGGAAAGCTAGTTGTCTTTTTAAAGCTCCATGGTATTGGGATTTGTGCCCCATTTGTTACCTGCTCTCCTAAGTTCTTCTCTGCTTTACCAATCTCTCATCAGCAGCTTTCCATTTTATAAAGCGTCACCCTCCAGTGCATTGTTTAACATTTATCTAAATTAAAATCTCACCCTATTTAAAATTTGCCTTTTACTCTAAAAATCTCTTGATCAATCATTCTGTAGCTACAGCCTGGCCTCTGCAAATTTGATCAGTGTGTGCTTCATTTTATCTTCCAGATTGTTTAATAGAAGCCTTAATTAGTGCTTTCATTAATTAATACCAAACCCAATACTGATCCGGAGATATCCTATTTGATAGCTCCCTCGCCACTGGTGTTCCCTTGTTAATTATTCTGACATTGTAGCCCAGGCAATTCTGTATTCATATTACAGGATTATGAAGCAGAGAAAGCCTTTTTTTCCTACCAAATTCTTCCTGAAGGAGCTTCCTGCACATAGCAACAAGAACCCACGGTAGAGTCAGATAACAGAAACCCACCATGTTTTATTTGTCTGCTAAACACATAATATACTGCAGACTAGTAACTTTGTCTGAATAGAAAAGATTAACTAATTATTCACAATATGGCTCAAAGGAGAATGAAAACGCCTCCCTCACTGTACTGATTGACTGTGGGTTAGTTTTAGGGTGCTTGACGGAGCAGTAGGGTTAGAGAGGCCAGGCTCAAGTCTGCTGCTCGTGAACCCAGCAGCCAGCTGAGCTTCTTCTCACCTCTAACTCTCTCTCATCCAAGGCCGAACACGTTAGATCCCCACAGTCTTGTCTGCCTAACACAATCTTCCTATCGAGTTGTTGCGCCGTAACTATCCACAGATTGGCTTTCAAACACAGGAAATCAGGTAGCCTATCTGAAAACCCATGAAAATGTTTGAGGGGGAGGATTACTGCAGTGAAGGGGGCCTTTTCTCATTAGCCTTCCTTTTCTCAGACACACAAATCTTCCAGCTCTGAAGAGGACTAATCTGAATGTTTTCCCTCTGTTACTCAGAAGAGTCCTACGCAAAGGTACTTTCACAGGAGGTTTGCCTCAGGAAGAGAATACTTACAGTAATGGGCCCACTTATTTAAGATGCAATCGGAGACATACAAGATCAGATTATCAAGAATACCCTCTCATTTAAGTACAAGCTTTACGGAAATTGCATACTGGACAGCAAGTACTAGATCTGCAGAGGTACTTGGGGATAAGAGACTCATTCTTGCCAGGAGCCCAGTAAGAGGCTTTAGAAGTTTGGGGGTTTTTTTTAAAATCTTATCAGAAGAGTTATAGTAAGAGTCAGAGCACTGCTTGCTTTTGAGATAGCTTCTTCTTCTTCACACCTAAACAAGAGGAAGGTCTTTCTCAAACTGAGTCTGAATCCAGCAATTCACCCTTAAACACTTGGCATTAGCCTTTCAAAATATTTCTCACATAAGACTAGGGAAAGATAACAGGAAGATTCAATCATCTGCATTCCGACAGGTTTGACATACAACATTGTCCTCGAAATGAAGGAGACTCTTTTCTAAAGTGGAAGTAGCACCTTCTAGCAACTCAACTTTGCTCCTCAAACTTGTTGCACAATATACTCTGCTCTACTTCCTTATGGCTTTATACCTACATAAAACTTTTTTCTTTCTAAACGTAGCTACCATTCTCAAGATAATTAAAGAGCTGAGAACCAAAACTAACTAACCTTTTTCCCCATCTTCGCATGGTCTGTAATTCTTCTTTTCCAAAGCCCTTCCAAATGTTCCCCTAGCAATATGTCCCTTGATAAGACTGCTACACACCACAGAAGAAAGGAAGGGAATAACAATACTGGCTTTATAAGAGCTCATCTTGGGGTCCCTTCCTCTTACTTAAAGAGACCTAGCCCAGCCTGTGCTTTAAGGAGTACTGCTAGGTAATTCTAGATTTTTTCCTCTTGTCTTTGTGAAGATCTCAAATTTGAGGCTGGTGAAGTAAGCAAGCAAGGAGGGGAGATGCTGTGAGCCCATGAAATATGACTTATCCTAGAGTGGAGAATGTGAATCCTGCCAATAACAGGGTATAAAGGATCTAATTGAAAGCATATATGTAATTTGAAAGCTGGTGGAGAGTAAGGACCAAGTGCTGAGCACCTGAAACCTCAGGTGCAATTAATAGTTCAGCTGCTTAGCATCTACTGAAAAAAACATACCCTACTTCATAAGAGACTCCATTTTTCAAAGGTCTTCCTCCCAGGCCACTTCATTTCTCTATTGATCAGATAAAAAGAAGAATAGTTGGAAATCTACATACAATTAAAAGGAAGAATCAGCATGATAGTTTAGAATAAAAGCTTAGCCAACAGGGTCTCAGTTTCATGTAGTAAATTGGCAAATGCCTGAACGTGAAGAATAGTATTTGAAAGTAAAAAGACACTCAGAAAATGGGTTCTGGAAATTATGTCTGGTTTAGACTTTATCTGTTTATATATCAAAGGGCGCTTTTCCTAGTAGCTGCATGCCAATCTGTTCTTTCTGCTTTGTACACACTCTAAAAATTATTTTAGGATTGAATTAGCTGTCAGTTTTGGATAGCCTGGATCTCTAGTGCAGAGGATATACAGCCACTTTAAAGACATCAAGCAGAAGGTATTGCTCACATTATGAACGGATGATCAAAAAAGTATGCCTAGAGAATGAGATGAGGCAGGATTATTTTCTGTTCTAGAAACTAAGGATGTGTCTGACTGGGAGCACCCGTGGCCAGACGTGTCATCGTCTCACAAAAACCAGCTGCAGAAATGCAAAGGCAGATGACGGTCATGAATAGTCATACAAAAGCTTTCCTATGAAGAAGGACTGAAACGATGCAAACTGTTTAGAGCAGGCAGGAGACAGACACAAAGGGAAACAAAAGGCAGTACAGAAGAACAAGGTACAGCAAAGAAGGGCTGAGCTCTTATTTGCTTTTACCCTACAGAGGGGAAGAACCAAGCCACAGCACATTTGAAATGCAGGAAAGAAGTCTTTTTTTTTCTTTTTTAGATTTTCTTTTGAATAAAATAGGAAGTGATTAAAATGTGGAATTTTTTTGCTGCAGGTCATCTCAGAGGTCAAATGTTAGTCATATTCAAAAGAAGATTGTACAAGTAAGCATATAATGGGAACATTCATTAGAAAGGGTACAGGCTGGGATATCAAACTGTATGCTTCGGGGCATAAATCCCTCATCAACTCTAAGGAATTAGAAACCAGACTTTTATAAGCAGTTATCCTGGCAGACAGGGAAAGGGCTGTTAATTTCTTTATAATGCTTTTCACCCAAAACACAAGGGGAGGATATAGACGCAAAAGGAAATACAAAAAGAATTAGCAAAAATACAAATGAATCAACACGTGATGACTTATGAGAAAAAACACAACTTACTCTTTAGAAAAAGGAAAGGGATGAAACATCAATTAATCCACCAAAGAGAAACAGACCGAGGTTCTAAGGTTAGACCCAGTAAGGTGGAAATACGAGCAAACAGAAAAAGAGCTCCAGATTTTTTAGTGGAAGAGAAAAATGCATCACAGTTATACAGAGGGTGAAACAGGACTGCGGCATACTGAAGAGATGAATAAATGGATTTTTTATTAAAACAAAAATTACAGTGAACCAAATTACAGAGCAGATGCAATATTAAACATTTAAAAGTTTTGTTAATGTAAGTTAATGCTCTACTCAGGGAAGCAATTTGTTTAAATGATTTGCTACATGAACTTTCTCATCCTGAGCCTGGACATGGTTCAATCCGAGCAGAAGCGGAAGGTAACATAGAAATGATCCTTCCTCAACAGCACTGAAACTTGTTGACAGGAAAGGGTGATGAAACTTCAGTTATGTGTTTTGTGCACAGAAATGATCATTCGTCAGGGCTGTTTGACGCTGAATTCCTCTGACAGTGAATTCTCAAGGAAGGCAGGCAGGAAGAGAAAACCTGCCACCGATTTTCTGTCTCATGAGGTAAATTAGATGAACAGATTCCAATTGCAGAGTATGCTGTGTTATTAAATTCTCTCAACTCTGAACATTGCATATGTTGATAGACAATCTGTTGGTAGCTGGAGTGATCTTCTTCATTATCCTAGCTTATGGCCACAGGTGTGCTTGTAAGCTATGTTTCAGCCCAGGATACTTTATATCTTCTCCTGCTTGAAGTCAAAAGAACCCCCTAGCAAACTTCTTACACACCCTGGGCAAGACATGTCTTAGTCACTTTACCATCGTTGCTGGAGTTCATTGAGCAGCTGTGTCCATACATACATACATACATTTGGCATGGTAACCTTCAACCTTATAAATTCTTGTAAGAGAATCTCTGTGAAGATATAACTGAATTATGAGATCTATGGTGCTGCGTGATCAAGCATGGTATCACTATCAGACCTATCACTTTTTCAACCAGTGTGTGGGACCACATGTGCTACGTTCACATGTCAAAAAGGCAAGCAGGCAATGTGATAGAGAGGTGATGGCTGGGATGCGTGCCTGTGCCCCACAGCTAAAGGTAGAATCATAGAATCATAGAATCTCATAGAATAGTTTGGGTTGAAAGGGACCTTTAAAGGTCATCTAGTCCAGCCTCCCCTGCCATGAGCAGGGACATCTTCAACTAGATCAGGTTGCTCAGAGCCCCATCCAACCTGACCATGAATGTTTCCAGGGATGGGGCATCTACCACCTCTCTGGGCAACCTGTTCCAGTATTTCACCACCCTTATTGTAAAGCATTTCCTCCTTGTATCTAGTCTAAATCTTCCCTCTTTTAGTTTAAAGCCATTACCCCTTGTCCTATTGCAAGAGGCCCTGCTAAAAAGTTGTGCACGTAGATGCACAAAACACCAACCTTTCATCACCTACTCCCTGCTCAATGGTTAATGGATCACAGATTGGGTCAACGACCTGGTCATTGCATGTCAGACCTCAGAGTGGGCTACAGGCATTGGTGTGGCACAGTAGAGTGAGATATAAAGCTAAGAGGAAGGTAGGTGTGAGCCATGGGTGATCTGCGGGTCGGGAAGGCATAGCCTCACCAGTCAGTGCTCATCCCACTGCCGTCACGGAGGGAGCAGGGCAGGTTGGAAAGGGGCAGCCAGGCACAGCCTGGAGCCCAGGTCATCAGGTAAGCCCATGGGTGATGAAGCAGGTCCGGGGTCAGGGTGGGAATATAGTTCATGGGTCAGGGTCAGTGCGTGCATCAGCAGGATCCACAGCCAAGTGTGCGATGCAGCTGCAGCGTAGACTGATTGGGACCCAAGGAGCCAGAGCCTGAGCTTAAAACCAGATCCTGGATGAATGGGAGGTGGGGAGGGACCTCACTGACAGCTCCCAGCTCTTTCCCTAAGACCACCAGCTGCGCCACAGGGCACTAGACTGGCCCTGAGCCCAGGCAGCCAAACCCCTAGAAGGGGTTGGGGGGGGTGCCCTCAGGGCCCTGACACAAGGTGAGACTGTCCTCACCCATTTCTGATAAACGGAAGGAGTATTGTCATGTTCTTGTATCACAAGTTACAGTTCTGGGGGTTCTCTTTGTAGGTCCCATCAATTCATAAGAGGAGCCATAGCTGGTCAGAGTACGTGTCCACTGAGAGCTGCTGCCTGCAGTGGCTTGTCACAGACGCACAAAAAACCAACCAAGAGCAGAGCAGGTACATAGCATCGCTTACTTGGGGTACTTTCATCAGCCTCCAGCAATCTGCAGGTCAAGGATTTCCTGCACCAGAAGCAGTGTCTTTAGGTGTAACAGCCCAGATGAATTTTTCGTGCATGAATTTGTCTAATTCCTCTAAGAGCCCATATAAACTGCTGGCACCCACAGCATCCTGTAGCAATGAGCTCCCCTTCTTAGCTTTCTTCCGTCTGTTGAATTCCTTTATGAATCACTCTAAAAAGCAAATAACTATATATATATATATATATATATATATATATATGTAGCTGAATTGCTGCTGAATTCTTGGGGGTAACTGAGAACACACCTTGATCTAGTATAGCTATAGTATAGTTGCTTTGAATGATTTGATACTACCGTGTTCACACGCAAATATAAAATTTCAGGCTTAGACATACTAGTAAAGGGACTCTTGGGAAGAAATGATACAATGTGTTTGGGTTTTGTAAAACCTGGCAGCCAAAATGTTTTGGCAGATTAAAAAGGAAAGTAAAGGGCTTGTTAGTAAAATTTTATGGCACAGAGATACCTCCAGAGACTAAACAAGCAGAGCAATCATAGTGTCAGTGCCATTTATCACCGAGAGAAGACTGCGCATTCCCACTGTAACCTTGCGTTTCTACGCAGAAGGCCTTGTCTTGGCTTTCTCCCTGTTATGATCAATATGATACACCGAATATGCACAAATGCTGTTTCCAGACTCAATTGAGTTTTCATGATAGAGAAAGAGTACAGAATTTGTTAGTCAAAAAAGAAAATTACCATACAAATACTGTATTTGGGTTATTCAGTGCAGTATATAACTGGGAAATCATAGAATCACCAAATGGTTTAGGTTGGAAGGGACCTCAAAGATCATTTAGTTCCAACCCCCCCTGCCATGGGCAGGGACACCTCCCACTAGACCAGGCTGCTCAAAGTCCCATCCAGCCTGACCTTGGACACTACCAGGGATGGGACATCCACAACTTCCCTGGGCAACTTGTTCCAGTGCTTCACCACCCTCATAGTGAAAAATTTCTTCCTAATATCTAATCTAAATCTCCCCTCTTCCAATTTGAAGCCATTACCCCTCATCCTATCACTACATGCCCTTGTAAAATGTCCCTCTCCAGCTTTCTCATAGGCCCCCTTCAGATACTGGAAGGCCGCTATAAGGTCTCCCTGGAGCCTTCTCTTCTCCAGGCTGAACAACTCCAACTCTCTCAGCCTGTCTCCATAGGAGAGGCGCTCCAGTCCTCTGCTTATCTTTGTGCCTGTCCTCTGGACTCGCTCCACCAGGTCCATGTCCTTCCTGTGCTGAGGGCTCCAGAGCTGGACGCCGTACTCCAGGTGGGGTCTCATGAGAGCGGAGTAGAGGGGGAGAATCACCTCCCTCAGCCTGCTGGCCATGCTTCTTTTGATGCAGCCCAGTGCCCACTATGGATTATGGAGAAAATTTGGGAAGTAATGTCACAGAACTGGGACAGATCAGGCCATCAGGAGAATGATATAATCCACTGCTGGTATCAAATGCAGGGACTTTTCCCATGTCTCTGCAATTGGAACGTGCATGCTGGGGCTTAGGATACTGTGCTGTTATACCTTTGTCATATTGCCTTTTGAAGTATAGGAAAACTTGCTGAATATTTTTTCTTGGCATTACATGCATTCGATTGAAGGAGTGGTTTTCAAACACTGCTCTTGAGAGCTTGTTGCCAAAGCTAGCTGGGCATATATGCTGTAGAGCTCAGCTTATGGCGTCACATAGAGTGCACTTCCAGCCTATCTTGAGTTGCTCCAAGCAAATTCAGGATGTTGCTGCTCTCCAACAACAACTTGGAAAAGAAGATACCCACCTCCCCATGTGATGCAGAAAGCTGATGCCAGTGGTGCTCTGCTGGCTTTAAAACAGTGATGAAAAAGGAAGCCTCCATTTTCCTCATGCCTCCATTTCAGGGTTTTCTTTGCAAGAGTTATCTCAAGGGCTTCCTGTACACGGAACAATCAACTTACTGAATGCTCTTGAGCTGCTATGATTTTTGGATGGGAGAATAAAAAGTTACGTTTCATGCTCTCAGGAGATCATTTCAAGATAGGGCTTCTCGTGGAGTTAGTGGTGGTACTACTGAAGTTAACAGAGCATCTCACCTCTCTCTTCCCCCCATTTTTCTATTTAAAGCCCATCATCAGCACACGGGTCATTCAATCACCATATAGATGCTTACAGTGCATGCATAAGACATAATACTCCATTTGGTTTTCCACAGCATCTCATGAAATAATGTCATGCCGTTACCCCGTGATTTACTGCTGTTCCCTTTTTCTTCTCATATCTCTCCATTCCAGAGCGCAGGAAGCTAACCTCCTGCTCTGTTGTCTCAATGCAATTTCCCTTATCGCCTCATGGGAGCTAACTCCCTATCTTCTTCGTAAGTCTTTGATTCCACTTTAAATAACAATCTTCAGACTGACTTTACAAAAAGTGCACTGTACTCCCTGCTGTCAATATATGTTATATTTTGTAAATAAATGAATTATGACACACTTAAGAAAAAATTACTAACAGTGCAAGAAAATAACATTTGCCCAAACTTCCATTAACCACCTGGGAAGCCTGCATATAGGAAACATCTGCATTTATTTTTACTATATCAGGATTTGATTCAACAGTACTGGGTTATTTCATTGATTAAATGGGTGCACAGTTTGCCTGTTAATGGAAACAAAATAAATATACTGTGTGAGAAAGAAGAAGGTTGTGGGGATAAAACCAAATGCTTTTGGTGAAAAGGAAAGCAGTCTCTATATCCATTTTCATGTCTCGGTTAGAGTATTTGTGCATACTTTACCCAACGCATTTGCAAGGAGTTCTCTTCTCACAAGACATGAAGCTCAGGCAGCTGGAAATACAGGCCAAATCTCACCTAAGGGTAAGAGGTACTTTAAGTCGCAGTACCTAGTCAGTCTCGTCACGACGAAGTGAACATTAGTATTCTATAAAATGGATTTTACCACCAGTGATTCATTGCATATTCATGATAGAATAGCCATATATAAAAACCTTTTCTGCCCGCTGGCCTGGATTCTAACTTTTAACTGTTAAAGGTTTGGTAACTGATCTGTTTGAGCATTTCATACATATGGTGTAGGACACAGACAGAACAGACACGTTTGTCTCCCAGACATGCCACCTGGACTCTCACTCTTCTGGTTGCCTCCCCATCTTCCTGGTGAATAACCACTCGGAAACCACAAAATGGTTACACTGACTAGCTGGGATATTAAACAAACCTGCAGTGCTCTAAGGATCTAATAAGTAGTTGCAAGTTGCCTCTGTTATTAAACATTTAAAACAAATCATTACAAAAGTCTAGTATTAAAGTACAGGATGTGCTTGCTTCCATCTTTCAGCCACTTGCCATCCACTGCAAAATTACCTCATGTATTTTGGCCAGAGATGAGCATGTAGATACAGGCAGCATAGATGAAGCACAGTTATAAGAGGAGTGTTTACTGCACGCATTTTCCACTAAAAGTGTGAAAACCAAGCATTACCTCCATTCCTAGATTCAGCTGTGATCCTCTACCAAAAGCTGGAGGGGCACTAGAAGGCAAAACCAGCATTTTATAAGAGCACTGCATATGTTACATCTTGGCTGCAGATATAAAAGGCTCTAATGTCCACAGCTGATGTTACAGCTCCTAGGTATAACCACCATATTGAATTATAAAATAACATGAACGTTCAGACTGGACATGTCAGAGGGCACTTTCCAGTGAATTCGCTCTGATGTAAATCCAGAATACCTCCAATAAAGTAATGTCAAGCTTCTAAGGGTTTACACTGGGGTACTATAAGATGCCATTTATGAACATGGCCATAAATTCACAGGAAAACACTTGTCACTTGTGATACCACTTTCAAGGCCACAGAACACCGATATAAAAGTTCACTTACAATACTATCCTTTTTTCACTCAAAAGCATATGCATTTTCAGAACTCAAGCACTCCCTCAGTACCTTTTGAGTTCTAAAATAGCCACAATGAACAACAATCAGCAACACTCACGTGCATTTCCAGCCAAAGGACAATTCAACCATTTTACCCTAAATATCATTTACCCAATGGCACAATTGTCCCACTGAGTTACTTCTGTCAGGTAAACACAGCAAACAAAGACTGTCCTATAGATAGAGCAATGTGTCATGAATAAATATTGCCAAGAGCAATTTTGACAGAAACGAAAAACAGTAATTCCCAAGCACTAGAAAAATAACTTTCTACGTAAGTCATGGGCATACTGTTTTTACTGTCAGGGAAGTCACTCTGAAATTACATTCCTCCCTCTTCAGCATGAAATTCTGCTTGTACTGAAAATAATGGAAATGCCCTTATCAGTTTTACTGAGAGAAGCTTTTCAGCCCAGTCTTTTTAAAGCATTAGTCCAGAATAGCATTTACCGAGTAACTGTTTACAGCCTTCCTTCGGAGCTTGCAGCCAGGTGGGAAGTGCTTTGCCCTCACTGCTTCTGCAGCGCCCCAGCTTGTGAGTTGGAGTTTCCACCTGGAGAAGCTGAGCGATTGATATAAATTAGCAAATGACAAAATTCAGACCAGCATTAAAAAAAGTGGTCTCGCTTCCAGTGAAATGAGTTGTCTTCTCATTTCATATGAGATGGTGGGCTAAGGTCAGACCTCTTGGCACCCGTGTAACCACTCCTGAATTTTTCCAAGTCTTCTCAAACTCTCTGACCAATTTAAAGCATTAACCTTCCACTAGGCAACAGAAGGGACAGGTTGGACAAGCCAATTTTAGTATGCATCATGGCAAGTTCCCCTGAGAGCTTTATCAGCTGTTTATTAATGGTTGAGGAGAAGGTTGATAAAAACAGCTGTGCAGAAAGATTAAATGTATTTCCCATGCTGACATTCGTACTGACTCGGAGTTCACAAAAGCCTCATGAAATATTAGCTGTAAAGCAGTATCTATTTAGGCCGGTCTTCAAAGAGATTACACCTCATTTTGTCAATCAGGACCTTTCATCAGAAATAAAACAGGCAGAAGTAAATGAGAATTTATAGACAAATCCCTTGCCTCAAAATTTGCTGCTTTTACAAACATTACACACAGCTAACTACAAGAAAGGTCATGGGTAGGATGGAATTTGGATGAATGGGCTGCAGACAGCAGCAGTAAACATTTCTCTTTGCCCCTGGCAGCTTAACAGTGTGTGTAACAGGGCCAGAGGAATGGAGGGGAAGATCTCACATCCTCAGTCTTACTCCTCTGGAGTGAAGGGTGCAAGTTGGGCGCCAGGGAACACCTACTTGCAAATGCTTACGTATCAAAGAGTTGTAAAGAAAATGGATAGAAAGGACCTGTAGAAGTTACCTAGTTGAATGCTTCTCAACAGTTTTTCACCACTGGCTCATCAGATCTTAGATGGCACATTTACCAAATGATTTAAAACCCCATAATGTTACCGAAATATACAGCCAAATATAAGCGAACAAATGAATATAACAGCAAAAAACCTAAAGCATGAATGATACCATTTCAGCCCATGTGTTGTTTAGTTATACGAGAAAACAATTATGACAAAACCAAGTAAGATATATCTTTCTTTCCTTAAAGTTTGGCTTGCACTTCAACTAAAAAAGGCTGAGAAACATTGACACTGATTATTGCCCCGTCCTAACTTTTGTATATGTTATTTCTCACAGCATTTGTTTGCTCTGTAACCAAAGACTTTCAGGGATGGAAATTAAACAGCTTCCATGAGGAACAATCTAGTGGGCGGTTGAGCTGACTGAGTAATCTGTTGGTCAAAACTTGGCCCCTGTGATTCCTTCATTGAGCAATTTCTTAAGAAAATGACGATAAAAATATAAAACCCATGTATAACCGATGTTCTTTCATTCTTTGCTGCAAAAAAAGCACTAATTTTCAGAGAGAATTAAACCAGGGATAATTAAAAACTAAACATAAAAGAATGAAATATTGAAAGTCATTAGCTCCTGAGACAATTTTAATGACCTTACTCACAACTGCCCTGAAAGTCATGCCCTGAAAGCAATGTTGTGGTACTAGGATATTAAATCAAATACCCAGGAACTAGCATTATATGATACTATGGCATTAGAAGATATTACGATACGAGCCTTTCACATTTGCAGATCCTTCTTTCCTCACAAGACCTGCAAGGCGGTTTGACAGTACTATTCTAGTCCCTATCTGTAGGTATTGGAATAAAATCACTGTTGCAGTTGCGAAGCTGGCCAAGCCTGTTCAGAAAAGGCTTGGCATGGGAGTGGGAATGATGCTGTACCTCAGGAATTAGGGATGACGTGCTCCTGTTGCTAGCACGTGAAAATGTGCAGCAAAGTGTTACAAAACCTGCCTTCTAGTCTTAAGCACAAGCCAAGGCATCCCATCTGGCACGCCAGGCCAACGCGGGCATCTGCGTGCTGCTGCGCAGGAGTTGCCAGGAAGTACAAATGAAGGTGTGGTACGTGGGAGGTAGGTGCTGCTGGTGAAAAAGCAATTTGCTATATGGTAATATTATCCCTGAACAGTCCAGTAAAAGTAGCGAAATGGTCATCTCTGGGAGGCAATATTGTGCTATAAAAACAAATCCCTTACTCTTCAGAGAATACAGCTCATCTTGCCTGGTTACCTGAGAAAGTCCATCACTCTTTTTGCTTAACTGTCAGAAATCAGCTGTGAAGTTCTTGGTTGCAGGTATCTGGGTTTGAATGTCTAGAGGCTGGGAAGGGGCGTGATCAGTGGAGATTCCTCCTTCTGGAATTGATTCTTCCTTCTGTCTAACACAGTCCTGGTGCTTTGACTGAAGCAGGCTGTGGAAGATAGATTATATCAGTATAGATTCCAAATATAAGTTTGTTGTGTGCACATGAATACGAATTAATAATACTTTAACATGCTTCAGGACTAGTGGAAGCAAAGATTTGTTACTCAAAGATTCTCTGTATGTAGGTAAGGACCAACTCTTACTTTTCCTTTTATATAAAAAAGGAAGATAATTTTCTGTCAGTTTAGCTTACTGGACATGAGATGGAAGATAATCAAATTGCTAGTAATTAAGGATGGTTAAGAGGAAAATTATTAGATATGAAAAACATTTTTTCAAATAATCCTCTGAAACACCCTTCAGTGCAAAGCTTCAAGACTGAATTAAACGTTGCTCTGCATTCTGTGTAACCTTAGTTTGTGAACCTCATTTAACAAAAAAGCCTTCTTAAGCAAAGAGGCTAATGTCCCCAGATGCTGATAAATTATATTGAAATTTCATAGAATCATAGAATTGCTGAGGTTGGAAGGGACCTGCAAGATCATCAGGTCCAACCATTAACCTACCCTGACAAAAACCACTTCTAAAGCATGTCCCTAAGTACCACATCTACCCTTTTTTTAAACACCTCCAGGGATGGTGAATCCACCACCTCCCTGGGCAGCCTATTCCAATGTTTAATAACCCTTTCAGTGAAAAAATGTTTCCTAATATCCAATCTAAACCTCCCCTGACATAACTTGAACCCGTTTCCTCTTGTCCTATTACTTGTCACTTGGGAGAAGAGGTCAGCCCCCATCTCTCTACAACCTCCTTTCAGGCAGTTGTAGAGAGTGATAAGGTCTCCCCTCAGCCTCCTCTTCTCCAGGCTAAACAACCCCAGCTCCCTCAGTCATTCCTCATAAGGTTTGTCCTCCAGAACCCTCACCAGCTTTGTAGCCCTTCTCTGGACACGCTCCAACACCTCAATTTCCTTCTTGTAGTGAGGGGCCCAAAACTGAACGCAGTACTCGAGGTGGGGCCTCACCCCAAGCATTTCCCTCAAGCATCAAATCACTTGTTTATCTGAAATTGTTCTTTGGCCACTTTCTGCATACAGGTAATCAAGCATATGATACAGTACAGATCTCAGCTTATTATTTTACCTAGTAACTCCAGAAATGAGCACTAAATTGGAAGGAATACTGTAGCGAGATTATCTAAAGTTATAGGTAAAGTGAAAAGAATTTCTATTTTCAAGACCATGCAGCTCCTAATGACCATTTTAAATTATTCCTTACTCCTCATGAGAAATGTCTGGCCTACAGAATTTTCATGTTAGCCTTGACACTGTGGGCTAATTAGATGTTAAGCATAACAGCTCAAACAGGAAAAAGCCTTCTTCAGCATTAATTCATGAGAGGATCGTTTGAAGAATTTGTACGGCAAACTGTTCTTGTGCACAGTGCTCAGAGGAAGCCAGAGAAACACCAACGTTGCGGGTAATTTCCAGCCAGGAAGAGAGCCCAGCATGCTGAAAATCAGGATTCTGCCAAACCTAAGTCTGCAATGGTCACACGTCTCTTTTAGAGAAACACCTGTACCAAAGAGCAATGCCTAGGGACCATGACCATTTTGCTGGGTTAGCTGAGAAAAGCAGTCGTCCCTGCCCCAGGAGATGCTGGTGTGGAGACGCTTCCCTGCCTGGTGCTCTGAAGAGCAACTACAAATTCCTTCTCAGAGCTGTTGCTTGGGGTTTATTTTTCTGTCAGAATTATGTTATTTGTATAAAATCGCTGGTATAGTACAAACCTTTTAACCAGTATAGTCTTAACCAGGACATCTCCATGGTTGCTAATTCAGCACAATTACACTTAATGACAGTGAAACTGCTTAACAGGGATATAGTCATTCAGTGACACGGGGAGTTAAGTATTAGCAAGCTCTTAAATCAGCGTGAAATGCCAAACTTCGCTTCCATCACAAACAAAGATTCCTGTAGTAATAAGGAAATAAATGCCAAAGAAAAATGAAAAGCTGTGAATAACCTCCTTACTGCTGTATTTTTACTTTGGTGGGTACTTTATGGCATGGCAAGTCTTTTCAGAAGCATTTTTGTCTCTCCTTATCAGGATAGCTGTTTAATTGAGTTGGCTGTCTACCAGTTCAGGGTTGCTTAGCTTTAGCTAATTCAGATTTGCTTAGCTTTAGCTAATCAGATGTGCAGGTGTGGTGTTCCTGCAGGTCTTTCAGTTGGAAAAACAAAGCTTATATGTTGAAGAGTATAGTTCAGAGCAATGAAGAAGATATGTTGCAGCTATTAGATGTTCCTTAGCGTACCAGACTGCTTTTCTTCCTTTTAAATTTTATATCACCATTACAACTGACTATTGGAAGAAATCTGTTCTCTTTACATTAGATGATTATATATTTATAAACTGGATGTTTAGATTAAGAAAAAGAAAATAAGAAACTAAGAAAGAAGTCCACAATAAATATGGGAAAAGTGTCCAAATCATTATTAAATTGCCTAGCAGCTAGGATGGCTGTTTTTCCAGTGATAGAGCACCAATCCAAATCACTCTATAGAGCAGGACACAAACACAATTTCCATTTATCCCTGCAGATTATCTTCATGCCACATTAAAAAAAAAAAAAAAAAAAAAAAAGAGAATAAGAATAAATTACTTCAAGAAAGGAATTAATGAACAGTTAACGAGTAGCTTTACTTTCAGCAGCCCACATGTAATTTCAAGTCCTAAAGCCAAACCTGGCTGTTCCTGTGGAGGTTTTTAGGGTGTGCAAGAACAGGATGGCCCTCATCTTTCCTGAAACACCTACGCCTGCCCCCGGGCCCTCAGGACCCTGGGTCTTGTACTGAAAGCGTGAGGCGAGAGGGTTTCTACTGCTATGGCCAAAGATGAAGAGGACGTAGTGCAATAAACCCCTCCCTGTGTCATTGTCGCCACCCTCCCCATGCTCACTACAGCTCCAAGTAAAAGGCATGAGGTCTGTGCCCTGAACACAAACCCTTTCCTGATGAGTTTTCTCCCTGCCCCAGCAACCCTCTGTATTCCCCACTTCTCCATTCTGAAAGCAGAGGGCTGTGCTGCACACTCCGCCTTGCATACTCTTTGTCAGTCCAGGACAACAAATAACAAAATGGAACCCATTAGTAGGTTTTTTTATGCAGAAAAAAAATTCATTAATAGCAAAGTTTCTAGTTTGTGAAGGTATATTTCAGATAACGAAAAGGACTGGGAGAAAGGGGTACATCGTCAAGACTTAGTTTTGTGCTTCTCAGACCACAGAGTTGTTCTTTTTTTTCACAGTAGATTTTTTGTTTTCCTCTATTTGGCCACTGAACTCCTCCAGTGAGAATACGGAATTTCCTTCATATACAGGGACATCCTGTCTTTTGGCATTTCATGGAGTAAACATGCAGGCCCAGCTCTGCATCACCCAGTGAGGCTCTTAAGGTACTACCGCCTTCATCAGATAATGGCCTGATATTGTTGGCTACATCAGACAAATAATTTTTTGAAGCATGTTGAGGCTCGAAAGTAACCAGCTTTAGCTACAAAGACAGATTTCTGTGTGTTACTCTCTTCAGAGGAGGAATAGGATTATTTTGTACTCAAGCTCTCCAGTCACTTAGGAGTTGGCTGTATGCTCTTTGCACCTGAGCCTTTCGTCTTTCTTCTCTTGTTTTGCCATGGCTTCTTTTAGGACCCATGCTGAGGCAGACTGCTCCTGTGAAGGAATTTACACCTTGGCACATCAGCTCCAGAAGCTGTAAAGGTGTAACACCACTGATGGAAATGTCTTACTTTCTAAAGTACACAGCAAACTGTATGCATTCCTGGAATAAAAAAGATTCCAGTCTTCTTGTAGTGATAGGCCAAGGGTCAACGGTTTTAAACTGAAAGAGGGGAGATTTAGATTGGGTATAAGGAAGACGTTTTTTACGATGAGAGTGGTGAGACACTGGAAAAAGTTGCCCAGAGAAGCTGTGGATGTCCCATCCTTGGAAGTGTCCAAGGCCAGGCTGGATGGGGCTTTGAGCAACCTGGTCTGGTGGGAGGTGTCCCTGCCCATGGCAGGGGGATTGGACTAGATGATCTTTGAGGTCCCTTCCAACCCAAACCATTCTATGATTCTATTGTTCTTGTTACTCAAATCGTATTTCAGAATACTTACAGTATGGAAATGCCCCAAAGAAGTAGAAAAACATGACTTTCCTGCCTAATGCAAAATTATGGAAACTTCATAGTAAAATACGAAGGCATATGTACAAAAGATCAGCATGGAATCTATACAGGATCTCCTGAATATTTTCTTCAGCTGAGTTTCTGAACTCCCTGCCAAGCTGCTAATCATGTGAAGAATCTCAAACAATGAACACAGTTCATGTTGTTTGCAGAAAGAAGTAGCGATTTATTATTTACAAGAAGATCTAGCAAATAAGTACTAGATGTCCACTCATGGGTAGTTTTGTCCATACTGTCAGGCTGCTGAGGGTATATACACCGGTTTTGTTCTTCAGTTTATCCTGGTTTGATTTCATTCATAACTGACAACTGCATTTGCCTTTTTATATTTGCAATAAAATACTGTGCAAACAAAATTTGGGAGTATACGTGCAGTAAATCCTGTATCAACACTGACTGGCTGCCAGATTTGGAATTGATTCACTGATTAGTTTGAGAGTGATTCATGTGAGTGCTTAATTTAAATCCCTGATTTAAAAACGTTTATAGGGAGAGAAATGACAGCATAAATAGCACTTCAAAGCACTACAACTGTTCCTTCCATGGATTCTGCTTTTTGCTCTGAAATGTGTGGGAAAGTTGTTGCTCAGGTACAACATGCCATAAGGTGATGATGTTCAGATGCCAAATTTTTCAGCCCTTCTTGCAATAAGAAATTATAGTTGCTAACAGATTTTCTAAGGAAAAAGTGGAAGAAAGCCCACTTTTTTACAACTGAGAGGAACACCAAGAGATGGCTGAATAGGGTACAAAAGTTAAATTTTTGATATACCCACAGCTGGAATTTCAGCGTGCTGTATGTACACTACTTCTAGGCAGGACATGACAAGTAAAATCACATTTTGGGTTCAGATAATAAAAGAAGTCCTTGTAGAGGGTCCAGTGGTTTGCTGGTTCAAGCGTTAACTAGACTAGAAGCTTCTCCCAGCACTGTCATGTCAGACCTGGTGCTTTCCCTCTCTATACACCTCTGCCCAATACACGTGGGAAACGCGTAGTCCAGGTCCAGCCATGGCCTTCCAGGCTGGTCTGCTGTTCTGCCTTGCAGTTCTCCAGGAGCGGTGCAGGAAGGATCCTGCATAATGAACACACTAATACCCAAATGTCAGGGCTAACACTGGAAAAGAAGGGGTTCTGGACATTGAGCTTTGTTTTGAAAGGCATTATGAAAAAAAAAAAAAGGAAGTCACAGCAGTAAAAAATGCTCTCTTGCATAGATTATGAAGGAAACAATCCTAGGAGATCAAATAAATTCAATTATTTCTTTTTATTAGGACACAGGTGCATGCTCCCCCTTAAACTGACTACATATCCTCTTGCATCTTTGAACTCATCCAATTCTGGTTGTTTGTCGTGGGACACTGTCTTCTGATCCTTCTAAGGCACTTCCTTTCTCAAAGTCAAAATCACAGCAGCATTTTAATAGATAAAATAAATTACTGGAAGCTCTCATGTCTTAATTTATGTACATATACAATCATTGTTTAGTTGACCCTTTCATCTGTTTAAATCTGCCTGGACATGCTGGAATGAGCCAGTTTTTAATGGAAAATGACAAATCCCCAACTGCATTACACTTTTTTTCCATTCTCCAGCTCCTTTGGGAAAGATTTCTAAGTTAAATCCAACATGCATGTGACACTGTCCACTAAGATCCAACATATTGTGTTGCCCAGACAGATTTCCCAGATATTTGGAAGGTATACAGTTCAGAACTGATGTTCTCCATGGCGAATTTATTTTTGTGAAGTACTTTTGCAGCTCATAGCAAATTCCATTCTATTTCTTGTGGGCACATGCAACGTGAATAACAGTACAAATTTTTTGTGCTGCTCTGCCTATACCTTCCTAGGTAGTAAAAGAAAATTGCCTCTTTTTCCTATTCAGTACTTCAGGCTACCAATAAAAGGGAAAAGTTGCAGTAACCACCCATCACGATTTAGAAGAGATTTTCATTGTTTCACAGAAGTCAGGCAAAACAGAGCTGACCTAAAGTGGTCAGCAGTGACCGGGATTATATTGAAATTAACAACTGAAGGGAGAAATCCTCCAGACCTCATCATTAGTCCATCCAAAGCAGCTCCACCTTGGTTTGGAGTGAGTTGAACCCTATGGAGTTGGTATGTAGAATCAGGGAGAATGGATTCTGGCCCTTTATTGCCTTCTGCCAAGGGAAAAAATTGATCATAATGTTAATACTTGACTAGTGGGCACATATAATAGTGTAATTTTGCTGGGCTTATTCACGGTTCTTCAAAACACAAAAAGCACAATTCTTGTTCCTGAAAAAAAAAAAAGAAAAAAGAAAGGAAAAGAGAAAAAAAAAAGAAATTGCTCTGCAAAAACTTTTTCTTCATCTTTTGAAATAAGCTCATGGCAATCTGTCTTCATTAAAACTGTAAGGGATCTGGCTTGGGTCCTGGAATAGACTCTGGTTCCTTTTAAAACAGGGAAATAGCTCCTAAATACATTGAGATGCTTTTTGGAATTTATGAAGCAGAACACAAATCTAAGAGCTGGCAACATTTAATGGTAATGAGGCAATTCTTACATGAGAGAGTTCATTACAGGATCAGCTCATGATGTTTCCCAGCAGCTGGAAAATGGAATCTTTTGCGAGCTGGGAATGAAAAATCCTGCTTTAAAATTATCTTGTGTATACCCCCATACACAATTAGTTTAAAATGGCAGCATAGCAGAATTCATCCTGCTGCTTCTAATGCAATGTGTTTTTTTTTTTCCTGAAGGAGGAAAATATGTTTTCCTCGTACAATGCTGCTGTGCCAGCTGAGCTGCAGCACATGGGGGAGAGTGGGCCCTGCCTGCGCTTTGCTCCTCTGCAAACCTTCTGAGATGATCAACCCTGCTCTTGGACGAGGCAGGAGCTGTCCTTGTATCCAAAAAGCACAAGGACAAGGATTGTGTCTGCCTCCATGGCGCAAAGCAGAGGTATTTCCTTACAAAGGCACGTTTCTTAATTACCTGCTGTCCTGCCCCAAGTGGTCCCCCCTACTGTATTTTTGCCATCAGTTGGCTTCACAGCGAAAGTATGGCCCAAAAGGAGCTCCAAGTCTCTTTCCAGTCTCATAGCTGGAGCGAGTTTTCCAGCACTGAGCCATGCAGATGCGATGCCTACCCCCCCAGCTCACTCTCACTGTTCTTTCACTACTCAGATTTTGACCAGGATGAGTCGCGATACGCTGTTTTTCAAAGTGTCTGTATTGGTCGGCCAGTGGATGCTACTACAGTAGAAAATCCAGTTGTTTACTTTCTCATTTTGCATTTTTTTTCCTGGTGGTCTGCAGTGTGCTAAACGATCCAGGGCTGCAAAAACAAACACCCCAAAATGTGCAAGTCCCATGGGAAATATTTTCCCTCTAGGTTGCTCTCTGCTCTCTTCAAAGTATTATTTTCCAAAGATGCTGAGGACTATTTCACTTCACTTGCTACCCGAATGCTGCCTCCAAGTTTAAAAGAGATGTAAATCAGTTAGTTAAAAGCAATGGAAGGACAACAAAACATCCCACTTGGCCTTTTTAAGACTGTAGAAGCCCAGAGGACATGTAGAATTGAACCTCTCTGTAGGCATCCCATCACTCCAAGTCAGCTGCAGTTTCTCACCAGTTACTGAGCTGCCTCCTGCAGTCGATGCTGGTGTAGAAGGGGCTGGTGGAGACCAGTCAATGCTGGTGTAGAAGGGGATGGTGGAGACTAAGGACAAAAGCTGATTCCCCCTCTTAAGTTGAGCACTCAGTTCCCCAGCCCGCTGAGGGAGCTGGCTGTCATCGCTATTTCCCTCCTCTCCGATTAGGCATTATGCAAGGCTCAAATATGCCTCAGGAGTGAGGCCACAGAAAACACAGCTGGGGAATCAGGAGGGGTGTGGGGAGAGAACAGAGAAGACCTGTAATCCACAGGGATTTTTAAAAGAAAGGCCTCTATGAGAAGGAGCTGCGGGTACTTCCTTGTGGAGGCTTGCAAACCTTACCATCAGCAGCCTTACTGATGTCAACAGATAGGCAGGCTGGGCACAAACAGCAATGTGAGTCAATGCCAGCAGTTATGCCCATACTCTTATTTGTTGTCTCAGAAAATAAATTATAGAGAACTACATATGCTTGGTAATAAGCAGTATTTTTTTTTTAAACAGGTGGATTGTGGGGGCAGAAGTCAAAGAAGCTTGAAAACTCCTCACTGGAAAGAGTGTTGAGGAATCGCAAAGTAAGATGTTAGACTGATGAACCAAGATATTTTTTTTTTTGCTTCAGACAGAAGATGTAAAAGAAAACACCAAAAAAAACCCAAACAACAAAAAAAAATCTGGCAGGAAAAGAAACAGGTATCCCAGCTGCAAAGAAGGCCAAACCATCAGCTACAAACAGATTGCTGAAGGAAGATACCCAAGTAAGCCAGCCAAGTATTTATTCTCATTTATACCAATGCTTGGCCCAAAGCCCCAAACACGTTAAAATATACTAGACGAACAGCAAAAGTATGAATGAAAAGGCAACTTCAGCTTCAGATTAATTTTATAGCAACTTAAAATTATTGCTGTCCTTCACAGAGCAACCACTAATGGCTTGAATTTCACAGACAAGTGAAGTAAGGAACAGTAGGCTCTGAATGGGACATGAGAGAGAGACAGAAAATATCCTCCAATAAACCAATACCAGCAGCTTTCCTGGTAATTTTTTTTTTTGTTATTGAGACGAAGAGGCTGCAATTCTTGTCCTACAACTCAACCAGGACATACAGGCTTGCAGCTAGTTTCTGGCTGATTTTTTGCCTCTCTCAACAAGAACTCAAACTAGCTGGTAGCAGCAATTTCTGTCCTGAAATCCAGTCTATAGCTCTATGAGCCTATCATGTTGTCATGGCTCAGTGAGACCAGAAGAGAATTTCACTGGTGTTTGCAAATAGAGTGATACGGCTGAAAGCCTGGGTATGCTTTTCTGTGCTGGAGAAAATATAATTTAACACTCTTGAACCCAATTTTCCTCTCATTATAGGCAACTGAAGACTTCCCTGTGAAATCGGTAGGCAGAAATCAGACCTCTTACTGTGAGCTGACAGACAAATAATAATCTGCTACATAGGAGAATGTCATTTACCCTGCATGTTAAATAAGTGATTTTTTAAGAGCTCTATAATATCAGGGATTCTTTAAAAATATAGGACTGGCGTATTAAGATGCATAAATGACAATGCATCAATATGAAAAAAGCCAAGAGCTCAGAAAAGTAGCAAAATCTTTTGGCAAACACCCTCCCACTCCTGGATGCATTAGGGATGCTTTTCTTGAAGCAACAGAGAGAATAGAGCAAAGGAGAAAAGCTTGAAAATGGGGGAAGGGAAGCACGAGAAAGAAGTTCTCCAGAGATGAATCTCCTATTATTTTTAAGACCCCTTTATTATCGCCACCTTAATTATAACTGGATTTGCTGGAGAGGATTCTGTTGAGCATTGTAGCACTCGGCCTCACTCTTTCTTACTCTCTTGCTGTACCCAGAAATGGCAGCGATGTTGCAATCCTTGAAGTACGTGCTCATAAAAGCAAAAACCCACAGGGAAGCCCGGTGCGTTTCTTTCCCCGGGCTTTGTGTGTAAGGAGTGAAACCGTGGTTAATTACCTGCCTCCAGCCACTCCTTAAAAGCTGAAGAAATTTTCTTTGTATTTGTATGGCTACAGTAGCCATGGCAGCTGCTCATTTATTAGTTGCAGCATGCATTAAAGCAGGCTGGGTAGCTAGACTGTGTGGAAGGTGAAGATGCGTGCACATCTCTATTTAAAAAAAAAATAGCCAACAATGTGTTTACTGAGAGCAGGTAATGGAGATGCTAATCAAAACCAGAAACTGCCTTGTATTTTGCCATAAAGCAAGAATGACTAACAACCTAATATGGCACTGATGTACGTAATTATGTATCTGACATGGCTAACTATCCCAGGCATCTGATAATACATCATTCACTAAAGATGGGCCCGAACCAACCGTTTTCCTCTCAAATTTGAATGGCCAAAATCTTGGACAATATTAGATGTTGTATTCAGGCTGGGATTTAGGGCTAAACATAATCACTGGCTCCAGTGAGACAGAAGACTCTAGGAGTGGATTTCCCTGGTATTTAGTGTTGGGGTGAGGAAGAGTAAGAGTGGAGGAGAAAGGGCACTGTGTGATAGCACGGCATAAACATTACTGCTGCTGACTCTGCCGGCAAGCTGTTATTGACAGAACAAGATGCAACCGGTTTTCATACTGTATGTCCACGAGGGGAGATCATGAGGATTCTGTTCTCGCTCTTTTCTCATGGGGACAAACCCTGGGTCAAAGTGGTTGCTCTCACACATGGGTCTTCAGGGCAACTGTCATATTCACTTATGGGACTGGCCATAACTATTTCTCTGCCCTCTTCCCTTACATTCCCATAACTAACACCGCTGGCCAACCAGATGTTCCCCGCCCTGCATCACCTCCCCAGATGTTGCCATTCCAATTCTTCTGCCAGTCACGCGCCAGGCAGGCTGACTGCTTCACAACAGAGTTATCTTGCTAGGCTTTCTCCGAACTGTACCTCTTCTCAAAGAGCTCACCCTCTTATCATCATCTCCCTTGCAAGGGAGGAACCGCTTTTAATTTGATCCAGATTTCACAGCAACCAGGCCCTGCTTGCTGTTCTTGGCTTGGAAATTTTATGTTCAACCCCAGTTCGGCGCTACCTTTTGCCTTGAAGATGCCACCAAAGGATAGTTTGTTAAGCACATGCGTTTTACAACGTAATGGGAGTGCTGCCACCCCGCGGTGGCTGAACCTGCATCACGTCTTACTAAGATCAGCTCATTTAGCAGCGGGCTGGGGATTTTATCGAAGGACACACTAAATACGTCAAATACGTCTTCAAGGAGGCATTGTCTAAGAGCACCGGTTTGGTTTTGTATCCAGGATTTCTAAGGAAAACTAAATAGTCATAGTCTTTAAAATAAAATAAAGTAAAATAAAGAGTATGAGGTGTTTGGCTGGTATTGGAGCTGACTTAGGCCACGAAAAAATGGCCATTACCTGACTTGTGGCTAGTACAGAAGAGGCATTTCTCATTCTTGTGCAGAGGAATTAAATGTAGGAAGGGGGGAAAATTACATAGGTTAGTCCTTGGGGTTAAAGAGTTACCAAACTTTCACTTGAAGCTCAAAACAGGCTGAAATTTCTCCCTTTGAATTTCCATATTTCTGTAAAACAAAAAGAAAAACATTCTTCCTGCTGTACTCTCGCTGCAAGGGGGTGGTTGGTAAGCACTATCAACAGCTTACAAGTATGTTTAGGGTATAATAAAGCTTGGTTTTACAATTTCCTGCTTTCTTTTTTTAATCCCTAAAGTTAAAAGTAGCTGCAGATGCAGAAGAGAATTGCAGTAGTACAACCTAGCAGCGGGAATGTATGCTAGTACAATTTAACTTATTATGTGGCTTGTAGAGATTTATATCAGAAATACTTAACCTGGCCTGAATGAAACATTAACAGAAAAGTGCGTATGAAAGTATCACACACATCTTGATGCTTCCAAGTATGTGGTGTAGGAGTGCAAACACAATGGTGTGGGAGAGGCATCTATAACACAACATGTTAGTGACTGAAACCAACTTTGTTTAAAAAAAAAATCGCTTTCCTCTTCCATATGGTCTCTTGCTGAGTTTTGTGAAATTAATTTTGTACATGCTGCTTTGGTAGAAGCATCGAGGAAGAAGTGATTCTCATTCCAAAACAATTAGCACACGACTAAGGAACAAATCTGTCAGTATGTCAGATTGGAGGCTAAACTTCAGGCAGTTCTCCTAGTTTAGGTTCTTTTACAGAAAGTATTCTATAAACTGTTTCTCTCACCCATTTAGGTCCCTGGGATCACTGCCATATCGCATGCAGTGAAGCCACGCTAAATCAGCAGGATAGACGGTCCGAAGCTTTAATAGAGCAGAATGGTGCTGCAGAAGGTTTTAAAATGTTTACACATACTAATCCAGGGTGAGATGCACAAATCTTGAATCCCTTTACAAATTAGTAATGAAAAAAGCACCATTCAGATAAAGTCAACTGATATATTAATGAACTTTTTTAAAGTGAAAAAATATCCAAAACACTGACATAAAGAATCATTTGAATGAAAACCTCCCAGGCCCTTTTCTGTAGAGCACAGGGATTTGAGTTTCAAAAGCTTTGAAGCATTCAAAGATGCTTTAGAGTGGAGATTCATTAATTTTTTTTTTTTCTTTCAAAGCAGTTTTGGTTTCAGACAACATGAATACCTCCATAAGCCCCAGAATTAGTGAAATGGGGTTTCCTACAGAGTTGTCTCTCCTGGTCAATCATCTCTGGTGTCCAACAAGAGCTCATGCTTCCTTGAAGTTCTTCCCACAGCTCAGACATGGAAAAGATCCGTCTGCCCTGCGGATTCTCTGTCAGCAAAAATCTGGGAAGTCTGAGCAGATGCCCAGGCAGGACACCTACAGAGGGTGTTTTTGTCTTCCTCCCCCATTTTAAGAAATTTGATTTTTAGAAACTGCATCTCTTTCAGCTTTGGCAGAAATCAGCTAGTAGGTTAAAGAATTGGAAGGGACACACACACAATTCACCCCAAAACACAAACAATCTAGCTGAGTGTGATTAGTTTGAGCCTTTTATCTCCAGGAGGGTGGGCTAACAGGCACTGCATTAGGCATTCTTGGTCAGTTCTATGCTCCACAACAATGAAGACTGTAAGCTTGCCAAGCAACAGCCCCACTGGTTTTTTCAGTATCTTTTCCTTCATTGCCTAATCTTGCACTAGCACTTTTTGTGGTTCACAGACATAATTCTTCCCACTGTTACAGCCAACCTGCTATTTTTAAAGAGTGTGCATGTTGACCTCTTCCCACTCATTTCTACGTGTGGGGCAAATTCTTCGTACTGGGGCAGGAGGTCCATAGGAGACAGCACTGAGCACAATGAGTTTCTAGGATATTTCCAATCCTCATCCACGATTTAAATGAGATTACTGGTACCATGATGATTTTGCTCTTCTGTATCTAAGCTCCGCTCTGCAGAAGCAGCAGAGTAGTGACATTTTCAAGACACGATGAAAGGCAAAACAGTTTGCACAGGTACCCATGGATGTTTTCTTTAGAACGAAATCAGATTTGGGCAAGAGGGGAAAACAATGGCAATGTATTTGGCAGCCTATTTAATTTCCATTAACTTCAGCATGGTCAACAGCCACCACTAAGTGCCTCTTTTTACTTTGTGCATACATCTGAATAAATGCGCACCAAAGATGCAACACTGAAATTATAGGTTTTTCCCTTCTATTAGTTTTCAATTTGGAGAAGCAGCCAAATAGTATATAACTTAGGAATGGGAGGAATGATAGGAGGAGAGCATACACACAAGCCCCAAATGCATCCTCTCCATTTGTTGTGGCCAGTTTAGCCTAACTCCAGTTACAGTGGATGAAAATGTGTCACTGTTTTTACCTCAGCACCTCTGCCCGCTCCTGCTGTGTGCCTGGCAGTACTGCAGAGGGCTCTCACCGTAAGACAAGTGGTTGAAAACTGGCTTGAACTGCGACTGTAGCCCAGCGCCACGGTGTGCACAGACAACAGGTCTCAGCTAGGAGACAGTAACGAACAGCTTAGCTGGCAGCAAAGTCTGCCTGCAGGAGTTACAAAAAGCCCGCAGCATTAAAAAGCCCTACCCTTGTTATCGTTTGAGAAACCCATAACAATTTACTGTTCTTTAGACAATTATTCTATCGCCTGATGACCCCTCCCCACCTGGTAAGGGGAATCAGGAAAACAAGGGAACACAAAGGTTGAAATATAAATAGATTTAATAGGATAAGACTAAATAATTAACAGTAATACTAAAGGACCAGTATTGATCCCAATACCAATATAAAATATACAAGGATTACACTCAGCCAATTCTATCAGCAGGAAGCTGTGCACTCCCAGCAGCGGACAGCAAATGCCGGACCCTGCGAGCGCGACGGCTTCAGGAGGAAGGGAAGGGTTCAGGGGTCCGGCACCGGGGCAAGGAGTTCTCTGGACCACCGCCATCAAGGGAGAGAGAGCGACTACGCAGCAAACTTTCTAATTTATATTGAATGTGACATTCATGGTATGAAATAACCCTGTTGGCCAGCTTGGGTCAAGTGCCTGGGTCTCACTTCTCCACATCCCTGCACCTGGCAAGGATCAAAAATACTGAGACCTTGAATCCCACGTAGCCTAGCTGGCTATAAAGTAAATATTTTCATGAATTCAGACACCAGAGTCTTCTAAAAGCGCAGTATTCCCAAGCATTAGAAGAGAAATTAGTCCTGTGTTGGTCAAACCAGGACAACCCTCTATTGAAAACTGAACATTACCTCCTGTGAGCAAAGGGAGGAGAGCACAGCTAAGCAGCAGGGGCTGACAGATGCTCCTCTCCATCCAAACCTGAAGCCTGACCATGCAGTCTCTGGCATCCCTTCACAACTGAGATGGGTGCTCAGTCATGGAGGAAACATAAGCACTCACACTCCGGTTTGGGGGTTGTTGCAGGCTCTTACGTTGTTAGCAGCAATGTCTCCTGTTCACGGCATGAGAGGCGCATCACCAGGGTGGGCTGGCCTTCTTCTGACCAAACCCTGACAGTTTCGAAACCTTAACTAGGGGCTGCTGTGGCTGCAGTCATAGTTCAATAATTTGATCAGGAATTAAGTTGCAGGTTCTGTTCCTCATTGAACACACAGCCAGAGCTGTGTGTTATTTAATCATTATTTAATTCAATAATTAAAGTAGTTGTCATGGGATTTATGCTTACTAAACAGCCTCAGATACTTTCTTCTGAACTTGTACTCCATCTGATTCAACTGAGAAAATATTTCTGCTTTAAATCCATTAATTTTTTCCATTAGAGAGAGCAACCCCTATACAATTGTTTTGCAGACGAGTCAATGGAGATTTTCTGATTACCCACTTACTGACTTACAAGACAATCAATGGCCAACTTAGCCATAGATTTTCAGCAGCCACTTAGTTTTCTCCCCACACAGCTCTCTCCACCCCCTAAAAGGAGGGGATGGAGTTTTATGGGATTAGGAGTGATTAGAACAGGGTACCAATAGCTTACTGTCTGTTTCAAACTCAAGAAGGGAGAGCAGGAGTCACGGCCCCCCATTCCCTTCTCTACCCGCTGTGACAGGAGCTAAACAGTGTGGGTCGAGAGCCTCAGTGTTACAGCATGAAGCCAACCTCCCAAGTCACAAGCAGAGCAGAAAATTGACTCTATTTTCCTTCTCTTCCAGATGAAAGCATGCTGAACCTCCAGGTGTCGACTGCTGATGGGAGAGTCCTGCTGGCAGCAAGCCCTCGCTGGCACAACCCGAACCACTTTGGAGACAACGTGATTAAGTAACCTCATGCATCGCTGGTAGAAATCATGGATTTGGGTAAGTTTTGATCATACAGGCACTGGTGTAGGGGACCAAACATCACTTCTTTAGTAATGTGTTACAGGTAGCAAAGAAACAACATGGCAAAGGCAAAAAGCAAAGGGAAGGGTGAGCAAACTCTGCCCTGGCCTTCTCCTTGCTCTTCAAGCACTTTCAGATCAAACAATAAGAAAGGCCCCCTTTTTGTTTCACTCTGAGTTTGCTATGAAAAGCCTTTTTCTCATATTCAAGATACATGAAACCCTGCGAGGACAGACCTAGTTGTGAAGTCATCTAAAAAAAACCTTCTCCCCACAGGCGTGTAATGCCAAGCATCAGGAGAAGGAACTATTCCCCTGTTTATTCAGCTGAGAGAAGGTTCTGCCTGATGCATGAAGCCCCTTCTACCAACATATCCCATCTCCTCCCCACACCATCTGATCCACACAGCTTGCGCTGCATCAGTACCAAGCGCACAGAAGTAGATATGCTGTAGCCCCCTCATCTCTTCCTTCACATTGCTAAACAAATAGGCAAAAATAATTAAAACACATCACTGTTACTACCGTTGTATCCTCTTCCCACTACAAAGCACAAAACAAGAACAGCACAGATACAGGTTGGGCGGAGAATGGATTGAGAGCAGCCCTGAGGAGAAGGACTTCGGGGTGCTGGTGGACGAGAAGCTCAACACAAGCCAGCAATGTGCACTCGCAGCCCAGAAAGCCAACCGCATCCTGGGCTGCATCAAAAGAAGCGTGACCAGCAGGTTGAGGGAGGTGATTCTGCCCCTCTACTCTGCTCTCATGAGACCCCACCTGGAGTACTGCGTCCAGCTCTGGAGTCCTCAGCACAAGGACATGGACCTGTTGGAGCGGATCCAGAGGAGGGCCATGAAGATGATCAGAGGGCTGGAGCACCTCTCCTATGACGATAGGCTGAGAGAGTTGTGGGTGTTCAGCCTGGAGAAGACTCCAGGGCGACCTTAGAGCAGCCTTGCAATACCTGAAGGGGGCCTACAGGAGAGATGGGGAGGGGCTCATTGTCAGGGACTGTAGCAATAAGGAAGAGTTTTAAACTGAAAGAGGGTAGATTTAGATATTATGAAAAAGTTCTTTACAGTGAGGGTGGTGAGGCACTGGAACAGGTTGCCCAGGGAAGCTGTGGATGCCCCATCCCTGGAAGTGTCCAAGGCCAGGCTGGATGGGGCTTTGAGCAGCCTGGTCTAGCGGGAGGTGTCCCTGCCCAGGGCAGGGGGGTTGGAACTCGATGATCTTTAAGGTCCCTTCCAACCCGAACCATTCCGATCCTGTAAGAAACCCCTCCAGGGAAAATACCCAGCTAAAAAAAGTTCACCAGAAGCTGACCAGCCCAGATCACGCTAAAAGCCGAAATTATGTCGCCGAGGCAGACCGACATTAGTCTCAAACGCTTTCCTTTACAAGCTGCGGGGGAACAGCCTGGCAGCCTCCTAGGCCTCCCGGCCCTGCGGCGGCCGGCGCCGGGGCGGGCTGGCGGGGCAGGATGTGAGCTCAGGGCGCCGCCCCTTTCCCCGCCCGCCTTATGGTGCCGGTTCCGCCGCCCTGAGTCCCCGCCTCGCTCCATCCCGCCGCCGGGGCTCAGGGGGCCGTGGTTCCCGGCTCTGCCTCGGGCCGGGCGGGCCTCGCCGGTGAGTGCTGCGGAGCGGAGCGGGGGCGGGGGGAGGCAACCCGCCGCGGCGGCGGCGCCCCGTTGCCCCGGCGGCGGGGCCTGGGGAAGGGCGGGAGCGGTGGCGGGGCCCGCTCGGGGCTGGGCCCCAGGGGGAGCGGAGCGAAGCCGCGGCCGGTGTGAAACCCACCTTGCGTTGTTCGTTTGTGTTCGTCAGGCTGAGGCGGGAGAGCCCCGGCGCGGCGGCGGGCGGGAGGAGGCGGCGCCGCCGCCATGGGGAACCAGCTGGCTGGCATCGCCCCCTCGCAGATCCTCTCGGTGGACAGCTACTTCTCCGACATCCACGACTTCGAGTACGACAAGAGCCTGGGGAGCACCCGCTTCTTCAAGGTCGCCCGGGCCAAGCACCGGGAGGGGCTGGTGGTCGTGAAGGTGTTCGCCATTCAGGATCCCACCTTGCCCCTCACCAGCTACAAGCAGGAGCTGGAGGAGCTGAAGATAAGGTTACACTCGGCCCAGAACTGCCTCCCCTTCCAGAAGGCCACCCTCTCCGAGAAGGCTGCCATGCTTTTCAGGCAGTATGTGCGGGACAACCTTTACGATCGGATTAGTACCAGGCCGTTCCTGAACAACATTGAAAAAAGGTGGATCGCTTTCCAGATCCTCACCGCGGTGGACCAGGCGCACAAATCTGGGGTCCGTCATGGGGACATTAAAACGGAGAACATCATGGTGACCAGCTGGAACTGGGTTCTTCTAACCGACTTCGCCAGTTTTAAACCAACCTATCTTCCTGAAGACAATCCCGCTGACTTCAACTATTTCTTTGACACCTCACGGAGGAGAACGTGTTACATTGCTCCCGAGCGCTTTGTCGATGGCAGTATGTTTGCTACGGAGTTGGAAAACATGCGGGACCCTTCGACTCCTTTGGTAGACTTGGCAAATAGCAATCAGCGAACAAGAGGGGAGTTAAAACGTGCAATGGATATCTTTTCTGCAGGTACTTGGAGCCATCAGCAGAGACCAGTTTGTTTATGATTGTGTGAGACGGGTACAGAAATCTTATTTGGGTTTTTTTGTTGTTCTTTTTTTTTTTTTTTACAGTAGGCTTAGAGAACAGCATGTGGAAAATCTTGCTTATTTTAAGCCTAAGACCAAACCCCAAATGTTTTCATTCACAGAAAAAGTGCAGACACAATACAGTAAGCTACATAAATTAAGCACATCACCGCGTTATCTGAGGAGGGAAATCGCAAACGGTTCTGTTACGGCTCAACTCTGCCCTGGGAAAGAGATTGTTCTGCAAGCCACAGACCATCATCTTCTCATGGCTGAGGTTCAGGTGACACACAGCATATACCTCATGGGACCCAAAGGGAGGAACCAGTCAGTGGTTCACCTAAGGTCCAGCTGTGTGGGGACTGAGCCATCTTTCAGGGCAATTTGGCAATATTAGCTTTAGAAGTCCCTTCTTACTTCGTTTTCCCCACGGGCAGGAAGTTGGATAACTAAGTAAGCTCCTGTCATAGTCCCATGTACAACTACTTGGTAGAGTCCGTGGGAACCTGTCTTGAGTCTCGGGCTTGGCTTGTGTCTTGAGCAGTTTGAAAGCCATGTTTGGCCTTTTTTTTTTTTTTTTTCTTCCTTAAAGTGACTGAAAATCTGAATTTAAAGATAATGGTTACTTAATTTTACAAGCTGCTCTTATGGCCGAAAGTCCAGAGCGCTCCACTGATAAAGCAAGATGCTGACCCTTGGGAGTAAACTGCAGGAGCGGGACCTTTGAAGGGAATGTGTCATGTACACAACAGGGGGGGGCTGTGCTTGGCAATCGTTATTTCTCACTGTGCTTATGAGCTCGTGTGAGTGAATATATGCTGTGTCCCAGCATCACTGTGGAAGTAGAGGTTATTTATTTACCTTCTGTAAAAGGGCTGCTTAGTTTTGACCTACTGCCCGATCCATGCTGACTTAGTGGCACTCTTCTTCCGCGTGACAGTGCTGTGGGTTCCTTTTCTGGTGGTGTATTTTCCAGCTGGCAGGTGGCTGAAGTCACCGCCTCATGTTTCCTAATTGCAAACTCCTCTGCTGTTGTCATGTTTGAAATAAAGTGCTGGGAGATATTTCAGGGAACAAGTGTAAAAGCCAGTTTTTGGAGCTTGAGATGCTATCTCCCCAAGTTAATTTGGCAACTAGTTTGCCTTATTTAATCAGGCTAAGAGTTGCGTAGGGTTTGTTCTTGTCTGCCTATAGAAAGCAAAGTTAAAGTATCTATTTATAATCCTGTGACATCTTTGACTTTTGTTGTTGTTTTTGTTCCCCAGGCTGTGTAATCGCAGAGCTCTTCACAGAAGGCGTACCCTTGTTTGATTTATCTCAGCTTTTGGCTTACAGAAATGGCCTCTTTTCCCCTGATCAGGTCCTGAACAAAATTGAAGACCGCAGTATCAGAGAACTGGTAAGGATGGACTACAGCATTAGAACCATTTGTGTGGTCTGTTTGTGGTTTATTTCACATACTTTGGTGGCAGACTGCTTATTGTTTGGGTTGGTTTGTTGGGTTTTTTTGTGTTTTTTTTGTATTACAAATGTCTAAACCTTTAATCTTTCTCTCCCGCTCCCTCCTACTTCTGCCTTTCTCAAGGTCACTCAGATGGTCCATCGCGAGCCAGATAAACGTTTAGCAGCTGAAGATTATTTGAAACAGCAACGTAACAATGCATTTCCTGAAATATTTTACACTTTCCTTCAGCCTTACATGGCCCAGTTTGCCAAGGAAACGTTTGTATCGGCAGATGAGCGTATATTGGTCATACGTAAAGATCTGGACAACATCATTCACAATCTCTGTGGGCATGACCGCACAGAGAAAGCCGAGGGAGAGACAAAAGAGAATGGGCTGGTTATTCTAGTGTCTGTGATAACTTCCTGTTTACAGACTCTCAAATACTGTGATTCAAAACTGGCAGCTTTGGAACTGATTCTTCATTTAGCACCAAGATTAAGTGTAGAGATTCTTCTGGATCGTATTACTCCTTATCTGTTACATTTCAGCAATGACTCTGTGCCCAGGGTGAGGGCAGAATCTGTGAGGACACTAACAAAAGTTCTTGCTCTCGTCAAAGAGGTGCCACGCAATGACATTAACATTTACCCAGAGTACATTCTGCCAGGCATTGCGCACTTGGCCCAGGACGAAGCCACCATCGTCAGACTTGCATATGCTGGTAAGAGGAAATCCAGTCAAAACTCCAAATCTTGGGCTTTTCTGTATTTCCTTAACTGTCTTCTCCTCTGCTCAAAATCATCACATAGCTTGCTGTTTCTATTTCAGTAAATCTCCCCAGTCTCAGAAATGTCTGCAGGTAAAGACACCTGTATTCACTTAAGCTAACTGATGCAGGTGGTGGCAGCAACTTAATAATTAATGAGTTGACTTATACTAACAGATGAGTTTCCAGTGTAGGTATGTACCCAAAGTAAATAATTACATTTTAAATTGTTGACAAAATATGTTTGCTCTCTGCTAGATGAATTAACTTCTTTAAAAATTAACATTAATTTGTCTCTGTAGTTCTGCACGTAAAAGCAGCTTGCAGAATTCGGCTGTGTGCATTGGGCTGGGGCCTGGACGTAGCACACAGCAGGTCTGCCCACAGCTAAGGGAAGGCGTCAGAGATTAGAGCTTTGTGCCCGGGGAAGCAGACCTGAGTTTATTCCCTGGATAAGCAAGAGCGTAACAAAGAAAACCGCTTGTCCAAGCGGTCTTTGTACACCTAAGTATGTGAACAGGGCTTTCTGAGCTTGCCCACCCTTTGCTGCTTTTATTAATTTATCTTAATTGACACTTCATTAGGTCAGACTGTTTGCTTAGAGTGTCCTGATTGAACCGAATAGATACGAAACTAACTTAAAGCACTAGTATGTTGCTATGCTTCAGTTATTTTCCCACACAATGAAATTTGATATTCAGGGCCTGAAACTACATTATTTACTGTGCAATAGACTGGATTATACCATAGCAGATGTTTTCTTCTTACGTTACTCAGATATGAGTTCTGGCTGGTTCAGGAAGAAGCTTTGTAGTCATGCCCATATTTGCTATTTACCATGGACCCTTATTTTCTACGATTAGCATATTTTTAAGTGTGTTGGTTTGGTTGTTTTTTTTTTTTAAAGTTATAAATGCAGAATTCGTATGACAATGTCCTGGGTGATGTTTTTCTTTTGTTTACTAAGTAAGCTGATAAAACTAATTATTGAAGACAATGCATAATTAACTAATAGAATCAATTGCTTTTGGTCACCTTGATCTTCCACATTTTGGGCTTTATGAAAGAACCATTTTTTCATGCCTCACCTTTATTTATAGATTAGAAAAAAAATCCCACAAGTCTTGTAAAATTGTAGCCTATTAATAATTAATTTTTCAATGAACCAGTATAAAGCTGAACTTGTTCAGTAAGCTGAAATGAAAGAAATAAAATGCAATCTGCTTTTCTGCAAGTGCAAAAAGGCTACAGGTCTCAGTACCCCTAGACTCCAGTTGCATCTGGTTACACAGAGGTTCTTTCTGTGTTTGGTGGTTTGACTTTATTTTCAAACTGAGCACAGCCAGAATATTCTCTGAAACTTGAAAAGGTTGTTTGAACTGTAGATGTTTAAATCTTACTAAGTTTCTGTAATCTCAAATAGCTTTTAAGAAAGCAATTTAAATTTCAAATAAATATATGTATTTAAAGGTAGTCCAATACCCGAGTTAACTTGTTTTACTATAGCACGCTTTTGGGAAGTGGTCAGACTGGTGACTTACAGGATTTGATCTGGGCTGTGGACAGGCTCCATTGGCACATTGCCGTTGTCTTGGGCGACACTCAGAACGGCTGCTTAAGTGGGACTGCTGCCTCGACAGGATTATTCCTGTGGCAGCAGTGGCCTGACCCATATAATATAGCCTGAGTTGTTTCAGCAGCTTCCAAACAGTGCAGACCGGTGCCAAATCGCGTGGATAGATATGGGGGCAAATGTTCCAAAACTGGAATCCAACCCTCAAGGGTAACCCTGCCGTTATTCCCCAGGATACGTATCCTGGTGTGGTGCTTTGTCATTGTTGTTTTGTTGCAGTCTACCATGTGGGCATGTTAATTAATTCGGGTTAATTGGCCTTTAAATTATATCAAGTTGTTTAGTCAGCCTGAGATTAGATGGCATTTAGGGCCAGTTCTTTAAGATGGAAATTAGTCCTTGCTACACTTGATATCCTTACAATTTTTCAGTTTGTTTACATGACAAAAGTACTGTATGATTTGATGTACTTGGAAGCTTTGCTGGGGTCCATGTCAAGAGAAGTGGGCTGACCAGAGCATGCTGTGTAATTTCAATCCCATTTGCCCATCACGACTGGTATTGCCAGTGGTTATAATCTCTCATCAGGGGATCATCAGACTGATGTAAATTGGCAAAGTAGAACAATTCTTAGCCCAAATGTTTTCCTTTGCAGAAAACATAGCATTGTTGGCAGAAACAGCTCTGAGATTTCTGGAGTTAGTACAGCTGAAAAATCTGAATATGGAAAACGAACCAAATGGCGAAGAAATGGATGAAACATCTCACCCTAGTGATAACTATGACACAGGTAATGTCAATTCTACTTACCTTGCCTTCTTATAATAGCAAATCATGGGCCAAAACTTAGTTCTGATCTTCCTCATCTCTTAAAAGCTTAGCCTTCCTTTATTAAATGGGAAGAATGCTTTGCCTCAACCAGTATCAAAGTGTGTGCTTTACAGCTTCGTGCAGAAATAGATGCCTCTGTTCTGAACATTGCGAAAGACAAAAAAAATACATAAATGAGCACGCTTTTTTTTATCCAAAAGTTCTCAAGGTATTTGACTGTGATGCTGACTGCCTGGTTGCATATCCAGCTTCACTCACAGTCCCGTAAACCAGTCAGCTGTGAAAACATGGCTGTATTCCAAATACCGCTTCCATTGAGGTGGCAGGCAGTGTTAGCTGTAAAAAAAAAAAAAAAAAAAAAAAAAAAAAAAAAAAAACCCAAAAAAAACCACCAACCTGTCAAATTCTAGCATAGTCATAGTGCTGTATTTTTCAGTTGTTCTTCCTTTTTGGTTCCTATGCCTGGCAATTTTTGTCTGTCTGTTTGCCTGAAGATGCCGGATGTGTGGATGCCGTTGGGCTATTATACTGTGCTATTGTAACTGTAGCACAGAGAATGAGTTAAAATCCTAAGGATGGCTTTTCTTTTTCTTTCCCTTGGGGAGGAGGGATGATAATAAGTGACCTGTGTGTTAACTCCAGTGCCTTTTAGTGATGCATAGATTTCCGGAACAATGCCGGGCAAGTCCTGAAGAACTTGTGGTTAACAACTGTCATTTCTCTTTTGGACTAAATAGATCACTCTGTGACTAATCATAATTGGTAAACATCCCATACATACTCCATTTGGTAGGGAAAAAGGCATGTTTCAATTATCTCTTAATTAGTTGCAAGATTATACTTTAGGGAAAAAAAACACAACAACCCTTCCAAAACCAAACATAAAAGATCCCCTTCAAGTTCCTTCACGTAAGGCATGGGGTGCTCAGAATTGTTGAGGAATGAGAGAAGAAGCCCCATCATACGAGCTGTATCTCTATGATACACCGTCCCCTATCCCCTCAAAATAGCTTGGAGGTGAAAGAAGCAATGCGAGGAAAAAAGAAGTTTGAATAGTTCTATTATTTTTACCCTTTTAGAAACCAAGGATGAGAAGTTTGAACCCGGAAGGCAACTTTTTCATGTGACTGATAGGCAGAGTCACGATAGAAAGCAAATTAGCTGGTCTTGTGACTGTAGGCAAACGGTAATCACCCCTGCTAAAGCTGGGACAGCAATAGCTGAAATTTTTGTGCTATTTGTTTGAGAACCTCCCTTATACAGCTTCCAATAATAGCCAGTGCATTAACAATTCTGTTATTTACATTTAATATAAATATTTTTTTAGTGGCATCATGGAGTAGAAGCCATGGGCAAGGTCATCTTCAGATTTTTTTTGTCGGTATCATTAGGGTAACTGCTGATATTTAATGAAATTGGAAGTGCTCGCTTTTTCAAGTATCGTTTCTTCTTCTCTGTATGCTTAATGAAGCTAATCTATCTACCTAACTAAAAATATACTCTTGATCTGTTGTCAGTTCACAAATTTTGAAACTGATAGTCAAATAAACATATCAAACCAAAATTGCCTTGAAGCATTTTGTTACTGTTGTAACATTGCTGCTGCCTCATTCTGATGCTTCTTCACATCTGCATTTCATATATATATATATGAAAAATATATATATGAAATATAATATATATTAAAAAAATGAGCTAGATCATCTTAGTTGAAGTTATGACAGTTTTAGAATATATTGGTCTGGTAAGAATGTCTCACATTTCTATACACTTTGGCTTTGCCACCACCTCTTGCTTAGTCTGAAGTCTTTGGTAAGCCAGTTGTTGGAATTGTTGAGGTTCTGTTGCGTTGTCCATCTTACTGAATTGGGTGTTCTTCAGGGTGACCTATCAGTGTAACTCCTTTATCAGCAGGTAGTACCCCTGCACATATTGTTTCTCTCCAACCCAAATGTTCATCCTGCTGTCTCTTGCAGAGTTGCAAGCCTTGCATGAAATGGTCCAGCAGAAAGTTGTGACTTTGCTAAGTGACCCGGAGAATATTGTGAAACAAACGCTGATGGAAAATGGAATAACACGTCTCTGTGTCTTTTTCGGACGTCAGAAAGCCAATGATGTTCTTCTGTCTCATATGATCACTTTCTTAAATGATAAGAATGACTGGCATCTTCGAGGAGCTTTCTTTGACAGCATTGTTGGTAAGTGTTTGGTTTCAGCCAAACAGAGTAGAGAGATAATAATGTAAATAAATTAATTTTTGCATATCCTGGAAACTGTTAAGTCATATAAAAGTCCTTTCTTATAAAGATTTCTATAACTTATAGGAAAAGACTTTTGCTGAATGATTGGGTGTGAATGTTTCTTTAGGGAGTGAAGACAAAACAATGTAAATACAGATATATTTTTCTTTTAGTCCAAATACTTAATACAAGTGAGACTGAGGCATTTAAATCTAGGTTAGATTAACATAAAGAATAAACTTGAAATGCTTTTTTTAATATATTTTTTAATAGCTTTTTTTCCTTTGCTAAAGGAAAGCTAAATGATGACAAGTAAAGATTTCTGCAAGTAGATGCATCACTTCACGTGTGTGCATGGTCCCATTGACTTCAGCAGACCTGTTCATATGATGAAAACTATGCATTGGTATAGGCTAAAATTATAATTTGAAACACTTTTTTAGTACCTTAAAACCTCACTTAAAGATTCCTGTCAGCTCAGAAAACTTCATGACAATTTTAAAAATCTTACCAATGATGACATCAGCTGTTAAGTATAGCTAATGTTCCATATATGTTGGAAATTATTGCCCATGACTATTGCTGAGAGCCAGCGCTCAAGGTTTGTGGGTCAAGAAAACTCTCCCGTTGCACTGCCTGGGGGGAAAAATGGTACTTCAGGTGCATGGCAAATAAAAAGAGCATGATCAAATGTCCAGCAGGGCCGTTAGGGCAGGCACATGTTCCATTATGACTGTAAGCCACAAAATGCTGCGCTGGCAAACCCTTCCAAGATGTGATGCTAATAACTTGTCAGAATTTGCTTAGAAGGAGCAATGGGGTAGCAAAAGCACAGGTCACAGTGCCCTGGCATGTAGAGACATGTGAAGCACTTAAGTGTGAAAGTCAAGATATGTAACCTATGTTTTTAACTCCTCCTCTCCCAGTATCTGCTCAAAACCCTCACAGAAGAATTCAGATAAAGTTCAAAACTTATATTTTTGTTTAACACTGTTTTACTTAAAGCTTTTGCACATCTTTAAAACTGAGCTAACTCATGCGTAAGTATGTGCAGGCCCTGCTGCCCGTGGCTGGCCGTGGGCAGATGTCTGTCTGTAATAGTGGCACTGAGGGAATTTCTCTTTCCTGTGCTATTTTTCCCTTCTTCCTCTCTTCCTTCTAGCAACTGGTTGCAAAGTTGAGCATTAATACATAAGCAAGTATATTGATTATTTCCTTATTAGAGTAAAAGTTATAAAATTATTTTATGTCTAATCTTGATTCTGATGTGAAGACACTGAATTTTCTGGTATTTATCAATCCCAAATAACTGGGTTAGAAGCAGAGCCAGTTATGGTCTATGCTGTGTGCCATATATGACAATAGCAACAATGAGCCTGAGCTATTCAATGAAAAACTAATTTTTTTTTCTCTTGAAAATGATCAGAGGACTTGCCCAGTTGTTTGTGGGAAGGAATGTAAGCTTGATGGGTGTAAAGCTAGAGGAAAGACCAGAAATCTAACATGGTCCATCTCCCTGACCGTTACCAGAGATTAATTATTGTCGATGGGTTATGAAATCCAAACAAGCAATTCCAGATGACAGTTTTATATGGCCAGTGGCTGGTTTTCACGTGGGAAAGGAAGCAGTTTCTTTTACGACGATGCAGTTGATGTATTTTTGTCCAGCAGCTTCAAAGGAGTTACTCTCGTTTTGCTTTTGGTCTTGGCTTCTTTCTAAGATTTTGAAATATGTTTTCAAATTGGATTTATTTTTGAAACTATGGTCAAGGTGGCTTCATGACGGTAAATAATTTGAGACTAGTTAACTAAAGGGCAAATCTTGCAGCCATTTCAGGCTGGAGGAGTTTTAGAAGATTGTTCTAAAAGTTTGACTAGTGATTCTTTCTTTTGTGGCTAATGAATGTATGTTATAGACTTTCATTGCTGATAATCAATCCAGTATGCAGTTCAGTCTTTTCAGGAGTCTGAATAATACTCATATTACAAGTTAAAAGACAAAATCCTGCAGAACCTTTGTTTAGGTTCTGTCACACACCTCGAAGTGTTCAAGGCCAGGCTGGATGGGGCTTTGAGCAGCCTGGTCTAGTGGGAGGTGTCCCTGCCCATGGCAGGGGGGTTGGAACTAGGTGATCTTTAAGGTCCCTTCCAACTCTAGCCATTCTGTGATTATTGCTCACTTGTCCTGCATCCCCACCCCTTAGGAGCACTCCTGGTTTTGCCTTGCTGTTTCAGAATTCTGCTGGCCAGCTGTTTGCTGACATCGATGCCTGGCACCTGGAAGGGCCTCTGCAGGCACAGGGATCTGCTTTTATCAAACAGTCTTCAGAATATTGGTCTAACTTTGAATGGAAAGCAGCTTCCTTTTTCTCCACTGACTAATAATCTGGTTTGAGGTGTCTCTGTGGGATAGCAATTTTAAACTTTGGTGAGGAAAGGCAAGGAAGTGCTACTTTGGATTTTTTATATGTTCTTTTTATGTTTCAGGTGTTGCTGCTTATGTTGGCTGGCAAAGCTCATCGATACTGAAACCTCTGCTCCAGCAAGGTCTCAGTGATGCTGAAGAATTTGTCATTTATAAAGCCCTCAACGCTCTTACTTGTATGTGCCAGTTGGGGCTCTTGCAAAAGCCCCATATTTATGAGTTTGCTTGTGATATCGGTAAGTTGGAATTCTGGAGAATACCTTGTTTTCCTAGTTAAGAAAAGAAATCTTAGTACTGCATAAAGTTTCACTGTCAGCTTAGCTGTCCAATATGCAAAGCTGGAGTACTGTTTTAGAATCTACACAAAATTGTGTTTATGAACTATTGCTGGTTGGACCGTGTTAGTGCTCAGAACTCTAAAATGATAATTGTGGTGGAACAAATTGGAAGCATCTTCTCTGATTTTGTATAGGGACAGCATCAAACGAACACTTAGTTCAAAAACATTCTGCTTTAAGATCTTTCCTTGTTCTTCATGCCCACCTCCTCTAAAGAGGAAGTCCTGGTTACTTCTGAAAGTTGATCAGGCACGTAACTTGCAAACTCTTACCCATCAGCCATTGAGGAAGGGGGGAATCCAGTCCTTCAGACAATACACGATCCTTTCTCATCCTATTTCTAACACCATAAAACCCCATTTAACCCGATAGAACCTTGAATACGGAGTTGGTGTCTCCTTCCTCGTGAGGTTTCTCAGTTTAATTTAGACGTGCCCAAGATTTCCTAGCTGTTTACGGAAATTAAAACACCAACTGATCTTTTGAGATGTAGTCTGCTCCTTCCTAGTGTTATGGCTTTTCAAGCGCACTCAGAATGTGGGGCAGATGATCCGTGATTATACCTCATGACTAGATACAGTCCTTTGATTGCAACTTCTTAAAACCCACATAATTGAGATGGACTTCTGAGCCTGATAATCTTACAATATAAGTAGTGACTATTCAAAAAAGAGAGGGGAAGAAGGAATAAAGTAGTTGCTTAAAAAGAACAATAAAACGCTAGTATGACGATTCTCCATAATTGCTCAGAATAAGATTGAGATTATTTTTTATTAGTCTCCTTTACAAATCTGGAGTTCAAAATTAGGGATTGAAATTAATAAATAGGAAAAATATGCTTTTTGGGAACAGCAAGGAAGCTGAGCAGCACAGGCACGGTGAAGTCCATGAAATAATTTTCTCAGGATGAGTGTTTTAACCTTGGCCCTCTGCAGGAGGGAAGGCTCTGTTTGGGAGTAATTCTAGGGGAAGGAAATGACATCACAAGCTGCCATACAGAGGATGATTCCTTCTCTTTAATATGAATGATATACTTTAACAGCCTGATTTTCTTTCAGCACCTTTCCTGTGTCATCCTAATCTTTGGATACGTTATGGTGCAGTTGGATTTATCACCGTGGTAGCACAGTATTTGAATATTGCTGATGTCTACTGCAAGCTAATGCCATACCTCCATCCTTTTATCACACAACCAATAATACAGGTAATACTTCAAATGATATTAATGTGAATGTATTTTGACTAGTCGTAATTCTTAAGTCTGTCTTGGCCATGGTCCTTCCTGTAAGAATATTGAGGCAATACAGTGTTTTGATCTCTGCTGGCAGACATTGAGAGAATGGCCACTGTCTTCCATGTTTGAAAGACTATTGTCTCAAATTTGGTGCAAATTGCAGAACGTTTTACAAAGCCTAAAATCAACAAACCCTTCTCTGCTTCGTTTACAACCAAACTTGTGCAATGTTGTGCTAGTTTATAGGAGTGTAAAAAGCATGAAAAGTTGGCTGTGAAACAAAGGTTTGTATATTCCATGCTTTCACCTACAAGACTGAGTATTCCAGCCCTGCCCTGCTAACACATTTGACTGTGGGACTCTGAAAACATGAGCAGTAGCGATTCCCATGCTTGGAATTTCAGCAGTGCTAGTCCCACGTTTCAGCGCTTTGCCAAGGATAAGGGCAGAGGTCTCAGCATGAATGAGTTAAGTCATTTCATAACAGTGCATGTCAAAGAATGACTTGCATAATGCTGGTAATGTGATCATATAGGCATCTTTGCATGTAGCTTTAGGACCTGTAGAATGCATCTCTCGGGTGTTTAAATAGATAAGAAAGAGTTGCAGTACTTACTTTGACAAATGGATCGTGTTTTTAACATTTGCCTGTAAACCATGCAGGTGGTAACTTCACTAAAACTATGTTCTTCCTTGTTTACAGCTCCCTAGACACCTTGTGCTGTGTTTTAGGCATTGATTGATTGATAAATTTCTGTCTGGTTCACTTCCTGCTTCATTTTAGTATATAAGTCTTTTCTTTGCTACGCAACACTAAATGTAGTGAGCAAGTAGGGGGTAACATTGAGTTGTCCTGTAATAAAGAAGTCCTCATTTTGAAGCTGTTTTTCACGTAGACAGTCAGCTATGAGAAGCACGTTATAGGAATGAGGTCTTCTGGCACTGTTGTGAAGGAAAAATTGCAGTCCTAACCCCACCATTTCCCCTTAATTAGTTTGAGTATTCTAAGTCTATAAGCATTTATGCTATAATTTTGGGCTGAATTAGGTTCGGCCATTTAACTGTGGGACTGTAACTGGGGGCCTATTTCATGAATATGAATGGTAATGAACAATCTTTATAAGGACTTCCCCAGTTAATGATTCTATATTATGCCTTAATAGTTTCTTATGACTGTTTTACTAATGTCCCAATGTGCTTTTGAGTATTACTTAAATTACATGCTTGTGCATCCTTATTCCCTCGTATACATAGGAGGGGACTCAGTAATCTGACGGACACAAAAGAAGAGCTCTTCTAGTTGGTATTTTTATAGGGTAAATGTAGGACAAAGTTTGAAATATCATTGTAGTAGTAGTAAAATTTTTAATCCCATCTAGCAGTGCCAAGTTGATGTTCTGAGACTGCTGGGAGAACAGAGAAAATCTGATAAGACCAACACGGGGAAAGATACTATTTTCACAAAAGGAGAGAATTTGAATCTAGATTGTTGGCACAATCATGTGCAATCATTTTAAAGTCCTACATGACTTTTGTTATTGTAAGTTTGAAAGCAACTCTTCAGGACTGAGCTGGAAACTGTTTGTTTTTTTTTTTGAACATGCCTTCACAGGAAGAGATTGATTTTTGTATTAATATTTGCAGCTGTCTAGTTACTGACTTTCAGGCTAGGAAAAAAAAAGTGCAAACACTGTAGACATGAGATGACTGCATTTACTGCTAGATTTCCCAATGTTTATATGGATAGCATCCTCCTCTGTGTTGACTGGTCTCTCTTTCTGAATTGCAGATAGATAAAGAAATAGTCCTTCTAAGTGTACTTAAAGAGCCTGTCAGCCGTTCCATATTTGACTATGTCTTAAGGTCGAAGGATATCACAAGCCTCTTCCGACACCTTCAGATGCGTCAGAAGAAGAGGAATGGTGCTCTCCCTGACTGCCCACCCCCGGAGGACCCTGCCATTGCACAGCTGTTGAAGAAGCTACTTTCACAAGTGATTGTTTTTTATTTGTACTTTGAAAATCAGGGTTGAGATTCTTGGGCTCTGTGTGTCTCCACAGACCCTAACCTTGCAGTTGCTGCTCTGAGGGCCTCCCAGTCTGAGGTTCTGATCCTGCAAACCATTAACTTAATTGTTTTCAGTATATGCTTTTAGGACAAAGAGTTCAGAAGTTAAGGAAGATTTTGAAAAGATCTGCCAGAAATAGGTCAACGCTACATTTGAATTTCCCAAATACATTCTCTTTTTAAATACTTGAGTTTTATGTCTAAAATGTCTGACATATCTGTGATAGTATCAGTGTTACAAAATATGTGCTGCATATTGTGTTGAAGAGTACGCATTTGTTGAAGAGGTAGACATGCAAGTAATAATGCAAAAATGCAAAAGCCAAAGGGAACTGGAAAGTGTTGAGGCTTGTGTGTGAAGAGGGGAATACCAAGAGTCACCCACACAAAGTAGTGAGAACTGGGAGGAGGAAGGACTGCAGCTGAGTGTGGGGGTGTTTTTTTCTCTTTTTTTTTTTTCCCCTATGGCTTGTGGGCTGTAAGCATGGCCTAAGTGGCAACAAAGCAGATTGCACCAGGCAGCGATCCGATATTAAATGCTGTTTTGGCCTTTCGCTATTCCTAGCCCTGTTCCCAAGGAGGGAAGATATTCTTACGCTACAGCAGCTTACCCAAAGTCTTGTATTGAGTGACAGACCGATGTTTTGAATTCTGGGGATGTGCTCTCTCCTTCCACTTCTGAGCCAGTCATTAATCTCACTGCTTCTTACGTTTTCATGCCTTGATGCCTGTTCTTGTTCAAAAGTAAATAATAATATATTTTCCTTTATTCTATAGGGGATGACTGAGGAGGAAGAAGATAAACTGTTAGCACTGAAAGACTTTATGCTAAAATCAAATAAAGCTAAAGCCAATATAGTGGATCAGAGCCACCTGCATGACAGCAGTCAGAAAGGGGTGATTGACTTGTCAGCTCTGGGAATAACTGGGAGACAAGTGGATCTTGTTAAAACAAAGCAGGAACCTGATGACAAACGTGGTTGGTATATTTTGTGGTCTGTGTAGATAAAGTACAGCCTTTCTTTCAGGGTCAGAGAATTAAGTCTTTAATTTATTCAGCAAGTGTTCTCAGTAATGCAGGCTACAAAATTATCACCACTTCACTGAGTTTGCAATAAGAAACCTACCGCTGCTATTTGAAATGTGCGTTGCTGGAATGCTCTCTGGATCAGTGAAAGATGGGGATATTTTGCCCCTGAGAGTATTTAAATTAGTCTGACTGCATTTGCTGTAGTATTATGCACAGGTTGTTTAGCTGATTGTGACAAACAGGGCTCTAGTGACCCATGGCAACGGTGTGAATTGTGAAGACTACATTTCTGCTATCTGTTTCCTCACAAGAAGTAATGAGCTCTTTAACTGTGAAAATCCAGGATGTTTTCTTGAGGTGGCCTGGAGGAAACTGAGGCCTAGGTGTGATGCTGAAACAGGCTGGCACTGAGGAGTGCCAGCTGTTGCACACCTGCCAAGTACATGCTTTTTGACCTCAGGATTCTTCAGCTGCTCATCAACACCTGTTTTACTCTGCCTGCTTTTCTTTCAGCTTGAAAAGCCTCTTATATTTCCTTGTTCAGCTTTGAAATCCACTTGCTGCTAACTCTTTTCCAGTTCTCCGTATCCTCAAAAGTCTTCTCTTCCAGACAGTGAGCTTCCTCTTTGCTCTGTCAAGCTTGTAAGGCCCTCCTGCATACACCACTGATAGGTTCTGTGTTTTCAGTTGTAAAATTACAGAAATATCTGCCAACCAGGTAGCTATTGCCATCTTATTTACAGAATTAAGATGCTAGACTGCAAATATTTTGCATATCATTTTAAAGGAAAGTACATAAGTACAGGACTTCTCAATTTTTTGCATCCTGTAGAGTCGGGAGTGGACAGGATTTAAAAGTTAGTATATGAGGTCTGTATTTGAACTGATTGACTTCACCCAAAACTGTCACCTGCACAGTTTTCACACCTTAAACTTCTTTACTGGCTTTGTCCAAATATAATTTGTCCCATGTTTTCATTTTAGTTTTAAGTGATGCCAGAGGAATGCTGAAAATAAATTTCCCATTTACAGATAACATTCTTGAATCTACAGATGATGTTGCAATTGTGATGGAAAACTGATGGTATTTGACACTGACAATGATTTACATATTGTGCTACTACAAGTTTATACCTGTCTTATGCCAGTAATGGAGTAACTCTCATAAGAAAAAATTATCATGTGGAGTTTGGAGTTTAATCCTGCAGCCTTCTAGATGCAAAATTTCCCTGTGCTGGAGTGATTTATTGGATGAGTCAACTGTAGGATTAAGAAGGTGTAAACAGAGCACTTGATGTGTTCTCTTTGCCTCATAAATCCGTCAGCTGGCTTAAACAACCCAGCAGGATGCTTTTCTTTTTTAACTATGTAATTAATAAATTGGCATGTAAGCGTTAACTCATATGTAGTCTGAAAGTAATGACCAGCCTGAGTGAATGTTGTCATGGTTATGTTTTTTTTTTTCCTCTCCCTCCCTTTCTTCCCTCCTGATTGCTTATAGCTAGAAAACATGTAAAGCAAGATTCAAATGTAAATGAAGAATGGAAAAGCATGTTTGGGTCCCTGGAACCAACTAACATCTCCCAGCCAATACCCAAAGGACATGGGCAAACTACTGATCCTGAAGCCATCCAGGCTGGGAAACCACTTCGTTCAGAGTCCTCAGCTGGCATTTGTGCCACTTTGTCTTCCTCCCCGCAGGTATTGCTGAGGAATACTATCTTCGCATCTTAAAAGAAAATTATTCAGTTGTTTTAAAGCCAAGTGTGACTATAGGGATGTGACGTTCTGGTTTTGTTTGGAGGTTATTTTACACTGGTGCTATTCCCTGGTGTCTTCTCCAGCAAAGTAGCTGACTTTCAAGTTCTTGTTTTTAAAATAGCAATTGAGAGAGGATGGAAGTAAGTTTAGTCACTTGAACAGAAGAGCTTCACTAACAAATAGATGCTTTGCATGAAGAGATTGGGGCTTTATGGATTAGCCAATACTTAGGTAAGCTGTTTTGGCAGGAAAGACTTTTCCTCAAATTGCATGCCCTGATATGTGTTGTGAGGAAGAAAAGAGATGTCATTATTTTAACTTGGAACTGGTGTATCACGTCATAGCTGCACTTAGTTCTGGCTACAGAAGGATGGGTGGGAGCCCTGCAGGCTGTGGAGGCACCTCCTGACTCTGAACACTTCTTTCGATTCTGTTTCTAGTTGGAGATTAACCTCTGCTAGCTAATGAGTGTCCACTAGTGGACATTAATGAGCGTCCACTCTGAACTAAGAGGGAAACACTTCACACTTTTATTTTTAAAGACCGATATAAACAAATAATCATTCGAGAGCTAACCTGTAATTCTGTCAGTCTTGAGAGCAATAACTGCTTCTGTAATAATCACATTAAGACATGTGCACAGCACACTACAGTTTCAACAAATAGAATACAGAACAGTCTAGGCAAACAGGGTAGAATAAGTGAATGGTTAAGCTTTTTCTATAAATAATGTTCACTATTTTTAATTGTTTTCATGCAAGCATGACTATTTTTTTAACACTAATTCATTGCTAATTGATTCAGTAAAAAAGATTTTTCAGCTTTTCTTCAGTGTGACCCCATAGTCTTAAGAGCAGGATTTCTCTGTGTGTAGAAAGTAAGGCATATATTTTTAAGTGCTTACCTCTTAACAGGCATCTGATGGAACGGTTGTTCAGCCCAGGAGACCCACCATACAGGTACTGAGCAGTACAGCGTCCCCATCTGCACACCAGTTACGCATCACCACTTGCAAAACTGAACTTCAGCAGCTGATCCAGCAGAAGCGTGAACAGTGTAATGCAGAGAGACTGGCCAAACAGATGATGGAGAACGCTGAGTGGGAGAGCAAGCCCCCACCTCCAGGTAAATCACCGGCTGCCGAGGTTATTATACAAAAAAAAAATAATAAAATATATATATAACTTGAGTCAAAACATCATCATCTCAAGGAAAAAATGCAAAAGATAAGGAAAAGAGGAAATTATTAGTGTAGGAAATGTGTCTACTATGCAGAACACCTGTTTGGCACAATATCTGTGTGGCTTATGAAAGAAGGTCTGGAACCAAGTTCTTTACCTTTGCAGTAACAGACCCAAACCGCTGGCAGGTTGTGCACCTTGTTCCAGTGAGTTTTCTGAAGCGGGTTGTTTGTAACCGGGTATATGGCAGATAACTTGCCGTCCTGGAACAGCCTGTAGCTTGGTTTGAGCAAGGGGAGAAACGCTGTGTTGGGAGGTGAGAAATGTGAGTATTTTACCTGGGGTGGCTCCAGATTTTCAGTCATCCTGTGATTATTGTAACCTCTTGGCCAGGTTTTCTTACCCAGTGGCATGCGTACTGGGGTGGGTTGTTTGAGGTACCCTTGTTTACAAAGGAGCCTGTCCCCACCAGCAGTGGTGACAGCAACACAAAGAGAAGGTGTATGTTCCTGTACTACACTGTTGTTTTCAGAGGGGAAGGAGAGACATTTTTACCTCTTGTTCCCTTTTCTTTACCAGAAAGGAGTAACACCCAGGTTTTGCCAATTAGGGCTCTGGCAGAAAACACGTGGTTTTAAATCACAATTACCTTCCTGTGGCCCCAATTTCAATTTTGAAGCTCCAAATTGAGATTGGGATTTACTGAGATTAGTTCTCGGCATTTTCTGATGGTGTTCTCCACTTCATGCGCTTGTTGCCGGGTATCTCATATGGAGATTCCTGACTGTCCTCTACTAATGGCAGTTCATGTGCTTGAACTCCACATGTTGGGAGCAGAATCTGTACCGGCTAGGCTTACAGTAATCAACATGGTGATGCTAAAGTCTTTTGGTAAATCTAGCATAAATGCACATACCTGGGCATATACAACTATCATACCAATTTAAGGGAAGTAATAGAAAATCATCAGGAAAAAGGTCCAACCAGACAGTGTTTGAACATAGCTAACTTGGACTGAGATTGCCTAAGCCTTGTGTTTGTCTTCTGAAGAGAGTTTTACATCCTTTGAAATAACATGTCCCAATACAAGCAGCTGACCTGCTCTGACACACAACTGAGTGAGTGCCAGAAAAATGTTCATATTTAAAATTTGTGTCTTATTCTAAAAATTTGCTGTGGTCTGTTCTTCATTATCTTAATCTGCTGTTAATCCTTCACTATAGTAGATGCATGTTAGAAGTGCAGCCAGATACTTCTGTGCTGTTTATTTCAGAGGAGGAAACATATCACACAAATGTTGGCAATTTCTTGGCAGGAGTTATTGCATGGCAGCTGAACTCCTCATTTATTTTTGAAGTTCTGGAATAAATTTTCTATGGGGTTTAGAAGAGCTGTTATTTCATTTTATTAGGTACATAAGGCTGGCAATGTAGCATGTAGTGCAACACTGAGCCTGTCACTTGCACTCTGTGGACAATCCAGGAACTTAAATCTGTTCAGATGTGTTGCTCATTGTGTGCATTTTGGGCATTTATGGGATTGCCACTTGCAGCACAGCAATCTGCATGGGCTGGAGAACTGTGCACTAGTATTTCTACAAAGCCTATGAAAAAGGGCTCTTTCTAACTTCACCAAACATACATGGAACTCATCTAAAAGAAAACTCTTACCCAGGTCTACCAGTAGAGTTTAGTTTAGAATTGAGCAAATAGGCTTTTGCCTGTAATACATAAAATGTGTTAGCTCTGTGTTTTCAGTGCCTTCTGTGCTTTGCAGCTGTAATGGCTGTATCCTGACATATTTGTTGGTGAACGGGATCAGGGGGATTTTCATGTTCCCATTAAGATGTAATCAACACCAAATTTTATGGTTTTGTTTTCCCTTGCAGGATGGCGTCCCAAAGGATTGTTGGTAGCTCACCTTCATGAACACAAGTCTGCGGTGAACCGCATCCGGGTCTCTGATGAACACTCCATTTTTGCCACTTGCTCAAATGATGGCACAGTGAAAATCTGGAACAGCCAAAAAATGGAAGGAAAAACCACTACAACCAGGTAGATTTAAAACTCGTAGGATTTTGGGGCTGCTGTTCTAGAGTGCAAAATAAATTGGAGCAGTGAGCAAAATGAGAATCACTTGTGGGAGGTTTCAATGATGAAATATACTGGTGTTCTTCTTTGCATGCAACTAGAAAATGAGATTGCTGTTTCAATTAGTTAATAAAAGAAAAAAAATTGCTAGCAAACGCAGAGGGACTGCTTCACAGTTGTAGTAATTACAGGCTTTTTGATTTCATTTCTATACAGACATAAATAAATTCTGGTGCTGCTGTTTAAAGCCATTTGAGGTTTTTGGAATAAATTAGCTTTATTCTTAACTGTGTCATCCACTGATATTGGTTGCAGGAAAGCTGTATTGCTGGTTGAAACACGGGTGGTATGGGGCTGTGAGAGAGATCTTTGGGAGAAGGGGATGTGTGTCTCAAAATATTTTGAAAAAGATGTAGCGGACTGCAGTGTCAGTTAGATAACAGTAACTACAGTGTGCTGCTTTGATACAGATCTAGGTTAAACTTTTATTTTACTGGTAGTCAAACGTGTGCATCTGCAGTTGCAGACTGTCATAACCTCGAGGCTCAAAGTTAAGCTTGCAGAGGCAACTTAGGCTATGTTGCTTTCTGATTTTGGAACAGTCGGAGAATGTTATTTTGAGAGCTCTCTCAAGAGTCATTGGTTTTAAGTAGGTGTTTGAGAGAAGTAATTTTCTTTTTTTAATGTGTCACAAAAAAGTTCCTTTTTTTCCTATCCCACTCTCTCTACTGTTTAGATCAATTTTGACATACTCTCGGATTGGAGGACATGTGAAGACACTTACATTCTGCCAAGGCTCACATTACTTGGCTATAGCTTCGGATAATGGTGCCATCCAGCTTCTTGGTATCGAAGCTTCAAAGCTCCCTAAATCTCCTAAAATCCATCCGATACAAAGCAGGTATGTACTTAGAGCAGTTAAATCTCACTGCAGAGCTCAAGCTGTTAGCATATTTCTTGATTAGATCCCTTGATTTGCTCTAGGCTTCCTGCTGGCTGAGCCCAGGCTGTACTGGAAGGCTGTAATCCATGATAAAGAAGGGCTGAAAGGCAACCGTGCAGGGCTGAGAATTCACAGCTCAAGTTATTGGCGCCTCCTCTGTCACTGGACTTGAAACAGGCAGTCTGACTAGTTCTCTCTCTTTTTTTTTTTTTATTTACGCACTGGGATCGGTAGTTTCTTACCTCCTCTGTTATGATGTTAATACTTATAATTTTGGAGGGTTTTTTTACAGGTCATTAGATAAACGTTTACAAATGTACATCTGATTTGCCCTTGGGCCCGTAATTTTTTCTCCCAGGCTTGGAGTAAGCTGGCAAAGATATGGTGGATGGGATACTATTTAGGGGAGTATTTGGGGATGGTTTAGCTCTTTCTTACCTATCTCCATATGAGCAGGTTTTTTTTAATATTTGGCACTGATTCGACAGCTTAATCTTCCAGCTTGAGTGAGGGATGTGTCCAGGCCCTGGCAAAGCTAGCAGCCACCTCAAAGACCTCTTTTCTGTCTAAAGTAAAAGTAAGGTATCTGTCTCAAATGTCCTTTCTTAATTAATCCCAAATTCAGAAATTAAATAAGGCAAATCTAATGGAGATGGAAACCACAAACCAGATTTTTCCTCTTGGTATACACTGTATTTGTGCCTGAAGAAGGTGTCCATTTGCACAGACAGTAAGTGACCGAACGTGCTGGCAGTATAACATGGAGAGGGGGGTGTTCCTGCCCATAAACTCTGGGTAGATGAATATCTGATAAACGTGGAGCATGAATGGGAAAGAAGTATCAAGCACGCTGAGAGACCCAGAGCACAGAGCTATGTTTGTTTGCAAAGAGCTGTTGACAGCATTTTACAGGCCTTTAGAAGACTTGCAGGTCCTATTGGCAGAGAGATGAGAGACCGTAAGCGTCTGTTATACTAAAATCGGAAAGTTGTTTCTTTCTCACCAGCAGTTGCCGTGAGAAGTGAGATGAAGAGGAAAATGCTGCTCAGCATTAGCTGTTGGAAGGAGTCTTAAACTTAGAGGGAGTCATGTCTGTTTCTAAATTAGTTTATTGTTTTTAACCCAGGTCCTTGGATCTGAAGGATGATGGCTGCGTGGTAGACATGCATCACTTCAATTCAGGAGCCCAGTCAGTACTGGCTTACGGCACAGTTAACGGATCTCTGGTTGGATGGGATTTGCGATCCAGCAGCAACGCTTGGACGCTGAAACATGATTTGAAGTTAGGCCTCATAACTTCATTTGCCGTGGACATACACCAATGCTGGCTGTGTATTGGTAAGCCTGTATTTCTTCTTAGCTTTACCCCCCTGCTTCTGCTTTTCTTTTACAATAACTGTAGCTCAAGCTTTTGCTTGATTTGATTTTACTAGAATATGCTTTTCTCAAACAAGAGGAGAGAAATACCTCCTGATCTATTTGTGATTTGTGGAAGTATTCTGCCCTCGAAGTACTTGAGGCTGAAGTCCATCTCCCTAGGAACAGAGCACAGGGATATGGGCAAAAGCCCATATATTTATCCCTCTGACTATGGGGAGCTTTCTCTCACCAGGAACAAGCAATGGTACCATGGCGTGCTGGGACATGAGGTTTCAGTTACCCATCTCCAGCCATTCTCATCCTTCCAAGGCCCGAATCAGACGCCTGCTCATGCATCCTGTCTATCAGTCCTGGGTAATTGCAGGTAAAAGATGTCTTAAATTTACCTCACAGTTGCCAGAGGTTGTAATTAAAGGAGCTTCTGTTTCAGCTTCTGCTTCAAGCCCTGGGGGGAGTAGGGGTGTTGTTTTTTTTTTTTCTTCCTTGTAGTTTTTCTTGTGCTTTGCTTGGGGAGAGGAAAAAGGGAAGGTTCATACATGTTTTCTGACACTGCGCTCTTCCTGGCTCTTTTTGAAATTAAAAAAGTGAACGAGAGAGGAGGGGGGGGAAAAAAGAAAGAAAGAAAAAAAAAAGTAGTCTTAAGCCATTATGAAAATAACAGACAGCCTTTACAGTTCTCATCTTCTGAGCATTACAACTCCCATGAGAGTCCCTCCCTGTGTGCTGCCAGCCACATCACTTTTTAAGGACAAAATGTTATAAAAGATAAAACCCAAACTCATGACATACACTGAAGTTGATGGGATTTCTGCCACTGCCTTCAGTGCCTCTGAAGAGCAGAAACTGAAAGGTTGTCCCATTCCAATTCCCACTTGAATCTAACCCAGTTTTGTCATGGGTTAGAGCTTTCAAAAACCTCCCAAGATTCCTTATCTGGTATGCTCACAGCTGCCTCATCCTCACTGCATGTAGCACCTTTACATGTTTGTGTCAGAAACACATTCTGAAATGGACAAGTAGCTTAAACTAATCCTAAAACAGCAAAATTGATAAAGTTGCTGTAAAATGAGAGTAATTTGAGTTTCACATTTTACTTGCTGCTTAGGCTTCACTTCTTATTTTAGTTATTAACCATCCTGGGAGATAAATTTCTAGAAAAAAAACATACAAGTAAAGCAAGCTTTTCTGTGCTTTCTAGTTTGTTTCCTCCCTGCTAAAGAATAAATGAGTGACAAAGTTCATCACTTTGGAATATTATTAAAAAGTCGTTGCCTGCTAGGTTGCTGCCAGGCATGTAAACAGTCCCTTGAACAAAATTCTTTGCCTGTCCACACTAAACATGGATGTGGAACATCATTGTAGCTACTGTACTCTCTAACTTTGGATTGCTGTCTTACCTGCCCAGGAGTAACCTCCCAAGTCCCTGCTGAGCAGACCATCCATCCTTCTCAAAGCAGGATGAGAAGTTGTCTAAGGAGGAAAGTGAGGGTTTAATACCTTTTTAAAATGACTGTAAATTAAAACAGGTTTCATTTAAGATCTCTTAAATTAGGCACTTCTAACTATAGTGAAGCTGCTTCCAAGCTGTAAAGCAAACAAAACACACGCATGGCTTTACTTCTAAAGCAAGACTAACACAAATGCTGCAGAGAGCAAGTGGAAAGTGTCTCTGTGTCATACCCTCTATGTCATGTCAGTAGAACAGGTAGCGAAGAGCCAACTGACCTGTTTTATGTTTTTTTTTTACATTGGCAATATCATTCCTGTAGCTGTTCAAGGCAATAATGAAGTCTCCATGTGGGATATGGAAACTGGTGATCGACGCTTCACTTTGTGGGCCAGCAGTGCACCGCCTCTTTCAGAACTGCAGGTCTGGTCTCTTTCTTTTCCAGTTTCTGCTGTGTGGCGAGGGCTACAACAACTTCAGACTCCATGCTGTGCATCACTGCCGCTACCTGTCTCCGTGGCCATGCCAGTTTGGCACCAGGAGCTTGCCCTGGGATTTATTTTGGCACCATAATTGTTTTGCTGTCAAAATCAAATCGCCTTTGTAAAACAGCAGTGTAACCTGAATCTTCATCAGTATCTTCCACCTTCTGTGGAATGTACTTGTAACCCTCGCTTGCTATATCCAGTCATGTTCTCAGAAAACCAGTGAGCTGGTCAAGCCTGTAAAGATGAGGGCAAAGGCAAAATTCATGGTGTGGCATCTTGTACGTACTTGCTGGTTTGGGGATTGTGTATGATTCTGTAAGCATCTGCTCTTTTGCACATTCTTTCTGTAATACAGTGCCGCTACTACACTTAACTGCTGGTTTAAAGCATGAAGTTGCTCTTCTTCAGGGAGTTAATTGGGGAAGGAGTAATCTGGGATATCATTCTTAGAACATAAATACGTGCACAAAAATAACCACAGCCACTTTTATAAATGTTGTAAATGCAGATCTGGAATCTACCTAAACTTGAATTTGTACACGTTACAAAGATTGCAGGTTGAGTTAATTTTGGTCACACACTTTGCGCACAAGGATTCAAGCTATGTTTTTGTTTTGTGTCTGCCCCCTAATGCCTTCATAGCATAAATCACGCTTTTTGGCATGATTCGCCTACCTGATTCTTTTAGAAATAATCTCTCTCATTTGCTAATGAGAATGTAACTTCCAGGATTCCCAAAAAGCATTATGGAGAGTTAAATCTGTTGCATTGCTTTGTGAAACATAAGGAAGCAATTCAGCTTAATTAAGATGTGGCCCATTAAAGTAACTTGGCATTTGTCAGAAAGATTTGAAAATTGAGTGGATGAATGTGGTAAAGAATGCATTCCTTTTCTGAAGCATGGCAGCAGCTATTGGCGATAACTTATTTTTATATATCCCTTTTCCCTACCAGCCTTCTCCTCACAGCATCCATGGAATATATTGTAGTCCAGCATCGGGTAATCCTATACTACTGACAGCAGGCTCAGACATGAAAATAAGGTAATAAAACTAAAACAGTGTTTTTGTTCGACACCCTCCCCTCCACCCCTGCTGGTGTACTGAATTTTGCCAAGCTTTGCCTAAGTAAGCTCCAAGAAGTCAAAACAATAATGCCGAAGGTGTGTTCATCAGTAAGCGTCAGTGAGCTGAGAGAACTGTTTTTAGCGAAAGTAGTGCAAAAGTTGTCGCTTCTCTGAAACACGTGTACCCTTCTTTAAATTATTGATAGGCTGCATGATGAAAAACAAAACAATAACTCATGTGCAAGCTTGATGTGAATGTTGATTTCTCTGCATCACGCTCTCCCACTAAGTGTAGAAAGCATATAGCATTTGTGCCCACTCATTTTCATCGTAAGAGCAAGACAGCTTTTAAACAGCTGTATTAAGTGGATAAAATGGAACACCCCAGCTTGATTTTGTTTCTTTGTGTTTAGGTTTTGGGATCTAGCCTACCCTGAGAGATCATATGTTGTTGCCGGAAGTTCTAATTGCCCATCTGTTTCCTACTACAGGAAGATAATTGAAGGCACGGAGGTGGTTCAGGTATTTTGCTTTGTTTGATAAACAACTTACTCTGCTTGCCTTTTATATGGCCCCATGGGTTATATTAATTCCATGATAGCTTTAATTATAACTGTGTCTCGCTTACCTTTTATAGATGGTGCGAGCGTTGCATTTTCAGGCAGTTAGGAAGAAGTTATTTTAAAAGGAAAAAAAAAAAAAAAAAAACAAAACAGAAGCCAGACTCCCATGTTTCTTTTGGGATATTGAAATCCAGCGTTTTCACACTCTTGGCTTTGATCAGTCTTTGCAATGTCTTTTGTGTAGGATCTTAGCAAAGCAATGTGAGATGTATTGGCAGGCACCGAAATAATATGGTAGCAGAACTCTGCAGTTTTTATGACATCCTTCAGAGTGACTTTTGGAACCGGCAGCGTTGCTAGTTGTTGAATAGCACAATGTTTTGTTTCAGTTCAGTTGAATGAATGCTACTTCAGAGGTGACTGAAAAAAAAAATGCAGTGAGGGTCTACCTATGCACTATGATATTTTAGTGACATTCTTAAACAATTACATTCATACTGTTGCACCAGTTTTCATAAAACCCTTGGGAAGCTAAGATGTATGTGTCGCTCTAGCTTTTTTTTTCCCTATAGGAATATCAAATCTTTGTTAGTGTCATTGAAATAAATATGAGGAAAAAACCCATCCTTTCCCTAATTGGAGAGCCATAACATCAGTTCAGATTAAGGCTTAGGTTGTGTATGATGAAAAGGAATGAACCATGGAGTAATCCTAAGAAAACTATCAAAGGATGGGAGGTTTTGTGTTTGGGTGGGGTTTTTTTTGTTTCTTTCTTTTTAAGAGATTTTTTTGGTCTTTTTACACTGACAACCTAATATGTGTGACAGTTCCCTCTTGCAAATGCTCACCTTCCTGTAAATAATATTTCTTACTTTGTTTTTGTATAGGAAATTCAAAACAAGCAAAAACTGGGGCCCACAGATGAGACCCCTCGCAAGGGTCCAGAGTCTCTTCCTGTCGGTCATCATGATATTATCACAGATATCGCAACTTTCCAGACCACGCAAGGGTTTATAGTAACCGCATCCAGGGATGGAATCGTTAAAGTGTGGAAATAAAAGTTGTACTAATATATAGTATGTAAATATTTGTAATAAAGAAATAGTGTTATAATGAAGTTTTCAAGGACTGTTTCCAGATCATGGAATAGAATGGACTTTAAATAGTATAACAGTGATGATAAAATCAGTTATCTATATCTTACCACCCTGTTAGCACTTCCTAATCACTACTTTTATTCAAGATGTTTGGTATCTATAGTGTTTTCTTGAAATACCCAGCAGTCTATGAAGAAATCATTTAGCCTGGTTTTGACTACGTTATTCTTCAAGGATCTTTCAGAAAATGATTTAAAGATGTCCCACATCACACTTTCTAAATGTGCAGAAAGCAAAGAGCTGGTACACGTACTTCAGTACCTGCCTGCTCCTATGTCGAGTCTGAGAAATGAAATAAGAACAAGTGCACTAATGTCCCTGTACATTCTAATAACTACAATAAAGTCCACTTGAGCTTCCCTGTTTGGTATTTGTGTGTGTTTATATCCTTTGTTCCTCTGCAGTGATTCTGTAGTCTCTGCTGCCAGAGCCTTTCGGCTGTTAATTGTAGTTTGAGATGAGCTTAACCTTGTGTCACATCCTCAACTGTACCTTGTGCCTTCATCCAGCTTGCTTTGAACTTGAGTCTAATGCTAAGCTCTTGTCCTGGGAAGCTAAAGCAGTGCCACCGGGATGGCGTTCTCTGTCAATGAGTATGGATATCGGAAATAGCCAAAACACAAGCTTTCAGCAGGAAGCGTTTTTCATCATGCAGTGTTCATGTGAGAGGCAGTTCTGGAGGTCAGACAGGGGCAGTAAACTTTCTCACCACTCTTCCGTTGTCTGATCCAGATTTTCAGATTTCCAAATCCTTTTCAGTCTCCCTGTCTTAAGCTTTTTCCTATGAGGTAAGTGCATTTCCAGGTTCTGCTTTACAGGGAGAGAAGGTTATTTAGCCCTAAACCCAGGTGATAACAAGGTGAAGTCTTTTATTATAAGCCTGTCTTTGAAAGAATCGCTAACCATGTGAACAATACAGGTCTGACAGGTCTAACAGAAGGATTTTGACAAGTTCTCCAATGAAAGCCTTCCAAAAATAATTAATGTTGTCACCTGATATTAAAATCTTCTCACAGATTAACATTGTTCAATATGTCTATTAAATTAAATATTATTTAATACTAGCTAAAATACAGTAAGTGATATTAGGGATAGATCAGTTTTCCCAGTGGAGGAAAGCTATCACTAGAGACACACGTGGATTTGTGAAGGGAACAGTGACGTTCCCAAAGTGGCTGAAGACAGGAATTTACTTGGGACAGTAGGAATGAAAACGCTTACAGAAGGATTTGATGATTTCATCATCATTTCATTTTCATGATTTCAGTGAAATCCTTTCTAGGCAAAAGTGGTGCACACAGTAAATACAGCCCAGTCTTAACTTTGTGTTTATAATGAGCACTCCTGAACACCTTAGTCCTATTCAGGGAAAAAATGTTGAAGTTATAACAGACAGTCTTATAAAAACTTTAACTCAGAGCTCGGTATCGATCCACAAGTTAAAATGAATGCTAGGAATTATCGGAGAATGAATACAATAATACACCAATGAACAAATCCATGGTGCCCTCGTACTGTGAATAATGCATGCGGTACTTGCCCCTAATAATGAAAATACATATAATGTGAGGCACAAAGAAAGCCTATTATGGGTAAAGAATGGTTTCCATATAACGAATAATTAACTAGACTAGAAGTCTGCATCTGGAAAATAGAAACCCGAAGAAAGAGATGACAGAGATCTGTAAATAAGCAATGACAGAGGGAAAACTGAATAGGCAATAGCTATTTGCTTGCTCTGGTAATGCAAGAACTATAGAGTATCAAATAAAAGATGAGAATAAACACGTACAAAGGAAGGTACTATTTCATAAAGCATGTAACTAAGTGGTGAAGCTTTGAGCTATTAAAATAATAAATAAATTCAGAGCAACAAAAGAATCCATTAAGGGCTATTAATCACAAAACTGCTATATACAAAAATGGCATGTTGAAAATTAAAGCTGTGATTTTGCAATAACTAGCATGAATTTTCTAACAGGGATGGCCTGTGGAAAAAAAAAATAATATTTGTGTGCATGGGTTTCAGTACAATGGAAGAGGAAAGTTATATTTTTATTTAAACAGCTTCCTGGATGGAATTTAGTCTTCCATCAAAACAGAAGTGTTTCAATGTTAACATGACTGTTACGAATTACCCGACTATCCTGAGATTTTAAAAATCAAGCCAGGATCGGGGGAGGTTCAACTTTAAGTTCCAACTTTAAAGTTCCAACTTTAAACTCTCATCAGAACCATAGGGAAAGCAAAGCGGTAGCTTTGCTCAGCTTATTTATTTCTTGTCAAAATTAGACCAGCTGCCATAAGGCAGCCAGGTGCCATTGATTCTGGAGGAGACGGAAAACCATTAGCACTGCAAGTGAAGTAAAGCTGGCAACAAGTCTGAAAGAAGAAGCAAAAGTTCTATTTCTACCCATGGAAATAACGGTCCAGATTTCCCTCTCCACCAAGGAGGGGGAAAACTAAAATGTTAAAACCCATGGGTTTTCGTCCTCCACTGTGATGAGGTTGTGCTGATTGGAGTCTCCAAGAAACTCTTCTATTTCAGCTGACACCATTATGGCTCTCGTACTCTAAATTGCAGGGTAGGGGTAATGACTGAAATTAAACCTTCTGATTTCCATTGCTCGTTGATTTCCTCAAAGGGCCAGCTTCGAAGGAGATAATCATGCATAAAACCATCATCTACATATATCTGTAAAAACTAGGTTTTGAAGGAGAGAATCAGAGATTAGAAGAATCTGAAATGGAATGTTATTACAATATATTCCAAACGTATTAACCTAGAAGTGATTTGGTAAGAGAGACCAAGTATAGTCTCTTGGGAAGAGACCGTATCACAAGAGACTTTGCTAGCATAATTGAGAAGAAAGAAGTCAATAATCTTAGGTACATAGAAAAGAAAGGGACTGCCAAAGAAAATGGTCTTTCAAGGATTTATGGAAAGAAGAAGACAAGAAGAGTATGGCTCAAAATCACAGGGGAGAAAAAGAACTGAGAATTACACAAGCAATCTGTTACAGACATAATTTTGCTCTCAGTCTCCAAGAATGGTTGATGTTACTGTTGCAGATGGTCATAAGGAGAATATTACATCTTTGAAGGCAAGTGGGTCAGATGGGCTAAACTGCAAATGGAATGCACTTCATCCACGTACGCAGTGTGAAAAGGTGCCATTGCAAGAACAAAACACATTTAATTATTTACCTCATTAAAATACTGGCCATTGAATCTGAAATGAATTCATAAATACACAGATGAACATGAGGTCCAGTAAATTGTAGAATTTACCATATTCCGGGGTGGTGCTGGCAAGGACTCAATCATCTTTTATTGTCTTCAGATGATTGTCAAAATTTTTAATTCAAAATACGAGCTTGTGTTTCCCGCTAGTCTCTTCAAGATGAGATTTACCTTGGCAGTTCTGTGTAAATATCAGCTCTGCCAGTGAGATGCGGTATAGAGGGTCCACTTCTGACATGGTCTATATGATCTCAGTGAAAGCTGTGCTTGTACCAAAGAGGGCAAAATGCTTAGAAAAAGGTTGGAAATGAAAGTCAGGCCCTAAGCGTCTGTTTTATTGCCAGCAGCAGCCACGAGAACGCAGTTCCATCTTCAATTCTTCACTCCCTTGAGTTTATTACTAACCAGGTTTGGACAAACCTGTTTTTATTACTCCTTGCAATTTTGGGATACACGAGCAAAGACATCTATTTCAAACAACATTTAAAAAAAAAATCCTTCTTTTGATATCTTGCTTGTGCATGGTTTTAAAAGAGTGACTTCTCAAACAAAAATTGCAAGAGTGCCTTAGTATCTGAAAAATGAAACAAAACCAAGAAAAAAAGAGTAGCAGAGGTGAAAACAGAAATAAAGACAATGTGTAAAAACAGGGAACTCTCCTGGATAGTTTGTAAACACAAATTTTGAGAAGAAACTATTTCTAAATGTCAGCTGAGTGAAATGTACAGGGACGAATGAAAAGGGGATTGCCCAGGGAGACAGAACACTTTTTAAATTAGTTACTTTTACAATAAAATACAACTTTACAATAAAAAGGTAACATGCATAAATGTATAGCTTTGTATTAACGAGCACAAGCTAAAATTTTAATCTAAGACTGAAGCAGGAGAAGGCTATTATGTCTTAAGCCGTAAAAAGATTGAGAGGAAGAAAAAGCCCCTGGCATCCAATGACATATTTCCATCACACAAAAATCCACTTCACTCCTCATACCGAAAAGTAACATGTGCCACAAAGGTCCGTGCACGTCAGTGTATCACAGTACAAGAAAGACCATGCTGGGACACCTATTGTTTTTTCTGTATCGTTTGGAGAAAATGAGCATTTTACGCTGCATTGTGTTTTGCGAATGTGTTCTCAAAAATGATGCTAGAGCGAAGCAGTCACTACAAACCAGCCACAGGAAATCATAAATTCACACGTAGTGCCAGGGTTACCTTCTCAGCAAGCACGAAGGACTTGCAAAATTCATAGCTTAAAGCACGAACAGTATTAGATATATGTACAACCCACGGACATAAGGAGCTTGTGGGCTGGTCAGAAAGACCATGCCAATTTGTTGCGGTTTTTTGCTTTAAAATGGTGTGATATATTGTTCTTTTGTCTGCATTAATTTCCTCCCAGGCTTCTTATCACAAATTCTTTTCCTGCTAAAGTAATGAGGTGACTAACGTGGAAGACGGCACTGGGCTGCTTGACAGTGCTCCCAAAGGAGAAGTGCAGCAAAGATCCAGAACCACAAGCTTAGTAATATGTATGACATAAATTATGAAATACAGTTCTGGGCCAGCTTTTATTGGACAGTTTAGTCAGAGAAATTAGCTGGAAATCCCTTTTCTGCTTCAATCCAGGTTTCGTTTTTAGTTTAAAAATATGACATCCTGTAAAGTTCTTCAGAATCCGATGAACTGGGTTAGTTATAAAAAGTTTTCCCGTAGGTACAATGAAAATTCGGCCATTTTGAGAAGGGAGGGTGGAGTGCACCGATCTGTTAGAAAAACTAACAGAAGGCTAAAAAGAACTGTAGAAAAACACTGAACTGTTTTTCTACAGTTCTTTTTAGCCTTCTTTCCAATGAAAATAAGGCTAATATTGTCACAGTGTCTGTCTGTCTATCTTGCCACAGTAGAATTGTGAACACGTTGGCCAATTTCAACTAAATGTGACGGACAGGTAGAGGTCTCCAAGTTGTGAAGTTCCTGCAGGATTTTTTACAAAGATGACCAGCAGTACAGAGGCTAGAGACAAGTTTAATGCCCTATGGAGAGGAAGAGTAGGGTGCGAGTTCAGCCGCAATCTGTGCTGTCCAGAAGACACATCCCGTACCCAGCCATGGCAATGGATGATTATATGCATCCATTTCATTTCAGAGATTCCTTAGGTTTCACAGTGCAATCATCGCCAAGAAAGACCAAGTGCTTCTGTGCTAGACCTGTGAAGACATGCGAAGCAAGAGTCAATGGCAAGCTTCACAAAGATAGGAGCAGAGGGAGCCAACAACACAACGGCAGCTGTGGCACAGAATTAATATGTCTCCAAGTAGTTTGTTGAGGGTTTTTTTGTTTGGTTTTGTTTTTTGTGAAGTAGTTGAAATAATAGATGCAAATTTCTTAATATAAGTAAGTGATCAGTCATTTTTTGGCATTATTTTCTTTTGACTGTGCTAGAGCAAAGAGAAGGGTTTGAAACAACAAGAACCGATAGAACTATAAATTAAATGGATTTCAGTGCTCAACTGTGCTGTGAAAGAGTGAGGAGAGAGAAGAGGGAAGGATGCTGAGAATATGCTTATGGTCAGAATCAGGACGGTTGGGGTGATGGCAGAGAGCAGAGTGGGAGAAACCCCCTTTCCAGCCTTTTCCTCCTTGCCCAGCCAGCCTGGCCAAGGATGCAACTGTTTCCAATTAAAGTATTAACCCTTTTTTTTTTCTTTCTTTTTTTTTCCCATTTAAATGAACAAAGAACAAAACCGCACAGGAGCAAGCATTTCTTCAACTGTTGCGGTGCTCATCCTCTACCCTGTCTTGTTTAGAAAAGACCTCTTGAACAGTAGAATGGATAATGTGCTGTTTCCTTATTCCCCCATACTCACCTTACAGTTTCATACAGCTTAATAAAAGATACAGTAACCAGTCCTTTATTAATACCCGGATATAATCCTTCTTTTACAGAAATAATATGAAAATGCATCTCTTCTATAAAGTTAATGTTGGATTCCTTTTGTAAACTAGGTCCAGTAACTTATTTTTAAGAGAAGTTTTGATCAGCAAGAAGCCCATTATTATAGATATATGACATATTTAAGCTATTTCTCCTGGCAATTCTGATAGTTAAAATGTTTTTTGTTTTGGAGCACAACTTTAAAACCATTCTTCCATGTCATATTGGGTACAGCACAATTCCAAATTAAAGAATCTAGTGTCTGAACTAGTTGGTAGTTTTAACAATATCAGAATGGACACCTTATTTTCCTGAGATTTTTAGCTTTATCTATAAAAAGAAGCTAATATTCTGTCGAACATATTATAATTAACAAGAGCTATGGCACATGCTCATTTCTAGCTGTTAATTTATTAAAATCATTATCTGAAGCGTCACGAAATGTGCAACTTTTGAGCAGTCATCATGTTTTTCATTTTTAAGATGACTTGAAATTACATAACTCAAATGCAACAAATGCGTTCTCCCTTTACAAATCTTTTATGTTTTTTCTGTATCAGAACTCCATTATGGCCCAGCTGCTTCCAAAGATTCTTGGAAGGTAAAGAAAACTCTTTTTTCTTGCACTCTACCCTCACATTCCCCAGATTCCTACACCTCTGAGGGACAATTCCATTTTGTGAGGCATGAATGATGCTGTAAATTGCAAAGAGGATATACGCATGCTTTCTCATGAAAATACCAAATTGAATTTTTACTTTGCGGTTCTCTTTCATCTGAAATAAATTGTTCTATGGATGCTTTTTGTCCAGAACATTTTAATAAGGAAGTATATACATGTTACAGCAGAGCCATTGAGATAACTGGAAATCCTGCAATGTGGCTTAATAACAGAAGAAGTAAAAGACAAAGTTCATGGCACCTTGCGAATTAGCACCAGTAAAGAGCCCAGATGACCTGAACACTGTGGTAGAACACAGCTTTTCAGTAGCCTCATCTGTGCAGTGCAGAGGGCTACATATTAACATCAGACCTCAAATATATTTTCAGGTTTCTGAAAGCAATGGAGGTCTTTTAATTCTCTGAGGCACGAGAGACAGGTGCAGTAATTTTGAAACAAGTCTCTTTCTAGTGATATTGTTCTCTGAAAAACTGAAGAGAAACAGACATCTCTCTGGACTACAGTGTACTTCCAGAGTAAAATCATGAACTGCTTCTGTCTGTCTTCATGTTACTGTGTGCCTTTTAAGGGGAGCACATTCCTTTTCCCCTTCACAGACACCTGAGAAGCAAAGCAAACGAAAACATCTCCTTACGAAGACAGAAATTTATTTCTTCAGTTATGTCTCCCCGTATTCTGCACGCTCTTTGCAATTAAGATAGCAAGTGTTTTGTTGAGGAAACCTCTTCCCAAATCACATGCTTGATTGAGCCCACAGAATTAATGACTGGTCCTGTAGGACCCTGTGATGGAAATAGATAGGAATAAAACATCTCTCATCACTGTGGAGCGTTGTAGTCCCTAACAACAAAACACAACCCACTTTCCCCTATTAAGGATGCAGGAGAAAAGGAAAAATGAAAAAGCCAAGCATATGGAAAATGGAGAATCCATGAACTCCATCTGCAATTGATCTGATATAGTCTGATATATTCTCTCTAAACCCTCTCTGAAGGACCTGAAATCCCTGATTTCTGGCCTCCCACTGACCAAGTGTCTCTCCACGTTCATCCTAATTTTTCATAGTTGATACTACTAAAAATAAGTTTTTAAAAGAGCCATCATCAGATCATGATTTCAGCAAACATTGCTAATGCATTCTTAAGGGATGACGAATAGCAGAAAATTGCATGGGAAAGCCATTTTGTGTCTTCATGGTTGGTATTCACACCTCAGAAAGGGCACGAAAGCTAGAAAGTATTCAGGAAAAAGTTACGAAGCACGATTTAACATTTGATGGCAAAAACCCAAAACCCATTCTCAGGAAACTCAATTCAAGAAAAAGCTAAGAAAGATTTGCAGGAGTTTTTCCAGACCCAGGTCAGCTCCTTTTAGCTGAGCACCAACTGACTGTTCTGATACTAACTCTGCAGTTCAGTCTGTATTCACTTAAATCTTGGAAGCAGCACGGAGCTGAGAGAAACCAAAATTCAACTCCGTGCTTTAAAAGGCTAGCTGGGAAGATACAGCAGGTGAATAGAGAAAGCGTCAGGCTTAGGGTTGTACCCCTTAGACAGGGTTCTGTCAGAAAATGGACAGAGGTTTATGTGAATCATTCTCTTGCCAAAAGAGAAGGAGAAAAGTAATGAAAAGATCAGCTTGGAGCAGGGGCAAGGTTGGAGAAGAGATCCCCCTCTTTCCACTTGGGATTGTAAGGATGAATTAGATCCATCGAAGGCTAGTTGGTGTAATACTATTTTCTCTTCTTGCTTGTTTCTTTCAAATACAGATTCTGCTTTCACCCACAGTCCCCACTGTCTTCAGCTGGGCTGAAGGGCTTCACATTTCTGCTCCAGTTTTATTTCTTCTTGGTGAAAACTCTTGTTCTTAAGGGAGTCTATTTTCTATCAGCCTGCAACAATCCTCTTAAGTACCAGGGAGGAGTGAATGAAGTAGCCTCTATGGTGACATGGTCTGCAGACATCTCTTCTGTTTCAAAGCTAGAGATAAACACAGGACACAATCAGGATGTGTGCCGATAAAACATTCACAGGTAGCTCATTCTAAATCACAAGGGAAGTGAACTTCTCGAAAAAATTGCTCAAGCCTGTTGACAGAATTGAATGCCTAATTATAACAGAAATATAAACAGGCTGAAATTACAATTTAATAGGCTGAAAAAAAAGCATAAATTTTCAGCTGGCATGGTGTTCTTCCCCTTCCTCCCCCCTTAAAAGATGCCATTTAAGAGAACTGGAACCTCTTTATACATAGAACGAGAAAATACATATCTTCTCTTGGTATTGGAACAATGTTCTCCTTCCTGACTGCTTGCAGTCACTTCTCTTGAAAAAACTAAGTCTTAAAACCAGATCTATATATAGTAAAAAAAAAAAGTGAGTGAAGGTTAGAAATGCTTTTGCACAGTGCATGGAAGTGCAAAAGAATGTATACATGGTTCTCAAGAAAGCACAGACTTTAGGGAGAATAAGAAACAAAGCTGATTGATTGTTACAAGTCAATGATAACTGCTATTATCAGCCATGATCCAAGGTAATGTATATGTGAACTCAGAAGAGAAACTGTTTTCTAGAAAAAACTAGAACAGGGTGACTGCAAATAAGAGATGGTGTTGTTAAAGATAAGAAAACAGAAACAAGACACCACTTAGACACACACAAGTCTATGGGACCGGATGGAATCCAACCAAGGGTACTGAGGGAGCTGGTGGAGGTGCCCACCAAGGCACTTTCCATCATTTATCAGCAGTCTGGGCTAACTGGGGAGGTCCCAGTGGACCAGAGGTTAACAAATATGACGCCCATCTACAAGAAGGGCCTCAAGGAGGATCTGGGGAACTGCAGGCCTGTCAGCCTGACCTCGGTGCCGGGGAAGGTTATGAAGCAGATCATCTTGAGTGCCATCACACAGCACATACAGGACAACCAGGTGATCAGGCACAGTCAGCAGGGGTTTACGAAAGGCAGGCCCTGCTTGACTAACCTGATTTCCTTCTATGACAAGGTGACCCACTCAATGGATAAGGGAAAGGCTGTGGATGTTGTCCATCTAGACTAGTTATTTTCTTCCAAGAGCAGGAGGAAAGGATTTCAAAAGCTTTGATTTTGCTCATTATTATCCCCATTTTTTTCTAATCCAAAAATTCAGATTCTTCCCCAGGCTCATGCCAAAGCTGCCATAACAAGTAGATATAAGCTGACAATGTGCCTGCCTACAGGCACAGAGATTCTTATGGTCTATACAGCAGTAATGCAAATCAGGAAAATTTCAGGAACTTTCACATTGTTCTTAGTTGTGCTTCAGGGAAGTAACCTTGAAGACGATGGCTTGGAGTCTTCATGGTTCATATTGCCTTTATGTTTCCTTTGCTGACCTGAACGCTGGCCTCGCAGTCCTTTTGCAGCACTTTTCCGGCATGTGAACTACTGGGCAGCTCCCTAGTGAATTTCTGCATTGAAAGTGTGCCCTTTGTGCTATGATTCAGGTTCAGAACCAACCAATGCCTTTGGCAGAAGGAGTCACAAGACTGGCTGACATCAGTGACTGATGTCCTCAGTTTTGATTTCTCTTTTCTCATTATATTTAAGCCTTCATGTAATAATAAAGTAGCATTTTAATATTAAAATACATTATGGCACCTGGAAATTTCCAGAAGAGCACAATGTATAGTTTTGGGTGACTACAAAGGTATGTTTAAAACACAAAAATAATACAAGGGATATAATTCATTTTGTACAACAATTTTATACTTTTTTTAAAACATAACATGGTATGCTGTTCATTTCTAATGTGTTTATTATGGTCCAGTTCCACTCTTTATCTTTGCTAATCACGCAGACTTTTAACCAATCAAACAAAAAACTTGTTGAAAACACCCAACAAGGAGAGTACTTGGAAAGCAAATCGTATTCACCATTAACCCCCCCAATTTTCAAATAATTATGTAATGCACTTACACAGGTCTTTAGCTGTGGAGGATTCTGATACACTTTGCCATGAGCTCTTCTGGTGGGTAGTTGTTCTTCTCACCTGTTCAGAAGGCAGTAAGAAAATTCATTAGTTTTGTGGAATTTGGAAGATTTTGGCAAAGTTTAGCCTTTTATCCAAGAGTAGCTGCAAATCAAGTGACCATTAATTTTATACACCTATCATAAAGCACATCATAAGTACACCCTGATCTTATCTATCCAGTGCTTTTGCAGAATATTGAAAATTCAAAGGGAAATAAAAAAAAAAACCCCACCACCTGTGATGTGATAACTTACTCCTGAGGAAACATATGAATGGCTTCAGAAACCTCATTACATAGTCAAGTTCAGGCTTGTGGATTCTGCCAAGCTGAATCAAATGCTGTTCCAGAGGACTGCTTGTGAGCTCTTCCAGCTCATTTCTGTCATAGGACTTTCCTAGTGAAATTACAAAGAGTGCATAGCCTTGGCACTTAGCTTTCAGAGAAATTTTTTTTAACATTCCTTTGTCCCATTGACTTGTTTTTCCAGCAGATATAATGATAATAACTTTGAGTGGCCTTGGATTGGGAGCTGCTGAGAAAATGTTAGCAATTGTCCATTGTATGGCATAGCCGACGGCAGCCTCTCCATTCAGCTGTTGAAGAGATTCTTTAATATGTCTTCTTATTCGGTCCTTACTGCTGTAGGTAACAAAGTCGAATTCTTTCTTTACTGGCCTCTTCCCTATGCCTGCTTTGAAACCTGGTAGCGCATGGCTCACCACAGCTATTCTGTCCCCTACAACAGATGTTTTTGGATCAGAGGAAATGTTGAATGCAGTGACTGCTTTGCTCATGAAGTCTTTGACTTGCTCAAATTCAGCACCGCTCATTTTCTGCGAACTATCCAGAATGAAAGCAGCATCCACATATGCCCTCGGTAAACTGTGCCTGGGACGTTCACAAAAAGCATCTGGTTTACATATGTCTACAAAAGAATGTAAAATTAATTAGCATTTTTTTAGATAAATCAAAAAGTAAATATGCAACAATGAATGTGATCACAGACCTAAAGTGTCAGAATGACCATTTAAAAAAAAAAAAAAAGGAAAAAAAAAGAAAAAAAAACAAAAAAAAAAAGAATAACCAGTAGAAAGATATCAATGCATGTTAGGAAAATAAAGGCTGACTCAAAACCCATAATTATGCACCAGGTTCTGCAAGACAATTGGTGCTCTATTTCCCACTGAAATAAAAAAAGATCACAGGAATAGAGTTGATTACGTTATAATTGTGTATTTTTGGGCAGGTTTACAAAAAAGCAAGATTTAGAAAAAATGTGAAACCAGGTCCTTACTTCCCATTAAAATCAATGAAACCCCAAAACCCGCCTGTTTAGTTCAGTATGTATTTTATCAAATACTTTTTTTTTTTTTTTTTTTGTTAGGACAGAGATCACTACACACACCAGCCACAGCAACTTTTTATTGTTTGGGCAACAGGTCAGAATGTATTTATGTGGCTATTTAAATAAAAGTTTTATTCCTATCTAATACAACTGCTGGAAGCCTTTTGAGGAAACCTAAAATATTATGGCATTAACGATGAGAAATCAATGCTTATTGAAAAAGCACTTTGGGTCAAGAAAAGAAAATGGCATTTTCAGAATTGCAATTTTCCCCAGTATTTTAGAAAGCAAAAGGGTCAATCTTCACAATGATGTTCTTCACAGAAGAGAGTCTTTATGATACTGGTGACCTTCACCAAATTATTGAGGACTCTGGTCAGGAGTCAAAGTTGATCAATATTCCAAAAATTACAAAATAAATGCAGACAAGATTTTAAAACATTTGCTAATCTTTTAAACTCCTTTCTATGAAAAGTAACTCCAACTCAGACTCAGAGCATACGAGTAGATTGTCCAGATTCCAGCAGATAACCAGTCTTTCTCTCAAGCTGTTAGGTGTGCTAATAGCTGCTGCACTGCACAGATTCATCATAAAGAAGACAGGGGACCTCACATGCCATGAATGCCAGACCATTAGCTGAGTCACAAAATGAGATATTCCTTGTTAATCCTCCACCTGTCTTTCTGACCAATGCGTGTCCCAGTAGGAATACACAGGGGTACTCTCCAGCTTTACATAGTGATGGAAAGACCAGGAATGATCTTCTGAAGAATAAGGAAAGGAGGAGATAAGGATGTAGGCTCTAGCCCTATTACCTGTCTTCACCAGTCGGAGAAGATACTGGTTTCACAGAAGGCAGCATTGATTACGTCTGCTACAGCTTCTTAAAGGTGAGCAAACTTGGTCATGCAGGGTTTTAAAGCTGAAGGACACTGGTGCCTTGGTCTGTTTTACATTTAATTAACACTTGCTTTTAGGATGCAACTCAAGTAAATGCATCCTTTTCAAGCAGGCATTCTGGTCACACAAGGATTCAAATACCCCAAAAGAAAAACGTGCTCATTCGAGGTAGAAGGTCCCTTCTACAGGGACAGGAGTAAGGAAATGGCTCTAGATGTTTAATACCACATTTGATGAAGCCTAAGGTGAACAAACATGTTCTTCCAATTTAAGTATTTTCCTTTGAAATGAATTTAGCAGTTAGGACAATGCAGGTGATAGGTTGCCAGTAAATGATGTTCACTGGAAACAGATTCTACTTTTGGAATTTAACACATCAATAAGAAACAAAGTCAAATAATTTTGCTAGGGATATGTATGGCCAGAGGAATGCCTCAGCTCTTTTCCTTATCACACTACACTTCACCAGGCAACTCTGCATAATACTGTATTTCTCCTTTAAGGACAATTTAATGACAATTAAAATTTAAAAAATACTGTATTGGTCTTACCATAGCACAAAGTGCAGAGCTGAAATCTTTGTAACGCTTCATTATATTGCCCAGCACGAACATTTAGCACCTCAAACAATCCAGAATCATCCATCTAGAAACAAAAAATAAAAATGGCAGGTACGTACTGCTAAGTGCTCTATGATTTCTTGCCATTGATGAAGCGTAAATTTAGTGCTCAAACTTGGCCTAGAAGACCCATTGTGAGGAAGGGGGCCAGGGGCAGGGATGCACTGCAGACAATTAGTGCACATATCCCAGCTGTGGTAATCTCATATAGACTTGTTCCTAATTAAGCCCTAAAATGAGATAAAACCATTTTTCTAGCACTATTGTGAAACACGCAAAAGACTTCATATCTATCTGTGTCTACACTAGATCCTCAGTTGACAGATCCTAGTGGAAATTCTGTACTCTTGGAGTCTGATAAAATGCATGACATACAAAGATTTTCAAATATAAAACATTTAACATGGTCAAAATGTCTGACAAAGCCTTCACGTAGAAAAACTATCTACAGAAAAAGTAAACTAAGCAATCTGAGTTGATGGCTGTGACTCAGACATGGCAGCAGTTCCTTGTGAAGCTGGGACCTATCTAAAACACTGCCAAGGGCTTCTGGTACCGGATTTCTTGTCCTCTTTAAAATATTACTTCAACATTTGAATTTGAATATAGCTGTTTCTTCTTAAAATATTTTTAAAAGCTAACAATGGACACAAAGGGAAATCAAATCATGTTACTGAAAAAAATTTAAATATTTCATAAACATCCATACATATGTTTAGATATATGTGTTTAAACATCCATACATATGTTTAGATATATGTGTTTAAACATAAGTATTGTTTCCATACATTACTATATATTACTAAACGTGAATAAACTGTCATAAAGTCTTCCAATGAAGTCTGGCATACACATGAAACTGCACAGAGCTCTGACATCCTCCTAAAAAGAAGTTCCTTTTCTTACAGACACTCTGGTTCTGCTAGATATTAATATTTGTGGACCTCATGGGAAAGAGACCAGAATGCTTTTTATAGTAGTATTTGTCAGAATCCTCAAAAGCTCCAAGCTTTCTTGTGTCCTTGTGCCGAGGCACAGACCCCTCAATGGGTATGTGTGCCTGGGTTCTCTCACAGCTTAAAGGGAAGGACGGTGCTAAGCAGTGGTAATGAACGGTTAGCTTTATCCACACCAGTAACACTTTCAAGAGCTGACTGAAGCAACTGATTTCTTTTCTTCTTTCTTTCCTTCCTTCCTTCCTGCCTGCCTTTCTTTCTCTCCCAGTATCTGTCATTACAGTTCACCTTCCAGGAGTTACTTCAACAACTCCTCTCTTCAGAGTAAACACAGGGAGGATTTTGGGGTTCACTATCATAAACAAAGGGAATGTAATGACCAGAATATCATCTATTTAAGCCAAAAATCCTGGGAGGCTTCCAGGTCATTCGGTATCTGCTTTTTGGATCACTTCCATCCTCACTTATGAACTTTGTCTCTGGACAAGTGTTGTCTTTCCTTACAGAAAGATCTGAAACAGCAAAACTAGTTCTTTGCTTTTGCCTGTGTCTTATCTGTGTCTGCCTTCTCACACCACTTGCTCTGCTCTAACAGATGCAACTTGAAATGAACTTCCTCACATTTACAGGAGAAAGACAGACAGTTAACTTCCCATCTGCCTAGGATGCGACTCTTCTCACACAAAGGAAGCAGCAGCAGTGATCACTGGTACCTCGTGGGGATTTTGCAAGGTGATCAAAGTTTAAATCCATGCTGGATTCCAGCGTACATATACCTTAACCACACTATCTAATCTTTTATAGTGACATTTTAAAGTTAATTTTTTAATTCATTGGTTTGTGAAAGAAGTGACAACTTCCTAGATTAAGACAATGAATGCTTTAGGAAATAAATAAAATCTAGTGAATCTGAAAGAAGTGGCGGGTCAGATCCTGCTGGGCTTGCTCTCATGAGGAAGCCTGTGGCATACGCACAAGAACAGAGACATTCAGTAAGCTCCAGTTTCTCATCTAGACTCCCACTCAGACAATATATAAGGAAGAAATTTTTTACAATGAGGGTGGTGAGACACTGGAACAGGTTGCCCAGAGAGGTGGTAGATGCCCCATCCCTGGAAAGATTCAAGGTCAGGTTAGACGGGGCTCTGAGCAACCTGCTCTAGTTGGAGATGTCCCTGCTCATTGCAGGAGGCTGGACTAGATGACCTTTAAAGGGCCATTCCAACCCAAACTATTATATGATTTGTAAACCTCTAAGCTTAGCACGACACTTGAGGCAAAGGAAGAGGTTTCCATTTCAAATAACTAATCTGCAGTAGAAACCACAGGAATGGGACTAAATAATTCAGTCTTAATGAGAAACACAGTTCCCCTTTGACATTTTCCACGAGTTTTGTTGTACCTAATATAGTCTCTTAATAGACTACATATGATGTGCAAGTCTTTTTTCTAGAAAACTTTATTTAATGATGCAAGACAGAATAAAAACCTAATAGGTTAAAATAACCTTGGACATTGCTCCATGAGTTTCAACTGCACGTTAGAGAAACATAATCTATTTTAAAACAACAGCTTTACTTGATAAAGTAGGGAAGAAAGGAAGAAATACATCCTTTGAATTCATAAAATCCTTCCGACATAGCAGTATTATAATTTCTGCACATGAACACAATACAAATCAATAACTCCATTTTCTTCATGTAAAAATCTTCCAAGTCTTCCTCACAATTCTTTTTTCATATATCCTTTCTCTCGTTCCTCATCAGACAGAAAAATAATCTCTCAACACAAAATTTACAATTACTGCACAACTTTTCCTACATGATTCCATAGAAATACACCCTCACTCCATAACGGTCTTTAATGTCAAGTACATGTCATTGAATTTGGACCTTTCTATCTAAAATGAAATTACATGATTTGCTAGGACATTTATAACACACAAACCACATTTCCCTGTAGGAACACTTGGCAGTACGAAACGAAGTGCTACAGTTAGGAAATCCTTTCTAACACTTTTTCTTTACAGCAAGTGATCAGCATATAACATCCTTTCAGAAACTAAACAGCAAAATAATAAAAATGAATCCATACTTTAGTGAACTTGCAGTATATAGCAATTCATTTTAGAGGATAAAGTCTACCTGCAGTACCTGTACAAAATGCCCTGATCAAGAGCAACACGACTACAAATAATTCGGAGCTTTATTACTTAAAATATATAAAAAGGCAGAGCATAAAGAAGAAAAGTTTAGTAAATTTCTTACCTGAAAAGCTTGGGAGATATGAGGTGCGTTTCCCAAAGCAATAACTACTGGAGTGACTTTTGCTGCACTCATCTCCAGGACAGCTTGTTTAACAGAAGATGCATCTGTGGCTGGTCCATGGCTGAAAACTACAGCTATTTTTCTCACATTAGGACCTTGCAGAGTTCTCTTGAAAACGTTCCTGGCAATAAATCTCATCGCACCTCCGGTGTCCCGCTCACTGGAGGATCTCTGGTAAGAAATATTTTTTAGTGCGTGGAGTAGCTTATTCTTGTTGTGAAACTCTGAGAAGTGGATCAGGTGGTGGGTAACCGAGTTGTAGGAAACAACAGCAACTCTGGCTCCCACTGGGCAGTTGCTTTCTCTGATTCTGGCCTCACTCACTATCGCTATTATAATCTTTCTCATTAGTTCAAATGTCTCAGGAGTGAGTGTCCTAGAGATGTCCAAGGCAAACACCAGTTCCGTTGGATATAATGGGCATTTGACTTTTCCTAGGAAAAAAAGAACAAGAAACACCCCCAAATTATTTTGTTCCCTTGCATCTCAATCATGGAGAGTAATGCACACAAAAGCCATACATAAAATGACATAATGCTAAGCTACATCCTGCACTTGATACATGCACAAAGAAAAAGAAGGAGCCAAACAAAAATCTGCCTAACTTATTCTGAAGTGAGGCATAGAAGAGTACAAATTTCTCGTTCTTATGAAGAGGTTTCACAAAGATATTTGAAAAATAGTGCTAAATCATATTAGTACTATTCTACAGGTGGAGAAGCTGCAGCACAGAGAGTAAAAGTGGCTTTTCCAGCACCACCCAAGCAAGATAACAACAGGGCCAGTAGAAGAAATGATCTTGGGTTTTGCCCAAATTCTGACAGGCACCACATTTACCTGCACTCTGAACCAGTGGGATGTGAGCCTGCTGCAGCCTGTGCCCCCCTTGCTGGGTGTGCCTGCAGAAGCAGAACCCGCACTACCGACTTCAAAGCGAGCTCGCAACAGTCTGCAGTGGGTTGCATAGAACTATCCTGTATTTCCAGCACACAATATTCTCTTTTAAAACTCTCCTTGGGCACAGTGTGCGCCTGCCGTGTGGCTCAGATACTGATTTGCTGCTATTATTACTACATTACTCTTAGGAGCTCTGTTAAGATTTGATAATGCATGTGACACTTCTGGAGTAAAACACATTTCATGTTGTAATTACTCCAGCCATGATATTACATCTAAAATCAGAAATTGTGTTGAAGAAAATAATCTGCCTCAGCATGAAGAAAAATGTAATTTTAAAACTACAGGCCATAGCAGGTAACATAACTACAGCAATAACAGGATCATTTATCTAGCACTCATGAAGGGAGAAGATTACTGACTCTCTATTCCAGCCAAATTCAGTGTAGGACAAAAATTTCATTATCATTCCCTATACATAACTGGTGTCGGAAACACACCAAGTACCGAGTGATGTTGAGCCATAATGGAAAGAGGATAGTTATGAAGCAAAAAAACCAACCAGAGGAGAGGGGTACTGAAATCAGAACAAATAAAGAGGAGAAAGTTTTAAAGTAATACATGTAATAAAATTATTTGGCAGCTCAACATAAAGCAGTGGAAGAACTGGTGGGAGTGAATTTAAGAACAGAGAAGAAGGTCAGAGAAGGGACAAGAAGAAAATTAATCTGCAGTGCTGAAACTGCAAGATAATTAGAATTATGAAGGGTCAGAGAAGGGTAACGCTAGCTAGACCACTCAGGGACAAGTAGAGAGAAACAGCAAGGAAGAATATGCACAGGAACTAAACATCAACATGTAGATAATAGGGGAAAATGACAAAGGAGGAACTTGTGCTATTTTAGTATTGCCAACAGTGGTGTTAAATCAAATACTGCTGTAACAAAAGGATACAAGGCACAAAGAAGGCCTGGGAACCTCTATTGCAAATACAAATCTGTGATACATAAAAGATTTGAAGGAACTGCATCAAGTTTTAAATGCTCTTTTTCAGTTCATGTCCTCCTACCTACCTTCACATGAACAGTGCACAACACACTATAACATCCAAATATGTGCCAGTACATGCACTGGGTATAAAATAGGGACAAATATGTCAAGCACCATATTATTGTGGGGAGAATCTGCAACTGCTAAATATTACACCTACTCTTCAGGGAATGGAAATGAGGGTCATACATGAAGTAGTGGTTAAGATAATCACAAGTATTGGCATTAAACAAAAAGGGTATGCCTTGAATTTGAAACTCACAGCAGTCAAGCGTATCCAGGAGAAATTTATCACAAGTAAAGAAATCCAAGCTTTTGAGAAGTTTTACAGAACAGCAAGGTAAGGGGATAGGATAATGTTGAAAATGTCAAAAAAACAGAAGGTAAGTAAATAAATAAGGTGAGTAAATAAGATTTCTTTTCAGAGGAAGAAGGAAGCAGATTGTGCTAGATGTCTCAGCAGATGTGTTCTAGGACTTTAGAGACTTTAATTCTCTGCTCTCCACAGATTTCCTAGGCTTAGCATTTCTATGCCATGCTGCTCCACCTGCAGAATGGGACTAGAACTTACCTAGATGGCAAGAGCACATACGCATACTAGGAGAAATGTCTGTGTTAGAGTGTGTGTATCTTAGAGCATATAGAAATTATGAAGCCCTAGTTTGCTTAGGCTCAGTATAGCCAATCACAGAGATGTGATATTTGAAGCTGAGCTAGCGACGGCCAAATATTATCTGATGGTTTTAATTAAAAACACCTACCACAGCTATGAATACTGACATGTTTAGCCTCACTGAGTCACTAGTGGAGAGAGACAAACTGCAGAGGAAGCATCCGGTGACTAAACACTTGCAATTTAGATAGCTAAATTAAAAGGAGGATATATCTCATCTACCCATGGATTAAAAAACTAAAGCTCCAGTTCAGTAAACGCATGACTCTTGATGTACAATTTAACCCCTGTGAAGAGAACACACAACTCTGAATGTTTGGTTGAGTGGAGCCTAACACTACAAAGGCAAAGTAGTTCACAGCCTATAAGGTCTCTGCTAGGTCAGTTTGACAAAGGAACACCACCATTCTACCCATCTAGTAACAGTAACATAGGGGTAAGCAGTACTCACCATCCCAGCAAGCTAAAGAAAGAGAAAAAGAAAGTTTAATTAAAAAATTTTGCATCTGAAGAGTTTTCAAAATAAAAGCCAAAATCAATGGTGGAACATACACTGGAATTTAGTTTCCATAGTTCTACAGATTTTAAGACTTTTAGTGACTTAGGATCCATGCATTATTGTCTTCCACTGCTATGGATGCTTGCAAAATATTTCTTTGGTGTTACTGGAGAACAGAGTAAAAGTGCAACCAGGACAGGGCCCTGCTTTAGACCAAACACTTTCATTGAGGGGTTTACACTACAGTTTAGAGGTAAAACATACCATTAATTGTAGAAACTCCCACTATTTGGCGCAGTCACTTTCTAAGGAATTAGGATAGATAGACTAGGAAAAAATAATGCAAACTTGCTTCATGCTAACTGGAACCACTGGATACCAAGACACTTAACATTTCTAAGAAATTATATTACAGTAACTTTGGCAAAAGAAATTATTCTAAACAAATAAATTTATTTTTTTTTAGCATTCTGAACCCTAACTTAATTTTTAAAGCACTGGCCTGCTAAGACCATAAATTCACAGGCACGCTGAACACAGAACTAATGTGATATTAATAAGACAGGGAAGAAAGCAAGGGGTGATACTTGGGCTTACAATATCAAAACAAGATTGAATGCTTACGGCTGGTTTTGCGGATGTACTCAATGAGTTCACATGGCTGCAGACAAGAACAAAAAAGACATACATGAACACATGACTACCCAGTGAGATGGTGCACTGTGTGTGTTTGTAACATGGAGAGTGCTAGATACATACAGAAAATAAGGCTTGTCCATTTGGTCCTTTACTCCCCTAAAAAAAGCCAACAACAACAAAAAAAAAAAGATTACAGTCACATTATCATCATCTCACCTAATCGCTCAGATATTTTACTAAACACGGGGAAATAAAAAAAAACAAAACCCAAAACCAACCAACCAAACAAAAAAACCCCAACCAAATCCAAGGGGTGATTGCATTACACATTTTTATATATTTTATTTAATGCCTACCATGATTTGGGGATATTGAAAGTCTACAGTGGAAATGAAGGTTTCTACTACCTGTTATCTGTGTACATTTTTTATTTCAGTAAGGTGAGAAAAGATCAGTATTTTGGTTTGCAAGGACAGACCTCTAGTACTTTGATGAATTTTTGTACATGGCTGTTGCAACTAATTTCAGCTATGATCCTATTTTGAAGCTATAAGACACTCACAGTATATCATTTCATATCTGACAAAGATGTACAGGGAAAATATCAGCTTAGCATGAGCTGCAGACTTCTTAGCAGTGGTAACAATTAACAACAGAAAAACAAAACAAATCTCTTTTTTATTCCCTGTTGAATTTGCAAAAATGAAAGTCAAAGAGGAAATAAATATTTCTACAGTGAACCTCTTTCATTTGAGACTTAAGATACACACCACTGAACTCCCACAATGGTACTTCTAAAGGCTTTGTTAGAAACACATAATTGCAAAATTTACTGTGCTACTGACAGTCAAAAAATACAGTAAGGATTGTCCTTTGCATTAGTTAAAAGGAGAGTCTCAAAGCATGAGTCAGGTACATTTTTCAAACATGCACAGGCTAGGCATTTAGATGGTGACCTATGAAAATTACATTTATAGGTATACAATTAGCCATTTGCATTCAGAAGTACCTGATTTGTGCTTACATGCAGATGAATTCACAGTCTTTGTTATTTAATAAACTATCGAAAATCACAGTGTAATACAATCATGCCATTCACAATATATGCACAACGCATCAACAGCAGTCATCAGAACCATCAGAACATTGCACATATTACCACTTCACCACCATAACAGGAACAAAATGTTTTGTTTCATTCCTTAGTTTCCCTTCAAATTTAAAAAGTACAAACATATTTTCCATATGGTAAAATACATGGAGTCAAGGTCTTACCCTGCGTCCTGGAGATCCCCTGTCTCCTGGACTGCCTTCCAGACCAACAGGTCCTGGAATACCCTGTGAATAGTAGCACATTAAGTATGTGGTATTCAAAGAACATACACAGGCAACATAGAATTTACATTTTCTATTGGAAATCAACAGATTTCCTTCTGTCTTCCTTTATTTGCTACATGTTAAGTTCCACTCACTTTTAAGTGTAAACAAGAAGTAAGAAAGAAGAGCATCAGGTCTGACATAATTTTCACTTTTAAGATATAAAGAACCTGATAGCATCAAAGCACCAATTTTCTTCTAGTAGTTCAGCTCATTTTTGTTAAGTGTATTATTCAACCAATACGTTCAAAGCCCATTTAGAAATACAATCCACAAAATAAAATAGGCACATGCACATCTTTGCTTTTGGTGGCAAGAGTCTTGTTTAATTTGTGGCCTTTTTGGAAAAGCAGTGCTGAGTAAAAACAGTTCAGTGGGACTGAACTCTTCCTGGTTTGTTACCACGCACAGCTACCAGCTTTTCTGCCAGCCCTCGTTACCCCCTGTCATTGCAGAGGAGATCTGAAATTAATATTCAGCCATGGAAAAGCTTGGTGAAAAAAGGGAGAAAGAAACACACGAGAAGCCAGAAAAGGCAGGACAAAGAAGCTAATGGAGAATAAACGGGATCATCACACTGCTCTTAAACCAGCAAATTTCTTCTACAGCGTTTTTTTATCTAAAAGGCATAAAAGGAAAGTGAACTGGAACAGCAGGTAGGACATTCAGAAATAGCCTTTGCTTCTGTTTAGTGGGATGTACACAGGGACAGAGCATGGCCAGCATTAGCAGCCTTTGAAAATGACAGACATCTAAAAATCAATACAAGTGTACAATCCACATATCAAGGAGGAGCCTATTAAAAAAAATCCATTAAAGAGCAATGATGATAAGGTACGTGCCATTCTGCCTCTGTATCCTTTTAGTCCACGTTCCCCTGGAATTCCATTGTCCCCAGCTTCACCCTAGTTAATTGGGAAAAAATGTAATTACAGTGTGAAAACAGGCGCTTCTGATAAAAATGCAAACTTCTCAAGACAGCATTATTCCACTGAAACACAAGGATATGAAGGATTGCACATGAAAAATTAGTCATAGACTCATGTAAAAAAAAAAACCAAACCAAACCAAACCTACACAATGACCAGCCAATGATTTTTTACCAGGGAAGAAGAAAATGAGGTGCAGCTGTTCAATGCGGCATCATAAGATAACAAAAGGCATGCAACATCTTGTTTCACACAAGTGAAAGCACTTCTCCCTCTAATCTGCCAAAACCATACCGTTGACCGCGGCGTATTATCTCCAAACAATGCCTTCTATGGCAGAAGCGTGCTGCTTCCAAAATGTGATTTATCTACTTGTTTACTAAAGCACACACTGATTTCCCATGAGAACAGTGAAGAGCTGGCAGTTCAATTTATTTAACAAAACTTCAAATCACTCCATAATTACTGTGTAAGTAAAAATATTGGAGAAAATGTTAACAGCCAATTTCTGTGCACAGATAATTTAAAATGTCCAGTGATATCAATAAGGACAAGACCCTGTCAGACTTTCTACATCTATGGGGGAATGTATATCAGTCAGCAAACTGTCAGAACATGAGGCGGTCCTTACTCTACTCCATACACAAATGGCCATTTACCAGGAAGGTTTGGGTCAGAGACCTGGCACGCAACATCCCACATTGTCTCCAAGCCATGATGTGCAGCAGAATGAGACTCTGCTTTTGCTGTGGCCATAGCCCTGCATCCACAGAGAGTACAGATGTTAAGCAGCCTTAATAGCTGAAGCCTAATGTATAATACCGATTTCACAGCTCAGTCCTATTTATGCAGTCTGGTCTTCCAGCATTTTCATTGATTTTAGAACAAGATGAGGCTTTATACTTCACATTCAGCTTGAAAAAAAAGTTTCAATCTTTTTCTGGAAAGTCTGATTTTAAAATTCGTGATTGTGAGTCGGGACAAAAAAAAAAAAAAAAAAAAGAAAAAAATTAAAAAAAGAAAAAGGAAGCATTGCATTTTTCCATGCAATAGAAATTTTTTGTTTCGCTCAGTTTTCATTATTGTATTACTTAATAAATTAACTGAAGTAAATCCTCCACTTGTAAGTTTTTGAGCAATCATGGATTTCCTATTAGGAAAACAGGACCTATTGAAAACTTCTATAAACACCACTTTTGTTTTGCAAAACAGTGGAGGGGCAAAAGATTTTTTTCCCAGCTAAATGTATTTTGGCATTTCAATACAAGAAACCTAAAATTCATAACAAGCCCATCAAGACATTAATGGTTGACATATATCAAACACAAGCTTATTAAATAAAGACTGCCAGAATGAATTAGCTGGATTTAGAAACACACAACAAGCTAGCTTGTTATCTTACTTTATGAACTACCAACTATTTTTTTTATGTTCAGAAAATTATTATTTCTGTGGTTTAGTTCTCTTAAACTCTTGCCATATAAAACTTGCTGTCAACAGACTGTAATGGACTTGCAAAATTAGGCACTTGGGAGTAAAAGAAGGTCAGGGCTTCTGCTGATAAATTTCCAATTTATTTCTCTCTGTCCAGGTTTGAGGTAAAACAGAACCAACTTTCTGTTCAGTAGTTTTACTTCTTAGCCAGGCCTCTTCCAACTCACTGAAGTTAACAGCATATTGTGCAGAAAACTGTTCATTCTCACAGTTACAAGACCTGTGTTTACAGTTAGTGCCAAGGAATGGCACGCAGAGAGGCTCTTGCTTATACTTATTGCTGTAACAACCAAGGTCAGCCAATTTTGTTATTTGCCCTGCTGGAGGGTCAGAAACTGAAAAGCACAGAGGGATCCCACCTGCAGGGGGGAGCAGACAGGACAGGTGACCCAAAATTGACCAACAGGAGTATTCCATCCCATCTGCCCCACGCTCAGTATAAAAGCTGAGGGATCAAAGAAAGGGTCAGTGCTCTTTCTTCAGTGGCCGACATCCAAGGAGGACCCTCTCTGTTCATCTGCCTTTGATCCTGATCTGTGTGTTCCTGACTCCAGCTCTGGAATCCAGTTCCCACCTGTCGCTGAGTCCAGTCTGGGACTTCCCCAGTGCCTGCCGGTGACGTCATCCTGGGAGCTTGATACGATTTTGTATATATTCTATCTATTTCATTATTTCCTTTTTTATTTTATTATTAATATTTCATTAAAGTAGTTTAGTTCCTTCTAATATTGTAAATCTTTCTCTCTCCTCCTCCTCTCCTTGGAGTGAGAGGTGGGGGGAGAACATCTCTCTTGTCATTGGCCAATTAGGCCTAAACCATGACACTTCCCAAAATTCTTTCTCCTTTGCCCATATATTAGTAGCACAGAATTAGCCTGAATTAATTCACTCCAACATGGTCATACAATGCAGCAGAACAAGACCTCCTACGTCCATCTACTTTTACTGTAGGGAAGGTAGAAGCTAGTTTTGAAATGTTTGAAAAGTTGGTCTGAAGCTTCAGGAGCAGAAAAAAACACTGCTAGTCCCACTTACGTGGCAGCCTCTGGATCCTTGGAGGTCAGAAGAAACCTCTGCCTACAAACACTGTCTTTGCTTAAAATATTAAACGACTAAAGTGATGCAATATATTCAAACCTTCCTGAAAAGACTCCACACAGAGCAACTTTATGGAGTGAACTATAAGAGGGACAAAGGGAAAAAATAGGCGAGCTTTCCAAAAACCATTTCAATCCAGGCTGTTTCAGGACACTTGGACCTTCCTTCCCTTTCCATGTCTTTGCGAAAGTTGCTTCATTTTATAGCAGCCAGCATCAGATTGTTCTTCCCATCAAAACACAGCAAAACACCTTCATTTTTATTTAGCGCTCACTGGCTGGAGCAGGGAGAATGGCAGATGAAAGCTTTCAGTCATTTACAATATACACAGGTTACCCCCTCCCGCTCCTTTAACAAAACCAAATCCTGCTTCTTTTCACAAAATGCCAGGAAAATTCACTCAATGCATGGCAAGTTACCTACAAAAAATATTCTATTTTTTAAAAATAAATATTAGCAATAGTATCTGCCATTTTTGGAATGGCATACTTCTTTCAGCTACATCTGAATTACACCCATATAACCACAATGCAGTAAAGAACAGATTATTTAAGCTAACATATATGAAAGCCAGAGAACCGTTGAGGTAAAAAAACAGCATATACCTTTCGTCCAAAATCGCCAGGAAATCCTTTATTTCCCTAAAACATAGAGAATAGAGATAATTAAATTCACAGTGTCATCCCAGTGTGTTTTTTTAATTGGCATTTGAAAGTCATATGCTGTTTTGTATGTATATGGATGAATACTATAATTAGGTATAATATATACACTGCATATGTAAAATATATGGAAAGATACAGATATATATATAAAATACTGACGATGAGGATCTGCTTATAGCTTTAGCTTGTCCCAGTCATGAATAAAGAGTGAAATTGTCATTACACTGGCAGCTAAAGGGGACCAATCTTAGCACATAAAAATTCTTGAGGTATGTTTCTAGCAAATTAGATGTAGGTCAGAGGCTGGTATTTGTTGATGGTGATATGCCAATTTGTATTTTTCATTTCCAAAAAACATACTAGCAAGAACTTGGTGTTGGTCTGAAGACATTGTCTTATAGGGACAAAATGTGCCATACGAGCAACATTTAAGGACGTAACAACTCTTAGTTTTTTGAATTCAGGGGACAGGCTCATGGCTCATTCAGCCATTGCTGGATCCAAAATCTCCCTCTAGAATTTCTGAGGACAAAATCAATAATGATCTGTCAGTGTGGGGGATGAGCATCTCCAGTTTGTCTTCTCCTTCCCGCACATTCCTTGGTCACAGTTTCATCAACAATTGCCACAGCCTCTGGCTCTTCCCAAGGGAACCTCTGCTCATTTCTCACCAGGACCTTGGCTAATGACTTTTTGAACAGCATTACTTGTGTTTCAGTTGCTTGCATAAAGGAGCTTAATGGCTTCTTTAGACATGTTGTGAATAAAAGACAGTTTTGCAGCCACCGGCTTCTATAAATTGTAGGAATATAAAACTAGAAGGAAAAATGATATGTGATTTGACTGGTGTTTCTGCCAAAACATCATATAATCCTCTGTCTGAAAGCATTGAGATCCATCTAAAAATCTACTGAAGCCTCCTGCATCCTACGACGACTACCAGGAATATATTCTAGAATCACAATATGAACTAGCTTTATCAACATGACAAATGCCCACAGGGCCCTTACAGTCTAACATTAAGGATGCAAAACCCATTGTGAATCACACTGATTTTAGCAATTCATTGTTTGGTCTCAGGTATGTGCTCGCATAGGACAGCTATTGAATTAGTCATAGTGAGTGACAATTAGAAATAAAATCAGTAGTTGTGTAGGTTAGAGTTCTATCCCATATGCCTTGGGATGAAATTCAAATAGCTATAAATGGTGCCTGTTGTTTGCATTTCCCCCAACTTTCCCTCTTGTTGTAAATTGCTTCTAAAATAATGGACAAAGTAATAATTCCCTTATGATTCCTCTTTCAGTTTTACCTTTACTCCTTTTTCTCCAGGTAGGCCATATCCAAAAGCACCATCTTCTCCCTGTAAACAGACCATTTTTATTTAAGTATTTGCATTTATACTCTTCTTGCATCTATCTGCACCTTATTTTACTGACCAAGTGTTAATTCAAGTGCCTTGGAGTACAGAATCACAGGAAGTCTGATGTAAGGAATTGCAATACATTGGGGAGGAGCAAGATGACTTCTACTCCACTTCACCCCATACATATGCACCACTGTGCCCCTGATCCAGTCCAAAGGGAAGCGAGATCTCTGCATTCCGTGGGAATTAAGATCTTAAAAGTGAACACAAAGGTGGAAGCTGATCCTGGCTTGACCCGCAAAGACAGGAGGGATGATGAGGATATGTACAACATTGTCTCCAAAGCTGACCCCATCTAACAGAAGGGAAGGTATTACACATAGAGGAGAAAGCCAAGTCCACAAAAAAAAATCCTCCTGCAATCATTGATTACTTTGAAAATACCACTGCACTGTCTCTAACTGCACCTCAAAGCAAATCTTTAGAAAATCTAGCCCCAAAAGAAACTGTATTTTTATCCTACTACTAGAAAATGATCAAATCTTGTGTATGCTCTCCGCACAACCAGCACAATTAGAACCATATTCCAAAATGTCAGAAAGTTTCAAATTGAAAACCTAAAGCACCTAAAAACCTAAACCTAAAATGGTCATTCTCCATTTACTAACTCAAATTATTTTTCTTCCCAATACTACTAATAAAAATATTGTAACATTACAGTAGAATGCCCCAAGGGCTTGGGGTCATATCTGCACTTGTAATTCACACCTGTATTCATTTAGAATAACTCTAATATAATTGTTAGGAGACTCACAGCAAAAAGTGGTTTTGAATCTATATTCTCTCAGTTATTCTGAAAGACAAAAACCTATATTATCTCTGTTATTACACTTAATATGAGGTCTTAATTGACCAAAGTGAAATTCTTCTTGAGTTACATCTCTTTTAGAACAGGACAGCCCTCCTGTTTTAGGTCTGGTGTAGTCAAAATAAGCAGCATAAGGATAAAAATAAAAGTACAAACCCGCGTTCCATGCAAACCATATGGACCTCTTTCTCCTTTTGGTCCTGGATCACCAGGTTGTCCCTATTAAAAAAAATAATTAAAAGTAAGCCATTGCCATACTCATTTGAGTCATGCTTGGTTAAAGGTGTACTGTGAGTTTCAAAGTTAGGTTCAGCAAAGAAAATGAAATATTGTATTGAAGGACCTTCTTCAAGTTTCTAAATACAGACTGAAAGGAAGATTTTCATAATATGGGCAGACAACTAGATTTTTCAAAGAATATATGATTTCCAAACCAAAGAACAAAACATTTCTAGTGTCAGGTCAAACAGCCTCTATTAAAGAATATGAAATTATGACTATTAAAGGCGTAAAATCACTGGCTCCAAGAAGTCAGCTTACAGTCTTACAACCGAATTTCAAAAGGCACGGAAGAATTTCCTTCATCCTGTGGAATAACTATCTGACTATACCAGTTGACAAACCCCACACAATCATCAACAAACATGAAGGAATTTGATGAATCTAAAAGAAGACATAACAACACTATTACCTTCAAGCTACTTTCTTACGATTTATAAAATCAGATAAGCAGTCTCAGGATTGCAGGTAAAAGGTACCTTAAACCCAGCTTTTATGTTAAAAGCTACTTTGCATTTATCATTTATTTAGATGTGCAAAAAGTGATCTCACTCAAAAGAAGTTTTGTGTATATCCTGAAACACACAAAAGTATATGCCTATGAAAATTATGATTGTTTACTTTTGAGATAGCCTACAAAACCTAAAATGCATAAATAAAGCATCTCAAATATCTTACACTTTCACCATAAAGATTGTTACTCTAAATTTTGTCAGGCATTTGTCTTTTTGTATTCTTGGCTTATCATGACTCTGAAAGTTTGAGTTAAAAGGGAACACTGGAACTCCATCATAATATCTTCATTGGAATCACTTCTGATCTCTGGTTATGTGAAGCTTTCCCGTACACCCTTTAATAGCTATTTTAGCCTGGCACAGAGCTTACAATTTCTTTTGGGAAGAGTAAATCAAATATACATGAACTGTTAGGTCCTAATGGAAGAACTACACAACACAACATGGTTTACCATTCAAATAATACCAGCTTTATAAAGCGCTTATGAACAGCTTATCAATTCACAGAATTCACAAACTACCCAGAGGGCAAAAGTTACATCTAAAGGCTTAATAGATTAAACAAAATTCATTTAAAACTCTGCTTCCCTGAACTTTCTAGTCCACGCTTCAGCAGAAAGAAGCTTTTCAAATAAGAGAAAGTCCAGATCTAAGAAGGTTACGCTCTTGAAAAGCTCTGTGCAGCTGTGGCCACAGCACTGCTAACATGCATACTGTGCTGGCTGTGCTTGCTTGGATTTTCTTCAAAGGTATTTAAGTACCATACAAACTGCAATCCAAAAAGAAACATGATAAAGCTTATTTAAACTTCAACACACAATTGCCACTCAGATCAACAGACTGATCCTGCAGACATCCCCTGGACCTTTGCCTGGGAAATAGCTCCAGATGTGAATCCCAAGAACAGAATAGGCAAGCCATTTTTTAAATCAACAACATTAAGGGAGGGAATTAAACAGACAAAATTACTACAGTAATTTAACTAAGGGAACCTTACTTTAATTCCTGTTTTCCCAGGAGCTCCGGGAGTCCCTGCCAGACCCATAGCTCCTGGTTCGTTCTGAAATAAACAAAAGGAGACAAATTCTTTTATGTAAAATAAGAAAACAGATAAAACACACAGATTCTTTTTAAGGTTGGATTTACATTTTATAAAAATTTACTAATGCCATAGAATTTGTAGGCTACATAACCACTATCTATGTCTCCTTACAGCCCTCCCCTAGAAAGCAGCCCTCAAGGTTCCAGGAAAAAGGTTGATCTTCCAGATAACATACAAGATGAAATATCAATAAGATCAGCTTCTACCTCGACTTCAAGCTTCCCGTTTGATTCTGGGATTCATCTGGAATCCACAGTTGAACAGAATTACTAAGAAGGAGGAAACTAAATGGAAGAAAACTGTAGGTGCTATTATTATACAACTATTACTTGTAAGTTAAAATTAAGGATATTGATAGAGTTTGTCTTGAAAGTGGGTCAGAGAACATGATCCTATTTTCTCCAGGACTTTAATCCAATGTAGGTGTTTTTGATAACAAGAGTTTGGTTTAACCAAACTTTACCACATCCTTTAGTATAACCACTCTCTGAAATATCTGGCTGCACAATGACAATAACCAACTCATATAGTACCAACCAAATGCTTTCTTCCAGGCATTTGGCAGGGATCAGTCAGCCAATGTAAATAAAACTCAGCTTCCTAGTTGTAAAATAGCACACTCCACTTCTTCCTTTCCCCTCCCTTAAATAGCAGAAACTTCAAAAACATAGAGGCCATTATTACTTTTATTGGAATGGCACATTTTTTCTAGTCTTCATCATGCCAATCTTTTCTTCTACCAGTTCCAAACAAGTACTATTCTTTGTCCTTATACTGTATACTTAGCAAAAATATCTTAATAAAATTGCTAGCAGCTGTCCATCAACATGGCCATTTAAAAATGTGCAGGGCAAAATACTGACTGCTATTACAAGAGAGCGTGTATTGCATCAGTAGCAATGAGAACTTTGCTTTAGTAAGCCAGGTTAGCATCTTGACCTCATATTTGTAGCCAAAGAGCAGCTGCCGCACTAGTCTAAAGAAAGCCACACTATTCTAAACATTTTGTGAAGAAAATCAACAGATGTGAGGTTTGGATGATGCATCAGAGCAGAGGCAGATCTACCCTCCCAGCCCTTCACAGCTGGCTTTCAGAAGCTGTGACTGACTCCTGTTACTGAATGTGACTGCGGACCTTTGTATGTAACAGATCTCAAAGACCAGAACTAATGTGTTTCTAAAGACGCACATGCATTTTTCAATTTTTTTAAACAGGTGTAGAAAATGCACAGATAGGAAGACAGAGCCCTTTCCATTTCTTTAGCATCCTTTTAAATGAACAAGTCTCATTATAAGGCAACAAAGAGGAAAAGTACTATTCTGCATTCTCATTACAATGGACGCAGAGGCAAGCACGTTTTTCTCTATACAGGACAGATACATGGAGATTTCTATCTCTATCATCTCTCGGGGTATTTACAAATGTGTGGAGTGGGACTGTAAATTGATTTGACTATGTCCTAAGTAAGGCTTACACCATATAGCTGTCAAACAATTGCAGTAACTTTATTTCTTTTACAACAATGATAACAAAAACCCGGAAATATGGAGTGGTGTTCAGTGGACTTAGGTGAGGATTGGAATGGTGTGAATTAAATATTTGTATTCTAAAACACAGAGTAGAAATATTAAAAATTCTTTGTATCTTGCATATCACTGAGTTGTTAGGGGAAGGGACATCAGAAAGGGCAATGCTTTCTCCAGTGCCCAGACCAGCATGTCACGTAATACATGAAACAGAAACGAAAACTGGAACGGTTAACTTGAGTGAAAAGATTAAAAGACCACAGGCTAGAATCATTCCAGATAATAATGCCATGAAAATAGAAGAATAAAATGTCTTTCTGTAATACCGGATTGTATTTTCAGCTGAAATGCTTCAAATGACAGTGTATCTAGCACAGACTATTTTAGAGTATAAGGAAATTGAATAGTTTATTTCCAAACAGAAGTAAATTGATATGGTCAGGTAACAAAACTATTATTGGCAATAAACGGCTTTGTAGGTATAAGGAATGGCATAATCGCGTGGCATTCATTCCTGGGGGAAAATGATATTACCAGAACAAGAGGCATTTTCCTCGTGGTGAATTACAGCAGGAAAGAAAGTGGGACAAAACACAGTCTAATGGATTAAGTAATTTGACTAAGCCGTTGCTCTTAATGTGGTTCTGTGACCTACTCTGTGTTCCTGGGAAAGTCTACCCCTGGCTCTCTGCTTCTGCCTCTCCTTACTCTGCTGCTGATCAGCCCAGGACTAACTATTTGGATCTCAGATGTTTTTTCTAACAGGGTGTGACTCCGCTTCCTAGAATAATGGCACTTCTGCTAGGGGGAGGAGAGGAGTCACGAGGGACATCATTAAAAACACAATAGCAGTCCTGGGTGTCCTATGCCAACACACAAAGTTTTATATAAAATATTCTGATACAAGATTTCTTTAAGAAAAGGTTTTCAAATACTGGGCAAGGAAAAAAAGTGGTCAGACATGATTCCTAGCCACTAGTTGATGGTTGTGACCCACCTCACACAGCATTACAATTTGAGTGCTAATTTGGAAGACAAGAAATCAATTCCCTTTTTGGTCACTGAACACCACACTTGCAAATAAACACAACATTAACATCTACACAGTACGTGCAATCAAAATGCCTAGGACTGGTCGCAAAACACTGAAGACAGTGCGAAAAATGAACACCTTTTGGACAGAACTGACAAAAATAAGTGAAATTAATTCATAAGTCAAACTGAAGCCTCCTCAGCTCACTACTGGCAGAGGAAGATAAAGGTAAGCAGTTGGCTCCCATGGTAAATTGTTGCGGGGAAACATATCTTTAAATAAGACTGCGTATAAAAAAATTAATTAACTGTCACATCAATGAAGCATTCAAGATGTGTTTCCAAAATAACAGTAAACCTTTCATGCCTGCAGAAAATATTGTTTTAAGTCTTGTTCTCATGACAGAAAGACAGCATTTTTATGGATAAGCACACAACAGAAAAAATATTATCTAGACTTCAATGTTGAGTGGCCTCTGAAAAGAACAAGTGAAAACAGTTTTTCTTTTCCATGACAATCTTGGAATTTGGGAACAGAATAGCAAAGAGGACATATGTGAGTGGTCTACAGGACATTTACAGTTAAAAAACAGTCTGTTGGAAAGTTCGCGTTCACATCAGAAGCAGGGTAGGACATGATAGTCCCAGTGTATAGTATTTGATTCCAAAAAAGGCTTACAGAGACTGTGACTTTGCAGCACCAAGGTTGTCCCCAACTAAAATAGAGCTTCAAATTCTACAGGATGACGTTCTAAAAAAATCAGATGTTAATTTGGTAGAAAACACAGAGATAACTAGATAGAGAGAAACCTGCTCTCATCAATATGGCCCCTCCCTTTCATATATGTAATTATGTTTTCAACACCAAAGTCTCAAGGAACAACATTACAATGAAAACAAGACTCATCTCCTTAAAGCCACTAGTCAACTTGCATCTCAACAAAGTGGAGCCACATAAGCAATTTAGCTTGTACTCCCTCATATAGAGCAACTAGTGTTTTCACTCTTTTTTACTGAGAAGCAGCAATTTGTTTGAATTCTGCCAGTATTTATTTTCAAAAGGACAATAGGAAATAGCAAAGTGAGGGACAGAGGGAGATGAGGAAGGCTGCTACGGGTAAGAAATCAGCATCATGTCCTTAGTCTACCAGACAGGTCCTCATCAGGAAGGGGGAAAATTTCTGTGGGTGGGGGCTACACCCTAAAAATGAGCTGGGTGAAAAAATACCTGCAGAGAGTTAACATCCTTCACCCCTCTCCTGCTTTCTACCCAGCACCCCTGCCAGTAAGTTCAGAGCAAGGGCAATCAGACCAGAAAGCAGGAGCTTAAGCTGGTTTCATGACCATTGATCTGCTCAGTGCAAAAGGCGGCAGCTATACTTCCCTTTCTCCACATCCCCCTAAAAATATCTGAAGTACAAGGGAGGTGAGCTCATGAAAATGCACAGCTGTGTGGGAGATGGGAAATTTTTTGGCAGTTGACAGAGGAAAGAATGGTAGTTTCAGAGAAAGAAGTGAGTGAGCAAGGGACTCTCCTGGGATTTGGCTGTTACTGGGAAGCCTGTCACCTGGAAGCCAATAAGAGGACTTACGGGAACACGCACTTCAGAGATATTAGTTCTTATGTATTACTCAATGTGTTTAACCACCTACTTTTATCCTGCCTGGCCAAATTATTCCACTGGATTGTGAAAATCAGTCTGTTTGTTTACTTTGCTTTTGAGTTAAAGTATTCAACTACAATTAGAGAGATCGGTTGACAATGCACAGGAGGTTGTAGGAAGTCAGAGCATGAACAATAAAAAGGTTAACAGACTCACAACAAAACAAACATCCATACAATCACTGCTCTTGAAAGCAAGCCCTTATAAAAATCCACTGTGCTACAGCACTTGGAACAAGATTTACACCTAGAAAGGAGACTAAGGAGCAAAGGCAGAAAATCTCTCTAAGACAGGTTTTTGCCAAAGAACAAACTAGAATTCCTATGAACTAAAATTACGATAATTGTTAGATTAATAACATAATTCATACTTGATAATTTCTTCATGACCAGATCTGTGACATTTCTTCTCTTTTTTTTGTCTTAGCTTACTATAATAAAAGTGTCGAGTCCTTTGTTAATAGCTTATTATAGATATCTACAACAATGTATTAGGTATAATTGCAGAATTTATCACGGCTTGGGAAAAATACTGATGCAGGAAAAGTGCCTAACACTATCACTTTTTTTCTCCATTATTGCTAGGAAAGTGGAATTATTAGAAAGCTAATATTTTATCAGTAATAATTAAGTTTTATGGAAATTCTTTATTGCTTCTGTCTCTTAGCTATATGTATCTCCTTTTCTGGTCAATACCATGTACTGAAAAGTAACTTGAAAAATCAATGTAATGAAAAGCATTCAGATTGCAATCCACAGTTGGTTACACATGCAGTACTTTACAATTAAACAACACAGCATGCTTTCACTATATTACTTACTGGAGGACCCTTAGGTCCCGGTCTCCCTTTCTGTCCTTTTTGACCGTTAATGCCTTCTTGTCCCTAAAAACCAAAGTATACAAAAGAGTTCAGTTAACACACACAAAACTCATTAGTGCTGGTTTTTTTTTCCTTTTGTGAATAATAATAACGTTCACCTGAGGTCCTTTGTATCCTTGTTTTCCTTGCATGCCAGACTGACCACGCTGTCCACGATTGCCCTGTTTTTAAATGACAACACATCACACAACACAGCAAAATAATCCAAAGACAGTACTCCTGAAACCACACAGTGGTGATGTTCTTGAAATAAAATCATGTGTGTGGACAATATGTGAGGCACTAAAAATAATTTAATACTGTAGTCACCGGGAAAGACTTGCTGAGCACTAAAAGCAGCACCTTCTGCTTTTGAAGGCCTAATGCTGAAAACTGATACAAACAAATGAGGAAAGAAGTTTTATGTATCTAACAACACCTACATGCAAGCTATAAATACCTAAAATTTGCAGTATTATCTGTGCAATATTTGGAACATACTCCTGCAGGTGTTTTAGTGTAATAGCATGAAGCATACACATGAAAGTCCAGATGAGGCTGCTGATCAATTAAAAAAAATGTTTCTCAAACATATCTATTGCAACTACTTTGAATTCTTTTTTTTTTCAAAATTCTTCATTAGGCTCCTACTTGGAAAAGGGCAGAAATAAAAAAAGAATAGTTCCTACCTCTGGTCCCCGTTGTCCCCTTTGTCCTGGTATTCCCTAAAAGAAGGTAAAAAAAATGGCCGTGAGGCCAAGTTAGGTATCATCTGAATGCTGTTAAAAGTGGATAACTTGTTGCAATTACTTCATTAAAACTTTTCAGCTAAAAGATAAAAAAATGCAAAATTTACGCTTTTTTAAAAAAAAAAATACTTAGAAAAACAGTAGTCTAGTTTTGGCCTCCAGTGCCATCCTGAATATCGCTCAGGAAAAGCTATTTTTATTTAACAACAAAAATATTGCTACTCACCAAATTAAATATTGCTATCAAAAGTGCATGCAAGGCAGAGGCTAAAAAACATTCTCCCACTGAATCAAGCCCAATCAAGTTAAGAATTATTTTTCATTTTCACTGTGTACAAGCTTCCTCTGTTAAAGGAACTTACCGGGTTGCCTATGCCTCCTGGTAAGCCACGTGAGCCTTCTCGTCCTCTCTCACCCTGTACACGGAAAATTTAGTTTCCTTAGCATCATGGCAATTTCTCGTTTCTTCTTTTGTCTGTTTTTCCATGCCAAATTTTTAAGACTAACAGAAACTGTCTTGTGGGACTTCCCCACGAAAACATTCTCTGTCAAGGTCTTTCAGTAAATAGCACTGACCATCAAAAGCAACCAGTTACACATCTCTGAATGGGCCTGGCTGATAGCACTATCTGAGAACTGGCGAATACCATTACAGCTCTTAGAAAGATTCCTGCAGGCCTTTGTTAGGAGCACAGGGCTGAGGGTTAGAGAGTTGGCAGATTCCTGGCTCTGCTCCTAGTCTGCTCATTGATATTGGGCAAGTTACTTCCTTTTCCTGTACCTCAATTTCTTCCTTTGGTGCAGTGACGATAATGACACAGACTGCTTGTGAGAGGCAAGCATTGGTACTGTTGTATCACAGGAAAAAAGGCTCAACCCATCTTTTAACTTTCCCTGAAAGCAGCAAGGGATTTACACCAGACCCTTTTTCTCAGGTCTCTCGTCTGCACGACAAAATCAGTTTTTAGTTCACTCTAAGTGCAAGCGGGCTTGTTGCATTTCCATGGAGGTAGCTGAGCTTCCCCTGCAATTGATTTCAGAAGGAAAGGAGAGTATTCAGTTCCCTTGCCAACGGTCCAGGCATGGATCTTAGAAGGAATTTAGAAGCCATGCCGATATTTGAGGCATCTGTGAATATGGTTACGCTTGTGAATCTGAACAGTTAGGGCATATGTTCCTCCTCCAGAGAGGAGGAACATGTCTTTGCTGTCTGTACATATGTTTCACAGGAGTTCTGAGAGTGTTACATGTGGATGCTGCTAAAGGCAGTGCCGTCTCTGTGGTAGCCTGTGTGTCTGACTGCACTGGTGTCCTCTGTGTGTGCATCTCTCTCTCTAGAATACAGGCTGAACCTCACTACTTGCCAAACCTGCAAACAGGAGCCGCAGGAACAGCACCCATTGGACCGGGACAGAAAGACCCTCTAGGTCTTAGTGTGCACTTGACTGGGCTTCAGTGACTGGGAAGGAGGAGTTCTGAGGTCCCAGAGCCCATGGGATTCAATGGCTACCATAACATCTTCTCTTAAAATTGCAATGATTTGCACATTGGAATCAGATCAGCTGTTTGTCATTGCCTTGCGGATTTGATGCTGACAGTGGTACTCATTCCTTTCCAGTAGTATTTCTGATCAAAGGCATTTCAGACCTTTGTTAGCATCGTATTTCATAAGTGATAAGTTCCCATATCCTTGTCAAGGATATATTTTAAATAGTGCAGATAGGAAGAGGAAACTGTACAACTGGTAAGCAGGTATCTTACATAAATTCCGCATATTTCTAAACAATTACCTCTTCCCCCTCTTCTCCTGCAAAGCCTCTTGGTCCTGTTATTGCATTGTTCAGTCCAGGGTTACCCTGAAAAAAAGAAACACCCCCCAGTAAGAATGTTTATTCTTACAAAATACGAGATGTTAAATAAACAAGTCAGTCCTTAGTCAATACATATGATTTCTGTCACCATTAGAAGGAGTTCAGTTTAGAGAGAACAGATCAAGGATTTGGTAGTACCAACTTTTTAAAAACTGTAAAACATTCTTCTTTAGCAAAACAATAGAGAGATTTACATATATGAAGGGTTAATAAAAAGCCTATGTATTAGACATGCTACAGTCATTGTGATAGCACGTGAACACACTGGAAGAACACTTCCGTTTTGCCCTGGTGCACAGGAGACTATGTATGAAATCTTATGAGCCCACATAAGAAGACAGTCAACATCTAGAAAATAATGATGCACTTGAAAAAACATACAGGATCTCCTCGAAAGCCCTTCTGGCCACGGTCTCCAGGGGATCCTCTTGGTCCTGGACTTCCCTGAAAGCAGAACATACCTCAGCAGGAACCTGAAATACTACCTTCATGAAGGAATTGCCAAGTTCCAACCTTTCAACCTTCATTTTTTAAATAGTTTCACTCTCAGTTTCTTCCCCAATTCCACTCCCAAAAAAAACAGAAACCTGGGGTTCTTGGACAGGAAGCAATATAGAAACAGGCAGTGTGCTCAACATTTTGTTTCACGTTTTGGCTTTGGGGTTTTTTTTAACTAAGGAATAAATTCAAAATACTTATTGCAACTAAACAGAAATTATTCCAAATATCAGAGAACTTTGTTTGTAGACTACATCATTGAAAGGCATATGCTAACATACATTTCATGTTTTGAATGCAATGATGTCTTTTCTGTGAATAACCAGAGTCTTCTGAGCAGCAGTCAGCCCTGTGCTTGGGCACCTGTATAAGGGCAGAAAGGATAAGACACTTTCTTCTGATAGTGAAGTACCAAGCAGTTATTTGAGAGTATTGTTTTCCAGACTTGAAACACGTATCCAGTTGCTGCTCCTGCAAGCTCAGACTTTTCATGCTCAGACCTGTACGGTGGCTACCCACCAGCCTGGTGTTCCTAATAGCAGGCATTGAATTGTGGAGGCTAAACTGTAACCGATCGCTTGAATGATCACCTTGGTTCCCACTGAGGATTGTTTTTATCGCATGAACCCAGTCAAAATGTCCAGTGTCTACCAAGATGGGTTTTTTGTTTCAGTTAGCCATTCTACAAATGGCGTCTCTTCAGTGAAAAGACAAATGGTCAATTCTCTCACTGTCTACTGAAGCTGCCACAAGGCAGTATCTCTTTCTGCCATTTGGAGTCCTAAGTTACACCTTGTTTCAGACTGCAAGGTAAGTGGAAAGGCAACAGGGCTGCTCCATACTTTATGAAAAATAAGTTATCTGATGTTGGCAAACACAGATAATCAAAAAATTCTCTTGTCTCGTGTATGTGAACCTGACAAGGTACTACAGAGGTAGGAGGATTCATATCTATCTTTAGCCAAATAAAAATTAGTCATATGCAGAAATTACTTGATCCCTCAATAAATACAAGAAAATGCCCCCCTAGAAGACTGTAAAGTACAGATCTAATTATTTTTCAAATTCTCTTCTAAATTGAAACATCCTACAGGCAACCATTTTCTGGGTATACACCCTATTAACAAAAATACCCGCTGGCTATTCATCAGTAGCTTGCTCTTCTTCAGATGCTAGAAGTCCTATAATTCCTTCCTGATAGGAATTCAAACAAAAAATGTGCAAATAACTTTGTAGTACAAGGTCTACTCCTTGTGCTTGAGAGTTTATTAAAGACATTTCTCACAGGGACAGTTTCATGAAATAGCCATACTATTGTTCTTAAACCCAAACCCTGACCAACAAAAGATAACAAAATGTTACCGGATATCCAATGTCACCCTTTTCTCCTTTCTTTCCAGGAACCCCAGGAGATCCCTTAAAGACAAAATATGGTATATTAATTCATTTTTATCACTCAGTAGCTTTGAGGTTAAGAAGGCGAAAGAAAGAAAATAACGCACCTCTTCTCCTCTAATTCCATCACTCCCATCTTCCCCACTGTCACCCTGAAATAGTACAAATGTGCATGATTTTTTTCCATAAACAACAAGTGCACACTTACCTACTCCAGCAAGAATAGGGTGACATAGACCAATATTAAAAAAAAACACAAACAAACCCAAACCCCAACCTAAAACTGAAGAAAAAAAAAAAAACAGTAGAAAAACTAGACACAGGAATTAATGCTTGAAGTTTCATTTCTTGTATATTCCCCAGGCACAACCATAAAGCAGCCTAAAAGAAAGTAACATTGACTTACACTCACTGACATCTCTGCAAAACTCTCAAAATCTCTATTTCAGTGCAGGACAAAGCCCTAAAGAATACTGCATTCAGAAACTCAGACTGTCTAGAGTCATGCTGTACCTTTATTCCAACAAATCCTCGAAATCCCTGAAAAGAAAAAAGATGGCAAAAGTTAGAAAAACATGTAATAAAAATATTGAAGGATTATTCTAAATCACAATTAATCACAATTTTCAGAATTTTTGTTTAACCTTTAAACCTCTTTTGCCTGGACACCCCATGTTGCCTTGTCGTCCTCGTGGTCCAGGTGGTCCTCTTGGGCCCTGAAAGAGAGAAAAGAAACCAACTGTTTAAATATATGTGAGGTTTACACAAGCTGGCAGCTAATTTATCTGGTAGAGAGATCTGGTCCTGTAGTCCTGGAAAGACTTCTTCTCAAGAACTGTAGCCCCAGTAAAGTCCCTGGTTGACTGCAGATTAAAGAGGTTGCAACAATAAAGAAATGTGCAACTGCAAGATCCTCATAATTCAGTGACCTTTTAGGAAAGATCAAATATATCAGCGGTATCCTAGTGAACGTTAAAATAGTTTTAATCTCCCCTGCTATAATTTTGACTTCTTTTTAGCCATATGCATTGCTCTGTTAATATTCACATTACACTTACAATGCCTAGCCTCCAGCTACCATTTTGACAAATCTGACTCCTGTAAAAGATGCACTGTACTAGTGCATCTTAAATTTGAAACTACATACGAGTACAGAAATCTCCCAGAGAAGACCTAATATTTGTGGGTCTGGCTGACAGGATTCCCATGAAAAATTTCTTCCTGCATAGTATGATGAAAGTAAAGTAAATACAATGTGATGATGCCATTATACACCTGCAGGCCTATTTTTGGAGTACTGCATCTTGACATATCAAGACTTGCTCTTGAGCAAAGAGTCTTCCAGATCAATGCTTACAAACTATTACAAACTGTCCGACATCAGCAACAGAACAGCTACTGCATCCTCCTGATGACAGCTTGGGCCACGCTCCTTTCTAACATCCATTACACTGCTATGCTACTTCCTTACTGTCACTGTAGTTATTTTTAGTTTCTACTGATGGGTCTTTGCTCATTTACATTTTTTTAAATTTGAAACAAAAGCTATATAGATGAAAACTGTTCGCTCTTTTGGGAGCAAAAAAATGTATGCATCAATCTGAGAGATGGTCATCACCTTGCACTAGATTTCCCAGTCTCTTTCCCTTTCATGTTTTTGGTTTCAGTAACCTACCAGCAACAAAAGATATTAAACCAGGTGTCCTGGTTTGAGGTAAAACAGAAGAAACTTTCTGTTCAGTAGTTTTACTTCTTAGCCAGGCCTCTTCCAACTCACTGAAATTAACAGCATATTGTGCAGAAAACTGTTCATTCTCACAGTTACAAGACCTGTGTTTACAGTTAGTGCCAAGGCATGGCACGCAGAGAGGCTCTTGCTTATACTTATTGCTGTAACAACCAAGGTCAGCCAATTTTGTTATTTGCCCTGCTGGAGGGTCAGAAACTGAAAAGCACAGAGGGATCCCACCTGCAGGGGGGAGCAGACAGGACAGGTGACCCAAAATTGACCAACAGGAGTATTCCATCCCATCTGCCCCACGCTCAGTATAAAAGCTGAGGGATCAAAGAAAGGGTCAGTGCTCTTTCTTCAGTGGCCGACGTCCAAGGAGGACCCTCTCTGTTCATCTGCCTTTGATCCTGATCTGTGTGTTCCTGACTCCAGCTCTGGAATCCAGTTCCCACCTGTCGCTGAGTTCAGTCTGGGACTTCCCCAGTGCCTGCCGGTGACGTCATCCTGGGAGTTTAATACGGTTTTGTATATACTGTATCTATTTTATTATTTCCTTTTTATTTTATTATTAATATTTCATTAAAGTAGTTTAGTTTCTTCTAAACTCATAAATCTCTTTACCTCTCCTCCTCCTCTCCATGTGCGAGAGGTGAGGGGAGAGCATCTGTTGTCGGCCTTTGGCCAATTTAGCCAAAACCAGGATACCTGGATCAAATCAAGAGGATATGGTTTGGATGGCCTTCAAACAGCACATCTAACTCAGATACAAACAAAACTATCTAGACATGGATGCCTAGATCAAAGAGCTGGTCTTGACTGGTCAGAACTGGCTTATTAACTGGCTTATTAACTTAGGAAAACACACCAAAAAAATATAATGAGGAAAACAAAAAAATGCTCTTCATAGAAGTATTCTAGAGGAATAAAAATAAGTTCCCAAATAACTTTGCTAAGTAGGCATCCACCCAGCCATGTATATAAGCTATTCAGGTTGCTGTAATTTATGTCCATTATATCCCAAGAAACGTTACTGAAAGTGTCCCAATATTGTCTCTGTTTTAGTCAAGTGATATGAGGGAGTTCTCACCTTGAAAGGTAATAGAGCTTTGTAAGTTCACTATCCAGCTAGTTTAAATATCCTTTTCTGCTTCCCTGCTCAAAAATTTCAGTTTTCACAAACACAGGTTTTTAAAGTGTTAAAACTTACCGGTACTCCTTCATCTCCAGGATATCCTGGGTTGCCTTTAACACCATTGGGTCCCTGAAGTTAAAAGATGAGAGATTTTTCTGTAATACTTGGTTGACCTTGAGAAACTGTTGGGGAATTCTAGAAAAACTAAATGGGCTAATATATTGTTCTTTGCATATTCGGTCCCTCTGCTTACTCTGAGCTTCAAACACTCCTGAAAACTTGAATAACAAACAACTTCTTTCCTGATCATTTTTCTCCTAACGTTTCCCCTAATGTTACTAACAATTTAAGTCATCAATAATGTATTATTTGTCCCACATTTGAATTTGAAGGTTGCGCAATGTTTTTATTAGATGCTCCAGGTTGAACAATTTTCTTTCACTGCAGGCCCCAGGAAAAGCTCTTCCAAAGTTTCAAAGTGTCTCCAGCAATTAATTTAACATTTCAAGACAACACTGAGATATACCTTAATTACTGGTTCTTTAAAAGCTGATAGAAAAAAAAAAAAAGAAAATCTTGTACAAGATTCATAATCTGTCATACGTAAGTGCTTATTTTGCATTTTTATGAAGAATGTTTCATTGGTTTGGGTACAAAGCTAATGTCATTGGCTATTTCTGCTTCAAATACTTTCTTCTTGAATGTCTTTTGTATCAACAGTAGTCAACCAATTGTTTTTCCATCTTTGCTGGTGAGGGGCATTGGACTAGATGATCTTCAAAGATCTCTTCCAACCCAAACCATTCTATGACTGTATGATTGGAGCTTCTCCACACTGGCATGAACTCGATTGCTTTAATGGCTCCAGATTTGTCAGTCTGTATGAGCAAGAAAGTATGTTGAGGAAGACCAAAGAACAATTGCCATCCACAGGATAAAACCTGCTTTCTCCAAGCCATTACTTTTGACATACGCCAAACTAAGGATTTGACCTGAGAGTCTGGTATCTGTCCTTGTAAGAAAGGGGTGTACTTTAAAAAATAAGCGCCAAATAGATGTTAGCCAGGAAATACTTCTGAACATACATGACAGAGATTTTAGAGCTTCTCTGTAGATTCCTTCTGTGTGTAGTCCAGGCAGATTTTTAGAAGTCAATCTCTTTTTGGACTATATCTTCCTTATAACCATAAACCTTACAAAATTTCTTAATAATTCTGATTTTACATTGTTCTTTCATATTATTTTTTATTCTAGTCCAATTATTTTTGAAGGAGTTCATGTAACATATCTTTATAGAAGAGTTGAGAGGGCACTGTTCACCCTGGATTGGAGCCCAGGAGGAAAAAGGGATACTAGTAAACAAATAAGCTGTGGGGATAGTATCTTAAAATGTATATGATTTATGATAACTGTTTCAGGAGAGATATAATCAGCAAAAACCATCCTGAATCCAAGGTGGGCATTTCCATTTTCCTATGATTACACACAGTTGAAAGCTGCACCAGAAACAGCTGTCCTGGGCTTTGAGTCCCAGCACAAGTTTAATGAGTGCCTCTGATGTTTCAGAATTAAATGACCCTTGTTGTATAGCACAGAGGATAAGAGAGAATATTATTTCAATCTCTTATTCCCCTTCCCCTGTGCAAAAAAGATTCATAGCCCAAAAAAGCTCCTACCTGAACTCAGAGGCCTCTTTTGCAAGAGGGTAATGTTTGGAGAGTGAAAATCTAGCCTGGCACAACAGCCTTTATACTGAATTCTGAGGTAGGGCTTCTGTGTGCCTAGAGTATGCTGCCAGGCGGGAGAAGCCACTGACCCTGGCACGATATTTTATGAGAGCTTTTTGGAAAGTGAAAAGCCTCATATATACTCTCTCCTGAGAGAGAGAAGGCTAAAAGAGAGTGTGTCTGATCCCCCAAATTTTACCCCACTTAGTCATCAGCACTGCAAAGTGCTACCCTGCAAGAGGTTCCTTTGTACTTTGACTTTTGGAGCCGCAAAGTTTGTTCTGGTTGTGAACTGAGGCTGCAAAGGAGCACTTTCTTCTGCGGTCACTCAGTTTCCTGCAAAAAACTCACAGCATTAAGCAAAATATCAGATCACAAATGCCACTCTAGCAGGTGGCAGAGGCTGTGGTTTGCCCTGGCAAGGCAGGAACCCATCATCTGGCCTGGTAAAGCATTAGAAACAGCAGCAGGGCATACCTGTCCTGAGAGTGCACCTGCAAACCTATCTTGGACTTTGCTTAATGTTTATAATGAAAGAAGAACCAAGGATGGGAGAGATGCTGTGCAGGAGACAAGATGATAAGCGTGAAAAGACTCAAGGGAATTCTTTAACTCTGGAAAAGCAGAGAAGAGCTAGGGGACAAAATAAAGCTATGGCTGCGCAAAAAATGTATGTGAACATTTTTAGTTAGAATTAATGCACATATTTGACAGAACTTTCAGTTACTATGAAAGCTGTCAAAATAAGTTACTTAAAGTTGAATAGAATTAAATGTTACACTACTGAACTACAGTACAGAATCTTTTTCTTAACTACATCAAAGGAAAAGAATCAAGAAAAGTCACAGATGTCTGAGGTTTAGGAGGGTTCTGTTGCATTCCTTAACTGGACATCTAGTTAGTAAAAAAAAAAAATAAAAATCAAAAGACAAATAATTTCATTCAAAGTATTTTTTGCTTGTTTGTATGGATTAGCTTTTAATTCCCTAGCCTGTAGCATTTCACTGGCATCTTTCCATTGACTTTAATGGAAATCTTTACTGTTGAAATGCAATGCAGTGCCCTCATCAGATTTGGGCTCTTTCTGGAACTCCTGCAGAAACAACTTACTGCTACCAAGACTGATAAATAATGCAGTCATTAGGAACACAAGCAGTCATTGGAACTTTCTGATGGCTCTGAATAGAGGTCTCTGAAAGACACGCATTTTAGGGAAAAGCAGGCAAGTTGCTAAGCAAAACCTGTATTAGAATCTTCAGATAAGCTCATCAATTTTGAAATGTTTACCATCCTCCATACTACTCGTAACTGATGACTGATTCCTCCTCCTGCATTGTTAGACAGAGGGTATATTGTTATTTTGGAAGATATACCAAAATCATGCCATAAAACATAGGTAGATAAACATCTTTACATCATTATTTACAACTCAAACTTAGCAATACAAAGCTAGGATGCATTCTTACCTTTATCCCTTGTTTTCCCCTATCTCCGATTTCACCTTCTTCCCCAACACATTTGCAAGCCAAACAGCAGCAGGTCCTCTCAGCAATATTGTTCTTAAAAAGAAGAAGTTACTGCAGATAAAAATTTATTTTCCAAAAATTTCCTCATTGACTCTGCTCCTGCTCTTACTGGAAGCACTCACCATAAGAATACAACTGGACTTTATGCTTTATTAATAGCATGACCCCTTTGTTAGTCGTATTTACCAAACTTGATACTTATGGTCTGATTGTACAGTTCTTTTACCCAACATCTTACTGTGTACATTGGTTCTTTATCAAAAAACTTACCAAGAACTTGGATAGCCTGCTAGCGATATCTGTCATGCCAATATCTAGGTGAGTTCCATATTCAAATCCTTTTCCAAACTCAATGGATCGGAAGTTTTGAATGTTGGAGGCTCCTTCCAGAGCAACAGTTATAAGACCATCCAAACCTAAGTATAATAAATATGAAAATAAATTTAAGTTCCACTGAAAAATGGTCTCTGTACCTTATCTATACATGCATCGTGTATAGATGTATGTATAGATAAGTAAATATCTATACATATATTATACATTATACTATAAATTTAAGTTCCATTGAAAAATGGTCTCTGTACCTTATCTATACATGCATCGTGATATGACATATCCCATGCGTCAGGTAAACGATACCTACTAGGAATGTCAGCTGTAAAAGCCACATTTTTGATGGTATACAATTCTGTGAGTGAGTCAAATGAGGTGCTAGTGACAATGAAAAGGCTCAACATAAAATTTGAATAATGATTAATGATTCAAAAGCATATGGTTGATTTGGGTGTGAACATAAATATTCACTTAATCATGTAGCTCTCAGGAAAAATAGAAGTTTTAGGTTGTATTTCTTCTTACATTAAAATAATAACAAATATTGGTGGCTCCAAGCCATCATTCCATCTGCTACAATAGCAGATCTAAAGCTGAGGTAGACGCCAGAGAAATTGCAGGTTTGAATTCTCTGTTTCTCCAGCCCAGTTTTGCTGTAAGAATGCATGTCTTTACATTGATCTAGAATGACACCAGTGTGAAATTAGAGTAAGCTAGTGGTTGCAAAGCAAGAAGAAAAGACGCAAAGAGATACCCTATTCAGTAATGTCCTGAAGTGCTCCCCTTGAACTCAGATCATTCAGAGAAACAACAGAGAAAAGTCTATCTCCTTTTGTAAGGAAAATAAGCACAGTGAGGCAACAATTTGGTTGAAAATGCAGTTATATTGCGATTCCATGGTAAGACTTAGGGAAGGAGCGATATGCACAGAGGAGTATGCTGGTCACAGCAATAGCAACAACCAATATTTTTCCAGGTTTCTGGTTTGGTCCTGAGTCCCTTTTATACAGTTGTACAACGCAGCTGGTAATATCAGCATATTCAAATCCAAACAAACTGAATTTACTCTGATTTAAGTTCCCAGACTGCTGACTCACTTGAACAGAGATGAGAGCACTCTTTAGCTGAATGATGCTGCATGGTCCCAGCAAGTGAAAGCAAAAAACAACAGAAACAAACAAAAACCATCCAAACCTAAGACCAAAGATATTTTAAAATTTATTTTAAAATGTATTTTAAAACTCAAGCCCAAATCACCCTTCTACACCTAATTTGCTATTGACATAGGACAACTGACCAACAATACACAGCACCCCAAGGAAACAGTCTTTGGTACAGTTGAGCAAGCTGTTAGGCATTATCTATATATCTCCTCATCTTTCCCATGCAGCTATCATTGTGTCAAAAGAGACCTCATGTTTTCGCCATTATTACTGCTCTGCAGTTAATAGCATCTTTGCTAACAGGACTTTTATGCTCCATTTTACTGCCTGCACTCATCACCCTTGTACTCCACTCTTCTTGTCACTTGCCAGCTTTTCATAAAGGAATTCTTTGCAAGGTTGTTGTTGGGAAAAGAGAGAAGAGGCAATAGATATGAGACAACGGATGTCTGTATGGGATTAGGGACAAGCACACACCAAAGGGACTGGTACCAACTGAGAAGCCACTTGCATCTCCCTTTAGCAAATCTAGCCCTTCTATCTCCAGTTCTGTTTTTCACTGTTTCGTGCATGAAAGTCTCCTGCACACATCAGAAGGGCTTTGCAGCTGTGACAGCTTCTCCATTCCTCCTGCCCTACCTGTCTGACCCTGGGCTCTGAAATCAGGTGCTGATGCAGATACTGAAGCCTACAGGGCAGAGGGGAAGATAACTATTCTATCTTCTCCCCACTCTGCTAGGTTTCTGGGTGATAACAGATACTGAGAACAATGGAGATGAGTGATTGACTGGTGAAACACAACAGATACGTGTGGCTGTGGGAAAGTTAAACATTGCAAGAAAGATTGTTTCAGACCATAAAATCTCTAAATGGGGAAGTCATCCCAAAGAAGCATTACTATTTACTTAGCCCTGTTATTAGGTGTTTCCATCCACAACTGGCCACAGACAAAGATAACGGCCAAGGTAGGATGACAGTCTTATCTGGCATTGTCAATCTCACTTCAATGGAGCTATTCTGATTTACATTGACTGAGCATATAACTCCTTTTATTTGCTGCTAAACTCCCTCTGCTCTTTCTGCAGAAAAAATTAAATACCTCTCTCACCCCATTGCTAGGCCACCGGAGAAATAAAACGTTCTGACTTTTCTAAAATAGATACCTTTCTCCTTAAGTTCTTCAGATTTTTGTTCGAGTGCTTCTAAGTCATCATCCACACCATCCGAAAACACAAGTAATACCTACAAAGACATAAAAGCAACAATTTAAATCATAAAGAAGCAAAGAACAACTGTATTTCAATCTTTCTTATTCAGTTTTAACCAAAGGATTTTGCTAAAGTCATCACATTACCTTTTGTCGGGTCTCATGAGTGTTCTGAAACGTTTCCCAAAGTGACTGCAAGAACTCAACATTAAGTTGGGATGGTCTCTTGATCACAGCATTTGACAGGTTATGCCAGATAGATTCACTGTCAATGTAGAACTTTGTGGATATTGGAGTAACACTATTCTTCACTTGAACAGCCACGCTGCTCTGTGTCTTGGACCCAACAATGCAGCTCACATCCCTTAGTAACAGGAGGGCTTGCAAAATCTCAGGGAAATGTTGTTCCAGTCTGGTCTGTCCATGAAATAAGCGGTGGCCTTCCCTCTGTGATGAGATGTCAAATCCCACAGTGATATCCATGAAACAAGCCACTGTTGGAAAAATCATAAAGAAATGCATCAAACAATTTTCATTTCAGGTAAAGAAAAACAGAAGAGAAAAAACACAACAAGGGGAGACCAATGCACATCAGCTAAGTAGTCAGGAGCCTCTGGAATCTGTCATCTCCAAGCCTCAGGTAGATTATCTGAAATGAATCTTTAGGTCTCTAATTCATCTAGAGATATGTTAATCTTAAACCCACTCAGACAAATTTTTAATTTCTAGAGAAAAATTGTGGAAATGAAAAGCATATTGGATAGATAAAGCTGCTAAAAATCCCTAAATGCCTTTAACTGAAAAGGTGTTCTGTAGTTATCCTTATACAACAAATCTGAGAGCCCATCCTCTTAATAGCAATGTCAGCATCTGTTTCAGAAATTATTTCACTGGAGGTACTTCTCAGTTCACCAGTTTTTGCCCCTTCTTTCCCCTTATTCCCCATCTACAGGCAATTGAGCAGGTATTATTTAAATCAGAGGGCTGTTTGTTTTCAACATGCTCTGCTGGAGAGTTAACACATAACTGATGTAGTAGTCTCATCACTTTAAAAAAAATGCTATGCCTAATGTTTAAGATTTGGGTCAATACCAAATCACTTCCCTTCTTTGCTCCTCGTTACACTTCTTACCTGTGCTTGCACATTCACTGTGGCATGGACAGCTCTGCACAGTTAGCAGAGAGAGTAGGGGCCCCCAATTCTCAAAGTGCATTTCAGCATAATTTCTCACTGCGTGTGAGGTAATGGGAAAACCAGAAGCAAAATGAAAGCACATGCCACAAAATGAGAAGTACTGCCACCGTGTCCCTTGTTTAATTAGATGTGAGGTCACTCTAATCTGTAGTATGACTGAGTCACTGCATGGGTATTCTGTGGGATTAATGTCTTTCTCATGTTATTTCTGTCTGCAACTCAGGAGAAGAGAAAATACACATTTTTAAGAATTGTGCCTATTGCAATAATGCTTTGTTTCTGCTCTGCAATTGTGGTAACTGCTTCTAACTTTCTCAAATTAGTGTTTGGATGATATGGCATCAGAGTTGCTGTCAACTCAGAAGAAAAACCAATTTTAGTACGCAAAGTACTTCAGTACTCGAAGTATGAAAGCTGTACTTTGAGTAAGGAAGTGGATCAAAATTATACCCTCTAAAACTCAGGCACATGTTTAAACAATTAAAACTAAAATCTTCAAGCCTGTGTTGTGTGATCTGAGTCAATCAGCTCAAATTTGCAGAAATGAGAACATAAGTACTTGGATAAGTTAATGAGGAGTACAGTAGGGTGTGAACTTGTAGAAAACTTACTAAATTCACAGTTACTGTTCACATGTGTCTTTCTACCCTTTCTGAAGGGGAGAAAATGGAAAATACTTTATGTACCTGGGAAGGAGAGTATCTCCATGTGCAGCAAGGCAGAAGCTAACACAATGCAAACTGAAGTGGGTGGTTATTTGTTTGTCAGATCATATACTTTATTCTATGGAGGGAGCAAAGAGAAAACATCCTAGTAATTTCTTTCAGCAATTTTAGAGAGACTGGATGCAGCTAATTTATTCCACAGAGATCATTATCTTCACGTGAGTCAGAAGAAGTTTTCAATTCTGTTTTCAGAGTGTTGCAGAAGATCAACCAAATGTATTCTAAAGAACCACTCTAACTGGGAAGCATACTTAAAGCAGCACACAGATCTCAGAACAGTTTGATTTGGGGATATTTACCTTTTCCATTATCCTCACAAATAACATCAACCAGTCTTTTTTTTATGGTCTTCAAGTTAGAAAAATCATCAACGACATATTTCCTGCTTGATGATCCAGTTATCTGTGTTAGTTGGGACTGATCAACATTTCCCACGCCTATGGCATATATATCAACACCTTTCTTCCTCAGGCTTTCTGCTGCTCTTGCAGCTCTACTGGTTGTTTGTCCAGCCATGATTACCACTAAAATCTGTTGGACATTTTCATGTATTCTGCCACCCTTTTCTGGTTGGAAGTTGAATTTCACTTTCTCAAGTGCATTTTTAAGATTAGTTTTGTGTCCTGTAATTTGTTTGATGCTTTGAATTTTAAATTCTAGCTCTGATATGTTTGGAAAAAAGCCTAGGTTGAACTCTTCTTTATAGACACCACTGTACAGTGCAAAACCAATTTTGGTATTTTGAGCAATAACAGCTGGATTCATTACACTTTTCACAAAGTCCATTATTATCCTGAAGTTTTCTTCATCTATGTTTCTGGAACCGTCTATTAGGAAAAAAACATCTGCTTTCTTTGGACAGCCTGCAGAAGATAAAGGCAAAAATATAATTAATAAAGTACATAATTCTATGTCTATCATTAGTAATCCTGCCTCTACCTCCCACATCCTACTAGTGATATTGACAAAAAAATCCAACAAATAGATCTACAAAAAGAAAGTTAAGCACATAAAATGTAATGCACATGGAAATTCAGACATCTAGTCCCGGAACACGAAACATACTCCTGTAAGCATGTATGTTGCAGAAAACCATAGGTACATTTCCCTCTTACCTAGTAAACAAACAAAATTACATTGGCCTAACCAAATGTCCACCGGGCAAGTGCACACTTCATCTCAGCCTCATGCAAATGCCTAAAGAGGTCACACACCAAAAATGCCTGTTTCTCTCCACGCTGCTTAGAAAGGGAAACTACAGTGACTAGACATGACAGGTATAGACAGCTAAAGCTAGATAAGATAAATCCCATCCTGCATGTATATACAAAATTGAGACTCTTCAGGATTCACAGATGAGGTGTCTCTGCTGTCCGAGAACTAAAGCATGCTTACCATAGCCCAAAAAGACCAACTTCCAAATAAAGCACAGCAGCCATACCCATTTGGAAAGATGGCAGAAGGAGAAGGTGGGAAAAAGTAGCCACTACAAGAGCTGAACTGAACAAGCAGGGAAGAGAGGTTCCTGTAATTTAAATCACATTGATCAGATCAGATTATGCTATCTGTATTGATCTGATAGATGCCTTTGCAAGACTTGTCTTCAAACACTGTTGTAGGGCAAGAGGAAGTTGAACACAACAGCCAATAGTGAGTATATACTTACCTGGTACTGAAATATCACACATATCATCTGTTATATTTGCAGTTAAATTCTCAAGTCCTTCAAAGGTATTCACATAGAAACATTTGTCCTCTGATCCAGCCATTGTCAGAAGTTCCTTTCTATTTGCTCCTTCAACTCCAACTGCGTAGATGGTAACTCCTTTGTTCCTTAGTCTCTGGGCGGCATCATCCAGCGTGTCTTTATCATGGGATTCCCCATCAGTTATCACCATCAGCACCTGGGGAACTCCTTTGCTCTTGCGGCTGCCGTGTTCTTCAGTGAAGAACATTTGTGAATGGTCCAGTGCCTTTGCCGTGTAAGTTGATTGTCCTAGAGGGTCATCTCTCTGGATAGCCTCAGTAATATCCTGTTTTGTAGTATACTTATTGAGGTAGAAGAGCTCTACCGGTTTATCAGAATATTTCAGTGCTCCAAACTGAACTCCATCTGGGCCAACATCAGACTGCTTCACCAGAGCAATCATGAAGTCTTTCATGGCCTGGTACTGTGAGGAGCTTATGCTTCCAGAGCTGTCCATAACAAACACAATGTCTAAACGTTCCACTCTTCTGCATTCTGTAAAAGTAAATTGAGAAAAGTGAAGACTTCATGTTAAAATTATGCAGAATCTTACTGATTATTATAACTCGTCCATTTCTCAGAGATCTATGCAATGTCTGTATAACTCTGCTAACTGAATGGTGTTTGCAGAGATAACCATCTTGTTACTATCAATAAGTTGCACATATGACAGATTCTTGTTGCTTCTGAGACTGAACTTCATGATTCCAGTAATCAGAGCAGAGTTAGACTAAACTGAATGTTTTCTTAGTTATCATAAATGCTATCCTTTTGCTCTGGACATCACAGTACAGGGCTTATAAAGCAAACAAATTGTCATATTTCAGTTGATATTGTGGAAATATTTCAATTAGCTTACAATACCTAAATCTATCCTTCCACAGGATTAACTGAAACTTTCCTCCCTCTTGCATACAGCACATTTTGTCAGTTCCTACTTAACATCTAGCAGAAAAAAATCCAAATGTTTATTTCATATCTGAATTAAACATAGCAGTGGGTTTGTCTCTTACAGTCTCAGTGTTGTAAACTATTGCTTTGAAGAGCTGGGCTAACACCCTTCCTCCAGCTTACTCCCTGGAGGGAGAACAGTTTAGCCCATGGGAAGGAGAGCGTTCTCCCAGCTGCAGACATACAAAGCAGCACAGATGATAGCTGGTGACTCATTATATTTCATGCTTCCCTCTTTACACCTGATCTTTCTCACTACATAAGCTACTGATGCCTTTTCCAAAACTGCTGAGAAGAAAAAATGATGCTTAGTATCTTGGCTAATTGTAGTAGTACTTAAAAAACTCTCCTTAGTTACAATTCCGTATAGCAGTAGCACAAAGACATAGTCACATGTATGAACACAGGCTGTTTGGACGTCTTAGGGCTCTGAATAGATCACCTTGCATGTCTTAATGCTTTGCTCTTCTCCCCACTCTCCCCTCACCCCTAGGCGAAGAAAGGGAGTTTTGAAAGCTCAAGACCCGGATGCCGGATAGACTTCAGTACTGAACTCAACAGTTAAGACCACCTCTTCTAAATGAGTGCAATTTCCATGACTGAGGCAGCGACTTTGAATCCAAGTTTTAGCAAGCTACTATATGTTCTACCTTTGTATAGCAGAGAGAGAACAGGAAGTACACACCCTGTAAAGTCTTTTGCACTGTCACAGAAATACAGTATGCCTTCGTGCAACTGAGTTAGACAATGCATAGCTGCTCCTCAAATGCTTTTTAAAATCCTATCTATCTCATGTTTATAAGCATGGCTGACATCCATGAGAGCCCAGAGCAGCAGGACACCCCATATGCTTCTTTTTGCAGCCTGACAGCTTTCCCCATTTACACCCTCAGCTAAAGGTATCATCCCAAGAAAAAAAACAACCCAGTTCACTTTTAGTCATCCAGGTCTGTAAAGAGTATAAATACTGTATGCAAGCTTGCCTGCCAGTGTGGTTTAAAATGACTACATTCATTTAACGTGCATATGGGGGAAAAAATAATTAGAGAATGGTATGAATTCTTAATTGGTTTTGTCCAGAAAAGACAATATTTGAGAACACAGAAGAATAAGGAATTTCAAGTGGGATGACAAATGCACTGTTTCCAAAGACACTGATTGCACCCTAGTTGCCTCTGGCCCCAGAGAGCTGCATTCAGTGACCGTGTGGGCTCTTCCAACACTGCTGCTCAGAAAAAAATCAGACTGAGTCATGAGAAGCTCCCTTTCTTGCCCCGTGTGAAGTCCACAGAAATAGCAGCTGAAAGGCGTGCATAATGAGATGACAGTTAGACCTCAAAGGAAGGAGTGAGTGAAACCTTTTCTCTGTAAGGTTTATTCGCCCTAAGTAAAGACCCATACTTTTCCATGCAGGTATCTAATCTCATACACCCAAGGGAAAGAATCAGAGGCACCCACGCTCAGCTAGACCTCCAGGGTGTGAACAGAGTGATCAGAGCTCTGTGACCCAGAGTGGTACCCCAGGAGAGCTGTGAAGTGCCCCCCTCAGAGACAGAGCAATGGGAAGCAGAAAATTCGCATGGGACAAACTAACGCTAGGACAGTGAGGCAGTCAGCTCCATGACTGTGACACTTGATCAGTTCAGAACAAAAACCCCATGATCGCTCATGCATTACTAAACCACTGAAGATTATCATACTTACTGTCATCAGGAGGACTACTGCACATTTCAAAAACGAGGTTGCTATTTATCTGGCTTAGAATATCAAAATTTTCAACATAGAATACCCTCTCACGCTTCCCACTAATCTCTTCAAGCTGAGTTTTGTTTGCATTAAAAACTCCAACAGAGTAGATACTAATGCCCGTTTGTCGGAGTCCTCTGGCAGGAGCTCCAACTTCATCTTGCGATTCCCCATCTGTGATCAGGATGAGAATTTTTTTAGCTGCATGACGTGAACCACTACTGGCTTGAAAGTATTTAAGCATGAACTTCAGTGCTTCTCCTGTCAGTGTGGTGGACTGAAGGGGAGATATCCCATCAATAGCATGGAGGATATCTCTTTTGGTGGAGTAGGTGTTGAGCTTGAACTCTTCCTTTGGTTTGTCGCTAAATTGGACAACGCCAATCTGCGTTCTGTCTGCACCAACATCTATTCTGTTCACCAGCTCTCTTGTGAAGTTTTTCATTTTTCTAAAATTCTCATCTCCAATACTTCCAGAACTGTCCAATAGAAACATGACATCAGCTTTCATTTCTTTGCAGGCTGTCAAGGAAAAAAAGGTTTTTAAGCTTACAGGTTTTTACTTTCTTTTGAGAAAAAACATAAACAGGTTAAAAAGACAGAATAACTTCAGAAACACAAAAGAAAGAAAAAAAATTCAGCACAAGCCTTTTCAAACTCTAGATTTTATTAGTTCATTGATAATTTATGACTGTGACTAAATTACTTTACCCCCTCAGATCTGACCAAGGGCATTATTATCTTCATCAGTTGCAATTCCATCAGTCAGCATTAAATCACAGCAGCAACTGAAGCAGTGTCTTAAGATCAGCAAGAAATTTCTAAAATAAAAATCTAAAGCCTTTGGCTGGTCAAGTTTTGGAGCCTGAGAAAGCTGGAAATTTTCTCTTCATTTCAGTGAGGTAGGAAATAGCAACTTGTTTTACAGAAAGAGGTGAGCCAAACGACAGATAGGTACAAATGGGCAGCCTGCACACTGGTGGGTCACATTAAGCACATTCTTTCATTAATGTGTTATAGGGTTGTAAGAAATTAACCAGGGCTGGAGGTATTTGTGCAACAAAAACTTTGCTTGTTTCCTGGTGAATGCTACTGTTCAGAGAATACTTATTTCTACATCATTACTTTAAATTGTAAAACTGTCTTATTTTGACTTCTCAAATCTCAATTCTAGAATCCTGTTTGAGGGATATGTTGTACCTCTCTACGCCTGATAAAAGAGACTGGCTTGCTTCAGATAAGGAAAACAGCAGGCTCAATATCTAGCTTTAAGGAAGATATGTTCAAAATTAGATACATTCACAGACCCAGTTGTTCTACAGTGATATGTGATTTTGGGTGCCTTGGACATTGGTAGGTCAGTTCATAGAATCATGGAATCATGGAATGGTCTGGGCTGGAAGGGACCTTTACAGATCATCTAGTCCAGCCCCCTACCATGGCTAGGGACATCTTTCACTAGATCATGTTGCTCAAAGGCTCAAGCAACCTGACCTTGAACACTTCCAAAGATGGGGTATCCACAACTTCTCCGGGCAACCAGAGAATAAAGTCTGTAATATACAAGCAATAGATTCTTGGTGTTTTCTGAACATAAGACCTTTTCATGATATTGGCCAACATTTAAGCTACACAAAAATCACCATCACCCTCTGAAAACTTCAACCAACTGACAGTGAAATTTTTCAAGCTAGAAAAAAAGGTATCTTACATTATTACTGAAATAATTTCTCTATCAAATCAAAAGGAATTTGTTTATTTTCTGTGTTGTCAGGATAAAGTGAAAGCATGGTCTTACCTTCTGTGGTACAGATCTCTCGAACAACTTCATTTTTAATGTCTTTCAGCAAGTCAAAATCATGTACAAAGTACACGCTGTTTTTCACTCCTGCAATCTCATAAAGCTGAGTTCTATTGGCTCCCCTCACACCAATGGCATAAATGTTAATCTGGTCTTCCCTGAGTTTCATGGCTGGTTCCTTCACGCTGTCCTGGGACTGTCCGTCTGTGAGAACAACTAGATGGCACGGCATTCCTGGTCTCCTGGCCTCTTCAAACAATGGCTTCATGTAAGCTAGAGCTGCCCCTGTACTGGTATTTCCACCTATTTGCCGAATATTTTCAATCCCTTTTATCAGATCACTTGCTGAAGTGTATTTATCAAGTTTAAACTCCAGTTCATTGAAGTGTGAGAACTGCACGAGTCCAAATCGAACTTTATTCATTCCTATGTCAAACAGCCTAACCATTTCCTTCAAAAAATTCTTCATATCCACAAAATCCAAGTAGTTAAGACTTGATGAACCATCAATGAGCAAATAAATATCAGCTGCTTCTGTGTCCAGGCATCCTACGTGGAATGAGAAAGTCTCCGTTACATCACTGTTGTACAAATGGACAGATCACCTATCTCCACTCCTTTTGTAATATATAATAAACTAATACATGGATAAACTATCTGGTAACAAAAAAGTTGGCAAACTTAACCTGCTAGGTATCTTAGGCGTGCTAGCAAGAAACAAAACACTATTTATCTTCGGCTACGTGACTGCTTTCCTCACAGAAAACAAAACTGATAGCTTGGAGTTTTCAAACACAGCTGAAATGCTTTTAAGAAAATATGTCCAGCAATTCCCTGACTTCTGAGTCATCAGAATTCATCACGCATCATTACACAGCCATGTTAAACGTTTAACCAGTATGACTGGTTTTACATGGAATAAGGTTCCATGGACCAGCAGCAGTCCACTTAATGTTCTGATAGTCCACAGGAGGAAATAACTGACTTTTAGTGCTCTTAAGCATAAATCCACTGGCAATTTTTAAAAAAATATCTAAGTCTGCTCTATTGTTATTACTACTTCTAGACCAGTCTGAAAACTTCAGCCACTTCATTTTTTTCCAGGACAAACACCCTAATGGCTTAAGATCTGCCAAAAACCCCATGGGTGTACACATTCTCAGCTATTTTCTAGGTTTGATCAAAATAAAGGTAGACTGACTGGAAGGTGAACATTCCTAGGGAAATTTCATTCAGATGCAGCATCTTCCAACAGATCAAGCTCTAACGGTTCCTCAGTAGGTTTTTAACTTACTCTTAACTTACTTTCTGCCAGTATTAGTCCTTCCTATTGAATAACGGTACAAATGAACAGGCTTTTAATACTACTGAACTTTAGCAGTATGCTAATGAGAAAAATGTGAATCCATGTTCAACTTTAAATATAAATTCTTCTTCTCAAAGGTTCAGACTTAAAAGTTCAGTTTGAGAACGTGAGAAGGTTCTCAAAACCTCAATCATAGTTTGGGATAGTCTTCAGTTAAAACCCCTTAATCTGGAAAGAACCAAAGTTATCTGGAAAGCTTTACCTGTTTTGAGAACCTCTTTTCTTTCAGACTGGACATAGAGCTCGTGTTGTATTCGATTCAAGAGTTTCTTTCGAAAAATTGTATTTTGCTTTTGCAGATCAGAAAACACCTTGAGACTGGTAACATACTGCTCTTGAGGATAAGAGGCTATCTGGACCAGCTGTTGATCAGAAGCATCTTCAACACCTATGGCAAACACTCTCACGCCACTTCTCCGCAGACGAGTAGCAACATCAGTCACATTGTCTTGAGAGAGTCTGTGGTTAACCAGAACAGCTATTTGCTCTACACCTTGCTTCTTTCTGCTCCCAGCACTTTCAGTAAAGAGTTTTAGCCTTGTGACATTAATAGCTGCACCAGTGTAGGCTTCTCCTGACCCAGCAGAAAGGTCCTTTATTATCTGCAGAATTTCAGCTTTGTTTGTATCTGTGTTCAGATAAGACACCACTTCTTGTCCATCAGTGTACATCATCAGGCCAATTCTTACGCATTTCTCCTTCACATCAAATGAGGATGTTAGGTTTTGCAGGAATTTTTTTAATTCTTCGAAGTTTGACTTTGAAGTACCCCGATCAACTATAAATGCAATGTCAGCAACCAAGTCTCCGTCACATTCTGCAGTGGAAAAAGGATGCGAACAAAACAATGTTAGTGGCCATCTTCTACGCTGTTTCTATAATTAACTAAATATAGACTGTTGTTCTTTTTTTTTTCCTAAGACAAGGGTTTCTGCTTTATTTTCAAGTAAAACAAGTTTGCAAAAATGTTTTTAACCAAAAATGATAAGCTACCAAATGACAAACTGATAACACCTCATTTTAAGTTAAAATAAAAGACCAAAAGACCAGAAAAGCTAGGAGGTATAATAGCAGAAGTGTTTATGGGTTTTATATGAAGCATATTCTTGTAACTTCAACTCTTGCCTGTATTTTCTAGTGTATTGATACAGAAGATACATATGTAAGGATACAGGTTGGACCATGCATGCTAAAAATCTTCAAGTACAGGGGGTTTTATTTATTTTTTAATCACTCATCTGAGCTATATATATAGATAGATAGATAGATAGATATAAGAGAAATCCCAATACACAAACCTATTTTCAACACTACATGAAAAGTATAAGTTTCTCAGCTGTACCATTAAGGATTTGATAATGGAGAGTCTAATGTAATTCCTTTCATTCACACTTGCTAAAAGTTGTCAAAGACTATTCATTAATTTACTAATTGTGGAGGGTCCATAGTCTCACAGGGAGTTGTACTTCATTAACAGGTGCCAGTTGTATCAAATATCAATGAGTAAAAGCAAAAAAAGATTACTTCATCCCCATTCCTTTTAGTATCAGAGAGCACAAGTGTCTCACACACACCTACACATCTAAAAGCACCAAGTTTAAAGAATAATTCCAAGCACAAAACTTCGTGCCATGAGAGTATGTCCATCTCATTCATATTCCTACTTCCCTATTTTAAAACATGCTAAGGCTTGACAAAGTATTTAAAACCCTGGATAACACATTCCTATTCTTTGTTTTTCAGCAGCCTGTGTATCTTGAACGTTACACAAGTTGCTGGAGATGAGAAGGTACATGAGGCCTAGAGTGGCTAGCATCAGACTGAAGGTCTAAGTCCTTAAATGTCATCTCCCACATTATTGATTTTCTTACCTTCTACTTCTTTAATGCTATCCATTTGGAACTCTGCAATAATATTGGAGACGTTTTTAGAAAACATAGGGAGGTCCCATTCCTTAGGAAAATAAGAAGAGAATGGCTGTGTAGCCATCAAGCTCAGTTGTTGTCTCACAGCTTCACGTATCCCAAGGGCTATCACTTTTACTCCATGGTCTTGTAACATTTTCACTGACTCTTCCACATCATCTTCAGAAGGCAAAGAAGACAGGACAACTAAAACCTGATTTCTATCTGCTCCATTAACCGGTTCTTCAAAATACCTTTCATAAATGTACCGGAGGGCATGGCCAGTTTTTAGCGGCCCATCTTGCAATGCTTGCATTTCTTGCACGAGCATCAACATATGCTTCTTTGTCTTATATTTGTCCAGTTTAAACTCTTCACGAACATCATCATTGTACTGGACAAGTGCAAGACGGTATTGGTTAGATTCCAGCGGCAGATCGTATATCAGTTTGCTAATGAAGTCTTTCATGTAAAAAAATGCGTCATTTTCTGTGTCCTGTTGGCCAGGAAGCAACAGGACAATATCTGTAGTATCTGCAGAGGCCACACAAAAAGAGCATTAACAATTTTTAACTAAGTCTTCAGACACAAAAAACACAATGTTGAGGCAATAAAGTGACGTAGTACTCACTCAGCAATAGTCCGGGAAGAGAAATAGAAAAGCTTAAACAGTTTTTATACCTAGAAGCTGTTCTACATAGTTTTCACTTGTTAAAAGTGAAAAAGCCTTTTCACTCTTATAACATTTAACTAACGGGGTTCTAGACAAATGCTGACTTGCCCAACATCTGAAATTCTTGCTGACTTTAACAGTGGCTGCCACATCCGTGATTCCTCAAGATCAGACTGTAACTTCATTTTGAGGAATTGGTGGTATCTTACATTTCTTATTAAGGAAATGAATTCTTTATATTACTCCTAGTAAAGAAAATGCTTTCAAGTATTCAATTTCTTTCAGAATTTGAATCCTTGAAAACAATTTAATTACTGTGCCTTCTTTCAGTTACAAATATAAAGGGCCTGGATTTGGTTCAGGTTTTGGTTTCAGGTATGGGAAAACCCAGCACAGGAGTTCTCATACAACTAACTAATTCTTCACAGACCCTTTAATATCAGTTGTTATGGAAATGGAAACGAATTTTTCAAAGAATGGAATAAAACACAGAGCAAAAAACGTTCAGTGATTTTTTTCTTAAAGGAAACTCTACACATCCTTGTCTGTTGTAGCCCTTTCAGACAAGGTGGAAAAACAGGTTTATCCCACAAACATTTTATCCAGATTTAGGAAATTTGCTTACAGCTAAAAATTAATATTTATTTTACTTTGCAGCTCTTCCCAAGGAGAATTTAGGCAGCTGGATGAAACAATTGCCAGCCAGAAACGCTCAAAGCAGTAAAAGTCGCACTGCCCCCAGGCAGCACAACTGCATGGGGGTTGCCTGAAATTGGACATGAGATCACTTGGCATGATCAATCTCTTTCTACTGTAACAAATCAAAACCCTTCCCCTCCTTCCCTTCCTAATGTCCCTCTGGATGGTAGAAAAACTCCAGGAAAATAATGTTTATTCCATGCAAGGAATGCATGGTTTAGGACCACCTATCTGACAAATCTCTTAAAAGCAATAAAAATAATAAAAAGCTGCCCTGATCTCAGAGTAATATCTTCTAATTCCCTGCAAATGCCTTCATCCCATGGAAATCTAGTACTGTAAATTGAAATATGAAAATTATGCACTGTCATAATATCTGTAAGAAGTTCCTTACATCAGCAAAGTCTTATCTTCAGCCCAGAAATTTACTGTGCTGCTCAAGAGCCTGCATGCCTGTTGACTCTGACAGCTCTCATTGAGGATACAATTAGGGAAGAAATATGGCATGCACTAAAGCTCCAGTGCAGTCTACTGCATATGCCAAAACCTGTATTTCAGAAATGCAATACACAGCTAAAAAGCAGGTGTAGTCTAAAGAGGGGAGAGAAAAGCTTAAGACTACGAGCAACCTTCCCATTTTATCTGCCACAGAGCTATTGCCTTAGTCCAGCTGAATGGTAAGGAGCCTACTCCATCAAGGAAAAGCCCACAGGTGACATTGTGCTCTTTCCTTCTCTTTCTCTTCCAGCTGCCTCTCTGTACAGACCACACAATATACATTACAGATCACACATGCAATATTGAACTAGTGTTCAGAACCAGATATCATGCCACAAGCCCAGGTGAAATATTTGCTAACTGATGTTCCTTTTTTAACGCTATACAAAAGTTATCTTAACATTTGGAAATACAGTGCAATATAGTCCAATTTTTCTGATTTTTTTTTTCATTAGAACACTGAAAATTATCATTACTCTCTGTGAGACTGACATTAAGTCATAGAATCATAGAATCACAGAACCGCCTAGGTTGGAAGGGACCCTTCAGATCATCTAGTCAACCTAACTCTGACAAAAACCATCACTCAACCATATTGCTAAGCACTATGTCTACCTGTCTTTTAAATACCTCCAGGGATGGGGTATCCCTGGGGTTCAGACTTATACAAGTCTGAACTGGAAAAATGAGTCAAGGCCATGTAAAATAAAACCAGAAAATCCCAGTATTTGCAACGTAGTTATAAGGAACATCCGGCAAATTGGCATGTTCGCATCACCTAAGTTGTATATAGATCACTGTTTTTCACATTATGGAAAATCATGTGGTTCTGTACAAAGGCCATACGTAATAAAAGAAAACAAATGACAGTGCACGCACATTTCATGCCAAAAGTAGCACAGCTTACCTTCTTGCACAGCTGTGTCATTGTAATCAGGTATACTTATTAAGTCTGTGATGTCTTCTTGGATAATATCATCAATGATCTGTGGCATATATTCTGAGAATTTAGGCAGTTCCTCTATCACTGGAATTTTGTAATGAAATGGTGGGGTGGCCATCTCAAAAAGTTCATTATATGGAGCTTCTTTTGTCCCTATAGCTATTATCTTTACTCCAAGATTCTGCAAGCTTGTGGCAGCTTCTTGAATATCATCTTCTGAGTGTGCTGATGTCAAAATCACAATGATTTGTTGCTTTTCTTTTTCATCTGCTGACTTTTGGAAAAAGGTTTCATAAGCCTGATAGAGGGCATTTCCAATTTGCACTGAACTCCCACCATTAAATGTAAATTCATTTCTGATATGCTTCACCATAGGACCCTTTCTTCTGTAAGTGTCCAGCATAAATTCAGTGGAAAAATCATCACTGTACTGAGCAAGCGCCAGCCGAAACTGGTTAGGCTCTATTGGTAGGCTGTCAATCATACGGATCATAAAATTTTTCACATAGGGAAGAGATGAAGGTTCCATAGTGTCAGAGCCATCAACTAAGAGGACAATATCTGTAGGGACTGAAACACAGAAAACTTATTTTGCTATATCTCCTTTCTCTTCTGGAGCTATATATAACATAGTTGGACATTGCAACTGTCAAGAAATGAGACTTTGAAAGAAATTCTGCACCTCATTTAAGTGTCATAATGACCACATAGAAAAATGAATGCTTGCAGATTGGAAGATGTCTAGTCAACTGCACCATGACAAAATTAATCACATATTCCATCAAGTTGTAGTTTCACTTAGCAACCCAACAACACACTAATGAAGGACTAAGATAAAACCTCTACCATTCTGCTTTGCCTGCTTACACCTAAATCAGTCCTAGGTGGTCTCTCTTGCACACCAGGTCATTATGTAGGTAAAATTTTCCAAGAATGAGAGAGTTCACTGTTTCATGAAAAACATGGAGGAATGGGCTAGGAGGTAGATTGCTAGCATGAAAAAGTCAGCAAAAAGGGCCAGAGCAAACAATGTTTACGCATGCCCAGGAGCCCTATATGGGGGTGACTGGCAGCTACACTACCCCTGCGTGTCTGTGGGCATGAGTTGCAAGGTGGGGTCATGGCAGGGACCAACCTCCCCTCCTGCAGCCCACTTCCAGGCAAGGCTGCACTCTGGAAAATGGCCAACCTCACCTCAGCTCACTCACTCCTCACACCTTTCCTCCCCTCAACATTTCCTTTCATACCTCACATCACGCTTCAGCTCACACCTTAGCCCTCACTTCACACTCCACACTTCAGCTCGTATCTTGAATTCCACCTCACCCCCAAAATCTCAGCTCACACCTCACCTCACCCTTCAACTCGCCCTTCATACCTCACCTCACCTCTCAAACCTTGCCTTACACCTCACACCTCACCTCAAACTTCATCACCCCTCAAACCTCACCTCACACCTTGTTACCTCATACATCACTACTCACCTTACATCCCATATCATACCTCACACCTCAGACTTCACACGTTGACATCCAAATACAGCTTCAGCTACTGTGCACAGAGGTTTCTTTAACCTCTCAAGCTACTGGTGACTATTAGTGCAAAAATGGCAAGCAAAGATTTTTTTCCCCCATTAAGTATTGCATTTAAAAAAGAGATAATAAAATACCGGTGTTCTGGGGAACAGATGCATGTGTCTCAAAGAGGATGAAGAACAAAGCCAGCAGCATCTTCATCTCAAGGCAGAATCCGCTGAGCATCCTCTCTGAGGGAGATGAAAGAATGGCTACAGTCAGAAAGCTGAAGAAGCTGGTTTTTAACCACACATGTTTATCAGGAAGAGACAGCTCTATTGAGGTCCAGATGCATCCTTCTTTGAAATTTTTTTAAATTTGGGGGAAAGTAGAAAGCACTTAACTAGCCACTTGTTAATCAAATGGTAATTATTATTACAAAAAAAGGGTCTTTTGAACAGCTATTAACCCTTAATGAATGGGCATGTTTGTGATTTCAGGAAGGCTGGGTATCTTATATTGAAATGCTACTATTTTCCACAACAGGTTTTAATTCTGGTTTTTAAAGTAATCCATGGTGAGAAGCTTTTAACACAATAGTGACAGATGATTCAGCTTCCGCTGATTTTAGTGAGAGTAAGACTGCACTCTGAGGCTTGATTTGTGTGAACTTATTTTACCTGATATTCAGATGAAAGTTTATGGAAATAAACTAACAACCAGAGGAGTCATTGCTCTCCTGATCATTGCTCCTGCTCTTGATAGCCAATATGAAAGGAGGCGGAAAAGTACCATTTAACAGTGAGCTTTTTTTATTTGCCCTAGACTGAATTTGAAGAGCTGCAGGAGTAAACCTATGCCAGATAAAGGCTATTTCAGTGTGCGCTGTGTTGGGCTTCCAGCCCTGCATGGAAAATGTCACTTTAAATGTCTCTGTGAGTGATCAGTCAGTCCTGACCCTCTCTATATATTGAAGCCCTCCACATGCCAGTTCAGTTGCCAGCCAGCAGGCTTTTAAAAGCAAAAATAATTGTTATGGTTTAAGAAACCCGCAACAATTTACTGTCGTTTAGACAATTACTCTATGACCTGATGATCCCACCCCACACAGGAAGGGGAATAAGGAGAAACAAGGAAAGCTGAGGGTTGAAATATAAACAGATTTAATAGAAATGACTAGATAATTAACATTAATAATATTAAAAGAACCAGTACTGATCCCTCCCAATACCAATATAAAATATACAAGGATTATACTCAGCCAATTCTATCAGTAGAAAGCTGTGCACTCCCAGCAGTGGACAGTAAATGTCGGACACTGCAAGTGCTACGGCTTCAGGAGAACGGGAAGGGCTCAGGGGTCCGGCACGGGGGCAAGAAGTTCACAGGATCATCGCCATCAAGGGAGAGAGAACTTCTTGGCAAACTTTCTAATTTATATTGAATGTGACATTCATGGTATGAAATAATCTTGTTGGCCAGCTTGGGTCAAGTGCCCGAGTCTCGCTCCTCCTCATCCCTGCACCTGGCTAACAAAACCACTGAGAGCTTGAAGCCTGCATACCATAGCTGGCTATAAAGTAAATATTTTCACAAATTCAGACACTAGAGTCTTCTAAAAGTACAGTTTTCCCAGGCAGTAGAAGAGAAATTAGTCCTGTGTTGCTCAAACCAGGACAACAATTCATGTAAATAAATCTTAAGTTATCTTGTAAATATTCCCCACAATCTCAGACTATGATCTGCCCATTCCTGTAAACATCCTGCTCTATGGAAATGGCACACCCACAACTGGTGCCAGCAGCTCTGCAGGCTGGATCTGGCTCCTGGGAAAACCGCTCACCTGCGAGGAAAAGCTGATTGAGACAGGTCCCGAAGAAGCCCTGCCTGGATCCTCCACCCTTTGTCTCTGGGGGCTGCACTGCACGTTGGTCCCTCGCCCTCAGTCCACCCCTGTACTATGCTGCAGGCATGCAACAGGCCGGCACCTTCCTCATCTGGACCCCAGCCCAGGACACTGCTGCCCTTGGACTAGCGTCATCACCAGGGACTCGTGGTACGGCTCTAAGTAATTAGATACTTTCCCCTAAAAATTCCTGGAAAGCCACATTTCTTCCTTTTTCTGACAGTGTTGATAAAACACAGCCTCTTGCATAACCGTATAGGAAAGCTAGCTCTCAGTCCCTGTATTCTAAGGAGGAACACTGAAAAACCTGATGTGGAGAAACCTCTAACATCAGTGGGAGCAGTCCTTGCCCACTACCAAAGGAAAATGGGCATCTTCAGGTGCCAGGTGATGAAAGTTTTGGCAAGTGGCCCTGTAGAAAATCTTCGCTGCCACTTCAGATAGCTTAAATGGGATACTGTGTTTGTATAACTTGTTAGTTTCGTATTTTACTGCTATTTCACATATGTGGCAAAATTCCAGTGATTGTCCACCATCCTCCATAGATCTGCTCTTGATTTACAGTATAACTGAGAATATTGTTTGGCCCATGCTTGCTCTAAAAATGTTTTAGTATCAATGAAATCCGAAGTAACAGCTGAAATAATGAATATAAACTGTGCTTGTTTCCATTGTTTTCATTTTATCTGACATCATAAACATTCTATGTTATCAAAAATAGTAAGCTTAGTTATTAAATATCTAAATTGAAATTCTGCTGTCAAGCGTAGCAGAGCAAATGCAGGATTAATAGAAATACCTTCGATTTTTTATCCTCTGTGAACTAAGGTAATAATCAAAGTAGTCAATAAATGATGCCACTGTAAAACTTTGAAATATTTGTACAAATGGCTAAAAAGTGTAATTAATTTAGGGATGCCTGCCCCTCTATACAGACACAGAAATAGTGTTAATTCTACTGTTCTTTTAAAAGATTCTTGAAGGAGAATTTTCATATTACTGAGCAATGTTTTTATGTATAAAGCAAACTTGCATGAAGAAAGGGAGGCTTGTTTCTTAAAAATTACTCTTAAGAAGAGCAAGCCCAGAGAAAGAGAAGGGTGAAGGCACACATGTGCTCCCAAGGTTTAGAAATCATGAGGTTCAGGCTGTATGTAAGGGTGCTGTTTTTCATCTCTAACCTATTCTTTCATCCTTTATACCATGTAAGGCAGGTACAGAGATAGAGAAGAAAAATCGTTTCCTATATGTCTACTGATGACAGAATCCTTGCTGCAATAATACATTTATTTTCAGGATTATTAGTATGTTATTTACTAAATTTGTATAGATACACATGCATATATAGGTTTATGAATGATTAGGAAACAATGGGCATAATTTGGAAAGACAGCAGACTCCCTCTAGAAGGAGTGCAATAACATAAATTAGTCAGCCCTAAGTCGCTGTGGGAGGAGTAAGTGATTCTCTGCTTCTGCACCACTGAGCTGAAGTTCTCCATAGTTTTGCTGAGGAATTTGGGGGAGCTCTGGTGCTCCGTTCAGGTTTTCTCCCGTAACAGAGAGGAAGAGAAGCAAGAAGCACCGTGCCTATGCTGCCCTGCACTTCTGCAGGAGCCAGGTCGACTGGCCAGGACTGGAGTGAGCAGCTCCTCCAGAGGGGCAAAGAAGGTGGGGAATGCTCTCTCCTTCTGGAAGATCTTAGCAAGCAGGTAGGTAGCTGTTTAAAAAAAACGTACTAACCAGAGGCCAAATCTTTGTGAAGTCCTATCAGCCACAAGAGAGCACAAGTCTCTAAGAGGTATGTTCAGGAGGATACCCTCAGCAAAAGACAGCCTATATAACCTACTTCTGCTCTTCCAGTGCCCTTAGAAGTGATATTTTTTCCAGATTCTCCCTACATAATGGAGCAGGATTTGTAAGTCTAAGGTTCATTGTTCATTGCTACATTTATATTTGTTCTTCTACATTTTTTCAGTCAGGTATCCTGGAAAGTGATACCCACTACTGATTTCCATGCACTGTCATTATATAGACTACTCCTTGTTCCTCCCACTCACAGAACTAATTTTTTTCTATTTATCAAATCCAAATGAATTAGCTTTCAGTTACATTTTAAATATTTAAATTTTCAAGAAAAGGATCAACCAGCATTGTCCTCATGGCTAGGCCGTTACAGCAAACACGATTAATGCCAGTGGATACCATTCGTTTCCTATAACAACATTGCTTTTATTAAGTGCTGGAGGTCTGTAAGATTTTACCACTATTCACAAAAAACTACATCAGCATGTATAATAGATATAATCCGAAAGACTTCATTTACTTTCCTTAAGTCATAATCCTTTGAAAATCCTGAGTGCATAGTTTTAGCCTGTGTGTATATGTGTTCACAATTAAACACAAATATATATGCATAGCACAGAGGGAGAAAGAGGGGGGGTGGGAACCAAACCCAAACTAAACCAAGTCCATTAGCCTTTAGGGAAAATCAGTAGCAACTTCAGAAAACCAAATCAAAGCTTTTGCAGAGACACATATTAGAAAATGAATACAAAGAGACAAATTTCTCACAAGGAGATTTTTTTTGTTGCTGCTGTTTTTTTTAAAGAAAACCTTTTCCAATGAGCAGAACAGACAGTTTGTAACACTTACCAGACAAAGGGAAAGGTATCTGAATGGAACATTTCAGACCATCAGGGTTGCTAAATGGCTTATGCTGACTGATACCCTTTTATAGGGTTTCAATTAATTGCACATGGGAAATCCTCCCACGATGGTATTTAATAAATACATTCTGGTGGTTTGGAAGCCTGTAAAAAAAATACATATTTGTTGTCTTCCCCTCCTCCTTTCCCTTTTCCCTCCTTCACCTCCCACCCCTTTTGCTTTGCTCTGGACCAAGTGCTGTCCTGCATTCTTGGACTGCACTTTCATGGTTTCACTTCTCAAAATTCAATACATCTGTAATATCACAGTGACTTCTAGGAATTTAAAAAACAGATTTAGTATATAGATGATGAACAGTTAGCCAAAAGCTGCAGTTGCTCTCTGTCTATGTAACATACAGAAACCTGTTGATTTTATGCCTAAAATCAAGTGCTGTAAGAAGAAAATCTATATAAAGCCTTATTAATCTATCTAGAGCCTTTGCAGCTATCTGAAAATATTTGTAGAGTTGTAGAGTATTTGTAGGCAATCAAAATTAATTTTTTATTACAATTTGTTGTTCTCACATTTATTTCCACTTCAGGTTGCTAGTGGATGATATTGTAGGACGTAGGAAGTTTTTTTAAATAATCCCACAGAGTGATGGGCCTGACAGGACTAACTACTTATTTATCTCCATTGATTTCAAAGAAAATTTCACCATTATAAGAATTTGATGGTAAATTAAAGCCTTGATTTACCAAAATCCTGAAATGCTTTCCGGATCCAGGGGCAGCCAGGGTAGAAACAAACAAGCCACTCTATGTTCACCCACAGACCTCACCTCACAAAGGGAAAAGCACGGAAATACTCTCCAAGTTACTTATGGAGGAGATGTATGATGTTCTCCCGTAGCTGTGCTTCACCTTCACAGGGCCTACTACAGCTCCCTTCAAAATCACAGGAGTAATGGGGTTTTTTTCACCACTACTTGGATAGGCGAGACTGCTCTGAGACAGACAGCTTTGGACAAACTCTAGTGTAAACTACAGCAATGCAGTATTTCTGGGAATAAAGCCAGTAGCTCTTTTATAACTCCATCAAGGTTACAGTCAAGCACTTTGTTTCCTCAGAAGCTCAGGCTCTGCTAATCTATGGACTCTGGCAGAGTCTACTGCCAGGTACTGGGGGTAAATTAGGCACAGCTTAGATAGGGAGACAGGAGCAGAACAGGGACAGGATAATTGCAACATGATCTTTCACTACTAGAACATCTTTGCCAGCGCTGACAGTCCTGCCTTTCCACAGTAATTATCTAGAGAGTTGGCTCCTGATGGCCCTTCGGACATGCCTTTTCTTGGGGCTGCAGCTGCTAGCCCTGCCTTGCCTTGGGAATTCTGTGGCAACTCAGAGATTTCTTAGTGTTCTTTGAGAACTTAAAGCTGTGGTTTAAATGAGCCAAGAAAACCCTAATTAAATAGGAATTGTATGTTCTTTCCCCCTTAGATTCCTCTGGAGAACATTCGATCTTTTTCTTCGCATCCCTGTTACAGTAAATCCTTGCCCTCCCTTGCTGTAGATCTAAGTTAACTGGTTGTTCATGTGTTCTCAGCTATTTTTACAGGCTTGCAATAAATATCTGGAAAGATGTAACACACAGCTTCTACCTAACATGTTTTCATTCAGTCCTTGGTTTTCACAACCAAATGCCGTATTTCTCAATTGAAATGGAGATGATCTTCCATCACACTTTAGAGTTAGCAATAGGATTTATTTTTTTTTCTTTCAAAAAGGGGGGATGGGATTTGGAAGTAAGTAATCCTTGATTTTCCCTAAGCTGTTGAAAACTGCTTACAGATATCCCTGGGGCATGAAACATGCATTCACCCAGAAAGAAAGCAGTCTGGGCAGAAATGGGTCATACAAGATGCTTCACAACACCACTTGACTCCAGAAAACAGTGGATGTACATGGTGAAGGTGTCTATTGTCCAGCAGGTGCATTCAGGTTTGATGTAAGTTGGACTTATGCCAGTTACCTCTAAAATCATTGGAATCTTTCCTTTGTCTTCAAGTGAGAGACACAGTGATGTACACCTGCTAACAGACTGACCTGTGGAGTTGTTGGAGAGGAGCACTGCTACGGGGCTGCCAAGAAACTTGCTACAGAGGTTCAGAGACTGTTTGGACACTTCCTTCTCTCTTCTTTCGTTTCATGGGAAAGAGTAAGTCCCAAGAACAGAGCACGTACCACATAGAAAAGGGCACAAAGATCAGTCTGGGAAGATAAAACAGACAGTTAGTGGACATCATTGCAACAAAGCAGAGGTAACACCAATGAGCAGAAGGTGGCACCTGGATGAATTTCCATATGCAGAGAAACCTCTTTTGACTAAAAACCCCAGAGTGGTGTTACTCTTGTCAATTCAGATTCTCAGTTCATGAAAACTCCTGGATTTGTCATTGACGGACAGCCTGATACAAGATTAGCACCATCTGTCGCGGGCGGAGTGATTAACTTCGCTCATAAGAGAGAAGTAGTGAAATATTTATTAACATAAAACAGTGATTTAACAAAGTTAGTAGTGAATGTGACAGTGTTTTACGAGATTTGATGCCAGGGTACACTTGATTATTTACTGCATGGAGGCCAGCCTCAGACAAGCTGTCAGGGATACCCTCCCGTTGAGTCATGAGGTTCAGAGAAGACCCCCTTGCTTTCTAAACTGCTTCTCGGAGAGGAGTCTAGGTGCAGCTGAATCCAATCCTAGTCCCAGACTTGGTCAATGGTTTATGTCTAAAGGATTATATATGCGCAATCAATCCTGTATATCACTTAGCTAAGATTTCAAAGTTTAGCGTGCTATTAGTCACTTACCAAGAATCTGTTGCGGCAAGGAATCTCTCAGCCTCGAGGAGTAGAACCTTAAGTGAGCGTCCCCACCCAAGGGGAGATCCTGGCGTGCAGCCCACTGCTGTGCAGGAGAGCTCAAAGGGCTCTTGGGCTGTTCACTATTTATACAGTAAAATAATTGACCTATAGTCATATTCGCAAGGGAACAAAATATCTAGGTCCCCACTCCAGACAGTGTTTTGGCTGTGTTGCCAGCCATCCCCCAAAGTTCAAGTGCAACTCATAACAACTGCCTCTGATGGCCATGGCTTGAGCAGGAGCCAGGGGGGGAAGGGGAGAGCACACCGCCACACCATCTCCAGGGGAGTGCCTTCACCTGACAGACCTGAAAAAGATCTGGACTGTGACAATATCCAAGCATGAAAATTATCAGCCTTTACAAAACTCTATTACAGACTGCTACCAGGCTTCCACAGTAACCCAGGCTTTCCTCAGAGATTTGGCCTAGCTGAGGGGAAGAGGAGAGACAGGAAAGAATGGCTGATGACCACTGTAACATACTCCGTCTCCAGAAATGCAGTTTTATGTGACGCTATGAAAAGGGCACAGAGAATCTCTGGTCTAGAAATAGCAAAAAAAAATATCTAATTTCTTGGTTGCAAAATATTTGAAGTAAAACTTCCTAGGAAGGGCTTGCTATCATGCGCACAATTCCTTTGAATCAGAGCAAAGTTTATGTTTTTAAAGGGAAATTTTAAATTTTATTTTAAGGGGAGCTGACACATATTGTTCTGTATTCAGTGGCAGCCGTCCCTGTGTATAGAATATATGCCATCATTTCACTTTATTTCTTCAGTAAGAAACATTCTGTGTATAATTTTTACAATTCTTCTTCCAGATTAATTTTTTTGTTTTGTTTGTTTGTTTGTTTCAAGGAAGCATAAGAAAGCTGCTGCTAGATCTATTCTTGTAATTTGTAGTAAATCAATGAGGTCAAGCCTCCTGCTAATCCTTTTGGCATAACACTTTGAAAGCAGGAAGAGAGAATTAGTGCTTTCGTTCCTGAAAATAAAACAAATGTAGAACAAATGTGTTCTTAAATGCCCTTTTGGAGAGACCTATTACTAGTTTGTTCTTATTTCTTCTCCTCTTTTCCTCAGTGGCATACCACTTGGTATAACACTGGTTCGCTGTGCTGGGTTATCAGGTTTATCAGCATATGGTTATGAAAATGGAATCAGCCTCAGTGCAAGTTAAATACTCTTTACTTCTGTCACTGCCACCACACAGCCAGTAACTCAGCACATTCCCAAAGGATTCTTGCTGCCTTAAGGGAAAGCTAAGGTTTGCCATGATGCTAGTGGCATTCCCTCAACAATTACAGACTGCAACATACAGGCTGCCCTGCTAAAGTCACAGAAGTTTTGTTTTGGCCACCAACAAAATATAGGAAGAGATCGGCCTCAGTGTCTCTATTCCATTCAAGTGAAGTGTCTCACCCTGCAGATCGGCCAGCTAAACTTCTTACATGAGAGCTCCCAGATCCTATCAGGTAAAACGTTCAGGCTTACCCCTGAGACTTACAAAACTTTTGTTTTGTTTTTCCCCAGACCAGGATTATTTTGTCAGAAGTGGGTTAGGGAGCCTTAACACCAGCAGTTACATCAGCAGATCTGAGAGGGTGAAAAGACGGCAAAGGAGAGGCAGTGACCTCCCAGTGAGTACTGGCTGTGCAAAGGGCAGGCCCTCAGCAATACAAAGGGACCTCCGGCACTATGCAACAATTTATTCGTAGTAAAGGAAGCTTTACACTTGTCATTGCAAAGGTGGAAGCAGGCAGTGAGGCTGGTCCGGGGCACCACAGCTCTTCCACTCAAGACAACGCTACTAAGCACAGAGATGAATCATGGGGAAATCTGCCTTCTTTGCAGGAGTTCTTAGTGTAGAGTTAGTCATGTCCCTACGCTGAAGTCTCTGAGGCTGACTTGTCATGCATCAATAAAGCATAATGTGTCCAGCTGTCCCTTGTTCAGTTACAGGAAACCCTGCTTTTGGAACCAAAAGTGGTTGCTTTTGGCAAGATATGCAGACCACTTCTTGAGTGAAGAGGAAGAAAGTAATGTAAATGTTTTGCTAGCTATAACTCAAAGTTTTTATTTAACAAGAAACTTTTATGTATCCCTTATGACAGTGGCTGGACACCAGAACACGCAATTGCTGCTGTAAGCTTGCTTTCCAGATGGATTCACTCATGCAACCTGAACGCAGGCAGCAGAGTTATTCCAGAGAAACCAAGAGCAGGGCTGGCTAGGAGAGTTAATGTTCAGAGCTTACATAGATTTGTACGTGTATTATATGTACGTATATGACCTGTTAAAAAGCAAGGGTGGATGGTTGTGTTGCACATCCTACTTAGCACAACAAAGTAACTTAATAATTTTGAAAGCAAACACAGCTCCCTCCTAGCCCTCAGTTCGCTTTAGAGGTCTGAACAGTTCATTCCAAGCAGCCTTTGGATAACATTACCTTATTCAGCCATGATTCCATGTACTTGCATGTTATGGGAGAATTTTACTTGAATGTCCCAAAATGACAAATGAGGCTATTTTGCTCCATTGTGGATGTATGGGGTTAGTCATTAAGTAAAACATATTAGTTTAAGCCTCAGTGAAAGAGGTAGCAACTGGAATAGCTAATGGGGTAAGGGACCGGAAAAAATAAGACATAAGGGAAAATATTGAGCCCTTGTGGTAAAAAGGATTTCCTGACTGCCACACACTGGTAAATGCTTTGTGTCCAATTAACCACACAAACCCCTGCTAATGGTTTTGTGCAATTTTTTGTGCAAAAATTTCTAATCACAATAGCTGGTTTGCTCTCATGGCAAATTGTTTCAGCTTATCTCAAACAAGGGAGAAAATGCTGTGTATTTTGGCAGTTAGCAGAGTTCCCACAGAAGCAGTATCTACACAGTCACAGAACCACAGCATCATGGCATGTCTGAGGCTGAAAGGGACCTCCAGAGGTCATCTGGTCCAACCCACCTGCTCAAGTAGGCCCACCTACAGCCAGTTGCCCAGGACCATATCAAGATGACTTTGAATATCTACAGGGAGGAAGACTCCACAAGCTCTCTGGGCAACCTGTGCCAGTACTTGGTCACCCTCACAGTAAAAAAGCGTTTCCTGATGTTCAGAGGGAACCTCTTGTGTTTTAGTTGGTGCCCGTTGCCTCTTGTCCTGTCACTGGGCACCTCTGAAAAGAGCTTGTCTCTGTCTTCTTTGCACCCTCCCTTCAGGTATTTATATATATTGATAAGATCCACCCCTGAACCTTCTCTTCTCTAGGCCAAACAGCCCCAGTTCTCTCAACCTTTTCTCATATGTGAGGTCCTCCAGTCCCTTCATCATCCTTGTGTCCCTTTGCTGGTCTCTCTTCAGTATGTCCATGTTGCTCTTGTACTGAAGAGCCCAGAACTGGACACAGCACTCCAGCCTCACCAGTGCTGACTAGAAGGGAAAGATCACCCCCTCCATCTGCTGGCAATATTTTCTAACACAGCCCAGGATACAATTAGCCTTTGCACCAAGGGGATATTGCTGGGTCTTGTTCAACTCTGTGTCCACCACAACCCCCAGGTCTTTTTCTGCAAAGCTGCTTTCCAGCTGGGCGGCTCCCAGCATATATTGATGCAGGGGGTTGTTACTCCCCAGGAGCAGGAATTTGCACTTCCCTTTGTTAAACTAACGTTGAACAAAAAATGAGAAAGAAGTTCTTGAAGTCACACTTCTTGTTGAATTTCACAAGGTTCCTGTCAGCTCTTTCTCCAACCTGTCAGGTCTCTCTGGATGGCAGCATGACCCTCTGGCGTATCAGCCATTCCTTCCAGTTTTGTGTCATCTGCAGACTTGCTGAGGGTACACTCTGCCCCATCATCCAGATCATTAATGAAGATGTACAGTGCTAGTCACTGGCGCCTAACTAGTCTTTGCACCACTGATTACCATCCTCTGGGCCCGGCCATTCAGTCAGTTTTCAATCATCCACCTCACTGCTCATCCAGCCCACACATCAGTAGCTTGCCTATGAGGATCTTATGGGAGACAGTATCAAAGGCCTTACTGAAGTCCAGGTAGATGATACCCACTGCTCTCTCCTCATCTACCAGGCTAGTCATTTCATCGTAGAAGCTTGTTGAGTTGGTCAAGCATGACTTCCCCCTTGGTTAATCCACGCAGATTACTCTTGATGATTTTCTTGTCTTTCATGTGCCTGGAATGGTTTCCAGGATTAGCTGCTCTGACACCTTCCCAGGGATCAAGGTGAGGCTGACTGGCCTGTAGTTCCCTGGGTCCTCCTTCTTGCCTTTCTGGAAGACAGGAGTGATATCTACTTTCCTCCAGTCTTTAGTCACTTCGCCCAATCACCCATTCGAAGATTGTGAAGAGTGAGTGGCCTTGCAATTAAATCTCTCAGCTGCCTCATGGGTGCATCCCATCAGGGCCCATGGACTTACTTATGTCCAGTTTGCTTAAGCATTCCCTGACCTGATCCTCTTCCACCAAGGGCAGCTTCTCCTCACTCCAGATTATCCCCCTGGTCTCCAGGACCTGGGATTCTTGAAGGCCTGTCACACACTGGGAAAAAGCACCTGGCCACTACCAGCAACCCTGCAAGCTCCAAGGCTCTATGGGTCAATGAAAAGAGCAACACTGACTTCTTACACATTGATAATTGCCAATCCCATTCAAATTCTGCACATGCATTGCACCTTGCCAAGACCCAATGGCATTTACCTCATGTCTCGAGCAAGAACCTAAGACTTGCATTCCATTCACACTGGGTTCAAATTATAGCCAGGACACGTACCAGCCTTATTACAAAAGATAAAGTTTACCCCTTACATGTTTTAGATGAGCTGGGATCCTTTCTCATTAGAAAAGCTGGTCAATTCACCTGTCAGATATGCAGACAAATTCTGCAATAGGAGCTAGAAAATAACACAAAGAAAGCTGGATGTTTTCCCTCAAACATGCTTCAGATATTTTCTCTCTGTAACACAATCTGGCCCCGTTAAATTAATTCAGATATGTATCACTAGGTCTAATTAATGTAAAATGCAACCTGAAACCTTTTACAAATTTGTACAAATTATGAGCATTTTCACATCATTATAACCCTTGTAACAAAAAATAAATAACCAAATAAGCAAGGGCATTAAATTTACTCACTTTCATTCAGCAGAACTCACAGGCAGTGTTTTGGTCCCAGGGACATCTGTTCTCTGTTGATCACCTTCCTTTTCAGAGGATTGGGCCTCAGAATTCAGCTACTCTGGATTACAAAACTTAGATAGAACATGTGCATTTGCGTTGAGGTATGACAGTGGTAGCATGAGGTTTAGTAGATCTACCTTCTTGCACTTTTAAAACTACAGATTATATTAACTAAGGCCCTCAAGAGCATAAACATCACACACAGGTTTATTGTGGCAAAACTAAATTGCTTCCTGTTAAGTGTGTGCCTTGACTCTCTAAATACAGCCTCTGACAACATCCATAAAGAAGCCACTTTCTTGTTACTTCTGAAAGGTTCATGTTTCTTTTATAGTTTGGGAGGAATTTGGGATTGAGCAGGGAGAGGTTGCTCTTAATTCACTCAACTGAGCAGCAGGTACATCTTCAGAAGACTGCTTTCATTAGAGGAGAGAACGTTATCTCAGGGCAGACAGTCATATCCCAGTACAAATAGTCGTACTCCAGTTTCTACTGTATTAATGGACAGCTATTCCTATATTAATTAATTTCTTTAAAAAGCAGGGTTTGTTAGCATTGGCACAAAGGCCTTGAACTATGGTGTGTAAACTGCTCTCAAACTAGAGCCATCTGCAGGAGAAGACATATGGTAGCGCAGGCTACCTAAGTGTAGCTGCACAAAGGCAGGGCAGGAGGAAGGTCATACCCTGACCAAAGGAGACCACCACACGCTACACCAAAGACTAGAGATCATTTTACAGTTCCTCCATCCATTTACACCCCAGCCATTCAAAAGAATGCCAAGGCTTCAAAAAAAGTAGGTGCTAGGTACTCCATTACCTAGAGCAATGTTCTGAAGTTTAGCACCAAAAGTACAGTATCAACTCAGATTTCTCATGAAAGACTATTAAGTTCCTAGAAGCAACAACACCAGAATATTTCACTGGCATCAGAACTTAATATTTCACTAAAACATTTTACCATCTGCTGAACACTGATCTGTCACAATTCAGCGAAATGCAGCAAATAAGTCAGGTCAGCTGCTCACAAAATAATTCTTTTCATATTTACATATGAGAAACCACACTATGAGAATATGCTTACATCTGTTTCAAGAACTAATAGCAGAAGTGAAACATTTGAGAATGACTGATTTTATTCACATGTTGGATTACTCAGAAAAAAAAAAAAAAAGCCAAGAATTACTCTATGGTACAAAATCCTCTAAATCAAAGTGAAGTAAGTTCTAGTAAGTCTACGTCCTTTAAGAGATAAATGCTTTTTGGTATTTTCTATTAGCAGGATAAATGCAAGCAAATGCATCAAAACATTTTGACGTGTCTCGCATCCAATGTTATTTCATAAAAATCTCTGAGGTATTGTTTTATTTTATTCAGTACATTTAAAAAGCGCACATTCTGGTGTTTTTGGAACAAAGTCAAGTTTCAATACTTTTATCCCTTTTAAACAATACACTATTGGCTAACAGCAATTGCTCAGTACTCAACATGTTGTATCAGATCAACTGTGAAATAGTTTTAGTTTTATTTTCTCTATTAAGTTTCTAGATAATAATTTCACAATCAAGTATTTCTTTCAACTGAAACCTGGGAGCAAAGTGGCTATGTAAAGCTTTCTCTTTCAACCCCTTTTCCCCATAAACCTGATAGTATAACTGAGGAATGAACGTTATTTAGGTGTCTCTGCACTAGGAAGACTCTATACACAAGAATCCACAATCTTCTTGTGTTTCAAATCTATTTTTATTGCCTCCACAGCCCCCGTACCAGAATTGACCACACATTTGCTGCTCTTTGTTGTAGTACCACTTCAGAACGTAATTCTGACATTCTCCACTATCTTGAACAAGGTCACATGCATCTAGAAAAGGCAAATAAGAGACAGATTTAATGAAAGAAAGATTCACTCTTCTCAGTATTGTAATTTCAGGGAAAAGTAATGTTTGGTGCAAAGTGGCAGATGAAAGACTGGGATTGGGAACAGCAGTTCATATGTCTCCCGTAAGTGGCTTAGGTCACTGCTCCCAACATCAGTGCAATGACCCTGGCTCACAGGAAATATTTCATTGGCAAACAGTAACTTAAGCTACTGAATTTTCTGTGCAACCACAGAGTTCATGCACTGGTTAATGAGAGCACTGATTCAAGATTTTACACATGCAGTTAAGTGACGGGACACATTCCATCTGTGCTCAGCAAGTCTGTCACGCACTGTGGAGGCATGGCATTCCCAGAAGCACATTAGCTCTTAATTAAAAATCCAACATTAAAACAGTTTTGTAAAAGCACTGGTCCTCTCTCATTGGGGTGGGGCTACCAGACATTCCCAGAACCATTTTTGAACGGAGAGGGATGAAAAACAAGGGGATGGTAGCTGTAGCAATGAGCTACCACACCCAAAGCTATGCAGACACCATTGCATTTTTTTCATAGAAATTCTCTCCAATTGTAGTCTAAACGATAAAAACACTCAATAGTGATAAAAGAATGTTGGTGACAAATTATCTCACTATCAGCATTCCATATCTATTGTGTCAAATAGGAAATCTGCAAAGAAAAAGGCATAATTAGGAAGCAAAGTAAAAAACATGAAGAATATATATATTGACAGGATATCTCTGCTGAGGGATCCTGTTCCTCCTACAGGAACAGAGTGTAGACATCTTTAGTTCCTCCATGTTAAGCTAAGTCAGCAGCAGGAGTAACTCAGTAATTATAGTGCAACTTGGGGATTTAAAACGATCTGCTGTTTTAGTAAAGAGGACTAGAACTTTATATTATATGATTACAAAAAGTTACAAATCAAAAATAAGGTCATAATGACACCTGCAGTTCAGCCTTTAATTACAAACTCTGCTCTATAGATTTGGACTGAATACAAACATAGGGTGACAAAACACTTTAGAAAATAAAATCAATGGAAATGCCTCATACTGTATAAATATTCGACTGAGCCCTTCACAATTTAGAGTCTTTTTACTGAATTAAAAAAGATTTTCATATTCTAAAATCATACCATAATCACTATAGGAAGCTCTAGTTTCTACTGTTGCCTGTAAGTTTTCCTCATTCTCCTGAGCTTCTCCATACCCTCGTGGCTTTTCTCCTTCAGCATCTTCCTCTGTGAAATACTCATTCTCCTCATAATCATATCTCATTTCTGGCATTGTGTACACAGGTTCTGTGGTGGTCTCTCTAATATTCTCCCGGACTCCACCTTCAGTTCTTTCAATGTCTTCTAAACCATGACCATAACCAGTTTCATCAGTTCCAGGAAAAGGCATCCTTCCAAGGAAAGGAAAAAGAAAACAAATGAAGTATTTAAGCACCACTATGTCCTTGAAAAAAATGCATCTGGTTCATTCCTTCTGAATACTGTGAAAAAAATTTTTGATCCTGATCCTGTTTCTGTTAAAGCTACCTGGAATATAACTACTAACCCAAAAGGATCTTATGTTGGAGATACACACTCAAAAAGTTTAACAGGCAATTCCAAACCTTTCAGTCACAGACACTTGCTGTTGTGTGTCTCCCTGATCTAAGTTTTCACACTCTTCTTGAAGTTCAGGTGGAGGATAACTGTTCGTTTCTTCTGTGGGGAAAGCACAAATACCACGGGTGAGTGTTAAGTCCTCCAAACCCCAGTATGTTTAATAAAAAGCACCACATGATTTTTTTTGTTGTGAACTGGAGTTTGCATCTTTCAATAAGTAATACACCATATCTAGAGTGGCGCTATGTCCAGGACAAAGAAAATTATGTTAGAGATCAGCTACATGAGAATGACTCCTGAACCAACCTTTTATACTTTTGTCTTGCTCTGTAATACACTATTTATCCTTCTATAGAAACTTTGACATCTGTATACATGCTTCTGATGAGGATTTTAAATCAGTGACAATTTCCTTCTTGATATTCTCGTTTGTATTTCAAAGCACCTAAAACCTGCTAATCTGCATGCATGCGTCTTGAAAAGTGAAGAAGTTCTTTCTCTACTCTATAGAGGAGGAATAGCTGCAGTAAAGTGAGGTTAATGCCAAATCCGCTAAATGTTTAAACTTGTACCTGCCTCAGAGCCTAAATAGGCATAAACAGCTCAGTAAATCTGTACCTGCTAATGGTCAGAGGAAAATGTAGGCCTAAATCAGGAATATAACTGTGTTCTCTTAGCTGAAGAATGGTCTCTCTTTAGCGAAAGTGGAGTCAACAAAGCCACACGTTAAATACAAACTTAGGGGAAAAAAACTACTTCAAACTTTGGTCTAAGGCACCATTAAAATATAATGCTGTTCTGTCATTACTGGCACTTCCGTTAGTGTCCAGCATCGGCAGCAAACTAAAGATGAAAGACCGACTAGCTAAATTACGGCTAGAAACTGAATGATAGTGCATACACTCTGTCTACCTTTTTCTACACACCATTTCCCTTTCTTTCCATAACTTAAGCAAATGCCATTGCGTGCTACTTACGTTGTAGAAGATTTAGAAATGCACGGCTAAACCTCTGAGCATATACCATCTCAGACGTTGAAACCCTGCTCAATGCCAGTAGGTGCTGGTCTGTAGGGGAGCTTGACAGCTCCATCAGCTGATTGTCACTCACATCATTGCCAAGTGCAAGAGTGAACAAGGTGAATCCTTGGCACTTGGCTCCGAGTGAAATCTCTCTCAGCTTCTCTCTGTCCCCTGTGCTTGTTTTGCTTCCAACTATTGCAAATATGACCCTGTGTTTTCTTTGTCTGGGGGCTTTAAAAAACACATTTTCAACCGTCCACTGCAGGGCAGAAGCAATGGCTGATGGCCCTTCCAGCTGGTGAACAGATTCTTGGATATGTTTCTTCATCAAATCTTTACTGCTGTATGTGACTAGATCAAACTCCAAGGCCACAGCGGTCTGGTTTCCGTCAGGCAGGAAGCCCCTGGGAGCCTGCTGCACCAGTGCCACTCTGATACCTCCGTATGATTCATTTGGCTGTGAGGAAACGACAAACTGATCTAGCATGTTGCTCACAAAGTCTTTGGCTCTCTGAAACTCTTCACTGCTGATGCTTCGAGAGCTGTCCATGATGTAAGTGATATCCATATCCATCAGAACAGGGGGAGAAAAGGGCACCACGCAGCTGGTACTTGGTTTGCATTTATCTAGAGAGGAGGAGCCAATAGGCAGCAAACTATTTAGCAACACAACAAAAGCAATAGTTTAGAGAAAAAAAAATATCACACAGTCCTATTCATCTGTTTTATTTTTCTTAATTTTTTAATTTAAAAAACAAAAAACAATTTGACAACTTGAAATCTACTTGTTCTAGTAAGGAATAACAGATGAGTCTTGCTGAACAAGCTTTTAAGATACCATGGGAAATTATTCAGGCATGAGAGCAAAAAAACGTTCATAAATTAAAACTTAACAGATAAGAGTTGCCTTGAGAAATTTTCTTCTGTGAAAATCTAAAATTGTAAAGGACACTGGAACAAACTCCATTTTTCATCTCAGACCATTGTTCAGCATTCTGAAATATTATAATTTAGTAGCTTTTCCCACCCCCACAACATAGAATTTACAGTAAACAAGCCTGGTTCCCCAGAATCATAATGCTATTTTAAGTGCATTTCTGTTAAAAAGGAAATGCCAAACACAATAATTAATTTCACACGGCTAAGACAGCAACCAATTAAACAGCTTTAGTGGTTTTGAGGTTCTAATTCTTACCATTCATTCATTGAAGGGAAATTTCAAATTGTAACTTGTCAGCAGTGGTAATCTGTAACCAAGGAATGATCTGGCATGGAGGGCAAGAAGGCCCAGTTTAGAAGGGATTAAAATGGCTGGAAGCAGGAATGCCAGAGACAGAACAAATCCCTGTAAGGGAGTGAAGTTTCCCTTGGTAATGACAAGAAACAGCCACAGCATTGTATTGTAGCCATCCAAGACTGCGAGCACTCAGGGGCCACTTTTGGGCAGCAGAGCTGGGCTGAGCTCCCCATGCAACCACTCATAGGATTGGTGCTGGTATAAGTGTATATAAGGAATCACCTCTTATTGCATCTTGGCAGACTCCTTGTAGAACCACTTATGGCAGTAGGACTCTGCCCAGTGTATTGTTTATTAATATTTTTTTTAATATATTTAAGCACAAACATGCTTAGGGGGCACCATAAAAATTCCCCAACATCTCATGGCAAAATAAAATTTATAGGAATTTTTATTGAAAGGGTAAAAAGACCGATATAACACCCGGAATTTGTAAAATGTCTTACCAAAGCAAAGTGTACAATATGTGATGTTCTTCAAACTTTCATCCTGTTGTCTTTCCCAAACAAATAATTGAAATCTTCCAGTATCATCAATCTATGTTTTAAAGCAGACACAAAAGTAACATAAAAAGATATATGCGAAATACAGATGTTTTCTCTTTGTTCTCAATATCATTACTATTTCTCTGTTAAAATACTATCCCTAGCTTGGTGGTTTCACTGCTATTGTAATATTGAACAGGTACACAGAAGACTTTTTCAGTTGTCATTCTGGAGCATTCTGACTGCCCTGAAGCATTACAAGGAAACTGCTTTGTGCCCAAATGTGTAACTCCATGCTGCATCATACTGAGATTGCCAGGTTACTGTAGCTGCTAACGACAATTAATAGGTGTTAGCACAGCTTATCAGCTAAGAGTATTGCTTTAAGAAAGTCATGATAGATTATTCAAAGCTAGCTAGGATATTTCTGCATGGTGTTGAACTTAGGTCCTCTGTTCACATTCATTTTATACGTTGTCTTTCTGCTCTTCCTAGATCCTAGATTAGGTAGGGATTCAACTTTTATTCTCTGTTTGTACGCATATGGCTACCCAGGTCTTCACTGGGGTGGCGATGTGCTACTATGTGGCTGTGAGTCATTGTGAGATCGCAACTGAATGCAAATGTAAGAAAACCTCATCGTCTAAATACATATACCAAGAGCTTTCTGTAAAGGTCACCGTATTCTCTCCTTGACAATGCAGAGCACTATGTTCTGGCTTGAAAAATACTTTCTTTAAAAATTTGGGGAGACAGCTTTATAGGAATGAGTGGAAATCTCAGCACAGGCAAAAGATATTAAGATTTGGTTTTGTTTTGGTTGTTGGGGTTTTTTTGCCAGTGAAGGGCTACCGCTTTTTTTCTTTTCTTAGTAGGGTGCTACAGAGTAAATGGCAGTATCTCCTATCTCAACTCTTTCTGGGACAAAGAGTAATAATTCTCCACAGTGAAGATGTTTTCTTGGGAAAGAAAAGTCTAGCATTAGAAAAACCTGTGTGTTGCCTGTGATCGGAGGAACAAAGACAATACTTGCCAGTAGAAGATTTGACTGCAAAAATGCTTGAGGAACCCTGAAGAAGCTCAACAACATCCTACAATTTCACTGACCACCCAGCCCCATCCAAATGTGATTCAAGGGAAAAACATTTCCTTGTGGACTAAGATAAATAAAAATGGCTGTAAAATACCATAATATTGCAGGAGATGAACCATGTATATGGATAAGCTAAAATGGTGAGGAAAGAAATAATTACTTCTTTGCATTAAACTTAAGCTTGTGTGTGTTATACACAACACAATTAACTTCTGATTAATGTCTGTAAAGCATAATATAGATAGGCCTCTTCAGAGGAATTAGAATTGGCAATGACTGTTTAAGTGATCTCCAAACTGAGGTTCCTAAAGGAAACTAACCAAAGCCAGCAAGTATCTGTGGCTACAGGCTGGTAGGATCATGAAGATCAAACCACCTGTCAACTGCAAGGGCAGAAGTCCATCTAAAAGAAAAAGGGATGTTGTATTTTCTTGTGGGGTCGTGGCAAAGTTGGTTGCCTTCCCGCCACTGTAATCATAAAGGAGAGCTGGGCAGTGAACTTTTTGCCTTTCCCCCTGCTAAGCAGCTTTTTTAAACCTCTGTACTCTGAAAGCTGATTTATGGAAAGTTGGTACCTGTGTAAATACCGGATGTTATCATATGTATTTGGATTCGTAACCTACTTATACTAAGTAAACAAAATACTGATGTTTGCTCCAGTTTATCCTCTGGAGAAACCCAGTGAATAAATGGTAGGCTTCCTTCTCATATGCCAGCAAAATTTTTTCATTCTGCTAAATTAATATTCAGCCAGACAAGTATGTGAATTGACTAATCAGAACTTAGACTCCAAGTTTTGTACTTTTTGTCACACGAAAAGTACACATAGTTTCCTTCTATAAGGAAAGAAACAGCATCTGGAAGGAATTTTATTTTTAAAAAGTTAAAACTGAGCACAGATGATCTAAAAATAAATTGTAAAGAGAGAGAACACGGAATCATATTATGAAACCTTAAAGAAACTTAAAATTGTTTTCTTTTGGTACCTGGTAGAATGGATTGCTTGTTTTTGTTTACTACCTTTTTATATGAAGTCACATTGTAAAACAAAAGTTGTTAATTTCCTCCTGTACTAATCACAGAATCATAGGGTTGGAAGGGACCTCTGGAGATCATCTAGTTCAACCCCCCTGCCAGAGCAGGGTCACCTAGAGCAGGTTGCACAGGAACGCGTCCAGGCGGGTTTTGAATGTCTCCAGAGACAGAGACTCCACCACCTCTCTGGGCAGCCTGTTCCAGTGCTCTGCCACCCTCAGGGTAAAGAACTTCCTCCTCATGTTGAGACAGAACTTCCTATGCTCAAGTTTGTGGCCATTACCTCCTGTCCTGTTGCTGGGCACCACTGAAAAGAGCCTGGCCCCATCCTCCTGACACCCACCCTTTAAGTATTTATAAGCGTTGATAAGATCCCCCCTCAAACATCTTTTTTCCAGACTGAAGACACCCAAATCCCTCAGCCTTTCTTCATAAGAGAGGTGTTCCAGTCCCTGAATCATCTTGGTAGCCCTTTGCTGTACCCTCTCCAGCAGTTCCCTGTCCTTCTTGAACCAGGGAGCCCAGAACTGGATACAGTACTCCAGGTGCGGCCTCACCAAGGCAGAGTAGAGGGGGAGGATGACCTCCCTCGACCTGCTTGCCACACTCTTCCTGATGCACCCCAGGATGCCATTGGCCTTCTTGGCCACAAGGGCACATACAGCTATCAAAAGGTAAGCAAATGGGTGACTGACTCAGTTTTCTATAGTCTATTTACTTACTGAGAAGGCACGTCTGACATTTGGCACTTCACTGAAGGCAATAACCACTGGAGTGATATCCAAGGCACTCAACTCAAGTACAGCTGTGTTGATGGCAACACCATCCTGCGATGGACCATTGGCAAAAAATAGGGCAACTTTTCTTGTGAGGATGCCCTGACGAACACGTTTGAAGACATTTCTTGAAACAAATCTCATGGCTGCCCCAATATTACGTTTTCCAGTGGTTCTCTCTAGTGGTATTCTCTGGACTGCTTGTAGCAGCAAGCTGCTTTTTTGGAATTCTGAGAATCGGATGAGATAGCGCGTATTGGTATTGAAAGAAACAACGGAGACACGAGCACCTGTTGGGCAATTGCTTTCACTGATCTTAATGGTCTTCAGCAATAACATAACAGTGTTCCTCATTCTTTCAAATGCAGCTGGTGTAACATCATCAGACATATCAAAGGCAAACACCACTTCAGTTGGATAAACTGGACACGTGTCTGTATATTGAAATTAAAAAATTGTGTGAGAAACAACTCAAACATTGTTAGTTTACTCTTCAAGTCTATAAAAGAACAGACATGCAGAGGCCAGACGGGCTTACCTGACGAGCAAGCTGGAATGAAAAGGTGGAGAGCAAATAAATTATTTTGGACTCATATTCCTTAAAATAGTGACATATACACTTGCTTTCACTAAAGAGCCTGATCCAAAGCTCAGACAACTGACAGAATCTGTTCATGAGAGACAACACTTCTCTTCCACAATCAAATACTTAAAATAGCGCAATTTTACTGGGTGAAAATTAAAGAAATTGTTCTGGGTTCTGCTGAGCATGTAAGTCTGAGAGAGAATGAACGCTTGAACACTCCAAATCTGGAGGACAGGTGATATACAAATATTGTCTTCTCTCAGATAACTCCCCAAAGACGGTAGGCAAAATGCCAAAGAATTAATTTAATCTTAAATGAGGACAAGAGACATTTGTTACAGTTTTTGTAATTAAGAGATAGGAAAAATGAGCAAAAAGCGTAACCCTGTTTCATACACCTGCTGAAAACCCCTCATAGCTAGCAACTACCAGTCATCATCAAACTGAACCCATATAGAAACTACCAGTCTAGAGGGTTTCCAACGGAGGCTATTCCATTTAAGAAGAGTGACTAGGTGGAATCAGCAGTAAAAGAAGATGCTCCCTACTTACGGCAGTTTTTTCGTGTAAAATTCACAAGTTCACAAGGCTGCAGGAGCAAAACAAAAAAGCAATTAATGGCAAATCCCAGATCATCCCAGACTGGGAACCTTACTATTGGTTTGAGCTGAAGGTCATATCCCAGCTCCTGAACTAACTCTCACTACTGTAAATCCAGAATCCCACATTCCAGTTCCTCTCTATTTCAAATAGTACAGGGGCTCTGCCCCTGCTGCAGAAACTAAGGGGTTTTTTAGACATGCTCTGTTGGCATTTAATTATGCTCTGGAGTATTAAGAAACCATTTATCCATTCTTTATTTTGTGTACTAATCTGATCTAGGAGGTCACCAGGCAATGGCACTTTCATAAAAGAACGGGTATTTCAATAGCAACTCACATAGGATGAATGAGGTCCCCAGAGGAGAGGACCCCATTTGGACATAGAACACGCCTGCAACAGTATTGCCTGCAGGTAGTTGTCCATGCAAGGGTTAGATGAAGCCTTTACTCAGAAGTGTTAATTTTACATGGGATTAGGATTCTGAAGAAATCCTGCCCTGCTATTCCCAGTGAAAATAGCTGTTACTGTGGGAATGCCCTCCTTTACAAGAGGGTGAAAAGTAACTCTAATCCTGAGCTGGTGTGTAAATTGATGTGAACAAAGAAACAAATATAGGAATATTAATGGTCTAACAGTTTGTAAAAGCTAGGACACAGCATTAATCCATATGTATAATTGTTTCTCAATCCTTGATTATTTGCTAAACAGAAGCACCCACTGCACTCTGACAAGTATTTGAAAAGGATATGGTTTTCTAACAGCTAATTGTGCTCATTGCAGTCAGTGCTTATAAATGGAAGAAGGCTAAAACTGTTAGTTCCACGCAGCGTGAGTTAGCTGTAAGGTATTAACTTACTTCCATTAAAATGGTGCCCATTGGTCCCTTGGCGCCCTAAAACAAATTAAATACAGGTCCAGAAAATCAGACCCTGATAACATATTTCCATCTATGACTCTGTAGCCCAAAGAAAATGCAGGCATACAGTCTTTCCCTGATAACCATTTGTGAATTTGACATATGAGGAGACATCAGTTCCCAGCATGGATTTCTGTGGACCCCTTCCCAGCAGAGTTGCAGACTACTTCTCACACCTATTTCCCCGTTCATTTTCCTTCCTGATTTTATAAATGTTCCATATTTGTTGCCCTTGAGGAACAGTATAATTCAGAGCTGGATTTCCTTTCTAAACAGCAATTTCTGTGCTGTGGTTCAGTTACCTGCACCTTACATCCTTTTCAACCTCTGATGTATGATAGGCTTGCACTTTGCTCTTGCAGGGTACAATCCCCACAGTTCTACCTTGAGAGATCCTGCAAGACCATACACACATCATGACCGCTCAACCAGTCTAGCTAGCTCTTGCTACTCTGCAGCCTTCTCCTTGGGAGCTGTGGGCAAATGCCAGGATTCCAAGCACCTTTTTTCAAAATAAAAGTATTGTTTAATCTTCATAACGGGAATAAAACACAGGCAAAATAACGTTTTTTCAAGGCAGCTTGAAAGTTTTCACCATGTGTGCAATTCAGATGTGTAGCAAGACTACTGAAAACTTTCACTTATTCACAGGGGGCTGCAGTGAGATATACCAGAAAAATTTGAACTACACATCCCACAGCCTTTACCTTAGCCTCTCTCTACCATGACACTACGGTTTACCAAAATCATATACTTCCTTACATCCCTAAATTACAACCCCATCTCCATATTTGTTGCTTCCCCCTCCAACTAACCTTCCATTCCTCCATCTCCTGCCTGAGCTACCTTCCTCATCTCCTCTGCTATCTTGCTGTTAGCATTATCACAGCCATTCCATGCTTTTATCTTCTTATGTTTCCCAGCAGGTCCCAGTTCTTCTTTGGTACTGCTCAGCAAGAGTTAACTGTGAGTTGCCTGAGCCCTAATGAATGTTACTTGCAGCAACTTATTAGTGGTGACTGAGCTGTGCAGACTTGACCCATATGGATTATCAGGCCACCAAGTTAGGAAGGATGGGTAAAACAGGCCTATTTTGGCTGGCCCTGCCTACTACCTGTATCCCTTCCTGCATCCCTATCTCTTCCACTTCCCACAGAATTCCCACTTTTCCATGTCACTGATGGACTGCTACTACAATAATCCCAACCAGCCCATACCTCCCAAGCTCCACTCTCACTTCTACATCTGAAGAGGAGATCTTGAGCTTGAAATCTCTCTGAAGATTTCTTGAACCATAGATTGGCAAGGCTAACAGCTATCTGGCTCATGGGCACACAAGGTCTGTCTGTCTGTAACGTATGTGAGCAGCCAAGCAGCAGGGAAGGCAATGCATTCCAGCTGGCACTATTGGTCTTTCTTGTGCTCAGCTTCATAAAATAAAGTGGGCCGGGTACATTCATTGACCAGCACAGTAAAAAAAAGTTTTCTAAGTTGCATATGTCCCGTGGGCAACGTTATACAGGTAAAGATACTGTTATCAATAATGTTCCATATTTAAACTGAAAGAGTAAGCTTAAGAAAGTTAAACAAGAAAATAATTAACAGTAGGGATTGTTTCTGGTCTCCATGGAGCTGATTTGCAGAACTGCTGCAAGATAAAGATAGACATATATAGGGATTTTCCTAACTGCCTACAACATTTGTCCTAAATACTACTGAAATCCCCAATCCTTTCTCCTGCTTAGATAGAGAATAAAACTTTTTGTTATATAAAATGCGGATCACAGACACTGGAAAAGTACATCAAGACATCTACTTGTATATAAGGATTAACAGGTTACTGTCAATTTAAGCTTTAAGTAAGTGCGTGTAATTGCAAGTCTGATTTTAAATGGCTTTTCTTTTTAAATGAAAAAATACATTGGCTTTCAGCAGAACAATCCAATTCTACATTTTAGTACTCTATTCTTTTTTAATTAGATATTTACTTTGCCTAAAGTTGATACCAAATACTGCGTAAGAAATTATGCCTGCATTTTATCTTTGCAGTTCCATTTCTGCAATCTGATCTAGTGAAAGATGTCCCTGCTTACTGCAGGGGGGTTGGACTAGATGACCTTTAAAGGTCCCTTCCAACCCAATACGTTCTATGATTTCCAACAGCAGGGGCTCTTGTGCACACACATTCACAGGCAAGATGTAACTCTATACAATGGCCAGGCTGATTAAACATAGTTTACCAGATGAAACATTATTAAATATTCCATTAATCTAATAGAAAGCTTAAGAGCAATCTAAGAGTGGTTTTTAAAAAAAAAAATAGATTACCATAGGTCCTGATGGCCCTTGGTCTCCTGGATCTCCCAGGGGACCTGGTGTGCCAGCATTTCCCTACAAAGAGAAATACAAGTTTTATTCATTATAATTGCACACACAGATGTAGAATTCCAGGAGAGAAAACCTCTGTAACTATATTCTGAGTTGGATCCCGCATTTACATAAAGATAGACTACTACCCCTAAGAATTACTAGCCACGAACATCTCTAAAGACTTAGACCAGCATTCTCTCAAGACCTTCTGCCCAGGATATGGCAGTAAGAGATCACAGTGGGAACCAATTTCAAAAAATTTTGATGAGGAAACACTTAAGACATAAGGGCTTTTCTTATAGAACTCTTCACAGAGTTAACAGATTTATCATTCTTACTCTTCTACCCCTAACTCCTTTGGGTCCTTCAGCTCCTGGAATGCCTGGGTCTCCATCTTCTCCCTGAAAATTAATGAAATCCAGAACTTTATAGGAAAGGAGAAGACAGACAGAAAGACAGATAACCACTTCTAAACAAAAACAACGTAAAACAAGGCATAAAGAAAGCAAACACGCCCATTTAATCATACCTCTGGACCAGGATATCCTGTGAATCCAGATTCCCCCTACCAAAAGAAAGGACAAAGACAAAGAATCTAGAACTTTGTGATCTGCTTAGTGTTTGATGTCTTTAAACCAATTTCAAAATTATTCTTAGCATTCCACCCCATTCAAGGAGTAGAGGCTACCTCTCTGGTCTCAAATGACATAGTTTTAGATTAACAACTCGTTCATCTAAAGGAAGAGCATTTTAAAAATTTCCATCAGTTTCTGAATTTTCAAGAGTGTTCCATTTCTCAAGTAAGCGTTTTATCAAAACTTATTTAGGTGTCCTAGTAACATATGTTGGAATTCATGTTCAGCTATTATAAGTAAATTATAACATTCAGAACTCAGTGTTTGAATGCAGTTTCAAAATGTTGTACCCTCCACACTAAGCAGTGATACCATAACATTTTGTTGGCATATTAGAAGTCACTTCATTAATTGTTTTCAATTACTTCAGTTTTTGGTATGTTCTTTGCTTATATATGAGAAATATGAGAACTCTCACAAAGACCAATCAGAATTGAAGCGTATCTCTCCTTGACATTAGAGTAACTATCAGAATTCACACTATTTATGTATGTCCCTGTTTTAAGAGTTCCCTCCCATGGAATTGGGCAGGTCTGCCAAACATCATATGACTTTATCCTACAATTTCTAGAAAATCACACGCATGTAGGCCCCACATTACACCTAAGAGAGCATAATGTGACTGTGAACCTATATAATTAATAGCAACCTTAAATAAAACCTAAACTAAAGGCTCTTTTCTTAGCTATCAGGGGAAACCAGCTCTTTCTGGATCACTCTTCTGGGGTGAATTGTTTTTTTGTTTGTTTTTATTAATTGCTTTAATTCAGACCTTGCCAAACCTTGGGGAGACACACCAACGTATAAGAAGGGCTTTAAGTTAAACCTTTAAAACAACGAATAATGACAAGAAGATTTAACAGAAACTTTTTTTCCTCATTTCTTGTAACAAGGAGGATGTTTCCTGAAATGAGTAAGTGGGAGATTCCAAGAGCTTAAAAGAACTAGTCTTTCATATAACATACATGTAACCTGTGAAACTCTCCCATCAAAGGACATTTTTGGGGGTAAGAAGGTAAGTAAAGAGATTGGATAATAAGAAGCATCAAGAGTTATTTTAATAAAAAGCCTTTTTAGAAAAAGGAGCTCATCAATTGAAGAGGCTCCTGAGAAGCCTTTCATATCTTTTCTGCAGCTTCTGCAGCACTCTGCTTCTCCCACAAAAAGGGAGAGTGAAACAGATGTGCCTCCAGTGAGATCCATTGGACCACTTCTGTTTTGCAAGCAATGAAAAAGGACTAGTATTGTAACACTACGTAAACTCTTTGGAAGGAGGACTGCAGCTGTTTCCAACACCCTGACCATTTTGCTCACGGACCGACTCATTGGTGCCACTGGTCCCATGATTTTGACCTCATACTTTCTGTATACTTTTTATTTTAGCTGGATTCTTGTACGTTTTTAGAGAAGTAGGAATTTCACTGCTATCTTTTTCACCAGGGCTGTGAAGGGAATGATAAAAATTTCTAAATATGTAGCAATCCAGAGGTTAATCCTCAGATCTCATTGCTGAGCACAAGGAAGAATATTTCACATTAAAACAGTGAGGCCATTGGAGGGTAATCACCCTCACCTTGGTGGTCAAGGAATCCCTCCTCTGAAAGAAGAAAATAGTCCAAGGTAGCTGGCCCACCAAGACTTGCCAACAAAAGTGGCTAGTCAAGCAGACTGAAGTGGGGAGAAAGCACCATGTACTCCAAGAAGTACAATCCCCCATGTCCATATACACACATACACACATCAAGGGAAAGAGTAATAGAGAGTGGTTCTCAAAAGAATATCCTATTGCAGAATTTCTCACAAGGTCATTGTGGGAAGGCTGAGCCTCTTACTGAACACACTGGCCATGTCTTACGTTTCTTTTGAATCGAATATGGATGATCAGGTTCAATTTGACACTGCAAGACATCCTGACTCTAAGCACTCACCTTTGCTCCTTTGCTTCCTTCAGGACCATAGGCATCTCTGCCATCCATGCCCTGCATAGGTTGAATATACCATAAGTTAGCTTTTAACAGAGGATTAGATTCACACCCAACTCCACTTTGCAATAAAGACCTCACATTACAATAAGGTGTCCAGGCTGTTAAGATTGACAAAGTAGGGCAAGCTATCAAAACAGTAGCAAATGTCTAAAAAACAGTACCAAATGGTGGCAAAATCTCTAGAGAGAAAAAAGGATTAAGGCCACAGTTCCTCTCCACTATGTGCCCTACCTCTAGCATATTCTCTCTCTCCTAGAGAACCTTATGGGAAAGATATTCTCTCTAGTCCACAAGCAATCTGGTGTCCATAAGGAAACTGAGAACCGAACATGAAATAATTTTAATTGTATCAAATAGAGAAAATAGAAGGGAATTAACTGTAGTGATTCAGATGGATGGGTGTTAAATTACAGGGGCCCTGAATTTGGGCAGAAAGACTCACAGGCATGCCTCTCTGTCCAGCTGGTCCCACTGGGCCCTTCTCTCCAGGGTCACCAGGTTCACCCTGTTACAATTGAAACATAAAAGGCATTAATTTGGCTTATCCAGGAGAATTCTTTCTGAAATGTAAACTTGCCTGTTAGACTGAAGTGTGCTCATACGTTTTATAGACTACTTGATGCTGGTCAAAAGCATTCCATTACAGACCATGTTTCATGGAAGGTTCCTTGGGGTGGAACTGGAAAGTACTTGGCAAATCAGAATATGCTAAGCATTCATTCAGCTAAACCCCAAAGGTCTTCAGCCAGTAAATATCCCACTGTTATACAGAATTACCAGTGAAAAGAGTATTTTCTGGGAAAAGTTCTGTTAATTGGTAGCAGGATTAGCCTGGAATTCTACCACCATGAAGCATCTGTTGAGAGCATACAGTATTTCTCAGGCACGCTGTCTGCACCGTGCTCTTAGTCCTCTTGCACGCTTTCTTTTCTTCAGTTCCTCTTTTGGTTTTGGTTTTCACTTTCTTAATGAACTTTCTTCTAACAAGGTCTCCAATATTAAACAGCACAAAACCAGACTGAGAAAATGGAATGTATGATGGATTAAATCCCTACGTTCCTTCCCAGTTTTTGTCACTGCTTCACTATGTTTTCACACAGTGACTCTTCTCATAGTAGCACTTGGACCTTCTGATACCTCTCTGTCGCTGTATGTAATAATACGCTGAATGTAACAACCCTTCAAAGAGACTGAAAGGCTTAGCTAACTGGTCTTATTTATGCCCTTTAGATCCAAAAATGCAATGATACCTAAAATGAGTTATTTTTCTTTAATAAAGTAAATCTCCCATATCAATGAATTATAAGCCAATTAATGAAAGGAAAGTAAGGGACAGCATTTATTATAAGTAAGTGAACCATAATGTGGACCACGTAGTAGTGGCTTTTCTGTTTAACTTCATGTTGATTCAGTTCTTAACACATTCATTCCTGTATAACAGACATCGTACCAGTCAAGATTCCTTAAACTGGTTAGGAATCTTTAGAACAAAAAGGTTAAAATAAGCAGCTATGCTTCACTGAACTGGGAAGTTCAGACTGGGTATTAGGAAAGGTTCTTCACTGAGACGATGGCCGGTTACTGGAACAGGTTCCCCAGAAAAGTGGTCATGGTGCCAAGCCTGCAGAGTTCAAGGAGTCTCTGGATGACACTCTTAGTCATATGGTTTAATTTTAGATAGTCATACGAGATGCAGGGAGTTGGACTCAATGATCCTTATGGGTCCCTTCCAACTTGAGATATTCTGGGGTCAACTAGTACATATTTTCAATGGATTGGACAGATTCTAGGAATCATAAAATAAGCCCAAGGGTCAGCACTGCCATATCGCTACTGCATTTTGTGACAATCCAGGCTCCACTGAGAACCATGACCACAACAGCAATTAGAACAGTAGTCATGGCAACACTAAAAACTTCTTGGTATAGCTCTGACAGCTGTAAGATTACCTTGAGCACATCACTTGCCTTCCCATGCAATCTAAAAACGTCTATAAAACTTAACATTCTTCACATGTTCCATAGAAACAATACAAGTGTCTGTTCATGCTTCTTCAGGTAGTTCTTGAATGAATTATACTGTTAGATTGTTGTAATTAGATACCTTAAAAATCTTTACCTTTGCTCCTCTTGCACCTAACTTTCCAACAGAGCCAGGTGAACCTGGGACCCCCAGACTAGCCTGTAATCAGAAATATCAGTTAAAAGGTGCACAACGAAGACTCAAGGGCTCATTGAACTCAAGGATTCACTGCCACTTGAAATTATTACAGAATCAGTATAAGTATTAGCACATTAACGGGCTTTTGAGCACCACAGTCAGAGTTACCGGTCAAGCTATCATTCCAGTTATTTCCTGTTTTCTGTATAACTGTTTTAAAATTCTCAAAATGCTATTAAGTATGACATGAATGTTACCTTTTATCTACATAGATACCTAGTGAATACATGCATATGCACAAACAGTATGAATATATATACATACACATACAAATCGGTGTGTAAGCATGAGCATCGTTACATGACTGAAGCAGATGCCCAAGGCTGACGGAGTACGATATTATGGTCCTGAGTTACACTGGTGTAATTCCAGAATAAGAATCCCTGAATCAACAGCATCACACAAGTGAGATCAGCAATGAGTGCTCAATAGTTACAACCACATCATACCCTAGCATTAAATCTCAAAGGCCATACTTTAATGAAACCACTGACTGTGATCTAACTTTGACCTCACCTACACCACTGTACACCTGGATTTATACATGCTGGTAGTCCCGATACTGTAGAACCAAGAGTGAAATCTAGAACTAAGACTTTTAATTGCAATCATGCAAAAGCTTGGTAACAGTGAAGTTCATTTCTTATTCACCCACCTAAAATTATTTTCAAGGCTGTTATTTTATCATATGAGGCTGCAAATCAGTTTCCTTAAGTACTGCACTGAAAAATCCTCAGTTTCTTCTTTCTATAAGGATTTTTAAAACTCTTTATAGGAATAATATCAAAAGTGAGAATGAAAAGCCCTAATGTGTACAGCAGGAATATATTATTTAAAGCTAACCAGAGGGCCTGGCATGCCTTGTGGTCCTGGAGGTCCTCTGATCCCTTGTGGTCCTCTTGGGCCCTAATGTAAAAAAAAAAATTGAAAAAAAAAAAGTCAGTTCAACGGCGATAGCCTTTCAGTGAAAATTAGATTGCTGCAACAACCAGAATCCAAGTGCCTGTTTCACAAGCCTTAATGCACAGGTGAAACTTCTGACTGCTTGGTTGTAAGGATTTGTCTGTGTGGAACAGCTGTGATGGGCACTGCCTGAGGGCCATATTCAGAAAGCCACTGTGGTGTTTAAGATACCACAGGAACCATAAGCAACCCAATATCAACTAGGCACACTTTCTCCAGATGTCTTAAAACTTAAACTTAAGAGTATCTTCAGAGCATCTAAGAGCATCTTAAAACTGGAAGCTACTGTAAGCAGTCTACCACCATGATTCTCTTCAAAATTACACCACCACACAAATTTTTAAAACACAAAGCTTTCCTAATTGGTTTTGTCAATCAGTATGTCATTTTCATCATTTTAATGCACCCTGGAAATCAGTACATTCAAAAATGCAATAGTATACTTATTGCTAGCAATTTCTAATGAATTAATTTTGTAGATATCTGCTTGATAATATCCTGTAAGGTAGAGAGGTGCTTGTTAAATTACTTATTTCTGCTATGCACTTTCCTCTTTTCATTTCACTAGAAGCTGCATCCACATAAACCAAAAGAGGAACTTGCCACATTTAATTCCTCAGGGTTACAGAGGAGATTTGCCACAGAAGAATCTTACTTATAATATTCATTAGTTGAAGTAAACAAAGCATTCCAAAAAAAACAACAAAAGATCAACATAAAAATAACTCAGAAGTTCTTTTAGTTACCTGTAGGCCTGGAAGACCAGAGTCTCCTGGGTAACCTGCTTCCCCCAGATCTCCTTGCTCACCCTGCCAGAACAAAAACACACAAACCAACAACCAAGCCAAATAAATTAACACCTGTCATATGTACATCAACAGATAATAGTTTCATATCTGCACAGAGTACCAGTTGAGAGAATGTTTTCCAGTGCTTCAAAACACCTTTCAAGCAGCTTCAAATCCCTGTTGAAGAAAATTCAATTAAGAAGCAAAAGTTGAGTAGCTTTTCTTGGTGTTAAGGTGTGTGATGAATATAAGAGCTGGAGCACAAGAGGTCAGTTCTATCTGCTTTGCATTTTGCTAAGTGCATTTTACACCACAGTTTCAGCAACATTCCTGCATTACCCTTGTCCTTATCCACTGCAGAGACCATGAGAAGTCATAAAGCCAGGGCCACAAGGGGAGATCCCCTTCACGCTTACCCATGGAGAACTACCCTGAGGGGGAACCATGACTTTCCAATTCATCCTAGAATTAGATGTCTTTATAACTCCCCATCTTTCATTCTGCTTACTCATCAAGGCAAGTAAAATCTTGCTTGATGAAGGGGAAAAAAAAACCCAAACCTTTTCCAGCTCCCATCTACATAAAGTTGCTATCTAAGGATGAGTCAGTTTAGCTGACATCCATAAGAAATATTTGCCGTCTGCTGGACTAAGTAAAATGGTGATAACTAGCACCAAGATATTCCAGGCCTTGCAGATCTTTCACTGGAGAAATTATAAACGTATGTCTGAACATTCTCAGGAAACAGGTGGTTCTGGAAATAATCTCCTGCATTCAAAAGGCTGTACTCCCACTCTCCACCACATGAATGAAATGAAAGATAAATGAAAAATAAGAACAACAAAAAAAAAGCACTGAGCAAGCTTATTTGTAGCCACAGTAACAATACTGTAACATAGAATATCAGTTAGTAGACTGATGCCAGGCTTATGCCAGCAGTAAAAAAATCAAATAGAAATAGATTTCCACAAAAATCACTTTGACTGCAATGAAAATGGACAAATTCTTATTGCAGGGTCTACTGTTCTATCTAATTCCTCCAGGAGATGGGGAAGACAGAAAAAGGTAATTCTCTTTGCCATTTGCTTTTTATGTCTCTTCAATGAACAGGTGATTTATATAAGTTGTGCTCAGAACATGGGTTGGGACCTAGCTTTTAATCCCTACTGACCTGTGCAAATATTTTTTGTTATACTTTTAGAAGTCAAAGCTGGTCATCAAGTACTTAAATGAAAACAGTTTGGAAGATATCTGTTGTTGTGAGGTTCAGTCATGTCTCTTGTTCCCAAAAATATTATTAAAGGGTGGCCTTATCACTGGGGGAGGAAGCCCCCATGGAGATGAAGAAGCTTGTCTCAAAAGGTTCAACTAATTCTGCATTATGGGATTTTACTATACAAGTTGAACATTTTTACTTTCTAACCACACCAGACTTGTTGTGCTCGTTAGTACAACAAAGATAAGGTACCAATCCTTTTCCACAGACTTCAGTTTTTGTCCTGTTACCCTCATAGCTCACTTGGATTCTTTCTTTCTGCTGGTACCTGACAGAAAAATGCAAACAAAGATTTTTAGAGTTCAGCAGCAATCAAATGTAAAAAAAAAAGAAAGCACAAAGTTACATAATTACTTAAGAAATGGATTTCTGAGGTATCAAGCAAGAATTGGAATAATTAAAAGGAAGGCTTGATAGGTATTGTTCCGTATTTTAATCTAAAATGTCTGCATAAATGCTGTAAAGAATTTCTGAGACAGAAATAGTAACTATAAAATGCTTGTGTTCTTTCAAGTTATGCTGAACCCTGTGAGTAGCCAAAGCACGGTGCTTTCCCCTTACTAGCGGACAGTATCAAAACCGTCCAGGTCTATTCCCATCTGTGATACCCCAGACAGTGAAAGTTCTGGATTCTCAAAGTGAAATCCAAATTGGGATTTTCAGAAACCAGGCGGGGCAGAGGCTTCAGCACAAGGCCTACCTGTGTGTCGCATGAAGCTGGGATGTGACTGGACTAGTTTGAGGAACTTGCAGGACTGTCATTTCCCAGTGAAAAAATTTGAATCAGCTTAAATGTAAAAAGACATCCCACCCCTTCCAGTAGCCTTTTTCCTTTGCTGAAAATTATGTTCCATTTTGCATCATTATGGTTATTCTCCCTGTTATTTAATAACATTTTACACTTGGCCTTCAGTTTAAATGCTTGTTGCTGTTACAGAAAAGGCACGCAATCCATGCAAAAGTTTCATGACAAATCATGAACCTTTTGCCAAATTAAGAACACAGCAAGCACTTCAGTTTACATACTGCATCCATAACTAAAAACGTGAGTAAAGCATCAAGCTTATCAAACTGAGCAAACTGTTACCAGGTGACATCTAACAGCCTATTTTGTACAGGCCAAATGCTTTCATATTGTGAGCTTTGATGAACAAAACAGGAACTTTGAAACAATTGCTACTTGAGTCCAGAGACAAAGAGTGCATGCACTTCATTCTGTCCTCTCTTTGATATTAGAACTGCACTGGAATTGCATGAATATGACTTGGAAAGAACAGATGGGGTAAAGCTGGTCTGAATTTTGCCATGACCATGCTTGTGAGTGAGGAGTTTCATAGAATAACCTCTATTCAAAATGCTGGTTTGCGTGTTTATTCAGAAGCTACAACTCTACCCATTCCCCAGACTCCAACACAGGGTAAGGCTTCAAGATGTATTCCATTCTGCAGGTACTGACAGTGTCATACACAAAATTGTGATGTTTCCATGGGTTTATATGCACTAAGATAAAGAGGAAATGTTACACCAAGGCATATACCCTCTTCCTTATCTGTGCTAGCAACTCTGCAGAGAGATTGGGTCAAATTTGAACTACTTGTGCTAGAGCAATATGTCTCCTGGAATGATCATATAACCTATACTTGAGAAAGCAAGCAATAGGCTAGACATAAGGGATATATCTTGCAAGCAGATGTTTGGGAGTCATGGCTTTAGGTGTTCTTACAGACTCCTGCCAGGGTGATGGACAAAGGAAAACATTTGTTTACCTTGTCCTAAAAAGAAAAAATCAAAAGAAAAAAAAAATTAAAAAAAGAAAGAAATCTGAGTCTTCTCAGCTTCCTAGAATTTAACTTTTACTTGCAGTAATCCACTTTGCTTTTAGAATTGCTTTGATAACTGTATTTTGTAATTTATACACTGGGACAAACAAGCTTTCTTTTCCAAGAACATTATCTAAAACTTCATTTAAGAGAATCGCAGTGATGTCTTTACCAGTTACATCTCAGCACCGTTTCCTTTCATCGTGGCTCCATGAGGTATAGGTCTAGGAAAACCAGGGCTACCACCACAAGAGAGTTTTCCACCAGAGGATCTTTCTAGAACGATCTCTCCTGGATCACACTGAAGTTTCTCCCTTAAGAGAAGCAAATGCTGAGGCGGGACATGTAGCTGCATACAGACAGGTAGCAGCAGCGTCAGCCACTCACCTTTACACCTGGAGGGCCTCTTCGACCTGCTGCTCCCTGGGAAGGAATGGCATGAGAGATTACATCCAGAACACCACGCAATATGTGAAACAATAGTTTATAATACAATACATTATACATGCAGTCAAATCAAATACAGCTTATAGAAAGCTGAGATTATTTCCAAAGAAAGGTTTAAGGTAAAAATGAGAAAAAAGTGGATTTGGGAAAGAAATTCTTACACAAGTAAGCCTTATCACAAACACACACACACACACACACAAAAAAAGGCTTTAGACCCTTAGTGAGAGCAGAGGGAAGGCATCTCAACAAAATTTTGGAAACATCTTCCCAGGCAGCTGCCCCCTGGCTAAAATAAAGAGAACAAGAGCCCTCTTCTCTCTCTGAGCTAAAAGGTCTGCACTGCTTCCCCCTGCACACTGCCCAGCAGCACTAGAGAATGTTACTGTTAAACCTCACATCACTAGAGGCCTTTAGGATGTTTCTGCAGCCTGAGTGATCATCATTCCTGACTTTGGCATTAGGCATCTTTTTGACAGACTAGAAGAGGTGCCTTCATGAGTTCCAGTCTCCAGTGCATTAAAAAGAGCAGCTCAGCTGCCAGTGAGTTTATATATGGGCTTGAACAGGCATATGGAACTTGCAATCACAGGGAGGAAGAAGGGACAGATTTACCTATAGTGAAATTATGATGTAATTAAGGATCATAGAAAAGGTTGCATTGAGTCTAAGGCTTGTGACTTCACATGAATTAGACCTGAAATTAATGGGACAACAAATTCCTGATTTTAAAAAAACCAAAACACATTGCAATACACATAAGCTACTAAATTTGAAGGCAAATGTGTTTCACTTTTACAAGATTTTTGTTCCCTCTCATTGCAGGACTTTTAAGTGTGAGATAAAAGGAAGAAGGGAAAAAATGGTTTTCTCAGTGGGAACCCCATTGTGTCTTGTATCAGTTACTTCCATCCTGTATTGATTACAATTCTTACATAAGGGCCAGCATCACCCTGCTCTCCTTGGAGTCCATGTGGTCCTGGGTCTCCCTGCAAAACAAAGTAATGAACAAGCTCTTTAAATACTCTTTCTTTTCCTTGTACTTACACATTCTTCTTTATACATTCCTTCTTTGTTTCTTCTCCTAAGTAATTTCATTGCAATCAGTTGTATCAAGGTAAATGCTGATTCGTGTTTTCTGCAAATCATTTACAATGAAAAATTATAAACCAGCAAGATTATGCTTGCTTTGGATTTCCAATCCATCAGTTACTAACAGTTGATACTTGGTCAGGGCTTTTGTGAAATTTTTTTTGTTCACTTCAGCCTTTCAGTTAGACTTAAGATGAGAAAGCTTGATGAGGTTTGTTTCCAAAAGGTCATCAAAACACAATTATTCTCCAAAGAGTGACCCTCACTCTTTGTTTTCCTACTGCTTTCAGCGCACTCTACATAGACGTATATGAACACATGTATGTCTGAACATGTGCACACAACCCTACTTGTTCGCATAGAATCAAACTTCCGAAATAGTGGATTTTTCTCACATGTTGCTAGTTTGCACCCTCTTACGCTTTCATCCACCATCACTCATATACTACTGTCCAACTACTTATAATCTTTGCTTATTCTTTCCAAACAAAGTGCAACAGTAAAAGGGGTTGTGCTTTTTTTAATGTTTCTTTTCTTGCAGTATTACTCAATCACATCTTAAAAATTCAGACATCACTCCCAGCTCTTATATTCTAGATACAGGTCAAAACAGAGTTTATCCACCACCCTGAGGAAATAGCAGTTCCATAGTAAAATCAGTACAGCCTGTTGATACCCAACGCATTTTTCCCAGCATGGTTTTTAACAGTATCTTTACAACCCATTACTAAAAGCCTCTCAGGTTGATAATGTAGATTTGTGGCAGAATAATATATTTATACTAAATCTATATGTTCCCCTAACTCCATAATATGAGAAGATTTCCACACTCTTTGTTATCCTTTTTAACTGTTTTTTTCTCTTTTTACACTGTACACTCAAAGCTTTCTGTGTTGCAGACATACACTAAAGGCAAAATACAAAATAAAAGAAAAGAGCTGTTTAGTCACTGGACAGCCAATAGAACTTAGCAATTATGCAAATCCTCTATCCATAATATAGAACTACTTTCTTACCTGACGTGCTGGGTTTCCCTTTTCACCCTTAGGACCAGGAACATTATTGCTAGTTCCAGGATCTCCCTGGAAAAATTAAGCAGAAAGCTCAGCGTTTTCAGTGACACACGTTTATTACTCTGATTACAGAGGCAGAATATGGAAAAGGGATTAATGAGAATTGTCACTGTAGCCAAAACGAAATACGAAAGTTATTTTAAATGAAGATGCTTTTAAAAACGCTATATAGCAAGTTTTGCAAAGTTTCTTTTGCAAAGAGATGAAAAGAAATATTACTAATGGGCAACAAATTAAACCCTGAAAATGTGAACCTGCTCTGGTTGTTTGAGTACAGATAATTGAGTTAAGATCATAACTAGTTAGTGAGTTTCAGATGGAGTTACATTAGAATGGAATTCCATTTATCTAGACACAGGTGAAATCCTGATCACCCAAAGAGGCAAGTTACCACCACACCTGATTTATTTTTTTTAGGTCTTTGAAATATACGTAGTGCCTTCACTGAAACTTTAGTACTCGGGGACTGCATTTATATAAGCCTCTGGAGCATGAAAGGAAAAAAACATCAGCATGAAGAATTAACTTGCCTTTGCATCACTATAAATTGCTAACCAGGAGTCAGTGCACAGGGTTTTCAAGTGACACAAATTCCTCTGTAGGGTGGGAACCACCAGGGAGGACTAAGTAGCTCCAAAAGGAGTTATGTTTCCCATGGTAAAAACAAACAAATAAATAAAACAAAAATGCCAGGAACAAGCAGGAGACCTGAGACTTAAACACCTGCTTCCAAGCAACATATCAAAACACATCAGTCCATCTGCATCTAAAGAGTTCAGGAGTCTTGGAATATACCATACTTCTTGCAGAGTACTGCTCCATCTAGCATTGTGAAAATCTCTTCAAATCACATGTATTTCAGGCAGCTCCATCACAAAATCCAGGCACAAATCAGTGCAACCTAAGAAAAATGAAGGAATACACTTACATGATCTCCTCTTAGACCAGATTCTCCTTGTTCACCTGGTTCTCCTCTGGGGCCTTTTCTGCCCTAAATTCATAAAAAGAGCACAAGCAATTTGGGTACATGTAGAAACAGTATCTGTGGCAGAGGCAGGCCAGATAAGAGAACACTGATCTGTTTAAGTCAGTGGGGCTACACTGATTTACAACAGGAGCCACATCACATTAGAGAAGAAGCAGCTATTAAAAACAACTTACAGGCATTACAGACAGCATCACACTTTGGAAAGATAGTTCCATAAAATCTAAACATTACTATAAAGGATACTTTACCCGTTTTCCTGCATTGCCTTTCTCTCCAGAAGGTCCAGGAATTCCACATTCTCCCTAGACTCACAAAGAGGGAAGAAAGAAGAAAAAATTAATGGTTGTTCTTTCTGATAAAGGTGGATCCCAAATTTTGTCTGGCAGAATCCAACTTCAATCAGATACATAACTCTAAACAACAGAAATTCTGTTCAGGTTTAAAGCCCATTCAAAGGCACAAACACCTGTACTTTTGAACCCTGAGGTAGGTGTCTTTAATTGCACTACACATTTAAAGCAATGATTACCTGCTCTCCATCAGTACCATCAAAGCCACTCTCACCATGTTCACCCTGTAGTAATAAGCAAAAAACCCCTATTAGCATCAGTCCACTTGCCTCTCTGAGCAGGGGAGGAAGTGTTCACCCTACTTTTGGAAACTTGAATAAGAACAGTGGTTTTCAATGGCTATCATGAATAAATAATAATACTAATTATAAAAAGGAATTAATAAATCATATTTCTAAGGAATTATTAACTTAAAACTAAAACAATTTATAGTTAAGAACATTTAATAAGAAAAATGGTTATTAAAACTCTAGGTCATTTAAAATCTGCTTTTCCATCTGTTAGTTTTCAAATCTTCTTCCCTACTGCAGCACCTTCAAAATCTAGATATATTACAAAGTATAACTACTAATATCTGATCTAAAATGCTGATAATCTTGTAATTCTGGTGTCAACCATCATATGTGTTTGTATTGTGCTTTTTACTTTTCTTTTTTTTTATTTTTAATAATTTCATACCATGAATGGTATATTGAAAAGCTAGAAAGAATAACCATGATAAAAACAATTACAGAAGACTAATCTTAGGCTTTAGGATGTGTAAAAGAAACTTCATTACTGTTTCAGCAATGTGATGCTTGCTACATAAACAGCAGTCACATTCCCATTCAAACACACACTGCTCTTCTTTTCCCTTTGTCTGCAAAAATGAATCACAATATTGCAACCATTTATGGAAGCCATTTTCTCACAAAACACCCATCCCAACCTTAGGCAGTTTGCAATGTTAAGTTGTTGTTCAGATGAAGAGTGAGGTTTCTGAATGTAATTATAACTGTGAGAACTTTATTTCATTTATATATGCTCCACAATGTTTCAGATCTGGCCAAATAACACACTCAATTTTTAAAGGACATTTTGAAGTGCTTCTTCTGTCTTTCTTTACAAGGATAAAAATGAAGGAATTAACTGTGATGCTTTTATTTGTAGTAGGAAATGGAATTAGCAGAGACCACTACCCTGAAAGCTGAAAGGGTATTCAACAAATCACTGAAAGTGGCACAAGAGCATGTTGTAAATCTAGTTAAACGAACAGGAGTCTCACTCTGATAGAGTACAGATACAATTGCTTTGTAGGTTTTGATGCTAAATTGACCTTGCAAAACCACCTACTTAAATTTCCTGGGGAATATTTTCATTAATTTATAACAGTTTGGTATGTACCACAAGAAAAAAAAAAGCTGGATGTACATTTTGATAAGATTAATATGTCACAAACAATAATTTCTTGAATAAGTATTCCAGAAAAATTTTGAGCACTAAGTAAGCAATCATGACTTTTATTCAAGTCTTAATTTTTCCCATACTCATCTCCTACCTCAGAAAACCTGCGCCAAACTTCATAGTATTAAATATTCAGTGTTGCCTTTTTTTCTCCAAATAGCTGTACTGCAATGCCTTACAGACTTCAACAAACTGCCTCAACCTTGCTAAGTCAGCAGTATTGAATCATATTTTTTATGTGCTGAAAGTTTCATATTTTTATTTAAAATAAAATTAATGCCTATAATGACACAACATAATGAAGACATTCACATATTCATTGGATTTCAGCAGGGTTTGTGCTCCTCATAACTCCTACCATACAATTCAACTTGGACAAATCAAAATTGTCAGCAAGCACTCTCCCTCTTCTACAATCAGATGTTTCAGATATTTAAAGGAGAACAAATTACTTCAGGGAACAGAGCAGAAAATGGAAAAGGGAAGAAAAAACACATGGGAGGATTAAAACAGTCAGTACAGAGCAGTAATTTACGTAGAGCTGAGGCAACAGAAACACTCTCTGAACTTTCTCACATGAACAGCTGCTCAGGTTTGGAAGCAAATAGCTTCTGAGTCTTTGAGGATCCTAAATCTTTTCCAGGAGCAATTTTGTATCAAAGCACTCAACACAATTTGAATTCAATTGTAATTGCTCTAACTTGGGAACTAATATTGCGATTATAGATCAACTGTCTTCCAGGCTTCACATTTTATTAGCAAATTGGTGACAACATCTCTTTGATGAACAGGTATGTTTGAAAGCTTAAATAAGCAGAGCTGCAAGAACAGTGGGTGACAAAAACAGCTGAAGAGAAGTTAGGATATTGAAAAAGTGTCAATACTGAGTCAGTGAAAATGCTGTCCAAATCAGCAATAAATATTAGTTACAATCTTTTTTTCCCCCTTCTGCTCTGCTTCCTCAACGATTAGAATATGAGATTCAGCTGATCAGAATTACCACCTTGACAGATTATTAAAATAGCCAGTAAATAAATTCCTTTTCTGTCAGTTAGACTAAATCAACTATGATTGCAACCATGCTAAAAATACAATACAAGTAAGACTGCTGGTTTTTAATAATGTGATACCTAACAGCTCACTTAAATCCATTCTTATACAACCACAGCAGAAGTACATTAAATACTCTGACCTTTTTACACTGTTTTCCTTCCTTGTTGATATTTTCATCTTACAAGGTAACAGGAACTTAAAAGGAAGCAGAACACTGTTCTCAAAGAAAATTGATCACACATGAAAACACAAACCTGACTTCCTCTATAGCCTCTGGCCCCCTGAAATTAAAAATAAACAAAGATGAAGTTTGGTGAAAGTATTTATATTGAGCTTGAGAAGCAGGGTACAATAACTTGCTGTGTAGAAGCATGTTGGGCTCAGTATTCGTAGTCCCTACTGTAAAACCCTCTACTGTCACATATGGGATTGACACCCTTCCCATGGGAAGGCAGTACACCCTTCATTTTCATGCTCATTCTGTAAAACTTTATAGCTTTACCCAAGGCCATTCTGGAGTTGGTGGTGGAAAAGTCACTGGCAAATTGCTGAGTCAGCAATCACCTTAGCAATTTGACCATGTTTCAGTTACACAAGTTATCTCTCAAAAGGTGACAGCAAAAATTGTCTGCTATTCTTACAGCTGGGTCTTGCTGTCCCTCCATGCTTCAAGTAGACAGCACAGGGATTTGTCCTCAGTACAGGAAACAGGTCTGTTGGAAATTAAGATTAGGAAACCCTTCAAAGTGACATACTTGCCTTATGGCCTCTGGCACCTGGACATCCCTTGTCTCCTTGAGTCCCATTGAAACCAACTGGGCCTCTCTCCCCCTAGGAAACAAAAGAGAATGTTCAAACTCATCCATATGATGATGGCTATTGTTTAAGACACAGTATAAGATTAAGCAAGACAGAATTATATTACCATTCACTGAACTAAGAACACATATGGAAGTCACCTGGAAATTTTCATACTGGCCATAAGAGAACAGTCATTTATTTGTTTGAGTTGCACCTGGTTCTCTGCTCTCGCTATCATGCCATGTTTTAGACTGCGCTAACAATCTCAGACTGAAATCTCTGTACTTGAAGGTAGGCTTTTTGGTGGGTTGGTTTTTAACTGAATATTGACTGACTTTCCTCTAGTCACTGATCTCTGAAGACTTCTACTCCATGTTTGTTAAGATGGAAGTTCTAAAAAAAAAAAATGGAAAGAGAGCAGCATCTCCCAGCAGATCCCCTTAAAATTGCTGTCTAAAAAGGTAAACAATGTCAAATGAAATGAGAACAAACACGTGGTAAACATGAGAGCTCCTGTACTACCATGCAAAAGAGAAGACAAACTTGAAGAGCCTAAGATCAGAAAAACAAACACCATTCTCTTTCTTTTCTCATCTTTAAAGAAAGGTCTCTCTCTAGCAAAAAGGCAACATGGATCACATTCTAGATGAAGTTAGACAATGGTACCACAGAACCACAGAATATGAAAAAACAGAAGCGTAAGCATTTTGGCCTGGCTGCGTTGCCTATGTGAAACATTAAGACTAATTTCTGAGCTGAGTACTACACTATGATAAAGCAAAGCTGTCCAGCATTATCTCTTCAACCTCCTTTCCTTGTGGCATCTTCTGTAGTCTATTACCTGCAGTCTGCTTTCTGCTGTGTATTTACTACATTCAACTGCTTTGGATGCTTCCCATACCTTGTGGCTGGAAAAAATTTAGCCTTAAGCAAGAAAAATTTACAACATGAAAGTCTCTTGTTGGCTTCAACGCAGGAGATGTAGAAAGTTTCTGAAAGTATGGACATGACTTCTTCTCATCCTCCCACAGTAAAGAAAAGGAAAACGAAGGGACCAGAAAATTCAGAAAAAAAACTTCTGTAATTTATCTGTTCTAGAAGATTATTCTGGATTCTCAGAAGGTCAAAAATGGAAATTCAATTTGATACATAAAAACAAATTCAAAATTGTTTCCACCCCTTCATCACTTAAAAAAAGACAAGATTTAGAAACTTTCAAATCAAAATACTGTGGTGAAAAATTTGGGGCATCCCATTTGAATATGTTCACAATGTTTCTCATTTTAAAAGCCCCTAAGGGTTTGAATTCTAATTCCTACTTATATCATGTCATTCACATTTGTAAAGGATGTGAAAATAGTTCTATTCCTGAGTAATAAATATCTTTAAGTCACTCTGGAGATTACTCATATGGAATTTTACTCTAACGTTCAGCAAATCAGGCCACCTGAAAAAAAAATAAATTCTGGGGAAATTGCTCCAGTTTCTGTGGAAACAGACAGTCATTTCCAAAGAAACTGTAAAACCACCATCACAATGCACTTTCTTGATAATCCCAGATGATAACTGCTCTTTTCCACTACCGCCTTTTTCCAAATAGACAGTAGGTTTGACCCAGGCTGCCTCACTAAAGGCAAACTCAGGCTGAACAATCTACTGTGAGAACTGGAACTACTCCAATGTGGATTTTACAGTTATGTACAGAGATAAATCCTTGGCCGGTTCTTGGTTTGCAGGCTTTTCTCCTGTAGTTAGGAGTAATATACGTGTCACGGGTGCAGTGTTGTAACCTAGTTAAACCTAGAACTAGGTTTAAGGAAATTACGGTGCTAAGGAAATTACGTCTTATTCTCTGTGGGATTTTTGTTTGTTTCTAGACAGTAAAGGAGGAAGAAATACTCCCAGTGGGTTGGGCTTTGGCTTATGCACATTATGTTGAAGTTTAGGTCAGGAATAGCACCCTGCAATGGATTTGGAAATCACCAAAACATATCACAAAATTTAGATTCGTTATCCAGTCATAAGATCATAGAATCATAGAATTGCCTAGGTTGGAAGGGACCTTTCAGATCATCTAGTCCAACCATCAACCTAACTCTGACAAAAACCATCACTCAACCATATCGCTAAGCACTATGTCTTTTAAATACGTCCAGGGATGGTGCTTCAACCACTTCCCTGGGCAGCCTGTTACAGTGCTTAATAACCCTTTCAGTGTTTACCCTGAAATTTTTCCTAATATCCAGTCTAAACCTCCCCTGCACAACTTGAGGCTGTTTCCTCTTGTCCTATCGCCTGTTACTTGGGAGAAGAGACTGACGCCCACCTCTCTACAACTTCCTTTCAGGTAGTTGCAGAGAGCAATAAGGTCTGCCCTCAGCCTCTTTTTCTCTACACTAAACATGCTAAGAAGAGAAGGGATGGCCTTTTCTACAAGAACTTTCATCACAGAATCTGGCAGTCTGTCACAAAAAATAAGTGTATGATTTATCCATAAATATACCACATAAAATGCTGTTGTGTGATTCTTTCTAATTGATTCTTTATCTGTGTTAGAAGTTATTACTAACTATGGTGAGGTGAGAAGCATAGAGAATCAAGTCTGTATATTTACCTTCAGATACATGTTGCGTAAACACATATCAGGTTAACATTGATGAGCGCTGAGTGAATGAGTAAATGCAGACAGGTTCAGGCACCAACCAACATCATCTTAGCAGGAAGGAATAATATTTACTTACAATTCTACCTTCCTCACCAGGATGGCCAGGAGACCCTCTGTACCCCGTACTTCCCTGAAAAACAGGAACTTGAGAGATAAGTAACACTGTTCTCCAAGCACACTGAGTTCATTTCTATCAGATTACTCTGCACATGGAGATAGAAAACATTTCCTGAAAATGAGATCTGGTTATGCTGAGGAGGGCAGGTTCCACCGGCTACATTTACACAGACACTCTGCACAGTCCTATGTACTTGACATGGCTGTGGGAAAAAAAACCAAACCAAACCAAAGCCAAAAAAACCCCAACACAACAATATTCAATATAAATATTTCAGTATGTTATTTCAGAAAACTGCCTGATGGGTTAAGAAAGGTCATTGGGATGTTTGGTCAAATTAAATATCTTCCTTAGTGATTTGGAAAAGGAAGCATTACACGGTAATGAAATTCTAAGGTGAAATGAAAAATATAAGGAGTTGAAAGCTTGTTAGGATAAAGATATTGCAATACCTTACAAAGACTTATGAATACTGCAACTTTGCATTTGAAGTTTGATGCAAACCTCATACCTTCAGGGCAAAAACTTGAACAGAGAGAAACTAGAACAAAGTTTCTAGGAACGAAAATGAACAAAAATGAGACATGAATTTGTGCTGCAAAAGCATGCTTTTACAATTACATGCTGTACAACCCAGGCATCAATTTGTCTGCCTGCAAAACAATTATTTCTACATTCTGAACACTGTTTTGTCCAAGTACGTTAATCTAGACATTTTAGTAAAACAGAAAGGTGTAAGAAAATCAAAAAGAGTAATGGAAGAAATCGGTAAATTGGTTTACGAATAAATATTAGAAGACTATACTTTTGCTAAGAGATAACCAAAAATTCATTTAACTGCAATCACATAACTGAAGAGTGGAACTACAGATATAATTTACTTAGCATGTTACTGGAATAACTAGAAATAATGGAATCAATAGTAGTTAAATGGAGACTATATATACTAAAAACCTTAATAACGAAGTCTATTAGCATGCTGTAGAAGTGGTGATATCTATAATACTTGAAAGGCTTGAAACAGACAATATAAAATCTTAAAGAAAATAATGTAAATTAGTATTTTATTCAATAAGAAGAAACTCACAGAAGAGGATATTTGGAATAAACAGAGGATAACAAAAGGATAAGGCTCAAACATAGCGAAGAAGGATTATTTTCTTCTCTCGGCTTGTCGGCTGGAAGTTTCTCATTCACAATAGCTAATAAGCTTCTTGGTTAATCAGACTTAAATTTTTCAATCCCTCACCATTTTCTGCTGAATTGGTGAAGGAGAGTGCTTAATGCTTTTTATATGTACGAATTACCATCATTACAAAAATACTTTTGAAATAGGAATACGCAGCAGAGAAATTATCACATTTCATGTTTCTCCTCCATCTGTCCTAACAGCAAAGGTCATGGGCACATGCATGCATGCCCTGAAATACTACCTTGAAAAATAAAGCAATCCTTAAGTAATGTCTATCTTAGGTCTCCTACCTTCCTTCCAGGACTTCCCTGGCCACCAGGATCACCATTTTCTCCAAGGCATTTACAAACCACCTTACAGCATTTCCTTTCTGCAACAGTATCCTAAAAAATGGCAAGAAACATCTCATTTATGTATATTAATCATAAAACAAAGACTTATTTTTCCCCCTTTTATTTATATCACAGACGGACTTACAAGATTTCTCTGCAAGATGTTTGCAATCTCTGCAAACCCAACACTCAGAGGTTCATTGTATCTAAATCCTCTGCCAAACTCTATTTCCCGAAGTTCCGTCAAATCCTGTGTATTGTCCAGGCCAACTAATAGAAATGCATCAAGACCTTCAACAAAAGCATAGATTTAAATTAGTGGATGCCTGAACTATATTATTTAACCAACAATATCATTGTGAATAAAAGCAGTTCTCTAAAAGACTTACATTTCATGGCTTCAACACAGTATGTTAAAAGAAACCAAGATATTGAGAACAATCTATAAGAGAAAAATCCAGACTAGTAATTTTCCAATTAACTTCTCTCCCCACTTGTCAGACCAGACTGCTACTCAGTGCCCAAACAGAAGTGGAAAATTGTTCTCTCCTGCAGAAGTCAGAGTTGGGTCTAACCTCTGGTGCTGCACTCATCAGTGAGAGGGGCTGCCCTGAATTGCCCCAGCTGCCAGAGCTGGACTCCAAAACCTAGAACCATCCAAGGCCCTCTGCACCCCTAGGCGTGTTTCTGGCATCATCTGGCAGACAAGCCGTCACGTACACAGGTTCACATGGAGAAGCAAACACTCTCCCATTGACTCCTGAGGAATGCCATATTGGAGAGGTAACGTTATGTGGAAAAGTCGCAGTGGGGGAGCAATATATTGGGCCATTGGTAGTAGGAGGCTGGAGCATCAATGTGGTACTGTATTACCTTTAAAGTGAAGCGAGTCAGCTGCTTTTCTAAGATCTTCCAGCGAATCATCCAGCCCATCTGAAAATACTAACAGAACCTGTCAGGAACGGGAGTAATGACAAGTCAATTGAGAAGAGACTAAAAGTTGAGTCACTGTAAAAAGTACAGTTTGCATTGAAACTGGCTATGAGGTGGTCAAATTGCACTACACTGTGGCAGATCTGAGACATGTGCTGGAAGAAGAGCTGAAGAGCAAGGAGAACAGAACACAAAAGCCTCTCTTCCCTGACAGCATTCCCATTTGAGGGATTTGTCTTGGTGACCAGTTCACAGTATTGCTATTAATTATATTATATCTGTCATCTTCTTAGTATGCTGGGTGGAAGGCCAGTTCTGCTGTGACTTATCCACTGAAGAGCTTCCTCTATCAGAAGAGTTCTATATGTGAATGATGAGAAGAACTCAGAGCAAACAATTCCCCTTTCTGCAAGAGCAGCTCCAGTTGGCTGTCAACTGAGCCACACCGGGAAGTGCATCCTCTCTGGGTCCAGACCTCCCTTCCTGCAGATGCTTATGTCCCCTCGCCCTTTCTGCATAGGCAGTGCATCACCCTGCTCCACCCTCTGACATATTTTTCCTTGTTAAGACATAAGGCTTAGCTCACATAAGGATGCTAATCCTGACCCTTTGTGTTTGCTACATTTACACCTTTTCAGGCCAAAGAGCTATAGGTAAGCCTCTTCCAGGGCTGAGGAAGGCACAATTTCTTACAGTTCCCCTCCAAGCTACCAGTCTCTTCCCATTTATTGCCTCACCTTCCCCCTTCAAACCCACAAAAGTCTTCTCAGGCCCCACTCATCCAGTGGATTAGGTTTCCCAGAAAGAGGCTGCGGAGTTAAACTGTCTCCTGCCCCCAATGGTAATGACTTTAAGTCCTCCTAAACTCTTTGACCAACAAGTGGACAAGCACAGTTAGAGCTCCTTCCCTCCCATCCTTCTTATTTTACATTCCCAATACAATGCACAGCTTCAACCAATGTGAATTCTGTTACTCCTGTTAAGGCGAATTTTTCCACAAGTGACAAAGGCAAATGAAGTGACTGCCACATCAATCATCCCACTTCTGTGTTAAAGCAGCAAGGAGACTAGAATTTAAGAGTGGGTAGAGTTAACTGGTTTTGGTGGTGGAAAGCTCCCAAATATCCAATATGGAGGCACCGGTACTGATTCTGTATTTGCTCAATCAGATTGTGATACAGTGGAGAGCTGGACCATGGATAGGTAAGCACATCACAGACTGTTAGAAACAACACTGTAGGCCTGGGCTTGATACTTTTTTTTGGCAATCTTTGGGGGCAAGGGGGGGGAATGTGGGGTGTTAGTGTGGGCATCATATATGGTTTTTTTGCTTCCATTTATATAAAGCTCTTGTTGGAACACATCTGAGTCTTGCTTTGTAAAAATGCTGGAATTAGGTCCAACCCTTTTGCTGAGAAACAAACAAATAATAAAGAAAAGAAGAAATGCAAACAACAGAGAATCACTATCCCTGATGAGGTTTACAAATAATGATCTTTACAGAACAAGCATGCTATTGCTCAGAATCCTGGGGAGATTAAATTGTGATTTCACATGCATTCTAGAGTCTTGTGTTTTCAATTTGCACATAAACACTATCGGGAAGGAATATTAATCTACTCGGAAAGTGCTGAGATACACAGCATATTTATTTCTAGTAGCAATGCATAAACAGAAGTCTTTCTTAACTCTAATCTTCAACAGGGATCTAACAGAATTGGCAATTTGGAGGAAAAAAAGCACTGCTTTGACTTGTATGTCAAACAAATTCTCTCTACTGAGGCCCAAAATAAGCAAAATTATATGTGGTCATGTTCCCTGTTCAGAATAAAATGACGTTTTACGATATACGTGGTTATACAAGGGCCAATGAAAGAACAGGAGGTTCTATATAAACCTAAAGAAACACTTTTTTACCATGAGAGTGACTGAGCACTGGCACAAGTTGCCTAGAGAGGTTGTGGAGTCTCCATTCTTGGAGATACTCAGAAGCCATCTGGACACAATCCTGGGCAGCCTGCTCTAGTTGATCCTCCTTGAGCAGGAGGATTGGACAAGATGACCTCCAGAGGTTTCTTCCAACCTCAACCATTCTGTGATTCTGTTTATTGGACTCACCAATTCCTGAGCTTTTTGCCTCCCTGGAGTACTCCACATCAGAGTCTATAAACATCAAACTGCGTAATTTTTCCAACATATACATTCACACCATTAAGTTACCTTAATGTTAGCAGAGGTCACATTAAAGAACTTCTCCCCAAGTGCCTGTAAGAACCCTGCATTCAGGTAGGTGTCCACAGTGGTCTGTGCATCTAAGAACTTCTGGATGATCTCTTCATTATATTCTTCAAAATCAGAGTCAAAGATGAATTCTCTCGTCTGTGCCAATACTTGGAACTTGAATCTAATGTTGACTGGAGAGCCAGCATTACAGCTGGTATTTGGCAGCAATTTCATCTGGAGTAAAAGCTTGGGGAGGAATGCTTGCAATTTCTGTTTCAGAAGCACTGTGGATGCTGGCTGCATGCTCCTTGAAATATCAATTGCTACAGAAAGATCTATGTTGCAATCTGAAAAAAGCAGAACAAACAGGAAATTATAAACCTACATTATTTGTGATCTCGTCTTTTGCCAAAATCACAGGAGTGGAACAAAATTCAATATGGTAGATTTAAAACCAGAAGTCAGAATCAGTGAGATGATAGTTTTTCTGTAAACATAAAATACCATCAGCCCACCAGTTTCAGTGGGGCTAGGTGAACTTGCAGATACTAAGGACCGACATTACTGGACATATGTACATACCCAAACTGCAAAACAAGCTGCTGCTCTCCAGCTGTCAAGTGTCCTTAAAGGACCTAATCTTGCAAATGTTTCCATGAGCTTTGCTACCAACTGAGAATGTGCAGTACATATTCCAGTTGTAATGGGAAGCTTGATGGTTGACTGTGCTTTATCACTTTGTCACAAGACCAGAAGACACGTACAAATGTAGAGCAACAGGCCAAAGAAACAAACATGAGAGAAAGAGGCAGCATTGCCTACATGCAGTGTCATATATCCACTGTGAATAACAGCTGCTGTAAGGAGGGGACTATCTCAGTTATGGAATTGCTTGCTTAGCTCCTGATAGTAACAGCAAATATTGCAACGTGGTTAATTCCTCCTCCCTCCCCAATCATCTTGCCTTCATCAAGCTGCTAAAGCGCTTGGCATATTTCTTTTGTACCTTGATTCTTCATGTGCCATGCTGAATTCTATTCTGTGCCCCTGCATGCATTATCATCTGTTGTTGTACCTCTGCAAGGAAGTCAGAGGCATGCAGTTTTATCTGTAAAATTGCACTCTCCCTAATTTTGTTCCTTCTTCACCCATTGACTCTGAAACACTTATTAAACACAAGGCTGTTTCCTATGTTTGCTAGTTTGGCATAGTTCCTGTAGACCATTATTCCATATAAGCTTCATTACAGTTTTCTGGGTTTTCCCTCACTTATGAAAAAGATGAATGTGTTCAGCTGTTTAACAAAACAAATCCAGAAATAATTTCCCCTCAGAGTGATCATCCTTATGTTTCAGTATTTTTGCTTGCGGTACAAACTGCCCCCTAGAGGGTATGATTTGCTGGTAAGCAGCATGAAAGTCTTTAAATGTAAAAGGTCACATTGAATGAGTTTTTACAGATAAAAACCCCGACATTCAGGCCCCAGAGCAACATAAGAAATCTACAGAGCTATTCTGTTTAGTCCACAACAAGAAAAAAATTCTCTTAAGCAGTTGAATATATATCTATACAGACATATATGTCTACACACACATCCCTCAGTCATGCCCCTCACACGGGTTGTAAGGCTGTATATCTGATTTCAAGATTCACAGAACACCTGTGATGCAAAGGCCATCATCAGTTCAGGGAACAACATTTTTCTGATTGTGAGGGATGCCTCTGATTAAACATTTTGATGAACATAAAATTTATCGCATATTTCTTCCACTATGTATTCGTGTCCAGCACACACAGAGTATGCTTTCACAATGAATTTTTTCTGAGATTTGGGTCTTTTTAATCATATAGTTTGGAAGCAGAGTGAAGGGCAACCATGGACTCAGCAGTTTAGCCCTGACAAGTGGTCATCCACGCTGCCTAGCTCTTAAAACATTCCCTGCCAATTCCCCAGTGTACCAGTAATAATATCAAAACAGCAGTAAAGCATTCACTTTTGTGCTAATGTGTTGTGCATGAGAATGTGTAAAACAGATTCTGTAGGTACTCTATACTCCGTTGATAATCTGTACCTATTTGCAGGAGTAAACACCTCTGTGTAGCTAACCTCTTTTTATAATCATCTGTTCTCCCACACACATCCACATTGTTAAACTGGCCTGTCTTAGTGCTGCAAAGGTGTATCTTTCCCCTGTTGATGTTCTGTACCTTGAATGCAGCTTTTTAAATTTGAAAAATCTGGCAGTTTAAGAGAAGGTGACTGGAGGAAGGGGAATTATTAGATTTATTACAGGAAAGATCAGTGAAAAAAGGAAAAGAGATGACAGGACAAGATAAAACAGGCTTCTCAGGAAGTTGATCTTTGTTTCATGAGACAAAGTTATGCAGAACTTAAGATAAATACATGCATCCCTGAGATCAAAGCCAATATGCTTTCCTTAACACCTCTCTCTCTAAAGAAGCGTGCCTGTATATTATTAACTTTACTGCTCTATCTCTCATTGAATCTCCCTGTTCTCTGGCAATGAAACACCAGGAGGTGCTACTACATCAGCCACGTCATGCTGTTCCATGGCAGTGCACCACACTTCTGCAGCAGCCCTCTCTCTCTCTGCTTTCAGGAGCCGGGGTATACCTTTTCAGATGGAGGTTTGCTCAGCTCTTGATGGGAAAAAGAGGGGGTGGGGGTGCAGAGCTCATACTGAAACAGGGCCAGCTGTCCTCTCTAAAAAACAGCTGAGTAGATATAATTCACACAGAGCAGCTTCTGGCTTTAGGAGGGAAGGCTCCGCTCTTCGTTTTGGCCCCCAACACTCCGGCAAACACCAGACAGTTTGGGGATGATTAAGATCTCAGGAGCCCAGGGTGCAGGAGAGGCAAAGTCATCAATTTGTTCAGCCATTGTTACAAAAAAGCCTTAGACAAGCGGTGTAGTTATCCCAGTGTTCCTTTCTCACATTATGTTTCTGGTCACTAAGGGAACGAAACCTGGAGAACTGGGTTGGATCAATTTTATGGTATAAGAAAAAAAACAAAAAGCATGTATCCAACACATGTAAAACATCCGGAGCTTTAAGGACAGTCAAAGGATGGGCACAGAGAAAAGAACCACTCCAGAACTGTCTCTTCCTGTTATCCCTAATCGATGCCATCCATTTATACCACAGTAGGTCCCCCTCACCTTCAGTGGAGGAAGGGCTCAGATTTTTTATTTGTCATTCAATACGTTTTTCTTTTTGCAACCTAACAAACATATCTATAGTATTATCTTACTACATAACTAGCATGAATATGTAATTTTAAAGAGCAATTGTGTATGTTTTATGCTTCAGTCTTCCCACATGACAAGGTGACTGATACCGCAGCACCAAGTCAGCATAAACTCAAATACAAAAACATCATCTGACATCTGATAAAAGTTGCTGCATTAATCAAAGGCAGTACTGAACCTTTATTTAATTTGAGGTTGGGAGCCTCTCAGGCTGTGTGGCATCCAAGCTACTGTTGCCACCAAAAAGATGTAGTAAGCAATACCACCTTCTGTTTCTTATATAGGCGAAGCTTTTGGTAGCACCTCAGCATTACTGTGGATTTGCTGCTCACACCTTGCCAATACCTCCCACATATCCAAGGATGGATTTTCTCACAACCCCTCTCCCCAGTGCCTCTGTGAGACATAAGTTTTGTCATCAGCTGCTGCTGACAGTCCCACTGAAGCAGTATGGACAGCTGTAGATGACAAAATTAGGTTTTTGGAAGGCTCTTTTTTAAATATCACTGACATGTCTGTTTCTCTCTTTTGATTAACATACCTTGGGCACATTTGCTCTGGCTCCTTTCAGACACTGAGGAGCTATGAATACAAATGCTAGATGTGAAGCACTGTCTTATCTCAGAAGTTATTTACCATACTAAAGAATGTAATGGTTCTTGACTGAAGCAAGGTGCAAGTCTAGAAAGTTGCAAGATTGAGTAACGTCATCAGTCTTCTTTGGTGTAACAGCTGCATTGCTGTCCAGCTAGCTCGGGTACTTTTATCAGGGACTGCATGTAGCTATGTGGATATTCGCCATTATACACCCAACAAAATGTTTATGTTACTTACCCTAGCTCAGAAGACGTCTGGATTCACAGACTTGATTGACAATACTCCTCTCGAGGGTTTTCATTGCATCAAGGCTTTCTACTGTGAACAATCTCCTTGCATCACAAGCTATTAAAAGCATCTCAAAGGAATTTATAATCCTTATGCCAACTGCAATGAGATGGCTCCCATCACTTGTCAAAGCCATTGCTGCATCCTCCACTCTGACAGCAGAGTACCTGTAATCACTACAAGGGTCTGTGACACTCCTTGGCTCTGGCGACCTCTACTGGCAGGCTGGAAAAGGCTCCGGAGAAGCCTCAGCCATTCGCCAGTGAATGCAGAAGACTGCAACTGCTCAATTCTGTTATCTGTTCCTTTATCATGTTGTCAGTGCAGAACTCGTTAAGAGAACATTTTTTTTCTTGGCTGTACTGGACTACTCTGACACATACCTTTTCCCTAGAAATAACAAAGCTGTCCACAACTTCCATCATTAAGATCTTCATGACAGAAAAGTTACTTTTTTGTATGCTTTCTGATCCATCTACCAGGAATACCAGATCTGCCACTTGACTGTTGCAAACTAAGGGGAAAAGCAGAGGGGAAAACAAACAAACAGAAAAACTCCCCAACAATTAGTGAGGAACATAACCTTGGCAGTGTTTAAACTTTTCCTTTTTCTCTGCAGTGTAAACCTTTAGTCAGAGAAGCTATTCACAGTAAGGCCGTGTAAGGCCAACCCATCATCTACCCTATTTCAACCCAGAGACATTCCATGCATAGATTATTCTACTATTAACTTGTAGAAGAAATCACAGATCTTTATGTATCATCAAAAGACCAGCTGGGAGGGTCACAACAAGGCAGAGCTTGCAATAAAAGCCAAACTCTCAGCTGAGGGAGGTCAGACTTTACCTACCAATGAACATAAATCAGATTAACTACCCCACTCACCAAACTCATCCCCTTGCTACCTGAATGGCCACTGTGAGAAAAAAAAAAACAAACAAACAAAAAACACTTGAACTGCATGACGTTTGTGGAGAAAGACAGCGTGTCGGTACCCCTGAAGTGAAGAGAATTCTTGCCTGATATTTTCATTGCAGAAGCAAGTTCCCTAACATTCTTATTGGCAGTGCATCATAGCTTTTTCCAAAGAGTAATCTTTCTTGACCTTCAGTAATCTCTACAAGTTCTGCTCTGCTTGCTTTTTTCACTCCAACAGCGGTTAAGTTGATTTCACCTCCCTTCAAAGCTTTTACAGCCATGGGAAGATTGGCCCTATCCAATGGTACAGCTGGTTCATCAGTAAGAGTAAGGATTCTGGTGACAGCACGGAAAGATACATGCCCACCCTAATTCACACCTAGTCTCTGCCTGGAAAAGCTCAAAGATCTTGCTGTGAAGGGCTGGCCTGGCAGAGGCTTCAAGTTGAATATTGCTTCTCTACTCTGAGACTCAGAGGAGTATGAACTCAGTGAGAAATTCATCTCCCACTTGGACCTACAGACCAAAACACCAAAATGAACCTTATTCACCCCAGCCACTGAGTCATTAACTCAGTGCTGAGTCATTAACATACTGCTTTTATGAGCCGCTGCACATTTTTGAACTGCAGGTCTGCAACACCAGAAGATCCATGCACCACATGGGGGCTGTGGGACCCCTAACCCCTAAGCCTGACCCTAACCCCTAAGCCTGACCCCTCACTGCGACCTCCAATGCCTGAGCACTAGCCAAACTCCTACATTACTTGGACCAATATCTAGGGCATTAACAATTTTTAACAGAAAGGCCCCTATCAGCTGGAAGTTTTTTGACCTTATTTTGCTGGAGTCACCCACAAGAAACACGTCTGCAACAGTCACACTGGAGCACAGTAAAAGCAAAGTAAACATCAGGCAGATAAGACCAATGTGAGTCACACCATGGGATAATCAGAATAGGTTGCTACAAAAAGGATAATCTCAAGCTAATACACAAGATGGTGCTACAACAAAACATGAAACCTAAATCCCCATCAGTGCTGAAGAGCAGAGATTTATATATTGATTTTCACTATAAAAGAAATCCCCAAAATAAACACTATACCTTAACTGGTCCCTTGCCCACGCTACAGGAAAGTTTGCTAGACAAATGCTTTTCCCATTCTCCTGCAGAGTGACTGCTAATCAGGACACCCCAGAATATTAGGGAAGTTATTCTGTGGTTAAGTACAAACTCTCCTATGGCCATTTTCTTGCCCAATATCAAAGCCACTGACCATTATGTACAAGAAGTCTTGCATGATCTTGAAGTTCTTTGTCCCTGTGCTACAGGTTCCATCTACCAGGAAGATGATGTCTGCTATAGAAGCTTTCCTGCAGACTGAATAAATATTTTGTAATTTTCCTGTTTTCCTACAGGATGTGTAATCTAATAGAAAAATAATTTTCCATCCTGATTACTTTTCAGAATCCAAGACTATTGGCCCTTGTCAGAATAGTCTTACCACCTATCCTGGTAAATTCTCAGCACCCACTAGTTCCTCCTTTTCCCCTGTTCATCATACAGAGGGTCAGGGGCTACATCCTTCCCCAACACCATTCTTAGGCAAAGGAGAGATGCTGAAATTCACACCAACAAGTTTTCCATACACAGCCTGCTCAGATTTCATACGTAGTAAATGCATATGGTAATTGCTGTACACACTTCTGCATGTGAACCAGAACAATAAGAATGCATTGACCTGGTGTTGCGCGTCCTGGGTTGAGTGACACAGGATCAATTTCTCTTTCATGAATTTTATGTTTCAGGAAGGTCTCTTCTAATGCTAGGAAAAACTGCATTTTTAGAAGACTCTAATGTCTGAATTTGTGAAAATATTTACTTTATAGCCAGCTATGGTATGTGAGTTTCAAGGTCTCAGTGTTTTTGAGTTAGCCAGGTGCAGGGATGAGGAGGAGCGAGACCCGAGCACTCGACCCAAGCTGGCCAACAGGATTATTTCATGCCATGAATGTCACATTCAATATAAAGTAGAAAGTTTGCTGAGGAGTTTCTCCCCTTCTATGATGGCTGCAATTCTGAGAAATTCTTGCCCTGGCACCGGACCCCTGAGCCCTTCCCCTCCTCCCGAAACCACAGCACTTGCTGTGTCCAACATTTGCTCTCCCCTGCTGGGACTACACAGCTTCCTGCTGATAGAATTGGCTGAGTATAATCCTTGTATATTTTATATTTTTATTGGGATCAATATTGGTTCTTTAGTATTATTAATGTTAATTATCTAGTATCATTCTATTAAACCTGTTTATATTTCAACCTTTGGGTTTCCTTGTTTTTTCCCCCGATTCCCCTTTCTGGATGGGGAAGGGTCATCAGGTGATAGAATAATTGTCTAAATGACAATAAATTGTTGTGGGTTCTTCAAACCATAACAGTGTGCCCAAAGGAAAAGTTACTCATGCACTTTGAGTTCCATTCTGCAAGCATACTTTACTAATAAATATTTATTATCTGAGGGGGGAAAAGAAATTGACACCCACTTAAGCAGGACTAACCACATTTACTTGTATTTACTCAACTCATGTGTTTCCACCCCTTTCGGAAGCATATGACACTAGTAGGGTATGGATGAAGCAGTTATTTCCTCAAACCAACAGTCCTGCAGAAAATGTTCTGCAACTGGACAGAACACTTTCTCAAGCAGATCTTCCAGAAGACTTGACTTACCAAAATGAAAATGCTAAATCCTATGACTTATCTTGCTTTTGGTGGTCTTAACAGTTGTAAGAGTTTTTCATTGCTTTTGCAAATATGGAACCTCAGCATGCATGAAAAAATGCCAAATTTTAATGAGCTACTGTATTTAATTTTGCATTTTTTAGGACAACTCCCTTATTCTAGTTTAAATATATGTTTCCTAAAGACATACCACATTATCCCTAGTTATAGAAAGAATAAACTGTCACTAGTTCTTCATCTCTCTGGCACTGGGTATAACTGGAAAAAATTATTTTTGCTATCAACTTGAAAAAGAGTAATTTCTTTAGCGTATTACCAGTCTGCTGTGCATCTATAGAGCAGAAGGTGGAAACGAAGAGAAGAACAAGAAGTGGTTTCCAGTCATCCATTTTGAAAACCTCCCTAGGAAAAAAAAACCACACAAATAAAGACAGTAAGAAATACAGAGCATAATTTCCTCAGAAAGAGATTTTTAATTGTGGATTAAATAGCTAAGTGCATTTTATTAAAAACATGGAGGCTTTCTAGCTGTATGTAATTTAAAGTGCTTTAAATTCATATTTTGTTCCTTCAGCTTTTAATGTACAGGCTTTGAACACAGAGCTGTTAGAGTCTGACACTGATGTACAGCATATAACCAAAATGAACTGCTCACTGCTCTGCTCTCACAATCATGCTTTGTTCTGATTCACACAGCTATATTTACCACGATCCAAAATTCAACTAAAAGCAAACTATTCACAATGTAAGATTAATAGGAGTTATGCTTCTAAGATTCCCCTCTAGCCTAGAAGTTCTCCACCCACACATCTATTCAAAAGAAAAATTTTGTTGTGGTATCTCTATACAATACACATAGATAAGAACAAGCATTTATTAACAAATGAAATATGCCAGCTGGCCAGTAATGAAGACACTTGTCATATAAAAGTGTCACAACTCAATGTTGTAGGAAATGGGAATGAAAATCTCTCAGCAAGAAAGTACAAAATTAAGCCGCATTGAGCTTAGGCACACTAAACAAGTGAGAACAAAATACTTTTGAAACACTTCCAATTCTAGAACACTAGTACACTAAATAGCTTAAAGAATAAAAAGAAATAATGAACCAGAGCCTTAGAGACCAAGTGTGCAAAAAAGGATGAATATGAAAACATTTCATATGTTGTTTTTCTTTGGAGCTGCTGAAGTTGTTCTTCTTTAATGACTAGTTCCAGCTGCTTTCCTCCTAGTTCCACCCTCACGTTCTGTCCCAGATCAAAACTGAGCTGTGTAGCACAATGCTTATGTCAGCAGGCAGATGAAAATATTTTTGGTAAAATTTATGAATATAAAGGCCAAATGCTTCTGCATGGTGACATGAGTAGCAGAGAACCAGCTTGGTTAGGTATGTCCAGCAGCGAGGATGAGAAAACCAGGTACAGTGCTCATTTATTTTATGACCTCTGGTTATTCAAGTATTTAATACAGATGAGTAAAAGATGCCATCGCTGCATTTCAGCCAGCCAAAGTCACTCCTCTCACCAGCCCTTTGTAGCTGGTCCTCTGTCAACTGACAGCATATGTCTTCCTATTCTGGGGAAAGAATAGCTTGACAGAGATGCTGTCCATGATGTACTTGTTTCCCATAGATGTTCTTGTCAGAGGTACCAGTAATATAGAACAAGCCAAACACTGCTCTGTCTCAGGCTATATTTTGCACCTGTTGGTTGATCCTGGCAGATGCTCAGATCAGAAAAGATAGCTTGAGCTATCTTTACTTGAGTGAGCTACTATATTTGAATATTCCAGGCTTGTGTTTGACACAGAGTAAACCTCAGCAAACGCAGGATCCTCGACTGGCTTGGGGTTTTTTTGCCCTTTTTTTTTTTTTTTAATGGTTTCAGGTCTTCTGGAATTCTGGAGCTGATTTGCACACAAATTTCCCCAGCATCTGTGTGTCTGCCATTGCTTAACATCTAATAACTATGTTGGCATGAATACTGCCTAAACTTGTAAGTAACAGAGAGAGAAATGTACATGAAGACACACAGAAGCAACTGGACAGCAGGCAAAACAGCAACTAGAAGGCTTCCTAGGCATGCTTCTTGGAAGCCAGCAGCATCCTCCTCAAAATCAGTCAGTCTCAGACACAGGTACGTTCTTCTTGCAGAAGGATGTGGAACTGTAACTGTATATAGGGAGAGGATATTCAAGCGATGGCTACAGCATAACACATTAATCCACACATCAGTCTTTTCTGGATATACCTTTTCAGTATCTTCAAGGTATGTGCTGGGGGCAGGGTATCTACCTATACATGCAGAATGTTCCTCTTTATTTCTGTCGCTTTTGTTTGATAACCTTCCCTTTGCTACTACTACCAAAAAAGTCAGAGTGATCAGAACAAAAGTCCATCTTGCCCTTATCTTTCACAATGACCATTAGCTTAAGGAAAGAGCATAAAAGGAAAATTAAATATAGGTATCTTCTCCCTTCCACACAGACTGATTTAAAGGTTTCCAGGTTGCATTTGAGTGAAGACCATACTTCCATAAATTCTTCTAATCTCTTTTGAAGCCAGCTATACTTTTATATTAAAATCACAAACAAATTAGATTGTTTATCATATTGTAAACATCATTTATATTCTACTGAAAAAGCAAGTCAAATATCTATGAAAATACAAGTTGATGATCCAATGCTGCTGTTAACAATTCATCACACTGGTTTTTAAACTATACCTTGGATTTGCAAAGACAATTTGGTGGAAAGGCTACAGCTGGTCTAACATCATAGCACAGGGTTCAGTTCCAGGTTCTTAGGGTAACAGTATGTAATACTACCCTAGGTATTGTAAATAACAAAAAAAGAAAAAAAAAAAAGAATTCATATGCTTGACTCTATATTCTACCCTCAGGCTATAGTAACACTTCGTTTCCAAGTATCACCACACCAAGCCCCATTGTAGCTCTTGAAGGCTTCTTCTTTGGAACCTTCTCCTGTGGGAAGAAAAAGCCACGTTTCCTATATTTCAAGACATTTATCACATATCGGCACTCTTTACTATTATTAGTACTGCAGTAACACAGAGATTCCAGATTTAACCAAAGTCCCTAAGCAACAAAAGGGGTTTCAGGTACTATGTGGTCCTTAAAAAGAACAGAAGGCAATGCTGGGGTTTGTGCATTGTGGAAAGCTTCTTCCTGCCCCTGCACATCGCCGTTTTCTTTAATAAGCACTTCTAACACAAGGGAAACTGTGGTATGTCATATATGAAACCATAGCAAATAAAAATGTTTTGCAATCATCTTATATGGCATCCTCATAGTTAACTTCTGTCTTGGATTCAATTAATTTTTCTGTATATATCCCTAATAGTTACTGAACCTTTTAAGAGTTCTCCTTGATCACTTTGACAGAGATTTGATTCCCAGTTATCTATTTTCACTACTATGCCTCATGGCATCAGCCTCTTTTTTAGACATTAATAAGCAAAAAGCTTATACTGAGACAAAATTAAATATTTTAATGGTATCCAAAATAAAAGTAATAATGATTACTAACTTTCATTATGGTATTATGCAGTACCTATTTTGACAGCACAATTATTGCACCAGAAGAGCAGTAAGCATCTTAAACTTTCTGGTTTTAATAAATTGCTCTTACTATTGTACCAGACACAATAATCAGTGACTATTGACCTATGCAACTATTTCCATACGCCCTAACAGCTGTAGTCTAGGTTTGCCTCCTTCAGCTTCTTCCAAGCTCATGATTCAAGAATGTCCCCTGCTCATAGGGTCAGATACCCTACACCTTCAAAATCTCTCCCCAGTTTCTCTAAACAGTGAGTGCATATGAGAACCTATTTCCCACTCACTCTTTATTTTTCCCTTCAGTACACCCTATTGACATCAGGCAGCTTCTTTAAATACATAGGGACACTGCAATTTAAAGATGTATGGAGACTAATTTCCCTATTTGCAGCATTTATTTTGCCTTATATTCACATAGGAAATCCAATGATGCATTCTATGTGTATTCTTCATTATTTGCTAAGGTAAAATGAAAGAAGTAATTTAATGGAAAACTCATGTCATACAGCTCATAGATACTATGGATCAAAGCCTAAATAAACTCACTAAGAAATATGCAGTGTCACAGAGCACTATCAATTCTGAATATTAAGTTAGCAATATGTTAATTCCAAAACTTATTTGAACATAAAACAGTATATACAAGGTCCTAGCATAAGCTACTTAAAGACGCATATCTGTAGTTGTTTATATAAAATACATATAGGCATAATCTATTCAGACGCTAAGACAGCAGTTCTCAAAAATCTAAGAGTTCTTTCCACTTTAACGCTATTTTAGGAGACAACAGTATGAAAATTATTAAAAGCCCTTAGAAAACTGTATAAAAGGATACATATATTAAAGCTTATTTTACTGCCAGCATTTTTCCTTATTTGTTCCTGGAGACCCACCAATATGTATGCAATAAATCTCAAAGGAAGAAAAAGATCAACAGTACTCCTGAATTCTTTAAATACTTCACAAAGACTGCTTGCAATGATATTTTGTTTTTTATTTTTTAGTCAACTCATGTCCCAATTTTATCTTCAGCTACATCAATGTTTTACATAGGTAAAAGAAAATAATTCTCTAGATGTTTGCTGCCAGAACCAAATGCACAGTCAAATGTTAATACACTTCTTAAGCTCACTATCAAAAGCATGGAGACTTTGAGGCAACATCTGTTTTTCACCTATAATTTATAATCATGTTGCAGGCAGGATCTTCCTGCACACTCTGGTTTGGGGACATTTTCCCTCTTTTGTTTGTATATACTAAGAGAAGGAACACAACCTTTCTTATGGCATCTCCAAATCCCATCTCTACCAGTGTAAATTAATGTGTTCACGTAGCTTCCTCCTACCTACTGAAGTACTCCAGTTAGGTATCTTCAACTTTTACATGCTGCTTTCGTTCTTTCTGAAGTCTTTGGAAAAAGCCCAAGTCCTGGAGTGCAGCAGACAGAGAGCTTCAGCTCATATGCCCCAGTTAGTTACCCCCTTCCTCCACCACCCCCTTTTCTCTTACGCTAAGGCAATTTAAAGCCTGGATTTCATCTGTGGAACTTCATGGTTTCAACAAGCAGTAAAACCAGGAGAAATCCATCCCATCCTCCCAGCTCACCACTCTCCTCATATGTCCACATATTGAACTTTCATCACCGAGACATACTAATACCAGGAAAAATGTTGCTGCAAAAATAATGCAAAATATTTTCTAGGTTTCAGCTCTTTGTGTAAATGAAGAAATCTTTTTATCAGTTATCTCCTCTCTGCAGGCACAGTTTTTCCTACAAGTAGATTATCTTTTTGTTAGCACTGAAATGTCTCGGGAAGAAAGTTGCAGCTTTACTCGCTGCAGGTTTCTCAGAGAAAAGAAGAGTTTCCTAATGATTCCAGGTACAATGACATGGCCAGACACTGGTTCAAGCAAGGATACCCTGGGGTGACTTACCTGACTTAGGAAGTCAATGTGATGATCGTGAGGTTCAAGATGTTCCAAAGAGTGGTTTCGTTTAGAAGGGCGAGCAGCCACAGCTGGAAAGGATGTGGCCCTAAGGATAGAAACGCCCCCACATACAGACACACGTACATACAAGCACACAACCAGCCCACCCAGTCTTAAGCGGAAAAACTGACTGACATTAAAAGTCAATTTCATTTACTGTTAGAATTGGTGTCTGCCTGTCTGTGAGCTAGTGAGATGGATGTTTACTTGCTGACTTGATTTTGAAGAATGAAGAGATGCAATGATTATCCATTTCGGTATTTGGTGCACTTTTTATAAGCTTATTGTCTATTTTTCTTTTCTGAGTAAAGCTTAACAATTAGCATGTTATGATGCCGTAAGTCTTAAACATTCATTATCATTCATATTTGTATCTTCCTGCTGGCATAAACAGCAAAAATTGCAATGAGTATACATTAACAAAATTTTTTAAATGGACCCTGGTATCCTAGCAGCCTCAAACAGTTCTTAACCTACCATGAAATTAAAAATAAAATTATAATTTCTCTCTTCAGTCAAGAGGATCCCCAAAACTAAAGCATCTATCAGAGAGCCCAGCTAATTACGATGTCTCCATATCTGAAGTAACCATACCCATACAGTCCCTCCTGAAGTCAAATGCATTGAATGTATTAAGTAAATATTTATATTCCTTCAGGATCAGGACCTGAACTCTCAACATCCTTTAAAGGCCTGCTCTATCTACTCACCTTCCTGCAGCTCAGCACTTCCCACAATGCATTGTAGTCTCTCCTCAAGGAAAAGATTAAGCAGGTAGACAAGCAGAGCTGCCCCTGCTGCCTGCTAGGTATCAAAACTAAAAAGCCCATAAGATTCAGACAACAAAATTTCTGAAACTGCGCTGCTGCCTGCCCCAACCCGCTGCTGTTGGGAAATCTTCAGTGAAAAGTCTATTTGCCTCCCCCAGAAATCTAATCTTTATCACAGAATAAATTAAAAAAAAAAATTGCTGAAAACCCCATTAGTTGAAAATAAGACCTACCAGAATACTTATCACATCTACCTAAGACCACAGCTGTCTGTTCCGTTGAAGTTAATTAAAGTATCCCATGTTGTCATTAAAATATGAGCATTACTGTACACGACCATGGTTAGAGACTTTTCTTCTGTTTCAGTTTCCTCAAGAAAGAAGTCAGGCTGAATGTTACATTTCATCTTTCATCTCAGATGGGGCAATGAATTTGAAAATCAAACCCTGTAAATGGAGCTGTGAAGCTGAAGTCTCTTCACCTTGTTAAATGAGTTCTTACCTAACGATGCATTCTGACACAGAGCAAGTTCACTTTCAAACTCCTAACTATTTATTTCTTTGGCCTCAATAAAAGAAGGGCAAAAGGGGACCTCGTATGATAATTCTGGATGATAATAACGCATATATATATATTTATATGTATTTCCAGCAAGGTGGGTTTGCCTCCTGCTAAGGGATTTGTTAAAAGGCAATAAAGGAGGTCAAAAGACCTCTTTGATAGTATTTTTCCCAAATCTGAAAGTCCTTATGGAGCCGGATATGCATCTGTTATTGTTCTTTTTCTCTCTTTCCTATCAATCCTGGCTTTAGACCTACCTCACATCAGACATGTAGTATCATGTCAGTACCAAAGGAGTATCATGGCAGTACCAAGGATCAAGCTTGTTTGCTTATAGAAAAGAATAAAAAGGTGAACAATAAAAAGCATTCGAGCAGGAAACTGAAACCATTTGATAGGTCTTGTAAAATGGGCCACCTAAACCCGGAGGATGATACAAGCAGTTTGTCATATCCTTGCCAGTTCCTTTGACTGGAAAGTAGACAAATGTGAACAGCATAAAGGCTAAGAATATCAACTTTACCCATATGTGCTTCACTGACTCATTTAGTAAAGGATATTAAGTGAACTAAACACAAACATTTCCTTCATGAAACCAGCTTCTCAAAGCCAAAAGTGCTTAACAAAACTAGCAGATGTGACTCTCCTGCTCCCAGGAATACTGAGTGGGAAAGCATCCTATACACAGGAGTAAGTACTCAAATCCATTCTCATTTGGAACAGATTATTTTTATAAAAAGCCTTGCTTTAGAATAGAGACAGTGTAAGTGACCTCATGTTGAAGTACCACAAAGTGGGGAATTCAAAATTAAGGGCAACAATTTACATGTAAGGTTACAGAAGTTTTTGAACCACCAGTATGTTATACGCCAACATATGCTAGACGTACCTTTGAAACAGGACTCTAACAAACTGAGTTTACTGGTGGTGGCACAATGCAGGTTCTTGTTTTATAAAAGTTTCATGTAAGAAAACTGTAACCTTGCCAATAGATGTAAACCTTGTAACTGTAGTCTTGTCAACAGATGTAAAACTTCTGCTAATATCTCTTGGCTAAAATAACCTAATTGTCCTTTCATTTCTAATGCTGAAAATCATGCAGTTTCACCAGCATCTACCACTTTTGATAGCAGGAAAACATGAAGCTAGAAAGAATCAAGACTTTTGCTTGTGAATATCTTCACAAGATCTGCCCTGAAAACAACTGGAAAACTGTCCTTTTGCAGCTACAAATGTGAGGTGTATCTCCTCTTTCTTGCCAATTATAATTGCTTATAACTAGTCTTTTATGGTAAGTAAATAAAATTTAAACCAAGCTTTCACTGAGATGCAAAAAATATATATCTTGTAATAAGAAATAAAGCAAGATGCTGTTCATTTTAATGTCTTCTCTGAAACTTTCCAGTGCTTTTCTCATTGCCATAACTCTTAGAAAACTGAAAAAGCAACAGCACCTTTTCTCATCCTATCTTTCCTTCCCGCAAACCACCCAAACTACCATACTGCCCATGATTAGTTCAAAGCTCACCATGTCTTGTCAAATGAAATGTCTTTGTAATATCAACAAAGCAGAGATTTTAGCCCAAGGACGTTACATATACATTTCTGAAGCATCCTAATATTATTATTAGGTGCATATTTTACTTTGAATCATTTGGAATAAATTTTGTTTATCCAAAGGCGCTTTGCGTATTCACTGAAACAAACAGGATCTGTTTGACTGAATGATACTATATTTGGATTTGAATGTGTGGAAGAATTATGTAAATGATTGTATGCAGGTAAATCAGAGCTGAATAGCTTCACGGCCATCATCTTTACAACTACAGCTGTTGCAAAAGCAATGAAAATTAAACAGCATGTTTTATATACTGCCACATTGTGAGAACAAACCAATGTAAATGCTAGAAGTACAGAAAGCTGACACTTTCTCAGGTCTCTAGAGTACTTATGCAGGTAACTTAGAAAATGCTTTTTGTGACACTTACCATGCACTAGATATAAAGTCACCATGCACTAGATATAATGTAAGTTAATGCATATGCAAACAGTCATTATTAACCCTCAGAAACAGTATCACTATGTTAGAGCTCTTAGTAGGAAAAACAATTTCACAAGGAGATAGGGAACTTTAAAATGTGGCTTCACACTGAGCCAAAATAAGAGACAAAAATTCCAATTTTTCCTTGAAGGGAAATTAATTTGAAAATAATCTGGCATCCCTCAAAGTACTGCATTTTCTCAAAAAGTAGTGTCCACTGATTTTTTTGGAAATATGTATATATACATCAAGCTTTTAAACACTGAAACAAGCTATAACACACTTGCAAAATGAGGGTGCTTTTTGCTTCATTTTGCAGAGGGAAGCCAAGGAACCAAGTTGTTAAGAACAAAAATATCTGCTAATACAGTGTACTTGGCTTCAGATGTGGCATTCCACAGTACCTAGCACTCAAAGAACAGCTCTTACTGATCTCAGTTAAAAAAAAAGAATTAGGCTCTAGCATAAAAAAAAAAATAAAAATCAGGCATGCAGAGAAAAAACCCAAAACAAAGCTGTAAAACTCCTAGAATACACAATTAGAGAATTTGGCCTCTACAGCATCATCTACAAAAAGAATCCTCTGTTTCCTCAGACCACACAAAAGAAAACAACAAATATAGCATCACTGTTTTTTCCCTGAGCGTTACCAACATTTCCTGGCCAATGCCTCAGTTCAAAACTACCATATGCCTTCAGTTATTTACTGATTGGGATTCTTACATAAGCAATTATGTTTCTACATTCTAATTTTGCTTCGGAAGTTCAGTTGCAAAAGGGCTTCTAAACGAATGCTTTTACTTCATCTGGTGTCAAGAAAGCTAAAAAAAAAAAGTGGAATCTTACACACTGTATTGTCCAACATAGTACATAAAGATAATTTAACTGCAGTTCAGTCCCTTTTTAAAGCACGCTAATTACTTCCAAACACTGAAAGCAGAGCTCTTGGGATCCTCTGAAAGCTGAGTATGAAAGTGGGTCCCGGTACCACCTGGTCATGCTGGCCTCAACAAATAGTACACATCCCTTCAGTGAAAGGGCAACAGCAGGAACTATGTACCCAGATATATCTAGAGTTGTTCCAAGTAAGAAAAATGCTTGTACATGCTGCAGAAATGTTTGATATGTCTCAGACTTAAATTGGAAGGAAAATGCTGAAAGCCCACTTGCCCAGATCAGAGATAATGACTGAAGACAAAATTCCCAAAGGGGAGAGTGTACAAGCCTAAATCTTAAAGTAAGTTAATTTAATTAAAAACACTTAACATTGTACGGTATTAAAAATAACAATCTTCCTAGGTATCTTCTCACGTACATACACAGTACACCAAGCTTGTGCTCATCAGCTCTATATAGTACAGCTACTTCTGAATACAACTTCTCTTTTGGACTCTTTAATTAATGGATTGGGGATGGAAAAGCACACCACAATTGCTTCCACAGTGGTTATGGTGTCCTTTGCCACCTTTTTATAATGTATAATGCATCATTTAAAAAAAGATGTTCCGCTTTCCCACTCTTTATCAATTACTCTAACCTCAGGATTCAGTATATGTAATAACCACATACTGGAACACTTATCCACCAATGCTGTAACCCCATTGCAGAAGGCCACCAAATTTGTCAGGCACAATTTGCCCTTAGTGAAGCCATGTTGGCTGTCACCAATCACCTCTCTGTTTTCCATGTGCCTTAGCATAGTTTCCAGCAGGATCTGCTCTATGATCTTGCCGGCCACAGAGATGAGAGCGACTGTCTTGTAGTTTCCCAGGTCCTTTTATTCCCTTTTTAAAAATGGGCATTATGTTTCCCCCTTTTCCAGTCAGTGGGAACTTCGCCAGTCTGACACAACTTTTCAAATATGATGGATAGTGGCTTATCAGCTTCATCCACCAGTTCCCTCAGGATCCTCGGATGCATCTCATCAGGTCCCATGGGCACATTCAGGCTCCTTAGCTGGTCTCAAACCTGATCTTCTCCTAAGGTGGGCAGTACTTCATTCTCCCAGTCCCTGCCATTGGATTCTGTGAATCGGGCAGCATAGCTAGAGTACTTGCTGGTGAAGACTGAGGCAAAAAAGCTGTTGAATACGTCAGCCTTCTCCATATCAGTTGTAGCCAGGTCTCCCATTTCTCTCATCACAGGAGGTAAAGTTTCTTTCTCTTCCTTTGTTGTCCTATGTACCTGAAGAAACCCTTCTTGTTCTTTTTCACATCCCTACCCAGGTACAGCTCTAGCTGTGCCATGGCTTTCCTGATCCCCTCCGTGCATCCTGACTTTTTCACTTCAGTTTTTAATTTTATTTTCAACTTGCTTTAACCTACAGCTGTGTCCTTTTTTTTTTTTTCCAGGAAACATCTTCTGTGTATCATACAGTCTCAAAACCCACACACCTTTTGTTCTGTTTTATAGCAATCAGCTGTCTCAGGAAAGACAGGCAGCAATTTCGCTTTTTTTCCCCATTTATTTCCTATCCAACATATCCCTTGGGATATGAATCAGCAAAGCACCACTGACTTCAATACCACAGCTTACAGTAGATAAGCATCTGGCATACAGATGTGGCTTTCATTCCAACCTCTCCAGTAATCTCTTTCCTTGAACGAAATAAAAAAAGCTATTGCACTTTAGGCTGCTTGGCACTGGCAATGACCAACTATTGTAAGAGTGACTCTATTGGTCACGCTACTTCAAGGTACTAGAGGGATATTTTTGTTCATTTCCAGTGAAAGAAAGATTTAGTTAAAAAGTCCATCCCTTTTGAACACAGTAACTGAAAAAGGTGTAGAAAACAGGATGAATAATGTGGATGAGCTAGCAATACCACTGTAAGCAAGGCTAATGCTGGGAACAGAGATCACATAATTAATGGTTCTGGTGAATCTATGCCTGTTCCCATCACAAGGAGCTCTACACAACGTGTACTACAGCACAGCAAGTAACAGGGCAATTGCACTATTTGTTTTTTTTAGAGAAGATGCAGTGGTTTTAATTTTAAAAAATGTATTCATTCCAGTTTGCTGGCAGAAGCATAACAGCCTCTGTGAGACGACAAGTGATACAGTCTTCTGCTTTTGGATTACAGAGATGCAAAAGAAGGAAATTTCTGTGATGAGCCAGAAAAAGTAAGTCAAACTATGATGTTCACTGCTTGAAACAGATTTTCGTAACTGAGTAAAGAATCCTATCATGACATCGATTCCAGGCCCCAAATTTTAAGCTGTCCTCCTTCATAACTCTTTTCTTCTCTACATACTCAATCCATCAAAAACTAGTGCTGTCATCACTGTCAATTTAAATTTGAAAATTTACATGCCATGGGGAAAGCTACCACTAAACTTACAGTCCTGAGGGCTGGTCATGAAAAAAACTAGCTAATCTACTTGAAAAACTTAAGAATGCAGGGAGAAAGGACTAAATAACAGCAAATACACACTGTATCTGACGGAAACATCTTTCTTGTGGCTGCACATTTGCACAGGAGCACTTCTGCACGTCCAGTATTTTCATACTTGATTGACACCATTGTGTTTTTTCATGAAACTGTGCAGATCTCAGATGAAAACAGTCTTCAAGGTAGACACACAAACACTTGTAGTGCATATATTCAAGGAAGTACACTTAAGCAATTTTTTGTGCTCTCTTTCTGCAGAGTTTTTTTCCAATGAGAAATAGATCACAGCAAATGAGGTGAATCTGCTCAGGATTCTGCTAGGAAGTTTAATATTTGACTTGAGGGACACTGTACTTCCCCAACACTGTTCAGGATCTGCATCAGAATCGTTAACCCCAGAGTATATCTTTAAATGCTTTAATTTTTTAAATTTTTTTTTTAATCAATGGACAGGTTATGAAAACACATCAAACGCAGTGTCTGGAAGAGATAAATCATGCAAATTTTAAGTTGGATAGAAATTGTCTCAGTTTACATGACAGTAAGTACAGATGTGAACAGAGCAAACAAAAATTTTGTGATTTACTAACTTCTCCATCTGCCTTAGAGGTCAGCTTTTGCCCACGTACACGTACCACATATAGTGCAAATACATGTGAAGACAGGACCTGTCAGTCTTCCAGAACTGCTTTGTTTTAGACAGTTCAACCTTAACATGAATTTTAAGATATCACCAAGAGCCTCAGTTCATTAGTCAGAGTTGCATCATTAAGCTCGCCTACTAAACTCCATGCGATATAGCTTCTACTATAGTTTCATCTCATTTTGTAAGCCCTATTTATGGAATGAATAAAATCAAGGATCTATTAAAGGAAAATGGAAAAAGTTCTTCTTTTTTGCCTGTAAATTACAAGATACTGGTCTGTCAAAGGTGGAGAGTCAGACCTATAACCCATTCACTACATGCCGGTTTCCTACAAAACAATAAAAGCACTGATACGGATTTGAACTGACAACAATACAGCAAGCTCCAAAGCTTTCTAAAATAAATCTGACACCAGATACCAAAAAACCAAAAGTTGGCTATAAGGCAAACTTCTCACTTGAAAGGGTGATGTTCAGTTTCATCACCTTGATGCATCACCATGATGCATGAGTGTAAACTCATTGTCCTAAAAGACAAATAAAGGCTAATCCGCTATCCTTTTCATTCCAAAGGCATGTCAGACCTACCACTGGGTGCAGCAGGTTAAATTATCATTGCAGCATATTTTCTATTTTATTGTGCCTTTTATTGAACAACTGATTTCAGGTATCAAATACTGTAATGCTTTGTTAATCTCTCCTGTACCTGGGAGACAGGGGGCCCAGTGCTCAGTGTATCAGTGTACGGGACTGACACTGCTGAATGTTTGCTCTTCTCCATGGATCATTCAAACTATATCTATTTGCAGAATACCTGAAAAAGTTCCTGGACCACCATGGTCCTGTGGCACATTCATGGGATGACAGTACACAGGTGATGCTTTAATCCTGTATAGATAAGAAATCCACACTCCCTAGGAAAATCATATTTGATACATCAGCAAGGGAAGGTGAGAATTCTTCATAAAATCACATTTAAAAACTGACTTTTTTAACTTCTTACAAATATTGCTGGCTCGGTTTTCAACACTGCAGTGACATCTCATGGCTCCACAGTAGTTCCAGCAGCTAACGCATGTCATCAAAGAAGAGCAACAAAACTGGGGAACACATATCTACATGTAGAGAACCGGGTAGCTCTTATTGATACGAGATGATCTAATCCCATTAGTTGTTAAGACCGAACTTATTTATCCTTGCAAATAAAGCTAATACAAAATACTGCCTGTTACAAGGCACATACATCTGTTTGCGCACAGGCTTACATCACATGTCAAGAACGCTAGTTTTAAATAACATGAAAGAACGGATGGAGAGAATGAAATTATAAGAAACTAAGATGGACTTAGTGAAGTTAAGGAGCAGGGCCAGAGAAGCAACATTAGCTGCTGGAAAAACTGATTCCCACCCTTTCTAACACACACAAGCTACCACACCAACAGTCTGATGCCTTAGGTGGTTACCTGTTTCAAGCAGTAGAAAAAAAAAAAAGTCTCTTAGTTGCAGAGAACTGAAGCCATCAGATGAATATCATTACAGGGAGCTTTATATCTGTGTTGCAGAAGACAGCGGGAGATGAATTAATACTCTGTATTAATAAAGTTAACATGTTCTTACAAAGGAACTTACTAAAATGTTCAATCAAAACTGTAGGACTAAACCCATTCCAGTCTAACAAATCACTGCATCTGTATACCCTTTCGTAATTAAATGCAAGATCAGTCTTTATTCCTTAATTAATTCAAAGCAAAATATCTTCTTCTGTGTCAAAATAAAACCACTGTAAAACTGATTTTCTTAGGATGAATAGCCAAGTTTTTAAACAGATCTCTTGAGAGGCTGGTTTCTTTTTGCATACATTTATGGAAACATTAAGGGGGAGGCGGGGGGGAGGGTGCTGGAAACAATAAGAAGGCTTACTTTGTAAGCTTACTTTGTTGAGGTTAGGTTTGGAGCCCAATAAAATTTTTGTGAGATTATTTGTGAAGGGATCAAACTCAGCCTTATGGTGAAAACTCAACTGCCCTTACCTACACACTACCATGCTACCCCTGCATCGTTACATTTTCACTCCATCAAATCAAATCTTCATCATGTCTTTAGGGTCTTGATCCAAATGCATGTGCACTGCCTAGAAGACCATATATTGAGCTAAATAAACTTGATTAATTTTGTGTCCTACTACAGATATTAAGAAGTCTGAGTATTTCAAAACAGGAAGTGTGAAAAGCAAAACCTCTACAGCTTTAATAGTGAAAAAAGTATTCTAAAATTTAAGGCTATACATTCTGCATGATCTCTAAATTCTTGGCTTTTGACATAAGTAATTACTGAAGTCAAACCTTGCTGTGGCAATTTTTGGTATTTAGTGGCAATAATAGTGATTTCAACGAGAGGACACAAAATCCTCAAAGACACCCCCATCTTTTACAGAAACACATTTTCCTCCTCTGGCAATCAGTAGTTTTCATACAAAAGAAAGGAAATTAGAACATCTGGCAAAATGACCTTTGCAATGTTCCTAAGAATGGAGGGTTTACTGAGCTCTTATATAAACTGGAATCCTTCCCACCTGATTGGTACATAAAGATGAGATGAGATCAAGTTAATAAAACATTCACAGCTGCACACCCTTATTTCTTTTTTGATTTCCCTTTAATGTTTAATAAACCGTATCACCCTCACCTAAACATTTATTTTGCTTGTTTGTTGGTTTTGTTTGGGTTTTTTTTACTTCTACTGTTGTGATATTATTTGTTTTTGAAGATTTTGATCTATTGAACAGCCGAAGTTTACCACAGGGTGTCACATGAGAGAGAAAGAAGCAGCAATGTTTGCATAGTTGCCTCTAATTACAGGTGAACTTGACTGGACAACTCAGACCTTTCAAAAGACCTGTTCTTTTTTCCACTCTTTTTTTCTCCCATATGATGGAATCCTCATGTCCGCGGTGGAGTAAAGTAACAGTGATTTCAGAGACCAGCAATAACTCAGCAGATTCATCCAAGCACAGAACAGGGTAAAAAGGCTAAATGAAAGCTATGGAAAGACTTCTGAGTGCAAAATTACTGTTCAGTCTAGTGGGGAAAAAAAAGGTGACTCGGTAGGCATTTAGCGGGACATTTGGTCATATCAACTGTTGCCATTCATACTTTTATGGCTAGTTATCCAAATGCTAAAATTGCCATGAAAAGATAAGCAAGCCATCCAGCCCTATGGATCAAGTACAGCCCTGTCATAGCATTTTATTTATTGCTTCTGAAAAGCAAAGAGATTATGCCTGTTAAAGAACACAATTTTTTACCAAATGGCACAAGGACAAGAGCTATTCTAGCAGCACATCTCTCATACTGACTTCCAGGGAGGGGGGAAAAATAATTTGAAAAATTTTTGCTAAACCAAGAATCTGACAAATTTATCATCATACAGAACACAAGAATTCCTCTTAGAAATCAGGTTAAAAGAGATCATTGCAGAGAGCCTAAAGTTAAGCTCTAATAGTAGGGTCCACTTTAAAAAGGCACTTGCACAAGTCACTTGTAAAACAGAGCAGAAAGACAATTTCCTGCAAAGAACACCGGGGATTTTGTCCTAAACAGTTATAACTTCCAGACTGCTCCAGTTCAAGCTCTAAACTGCTTCTTTGTCTGTTTCTAGGCAGCAAAACAGGCAAAGAAGTGTTCATCTACCAATACTGCTGGAGGTCCCAGTTCTGGTTTCCAGACCACATTCACTGCCAGCTTCCTTGCTTGCAGTACTTAAAAGAAAAAAGTGCAGGAACTGTCTTAGTTCTGAGGAACTTTTTCATATCATCCTTCTGTTCACTCAGTCTTGAGGCAGACATTATTTCACTGAAAACCAAACGAATATCCTATTGGCTTTAAGGTTTAAAAAACTGAATGCATAAGTAAAAACACAATAAAAATGAGACAGTCACATGCAAAGCCACCACCAGGTGGAAAGGTTATAGGATATGATAGCCAGATGGGAAGTGATATTTCCAGGTAATGTTTTTCTGTCCTTAATTCCTTCGGATTGTACTCACCATTTTATTTTGGTAGATCAGAGTAGACATCCTGTAATGACAAGCATGACTAAACCCACTACATACTAGATTCTACTCAGTATTAGTTTAGCACGCAGTTCAATACTGCACAATGGTCCCACAGGACTAAAGGGAGACTCTGGTTACTTACAGAAGGAAAAAATAATAGCTGGCTTTTCATTTGAGAAGCTCACAGATTTTTTTGGCATGCTTGTTTTATTAATAGCTGAAGAGTTATGGTTAAGGGATTCAAATGTAGTGTAGATATAATTTCTTTTGTTCCAGCTGTACAAACACTTAGACACATGAACAACTTAATCCTAGTGAAATTTTCAAGAACAAAGTAAAAGTTTAGTATATGCAACTGAATGAAGTCTACCATTACATTTGTGCCCCCGGGACTTGTGTCATTATTTTTTCTGCTGCATTCCTATGCAATAGAAATGGCATTATTTTAGCACAGGTTGTGATATCTGCCTGCTGCCTCTCTACTTACTTGCTTACAATAATGCATCCGTGTTGCAAAAACACAAACTCAAACAAAGCATGTCACTTCCTGACTGAGCACCAGTGTATTTACGCATGGGGGAAACACGGGGGAAAGCTGAAGATGCAGGCTTGGTATTTACTCCAAATACTATCAAATTAGTTCTTTGCCTCGATTCATGACGACAAACTTTCTCAGTAGACTGACAGTTACCAAGATATATTGGAATGGTCTTGGAGCAATTCCTAGGCACCCTCCTATCATATGTATTCTGAGCAGTTTTTCCTCACTCCCTCATACACATTTGTTCTTTGCACCTAGATTTTATAGCATAGGGACATGAAAACATTTTCACCAAAATGGTACCTCCAAAATTAAGTCCAATGTCATTAGTGCAGTAATGAAGTTCATTCATTACGGAAAAATATCTTTGACCATCCAATGTCTCACTGGCCCGGAAAGATGGAAGTAAAGAGTATGGATATTTGATGAAATCCTGTAAGAATCTACTTTATTGAAGAAGCATCCTTTTAATTAAAGCAAAAATTTGTTTAATTGGAGTAAGCATATTAAGCAAAAGAATCAGGAAGTTTACAAAGCAAAGTTTATGGATCAACTTTATCATCAGTATCAGCAGGAGGACAAACTATGCAGCCTTCCATCAAACCAGCTTACTTGGGATCCACAGAGACCATTACTGTGATCCCAAGGATTTCCCAAGAAAATCAGTCTCCCCACAGTCCACTGAGCTGACTTTTTAAATTAAATCCAAATGTTGTGAATTTTCTTCAAACTTTCCACATTGTTGGGCATTTCCATGCTTAAGTGAAAGTTGAAATTTAACCCATTTTGATATATTTGCATGTATTAGAAGCATCAAACATGCTATCAAATCACAGAGAATGATCAAAGCTTGAGTGCAACGTGAGATTGGTCTCTTCCTAAAGGGATATGATACCAGTCTTGCAAATGGATGTATATAAAACAGACCAATGAATTCCACCTGCCCAGATTCAGCTGCAAGACCAGGAAACACCTTTTTCAGGTTCTGGAGTCTCTTTTACAATGTGTATGCAGTCTCTCTGAAACAGTCATCTGTACTTACCTTGTCCATACTCATGTTTCTACATGTATAGCTACAGTTCAGAAATGGATGTTTGATAGAATTTATTTGGGCCACAGAGTTTACAGAAAGCAGGCACTAAAAAAAAAAAAAAAATCATCTACTCCAGACATTATAGTACATCATTCTGCACCCTGAACTCCTACCTAGATAATATGACATCTTGGTGTCATATTCTACAGGAAAGATTACCTCTGCCAAGCTTCTCCAAATTGCTTGGAATTGAACATGAGTTCAATTCAGATGAATTTAACATGTAATGTAAGATATAAGCTTCAGAGGAATAAAAAAAAAAAAAAAGGACAGTCAAGAGATACCAATCACGCATCTGAAGGAGACACTCTCAATTAAGAATAAGATATGCAAACAAAATTACTGTTTGGGAAGGTTCAAGAGTAAACTCCATCAGCAGTTGCCCCAAGCACGTTACACTCTCGAAGACAGTATGCACAAGTAGTTCGTCCATCTCACTGATCTCACACTTACTATTTAGTATTTCAGGCTGAAAGTATTTACGTGGTATTTGGCACAGTGCAGCACATACTCACCAAGTTCACACCATAGCTTTGCTTGTAAAAACACATTCTTACATGAACATCCTTCCAACAGCAGAAGCCAACACTCTTAATATCCAAGCCTTCCCAAGACCAGCAGCCACAGGAACATACCACCCGTACACAAGGGACAAAGCACAGGAGGTATCAGTGGTTCTACCTTACATCCCCTTGATCACCAACTTGTTACAACTGGGTCTTCAACAATGGTCCTCCTTGTGGAACTCAGAATCAACAGCTTAGGCAGCAGGGTATGCTTTGTTCTGCAGCCCTGGATTTAGTTTAACTCATAACCTTCACTTCAGGGTCCAGTCGCTGCAAATAGCGCAGGGTAACCCTGGTACACTACCATGAAGTCCATGTAACCTCTTTATGAGTCTTGTTATCCCCCAACAGATATCTCGTCTTCAGTCGTGCCTTACACGTGTAAAATCAAATAGCAACTAATCAAGTCCAACTGACTGCCTTAGCTTTACTGAGTTGCCCACTAACAAATGTGAGGGGAAAAAAAAATAAAAATATCCTTATTTGTAATAATCTCTTACTTGCCTTCAAGCTAATCCCTTTATGAGTGTAGTGAGTATAAAGAACAAGGTGTTGGTAGCGGTGGTGGGGCTGCAGGTGTGGCCTCTGTGAGAAGAGGTCCGAGGCTGCCCTGGGTCACACAGCTGGCTTGGCAATGGACCCACTGCAAGCCAAAGCTGAGCCAAAGTTTGTCACACCTCTATGAAAACAGATTTAAGAAAGGGCAGAAAAAGCTGAGACTGAAAGGACTGGTGGACAGTACCAAAGGAACAATAAGGTCAGAGTAGGAGGCACTGCATGTTGGAGCAGGTACAACCCCAAAGGAATGGCAGCCCATGCTGGAGCAGGTACACCCCTGAAGGGACTACAGCTGGTGGAGGACCTACACCAGAACTCCGGAAACAAGTAAGGACAAGGGAGCAGCAAAAGAAAAGAGAAAAAAAAGGAGCACTAAAGCAAAAATGCTACATACTGACCCCTAACTCCTGCATCACTCATTGCATCACTGAATGTACCAAGTGTAACCTGCATCAATAACAAGGGGGGAGAAGAGGTGCCTGGAGTGAAGTTAAGCCTGGAAAAGGCGGGGGAAGAAAAGTGTTTTCCCAAAGTGTTCAAATGTTTTCCAATGCCCCAATCAGTCATTAAATGTTTATGTTAATGGGCAATAAATTAATTTAAATTCCACAAGTGGAGTCTGTTTTGCCAACAACAGTAACTGGTGAATGATTTCCTTGTCTTTATTTTGACCTACTAAGTTTTCTCCTGTTCTTCCTGTTTTCTCTGTTCCTCCCCCAGCCCTGTCCTGCTGTGGAGGTGGAAGGGTGCAAGCTTGGCTGCTAGCAGAAGCCAACCCTTCACAATGACCAATGTGTATAAAGCTTTAAATTTATAATTCCTTGGGAATACAAATCTTACAGTATAACAAGCTGTTTCAGTAAAGGACTTGCTTGATTAAATTCAACTCTGCTGCAAATAACATTATTCATTCTAATCAAAAACCCTTCATCAGAAATGAGAAAATAAATAGCACCTTAAAAAAAGCCCCCTTGCCCCTCAATGCATAGTCTGAATTATTGGGTTTTTTCTTCAAAAAGAAAAAAAATCAGCTAACAAACCCTTTAGGAGTTCCTTCTGGTAAAAATTTGCTATCCTGTAAAGACAACTGTTTTCTTTACAGAAATGTTTTTCAAAAGATGAGAGATGCATCTGAGCATCTATTTTAGAACCTTTCTGTTCTTGAAATTGAGAAAATTAATTATGTTCATTGCTTTGATTACTTTTGGCAATTTTGAGGACTAACATGGGACATTAATAGCAAGAAACTACCAGTGCTCGGATGTTAGTTTGCTCCAGAGCACGCCCTGGGCGTATAAGGCAGCACACAGGAAGAAAACAATTGCTATTAAGTGACAACCTAGCTTTTAATAAGACACTGTTGTATATACATATCTATTGTAATTCATTTACTGAATGGAGAATATTAGCATTGAAAAGTAGACAGACAGTGTGATAAGAAAAGACAGAGGAGATAGCTCATGGCAAGAAACTGAACTAAGTTACAAAGACGATACTAACGAGCATGCTAGACGCCTTTCCTTGCACAACAAAGTAACCGTTCAGGTCCCATGTCAACATAAATAAAATGAAAGACAACATTAGAATTACATTTCTCCTTTATATTATACTGACTCTATTGTTAGCACACCTGTCATGTCACACTTGAGAGAAAATAGCATTTAACAATTTATTTTTGCACTAATGATTCCAGCTAGTATCATTATAAAACACAGATTACTCTCTCCTACCAGTCCCCAAAAAAGAGAAATCTTGTCCCTGGCAAAGTCATTCAACATACTCAAAATTTCACCTGAATTCAACACACTCATGAAGTCTTAATACAATAGAGCGCAGAAGTTTGAGACTTGAACAGCTGTATTCTTCTCCCTACTGCAATCCATATTTTTATATTAGCTTCCGTTAGAAAGCAGAACAAAGAGGTTCTGTCTCTGCTTGGTCAATTTCTTTTTAAAATGTTACCAAATTTCATACAAACCAAACCCAAGTTTTGCAGATTCCTCCTAAAACCACAGCATTTATCTTTGAAATCTAAGTAGAGGGGGGAAGGACTGCAATAGTTTCAGGATTTAACATTTTCTACAATTCTCTGATGGCTAAATTCAAAGAGCCACCAGAGAATCAACCTAGGAATACTTTGAGTAAATTGCGTAATGCCACCCTGCCATGACTCGGTGCAGAAATTTTTCTTACCTTTTATACAAGATTACATCAGACTGATGCACATTTATTAATTTATACGCATAGATAGCATGTGGAGGTCTCTTAGTTAACACAATAGTTCAGTGTCATTGATGCCTTCCACTTTAAATTTATTTCACATTAAGTTTTATTTCATTATTAAGCTTCTTTTCCCAGTCAACAGTCAGAAGAAAGAACTTGCAGATGCAATTTCCAAAAGAAGCGTGCTTACTAACTACGAAGGTGAAGAATATTCTTGCTATCAACATACATTTCTCACTTCCCTCTTTCCATAGTTAGGATCATTGTCCCTATCACAGTGACCATTTTCTTCCAAACAGATGCCACAAATTACAGCCTATAAAGTTGAGAGACAGTGTTTTAACTGTATAAGGAGGAAGTCTTTACTTTTAGAGAATCATAGTAATTTTTGTAGGAAACTAATTTACAAAATTTTGGTGGACTGCAGTGATCTCTGCTGAAACAGTGCTATTTAAAAAAAAAGTATTATCAACAGAATTACAGCAACATGTTTTTATATTTCATACTGCTATTTCTCTAGCCTTCGGGGTGGGGGGGCAGGGGGACCCAAAACTTCTGGCCAGTCTGGATACTGGATATTTGACTGCAAAAACCAAATCTAGATTCCTGTGACTGAGTCAAGAAGACATCAAAACCAAAATTAACCAAAGCAACTCCAGACACACTTATAACCAAACCAGAGCCAAACTAAAAATGTATTTGTTCTGTTCTTTTAACCATGCAAAAAACTTCTAGCTTCAATCTAACAGTAGATGGACATCTAGTGGTGTAATATAACCGAGTCCTTTTTTCAAGTAGCTTCATATATACAAAGCCCTATAAATAGAAGTGCTTTCTAGCATATTAATAATTAAAATACCATATACAAACTCGAGGGCTTTATTTTCAGCTGTGCTTTACCTGCCTTCTTTATTTCACAAAAGTACCATCAGTGGAAATCAGGGCTCTGGGTTCAGATTCAGAAGCTTTCAATCAAGGAAAGTTTCATTTTGTAGTGAGAAGAGTTTAATATAATCAAGTTTAAATGCACACAAGCTCAAAGAAAAATACAGTTCCCCAGTACCTGTAGAGCAAGCCCTTGTCATGTAGGTGGAATCCAACACTCACAGTGAGAAAGGTAGGACAGCAATCAGTATCACTGGCAATTACCAAAATTTGCTTCTCCAGAGGGTGCTCTTACTTATGGCTGAGTTCTTACCACAGGTGCATGCACTTAACACTTATTCCAGCCAAGTTTTGAGTGACTGAAGCAATAAAGCTTCTGCCCATCAGCAGCAGCCCTAATAATGTTTGTCTACTTCCTATTATTGCCTTCTGCCCAAATAACAACATCATGTGATATTTAACAACCTTAGTAACTGCAAGTGATTCTTTTCTGCACAGTACCTTGGAAAACAAGAGTTAACCATAGACAGAAACATTTAAATGTCTGGGATACATCAACATTGATGGAAAGATGCTTCTTCAGCTAAACAAAAGGAGCCGATTTTAATATCTGGCTCCAAACCTAAAATGCTACTACAAGCAAAAGACAAAAAATGATAGGAATGAAGTATCCACAGTCAAGACCTCACTAACTTACTCTACTTGTTGTAGATTTAAAAGCTTTTTGTAGAATTTTACAGCAGATTAGTAAGAAACAGAAACACACAAGCCATTTATTATCTGCAGGGCCAACCATCACTGACCATTAGTTAGTGAAAAATTAATTCTCCCAACTGACATTTCTGAATCCTGATTAGCTAGAAGAGATCTTAGTTTATGTTACAGAATAAATGTTTTTGACATGCAGATTTAAATAAAGAATAACATTTTCTATTGTTCTGCCCAGTTCAGCCTCCTTTTCATCATGCATGTCACTCTGGATACTTCAGAGTTGCACGCGATCTGTAAATGGTTTAGTCTGAAGCCATGATACCCAAACTAATTTTAGGCTATACAAGTTATGCCACTATGTCTTAGCATCAAATTGAAGCAGACCTTGACTGAAATTCCTTGTTTGTTTTCATGGTATCATTAAGTAAATATTGAACCAATATGTCTTTATTCAGAAAAATCCGTCAGTGTAATCTGTATCTTTCCTATGGTCCGAAAAAAACCCATAAGCCTTATCAGGAGCACAACAAAAGCAAAACTATGAAGACTACAAGAACTGCCCCCTATATAGCAGATCACAAAAACCAAGTCATCTTTTACACAGAGTATTACTGCATTTTGTATCAATGCAGTCTGTAAAGCACAAAAGGGGTAAGGAAGAGAAGAAGGCAGAATGGGAACACTAACTCTGTACGTAAGAAAATCAGAGTGGAAGCATAATAGATTTCAGTATTTCAGTACCTAGTATTCCTGCATTTAGCTGCACCTCTATCATCATAAATCTATCATCAGAAAAGAGGCTGAGAAGTCACACACACTTATAAGGGAGAGCTTCACACTAAGTCGCCAGGCAGTATTTTTTACATTTCATGAAATCATTCCCTTGCAATAAGCTGTGTTTTCAGGCAGAAATAAAAGCCCAGAGAACCACAGAACTGCCCAGGTTAGAAGGGACCTCAAAAGATCACCTGGTGCAACCTTCCATAGGAAAGAGCATAGATGAGATTATCTAGCACCCTGTCCAATACCATCTTGAAAACCTCCAGTAATGGGGACTCTACCACATCCCCTGGGCAGGTGGTACCAATGAATGGCTGTTCTTACTATAAAAAAAAATTTCTTTCTTATGCAAAGATGAAATCTCTCCCAGTGCAACTTATTCCCACTGCCCCATGTCTTCACCACAGGGCTCCTTGTGGAGAGACCCCACCCCTCAAAGACCTTTCCCTATATTAAGTGGAAACTGTAAAAGCATGAACTTACAGCTGAACTGGTTTTCACACTAAAACGCAATTAATGAACTCCCACACCCAACCCTTCTAGGGCACAGCCCTAAGACACTGCTTCCAGAAGGGACACTGACAAGTAGGCTACCCAGCCCAGGGCTCTGAGAGCAGCCCAGCCTCAGGAATTCATCCTGCAACACAGGCTGGGGACAGGGGAAAGCAAGTGCTATAATGCAAACAAGAAATAAAGCACTGGCAGCCACCTCCCAGTGAGGGCAGCTTTCCCCTAAAACACTCCTAAGGAAGAAATAAAACAAAACCAAACATCCTAGATAGATCTAGGTTACAAAACTGCCAAACTGAAGCACACCAGGAGCATTTTCTTTTTCTTCAAAAGAGGGGGCAGTTCAATACACTTTTTCTTATTTGCTTTCTCCTCTACACGCGAATGACTGAAAGTGTTCTCTTTTAAGGCCAGAAACACTATCCTGAAGATCAGAGCATTAAACCCTCAAGAGCAAGAACATTTAACTACAAACAAGGCCTCAAACACCCACCTCCACAGCTTAGGGCTTCCAAGGAGCTACCAAGTCTTGCAAGCACCTCCATTAAAAAGTGAAGAAAGAAAAAAAAAATAGAACACAACACCTAAACAAACCCCACAAAACGACACTGTTTTAAAACACAGCAGGAGTTGTGTTTTAAACACACCTCCTATCAGCCCCACCGCCCACATCACCTCTCCAGGGGCTTACAAAGGGCGGGAGAGCCGGGCCGACGGGGGGGGGGGGGGGGGGGAGGAGTCAACGGCCCCGCGCGCGCTCCCCCCTCAGGCGCCACAGGCAGGCACGTGCCTTCACTGCCCCCCCCCCCCCCCCCGGTGCCCCCCCCTTCCTCACTCCCCCCTCCCCTCACTGCTCCCTCCCTCCGCTACCCCCCCCATCGCTAGCCCCCATCACTGCCCCCCCTCCCCACTACCCTCTCCCATCACTGCCCCCCATCGCTGTCCCCTCCCTCCGCTACCCTCTCTCCTCACTGCCCCCTCCCCGCTACCCTCTCTCCTCACTGCCCCCTCCCCGCTACCCTCTCCCATGACTGCACCCCATCACTGCCCTCTCCTCTCACTGCCACCCCCCTCACTAGCCTCTCCTCTCGCTCTCCCCTCCCTCCGCTACTCCCTCCCCTCGCTGCCCCCCATCACTGCCCCCTCCCTCCGCTACCCTCTCCCATCACTACCCCCCTCCCCGCTACTCCCTCCCCTCGCTGCCCCCCCATCACTGCCCCCTCCCTCCGCTACCCTCTCCCATCGCTGCCCGCTCACTCTCCCCTCCCTCCGCTACCCCTTCCCCTCCCTGCCCCCCCATCGCTGCCCTCTCCTCTCGATGCCCCCCCATCCCACTGCTCCCCCTCCCGTCACCGCCCCTCCCGCCGCGCATGCACGCGCGCCCAGCCTGCCGCCCGCCCGCCAACCCGAGAACCCCGCCCTCCCACGCGCGCCCGAGCACGCGCAGCGCAACCCTCACGCCCGCCCGCCCTGACACCACCCTGGCAAAAAAAAAACAAAAAAAACAAAAAAAACAAAAAAAAAAACTAAACACCAAAACAACCACCCGACGCGCCGGGCGCGTGCGCACTGCGGCCCCCGGCGGGGTGCGGCCGGCGGCGGGCGGGCGTGGCCTGGGGAGAAGGCGGCTGCGATGGGGGCGGGGCCAGGAAGGCGGGGGGAAGCGGGCGGGCACGGAGTCGGCGGCGGCGGGGTGGGCTTGGTTTGGAGGGGCGCTGTTGCTGTTGGTGGGTGGCGGCACCGGCAGGGGACCGGCTATGGATGCCACCACGCTGGAGCTGGACGCGGTGAAGTTCGCGCAGCTGGCGGTGCAGCGGGACCAGAGCGGGCGCTACCAGGAAGCTGTCTTCTATTACAAGGTACGGGGGCGGACGGTTCGCCTCAGGGCGCCGGTCCCCTCAGGGTGCCGGTCTCCCCTTCCCCGTCGCCGCTCTGAGGCCCTTAAGCTACCGGTCGGTTTGGGCTCCTCCCCCAGCCCCCAGAGGGCCGGGGGAGGGAGGGGTGCCTCGCCGGGGCCCTGCTTGGCCCTGCCGGCGGGATGAGGTTCGCTGGGCTATTGCTGTCTCCGCCGCTGCCCTCCCCTCCCTTCCCTTGGCGGGCATGCCCCGGAGACGGCAGCGCCGCTTGGCCTGCGGGGAAGACGTGGCGGTTCCAGCCGAGAAGAAGGCGGAAGGCCGGGGGTGCGCGTCGAAAGTTTGTCCGTCTCCGGAGAGGCAGCCTCCTTCGGGGCAGGTTGCGAAACGCGTTTTATTTTTAGGTGGGAACAAATAGTGCCCGTGCGCCGCTGTTCGCTGGCGAGCGTGGGGGTCGCACTGCAGCCACGGCACCTGAAAAGTGGGTTCGGGCGCTTCTTCCAGCCGCTGGGAACGCGGCACCCCGAGTGCTTCTCGGGAAGATTCGTCTGGCTAAAAACGTCTCTGCCCCGCCGGTTCTCTGCTTTCGTTCCTGGCCTCTCCCCTGCCCCCGCCAGGCCTGAAAAACTGTTCAGTTTTACATTGGAGATGCAGGCGCTGGGCATTTCGGAGGATGGCAAGTGGGCATATTGCAGCTTTTGAGTGTGCAGCTGGAAACAACTCTGTTGTATAACCAGTCATCAAACAAGTAGAGAAGTGAAATACAAGGTGCTCGGTGTAAGCCAGCTTCAGATCTCAAGCTTCTGCTGACATGCTTCTAACCACATGTGAATATTCTTTCTATTAGGGATCTGATTTTATTATTTCAATACAGCATCAGGTTGGTGTAACTAAGGGTATGATGAAGTTGATTCAGCATCTTGCTCAATATTTGTAGATTTACTGCTGGTATTTAGTGGCTTCTGTGCAACCATTATGCATTTTTCCACCGTGTAAGTTGTCTCATTTTGTTGGATTTATGTCTTTCAAAGTTACATTGAAGTTCCGTATCTCACTGGCTTTACTTCTCATGTGCAAGAAGGGATTTCTTTGAAGACTCTGTTTATCCTTGTTACAGTAATCATTGCACATATTCCATTATCCTGCCAAAGTAATTCTTTCCATTAGCTTCCGAAGAGCTCTGTAGTTGGCCTTTTATTTCATGAGTACTAGGTGGCTTTGAAAGGTGTAAAAAGCATAGTGTTATTATCATGATGGCCTATGCATGTAAGTGTGAAAGGATAGGAAGAGGAGTATCTTTTCTCTTAACCTGGTTGTTAATGTAGGGTGAGCTAAGTTTATATATGTAAAGTGTGTTGGTATATGCAAAAGTTATAGTTACCCATAGTAATACCATACTGTGCTTACCAACAACAGTGTGTGTGTGCATGGTCAGATGGCTACATGCAGTACTACTTATTACAGTACATTTCTTGGTGTATCTGTTAGAAATCATCACATGCTCTTCAGAAGAAAACCATGTTTTTGTGCAAATAATCACTCTTGTGTGCTTTTGTTACAGTATGTGGAAAGTCTTTTTGACTTGCTGCATGCGGGTGATATTCTTGCTAAGTGCAAAAATGCATCCCTGGCAGTCTTGGTGTAGTTCAAGCTACATATGACAAAGAGTGTCATCTAGACAATGTTTTCAAGACAGGGAACTCCTGGAGAGGGTACAGCAAAGGGCTACAAAGATGATTAGGGGATTGGAGCACCTCTCTTATGAAGAAAGGCTGAGGGATTTGGGTCTCTTCAGTCTGGAAAAAAGAAGACTGAGGGGAGGATCTTATCAATGCTTATAAATACTTAAAGGGTGGGTGTCAGGAGGATGGGGCCAGGCTCTTCTCAGTGGTGCCCGGGGACAGGACAGGAGGTAATGGGCACAAACGTGAGCGTAGGAGGTTCCATCTCAACATGAGGAGGAAGTTCTTTACCCTGAGGGTGGCAAAGCACTGGAACAGGCTGCCCAGAGAGGTGGTGGAGTCTCCATCTCTGGAGAAATTCAAAACCCGCCTGGATGCGTTCCTGTGTGACCTGCTCTAGGTGACCCTGCTCTGGCAGGGGGGTTGGACTAGATGATCCCCAGAGGTCCCTTCTAACCTTACGATTCTGTGATCCTGTATGCAAAAGCTAGGCCACAGAGCAGCACGATTATGGACACTGCCATGTAATAGGAAAGCTTTGAATCGCAACTGCAGCTAAGATTTTTGGTATTCATACAGGTGACTCTTGGCAACCTAAGATTAGGTATTGACTCTTGTGTCCGATTATGCATGAAGGTGTTCAAACCTATTGTGATCAGGAGTGAGAGCAAGCTCAGTGGATATTGTTAAAGCGGAATTCTTCATGTATGATTTAGCCTAGATAGGTTTCACTTTCTGAATGTTGCCTGAAGAATCACTGTCAATGTTAGATTAAGCAAGCGTAGTTGCAAAATAACATTTTGTGGGTGCTTTGTGCATTTTTTCAGACAGTGCAAATAAGCTCTGGCCTGTCACCAACATTCTTCTCAACTGCTTCTGAGCAGTTCAGAGACCACTGGTGCAATTACTAAGCATGTGGGAGAGCTTGGGTGCTGAACTGGATTCTGCAAAAACTTAACCTTAAGGGTGAAGCATGGGAAATGCTTCAGACAGACCTGTCCGAATGGAGTTCCTATGGCTAGCAAGTGCTGTCAGCTCCTTCTATCGTGTAACTTTGATAGACCCCTAGAGGAGGGCTGCGCGTGAACCAGTTTAGGCTAACTTGCTAATGGTGCTCTGGAGAAATGTCAGAAGCAAATTATTTGGGCACCTGATAACTTCAGCAAAACTGCTGAAGACTGTCGCTAAGTTTGGCTGTTGACCAGCAGTTAGCAATTTGCAAACTGCTGATCGGTAGTTAGCTTAGTGTGACTGTGGCACACTGCTTATGCCAAAGAACAGTAGTGGCATTGAAGAGTTCATAAATACTAACTCTGAATTGCACATCCATCTTGTCACTGGAAGCAGTTGGTATGCTGGCTCTGCAGCCAGCTGGTCAACTGCTTCAGTGCTTTAGAGGCTTAATTTATAAAATGCTGTTTTCATTACATTTTAAAACCAGGCAAAACAGTTGTGCTTGAAATCACAGAAGCAACATCAATTAACCATTGGTTTTGCAGCACTGGTTTGAAAATCCACGTTTGTTCTTTGCATCATATGTAGACAACTTACCATTATGATACAGCACGTGTTTTGTCACTCTATACTTCTGGTATGTCATGAAAAATATATACATCCTTTGAGCAGGTATCTGTAGTGCACTTTTTTCCCCCCAAGTTGTACACTAGACCTTAAGGGTAGTTAATTGCTACATATAAACGGAACAGTACTCCTGTTTACCTTTCTGCTGCTGTAGACATTTTATGTGATGTAATATGGTGATGGATGTTGACAGGGAGTATGTGGTACTCGGTTCTGTGATGCTTGTCAGTGAAAATTTATCCTGATAACACGAACTGGCTGTATCAGGATCAGTTTTAAGCTTGGGCAAACTAAGCAGATGTGTACAGGAGACAACTGCTATGCTTGACAAAAATCATGGCCATAAAGCACACAAGAGACCCTCTGGCCATGGCTCTGTGCTTGCCTGATGCAGAGCAGCCTCGCTGAGCACCTTCTTTGTGGAGCAGCTCTCTAGTTACTGTTCTGCTTCCTACATACTCAGCCTGCTACATGACCGCCTCCTCTCTTCTGCTGCTGCTGGGAAGATGAGCGCTACCACAAAAGCGTGGAGGTTTTTCCATGCCAATAATGAGGACAAAATAAGGTTTTTATCCTCATTTTTGTGAGTGACAAATTTCAATTCTCCATATGCTTCTCAGACTGTGTCAGCTCTGACTGTTTATTACAACCCTGCCAAACCCTACATGTTTTTCATAAATTTAGTGAATGGATAGACATCTTATGCAACTGAAGGTGTTTTTTCTTAATAGATTTGTGCAGTATGGAAAAAGCCTTAATGCAGATAATGTACTGTGTTCCCTCCCAGAAGCAGACTTTCATCAATATCCAGTGTTTTGTGTACACACAAACATTTAAAAAACAAATTTGAGCAACTAGAAAACTTTAAATTTGTGGGCTTTTCCAGATTTGACAGCTTGATGTGAGTAGTACTAAAATAAAAGACTTTCTAAACCAAAATTCTATGCATTTGACTTTGAAAAGCTTTTTATATTGGTTTACTTTGTTATCAGATTAAAGGCAAATAACTTGTGAGTAGCTCTTTTGTTTTCCTAACCTTAAATCTTTAGCTTAAATCTTTTTAAAGCTTGAAGCTTTAAAAATAAAAGACAGTTTGTGGCTTGTGAGCTTTACTTAACTGATTTCAGTGCATGCTTGAAAAATTTTGCTTAAGATCTCCTAGTTCCATGCATTGCTATACAGACAGGCCTAAGATCTGGCCTTATAGAACCTCAGAAGGGTTTTTATAGTCTTATAGGTTGTCCCATGTGTGAGAAATTGAACACAGTCTCATTTATAACTTGAAACTTGTTCTTTCCAGTAGAATTGCCCTGCAGCCACTGAGTCTTTTTTCAGATGCAGAAGCTTGTTTTCATGCAACTCATGGCTGCTGTAGGCCCTCTGTTTATGGAAACTAATTTTCTAGGCAGCAAACATTAACTTTGTCTCAAATTTTTCTCCCTGCAGGAAGCTGCACAAGCTTTGATTTATGCTGGGATGGCAGGGTCCAACTTGGAAAATATTCAAGAAAAAATAAATGAGTACTTGGAGAGAGTTCAAGCTCTCCATTCAGCAGGTGGGTAAGGAGCTTTCTAATTAAACCTCTGCTTAAATTAATTGAGTGGAAAGCCTTTCGGTACTGTGAAATATGTATCAATGATGTTTGCTCTGTTTTTCATTATTGCAATTTTCTTGTCCTTTGTGAAGGACCACAAATACAATGAGTATATCAGTGCTTTGAATTCTGATGTATCAGAAATGAAGCAGAGACTTACTTCCTGAGGATTTGGGTGTGGGTATAAATATTCTTAGGAACCACATCTGCAGAGCAAACCTGAGAAAGTAATTAAATCTAGCAACAAAAATTGATCAAGAACAAATCAAAACTTGCATCTAAGCCTCAGCTGCATGATTGATTTGAAGCAAATAGGTTCTGGTATTTATCTAGAATTACTAACTTTGAGAGGACAAAAGAGCTCTGTACTCTCATAAGGGTTTCCTTGTTTGATCCAGTTTCAGTGTTTGTGCTTAGACCAAAATCTCAAATTTTTGCACACCTGCAATTATTAGAATCATAGAATCACTTCGCCAAAAAGGGACCTTGGGAGGTCTATAGATCAATTTCCTGCTCAAACCAGGGTAGACATTGATTTTTGGACCATATATATATATATGTTTGGATTTTCCTTTGTTTGAATTCGTAGCCACTGGCTCTCATTCCCTTTCTTTGCACCTCAGTGAAGAGCCTGAATCCATTTAGGTCCTCTCAAAAGCTGTCTCTCCTGCTGGCTGGACAAGCCGTGCTCCCTCAGCTTCTTCTCAGAAGGCCAAGTCCTCCAGCCCCAGCCATCATCTCTGACATGTGGATACAGTTTACTGAGTGCCAAGTAGAGGGCTGTGATTGCTTCCCCCCTTCTCCTGGCCATTCTCCTGCAGACACAGCCCAAGGTGCTGTTAGCCTTCATCGCTGGCTTGGGCTTGCTCGGCTGTCCCCCAGAACTCCAGGCCCTTTTCTGCAGAGCTGTACCCTGCAAGGTGTTAGTCTGTCCCTGACACAGGATGTAGCATTTGTCCTGGTTGAATTTCCTGAGGTTCCTGTCAGTCCCTTACTTTAGTTTGTCTGTGTCCCTTTGAATAGCAGCTGTGTCCTTGAGTGAATCAGTTTGGTGGGATCTGCAGCCTTGATGAAGGTGCAGTCCATCTTCTCCTTCAGGTCATTAATTAAGGTATTAAATGAGATATAGACACCTAAGGAACTTGTGTGTTACCATAGGTGATATGTTTTCACAAGTGATGCAATATTTTACATCACTGAACATCCTTGTCCATAGTGTAGTATGAAAGAGATTTTATTTATGTTAATTGACATGTGAAATATCCTGAGACTGTATCTCTGATTTGGGGGTGTTTGTGGTGCTGTTTCCTTGTCCTTGCAAAGGTGTTTTTAGCAAAGTCTATAACAATTTGGTTTCCAGCCAAGAAATAGATATTACCCATCTGATTAGAACTGCTAGTGTTTTTACGTGTCTGATGCTGTAGAAAGCTAAATACTTTCTTTTTCGTTTAGTTCAGTCACAGAACACAGACCCTCTGAAGTCAAAACAACAGTTGGACTTGGAGCGTGCTCGCTTCCTAGTTACACAGGCTTTTGATGAAGATGATAAAGGCAACGCAGAAGAAGCTATAGAGTTGTACACAGAAGCGGTGGAACTCTGTTTGAAAACAGTATGTTAAGCTACAGGTTAACTTGGTGGAATTATGTGATGGTAAGAAATACTTCCACTTACACAAGTGACTGACCCTTAAAGGCTGGCTTAAAAATGGAGTACCTGTATTTCTAAACACTATTTTTTAATTTTTTTTTTCCACTGCATTTTTAGTGGGTTTTCCAGTCTTTATGTTACGTTGCTATTCAACACTGAATTTTGGGGGATTTGGGATTTATGTTTTTTTCCTGAACTGAATTATACTAAAAACTAGAAATATTCTGGAACTTTTTTCATGTTAACGTTTTCCCTGGAGCGAATGCAACACTAAAACAGAAATTAAAAACAGTTAAAACTGAAGATGACTTGCTAATGTGTCAGCTGTATTACTTTCTGACTACATTAATGGAAGTAATTTAAGGGAAATTTTGGTGTGCAACACTTTTCTGAAAACATAACGGTCTACTGATGCCAAAGCTAGTAAAAATACTACTTGATTACTCAGTGCCCAACATTAAAGCTGTTATGAGTGAATTCAGTTCACAGTGAAATTAATGGCAAGGATGAATTGGTCCTTACGTAAATGATGGAGAATATAATTACAGGTACTGCTTTTTTTCCCTTAAGTCCAGTTGCCTTAACTAACTCATTACAGGAAGAGCTCACCATCATAATGTAACTCCACCAAGTCTGTTTTTCTTTTTCTTTTTCCTTTTTTTTTTTTTTTTAATGTAAATGTATGTGGGTTGTTGGGAGGGGAATGTTACTTTTGCTACATGCTAGAGTAAAATCTTCTCTTCTCTGAATTCTGTAAACTGGTTTTATGTAGGCTAACAAACCCTGGTGATACAGTGTAACCAGATGAAGAGTTAGAACTGCTCTAGTTTTTCCGCTTGAGCTGTTAGAGCAGAACGTTTCCAGTCTATTACATAAAATTTACTGCAGCAGCATACTGTTTTTCCTCTGCTATGCTCCTCCCTCTGTTGTGTCAGTGCGTGCAAATATTACTTATATTGAAAGTAGTCTGAAATTATCCCATATCAACAACTGCTTTTATCAGGTATTTCATTAGGTACAGATACTACTGAAGTTTATTTTAATCTTGACTAGCGTATTATTTTAAGATGACTGTAGGCTTTATCCCTCAGGGTGATCAAAAAGTACCTTCTTCCCAGGATGAAAGAAGATTGAAGGAGCTCTGCTATCTCGAAGCTTTGCTTCTGTCTTTCTCCTCAGTATATTCAGGTGGAGAGATTTGTTTCTTCCTTACCCTTGAAGTACTTGGAGAGCAGCCATTCCTCTTCTTCTATGGCTGACTCCTAGATGAGTGTGCTGGTGTTCGATCTCCACTCCTTACCTTCACACATCTTTCAAAGTCTTTTCCAACCAGGAACTCCAGAGTGTAATTTATTTGCAAATGAAAATAGTTGCTATAGAGGGTGTTTCTAGTTTTGTTTCTTGGGGTGAAAGTAGCTTGCCTTTTGTTTCCTCAGTTGGCCTAGCAGACGTGGGAGAATTGGTCAAGGTACAAAGCTAGAACCTGAAACCTGCTTGTGGGTGTCTCAGGAGAAGCCACACCTCAACGTTGTGCCTCTTGCAGATTGCTTATCTGCAGTAGCCATGCTTCTTCCGTAAGGAAAATAAAACCATAAACTGGTTGTATGAGTAAACTGTCATAGCTGACCTCCCAACTGGGAACAGAAGTTAGCACTCTTGATAATCTGTTTTGGTGCCCTGTCATAGATTATTTTATGCCTTAGATGTGCAAGAACAAGATTTTTTAACTTGCAAGCAATCTTGTTTGTTTGTATTTTATGAAAGTAAACATTCAATTTATTTTTTTTTCTAAGTGACCGTGACTGTTTTTGACTCATTTGGGAAACAGAATTAGAACATACCTAAGCTCAGTAGTATACTAAGATTTGGTTTTGTCTTCTTTCTGCCCATAGTGTTTTAATATGGTTAATTCTTCTGGTAGATTTTTTTTGGGTATACAGTGTTGCCCTCACTAAAGAATTTGAAATATCACTTTTGTGCCATGAACATTCACTAGAACAGCAAAACTCTATTTCCTTGATTAGTATGCTTTTTATGCTGAGATTTTAAAGAACTTATTTGCTCATTTTGAAAGAGAATTGTAAAAAAAATAGCTAGTTACTGTTTGCTTTAGTCTATAAGTGTGGAATTTGACAAATTGAGCCTATAAAACCCGTGGGGGGTTTGGATGTGTAGCTTTTTCTTTTATTTTGCACTTAAGGCTAATGAAACTTCAGAAGCAGGCCCCCAGTCAAAACTGAAACAACTGGCTCGACAAGCACTGGATAGGTGAGTATTGACAATGTTTGTAAAATACTTGCTGTCAGGGATAAGTGCGCTCTCTGAGTTGGATTCTCAGTCTAGCGTGTCTGTTCTGTACTGCAAAGAGTATGGATTCTGGGTAGACCTAGCTCCTGTCGAGTTCTCCTGGCAGATAGCTGCCAGCTGCTATACCGCTGAATATAGTAGCTGTTGTGCCCAATCCTCTGGGAATCTTGGGACATGCAGAATTAGGAAAGGACTGCGCATTCATCAGTACCAATGCAGTACTTCAGAGATATAAACCAGAGTACTATACTACAATTTTTGGCCTCTCTAAAAATGCTGAATTTGAGCCAGCACTAAGTCAGGGTGTCAGCATCCCTTTGTAAGGAAGACAGTTAGAAACTGGGAAATACTTATCTTGACAGTATCAATCTAATGGTATGGGTAGATCTAATAGAATGGAATCTATTATCTGAAACAAGTTATACAAGTGTAAATTCAATGTGCCTCTTCAAACCAGCTGTATGATGGCGAAGAACTGACTACGTCGGGCTAAGTTTCAGCGTAAACTGGTTTTCAGCACTTCTCAATCTGTGTTCAAAAAAAACCCTGTATTTTGCATATGTGTGCCTATTCAGCAGCTTAATGCAACAACAACAAAATATGGTCCTGAATACACAGTCTTCAAGTAGTTGAAATGCGGGGTTGTGAGAATGCTAGTGAGTTTTTACTGCTATTGTAGCTGCTAGACAAAATAAATTCTGAAGGTATGAGGGGATGCAAATCAGTTTTCTCTGTGTTTCAGTGGTCTTGTTCTGAAGTTCCAGATAATGAACACTTACACAAGTTCTCCTATAATTCAGAGGCAACAAAAATCTAATGAGTTCTGCCAAAAGTAGCTTATATATGAATTGGAAATGCTGTATTCTATTTGATTCTAGGAAAACAAATAAGTGCTGGCATCAGAAATTGATTTTTCTTAGGAAAAGTGGTGTTGGTCAACTTGGGCATTCGTTCATTCCATTTAACATATATGGGAACATGAACCAAGCAAATCAATAATTGAACCATAACTATATTTTTGTCACTGGTGTAAACAAAATGCGTTTTTATTTGCTTTAGAGCAGAGGCACTGAAGGAATCTCTGTCAAAGTCATCTCAGAAGGAGAAGTCAACTGCAGCTAAACCGAATCAACCAGTCAGAACATTCTTTCCATTAGGACCTGATTTTTCTCTAAATGATAAACCACAGACGATCAGAGCAGTACAAGCTAGTGAATCTCAAGGTCAGAGGTACACTGCAGAGGAGATTGAAGTACTCAGGTAAGTCGAAGACAAGTTTTTCCAAAGTGTTATCATTCGCACTCGGATCCTTTGTGTATCTTACACAGTAGATTGTTTCTACATCTCATGCCTCAGCTGTTTCAGAGGGTTCAAAAAACACTTCTTACAAACCCCATTGGTGTTATTACCTACACGTTAATAAATTTTTGTATTCTCTACGGTAATGTAATTAATGGCTTTTATTCACAGAACAAACTTTCTAGTTTGTATTGAGAAGAGAGTTTCTTGTAACTGACTGCCAGGATTATTTTTCATAACGTTATTTTTGTATGTCATACATAACCCACCTGACTGAGTTCATGAAAGATCTGGCTCTGAGAAGCCAAGGTACAAAGATGTTTTTATAGATTATCTAACTACTACTTCACTGGAAATTGAGGAAGCATAATATTTTGTAGAACTGTGACTTCTATTGCATCCGGTTCCTTTTTCTTTGATTCTTATTGTAGGTGGAATAAGCTACAAATTAAAAATTAAAACCTTTAGCCTAAATTGTGAATTTTGAAGATTATCAAATATATCTTAAAAAAAAAAATAAAATGCATTGTCTGATAGGTGTTTCAACCTTCCTCCTCCTCCCCATGCAATAATAAAGATTGTGACAGAGGTGACGCTCGACACTGTCCAGGATTTGATCATAAAACATTTAGACTGCTTGTTGACTTTAGGAGACTTAAATGGACTGAGGATATGGTCATTCTGAAGATAGAAATATATGTGTGTTGGAAAAGTTGCAGAACATTAAGGATTGGCTTATTAAAATGTCACTTTTTGTCCTCTTTTAGTGCCTGTGCAGTGATTTTTTTCTGGTTTTGTGGGTGGTTTGGATGGTTTTGGGTGGGGTTTTTTTGTTGTTGTTGTTTCTAGTTTTGCGAGACAGCTTCAAGTTGTTTTACATCTTTAATAATCATTTGACTTAAAAATATTTCACATACCTTTTTCAGTTAATTCCTTGTTTGAAACTTAATTACACTCATATTTAAATTACTCTCATTTTTTAAAGTGTTCTGTACGCTTTATTTAAAAACGTACTAATAAACGTGCAGTATTTTTGTTATTGTTGTTTGACAGTGTTCCAAAATACTGTCCCAATTAGATGAAGTCTAAGTGTTGCTAATTGTTAGTTGCTGTCAGCTTATCCTAAGACTCTCTTTAGTGACAGGATTAAGTGACTTGAGAAATTCTGTTTAGACAAATGTAGTTTTAAATGTGACTTCTAGAAGTATGAGGAGGTTTGTGGCTGCTAATCATTTCTAGCCTGGCATGGTGACTTGTCCGCAAGTATGTACTTGCAGGATTAGTGACTGAGCCATCAAGTACTGCACATTTCAAACACGAATAAATACAGTGATTGTTTCATTTTCAAGAGGAAGTCATCTTGTTTTCAGAAGCACTGACTTGTTAGTTTTTAAAATCTAATTTTCTGGAACTTAGTCTTTGAAAGATGATAGATAGGTTTGTAACTATATATATTTTTTTTTTCCTTATGACTTACAGGAAGACTTCAAAAATTAATGGCATTGAATATGTACCTTTCATGAGTGTTGATCTCAGGGAACGTTTTGCCTTCCCTATGCCGTTTTCGTAAGTGTTATTCAATTACTGAACTTTACTTATGTTTTTATTTCCAAAGCTTTCCCGTACTTAGTATTTCTGTGGGATTTTTTTCAGAGTCTAAAATTGTTTAAGTATCCTTTTAAGCATAATTCAGACAGATATTTAAATACTACCATTTTCTTCTTCCAATCTGATCTTAAAATTATTAAAGGACTAATCCAAGGAAGAGTGATATGTAACTGCTAAACCTTCATTCATGAGCAATAACAATATGTTAAGATTACGTAGCCATAATAGACAAAGACGCTTGGGGTTGCTTGTTTTTTTGTGGTTTCTTGGTTGGTGAGGTTTTTTTCCCCACTCAAGGCTTGTCAATCAGACAAGCCTCAATATTTTCAGAACTAAAGAAACTTTTTATTATTAGTTTGTCATATTGAAATAAAGTGAAGAATTTGAGTTTCTGCTGGTGTAGGTGGCTTTTTGAAATTCCCTTCTCCTGTTCAGTCCACTATGAAGGAAGCTTGTGGGTTTTATTTCATGTTTTTTGTATTTTTGCTTTTTTTCCCTAAAAATCACAAACTTAGCAGTAGTGTTCTTTGAAGTTGTTTTACAGCTCTGTATACAAAGCAGTGTAATTGTTCTGAATGTATTCTGCACCATCTATCAGAAGTATATAAGACTGGACATACCATGAAAAGCTTTCTAAGCTGCTATTGATTTATTACTGCTATTTTCTCTCTTAAATCTAGTGATAAATGTGGGAAGTTACCATTATCCCCCAAACAGAAAGCAATGTTTGCCAAGTGGGTGCGACCAGATGACATAACAAATAACCCTACGATGATTTATACTGTATCAAGTTTCAGCATAAAGCAGGTAAATTGTTCCTGAAGAGAAATGTGAGCTGCTAGCAGTTTATTGTGGGGGATATAAGACCTTCTTGTTCAAAAAGGAATCCCCAAATGTAACGGTGCTTTCCTTGGCTCTCATGAGATTAAATAAATAAATAAATAAATAGTATCACTTCAGATTCCATGCATTTTCTAGCCATGAGAATAAACAGGCGTGTTAGCAGTGGAAGTGAAAATCAGAATTTGAATTCCAGCTACAAATCCTGTTTTCCAGAAATAGTGGTAGGGTTAGCGTGAAAAAAGGCAACGTGTACTCTGCAGCAAATTGTTCACTTAATTTACTGCAAGGGAAAAATAACGAGCAAGATTTTTAATTTTTTTTTATTTGACAGGAAGCAGAGTGCCCCGCTAAGGCTTAGCCTTAAGTTGCATATGGCCCAGTCTATTTTGAAATCAGCAATAGATTATGCCATTGGATATGGTTTATATTACACAGTGTGTTTTGGGGAGGAGGGAGTAAGTGTTAGTGAATGCTGAGGTATCTGCACTTGCCTCTGATTGTCATTAATTTTTTGTAACTCTAGTTTGCTCTGTAGGGGCCTCAGGTTGAGCAAGCATATGTTTCCTGCCTTTTTAGTAGTAACTTTACTTCTCTTGGTTTAAATCCTTTCCCTTTTGAAGGGAATTACTAACTGGCAATTGCCCTTCCCTCCATGTTATTAGTAAACCCTTCCCTCCCTGTTATTAGTAAACCCTTCCCTCCCTGTTATTAGTAAACATCCTCACTGTTTTTTCTTTTCTTGATAGACAATAGTATCAGATTGTTCTTTCGTGGCTTCACTAGCAATCAGTGCAGCATATGAAAGAAGATATAACAAAAAATTGATCACAAGGTAAGTGTTGCTTTCTAAGATCTTTTCAGACTTAATGCTGCTGAGCTTTTGCAATATGTTCTATGACAGTTGGACACAGTGAAAACTAGCATTTGTTTCACCTTCATCTCGCTGAGGCTCATGTGGCTTCAGCACTTCTGAGAGGGAAGCCAGCTTTATATAGATATGCAGACAGACACTGGAGTCTAACCTCAGATGTGCTTTGAGGACTAATAAATAGTTCATAGGGTTTGGTTTGGTCTTTAATAGAAATTTTACTTATGCTTTACAGGTTTGTTTTCCTACTTTGCTATGCCAACCGCTGTGCAACAGGTGGTCCGTATTGCATCTCATTGTGGAACTAATGTTAACAACACTATCTCAGTTCCCCTCAACTAGTGTCCTGTAATAAATTTGGTGTGGGTTTGACAGACTTTGCTGGGAGCCTGTTGCCAGACCAGGGTGTGAATGTTGTTACTGTATTTTAGGTTTTTTTGTTTTAATCTATATTCATTAGAACTGAACTTGTATTCTTTGCAAGAGCAGTGAGTTCTGCAGTGGGTTCCTTCTTCAGATGTTTGATTTGTCATTCAGGCGAATACTATATTTATACTACAGATATGTAAATACCATTTGTTTAATAGTAAGATAAATTTGTTTGCGTTGCTTCTGTTGGAGAAACAATCAGGTTACTTATGTTCTTTTTGTTACTATATTAAACAGAGAACTGCAGCAAGAGCAAGGCCTGAAAAATAAAACCAATTTAATCGTCATTGCCATTTTTACTAAATTTGAGTTGCTCTTTCATCAGAAATTCCATATATATATGTTCAACATAAATTCCAGAAAGACTACGTTAATCGCACTCTTATTGTTATCAGTGTATGTGCAGCCAAGTCATTTATGTCACAATTTCCTTCTCTTTTTTTTTTTTCCCTTACAGTATAATTTACCCTCAGAATAAGAAAGGAGAACCAGAATATAATCCATGTGGCAAATACATGGTGAAGCTTCATATCAATGGTGTACCTAGAAAGGTAAATGCTTTGGGGGAGACTTAATACTTGTTACTGTTTGAGTCACATATTTTAAAGGCTTGGTCTGCTTCACTGTGAAGCTATGCTTTTAATTGTTTTTTTAATTTAATTGTTAAGCCTTTTGAGATTCATTTTGGTTGTAAAGTATGTAACAGAATGTAGGTATTTCTTCTACAGACATTCATGAAAATAGCCTTACTCGCATTGAAATCATTGAAAAGTCCCTAAACAGCTTAAAAGAAATTATGAAATCTATACAGGAACAAAATTATGTATCCCATATTTATGAATAGGTTGTGCAGGCGATCCACTTTCCACTCTGACTTAGAAAGGAAGTTGCAGAACTAAAAGTACAGAGGAGGACATCCAGGAAGAGTATAGACATGGAATGACCATAGAGGAATAACTCAGATAACCACAGATTTTTAGTAAGGAGAGGAGATGCCTGAAGATATATGATAGAACTTCATAAACTCACAAACAACTTCATTTTTTTTCAGTGCAATACATAAGGACATAAAATAATGTATTTCTTCACATAATACTTAACTGTAGCACTGATTGTTGCACATCATAGTGACTGATGAATGTTTATGGGAGTTCAAAAGCTAAGTGGTTGTACAGGGAAAGTCCTCAAAGGCCATTAATTGCTAAGGTATAACCTCTGGGTCAGGAAGTCCTTGAGTTGCAAAATTCCGGAATCTGAATGAATGTTTCGGGGAAGTATCTTTTATGTGCTTGCCTTGCTTTTAATACTTTTTCCAAAATATCTCCTAATGGCTGCCTTTTGTTAGGGTGAATGGCCACTTGCTCTTCTATGAAAGGGATTATTTATTCCTGCACAAATAGGATTTGACCAGAAAATGTGCTGTGTTGGTAGCCTGGATTGGTACAGACTAATGTCAATGTGAAACTGAAACGTCTGTTCTGGGAAACTGTTTCAGACCGCTACAAATACTGCAGTAACAATCTGTAATAATGCTGAATATATTCTACCTAATTTAAAGAAGAAATGTTAATGCTTTCACAACTGCTGCTATGGGTTGTTTTTCCTTTCCAGAGAGAAGAAATTTAAATCTGGAACTAGAGACTATGAAAGTGATGTGACACATAGTTTGTTTCCTTATAGATAAATGACTTTATTTTTCTGCTGGCTACCAAGCACAGTCCATGCTCTGTTTCCTAATTAGGTGAGGAATCTTGTTAGGCTTTTCTTTACTTTTTATGCTCGTAATTACACTGAACATGTCTGTGGCTACCTTTTACAATAGATTTTAGACAGTTTACAAGAGCGTACTGTCATGATCTCAATTTTACACAGGGAAAAGCAAGGCAGGTGATCACAGGTCACCCAGTGGACCAGGGCAAGTAGGAGCTGGCAACAGGATTTCGTGTTCATTTGGGCAAACCACTGCAGGGTTGATAGAGGTGTCCACATGTGAGAATAATGGTCAGGTCTGGCTGTGTCTGAGAAGCTGTATTTTAATGAGAGCTTGGTTTTATTTTTAAAATACTTCCAAAACACTTTTATTAGCTTTATGATCGTTTTTCATTTGTTTATTTCACACAGGTAATCATAGATGACCAGTTACCTGTTGATCATAGTGGGGAGCTTCTCTGCTCTTATTCTAACAATAAGAATGAATTATGGGTATCGCTAATAGAAAAGGCTTACATGAAGGTCATGGGAGGATATGATTTTCCTGGATCGAATTCTGTAAGTACTAGATTATTTCTAAGAGGCAAAAATTCCACTTAGGTAATCTTGGGTCAAATAATTTTCCTTCTAGTGAAATCAAACTGAATTGCTTGGGCAGGCAAGTATTGGCTTTGCAATTTTCTTAATTTATTTATTTATTTATTTATTTATTTCACAAATATGCTTAGCTGTATTTGGTGACATTTATTCCATAAAAATAGAATATCTTGGTGGGCAGAGTTAATGTTAGTTCGCTGACTGCAGGATTGACACTTATGGTTGGGAAGTATATGTGTTTTATACAGAGTCTAGGTTAAAGTGTTGGGTGAAGTCATAAATTTTATTGCCCCTATCAATACTGCTGACTTTAGTTTCTAACTGTCGTTCAATAAATAGGGCATCTCTCCCTCATTAGGTAGAAGAGTCAGCTAGGAAAGGAACAGGCTAGTCATTTAGTACATCTATATAGAGTGAGCAAGTACTTTGATCTGTGAAAGTTTGTTTATCAGATTGTTCCACTCATTTATGTGAATATGTGATGGGTTCCTATAACATGGTTACTGAAGAAACAGTCATCATACTGCAGCTAGACTGACATGCAAATTATTCTGTCAAAGAGGGATGGTTTACCGAAATGAATAGCCTGCATAATGTTCATTTGTTACTTAGGAAGCATTTCTGATTTTAATTTAAAATTCTTTAACATTTTAACAGTGTTTTTTTTTTTTTTTTTTTATTTCATGGTGCTGTTCACATTCTACTCAGTGTCTTGATCATTGCATTCTTGGAGGGTATACTAGATAATCATCACATTTTGAAAAATGATTATGGAGACAAATGTCCCTTTGTATAAGGGGTAAATGTAGCATATGGTTTTATGTATATTTATGTCAGTGTTGGGCTGCTTTGTTTTGGAGGAGAGAGGCTGCTGAGACTAGCTGTGTTTTATTCCCATTGTTGTCCTCTAACTTGCTATCTGGAAAACCAACTTGACTTGTAACCTTTAATCTCCACCTTTCCCACCCCTCTGCTTTCGACTGTATCATAGCTTCCTTCTACAGTCAGGGTTACTTACTGGCTGTGTTGTGCTTGTAATTCCTTGAGTTCCCACCCACCAGTGCTCGTTATTGACACGTCAAGCATTTTTAGTCTCTGTTCTTGCTTTGAGGAGTACAAAGCAAAAGAAAAGGGAATAATATATTTCAAGGAGATAAAATGAGGAGATTAAAGCCTCTTTTTATGGAAATACATGTCAGTGTCAGCTTTACCAAAAAGAATAAAAACCCCAAACCCTGAGCCTTAGAAGTAAAACTTAAATTATTTAAAATGTGTATATAGTAACAGGTTCCAAACAGTTCTTCTGAGACTGTGCTTTAAAAGTCTGTGAATCAACAAAATAAATGAAACGCATCATAGAATTGAGCACAACCGCTTATTCTCTTATGCTTCCATTACTCTGAAATTCCAGTTTGTTTCATCAGTTCTCTTTCCAGATTTTTTTCTTTTTTGAGAGGCTATTTGGAAATGTTCTAAACTAATCAAGTTTTTGTTTTTGGTTTTTTTTTTTTTTTTTAGTATAGTCTTATCTTCAGCCTTTTATGTGTAGAGCCGGATTGTATCTTGTGTATACTCGATTTCTTTCAAGGCACTTTCATAATTCGTGTACAGACATCATATGTTTATAGATGTAGTATCTATTCTGATTTCTTTTGAATGCTTGCATTTCAGAATATTGATCTTCATGCACTGACTGGTTGGATACCTGAAAGAATTGCTATGCACTCTGACAATCAAGCTTTCAATAAAGACAGTACTTTCAGAATGCTTTATCAGAGGTAGAAGTTTATTCTTTCTGAAATAATTAAAATGCTTGATGTGTAGTAGCTGGGTTACCACTGTAAAAGCAATACAAGCACCACAGATCCTTTGATAGTGTTTTGATACTACTACAAGTTGTGCTTTATAAAACCTCCGTGTGTTTTCTGGAAGAAGTAAAATTGAGGTATTGGTGGCATTGATAGAATATAACAGGAAAATATTGTGGAATTTGGTATGAGATACATTTATTTTATTTTTTTTTCTTCAAATATAAAGAAGAAAAATTAGCACATTTCTTGATGAAGAAAACAGAATATAGAGTCAGAGAAGAGCACATTAGAGCCAATGTGCAAATTCAAAGCATTTAAAAAGTAGAAGGAAATGTGTTCTATGTTCCAACACAGTTCCCCAGAACTTTGCCATTGATCTGCTGTCTTTAGCAAGTAGATATAATAAAGTATTTCTAAGCATATCACAAGATCTTTGTTATTATGCCCCATTAGTAGATCTCCTGGAGAAGCAGCAAAGGTCTATCAAAACTGCAGTACTGCTCTTCAGACGTACCATAACGATTCTACTTACAGTGGAAGATATGGCTGTAATTTATAAATGTCAGCTAGCAAGTACTTTGATTTCCTTCAAAACTGTTTTGTGCAACCAGTTTCTTATGCACTTCAGTGCAGTAGAAGGGGGATAATCTGATGACTGAAACATCTGCATTCGTGATAAAAGAGCGTGACTCTTTCTAAAGTGCTTTTTCAGTAGGTTAGGAGCTCTCTATTGTCAACAACTTTGCAGATATTCTGGCATTGTGATTTGGAGTTGTGACTGCAATTAGGGTGGGATCTAGCCATTATAGTATAAATCCTGGTTTTTCTTTATAAAAAATATGAAATTGTGAAATTATATGAAAATACAGATTTTTCACTTAAAGCCTATACTTAAATACTGAAAGAAAATAGTTCCACTTTCTCAAGCTTTTTCAGGAGTGATTTCTGCTGACAAAGAAAATCCCGTGTATTCTAGTTCTTACAAAGCAGGGTCACACTAATGGGCAGTGTAAAAAACATACTATTACAGTGTCTGGCAAATGTTAGTTTGCAACTTGCAAAATATTAATTAAGCTATTTTTCACCTCTTTTTGGACAGATTTCACAAGGGAGATGTCCTTATCACAACAGCAACAGGGGTGATGTCTGAAGAGGAAGGAGAAAAATGGGGTTTAGTTCCAACCCATGCATACGCAGTCTTGGATATAAGAGAATATAAGGTATCAAGTAAAATTGAAGGTGTTTTCAGATGCCTGTTTGAAACTTGTGTGTGTGATGGGTAGCTACTGATTTCTTGCTCTAATGGCTTATACAGTTTATTTTGTCTTGGTTCCATTGGCAAATTCCAGAAAGTTTAATGATGCTGTATTTTCTTGAGCTATTGGTCCATACTCCATGTCAATACAAATACAAAAATTACCTTGACAAGATGAATCCGACAGTTTTATTTTTTTATTTCATTAGGGACTTCGATTTCTTCAGTTGAAAAATCCCTGGAGCCACTTACGTTGGAAAGGACGATACAGTGAAAACGACACAAGAAATTGGACCCCAGATTTACAAAAATACTTGAACTTCGACCCCAGAACAGCTCAGAAAATAGACAACGGTAATAAAGCTTAAAAAGTCACTGTCTTTTCAGATAATGTAGATATTTGTTGTGTATCCCTGCAGGAAGGTGGAATGGAATGCTTAAGCACAAGGAGAGGGCGAGTAAAACAGATACTAGAAACTAAATAGCCCAAAACTTTAGGAAGTATTTCTGTATATAAAACTGTCACTTTGGGTTTGTCTGGGGTTTAAGTAGGCTGAACTGTTTAATGTATCTCAAATTCATTGAAAAGAAATTACCTCTCTGCTGAAGTGCTGCTGTCTCAGTATCTGGGCATGGGGGAGTTCAGTGCAAAGATAACATTCTGACAATAAGCTGTGTAGTGCTGCTTTTTAATATGTGAATAGATTTTTTTTGTGTGTTTTTTTTTTTCTCCAACATCTGCAAATATCTGCAACATGTTTACTGTAATCAGTATTTAAATTTGTCTTGCTTATTTTTGAGGCTATGCACTGGAGGTAAGTGGGGTTTTTTTTTCCCTTGCATTACATTAATATATCTGTAAACAAATCTTTACATACATTCTATTTCCAGCTGTAAGAGTAGATTGAGATCCATTTTTGAGACAGTGGCACTATGATGTCACGGTCCAAAGAAACCACTTGGAATGATGCCTAGTGTTGTCCTGTCCCATCTTCCTTAGGGAACAGCAGAGTGGAGCACGTGGAAAATTGGTGTGGGTTTGCTGGTGGAAGGGCAGGCAACTGCTGATAGTTTAGAAATTCTGCAGAAGCTGCATTTTACATTCAGAGAGAGATGTCTGCTCTTCTTATAGTATCCTGGTTGCTCTTTATCTCTAAGGGAACCCTTTTGTTCAGTGACACTTTATTTTGACAACAGCATGCAGCCAAATCCATTAAATTATAGCATTTAATTATGAGCTTCATGCAAATGTGTAAGAAAAACTTTTTATTTAAATATTAGAATAGCAGTTCTGGCTTTGTGACAGTTATGAGATTATCTCATTACTTATTTACTGTTCAGCGAGGAATTTATATCTGTAACATCTAGTAGTTAAAATTTATGTAAAATTACATTAATAGTTTTAAGGGACTTGTTTCTTCTCACTGGATTTACATTCTGGTCTTGTGTAAACATGTAGCTATTCTGACCATTTTTTTTTTTTTTTAATGCTGCAAGATCTGCAACTGCCTCTGTCAGAGACTTATAAGGCTGTTACCTTTTTGAGAGTTTGTTTCATCGGGAATCTGTCAGCTTGCAGGCATTCTTGGCTGGATTTGCAATTAGGGGAGCTACAGGGAATTAGAATAAATACCCAAAAATATTCTAAAGATGAAGTGGGTTCAGGGTGCTAAAACAGGTCACATAGATGGTGAAATGCCATAGAAACACATTGAAACGTACTCACATGCTGATTGAATACCTGGTGGTGCTGAATGACTGCAGAAGTAGGTTGTTGAATTGGGGGAACCTGTTTGACTGTGTAACTTTTTTTTCAGAAACCTAGGAAAGGGGAAGGAAGGTCAGAATCACGTAATGATGTCTCTTCCAATACAACAGATTGTCTCATGCCTTCTCCGTAGTGCTTGAAAAATAAAAGCATTCTGACAGCTTCAGAAAGTCCCTGATGATAGGCAGAGACTAGCTTGTTTTTCTTGGTTTAACTTGTTTGTTTTGGGGGTTAAGTTTAAATCTAGAGATTTGGGCAATGCAGATGTTACTACTAAGTTTTACAGAAATGTGGGTTTATATAAGCTAGATCGTTTGCCTGGAAAGAGACTTTTGAAAACCAAGTAAAATGAACGTGTCTGGTAAGGAAACAATAACAGCATTTCTTTTTTAGGCATTTTCTGGATTGCCTGGGAGGACCTGTGCCAGTACTATGATGTTATTTATTTGAGTTGGAACCCAAGTCTCTTTAAAGAATCTACATGTATTCACAGGTTAGTCTAAGAAAAAAAGCCTTTGTGTCAATATCTGACTAAATGTTCTGATGTGGTGTTTCCTTCCTTCCATTCTTCCTAGTTACAGCTGAAGAGGTTGGACTCCAACTGTTCTCCCTTGAGCCTGACTTTACACTTTTAAATTCCAAGCCCAGGCTTTGTTTTTTGACTACTTCTGTAACACGGTTGAAACTTCAGTGACCTTTTTGATGATGCTGTGGACCTAAGGTTACGTGACCAGATTATGACCTCAATGCCATATCTATCAGAACAGAAATCAGATTTTTGCGCCCTCTGTTTTGCTTAAGCAGTCACCAGACTGTGCTTGAGTGACCTAGCTTTTATTTGGAATTCATTTTCCTGGACAGTTGCAAGTCATTTGTGGAGCGCATGTTGTCTTTACAGGGTGTGTTGACTGATGAAAGTAGTTAAACTACTCCGACATTCCTCACCAGTCATAGTTATAAGTAATCTTGCTTGCCTGCTGATTTTTTTTCCGAGCATACCTGTCTCCTAGCTAGTATCCATCACATTCAGTCTTTTTGTCACACAGTTTGAGGATAAGTGTGTCTCAGTTTCTGAAGACTTTCTCTATTTTTCCACTCCACTATACTGCACTTCGCCACTGCTTCCACGCTGTTTCTGTGTGTGGTAGTCCTGCACGAGCTCCTTCATCCATAGTACAACTGCTGAGCTTTATCTGTAAAGGCTCCTTCCATCTCTTTGTTCAAATTAATTCTAAAATACACTGTGGTGATGTAACAAGATGAGGTAATGTGTATATGCAAATCTCAAAGCTCACCTACTTACTGGTCTGTCTGTCTTTCTGTTATTAGTGATCATCGTACCTCTGTGTAGGGAAATACCTAGCACGGTGTCAATTGCCATAAAAAGTGGAGTAGTGACGGTCATAATTTGAAGCTTAGTTAATAATGCAGCCTTCCACACATGCTGTTCAGTTTTAAAAGTGTGGAAGGGTCAGTGGGATTTATGAATAGTTTTATCCATTTCTGTTCCCAGCGTACCACGCTTTGCATTCAGTCATCAGCACTTTTTGGTTTTTCAGACCTTATTTTCCTTGTCTAGACAGCTCACGAGGCAGCAGGCAGATTTTGCAATAGGGTACCTCAAAGATAGATATATAGATATAGATAGATATATATATATATTTTTTTTTTTTTTTAGCACTTCATGCAGGCACCCTTCCAAACATAAAACAGATGAAATTTTAAAAGGAAAATTATCTGAATAAAAAACTGGAGGAAAAAAATGTGGCAAGCTTTTGGAACTAACCATAACTTAGATATGGAGTCTTACGGTTACAAAAGCACAGGTGTTTTTCCCTTAATTATAAATGTGGTGTGTGCAATCATCACAATAATTGGCTAGCCTGGACTCCCTGAATGGCTCAGCTTTTTCTGTGCCTTGCGTTGTTAGAGTCACCATACCAAACAGCCACGCTGTTTGTGTTTAGCGTTTTTTATTGTCACACTTGTATTGTAGTAAAGTCACTTATGAAACAAAATTCTTTTGACACTGATGTGTTATGTAACCACTGTCATAGATTCCTGCAGAAAATTAACCTTTGGTAACTTTGTTACTGATAATGGATAGCTCTGTATATGTGTAGGATTTGGAGTTAGGTTTCAAAGCACCAATTAGTGTCTTACTCATCTAATAACGTGTCTGTATTACTTTTAGTACTTGGGATGCAAAGCAAGGGCCGGTGAAGGACGCCTACAGCCTGGCTAATAATCCTCAGTACAAGCTTGAGGTCCAGTGTCCACAGGGTGGTGCTGCCGTCTGGGTTCTGCTTAGCAGGCACATCACAGATAAGGTGCCAGCTTATTTTTTTTACGTTTTCTATATTCTGAGTTCTGTAATGTCTTCTGTGAATCCTTTTTTTTTTATAGCTTTCTATGTTATTAGTATATTACTGCTTGTATTTTCATGTTCAAGTATGTACACCTATGTATATGTATAAATTTTAAATTCAGCAGGTATACATAATTGTATACAAGATTGTTGAAATAGACCCAGAGTAAAAATTTGAGCGAGGTGATTATATTCACTATAAAGGTAATGAAATAACTCTGAACTGTTTTAAGTTAAATTAGTGACATTTTGTTTATTTCAGGTATATATATATTTTTTTTTTAAAGAATTGGGTCTTAGTAAATACAAATATCAGTGATGTGGTGATCGAAGGGGATGATAGAATGTGTACTTGGTTCTGCTTAAGCATTAGTTGCATTCCATGGAAGTGTACAACTCTGCTTGCTTTGTGTTTTTTTATAGGATGACTTTGCACACAATCGGGAATTCATTACAATGGTTGTATACAAGACTGACGGCAAAAAAGTTTACTATCCAGGTTAGTGTACCTTAATTGTCAAGAAGGTGATGTTAGAAATAAATGAAGAATTGCGAAGGATTTTGTGGAGAGGAAAGGCACTTTTTTCTTTAAAACTGGATGCCTCAGTCTAAGAGGTCAATCTTCTGAAATAGGTGTTTAGCTCTGTTTGACCACTTTCAGCAGCCTACACAGAAGGAATAAACCAAGCTGTACATGTTGGAAGCACACTAAGAGGTCTACGTAGTTCTGCTGACACTTCTTATGGCACAGCATTTTCTTTATTGTTCTGTTGATTTTGCACTGGCAGTAGTTAATGCTTAAAGGGAACAGATATTGTGCTTCTGTTTATCTGATAGCATAATTATTTCCTAGATTTGTGAAATTATTTTAAGGTTTATGGTTTCTACTAAATGAAAATAATCAAGGTTAATTGTTACAGAATCACAGAATGGTTTGGATTGGAAGGGACCTTAAGGATCATCTAGTTCCAACCCCCCTGCTCTGGGCAGGGACACCTCCCACTAGACTCAAAAGCCTCATCCAGCCTGGCCTTGAACACTTCCAGGGATGGGGCATCCACAGCTTCTTTGGGCAACCTGTTCCAGTGCCTCACCGCCCTTACAGTAAAGAATTGCTTCCTGATATCCAATCTGAATCTACCCTCTTTCAGTTTGAAGCCATTACCCTGTGTCCTATCACTACACGCCCTGATGAAGAGTCTCTCCCCATCCTTCCTGTAGGCCCCCTTTAGGTACTGGAAGGCTGCTGTAAGGTCTCCTCGGAGCTTTCTCTTCTCCAGGCTGAACAACCCCAACTCTCTCAGCCTGTCCTTGTAGCATAGGTGCTCCAGCACTAGTGTTCTATGAACTTGGCTTAGCAAAGTACCTAAGCAAGTTCATAAGATACGGCTGAACACTTCAATGTATTTCGAAGTATAGGTAGGATGTTGCTTTAACAGATAGGGAACCTCTTTAGAACCAGGATTGCATTCAGGTAGCTGCTCATGCAACAGGCATTAGCAACAGTTAATTAGAGAGTAGCTTTTTTAATCTCTTTTCACCAAAGAGTGGAATTTGTGTTTTTTTTTTCCTATTGGAATGGCTGATAAGTACTGCACTGTTCGTCTCTGGTCTTGTTCAGTGAACTATGCCGACCAATTACCCTAGAATCCAAGCTGTCTTTCTGCGGAGGACATCTGTTGAGACCTGACCAAATCATCACCTGTTTTTGCAAGAGGTGATCTTGTTAAAGCATCTGCTTGTCCTTCCAGCCCAAGACATGGTTTGAGTTGCTAGTACTTGTAGCAGCGCTTATTTTACATGCTATCTTACATTCTTAAGTGGGCAAATGAAACACATTTGTATAGTGGAGGGAGTTGCTCAGTTGCGCTTGAAAGAGACAGTCTTCCAACAAGACCACTATCAAGAACTGGATGATTCATATGTTTTGTCTCGCTACCCAAACTCTTTTATAAACTTTTAATCTCATGAGCTCAAAGTCTTTTAAAATCTTTTTCCATGGAAGTAGATTGGTCAAGCTGCAGTTTTATTTTTACCATCTGTTAAAATGAGATCAAAACAAAGCAGGTTAATCCTTTGGCTGTGAGGCCGAGATTTCCCCTTCCTAAGCTTCTCATTGTTTTATATTAATCCTTTCCCCTCTCCCATGTTGCTTTGTGGAAGAAAATAAAAGGACCTGATCCTGGGCCTATTCAAGTAATTGGCCAGATTCGTTCCTGCTTCACTGGAATTAAAAGAAGTCTGGAAAGAACCAATTAGAGGCCAAATAACAAATTACACTGTCTAATTGTAAAAGCAAATATTTGGGATGTTTATAGTAAGTACAACATGTGCATTGGTAGTGGGATGCAACTACATCTGTGTAATGATCACAAGGATCATGAGAAAGTGTGTGTTAGTTAAAGAAATTAACATGTTTCAAAGCTTGCATTTCAGCAGTTTGCATTCTGGAACTGTACACACAATGGAGAAAGAACAGACCCTTCAGAGAGATTTTTAAAGAATTCTCAAACATTCCTTATGTTTTGCTTTAAATTTCAACATAATCACAGTAGGTCTCCTTTGAATAGTGACATTGGTGGGAGATTGATACAGCAGTTCTTGAAAGTCGTGGGACTTAAGCTGTAATTTCAAGTGCAGAACTTGTGTCTTGTCGTGTGTGGTGTACCTCTCCTGAAAATGACAGTTGCTCTCAAGATTATCTGTCCTTTTTATGAGCAAACTTTGAAGCCCTATTCTTTTGCAGGCCTGAGTGCTCTTCTTACAGTCTAACCTTGGTACCAACAGTCTGACTTCTCTGACAAAATTCACTGATATAAAATGGCTAAGAAGTTTACCGAGCTGGGAGATTTTTTGATCAGGGAAAAGTCTTCTTCCTTTTCTTTTTCAGCTGATCCTCCTCCGTATATTGATGGTATTCGGATCAACAGTCCTCATTATTTGACCAAGATAAAGCTGACCTCTCCGGGGACCCATACGTTTACCTTAGTGGTGTCCCAGTACGAGAAACAAAACACTATCCATTACACCATCAGGGTACGTAGTGTTGATTTCATAGTGAATGTAAGCAATTAAAATATAAAGTGTCCTTTATTTGTAAGTTTGATAAAAAAGGTGTAATTCTGGATCCATACTGTTATTTCTGGGGAGGGAGGCTGCGGATGATGGAGCAGAAGCACTGGATAAAGTGCTTGATAATGTTCTCCATTGCAGTTAAGACAATATAGCGTGTGTGGGTTTAGTAATGAAATTTTAGTAATAAAATCAGCTGAAGAATACTTTAATTTCCTAGAATAAAAAAAATAATATCTGTGTACAGGCAGAGCATTGGCTTTCTACATGTCCAAAATAAGCCTATTTTAGATTCAAATTAAGATTTAAAGTTTTTTACTGAGTCCTTGGACTCAGTATTTGGGTTTTTCTGTAACTGCTGAGTCATGTGATGATCAAGACTAGATGTCTGTCCCTGAAAAAAGTGAAATACAGATTGTTTCAATTCTACCTTTTTTTTTTTTTTTTCATAAAAATTAAGTAGAACTAAGTCTTCTTAGTCCCAGCACAATTCTGGATTTTGTGTTTCAGATGGGGTCGTCTGAGTAATGCAGGCATGTAGTGAACAAGAATCTAAAAATGATGTGTAGGCAATTCTGCTTTTTTTTTTTTTTTTTTTTAATGTCATGATTTCATATGAAAAGTGCAAGATGATTGTGTGACCAGCTGCTTCTTTTGCAACACAGGTGTATTCCTTGTGCAAGTTCACCTTTTCCAAGATTCCTACACCCTACACCATTTCAAAACGGGTAAAGAAATATTTTCTTTTATGGGTCACTGGATAGTAATTCTGGTTTGGCTTTTCCATATTTGGGATGTACAAGGTTTTAAAATATATTTTTATATTAACTTCCAAAAAATGCCAGCTTAGGCCATCTTCTAACAGATGAAACTTCTTAACTAAAGCTTAATCTAAGCATTATTAGCACAAGACCAATCCTGTACTCAAGTTACATGTAATTTGCCAAACCATTAGCTGCGCTGTTAGCATAATTCATACCAACATTGAAGTCCTTGGGCTGGCTCACTCTGTTCACACCACTCTGTGTGGATTGTGGCTTAACTTTCACCAGCATTTGGTATATGAGCTCCTCCTTCGTTGCAGGGTGTGTTGTTACCTCTGTACCATTGCAGATAAACTGTAAAGCCTTCATAGAACAGACTGGCCTTTAGAATAACAAGCCGTATCCTAATATGTAATTACTCTGCAGAGATCAGATTGTCTGCAGAGTGAAAACCCTGCAGGAGCATTACTAATTTTTCCCTTGAGAGAGTTGCGTGATTTTCTTGGAAGAACTCTTGGCATGATGGGACAAAATCAGCAATGGCAAACCAAAGGCACCAGTAGCAAGACTGACAAATGGATTTAGGATGGCAATATTGTGATACATTACTGTTCCTAAATTTTGCAAAGACATCTTGAAGGTCTGTAACCACTGGGATAAGAACTCGTGTTGCCAAACAGAATCAAGGCAATATATCCATGGTATACTTCGTGTAGAAATGCTCCCTGGGAGTACAGCAGAAGGGGAAAGAGCAAAAAAAACTTGACTGAAATTAAGTCAGAAGCCCAGGTGGTTTTGGGGCCAGCTGCTGTTCATATTTCAGCTGTCAACATGAGCTGCGGTTATACCTTCAGATGAAGTATAAATATAGCCAAGAGCTCACAGGATAAAGTAACTTGCATGTATTTTCATGTATTAGCAATTTTATCCTCAAGAAAGAATAAACCAGCAGCTGTTAACTTTAATCTCTGTACCTACCATGCGTACCCTGGGGAATCCTACTATAGGCAGAAGTCTTCTGTCCAAGCAATAACTCCTTCAGGAAGGGAGAAACAAGGCTAGCCTGAGCCACAGCAGAACTGTCCATTTTCTAGGACACTCATGCCTGAAGCCAGGGATTACATTGCTTTGTGTGGTCAGGGGCCATGTCAGCTTGCAGCTAGGCTCCTGAGTTCAGACAGTGTTTTCTACCAGCTGGTATTTCTGGGACAGCCCCTTGAAGCTAGCCTGCTCCAGAGAACTGCAAGTGGCTAGAGAGATTCCTGGGAACGGTGAGAAAATTTCCTTGGTGCTTCCAGAAATCATTGTCATTTTTAGCTCTTAAAATCTGGGCTTATTTTGGGGGAGTGCTTGGGAGATACAGATCCAATCTAAATCATTTTATGGTTCTAAAAGACCTTTAAGATCATCAAGTCCAACCATTAACCTAGCACTGTCAAGTCCACCACTAAACCATGTCCCCAGGCACCACATCTACAGGTCTCTGAAATAAGTCCAGGGATGGTGACTCAACCACTTCCCTGGACAGCCTGTTCCAGTGCTTGACAACCCTTTTGGTGAAGAAATTTTTCCTAATATCCAACTTGGGTGTAATTTGGGGCCAGTTTCCTCTTGTCCTGTTGCTTGTTACTAGGGAGATAAAAGCTTTAAGAGGTCAAAAACTCATTGAAGGTGACCAGCCTGTGTGAGGCAGGACATCTGTTTTATGTTGTGTTGTATTTCAAAAGAAAAGTAAGTATATGGAAACCTCCTGTTAATTATTTGAAGATGTCTGTCTAGTATTCAAATAAAAGGCATGTTCTATCTATCCAAGGCTGGCTCTGTGTTTAACTGAATACAAAAAGTTGCCTGTGCTTAATTCTTATTTGATGCTTGCTCAGAAGTCATCACCTTTAAAAACAAGCAGATAACTAATTCACAGTTTACCAGTAAAAGCAATTTCTGTTTGATGTCTTATACTGAAGTTGAGTGGTCACCTCTGGAGCTCACCAAGCCCTACAGGGATTCCTGGAACTAAGGGCAGTGGAAGTGGAAAAGGTCTGGAAAGCTAACAACAGCATTAGGTTCCTGGGTGGTAGCATGGTGGGGGGAGAAATCCCTTTTGCTTCCAAACTTGCCATGTTTGAGGTTTTTGGACACTGAGTAAAGAAATTAAATCACAAGAAAAAAGGTTGCTCCTTGCTGATTTGACAGAAAGGGGTGGGAAGTAACAGGAGAAATGGATTTCAGCTCTAAATTTGTGTGAATGCCTGGCATGTCTTACAAGTCTAACCTTTCAGTTTAATGACTAGCAGGAGGAACTTGCCAACAGATGGCCTGTTTCTCAAAGTCTGAGCAGCTTTTTTCCTCTTGTATGTCTTTGTCCTTGCGGAATCTGTCCTTACGGGTATCTTGTCCCGGTAATGCTGGTTCTCAGGGTGCATTGAGGTGAATGGACAGGAGTGGAGGCAGCAATTTCAAAAGCGAAGGTTACAACACAAGTCACACTGTACTTCCTGTACCACTGCTGCTGTTTCTCATTTAGCATAACAGAGGAGTGTCCAAGACAAAATAACCTGCATATAGTCCAGTAGTCAGGGGATAGATGGGAACACAGATCCTTCATTAGATGCAGTTTGTAACACTAAGAAACAGTCACTTGTTACTAATTTAATATAAGCTGAAAAAAATACAGTACTCTTTTAAGGCATCTAAGGCTTTCATTGAGGTGTGTGAAGGACTGCAGGGAAACCTTCCGAATGTTTAACACAGTCTTTCACTTGCACTTTAAAAATCAGGAGAAATTACTAAAGTCAGTGACCTCTGAAGTGAGAGGAGCCTCTATTCTTGTTTGTGTGTGTAAATAAGCAACAGAAATCCTCAGGATATAAAGTATTTTCTGTACTTTTGGCTTCTTTCAGGTTAATGGACAGTGGAAAGGTCACAGTGCTGGAGGATGTGGAAACTTCCGAGACACCTACAAAAATAACCCCATTTATCAATTCCAGCTGGACAAGAATGGGCCATTATTAATTGAACTACGGGGACCAAGGTTTGTAGAGAATAAGCATGCATCAACACAGCAGGAGTAGTAAGTGCTAAATATAGAGCTTTGCCAGTGTCCTCCATGGGGAGGGAGGGAAGCTCCCTGAAAATCCAGAAGACAAGGTATGGGACGTGGCTCAGACTTAATACAATTTATGTTTCGAACTTCACCATCAATACTGATTTAAACCTGCACATTTGCTACTAAGGAAATTTTTGACCTATGAGGAAAGCAGGAGCCTTCTTTCTCTTTAGTTTTGGGGTCTGAGCAGAGCTTGGCCTTGCACAGAAGGGAAGAAGGTACAAAGGACTTTTTCTTCCTCTTAATTATCATCATAATTCCTTTTCTTTTGTAATAGAGCTAATATGCAGGACACTAAACCTTTACAGGCTGTTATATAGTGGCCTATGCAGTAGCTTCAGCTCTGAAAGTGCGCTTTGCTGCTATCAGGCCAGGAGAAGTATTGCGTGTCAGTGCCCTATAGAATAGACCTAGGCAGGTCAAATTCCTTTGGCAAAATTTGTGATCTACCTCAAAATAGCAGCATACAGTGCTTATAAATAGCAACATCGCCTGATATGTGGTCAAGCGTTTATCTTTTGGAAAGCTTTAAGGTGGGCCCCACGAAATACCAGCACTTTTCTATCCCTCCTCCCCTTTTTGAGGAAACTCCTTCCCTAATGAAATGAAGATGAGTGCAAAGCTGTGATTATACTGTTCCACTAATTGAGCAGGTTTTTGTATGCATTTTTTCTTTTCTGCACTTGGCAGATCATATTTGGGTAGTTTGAATGACAGGGGCAGTGGTGCCTGTCACATCCGTTAACAGGTAGTAGACAAACCCTCCCACGTTATAGTGCAACATGAGAAATTCTCCTGAGATCACTGACATCAATTCCTTTGACAGCGATCAGATCACACCCCAGGATCTGTGCCATGTGGCACCCGAGTATGTCACCGCACATTTAACCACTTCAAGTCTGCTTAAATGCAGAGGCAGGTTTCTAGCAGGCATGTTCCGTATAGACTAGTTCTGAACCTGAAATGTGTGCCACCTTCCTCCACTTTCTACGTTTGTGTCATGGTAAGTTTGACTTAACGTTTCTGTCACAAATGTGACAAAACTTTTAGATGTCTCCCAGTTACGCTGTGTAGTTTTTAATAAATAACCCTCTTCCTGGTAATCCTGAGGACCCAAGTAACTAAAGTAATGGGTCTGTCGTGTCACGTGCAGGCAATACAGCGTTGGTTTTGAACTCGTCACAGTCTCAACAGTAGGAGATCCTGGTTCCTATGGCTTTCAGAAAAAGAGCAGTGGTGACTACAGGTAATACTCGCTTAATGAAGTCTTAGAGGTTTGAAACATACTTCGGGTCTTAGTTCTAACAGATGCTTTCTTTTATCATAGGTGTGGATTTTGCTACTTGGAAGTGGAGAACATATTTGCTGGAGTCTACAACATTATCCCCACCACATTTCTGCCTCAGCAAGAGGGTCCTTTTTTCTTAGATTTTAACAGTATTACTCCTATTAAGGTATCGCAGCTGCAGTGAGGAGGCAGATCTGTGCGTTAGCGTTTAAGGAGGTGGTTTTGATCTGTCCTACAGTCTGAGAACAGGTGAATAACTCTTACTGCACATATGCATAAAAGAAAATTACATTCAAAGTTATAACCAGAAGCATGGAATCACCAATTAGCCAGTTAATCGTGGTAGACAATTAGCTGTGGGTTTTGCTGCTATGGTATTGGAGTGAGCACTGCTCAACAGGCTTGTGAGCAGGCTAAAATGCTTAAATGAACTGAATGAATTCAATTTATTGCCATTTTTCCCCACTTCAAATCAAAGTCTAGTGAGTTAAGAGGAAAAACTAACATAAAAATTCTCTTCTCCCAAAATACAGGGTATATGGGTTTAAGATTTTATTCTTAAAAGTAAAGTAAACATGTAAGGAAAAAAATATTCTTGTGTATTCTGCTTATTCAGTCTCAGGACCAAATAGCTTTGACTAGATATTTGTGCTGCTATCTATCTTGAATGTATTCAGCATCTAAATGTAAATTTACTACTGCTGAGCATGTAGTATTCTAAACTAACACGCTCAGAATATGTGTATAGGTAAAGGAAAAAAGGAAGATTCCCACCTTAGCTATTCCTAAGAGAAAAGCAATGGCTTTACTGATGTTACATGTACTTTGAGAGCTGTTTTATTTCATATCTATATTACTTTATACATAATGTTACAGCACAAGGTGCTCTGTGGCTTTCTTCCTACTAGCTGCAAGACTCAGCTCAATGCAGATCAGCAGTAAATTAGGGAGATGAGCCAGCAGCAGCGTACAGACAGCGCAGCACCCCCTTCATTTAGCAGGTGGGAAAGGTTTTACATCTAAAGCTGCACTATAAAATTCTCTGTTATCTACTGAGGTGGTCTCGTTTGCTGGTGGGAGGAGGTAGGGAACCACCCACCATCAGCATCCCAGCAAAGAAATGTTTTAGTCTCAACATTTTTGTAAGTATTCGGCTTGTAGGGAAGGATCATTTGAACCTCTCCCCCCTAATAAACCACAGCTGCAAGAAACGCACTTGCCGATCCTGTTATACAAGGCATCTTTTAAAAGGTACCTTTTAAGTTGAAACCAGTGAATGAATTGAGCGCTTGGCCAGTGTCATCAATAGGAGTAGCGTCAAAGTTCCTCAGAAAATAGTGGAAGTGGGGTTAGTCTAGAGTAAGATTTAAAATTCCACTAGACCGGACATTTGGAGGAGAGGGTGTTCATAAAACAGCCATAGGAAGTTCTTTGCCACTCAGGTTGGTTTGGCAGATTTCGAAGCAAAAAAAGTGGCATTTAAATCTTATTTTAGAGCACAGGTATAATTTGGTCATTGGGAAACTGAGCACATGCTTTAAGGAGTACCAAAAATATTATCCGTGGGCTAAAATTGTTCCTGTGAAGTCTGCTATTAGCCCTCTCCAGAAAGTACAAGATGCCTTTTGTTTCATTTCCTTCATCAGACAGCTGCTTAACAAATGTCTAGCTTTAAAAGGGCATTGAAAACAAATGCCTTTTGGACTGCAGTTCTCTCAAAGACCATCTGGGCTAGGAAATTTGTGACGAGTTTGTCACAGTGTGACTTACCTTCTTTTGCAGGGGGATTTCTGATGATTATTGCAACAAATCAACCCAGGGAACAGCACAGGCACAAGCTGAGCAAAAATTAGGTTTTCTGTGGTGATCTGTAGCTTTCAGGAATACGTGCCAAGGATTGCTTTATCCCCACAAAATTAAAATTTCATTCAGCTCACACTTTGCCTAGAAATTTGTATAAAATTAGCTCAGTCTAAACCAGAGCAGCAGTGGAGTCTTGCGTGTATTTTATCACTTACGAAGTTAGAGGTAGTCAGGAAGTCTCAACTGAGTATATTTTTGACAGTACAAAAGGCAGAGACCAGAACTGCCCGCTTTCAGCTACAAGCTCTTGCGCATCCTCAGCTGCTTGAGAGCACGCTGGTAGCCTTTGCCTACAGTAAAATCTGTTGTTGTTCTTCTGTAGTTGGATTCTACTCTGCAGGAGGGGTTTTTTTCTTTCCTTTTCCCCCCGCCGAGCACAATCTAATGCCAAAGCTTATGCTGGATGAAAGGGTAAGGCTCAGCTTCCATACTGTGCTAAATTAAAAGCAAGGAATGTAGTCACTTTCTTAGTGTCAAAGAAAGGCATTAAGGAGAAAAGGTCCTATCCCCACTGGGCTCCACTAACATTTCTCACACATACAGTACAGTCGGGGGATTGGGCTCATCCCGTAACCCCACAGGATCTCAGCTCAGTGTCAGTGTCCTTGATAAGGCAAGTCCTATTCAAACATTGCACCTACACGGGCAACTAGAATACCAACACTCTGGCAGAATATTTAAAAGGAAATTATAAGTGCTAGAGTGTTGTTGTGGCAAATTAATTTTACAACAAACTTTTCTCTCCCTTTTTTCTTTGAAAAAAAAAAAAGTTTGTGTAAGCACTTACAATTTGTCAAATCCATACTTCTATATTTTTTCCACGAATAAATCTGGAGAAAATTATTGGAAAGTGAACTGATCCTTAGATTTTAACACAGCCTCAGGCCAATATCTAGGTTAAGACTTTTAGCATTTTTCTCTCCGTATGACAGAGAATACTAGATGCTGCTGTAAGCATGGGAATGCTATGGCTATACAGCAAGACTTTTAGAAAGGAATAAGGCCCATGTGTGCAAAAATTTAAGTGGCACAACAGCTCAGACTGTAACAAAGGTACATCGGTCATGGTACTTTACTTCCAGTTAGACAGTCACGCACCTCTTGACCCTTAAATCTTCTCTGCCGGTAAACGTGCAATTCAAGCTTTTAAACAGTAAAATACAAAGCCTCATAAACTATACCACCCAGCACCCTGCCCTCCCAAGTTGTTTGTGCCACACCATACAGTTCTGAGCTACGGACAAAGTGAAAGCCAGTTGCTGTCAGGGGCTTTAAGAAGTTTTACACTTTCTTTGAAGAATACTATCAAGAAATGATTTTTAATTCTCTGTCAGTGGTACAGAGGGATAACTGGAGATAGCCTCTTCAGAAGTTCTGACATTCTCTTTACTTATGCACTGCAAAACCTTTTCCCTGGATTATTTTTTTTTTTTAAATCCTACTTTAACGCTTCATCCAAGCCCCCATAATGCTGCTGTTTATAGCTCAGGGTGAAGCGCCCCAGACACACACGTGCCCCAGGTCGTTTTGTTCAGAAGACGCAGGTCAGTCCGTGGTCAATCCGACCCATCCGTTCTCAAAGACTGGGTGAGCACTGGTCCATGGATGAGTGGTACCAACAGCTTCTATCTCCTCTGCCCCTTGAGTCTGAGATTCAGTCCTTGTTTCCTGATGCAAGTTTCGTGTAACTATTTTGTACAGTAATTATGCACTTGACCACACAACGGATGCGATGTTTGAAGAGCCAGCTGTTCAGAACTAAGTTTATGTACATATAATAGAGATTTTCATCACTTAGTCAAAAAGGACATTTAGATTGTTTGATAATACCAAAGAGAAGTAGAATTCCGAGGTTAACATTTGCTTTATACATTCTCACTTCAGGGCAGCTGAAGTGATCACATATACTTTGATACACCAGAGGCTTATTTTTATACCCATGAAGGCATCATGTTCCATGTCAGAATGCAGAAAGAGCTCCAACTAGGGAAAGCTCATTCACTTGCCTGTACTCCACAGTGATATATGTTCATTTAAGTTTGTCATATTTATAATTATGGCTTTTATGAAGTTCAAAATAAAATGAGTTTTCCATTAATTTGTTAGACACGCAGTTCTGCCTGTTTGCTTGCACGTTTGAAGCGGGATTTACCTGCCAAGTGCAGAGGGTCGCCAAAGGAAGAAGGCTACAGCAAGATCTTTAAGAAACTGTTTTTATATCCTGCTGAATGTGAAATTAACTCACTGCTCAAGTGCAGGGAGTTTGGGTTTCCAGTCAGAACTGGCAAGATGAGAGGAAATTTGACGGCAAGAGAGGTTAAGAAAACCCAAACGCCCAAAAAACCAACCACCACCAAAAAACTACCCAAACAACCCAGGAAAATATAATAGATGGCCAGTCTACAAAAATAAGATATTCAACCACAAATACCTCTGCTAATTTTTCTAACTGTACGCAGCACAGACAATAGCTGAACTACAACAGTTTAAGTAAAGACGTTTAACACAGTGTAGCACTTCTGTACTGCATTTCATTTCGTATTTAATACTGTCAATCCCAGCTTTTCCCAAGTATTGGTCACATCAGAAGTTGGAGCCACTAAGCATTTATTGGGCTGAGAAACGCTACCAATGGCAGAGGTTCAGCCTCCAGGTCTTTGGAAGATGTAAATGTGTAAATATTTAAAGCTGTTGCAGCTAAACAGCTATAATGTGTTGAATCTAATTTTTATGAAAACAGGTTTCTTCACCTCCAATTCCTTACAGCAGATTTCAGCAGTGGTACATAGAGATGTGTTAGGTAACAGAACGCCTTCCTCTTTTCTGTGTACTAAGGGATTTTGGAAAACTTGACTGAAGTTCTGGTCTTGCGCAGTTCAGAATAAGAAGTGAATCATGGATGCAGGGATTCAGGAAGCTGGAAGGAGGTAACAGTTGTCCATGTACAGCAGAGGACTCTAATACCAGGAGTGACACTGGGCTGCGATCGTCAACTGGAACCGGATATTTTAAAGACTAAACTTGCTGTGGGAGAAGATTCGGTTCTTAACACTCGAGATGATAGACTTAGCTTGCAGACTCGAAATGTGGAAAACAAAAATGTTTACTGTAGTGTGAAGAATTTTACATTAACTTTGAGAATAGATACACAAGCTGTGGCAGGGACGAAATACAACAGGACTGCAAAAAACATAGAATAGAAAATACTTTGGGCAATACTAAAATTCCCATCAAATTAACAATATAAACTGACATCTTAGATAAAATGGTGCTTTCAGAAATGCTTAGCCACCAAAACTGAAGAGTCCTAGGATTTTTACTACCACTTATTAGCATAATTACCAGACACTACTACTGCCTAACAGCTGCTGGCAAAACATGCCCGTGCCCTTTCTAGTTTTATTGAACACTTTCTCTAGGGCACACTAAAATCCCAAGTCCCTTTAACAGTTATAAAACCTCACACAGTACAACCTACGGAGAAGCTTAAGAACACATTGTCAATCTACACTGGCAATTCCTTTTCTTCATGCATATTTCAAGGGCGAATCCCTTACCATAACCGTCCCGAAAACATCTATGACTCCCATTTTTGAGAAAAAAAAAGAACCAAAACACTTAAAGTGCTGAAAAATAATACTTCACTTCTCAGGGGAGGGGGAAGGGCAAGGGGCCAATCAACTCTTTTTTTGGTCACTGGACTCGCCCTCAGAGCCCCAGCCAGACCCAGAAAGGTGGCCAGGAAAGGGCCCACCACCGCTGAGCGTTACCATCCCCTTTCCGTCTGTCTGTCTCTTTAACACCAGTTTTTACAGGCGTGACTCATCCTTTCTGTGAGCACCAAGGGAAGAGTGAAGGCTTTTAGACCCCACACATGCAACAGCTTTCCTGTATACAAAATATTTCTACAGTTTCAGCATAATACAGACAAATACAGATGTTTAAAGAATATGCCACTTATACTCAAGAGATCCACCGTATCTAAAGAGCATTTCGTTCTACAAAACTGAAGCCAAACCGCTCTCTGCAAATGTCTGGCTTGGATTTCAGACCCCCTGCTGGCATGAATTTACACGGGAACATTACTAGTTATTGCTTCAGCCAGGCTGCTACAAAACCATTTACAAAGTCTGTGAAATACGAGCACAGTTTAAACATTTGATAACTTGTCCGGCCTACAAAGGATTTACTGAATAAAAACTCCAGCCCTCCGCATCAATTAGACTTCTTAGTGCAGTTTTAAATTCTCAGAGTAAACGCTTAAGATTTGGCATATATTATTGGCACAATGTTCTTCAAACACTTAGAAGTTCATGTATAAATATTTATACTCCCATTAAATCAGGACAGGGCACAAGGAGGACTCAGCCAATCTGGGCAGCTTTTCTGCCTGCGCATATTCCCTCTTTGATTTTCATGCACTGAAGGGAGAGCTGCTTCATTCGGTTATCCAAAGCCAGCCCCTCAGCGGAGCTGCTCCTGTTGCTGCTCCTATTCTTGTTCACTCTGTCGCTTGTCTTGTTCTCAGCCCCTTCTGCCCTATCCCCTGCAAAGAAAGGATTAAACTACATGTTAAACCCGGGATTTCATTCTGCAACTTAAGCTTCAAGCGGGTGCCTCCGCGGCTTCCTTGGCCAAAGCGCGCAAAAAAAAAAAAAATATATATATATAAAAAAAAATATAAGAGCAGGAGGAAGATGCTTCAACGGAACTGAAGTTGGCCTTCCCAGCCGTGCTCATCTTGTGCACTGCGTCAGCAAATTACAGCGTAAGCAGCCCTGTTGGAGTACACAAGAGCGGTGGTAATCCTCTAGTTCTCAATTTGTCACCAAGGGCTGCCAGAGCCTGCAAGAGGTTCCTTTTGGCACGTTATTTCATTATTTCTTTTTTTCCTGGAAAGCAGGCTTTTCAGCAAGACAGTAATTTAAAAAAAAAAAAAAAAATTAAACTCAGATTTTCCTTAAAATAAACGTACCATCAGAGTCCCACTGATCACTTATTTCGTGAGAAACCTCAAACCCTTCCACTGGGACAGAACTGGGGAACCTTCCCAGCCAGCAGAAGAATAATTAAAACACTTTAGATGTCATCGTTAACCATGGGACACAGGGCCTTCGAGAAGGGCCTTCCCCAAGGAAGCGACCAGCGGGTCGGAGCTCAGTGAGCTGGCAACACACCTAGGGGAGCTGAGAGGCTTTTCCTGCTCCCTTTATAAAGCTGAAAAACATTGGCCCAGGGCGGATCCAGCCGTGCGTACCTCTTTCAGCTTCACACTCGGGGGAGGACGCCCCGCTGCACTCGCTTCGGGGGCCAAGGACAGGAAAGATCATCCCGAACTCAGAGAGGGACACGGGGCTGGGCAGATCCAGGCTTCCCGGTCGCACGGTGGGAGGAAACTGAGCGGACACCTCGCAGGGACTCGTAGGACCAGAGCTGAAGCTGGACACCGACTGAGTTTCCGAATCTTCTTCAGATACGAAGCTGCTGCCATTGTCATCCTCAAACACTTCCGAAGCCACTGCAATGTTCAAAGAATATTCCAGTTAGCAAACCTTCCCCCTTTCCTTAGCCCCCCATTTCGTACATGGACCACAAAGGCCTGATTCTGCCTTGAGGAAGAGCACACCTGCCAGCCGTGCCATGCAAGACCAGCTCTACACTACCTACTATTATTGATGCATTATTAGTTCTGTCTGAAAAATCTGTCTGTCTAAAAATAACTGCAAAAAACCCCTTAAAGATAGTTGAAAATTCTTGCTTTGAGGCCATTTCTAATCCTTCCTAATAAGTTTTCCTTTGGAAGATGGGAGGTATTAAAAATATAGTTTTTTGATTATTAGAAAGAGGCAAAGAAAAGCAGTTGTAGGGTTTACAAAAGTAACCAGAACCTTTAAAAGTGACAGTAAATTAATTTCTCATAGGCAAATACTTCAGCTGGAGGAAGATGGCAATAAGGTATTTGGAGGCATCTTTGCCAAGATGCTCTTGGATTTTTACTGTCCCTGCTGCCCCCTGCCCAGCTGCCCTTGTGGGCTTCGGTACATAACTTTGGCCGGGGACCAGTCCCCTGTGCCCACCTCAGCCAGCACCATCCTGATCCCAGCACAGACTCCTGGTTAGTTAAGGCGCTAATTAGGAAGACAGAGCTCCAGGTGCAGATTGCTTCCACATTATCTTCCCTTTTTTGCAGTTAAAATCCAGCATGAACTTCCAAGATCTCTTTTTGGATGAGGATCACCAAGCAACACCAAAAAAGCCCCACCCACATATAGCATTTTCTCATGTTTGCTCAGATCTGAATTCTAATTAAAGCAAACCAAACTGTCTGGCTAGATGAAGCTGCAGACTCTTTGTTAGCAACAGGAGGAGGAATCCATTAAAGAACGTTCCATTTTGTGCAACGCAGGGGTGTAGATTTTGCTAGAATCCAATATTTTTCAGTCTTGGCTCATTGCAAGATGGGGACCTACAAACCAAAGGCTTCTGCACACAAGTGGTCCCATTGGGATCAGAAGGGGTTTTTTATGTGCATCAGCCTCTACACAACAGAAGTATTGTGCCGGAATCACACCGGTCTGAAGAAGTCCCACGAACAGCAAGACATTTACAGTGACCTGAGGTTATCTTCAAATACGCCTCCTTGCGATTCCTGCCATTGTTAGAGAGGCTCAGAACCACCTTGAAAGAGCCGCAGGAGCAAAGCAGCAGTGGTAACAAAATGGCTCAAAGGAGATGTTTCAAAGCAGTCGTTCTGTTACCCCGGCTCACGTGCACCACTCGGATACGAAGGGTGCCAACAGAGGCAGCTACCGTCACCGTGACTGCAGAGACCTTCGGCCTCTTTCTGCTGTATTTGCAGATTGCGGAGCTCTACTTACACGTTGCGGAATTGACCTAAAAAGCTTCAAACATAAAACGGATCACAGCATTATCCACCTTCCTGACCCCCCTCCAGGGCACTTTGTGGTCAGGGACAGTTTGTTTGGGGTTTGTTGTTTTGTTTTTAAGGACATCAACTCCAAGACTGGCTTTCTTCTCACTTGCTGTGTTCTATCAATATACCGTGAGCGATACAGATAACTTTGCAGGGGGTGAAAGCAAGAAAAGGGTGGGCAAAAAAGATGTTTCCAATTACAGGAGTCCTCTGCTTGGCAAGAAGCGCTGACACCAGCCAGCCTACCAACGAGCACAACTTAAACTGTAGCTTGCTTATCACTGTCTAAACTTACCACAACACAGAAGGCCAAGAAACCCTTGCAGATGATGAGGTGCTTTATTCACCTCCAGCAGACAGAAATCGAGATACACAAGGGCCTTGGTGGAAACCCGTGACACGTAAAAATGCATTGAGAGCTTGACCTGTTGAGGCTATTTTGGTTATTGTGTCTGGCAGGTGCTAGTCCTGCCCTGGCGAAACCCAGTTCTGCGTTGGCACTGGATGCAGCCTGGAGTCCTTCCACCTGCGTCAGACCGTGCAACTCAATGAGCCCATGCTGCAGCCTCAGCAGGGGTCAGAAGGGCCAGCAACTGGCTGCTCCGAATTAACTTTCCTGGCTCTTTCTGCCTCTACATACCAGGCAGATTAAACCGGGATTTGTGGGACTGGGCAGCAAAAAAAAAAAATAATACTTTCTGCACCAAGAAAGGGAGAAAGCGTTCAGGAGGGAGGAACAAGGAGGCCATATGCAGCGTCCATCTAGCCAGGACAAAAGCAAGCTCACAATACAACAGACTGTTCCAGTCTTTGCAACTGAAGGTCCCCATGTGCCACCAGAAAGCGGGTTACCTAGGCTTGGAGCTTGCTCCGTGGTTGTTGCTGTCACTCAAGAGAAACATCTCCCATCCAGAGCCTCTCAGTACGCTGCGTTAGCATGATGCTGCTTCTTCACAGCACACATGCTCTGCTGAAATCACGTATCGGCAAAAGATCCTGCAGTGCAAAGGAGCTTATCCTTACAACCCTCCGTGCGAGCGTCACACCTTTCCGTGCTGCCGTAGCCACAACTTTAGTCCCTCTGCCACAGGCCCAGCACTGCGAGACAAGTGCTTGATCCAAAAGGTCTGCTTCCAAACAGCGCTGCCACCCCAGCAACCTGGCCAAACGACCCGAAACAGCCTGCGACCACCCCAGGCAAGTCACTGACAGCAGCATCACTGCCTTCAAAGTTAGAAGCAAGCTTTGAAGTGCATTAATTTTGTTCCTTTCATACAGCACTGTACAAAAAAAACCAACAGTGACGCCAAGGGAACAGCTGATGCACTTCAACTCATATCCCTTCCCACTGAAATTTGGCTATTAAAGAATACAATCAACTCCTGTAATAATGAGAAGCGTTAACAAGTTAGCCACAGTCCCACCACAGCCAGCAAATTTCAAACTGCAGAACACGCAGAGCATCTTCATCTCAGCATTTCCTACAATGCCCACTGGATATTCCCAGGCACGGGAGCACTCTGTACTCACTGGAGATGGTGTCCGACTCAGGTTTAGCTGCTGAGAGGTCTTCCACAGAGGTATTGCTCCCTTCAGCACCCACGCCACACCCTCGGGGCCCCATGGCACTGGACCGCCTCCTCTCATGAATCTCATCTGAGATCATCTCCAGGTTTTTCAGGGCAGTCTTATACTCTCCTTTTGCCAGGGCCAGTTTTGCCTGCAGGTCATCCACTGTTTTCTTCAGTTGCTAACAAGGAAGACAGGTATTAGAATCACAGAATCATAAAATTGCCTAGGTTGGAAGGGACCTTCCAGATCATCTGGTCCAACCATCAACTTAACTCTGACAAAAACCATCACTAAACCATATCTCTAAGCACTGTGTCTACCCATCTTTCAAATGCCTCCAGAAATGATGACTCAACCACTTCCCTGGGCAGCCTGTTCCAATGCTTAATAACCCTTTCAGTGCAAAAATTTTTCCTAATATCCAGTCTAAACTTCCCCTGGCACAACTTGAGGCCGTTTCCTCTTGTCCTATCGCCTGTTACTTGGGAGAAGAGATCGACCCCCACCTCTCTACCACCTCCTTTCAGGTAGTTGTAGAGAGTAGTATTAGATGTGCTTTCATTACGAAGAACGCACATTCTGCAGTTCTTCATTATGTGTGCACATGACTTGGCTCCGCAGAGACAAGCTAAACCAGGGCTGGCATCTAGGTGGTGGGACACTTCATCATTCAAGAGCACCCCAGCGCAAGCAGTGGCACTTGTGAAGGAGACAGCAGCAAGGCAAACCACAGGAGTCCGGGGCTGGGATGCCTCTGGAGTGTGGTAATGGCCCCTGACTAAGCACAGAGCAGGGGTCCCTCCATTAACGTGCAGGGTCTCTCCTTAACGTGAACGCAGCTCTCAACAGTATGTCGCTGCTTATCCCACAACCACACCTAAGGGTTTGCCGGCAGCCTCTGCCTGTGGGGCACACCATGGCTGTGGGTCATCCCTAAAGGGGCTAAGCCTCACTCTCCTCTGAGCACCAAAACCATCACTTCTTGGTCACTAAACCTGCAGACTAGAAAGCAGCAAGCCTCAAACCCTGACAGCTGTAATACGGCAGTCTCTGTGTTCCCAGGCACAAACCTCACTCCACAGCAAGGGCAGAAGTGTTGTACACCCTGTCCCCCAAAGGTAAAACACTGCCTGGGTCTCTGTAGCTGTCTCAACTCTGGTTTATATTGTACATTAAAAGTAATCTGTGCTGTCTTTTCTATTCTATTTTACACACGGTGCTTCAGGAGGGCACTGAGCAGCTGTCATGGAGAAGCAACAGGGCCCCCAGAACAGCGGGCCTTTGCTCATGGAGAAAACGGGATTTCTCAAGACGCCTCTAACCAGAAGGCCAGCACCCAGCCCAGGACGGGCCAGGGTTCAGGTCCGATACACAGGCAGGCAAAGCAGAGGAGCAAAGGGCAACCCAGGCCTGGATGCTGGCCAGGAAAAGGTGCGCGCCACAGTCTCTTAGGTTTACAAAGAGCTGTTGCATCTCAGGCAGCCCAGAGAAAGGCTCACAAAAAAGGCGCAGGACAACCTTGCATCCCAGGCAAGGAATGAGGATTTTCTTCTAGCAAGTCTCCTGCTGACCTAGCACCCCACCGGAGCCTTCCTGCACCCGGGGCCAACAGCGCAAGGCAACATGCTCCCCTTAGACCCTGTGCACATCCCACATACCTCCAGCACCAGCCACCACCCTTCAACTCAAGAGGAGCCAGGCTCCCAGTTTTGGGGGGCCACATGCAGCAAAAGTCACTCAAATAGAAAGAGAGCGATCCTTGCATTTGAATTTTCAGTGCAATTTCTCTCTCCCACCCCTGGCAGCTCCAAGACTAAGGGCTGCAATAGCCGGGATTACTATCGCGTCCACACCCTGGGGCCACCGTGCCCTGCAAGGCGTGCGCTGTGCCCGAGCACTGGCTACACATCGTTGCACCACACTGAGTGCGGTGCGGAGGTGCCAAAAAAAAAAAAAAAGCTCCGTCAGCCTACCCAGCCAAACCCAAAATCAGAAATTCACATCTGCATGATGTTTGAGCACTACAAGCCGGTTACTACTCATTCTATTAATTGACCCAACCAGAGAACAGAAAAGAGCACCCCAAGCACAGTTAAACAGTCTGATGCAGAAAGTATAGGGGGAAAAAAAAAACAAAACCAAACCCAAACAAACCCCAGAGACTTCAGAGACTTCAAACTACAAGAAGTAAAGACAGTCAAACCGTATTTGGTCGTGTCTGGCAGTAAGCAGCAGTGTTCGAACACTCTAATTTCACACAAGGGAACAAAGCCTCTCTTAGTCTTTTATCTTTAAAATGTGCTTAGCAAATTGCTCAAGAGGTTTTGAATTGAATTGGTTTTGTACAGAAACGCAACACAGTTGTCGGAGCACTTTAGATGTGATTTCAGTATTTACTGTAAGCAGTAAAGAGTTTCAGATGGATCTGAATTACGTACCTCTAGTTGGACGTAGTACTTTGCCTTGAGTTCAAAATAAGGTCTGTGGAAAAACAAAGGAAAACGGTTTACAATCACTGGGACCGAACGCAGAGTATTGGGGTGGGAGCTGCTGTCTTTGCAGCATTAGCACAGCTATTTTGTGTTTCACGGTAATCCCGAGAGACTGCTAGCTAGATGACAGAACACCTACACGTGCTCTCAATGTCTCTCTTTTCCCCTCTAATATATCCCTTTCTCATGGGTCTGTCGACCTAAATACAAATTGCAAAATTCCAGTTTTTGGAGCCGACAGCATAATCCCTTCAGGCCTAGATTCTGCAAGACATTTAAATACAATGTCCAGCTTTAGGCATAGGCACCCTCTCTGTATCCACCTAGTTTTTGATCCCACAGCACATGTAAATTCCCCCCAGAAGGTGAACCTTAGAATTCTCCATGTTCAGATGTGGGGGGTGAAGGGGCAGTTCTTAGGTTTTTCGGTGAAGGAGAGGGGATGAAGGGAGATCAGAGCACCACGTTCAAGGGCACAGCACTTCCCACCCGCCACTTCCCTCCCACCAGCACGGCTCTCCAGCAGTTTGGCCACAGCGGACAGTGTCACACCCAGCCCGTTTCCCACTACAGACAACAAAAACTTGCTTATTAAGTTGCAGGAGGAGAGGAACGCAAGAGGTGCAGTACAAAGCCTAGAAACCACATTCCAGCTCTGAAGTTCTGAAACCCACAAGCCAATATGATCCGATATAATAGTGGGCAGCAAAAATAAAAAGCCCTGATTTGAGCAGGCACTTTTACAGGCAACAGACAAGAAAGGTGCCATCCCAATGGCCTAATGTGTAGGAGCTCAAACGTAAGTACTCTTCCTCACCCATCGCTAACACAGAGACGGGCCCGTGATGCCAACAGACAGCAATGCACTGGCAGGGCAGGGACTGGCGTCTCCTCGGGTCACTTCATTCTCTTACATCCACGACCCCGTAACTACTGAAACCCGGTCCGTGCCACAGCAGGGCTGGTGCATCGCTCACTGATGCAGTCAGTGTCCTACATCATCAGTTGGCGGAGTCCAAGACATCGCCTAGTCAAGCAAAGTGCTTTTTAAGTAGATGACAGGAAGAGCGAAAGGCACTTTGCCCAAGTCACCGGAGCAGAAAGTGATTTCCAAAAAACCAGCTAACGCAGGCGAGTTCATTATTCTACAGCTCAGAGGCATTGAGCCAGAAGATCTGGTGACTGTTAAGAACATGCAGCCGTATGCACATTCATAGCTTAAAAGCAAGCAAGCACCCAGAAACAAAATTAAAAGCAAAACCAAACCAAAACAATCCAGTAATCATCCACTCACCAACTTTACACAGCAAATCATCTAAATGACTTTCCTCCAGGCTGTCCGAGTCTTACTTTCAAATAGTAATGCTTTAAGCACCTTAATCCAGGCTGAAGCAAGGAGCAAATGAAAAATCATTTTTTGCATGGGAAAGAGCAACCCAATTAGCCTGTTTACTCAGGAGTTTATGGAGAGAGAGGACGGACGACATGGGCCTGAAAGGCCGAGGCGTTACAGCCGACCCTCCTGCACCATCCAGGGAGAAGGGCAGAGCAGTTTGCTGGTATTAAACCCTTCCTGAAGAACAGCTAGTAGCCAGTTACACCCTACAGTACAAGCAGCTGCAAATTCAGCAGCCTCATTTCCCAGTTCTGCATCGCTACTTGGCAGCACTGATATTTTCAGCTCAGTTTCAATTTTCCTTTAAGTGAAAATTGCAACGCTGGCAGACGACTGACCTTTCCAACATCCCTATACAGTATGACTTCAGATACACCCACAATAAGCCTGTTTGTGCCATGAGGCATCTTCCACTTCAATGCTAGGTTAGAACTGGTGTTTCTGTACACCCCTGATTAAAGGATCTTCAAAACACACCGGCTAGGTGGTCCGTGCAGCAGTCAGCCCTGCTGTGAGACAAAGGAACGTGCTGGGATCCTTCCACACAAGCTTGTCCTAAGGAGAATGACACAGGACAACACCCCCATGAGGGTAGTTTCAGCAAGGAAATGAAGACTAAGGCGGCAAATCACATGAGAGGCAGCTGGGGCATCAGGGTCAGCACCGTCATTGTTATATAAAAAGGTACGCAGGATCCCACGGACAACTTATCAGGGTCTTTATTTTAAATCTTATTTTAAGGAAAGAACTTCTTATTTTAAGGAAGGAACTCCTAGCAGCCAAACCGCTTCTCAGACACTGCTCTTATCCAGAGGAATCTGTCATTTAGTGATCTGATGATGTTTTTCACAGTCCCGGTGCAGTGCTAGACATGCAGCATGCAGCTCGTTCTACCAAGCCACGCTGCCACACTGTTTCAGCTAACGCTCTTGAATCTTCCTTGAGAAGCACTAATCCTTTCTTGAATTGAGCAAACACCCATCAAAATAGATTTTTTAGTTGACCAATTTCCACCAAAAAGCCATTTTTAGATGAAGGGATTAAAAGCTAAACACAGCAAGCAGATTGTTTAGACAAGCTACAGTCTGGAAATATAAAGAAAACGACTGTGAAATATAAAAGAGGATTAAGATTTGGTTGTAAACAGGGCCAAAATTTCAAACGGGTTCTGAGCAAAAAGCTGTGTTCACTTCCACGCAACAGAGCAAAACTGCACATCCAGTGCAGAGGCATTTATTAATGACGCTCGCGGCTTAGCTGTGCTCTCCGAAGTGCGTTTTCTTCCCCAAGAACAGCTCTCGCACAGCTTTGCTACGGCAGCATTAGGAAGTAAAGAAGTCTGATGTAGAGCGTGCCGCGCTGATGCAAGTCTCGCACCTTTCACGTTTCTGTCACTTGCTTTGTTGCTCTCCTAACTAAAAGTAAGAACTAAACCGCAAGCAAACCTAAGCTGCAAAATACCCATGTGCGGAGCTCTGCGGCTCTGTCGGCAGCATCTGCGTGAATCCCATGAGCCTGTTTCCCAAAACACACGCCAACAAAAGGTTCAGTGCACTAGAACAAGACGAGGAGTGTGCCCAGAAAAGGTTTATTATCCCACTTAGTTCACCAGTCTATCAAGTCAGGCGCCTCAAAAGACACTTAGAAGGACAAATACCAGTACCAGTTGTGCTAGAGGCTATTGCATGCAGACAGCAACCCAAAGGGAGAGGCACAAAGGGCAACACACTTCCACAAGTTGGAAAAACCCCACAGAATCGGTATTTCCCCCAAACAGATTTCACCGCTAAACTCATCTCCAAAGGTAAAACGTACTTTGATTTATTGATGGCTCTTTTCAGCTTCTTCTCCAGTTGTTTCATCCTTCCCATGGCAGCATTGTATTTGGCTGCGGTCTCCTTGTGAACCAACTCGCTTCTCGTTTTGGTCTGTTCCGCCTCCATGACCTTCAAGAGGAAAAAAAACAGGCTGAGTGGCAAGACACAATGATCCATTGCTTATCGTTTTAATTAACAGCATCTTCATAATCTCTCCAATCAGCTCATGTCAGGAAAGTGAGGGCATAGAAAAAATTACTTTCAGCGAACCTGCTTAAAAGCCTTTCCTGAAAGGAGCAGCAACACGTCAGATTTGCAAACACTGTGTTCATTATGACAGAGGTGTTGCAGCTTCTTTCATAATATCTCCTATGGGAAGTTCAGAATAGTCTCAAATTTTGGGATCGTCCATTTTTTTAACGCAGTTGGATATTCAGGAGCCGAGCAGCCCTAGCAGAAGTCACCCAGTTACGTTTAAGAGCATTGTTTCCATTCCCTCCTGCTTCTCTCACGGGAGCCTGCCTTTCCCAGCAGGGAGACGACAGGCTGCTCAGCCCCCGGCTGCAATCCCACCGCTCTGGAAAGGTTTGAAAACCAACCACAGCGGCGGGGAGGACTGAACTGCAGTCCAGCCTGAAACACCACTCACCAGAAAACAGCGTGTCCAATGACTGCCTGTTTGCAGAAGGCCAGGAAGCTGGCTTTTCTCTTAAAACAGCTGCCCGGCCTCAAATCCCAGTTTCAACACCAAAAATGCAGAGGTTTGAGCCCTGAGCTGACACCCCCTATCATGCAGATGGGGGAAGGATGCCCACTATCCAGGCAGGCAGATGCTTAACGCCCAGCAGTCCCAGGCCCAGCAGGACAGCCGTTCTCCAGGGCCAGCCACTGTGGGGCTGCAGCCTTGCGCACAAGCTAGAAAATTATTCAAACAATCATTTCTTCAAAGCCTTATAAACAAACACTCGCTGCTGTGGCATTTTGCAGCAACTACCAGTCCACAAAAGCAACAGGAGAAGAAAATGTCCCTCCATTAGCTGCTCTGCTGGTGTCTCATAGTCACGCTCTGCCAGTAATTCTGTCCAGGGCACTTTTATTGTGCAAATTTAAGATGTCAGAGGTGTAAATCAGAAAATTTGTTTTCTTTAATGCACTAGCTGTCAAGATCCAGAAAGGGAGGCAACCGATGTGTTTAAAGTAAGGAAAGTGGTGACACCTCTCCATTGGTCTGGCAATGAGGAGAAAGCAGGCAGTTTTCAGGTTCCCCCTCTTGCAGCTATGAAGGTATCCATACAAAAAAAAAAAAAAAAAAAATAATTGCAGGACTTGATTTTCTCCAGTACTGGATTTTGAAATGTCTCAGCTGTGAAATCAACTACTCCACAACTTCAAGAGAACTTGTTCCAAACGGCTCCCACCACCAGAATGTGCACCTGAGCTCTCAGATCCAGAGAGAGAGAGAGAGAGAATATTCGAGATAGTTTGATTTTAAATAACCTCACTTACAAAGCTCTAATTTCTTGACAGTGTCCTAGCCCTCAGGCTGAACACAACAGGGAAAAGAGCACAGCCAGCTTTGACTTGTTTGGAGCACTGCTCCTCTCAGGAAAACTGTCACGTTGTCCTTTCTGATGCGTGAAACTGCTACACTCCAAAGCTGAACTGCAGCAGCATCCACTAGAAGCTCTTGCTGCCAGAAATGTTTTGCTCATCTGCCCACACCGCTTATTATTAAACAAAGAAGGTGCTACAGAACTTCAAAACTACGAGAAAGAAAGGTTTCCAAAGGCTCTTCTGATTAGATATAAAATAATATACTCAACTCCAAGACCCTTTAACTATTTTATGTATAAATAAGGCATCCACTTTCATAGAAAGGTCAAAAAAAAAAAAATCATCTATCACATTCGTAACAGGCTCTCTCCTGCATCCTGAAAACAAGCTGCAGCCTCTTACCTTGAACAACTGTTCAAGAGCTAAGTTGATGCAATGGCTTTCCCTAGTGACATGTGTCAGACAAGGCTGGTTTTGGCATGGAAGCGTCTCTAATTAAAATGCAGTCTCCAAAGACTGCACAGAAGCCGGTTCGCCTTCTTTGTAGTGCGGCAAGGAAACTGCAATTTAAAAATGCTGGAAGCTACAAAATAATGGAGCGGCTGGAATTTGCCAGTGCTCAAGTAAATGTCAATCCCTCACATCCATTCTTGGGGCAAAGCTAGCATCAACTTTGATATCTGGGATGAGCCACATGATAAGTACTACCAGCATCAGGGTCGTAAAGCAGGTTAGATGTCCGGTACCACGTTGATTTTGCACATTTTTCACGTCAAACGTCACAGAAATGCTGAACCCCGCAGAACTGGGATTTGAGGATGACAGATCATAAACGCCTCAAAATATCTGACAAAATATGGAATTTGCTGCCAGCCATATATACCCACGTTCATTGCCCTTTCCAGAAAGAAAAAAAAGAAAAGGCTGTATACTTCATCCTTTTGAGAAATCAGTGATGTAAGGAAAACCATCTCCTCCCACTCCCTTGTTTTCCTGTGGGCATTCTGTCATCGGGCTCACATTACCCACACAAGTCCATGGAGAGGTCAGAGACAGAGGTCAGTTCCCTGGGGACAGCAGCTCAAGGTGCACACCTGAGGCTGAGGACAATACCTGGAAGATTGTGAGGTATCTCTGTGGAGATCCATCACCTGCCAAGATGCATTTAAGCATTTCTTTCAGACAAGAAGAAGCTAAAAGATCATCCACCCCTCCACAAAAGCCAAACGGCCTCTAAACAGGGAAGCTGTCCCTTAGGGCAGGTGGGCAGAAGCAGACTGCAAACCATGCTGCCACCTCTGCATCTGGGAGGTTCAGCGTAAGACCAGCTAGGGACACCCCTCACCTTTTAAAAAGGTCTTAGAAGACAACCAACAAGGCTTGTGTGGGGAAGAAGTACTTTTTATCAGACCTAATAATACAGGGAAAAAACAGTCTTCTATGGACTCGTAAACAAGGTTTTGGTCACAGTTACCAAATAAGCTGTTTTGTCTAATAAAAATCACTGTGCTTCTGCCACCAGCCTAGCCTCGCTGATGTTCCTAAGCCATCACACATGCAACAGCATCGCTTAGAAAAAGGCAGAGATAAAAGTGCGGATGACACCTCTTCAAATTAAGACTGCTCAAGAAACACGTCTCCTCCTTATATTGTACCTGCCCCTCATACTCTTGGGGCGAGCAGGGGACGTACTCTTACACAAAAACATCCAGAGTGGGTGAACTTCTAGGATGCCCACACATTCACTGGACATTTCCGTAACCCACACCTCTCCTTAATTACTAGGTCACCTATTCCAGGCAGAACTCATTCATTCTTCCAGGTAGCACAGGCTACAAGATACAACTATTGGAAAACAAAACAAACAAAATAACCCAACACAGGTATCAATTCCTCTTCTCTCCTTCCCCACCCTCTACTTCCAACCCAGATGCCTGGGCAAGGACGGTCAGTGTAGAGCATATATTTTCAGTGAATAAGTCTGTACGAGTAACTTTGTTCCTCGCAAAAGATTTGCATGATCTGAAGTCAAACATGGATTCCAGGCAAAATTTTACTAACAACAACAGATGCAAAAGAAAAATTTATCAGTGAAATTAAGCAAATCTGACCATCTAAGCCAGAGAATTACTCTAGACAACTGCTTCTTTCTCAAAAAATTAAATTGATGTCTCTTTTAGGGGAAGAATTAGAAATAAAAGAGGTAAGAGACAATGCAAGATCAGTAAACCAGGAGGACAGAATCAACAATACAAGGGATTGCATTTAAACCCTGCACTTCCAGAGTGAAGTGACAGAGAGATGAGGACAGGGAAGGACATGGATGTTTTTGTTGTTTCTTTCACAGACTTTTCCTTTCCCCTCGTTTTCTCCAGGTATTTCTGTCTGCAAGAAGCATCTCTTCTCTCTACATCACGAAAGTACCCACGCGTTTTACACTGACAGATGGTACTTCATGGTGTAATATCAAAAGGAGCTTCACAAGCCAAATTAAACCAAGAGGGAGCGTGTCTCCTCCCTCTTCACTCTCCCCTCATCCCGTCCTTTTTAAAATGTCTCATGATCAAGAGCCAAAACATTTCTTCTCCCTGCCAGAATTTATGAACTGAACGCATCTCAGGAAAAGACTGTAAAAGCAGAACCTTTTTAAGATTGCAGATTGCATCGGCAATTAGAAATTAGCAATTTCTCTTGAAATTCATGAAGGATCTTCCTTTCTGTTCCAGCTTGTCTCAAACCTGAGGTAGCACATCTGTCAGCCCTTTCTTTTTGTACGCATTTATGAATGATTTTTTAACAGGAGTATAAACGTGAAGATCCGTCTCCTTCATCACTCCAAAATTCTCCGTCCTTTGGCCCTTCTGCAGCCCTGCGCTCTGCACCCCCAACTGCAGCATTATAATTCAAGGTACCAGCAGATCGGCAACACAATTCCACTTCTCAGAAACATGTTCTCCAAACTGTAAGTACAAACTGCAAGTACAAACTGCAGTTCCCAAAAACCTGATAAACCAATGGATAACAGAGAACAGTACTTCCCCAGGGATCTTAAGAGCTCATCAAACCTATCTAATATGCAAGCTAGGTGACTACATTACCATTATAATCAACAGAGAATTTGTCTTACAAAGAATTTGCCCCTCTAGTCACATGAATTGTTCTCCAGACTTCATCAGCTTATTAATCAGGCCTCCTTTGACTATATGGAATTTTAGGCAAGTAACTGGGGTGTACGGAGTAATGTTCTAGACACCTGAAACTGACGAGCTAAATCCCAGCCTAAGTGTCATTACACTTACCTCAGATTTGTGGAGAAATGGACATCTAGGAAAAAAAAAAAATCAAGCAAAAAAACCACAGGAATTTACCCTAAAATACCCATCAAGTTAAGAGTAGAAGCGGGTAAAGCAGCTGTATGACTTGCAGGATGGCATCACCGTCCTGCGCTTCACTGTGGTGGTCAACGCATGGCTCAAGCACAGACATTTCCAGAGATTAGTTGCATCTTTACAGGCAGGCAGGCATCCAGCTCCTATTTAGGCACCCAGCTTCCTTTGGAAACATAGCTCAGACTCCAAGGTGAAAAAAATGCCGAGTGACAGCCTGTACTCCCTGTACCTATTCAAGCTGGTTCTGTCTGTTGCGTGAATAAAAAGATTTTTCACATGTTATGCTTACAGCCTACCCAGGATAAGCAAAATTTCAGTAACTTTCCCCTTTTCTCCTCAGTTTAATTATATGATTTTCTATATTGGTGGCTACAACAGCCTTGTTTACAGTAACCTGTTAGACTGAGGCATTAAAAATGGCTTTTCGGTCTATGAAGAAATCAAAAAGCAATTACAACATGAAACCCTTATCTCCACTTCCTCCCAGTGAGGGTCTGCAAACAGCATTTCCCGTTTGGCGCTCTGGAACCCAAGAGTCCTTGTCCACATCCACTGGGGCAAGTGCAAACATAACCTGGCAGTATTTCCATACATGCCTGTATGAAAAAAAAAAAAAAAGCATCTCATTTGTTCTCTCGCCTACTCTTTTCCTTTATTCCCTCTGTTTGCATTGTTTGTCAGCTGCCAAGCTGCTACAGGGCTCGGGTTTTGTTCCAAATTTCAGATTAATTCAACGCAGCCTGCTACTTGTGCCTAAGAATAGCAAATAAAAACACTTTACTCTTGCCTGACTTTTCTATCAATAGAGAAACAAATTAATTAGTAGCCCACTTCTAATATTTGGCACAGAGGTGCTTTTCTGCCCTTGATTCACTGCTGTACAAGGCCCAGTGCAAGATCTTTCTCTGCCCAGTACAACTGTCATTTAGAAATACATGCAAAAAAGCTAGCAAATCCAAACAACTAGAGTGCAGAAACTTTCTCCAAAAGTGATTTTTTTATGTAGAAGTAGAGGAATTCTATTCCTTAATCCTCAGCCTTCACGTTCAGAAACATATTTTTTCCATTAGTAATTTCTAATGTAATTAATAGTTAACGATCTGAGTTAAGAGCAACACTGTGGCAGTCAAGGAGAACTTCTGTTCCAGTAGATCTCATCCTCCAACCTGTTTTCATTCATAGCTTGGTATGAAATGATGATGATTTCCACTCCTTGAGACCCCAATTACTCCGTTTACCTCACTGAACACTAAGCACTTCACTAATTGCATGCACTGAAGCCAAGGAAGTACTCGCTCTGCTCCTAAAGAAGTTATAAAACTCAGTCAAGCACTCCAAACAAATTAATGCTGGGTCTGTCCAGTCAGGACTTCAACAGCATTTTCACACTTCTCGGCTCCGGCCCTAGGCTTAAGATATCTAGTGCGGCCAATGAAAATCACAAGACAAACTTCCACGTAACTCTTCCAAAATCTGCTGACCCCTGGAAAGGTGCAGATAGGTGCTTTCTGGGAACTGAGCTTACCCAGACTATTTTAAGCACCAGGAAGAGTTGGGTAACACACTTTCCATTCAAGGAGCCATCACCTGCTCTATACAATCCAGTCTGTGCCTAAGAGATTTTAAAACTGCAGTAAATAAACTTTCTTATTTTATGCAGTAAATAAAAGTTCTTACTTACTTGTCCTCCGACAAGCAGATATTCTGCATTCAGTGACGATACATAATCAACACCACCAACATGACTCCACCAAACCCTGTCAGCAGCCATCGCCTGCTCCAAATCACTGAGTGAGTTTGCCCATCTCAGGTGTACTCCTCTTGCAGACTGTCAAGGAAGGACTAAGAGTTGTAGGAGGACACAGGGATCCCCTTTAAATATCCAAGGAAAAGAGTAATCCATTTGAACTCTCAAAACTGCCAGCATTTCCTTCCTTGTTACGCCAGCGAGAGAGAGGCAGCTGATACGTGGTTGCTATCACTCTCCACCAGATCTCAGCAGTTTAGCAGCCAGGAGCTCTAAGCAACTCCTTAGATGCTTCCAGTTTTCTCACCTTTCTATTCCAAGAATCAAAAAAAATTGTGTATGCATTTCCGGACGCTGCTCCTATTGAGGAGGGATAACAACTAGGCACCATGACGGCTGCTGGTGTCCTGGTGCACACGCACTCAAAGGTGGGGCTTCCTTCAGAAACACGCAGAAGTTACCAGATCTGCAAACACCTAATGATAACAGGAACAATAACACAAACGATAGCCTGGAGTTTGTTTTCTCTTTTTTAATATATACCAGCTTTTCCATCTCTCCCCTACACACAGCCAACATCCTTTTTGTTCCCTGTTTCTTCATCAGGCGGCTGGTTTTTACAATTCCCTCTGAAATGGAGGCTTTCTTTTAACTGAGAAGCTTCTGCAACAGAACAGAGCTACTGCATTGAAGACTGCAAGACAATACGAACACTGTACGGCACACTAGCATATTTGGAATAGCAAGTTCAGCTCCACTGGCATATTAAGGGAACTCTGACAGAACAAAGGTTTTTAGCTTCAATTTTTGGTTCTTTCATGTTAAAAAAAAAAAAACTTTCTGATTTTTTTTTTTTCTTAACAGACAGGAAAAAAGAGACATGGAAAATGACAGGAAAATTCTTCTTGACAGCTGCTAAAATGAATACCACCTTTCATTGTTAGACAGCGCCTCTCTTCTGTAGATTTAAAAAGACTTCACAAAGGAGGTAGGATCTTGTCTAAATTTGAAAGATAGTTCAGGATAGAGCAGTGTGCAAGCTTAAAATGCAACACACATTTTTGAGTAATTCTATATTCAAACACACGTTTCTGAAGTGACGTGCCTTGTTCAACTTACTCCATACTAAGCACAGGTTATGCTAAAATTGGAACATGCCCCTGTTTTTTCCAGAGTAAAAGTTTCCATAACACATGTATTCAGGAAAAGCCATCCCTATGCAATTATTCTGGCATAACTCCAAATGCAGATATACATTAAGACATTGTTTATCTCTATTATATAGATTGTTGGGGTTTTTTACCTTTAGAGAGCTACTCCACTAGCCACCAGCACAGCCAGATAGAGAACTATAGTTTCCCCAGTAGCAGCCCAAGGCCCAAATCATTTAACCTTAGGCTTTGTACTTTGCTGTAGCTTCATTTCCTACATGTCACATATCTGGACCAATACAAAAATTTGGTCTTTCAGAAACTAAGCCTCATATACCACAGGAGAACATGAAATAAGGAAGAGACAGATGCTGGGGCAAGTTTGCATTACCCTCTGAGTAGCGTGGTTGAGCATCTCTTGCCAGGCGGAGTCAAACTGACGTTTGTCATCTTCCAGTAGCCTCTGCTCAGCAAGCGAAATGGTCTCTTTTGCAGCACGCAGCACTTCAGTGGCCCTCTGAAAATCCTGAGTGGCCCTCTGAGCTTCCAGCTGTGCCTGAAAAAGAGAAGCTGGGATCAGACACAAAGGAACCCTCACAGTCACGTAGCAAGATCTACCACACCAATCCCAGGGCTTTAGAAACACCGCGCCAGCATTACTGTTTCCCAACCTTTTACTTGTAAGCGATACATATTTCCTCGCTGGAGTAAGTACTGCTAATTCAGCAGTTTCCACCCAAACAGGTAATTTGCAAAGAATTTGTCCCATGGTGTTCATAGCCAAAAAACCACACAGCTGATGGCCTACAAATAAGCACCTGGCTGAGAAATAAATACTTGATGATGGAGGTTTAATCACTGAGAAACAAAACAAAAGAAAATGCAATAGCAAACTTCTAGCATGTGAAGAATACATTGAGAATGGCACTCCCTGAGTTTAGTCAGGGTAGATTTTTATCTGGTGCACTATTAATCACGCTGAGGAAATGTTTTGGAAGTACTGCCTTGCTATAAAGCATAAACAAGTTTTCTGAGAAGGTAACTGCTAATTCTTTGGGTGTTCTTCTCCTCTGCTTTCACTGGGACACTACTGGTGCAGCAAGTCCCCAGTACACAGACAGACCCAAAAGTAACCCAGGGAATTTGCAATGCACATAACGCACAGATAAAGGCCTTGTTATGTCCTTTTGAAACTGCTTATTTTCAGCAAATTAACACAAAGTTTGAGCTTGAAGGAAGCACTTTCGAGTGTCTGCATGGAAGCAGGGGAGAACTACATGGTTCTTGCTGTGCGAACAAAAACTCCTCCTAAATAACGTAAGACCTTCTCAGGAGAGCAAACACAGCTTAAAAGCCATCTAATCAACGAGCTGTGACCTCTTTTATTCTGGACCCAAAAAATAATCTCCAAGACACTGCATTTACAGACCACCTTCATCTCTCCTGAAGGTCTGAACAAGGCTCTCACGATATCCAAATCCCACTCTGAACAGTCCTCAAGTAAAATGCTCACATCCCATCTTGCAGGCTGGAGCCACCTCCATTTTCCACAGCTGAGTGTCAGCCCTCCAGGGTCCCCAACACAGCAGCAAGCCCTCACCTAGTCAGCCCAACGAGGGAGAGCAGCCAAAAAAGCAGAAATAATGCCAGTCGTGCTGCAGGTTTCAGTAGCACCACGGTGACAAAAGTCATCGCAGAGTTCAGCAGTCTGCAGTGTTGCACTTTAGCACCAGTGACAAGTCTTAAGCATTCAAAATAAGTGACTCTACAATAAATAGAGACAGAATAGCCATAAAAAAAATTACTGGTGTTGGCTGGGGTTTGGTTGGTTGGTGGGTTTTGTTTTCTTTTGGTTTTTTTTTTTAATAAGATAGAGATGTCCTCTCTTTTTATAGTTATCACTGAATGGATAGCAATTTTCACATTCAGACTTTCAAACATGCAGGTTTCACATTGTCTTCCTTCATCAGAAATATTTAATTTCTGAAGCTTCTACGTTCATTTGCCATCTCTCAACTATATCAACATTTTACTGCTCTAGAGCCCTTCATGAGATTGACGCACAAATGCCTTGTTTAGCTCAAAAGTAAGATCTTTACCTGAACTTTTCTACATTACATATTTCATAAATTTCTATTTAAAGCAGTATTTTTGAGCTGGTTTGCACTGAAACACCAGCCTTCACATTCAATTATGCCTCACATTCAATTATGCCTCACATTCAATTAATTGAGCATCCAGGACTGTGAAAGCAGTTTTCATTTACACTTCAATGATTTTTTTAAAAATAAACTGGAATTACCCAGTTTAAACCTATGGAAAATGTCTTTGACCAGACATGACTGACAGAATGAAATAATGAATAAAACTTTACATGTCATGATATACAGAGGAGGAGTCTGAGGCTGAAACAGGAGAAAGGACTCTGACATACAGAATGCTAAACTGAGGAAGATGAAGTCTTATGAATAAAGGAAAAGGTTGTAGTGTGAAGAACGGGTGGTTATTTGGGAAGTGGCTAAAAATCCCTGACACAAAATGGGAAATAAGTAGAACAATGGTACATTTCTCCAGCAAGCAGCTGACTACACCTCCTCAACACCAGCTGCATCAAATACCTTCACACTTGAGACATCAGCTATTTGTAAAGGAAATGGAAAAAACCCTTCCCTCCCTGCCCCGTGGCAGGGGAGATGGACTCCTACTTTAAACACAAGTCTCAAAAGGAAATAAAGCACACTAAGTTTTCCCTCACAATGTCCCGAATTAGCATCAAGCTCTTCTTACTTCCTTCCCCCCATCACACAGAGAGGTACTTCACCCCAAAGTGACCGTGGAAAAATAGCAGTTGTGTGTCAGAGTTCCTTCAGCTACTAGCTGGGGAGGGAAATCAAAGTCATCACAGTCGTCACAGTAATTTCCTTCCGCTCAAGGTCCCTGATGCACTTCCTTCTGAAGTGGCTGCTAGTGGTTTCCACAGAAGAGAAATTCATCTAACCATGCCATTTGCTGCTTTCAGGCAGCTTACACCACAGTGTAAAGTGTTAATTTCCACGCAGGACTGCACATCCCAAAGCAGTACAGAGCTTTGGGCCAGTATTAGTGGATGAACAGCATCCTGGTGCAAATTCACCACGAAATGATCTTAGAAAGTCTAAGAAAAAAACCTCACGCACGACATCTCCTCATCACCCCAGACACCAGCTGCCTGTTTCAAATATACTAACACAATTTATAAATTCAGAATAAGCCTGGCTAAAGAATATTTTAATTTAGGCACTAACTAACCTAAACCATGGTACCCACCAAGTACAGGAGAGCCATCTGAGGATGTTTAAACAAGGCTCAACCTAAGCTTCCAGCAAAGGACACAGCAAGATGCCTGAATCTCAGTCCCCAAAACATCCTCTGCTGAATTCTCCAAAAATTCACAACTTTTTTTTTTCCTTCCAGTAAATTTGACCTATGCTAGTAAAGGGATCAAATGCAAATAAAGACCCGAAGTTTTCCATAAAAATAGTTTGAGATAGGATATTAAAAAGTGAAATAAAATGCAAGACTCCAGTAAAGAGCCTGCAGAGAGTACTCCAGAACAGCGCTGAGGATGTTGGGTGGAGATTTTCATGGAAGACCCTACGAGAGGCAGCCAGGTCCCAATAACTTCCAAGCAATAGGGCCGTCAAAGCCTAGCCCCAGTGAAGGCTTCAGCTCCATGGCTGCCCCGCTGCAGGAGCGGGCCTGCCCACGCAAGAAACAACTTACAAACGCAGGAGAACAGACCAGCGACCCATTCCTGGCACAGGCAGAACCGCACCGGCAAGTAACCGCTTTCGAAACTCCAGTAAAACCAGATCCCAGGGGCAACGCGAGCATGGGAGAAGTACAGTTTTCTCACCGTAACTGCATCAGCACTTGAAAGTTTCTGTTGGCACAGATACCCGGGTCAGGGATCAACACATCTAAGCCAGCAAAAAGTCTGCGGAGCATTAGGAGCTGAGTTACTAAATCCCCACGGAAAACAACAGTTAGGGGTAGCTTGCAGCACTAGTAGCTCTTCTGACGAAGCCTCTAAAGCACAATTGGCTGCACAGCAGGAAAACGATGAGAAAACCAGAAAGTTAAATTTATACTTCAGCTAGATTTCCGCTTGCACCTGGACCTGCTGCAGGACACTGAGAGCTGAAGCCGTTAACAGGCAGGCCCATAACTCTGGCCACGTTCAGCTTCGCGCCCCATAACTGTGTGGGCAAATGGAAAACTGGAACAACACTGTACTTACATACAGCCTCCCAGCTGTATCTGTTGAACGCTACTCTGCAACGGCAGTTTGGAAACACTGTTTTGGAACACAGAATGCTTTTTGGTTTAAGCAAAAGAGTTAGTCCAAATAGCAATTTAGCTTCAACAGTTATCTGAAGTCAGTCTACAGTCTTTTATTTTAAGCAACTTGCTGAAAGCCTAGGAAAGAAAAAAGCCAAATGCTAGGGTAAAGAATGATGCATTAGTCATTAGGGAAACATCAACAGGTTTGTGGTTTTGCCACTGTGAAAAAGGATACTCAAACACTTTTTAGTTAGTATAGTTACTCCATAATTAGCCTTCATTTAAAACTCCCTCCAGCACGTACAAGTTGTTCTGCGCCATCACTGACAGATTGCTCTCACGCTCTCTAGTCTCAAGCCTGCAGGACACTCAGTTTGATGGAAGACAGAGTAGCCATGTTCTTCACGTGCTTTTAAAACCATGAGAACCATGTTCTCACAGAGGACAAAGGGAGCTCACGTCCTCATCCAACCTCCTGACACTGTGTATGAACTTCTTCATTTTAGACAGTGGCTGTTTCTCTCAAAAGACCAGAACTCAAAATTCAAATTAATGGCTGAAAACTAGTTTATTTCACTTTCAAGCACAAACAGCTGTTAGAGTTGAGAGAGGTTTAGCCCTGGGGTAGCACGAGGGAAGATGTACTAGGGATGTGGACAAAAATCTCCTCTCACCAGCTCATCTGCTGCTGATCTCCCTGGCTCTGATACGTGCAGCCCCGAAACTCCCAGCCAGCTCCCAAAGACTCAGAGGTGACATGCAGTAGCAGCACTCAGAAGCAAGCGGAGCACTGAAGTATAAAATATGTCAGCTTTTAAAATAAATTATGTAAAATGAAAAGGGTACTGACAGGGTTCATAATTGCAAGCTATTAACGTATTCCAGAAAGGAGCTCTTTTTGGGGGGATAAAAGCTGCACCCTCATGGGAAGTCCTCTGCTCCATCTACACAGGGCCTTGGCGCAGAAGGGAGCCACGCACAACAGCTGGATTATGTTTTTAGCTAAAGACAGTGATGAAAACAAAAAAGCTAGGCCATGGCAAGCGAATAGAAGAAAACAAACCCGGGCACTTTTTTTAAAATGCAGTAATTCTTCTGGAATTGGCAGCAGCATACAGACAGATTTTCAGGCCAGCACAGACACATTTGCTTGTCCACTTTCAAAGCAGAAAACCCTGTGCTCTTTAATTATGAAATACAATTTTCTGCTTAGTCCACACAGCTTTTATTGCCCCACTCCCCCTTTGTAGTCGGAGTCCTTGCCTAACTGACCTAATAGAGGATGGTTCCCACCCTACCACACATAGCTTGAATCTTCTGCGTTAACATCAACCAAGACATATACTCCTCTTCCTCGTTTCATCTAATCTCCAATTTCAGTTTTTGCCTATCTAGTTATATACAGGACTGCACAATATCACTGGCACCAAAACACAGTGCAACACAGCTATAGCATTCCTCTGAGGTTACCTGACATCTAATACAAGCCGGTAGACACTGCCCAGGCTCTGACCCGTGAGCGCACGTGCATGCAGCTAACGACCAAGCCAGGCTGCCAGAAATAGATGCAGAGGGTACATTTTGTGGGGCCAAGCCGGCTACAGAATTTGTCCCCTTGGCCAGCATCCCTCACCGGAGGATGAGGCCACAAGTGCCGGTAAATTCATGAGAAGGGCATCACTAACACAACCAGCAAATCTCCCATTAGAAATGACAGTCAGCAAAGACCGATTATTTTAGAATATTTACAAAATTGGCTTCTCATTTAGCCAGGTGAACCTATCTCATCCCGCGCTGCCAAGGTCTTGACACCCGCTTTCTTTCAGCATCTCTCCGCTATTGCCAATAGAAGGCATGAACAATCTCTGTTTATAAAAGCCGCTGTAAGCTGGAGCGTGAAGGGAACACACAGCTGCTGCTCAGAACAAGGCACCGGCACATTACGTGCTGGCCCAAGGCCTTTGCTCTAAAAGGCGCTTGTTTGTTAATGTGAAACCAATGTCTCTCCCACTCATTAATCTTTAAAACAATAGTTTAATTGCTACCAGCAAACACGTACTTGCTTACTACCAAATAGATAACGATTAACTGTGTTCCAGTCACGCTCTTCAGAAGGAAGCAAATTTCAGATGTTTCCATTCTGGCCCCTCTCATTCATTTAACAACATCCCACGGTTAATTTGCTGTGCAAAATACAACAGGGAACATGTTTTAAAACAGGAACTTTCCTCCATCAGTCGCCCACCAGAGTTGCCGTAGCACTGCCTGTCTTCAGGGATCACTCTGATCGCAGTGACTGCGCCGCGGCATCCTGCACAAGCTTCTGGCAGGGATGAGGACAGCAGGATCATCACTCCTTGACCAGGACATGCCCATCTTCCCCACCGCTGCTGTGAGTTCAATAATTCAGAAGCCTACAAGGCGAAGGCAGTTAAGTGCTTTCACAGTAACTAGCCACTGAGTGCTGCTATTTTGGCTCCAGTTTTCCTCAACTTGTTTCAACACAGCTGGCAGCCAGTAACAAGAAGAGCAGCCCAGATGCCAACACAAGGGCCCATAACGCTCAACATCCTAACAACCACCTCGATACCAGCACAGCTGCACCCCCAGCAAATCCGCAGATGATACCAAGTTAGAGGAGGTGGTTGAAAAGGCAAGTGGCAGAATCTTAACCCAGATGGACCTTGTGAAACTCAACTGGGCCAAGAGAAACCTCACGAGGTTCAAGAAGAATTGTGGAGTCCTGCACCTGGGGTGGAATAATCTCATCATCGGCACAGACGGGAGGATCAGCCCTGCCAAAAAGGATCTGCGCATTACTACGGCTGTCAGGCTGCAAAAGCTGAAGAGGTGCACTCTTGTTGCGAGTAAGGCAAACCGTGTCCTAGGCTACATTAAGAGGGCCATGGCTGGCCAATCATGGGGAGTTATCATTCCTCCCAACTCAGTGCTGGTGAGGTTGCACGCTCAATACTACATCCAGACCCCCCAGTTCAAGAGGGATGTCAAGGCAGCATCCAGGGCCTACAATGACCCCTGTAAGGAGTGCTGAGGGATGTGGGCTTTTTTTAGTCCAGCAAGGAAAAGACTAAAGAGTAACCTAATTAGCTGCCAGCTGAAATTTGAAGGGGAGCTGCAAAGATGACAGAGGAAAACGAATGCTTCTCAGCAGTACTAGATGATATAACACGGAGCAATAGCCACAGACGGCAGCTTGGAAGTTCAAGTTGCACATTAAAAGAGTCTTCTTTACCAGGAGGGCAGTGCGGCCCACAGACAGGTTCCCCACAGAGGTTATAAGTCTCCATCTCTGGAGATTTTCAAGACTTGGCAAAGCCATGGTTGATGCAGTCCAGCCTTGATGACAGTTCTGCTTTGAGCAGGAGGTTCGATCAGATGACCTCTAGAGATCCTGTACAACCAGCATTTCTATCAGATACCACTGTTTTCTCCTTACAGTTTCTCAAAAAACAAAGAACGTAGCTGTAAAAATTTTGCAGTGATGCTGAATGTTCTCCTAAATTCTCAGACCCACGCATTTATTTTCTTGTATAATCAGAATAGCGATGAGGTTGGGGGGTGGGGTTTTGCTTGTTTTAAGGATCATGACCTTCCTTTCCCCTCTCCCCACAAACTCCAAGCCAAACCAGAACCGAGAGGTAGTAAAAAACCAGAACCCCCTTCTTGCTATAGGCCATGTACAGATGTTTATAAACAACTTATAAAATCCAAAGCCTCAGGAGTGACCTAATTTTGGCAGATCTGTGAGGCTTTTTGTGAGCTATATATTAATCTGTGATGATTGTTTGCATTACTGACAGAAAATACCATCTCTCAAGAGCCTGAAACACCCTTGTATTCTTTAAGCTATTTATTGAAAAGCTATAAAATTGTAGACAGGTTATAATTTGCTTTTACAAAAGCAGATTTTAAGATTTTTATTTGGGTGGAGAAGACAAAGGGGAGAAGGTGAAAATAAGCCTTGCTACAGCTTTTTGGAGCACAAACCATTTCCTCCCCGCTGCATAACGAATGAAATGCCTGTGGAATACAATGACCAGATGTCCCTTAGTCTCTGCTTTTGATTAGGTGTCTTGTTCTTGTGCTGGGTTTCTTGGTTCCATCCATGCATGCAGCCCTCCACTTCCAATAGCTTAATTGTTATTGGACTGACCTGACTCCTGGCTCTGTTTTATTTTCTGGTAAACCTGTAGTCTATAAAAAGGCCCAGGAAATCAGAGTAAACCTAGAAAGCATGTTCTGAGGGACATCTAGCCCTGTGCTGAAGTTAGGCAATACGTGTAACTCCCTTAAGACAGGATCACAAGCCATATTCCAAGAGACAAAAAGTTCAGGGCACAACCAGCAGCTCCCTTCATTAGCTACTTCTGTTACCAGCATACAGACAGTTGGTCTCCTCAAAGACAGAATCCTACTTTCCTTCTTTAGGAGCTACGGAAGGAAATGAGAAATAAAATATATAAACATACAATTTCTTTAAATGCTGTTAAAACCAATCCTGGACTGGACCGAACATTCAGCTGCCAGCCCTTCTCTGTTCTCTGGTGGCTCCCGTCTAGGCTGTACACTAGGACCTTGTGAAACAAGGGCAAGAATATAATCTCTGAGCCGATCATCACCACTGTGCGCTCAGTCATCTAAAACCTACTGGACTCCTCGTTTTTAATTGCTCTAGGTCTTTGCCTCACAGGAGTAGGGAGGTGATGCTCATTTGGGCACAGAGATTGTATGGGACATACTACACCGAGCCTTTTGGCCCTCCCTCATTTTTCATGAGGTTGTTGTGAGATGCTGGTCTGCTTGGAGTTACTCACACTAATTAATGAGCCTATGGCACCAGAATATGAAAAATTGTTCATCCTAATACTATCCAGACGCAGCCTTCTTGGGCACTCACTGCCATCTGCTTTTTAGTTGTGCACTTGTTTATGGCCAAAATTATAAAGCTGCTGCCTTCTGGAAGATGGGATCATAGAATATGCCCAGGTTTTTCCTCTCCAAGGTACAATACCTTATTAAGAGAGGAAAAATATCAAGATAACCTGCATTCTCAGGGCTTAGGCAACGACCCAGCGAGTCTAGGGTTTACAGCTGGTTTCTAGGTTTACAGAGGCTCTGCATGCTCATCAGCACCTGGCAGCAGCCTCTTTTGCTGAAATCAAATATAGAAGCAAGGAACAAACTCCCACAAATACACGCTGCAAGATTTAACACAGCCCGCCCTAGTGGATTTTGCTAATTATCCAAGATAATAAGTGTTCAACACATACAGATGCAACAGATACATTCAAGGGAAACACCAGATTGTTGTCTCACCCAATGGCCACCAAAGCAGCAAATGTTTGTTCACAGAAGTTTCCAGAAGGTTGGCAAGGGATTGGCAGCCTGGTTCTGAAAGCACATCTTGTGCACGCATGCATACCAACATAAGCAAAGACAAGGCACGTGGGTAGGAGTTTCAGCTGGGAGATGGGCTGTTCTGAACATGTTCTCCCAGTCCCTGGAAAGGCTCACACCCACCAGCAACTGCCCGTCCTCAATAGCAGGGACGTCCTCTGGAAGAACGTCCCAGGCTGACCTTGTACATCTTTGACTGCATGCTCACAGCTACTTTTGAGACAGTCATTTTCCTAAGGGACCTGTTGAAGATACTTAAGCTTTCGACTCTTCAAAATTTTTCCTAGTGGAATTATACAACTCCACAGCACGTGTGAATAACACGCTTGCTTGGCTTAAAGGAAAAAGTTGGGAGTGCTGTCCTGAACAAGTGAAGGGCTAAGTCCAATCCTTGAATGAAAAAGTCTAGGTAGCAGCAGGAACAGATAAAATTTCAGTGCTACTTCACAGCAATAAAATTCTCCTTCAAGATCAAACTATTAGCACCCTTTACCAAAAAAAAAAAAAAAAAAGGAAAAAAAGAAACCAAACATCAGAAGCAGACACAGCAAAAAGACATTTCTTCCACATCCTGGCAGCAAAATTTATATTCTAGCAGTAGAACTGCAAGTTTGCTGCAATTAGAAGAGATTTTTCTTACAGAAACTGAGTCAATACGGAGCTGTTCCTACACATGCTACATAGGAATTAAGACTCTTCACACAGTCTTTTCCAGCAAGAACAGACAAGAGCTCATAAATTCATACTGTTTTACTAGAAGTCATAACGAAACACACCCAGAAGGCAGTAACCATCATCCATATAGGATTTGTTTTGGCAGCAGCCCCTAGCATGAGCATTTATTGTTTCATAATAAACTCCCACCTATTTAGACCACTGCATACAATAAAGACTGGGGTGGCTGAACCACTTCCCCCAAGTTGCAAGACGGCCTTCAGCAGCCATCCCTGAGCAATTACCAGGCAAAACAGGTACATAGGATATCACCCTGACCTCAAGTCACCCAGGCACAAATGCCAGCTACTATTTTTGCCAGATGATCCTGCCTGTGGCTTACAATCTCTTGAAATAGCCTTTACTAGTGGCCAGAAAAGATTGGGAGGGGAAACGGTAAGAGAGAACAAAGCAAGGCAAGCTTTCCTTCAAATTATCAGTTTTTCATATGCTGTAGATTTTGCCTTTCAGCAATTGCTATGGAAAGTGTTACAGCTATGCGAAGGAACTCACAATATACATATTATTGGGGTTTTCCAAATTAAAGAGGCTGTAAAATGATGTTAATCAAATCTTCAGACAACAGCAGAGGAAAAAGAAATTAATCTCTATTTTCACATCCCAGCACCATTTTAGAAGAACGCCTCACACCTTCCCGCCAGTTCCAGCATCCGCCATCGCACCTGTGGCTAGGCATAATAGCCAGATCACCTGTGTCAATTCCTTCTGCCTAACTCAGCTGACATCTAACAAAAAGATAAAACCCAGAATTTCCTGCCCTAGCCCTCTCCTTGTTACTCCAAGAAACGTAGGGCATTTCTACACCAACTTACCGCAGTATTGCAGTATTTCAGACCTACTTGCCCAACACGTTAGGATTTCACAACAGAAAAAGAACAAGGAAAAAAAAAACATTCTTGAAGGGTAGGGAAAATAATTAGGTCATTGCATTGTCAACAGTTACTGGAGAGGAGGTGGCTTTGTATTGCTGCCATCTGGAATAGCTAAGAACTGATGGATGCTTTGTGGGGTGGGAGAAAGCGAGAGAAAGCAACACCAAAAAAAAAAAAAGATAGTAATCTCTTCTAGACGAATTTTTCAAAACACTTTAGATGACAACAGTATTTTCTTCTACTTCTGGAAAGAAAAGCAGAAGAGGGAAGACCCTCTAATTTACAGTGGACAGCTAAAAATCTAAACAATGGAGCCCTCCAAGGCATATCTTCTACTAATGATGAGAAGACCAATTACAGTTTTTGCATCAATAGCTCGTACAAATCATCTATCAACAGAATAGTGCTCACGTAAAATAAAAACGTAGGATGTATAAATACCAACCCAAAATAACTAGACCTGTTCAGGGAGGCATAGAAAGCACAGACGCAGGAGGTCTAACTTTTAGAGGGAGCACATATACGCACAGAATTATCGATACAGGCATTTCAACAACCAAGTAGCTAAAAATTATTTCCTACTATCCAAAGGTCCCAAGTACATAGTGTTTGCAGATGTTTTTGCTACAGATGCCACCTCGTCTGCAGGAAAAATAAGTAACAGAGCACTAAATATGAATCAGGTAAGGATTTTTTTTTCAGTTCATCTGACATAGCAGCCGTTAGCGTTCCCCAATGCAGGGCAGCTTTCCAGCTGCTCAGGATTAAGAGGGCAGAAACCTGCCAGTCACACTGACCTACTATCCTGCATTAGCAGGGCTGTTGGGAAGACAAACACATTCAGGAGCTTTCCTTCACAGATCTGATCTTTGGTGTAACTTTCTAATTCTGACCAGGCAACATCTCTTACCTTCCCAGGAGTTTAAGGACACCTAGCTTGAGACACTTGAATATCACACTGCTCAACCAGATGACAGAGCCAGAACACAAATGTGAATTATTTACTTAAACTTTAAGGCCCCAAATAACAGCACTAATAAATCAGCCAGGCAAAACCCAACTGGTTGACCCAGGTAAGTCTCCCTGAGCTCCCTGCTTCCCAGGCATCATCACAACTTTGGCCTGAAGAAAAATTCAACAGAACCATAATGCAAGACTTAAAATACAGTTTTCAGGTTTTAAGCGTTCAAGTGAAGCAAACTGAACACACCGAGCACAAGCTGCGTCTGGCAGCACTGAAACACTGAGCCGTTATGTACCTGAATGCAGGGTGGTGACTTCAACATGCTGCTTGCAGGATTTCAATCACAGCTGTGCAAACGTGACAGGAGAGCACAAAAGGCACTCCATCAAATCTTGAGTGTGGCTAAACATTTTCTTTACTTAACCCAAAGTGCATCCTACTTCAAAATTAAAGTTGCAAAACTCAGTGGATCCCCTGGTGGAAGTCCAGGAAGTGACTCTTCACCCTCAGTAATAAAATTACTGATGTCATATTCCCTTGCTTGGCTTATTTCCTCTTCAGACGGGTGCCTGGCTCCACAGCCAGCCACATACCATGTGGAAAGGGAGATGAATATATGCTGAGAACGCCCCTTGGGATCACAGCAATGGGAACTCCACATTTCGCAAGACGACTGACATCACATTGACACCGTTTCCCCAAGATTTAATGATGTGTTTCGTAACAAAAAATGAAAGAGTTGGTGGGAAGAAGGGGTTCAAGTCTAGAGCAGGTCCACAGGGAACAGAAAGGGAAAAAGGACACTCAAAACTTCTTAGGCCGTCAGGTACAACACGCAGCCTCCATACTTCATCCTTTCAGGCACCTTGCCAGCTCAGCCACATTTCATCTCCTTACCATTTATTTACAGCACTGGGCTCCCTGATTGCCCACAAGGCAGTTTCCATGTCTCCTTTCCCTTTGGGGCACTCCAGCCATCTATTCCCAGGCAAGGCTTGTGCTGCCTGCCTGCCTCCCTCCCTTCTGCATCTGGCCTGCCCCAGCACTAAATGAGACCATCACGTCAGCCCCCACCCCACAGGCAAGTTTCTCTACCACCAACAGAGGAAGAGAGCGGTAACCTGCCTCCAAGCGGCCTCTCTACGCCACCAGCCTAAGTAATATGAAACCAAAACCACAGCCATTTCTGTATCGTTGATTTAAACACACGGGGAGCAAGCTCCTTCTCACATCATTCACCCCACCTTCCTAAACCAGAAATTGTTGCCTCCTCTATCCCTGCGCTACTGTGAGGGTCCCCAAGAGCCACCAGGGCAGCTGCAATACAGCATCTTCAATTAAAAGGACAAACTATCAGCACAGGCAGACCACAAATAACATAACCAACATTGCCAGCCTAGACTGATTATTGCAAATGGCCAGGGGAGCAACGTCCATGCAAAATACTTTCTGCTGGCTCCACCACCGCAAACATGGGTGCAAATACTCTTAGGAGCCTATGGCAGTTACTGACCCCATGTTGAGAGGAGTTGTTCTCATTTGATAAAAGGGGCACTCCTGCACACATCACTTTCTACTGCTTTCTCCATGTGCGAGACCAACAAACTGTAAGAGAGACCAGAATTAACAGTCCATTAGCAGCAGCGCTGCACAGATGATCATTACTTATCAATGATAACGCAGCACCGAACTATAGCCATAGAAAGCAGTCAAGTGCTCTGGGTGATTGTGGTTTTTTTCCTTAACAGTTGGAAGGATTTGTAGAAGGTTTGTCAAAGTTAATTTTTAGGTTTCTGTATCCCTGCTTTGAAAAAAAACAATGTGAATCCGTCAGATTGTTTTTTGGTTTCTAAACAGTTAACCAGAAACACTCCTTCAGCCAGGAAAGGTCAGTTGGCTGTTCCACTGTAACTGTGCCAATAATTTTGCTTTTTACTAGCTCCATGGCAAGTTGCCAAACAGGAATGCAAGTCTGTCACAGTTCTGCTGACATTTAATTTTTGCTTCTCAAGTTCCCTCTCCCTCCACCTTTTTTGCCAAGATAAGCTTACCGGATAATACAAACCATTCTTAACTCCTTGTTGTCTTAAACAGGAGCATCAAGACTTCAGGTCATGAAAGAAGGAATGAAAAGGAGATTCCTTATGACATGGCTACCTCCAATATACTGATGGATAACACATCTAGTGCCTAGGAACCAGAGGGGGAGACCTGGATATCCACCACACTTGGACCTGAACCCAGGATCTGTCACCCACAGTCAATGCTACCCTGCTGTCCACAGCAGAGCCAGCTGGTGCTGTGATCCAATTAGCTCTCACTGAGCGAATTTGGATGGGAAGCTTGGGTGCTGCAGGAAGCAATACTGGCAAGACAATACTTTCCAGTTCCTAATTAATTTTAAGGGTGATTGGCAGTTTTAAACCTCCAAGTTGTGTGAATTTAAGAAGCTTTTGTTTCCTGAGCTAAGAAAGTTACCATCTGTAACTTTCCACTCTCGCCAGGCTACTTTCAGACATCTCAAGCTGAACATCTAGAAACTTTGGAAAGTTTCATTCATTTATAGGCACTGCAGTCTTGACTTCTGCAAAGAATGGTATCAGTCTCATCCGCTGAGGAAGAGTCTTCCAACCAGGCAAGTGTGGTCTTATCTGCTTACAACCCTCCCACATTCACCATCAAGCAGCTCAGTTCCTGTTCTGCAGGATTACGGCAACTACCTTTCATCCCAATTCACTTTGGATATAAGGTTCATTGAACCACTTGATGCAGGATTCACCCCACAACTTTCAAATGCGAAACAACCCAAGACGAGATGTCTGAATTCCCTCTGCATTTAAGGAACAGGCATGTTATCTCAGAAGGCTTTTCACATGCACCTACCTCTCACCACTGACTACAGACAGTGATTAAGGGCCCAAATGATTACCTTAGACTAGACTCTAAACCCTGCAGTACATAAAGCTTAACAAGGTAAATCAAGACCAACTTGGTCTACAGGTGCCCACTATTAACTCCTCACCCCACCCCATTGTCAAATCTAACCAAAATTCACATTTGAGAGAGGAAATTATTTCCCAGTGGTAAGGGGGTTCTTCTAAGTTTTGTGAAGACAGGCAGAATGGAGATTCAGGGCCTGAATATCTGAAATACCTGCATATCTGAAAGCTCATCCCTAATAATTCTTTACCCTGTCAGCTGGTTTCTTCAAACAGATGTGGCAATCCAGTATAAAATGTTACATGAGAGGAAGATTACTAGTGAGGTGAGAGGAAGGAGCTCTACTACATAAAAAGTTGAGGAGAACAGGACATGTTAGCTGTCCCTGCTGAACACCATCTACTTGTCCATCAACTGCATTTCCTCTCAGGTGTGCCTGGACTTCAGCAGGGAAGAACCGTTGTACATACTGACTCCAGTGTGTTTTTCCAAGTCTTTTCAGATAAAAGGATGCTGCTTAAGAACGTATGCCTACAACATGGAAAGATTAATTAGTTGTAAAACTGAACCAGGAAGAGTGACCCAAGAGGAAGCAGAACATGCACACCCTGAAACATACTGCTCTCTTAACACTTGTGCAAATGCGTCCCTTCGCGAGAGATACATATAGATATGACCTAGCAGAGACCTTTCATCTATTTTCACCTGAAACAAGTTTTCTGACACTCTTTTGTAAAAGCTAAATGAGGCAGAGGGGCTGAGGGGAATATCACGAGGCAAAACCATGTCCCTCCAAAAGAAGCTCAGCTAAGCAAAGTATCTGCACGTACTCCCAACCCGAGCCAGTACTGGGGACTAAAACACAACTTCTCACTCTGCAAATAGGAGCTAAAGCTTAATCAAAAGCAAGACTCCCAGGGCTTTTATTCACATTAGGGCCACTACAAATGCAAGGATTGTTTTATTTGTGGGGGTGGGTGAGAACACATTTTTATTAGATCTTTTTTTTTTTCCCAGCAGAAGCAAAGCAGAAAGGCAAGTCCTCCCGTTCAGTTTGTCCCTGGGTTCAAAAGTGATGATGTACGGATTACAGTGTTTTAGTGGCACCTCTCACCCAATGACCTCAATGTGCTTTTACTTCCCTTAATGAACTCGGCTTGACAGCTCCATTTTACATGGGAACTAAGAGAGAGATGAAGTAATTTATCTACGCCATGCAGCAGCATAAAATCGGCTCCTACCAGGCCAGGGATTTATGCAATAACCCATACTTGCTTTTGCACAGCATCCTGCCCCAGAGCATGCAGTCACTGGGGAGGTAACACACTTCTCAAACTCTATTGCCTCCTTAGACACTATTGTGTAGGTGCTTTCCAGACCCAGCCCTGCAAAATGCCAAGTCAAAAGTGGCTTAAGACACTCCTTACCTCAGAGGCTCAAGACCTACACTGTTGTTTACACTCTTAGTGTTTCCTGGCAACTTCACCTTTCTTCCCCATCACTTTTGGGAAGAAAAGTCTAATTCTCTGACTAGTTAACTAAGGAAGTAGATTACTGGAGGGGAGGGTGGGGTGAGAGATAATACAGACATGGGAAGACTGATCCTCCCAACACTTAGAACCTGGACCACCTTCTGGATTATAGGAATTTAGTATTTCAGCTACACGTTGAGGTTCTTCCATTGAACACGTGCACTATGGCTGAAGGTAAAGAACAACATGAAAAGAGAATATGCTAAATGCAAAAATGTTCTTGCAGCAGAAATACATTAAAATTTGATTAAACAACCAATTTGGATCAAAATGCTTCAAAACACTGAGATGATACCCCTGCAATCAACACAAAAAGCCCACTGGTATACCAAATGAGGAATCACAGCAAAGTTGTCTTGGCAGAAGTTGCATGAAATCTGCAGAGGCAAGAATATTAGCCAGCTCTCACTTCAGCCTCAGCAAAAGCTAGATATTACTGCTTTGGTGCCAACAGACAGCATCCCGATTCCCTGTGCCGCCACTTCAGAAAGCAAAGCACTCAAATCCTAACGCTAAGGGACCATTGTTCTGTTACAGCAAAATTTCACCCTGAGATAGCCCAAGCTGAAATTCTCTTGGCATACGTTACACAAACAAGATTCTACAGGACTCTTGCATGGGAGAATTAATTTGTTTTGAATTCACCATCTTCTGCCAACACAGGATTGCACAAGATGGGGATAAGGGTGAGGAGACGAAAGGGCTCAAGGTCCTAAAGCTTCTCCAGGGAAGTACTTGACTCAGGGACCTGTTTTTTCTGACCGCAAATCAGTGCCCCCATACCATTTTAACAGGTTTTATCTTAACAGATGAAAGAAATATTTCCAGAAGACAATCATAATCACGCCCAAGTGAAAACAAGCTTCTTGTTATGCCTAAATACAGCTTGCAGCAGCCAACTCACCCCACAACTGACATCTTGAATGCAAGTAACTCTGGACAACTCCTGCATTTCTGCCAAATTAGATGTCATTAATTATGCAGTTCTTTGTTCCCAGAAGACTTCAATTTATAGGTCATATCTTTACTTCCCTTTACTGAGAACAACAAACAAGAATTTACACTTCCCTTTCTCTTTCAAGCAGAGTCATGCTTTTTTCCCCTATTGTTTCATTAAAGCTGTATCAACAACTGAGAACCTTGTGTCTGTTTTCAGAGGCAGCCTAATGGCTCTAAAATAACTGCGAAGACAGAAGGTGGAAGATGTTCTTCCTAGCCTAGGTGTTTTTACAAATGTGAATGGAAAAATATCAAGCTATTCCCGTGATTTCTCTACAATTTTACAAATCAAAGTACAAAAGAAAGTTGCTGGCTGTGACCTAAATATATTAATATTCTGGTACATAGGTACATTCCTCCACTTCCATATTTCCCTACCACCTACCCATTCCCCCGCTTTAATACAGCAAGTTTGCTCCCAGTTAAACGGAACTTTTCTAGACTAAATTAAGACTAGAAAAACTCCTTAGCCAGATGTTTTGCTGACCACTGGTACCAGTTTTTCCAGTCTCCTGGCTTCCAGATAAAGTTGCCATCCTTCAATGCTAATATTCCTCTTGGTGCTCACATTTCCTATTTCAAGGTTTTATTAGACAAAGAGCCAAAGGGAAACCAGAGGCCGTCTTCCAGCTCTGTCTGCAGAGCAGGTACAAAGAGGGAGCTCTGTTCCGTGACCAGCTCCATTAACACAAAATAGAAAAAAGTGAAATGAACAGTTAGAAGGGGAATCCCTGCTTTAAAAAAAAAAAAAAGCTATCAAGGAATTAGAAGAAAATTGACTGTGTAGCAAACTAGTGGATCTACAATAAATAGCATATAAACCCAGCTAATGACAGAATGGACCGGGAGAAAAATATGGTTCTCTCTAACAAGCCCAATACTGGAATAGTGATTCCACAAATCTAAAGACCTTAAGTGGTTTGGGATTTTTAAGTGCTTTTGCAAAGCACCTTTGAACCAGTATGACTGAATGGATTTCAGGGGCAGCAAAGACACAGCAGTGAAAAATTCCATTTTCAGGACATAATGTGCTGCCAGCTTCAGGACAGAGGACGAAGTTCACCGCTCTCAGTGCCTGATGTTACAAACTTCGAAGTTATCAGATTATTTTTTTTTTTTTTGTATGGCAGAGTATGCATTTCTACCATTGACTTTTCCAAGTATAACTCTTTAAGATCTAGGCATTCTGTGCCGTGCGTAGCTATTTATAGTGACAGAAGTATAAATCGAGATGGGGTTTGGGGGATTATTATTTTTAAATTGAGCATACCATTTAACACAATACAAGCAATTCCTCGATCTTATTTTGTTGCTAACTCCCTCTCTTTCTCTAGCTCACTACTGGTTTATCTCTAGCACACACCATAGGCCCCATGAGCAGCGTTTGCTTTCAGAGCAGTTACAGATGAGTAGCAGGATACCGTGCTTACTGTGCTTTGAAGCAGAGTTTACCTATTTGCCATGCTGCCTCTAATCTGAAGGATTAAGCCTAATAACCCCCACACATCATCCCCATTGCCTGAGACAATGGCTCCAAAACGATGCTGTGCAATTTAAAGGATTAACACGGTCACATATTAACTTGCGTGCCCAATTCCTGCTTCATCAGCTTTCAAAGTGATGAAGCTTGCGTTCATTCCTCCCTTTCCTGTGCCTTGTTCTGAGGAGGTATTCTCTTCTCTCCCCTTCTCTTACCCTGCGAGTTTACTTTCTGCCTTCTGGCACACACCTACACTACTTTTCTCATCCCTCAGCCTCACCCCCTAGCTATTTTTACAAACAAAATCCTTCTGTGATTTTCATTCATTTCACACGTGCTACCCCTTCTCTCGCTCTCCCTTTGAACACAATCACATCTTGGCTACCCAGCCACAGATGCCACCACACCCATCACTGAGCCGAGCACAGAAGCAGCAGCTCTAGGCAACTCTTACTCTACTTCTGCCTCTCCCTGCCTCAAGAGAAAACAGAAGTAGCACCCAGGAACAGCCACCCCCTTGGAGAAAAAACAAAAAGCCTCAGACACCAGCAAACCCCATCACAGACACCAAGGAGAAACACTACCTAAGCCACCACACGCTCAACTCTCAGCTACTTTTTCCCTAAAGCAAGAAGCTGCCTGACACCTCACAAGCTTTCTTGCTTTCCTTGCAGCCAGTAGATCGCACCCTTACTTCCACGCCTCATCCTTCCCTGCCTCAGCCACGCGGGCCTATCAATAATCAAGTAGTAGTTGTGGCAAGGGAGATAAGGTCCTGATGACAGTACAGAAAGCGGAACTCAGTTTCTCCCCAAACCAACACATTTTAGAGCTACATTTAGCATATTCCTGCTTCAGCACCAAACCCTGTGGGTCTCCTCAGGTCTATCCCACTCCAGCCTCTTTCCTAGCAGCTTCCAGTTGCAGCTATTTAGCTGCTAAGCATTTTGCTTTAAGAAGACAAAGCAGATACTTGAAAATATAGTGTAGACTTTGTGTAAGTACAGCTACTGATAGGAAAGAGCAGGGCTCTGAAAGGCCATGCTTTTCACAGTAACGATAGGAAAACAGAACTAGTCTTGTGCTATTGATAGTTTGTGTCTGCTGTAGCTGTTCCTGGACTGAAGAACGTGTGCAGCTGTGGCTGTGAAGAAACACATTTTTGCCATCAATTCATATGGCTGACACACAACTCAAGTCATAGACCAGTGTCAGCCAAGTGCATATGCTTAAGATGTTATTAATAGCAGGAAAGCAACGTGCAGTATGTGCTCTCCAGCTACCAGCACAAGCTTATAAGGCAGAAAGTTCTCACCTGTCTGGCCACCCTCCGAGCTTCCCAGTAAGGTTTAGAGTCTTCTACAGCTTTTCCGATCTTCTTTACCAGTTCATCCAGTTTTACTGTTGCTTCGACCAGCACGGAGCGGAACTTCTGGCGTGCATCCTTCAAAACATTGCAGGAAGGAAAGAAAAGACAAAGACAGATTAGAGCTTTAGAATTTATTTCTACCTGTTTGTTCCTACCTTCAGATTGCTCTTTAGATTGACACACGAGCTGATACATGCAAGAAAGTTACTGTTGTTTGGACTAAACCAGAATTTTTCAGTAGAGGTAATAACAGGAATCCGAAACCACATCTGAAAGCTAGCATTCTGGACACCAAATCTTTCAGAGACAGCTTTTATACAGAGCCTGCAATGGCCTGTGCTAGATGTCACCTCTGGCAGGGTTCCTCAGAGAGGAATAGCTTGTAAATTACTTGCTCTGTGAGGAGGCAAACAGCAGCGTAACAAGTTCTGAAAGGGAGTTCACTGGCAAAGACATCTCATCTAGACAACACTAGAATGGGGCTAGCAGGCAGGCCAAATCCCCACAGCAGGCTGGCAAATTGTCTGGAATCAGCATTTCCTAAACCTTAGTGTGTCCTATCCCTAGTACGGTTTCCCCCAGGGATGCCATTTCCCAATGCAAACAAGGACGGACAGGATCTGCTTTCCATAGGAAGAACGGGACACTTCCCAGATGATATATTTTCAAGTCAGCTCCTCTTTCTTTTTATATACACATCCTACTTACTTCAATAGCAGCAGAAAGCTGCCAGGTCCTCGTGGGAAGACTTCCTGCCATAAAAGCCCATCTTTTCTGCTACGGTTTGTATCAATGGGTAAGGACACCTACTTTCCATTTGATTGCTATTATTTACTACATTTAATGAAAGTAAATTCCAGCTACTTCCAAACTGGATGAGTTGCCTCTTTGCATGATTAGCTGAAGCAATTAAAATATTTTCTCTGCTCCACTGAAATTACCACACCTTTAAGCAAAGTGATTCTGATTTCCATCTCAGCATCCAACACAGACTCTAAATCAATGGAATTATTGCCGAGAGATGCAAATTCAGGCTGGGACTTGGCCCAGGATTTAAGGAAACTAAGAGGAAGGGCCATGTGAGCTCTTGACAAGCCTTGTAATTCTAATTAGAGAGCAGGATTTACACGGACTGCTGGAGTGACGTGCTGATTATCAGGAAGCAGCTGGCTTGAAGAAGTGCTCTAGTTCAGGAGGTTTTTGTCATTATTGCTGAGGATTTCTAGAATGCACAACTATTTATTCGTTGGAAGAATTAAAATACATTGGAACCTACCACTATGCTCTCAGAAGTGGGAAAAAAATGCAATAATAAATTAGTTTTTACAGAAGAAGCAGCCCAGTTCAGTAAAAGCTTCTTTGCTTCCTTTTAAGTGTTACCTAACATCTTAACCAGCATCGGTAATATTTTGGTCCAATGCAAATAGCTTTAGATTCTTAAGGTACTCCAATTTATTCTAAGGAATTATTCAAATGGGTAACAAGGTCAAAAATGGAGAACTAAATGCACATTAACTTATAATTTTATTAACTTCAATCCAGACAATAATCTCATTTCTTAGTGAAAGCCTGAAATGTATCATTCAAGCAATACGTATCGAGTCAATGATTTTCTCAGGGAGAAGAGTTTGAATATTTCCAATTAAAGTACTGGGCGATATATGGTTCACTGCTCAAAACGACTTTCACAAATAACTGAAGTAAGACTGCAAGCATGATGATGACTATATTGCAAGAAAAACATTAAGAACTAAAGTATATTTCACAAAAAAAAATATTTTCCTACAAGTGCAGAAATAAAATTAAAAACTCATTTCTAAATGAGTGAGCCTGAAGGTTTGTTTTTCACTTTCTTTGTGGAAGTCGCATATTAGGATACTAGTTTTGGAACACAAATGATTAAAGAAAAACACAAATGTATACACATTAAGTAAAAAAGCCACATGCAGTAATTCATCAAAAAACTCAATTCCCATGTTTATAATATAAGCATTTGGAACAAAGAAGCCACCACTACCAAATTTGTGCTTAGAGAGCTACCCCAAATCTATTCATGTAATAATTGTGTACACTCCTATCCAATAGGAAAAAGAGGACGAGTTTCCACCTGGAGTTTCAGAAAAGGAAAAAAAAAACCAAACCAAAAACCACCAAGGACAGAGCAGTCAAACTAACAGCAACTTCTGTACCTGTTCATCTCCCACCAACTCAGGTGAAGCACGTACAAATTACTAAACTGTAACTAATCCTGTAACTAGCACCCGAGGCACAGGTCTTGCAAATGGTTAAGCACACGTTTATCCACGAGCACAGCCCCACTTCACACAGTAGCTAGTTACACAGAATAGGAAGCTTCAGCTGAAGAATATACTGATGCGAACTTCCAGTTTATCATTTTCCTCAAAAGATGACCGTTTCCTATTTTGAGGCTTTCTTGGGTCCAACCATCCTCATTTTTTCCAGTGAAGAATAATAACGAAAAGCGAAACACCCCAGAACTTTATACTCGTGTCATCCATCACATGACTTAAAGTGACATTTATTCTCAGGCTTCCGACTGTCAGGAACACAAGCCCACAGGCTCCACCACCTTCTGCATGACAGAATAAGCAGATGCTCGTACTCCGCTGGGATCAGTCCCGCTACCAAAGGTTTACAGCCATTGCCTTCCGACACAGCAACAAGATGCTGAGGTCTCTGAGAAGGTGTAATACCAAACCCATGCCCTCTCCTGCACTACACACACCACGTTTACTCTCCACCAACTCCAACCACACTACAAATGCAAATGATCCCATGTTATATATCTACACTGTGTCCAACTTTGGAGTCCCCAACATAAGAAGGACATGGGTCCAGAGGAGGGCCACGAGGATGACCAGGGGGCTGGGGCCCCTCTCCTATGAAGACAAGCTGAGAGAGTTGGGGTTGTTCAGCCTGGAGAAGAGAAGGCTCTGGGAGACCTTATAGCGGCCTTCCAGTACCTGAAGGGGGCCTACAGGAAAGATGGGGAGGGGATCTTTATCAAGGGGGTGTAGTGATAGGACAAAGGGTAATGGCTTCAAACTGAAAGAGGGTAGATTTAGGTTAGATACTAGGAAGAAATTCTTTACTGTGAGGGTGGTGAGGCACTGGCACAGGTTGCCCAGGGAAGCTGTGGATGCCTCATCCCTGGAAGTGTCCGAGGCCAGGCTGGATGGGGTTTTGAGCAGCCTGGTCTCATGGAAGGTGTCCCTGCCCAGGGCAGGGGGGTTGGAACTAGATGATCTTTAAGGTCCCTTCCAGCCTAAACCATTCTATGATTCTATACACCACGTGTGTTCCTGCAGCAACCCAGTGCATTCACACTATCCAACCTCCTCAGTCCAAACGGACCCACCTTTCATGGTCTCAGTGACCACGGCTCCTATCTGGCAGCTATGGCAACATCTCCTGTGATCAGGGGCACAGCTCCCTCCTGCAAACACGCAGACGCACTCAGTGCATCAGCTCAGTGTGTGGCAGAGCATCTGTAAAAGTCATTACCCTTGGGACAGTCCAAAATTCCCCTGGCAGGCATCCTGGGGAAGTTTAAATATGAAATACAGGTGCAGTGGCTATTTTTACTCTTCATGTGAAAACGGGGCAATTGCACCAGGAGCACTGGGCTTGGCGCACTTACTACTTACATGACATGAAAAGTGCATTTGCCATTCACAGGAAGGATGGGCCTGCGGTGAAGGCAATAACATGGGAATCAATTTAATTCCCTGCTCTATGTTCAGCTTCCTGTGTTACTGTTAGTGAAACACTTCGACGCATGCAAAGTGGTTCAAAGATATAAATCCTCTTAGTGGCGTTTTCTGTAAGAACACTCACGTCAAAAACTTAGAGGCTCAGGAATAACAGAGCAGTGCAGTTCATCCGTGGTCCCCAGCACAAGGGAAGCCTGTTAGGAAGACAACCACACCATCTTCAACTTACTTATCAAATCCTCTGGTGTGATTTGCCTCCCTACCAAGTGTTACTACGCAACTGTCAAACTCTTGCTTCATTCAGACCTCTACCTAGCACACATGGATAATAGAGAAAGGAAAAGACAACAATTCCTGCAACTTGCTGCCACGAGCAAAACTGAGACAGCAGACCATATGCCATGCAACTTTTCTAGCACAGTCCTCAATTCCTAGTTTCTGTGTTTCGGTTCCCTGAAAGACGATGCTTCCCCAGCAGCAATGCCTGTTATTGATAAAAGCAAGTATGCAGCCTTAGGTATAAACCCTGTGAGTCACACTGACCATTTCTGGGGTTGTTTTTTTTTTTTTTTGGAAAAAAGCACATGGGATTGTTTTTCTCATCACTGCACTGAATACATACACAGACTAGGTAAACTGTAACTGTAACAGAAGCAATGCAACTGACAAAAGACATCTCAAACACACAAACAACATTTCAAAAGCACATTTTCCCCTCTACTCACTCATAATCTTCTGTGATTATTTTTAAGAATTGTTACTGGTTTTGCAAACAGAAAGGCAATATTGAAAGCTGACTGTCTAACATTTCCAATGTTTTCTCCCTCCTATTTGCTCAAAGGAGATGATGATAAACCTTTTTAAAGCTCGGCAAAATTAAGGCACTTTGCCCTCAATGCACGTTGCAAGCAGCAAAAGACAAAAAAAAAGCTGCAGTTGAAACGTCTCACTGAAGTTATAGTCTTAATAACTAGACTCTCACTAACTGTTTGTCACACACAAGCTCCAGCAGGCGTAGCACTTAGTGCATCATATGAATAGCTGTAGTTTACTTTGCAACATATTGTCCTAGGCCCGTAAGAGCTCTACTCTTATCAACTTTCTTCCTGGAAAATCTTAGCACTTTTCTCCGAAATTATAGATTTCACAAGCACAGTTTTAGGAAGCACGCCAGTCTTCTACCCCACATATGTTTTTGCTGCAATAGTTCATTATTAAAAGCAGACTTAGCTGCCCAACAACGAGTTACTGGAAACAATCTGCTCCTGCGTGCACTAAAGAGAGGGACCACACTTAACGACAGGCCATCCATACAGCAGCATTTTGGAGATCCACCCTCAAACAGGGAAAGAAACTAAAATACAATTTTACACTTAACACTGCACCTGTTGGAGAATAAAGCATGCTTGTTTTCCTCTCTCATGAGTGATGGTGATGAGCTGGTGTTAGACGCCAGACGACAGGCAAATAACTATTTCCGCCCATCAAATGAAGCATGTATTTTCAAACAATTTTCTGTTTAAAATTAAGTTAACACATCAACTGGGTATGAAGCATCTTAGTACCAAGCACATCTAAATTTCATTTACAAAGGCTGTCCTATGACCTTGGCGCGCAAAGCCTCCGAGAATCCATTAAACCAACCTGAGAGGTGCACGGGAAATGAAATTGCTGACCGAGAGACAGGCTCCATCTATTTCCAAGAGGCAGGCAGTATCCATACCTGCCTTCCTCTGCTACAGAGACCTACCCAGCTGCAAAAGCTCATTTCCAAGTTAAAATAGCATTGGTATCAACAATGTCCAAGTGTGAAAGCAGGTGGGCTTCCCAGTTACGGACACACCAGATTTCTGAGCACATGCACACACTCAGAAATCTGCCTCAAAGCATCAAAGAGGTCAATGATATTTTTAACATCTACCTGGTGCCTGAGCAGTTCAAGTAAACCAGACTGACTACCAAACCTTAAAAACAAAGTGCAAGGAAGGGGTTAAGTAACATCTCAATTTCTAAGCATGGGGAAAAGTCTTTTCTTTCCCCACACAGCTACTAATTTGCCATCTATGAACAATAAAAATTGGTATTTGGAAGTTGCTCTAACCTCCTGCTTGCAGACAGTTACAGACAGAGACTACAAATACACTGCTATTTTCAGTCCTCTTAGAAGAAGGGAGAGGAAGGCAGACTGGGTGCTCCTTCCGAAACAAGATTGCTCTGCCTAACCCTTCCTCCCTCCCTTATAGACTAGAAACCCACCTCTGCTTCAAGAATGTGAATCAAGTAAAGTCCTTTGACTCCCTCAGGCAACAAAATCTTTCCAGAGCCATAGCAGAGGAAGAAGCCTTTCCTTACTCATCCGTGGATGAAAGCAGAAGGAAAAAAACAAGCAATCCACACAGAGGAGCCATTTCCTATGGAAACACGTAGATTATAAAGAGACACGGAAAGATTTGCCCTGCTAGTGCTGGACAAATCCATCAAGCACGTATATCGCACTCCAAAAAACAGCAGGAATACCAGCCAGTGAGCTGCTTCTCCCTTATCTGTGTGCTCTTACGGACACTGGAAAATGCTGCACAGGGATGCTGATAAGGTGGCGGATGTTTCCACAGATAGACATTTCCCCCGGCTGAGCAGGCCTGCTCAGAATGAGATTCCTGCCACTGACAGGCCATTTTTCTAAAACTTGAAAGATTGAGGATTTTTTTAAAAAGTCTACTTAACTTGAAATATTGAGGATTTTTTTTTTTTTTTCAAAAAGCCTACTTAAAATTTTTGTATGTGACAGGGCCAAAAGCTTGAGCTTTACCCCAAAATCAAATATTTTAGTGATGAAGTGAGAACAACTCTAAATAAGATAACCCTTCCCCTTCTGAGAGGGGTTCAAATGCTGGCAAGGCTCATAAGGTGAAAGAACACCAGTGATACACCGCTCTCCTTTGACTCTATCCAACACCAACCCGGGGGACCTTTAGGATAAATCCAGGACTAGAAGTAACACAAAGACTCACAGATCAGGACAAGAGGATCTAGGCAAGCATACAAGAAGCATCCTAACCAGGCCCTCCTTATAACAAGCATGGCTGAAAGCAGCGCTGTTCAGCTCTAGTCTTCATGTGCAGTCGTCTCCCCTTACCAAACACTGGCAAGCTCGTAGCTCCAGCAACACAAGAACTCTCACTAACAGAAACCACATTTGGGATAGCTGGGATTCCAGTGGTAATTTTAATGGCATGGGCTGTATTTCCCCTCCCTGCAATGCTGCCAGAGGGTCCCCAGGTGAATTTGTTACATCTGAATTGTACTTTCAGGAGCCAGTCAAAGATGCGTATGAGTTAGCTGGACAGGCGAGTTATGCACATTTGTTAAGTACATTTGCAACTCCTGATGCGAGTTTAGATGGAGATACATTTCCAATAAACAGGAAAAAAGCTCAAATAGCAAGGCGCCGCTCTAACTTGCATTTGGCCAAAACATACTTATATCTCCACTGCAAGATGTTTCCCCCCCACCTCTTCACAGACACGTCAAACGTAAACAGGGACATTAGCGAAGCCAAGTGTTAAATGCCTCAGAGGACCCTTACCATCCTTTTGCTGTGTCAGTAATGCTCAGCGTTGCACTTACTATGAGCAGCATTATGGATTTTAAATCAAGCCTAATCAAAGATTCATTAACAGGCAATACATTAACGCAACATATAACTACCAGCCACTCAGTGCCCTTTAGCAGCTCCGCAACTCCTGAACAGGCTGTGAGCATCATCAGGTCAGGGCATTTCTCCAGGGTTTAACAGGATAGGTCAAAAGAGCAAAAAATGAGTAACTATATCACGTAAAAGAATAGACGTAGCCAACTTCAACATATCTGTTCAAGTCATGCATGTAAATCCACCCCTCTCACAGGTGGCTTGGGTGCACAACTTATTTAAAAAAAAAAAATGGCAGGCTGATCAACTTAAAACAGAATTCCCCATTTTATCACCTCTGTGAGCAGCAAACACCAATGTTCTCTACATCGTTCAAACACGGCCATGTCTGTAACTACACCAAGAAAGTGTAATCTCAAAATCCTAGAAGCCTCTACTGATTTCAGCCCCGTAACATTTCCATCTGGTAAAGCAGCATTTTTCCTTCCATTTTGCAGATGTAAACCTGAGGTACAGCGACAACAAAGGCGCTGGGTTTAGAGGCATTTAACACCTACAGCCTTTTTTCTTTTTCCAGTTAATGGGAACTGGAGATAGTCAGCAGTCCCATTTAGAGCGACTTGTGCAAAGCTACAGGAAGTCCAGAATAGTCTCACAGTACTTAGATGCCACAAGGTTACTCTTCCTGCTTTATCAGAGAGTACATCGAGTCACAAAAACACAAGTGTCTTTTTCTGAACTTCCTTCAAAGAAATATACCTTCTACCCAAACGCTCCCATTGCTTTTCCACATTATTCTGGGAAAACATTCAACTGTAGGAACGTATGGACCACAAAGTAATGCTTCAGGAAGCTGGCAACCAGCATCTTGTGCTGTAAATAGCCCAATGGTATGGTCTGTGTTCCCATTAAAGTCAACGATGAGCAGATATTGCAAAGATGAGGAAAATAATAATAGAAGAATAGGATAAATATAACTCCATTGTCTGGCTAAAAAAAAAAAAAATAAATCCCATCTTTCTTCTAATGAAATATCTTACAATAGCAGCAACACCACAAACTAGGAAGGGGTAGCAAGAGGGACCCAAAGCAGCTAATACAAGCCAAAAGAGCAAATCTTCAAAGGCAAACTCAGCACGGCTCTCCCAGAAGCCCACGTTTTCAGCAGCATTCAAGGATTTTTGAAGTCTTTGAAGCAGAACAATCCCAGTTCTAAACTCCCCCTTCCAAACTCTGGATTTATCCTATAAGGCTGCTTGGCAAAGCTTTCTTTTTTTTCTCCAGAGTATGAATGCAGGGCTTTTCTTCTAACCACAAGTGTTGGGGTTTGGGGTGTTTTTTTTTAATATCTCTCCTCTAGAAAAGACTTAAGTCCATTTAAAATGTATTTATCAATATGTATTGTTTAATTAAGCCATGCTTACATCATCCAACTGCATTTGTCCTCAAAATTTAAGCAGATCAAAAGCAATGAAAATCTTTCTGGATTAAAAATTATGCAGTTGCGTGATACCACAAACTGGTTTCAATCCAGTAAGATTTCTGGATGAAAAGTGAAGAGGAAACATTCATGAAAATCATACTGCTGATAATATTTCAACTTAATTCCATCAAACACTGCCTACAGTAAGTACGACAGACACATCTGCAGTAAACATTTAATAACACAGAGGTTGAAAGCATCATATAATCATTCTCTGCACTATCTGACACCTAGTATTTCCTAGACTAAGGTAAGCGATACCTTTAAGAGCAAACTAACATGGAAACGCTGCTCTCTTATTTACAATTAAATATCCAGGAGCCTTTCGGCCTTTAGAGCTCAGCATGTGTCACATACAGAGTAGCTACAAATCTCCAGGCTCTACAAACACTTGAGCACATGAATAATTTTAATCAGGCAGTAAAATCCCATCTTAAGTCATTGGGACTTATTTCATGAGTATGCATTTGCATTATTATTACTATTCTATCTGCTTCATAATATGTCCTCAGTGCAAAGTTATGACAAGATTAATGAAATCCAGGCAACTATCCGTAGCACCATCTTTCAATTTCAGCACCTCAGCATGAAATAAGGAGACTGAAAAGATACATATAATGATTTATTTTTTTTTAATATATATATATATAAAGAGTCCTGACGTCCATTTAATTGGTACTGTTGCAGACTAGCATACTGATTTTTAAGGTTCACTCATCAAATTTAAATCAAGCTAGTGACACAGAACAGTTTTCACAGCTGAAATATAGTTTAATTTTGTATAACAAATAGTCCCCCATTCTACTAAGTTTATTTGCCAATAAATTCATGATCTACATGCCACACAGCACAGAAAACGCAAACAAGTAGGGAGAAGAAAACAGCCACATAACAAGGCTGCTTTGTTTCCAAAGAAGTTCATAACCCTGTGTTCTGTTTGGTGCATACAGTGGATACTCCAATATTTTAAAATACTACCAGAACCCATCCCATGCTCCAGGTACCCATCTCATGAAAACACCCAAAAAAGGAAAAAAAAAAAAACACAAAAAAAACAAACACACAAACACAGACTTTGACATTTTAAAGATAGAAATCTACAGATGTTCATGACTGCAATCTCAGCATGGTTTGATACAGTATTCAAAATTTGTAATATTATCAATATGATTTAGGATGTAAAGTAGCATTTTATGCCAGGTTTTCTTTAGCACCGTATTCATCTTACACTTCCATTGGCTTTATCTTCTTTGTTTTGCAGTTAAAAAAAAAATTAGACACACAAGTAGGACAGTTTGTTTTGATTTGTTACAAGATCAATAATGCTGAGCCTTCCAGAATAACTACCAAGTAACTGAAGCTCAAATCTGGGGCTTTAGAAACAATTTCTTCAGAACTTTCTATTAGATTTTTAAGTGTCCAAGAAAAACTCTTTTTCCCAACTAGGAAGCCTTTTCCTTCAACTTTCCTTCGTGACTTTCCTTACTCAGAAAGTAATGACAAAAAAGGCAAAACTAACAAGCTAAAAAAAAAAATAGCCACCAAGGAGGAGATCCTGGCAGGTAATTGTATGCCAAAGACCTCTTAACCAAATAAACTTTCACTGTCTATAATCACAAGAGCACAAACCCAAACCAGTGCCTTGTAAAAACAGAACTTGTCTAAGTTTAGTTTCAAAACCTAAAAATAGAGTTTGGCAGTTTGTGCATCAGGGGGTTCTCCACATAGGGTTTTCACACTGTCAGCATCCTTCTACCTTCTCCCTTTCTGTTTCAGCTGTTAGCTCGATTCACACCTTTAAAAAAAAAAGTCACCAGACTCTTGCTGCCGAATTACGATTCAGGATGGGGCAATTCAGGAGGGAACCTACTCAAAAATACCGTTCTGTTGCTCACAAAATCCAACATGCACGAAAGGAAAATGAACGGATAAATTCTGTACCTCTAGCTCCGTCTCTCTGCGATTAATATCATCTGTAGATTGATTTAGTTTTTCCAGCTCCCCCTAGAAAGAAAGAAAGAAAGAAAGAAAGAAAGTCAAGTCAAACACATACTAAGAAATCAGGGTGAAAAAGTGTCTGAGAAGGCTCATTCAGCATCCCCACTGAAAGCTCACAAGGGCCGTGGCTTACAGATTCAGCGAAAAGAGGAAATCTTGAGACATTTAGAATAACTTTACCACTGGTCTTCTACTTTGCTACGTAGAAGAAAAATAATCAGAGAAGCTCTACAGTTTTTATTTTAAGGCAGTACGTTTCCTGTTCTGGCTAATTCCTCACTATTGAAAATAAACATAAGGTACAGTAAGTTCTGTCTTGCTAATCAATATAGTCACTATCTGCTAGTTTCCAGTGAGATACACGCACACTCCACAAGGATTAGCATAAAGTTAGTACTATCACAGGAGACATACAGTGAAAGCACAGCATTGATAAGAAACATGTCTTGCAGCGCATGAGAGGCATTTTACTCTGGATTTTTGGCAAACCATTTTAAAACACAACCAGTCAAAAGGACATATGATTAGGTTTACTTAGTCTGCCTTCGTGCCAACATTTTGATCTCTTAACAGCAAAAACAAAGGTGGTAAATCCCTTGAATAAATATTTACTAGAGGTGGTGTTGGCATGAATGAAGTTACTGTGAAAACAAAGCTCATTCTTAATGACTTTCTTACCGCAAAAAGCAACCCTCAGGAGCAGACTCCAATAGCCTTCTTTATTTAAGCAACATGTTACTCCATGTGAGATCCTACAGTTTCAACAGGAGTGTTTTCTAACTGAAACGTTATTTAATTTTCAACCGGTGTAACAGAACCTGCCTTGAACTGTTTAGCTGGATAAACGGAACACTGTAAATTGATTGTCACTCGAGTGATTTCCCACTAGATTACAAGAATGACTCTGGTTACAATCAGAACGGAATCAATTGCAACAGTTTAGTTCTCTTATCCTTTGAGGCCAGATTTCATTTGCAGCTCCTAGGATTTGGAAGATACATACCTGCATATCCATGTTTTCTGAAACAGACATTCATACAGAAATTACCTAATTGCCTTTTACTGTAAGGCTAAGAACGTTATGGCTCTCACGGAGGCAAACACAGCAGCCCTGTTTTTTCAGCCAAACAGAAAACAACAAAAACACTGTTTAACCAACAACGCGCAAATCAGGTATGTGGAAACATGTTGCAAGCTGCGGAACCTAAGGCCAAAATTACATCAGTAGACACTAATGGAGCTCAGCTTCTCAAAACCAGGGCAGTAACAGGCTAGCTTTTGGCTGAGGGCCTCTCTGTGTGTAACCATGTTTTGTGGATTTTGCAACTGCTCTCCTCGGCCCTGGAAATGTTCACAACGGGGAAAAGAATGACAATTACAGCAAGGAAGGCCCTGTGCCAAGGATCCATCCCCTCAGCAATGTACACACATGCTTATATTCACTCATGACAAACAGTCCCAGAAACGCTGGAGGCAAAAGCCATAAATCTGCAGAGACCTAAAAATACATTTCATTTCAGGGACCATAGCGTGCTGAAGTTTACATTAGCCAATTGGTCATGACATGATTCGGGGGAGAAAAGCTTTGTTTAGAAACCATGCAAGAATAAAAAGCATTTTGGAAGACGTTCATAGAAAGGAAACACCATCTTCCACTAAAGCCCATTTTTTACAGAAACAAAAATAATCTTAAAATCTCTGTTTCCCCCCCCACATACCATTTAGGAATTTCTGAGCACCAGCCCCGTTTCCACGAGCAAGGTCACGCTGTCATGGCCAAAAATAAGAGGGGAGGGGGATTTCAGCAGGAGAAAGAGGAAGGACGCCCGACCTGAGACCGGGGCCGCGGGGTAACAAAGGGCTGGGGAGCCCCGGGGCCGCTTCCCCCCACCCGGCGGGTGATGAGACACCCGGGGCCGCTCAGGCAAATATATATATATACACACACACACACGTGTGTATATGTATGCATATATATGTATGTATATATGCGTCCGTACACATGCGTTAAAAAGCAAAGATCAAAGGCAATCATTATAATAATTACTATATAAATTATATACATTTAAAAACAAATTTTACAATTAACACACACACGCCCCCCCCACCCCACGCCACCCCCCGGAGAGGCCGGCAAGGCGCGGCGCCCCTCACCTGGATGCGGGGGTCCACCTCCTCCTCCTCGGGCCGCGGAGCCTCCTCGGCGGCGCGGCCGCGCCTGCCCCCCGCCTCCATGGCGGCGGTCTCCGGCTCCTCCGGCCCCGGCCCCGGCTGCCGGCGCCTCCCGCTCCGCCGCTGCCTGAGCTCCGGCTCCGGCTCCGGCGCCGCGGCCGCCCCGGCCCGGTCCCCGCCCGGCCCCGCCTCCGGGAGAGGAGGGGGGGGGAAACCCTTCCCTCCCCACAGCCTCCCCCCCTCCGTCTCTTTGTGCATTCGCACCGCAAGGAGGAAATGAGCGCAAAATTGCGGGGTTTCCTTCTTTTTTCTTTTTTTTTTTCTTCTTTTTTTTTTTTTTTTTTTAACCCTGCTTCCCTCTTCCCCCACACCCCTTTTTTTTTTGTGTGTGTTAACGCTTGTGTTTTGCCGTGCCGGGTGCCCCGCCGTCCTCAGACCAAGCGCACACAACTGAAACAAAAATGAGTAGTTTCAGGTGGAGGGAAGTGCTAACGAGACCTTTTTTCTTTCTTTCTTTCTTTCTTTTTTATTTTTATTTTTCCCCCTCCTCTGTTCTTCTTTCATCTTTTTTTCAGGCTCTGCTGAGGGCTGACATGTCTACGGAGAAGAAAAGGGAGGAGATAAAAATAATAAAGGCACTTTCAACAACCTTGAAAATTCAAATGAAACCCAGATTTCTATTGTGTGGCAGCTGAGCAAGCCACTGTTGTACTTATTGGATGCAGCAGAAAAAGACATACTAAAGACATGTCCTTTTGTTGTCAGTAAAGAGGAACTTCTTGCAAAAGCACTGATACTATGTACGTGCATGGCCTCTGGCTAGCAGAACACTTCAGATTAGGGTCTCCTTAATCATGGGGGCAGTGCCCAAATTGGCATGCAAACACTAACGAGAAAAGGGTGGGCAACCCTTCTGACCAGCAGTAATGGGCTGCCACACCTCTTCATCTCTCTGGCCTTGGGCATGGCTGGAACCCCTTCTATTGGCTGCAGCAAAGAAATCAAATTTTAAACAACTGCTTTCTCTTCCCTTCCCACAGTAACCCCAGAGAGAGATTAACAGTGTGTTCCCTCGTCATTGAAAAGGAAAAACATTGTGCTTTGTCTTTTCCCTCCTCAAGACGTAGAGAAGATGGTCCCACCACAGCACATGGGCCAGGCTACCCATGTAGGAAAAACAAGGCAAGAAGCGGCAACTGTCTGAGCCAAGGCCCTTCCTCAAATCACGCCAGCCACACTGAACCACTTCCTCACTCCCTCTGGGTGGCTAACAAGTCATTTCAAACAGATGAGGAATATATCTCCACCTCAAAAGTATCACTTTTGATTTAACCCCATTTGTGTTAGAAAACTCCTCAAAAGATAAAATAATAATAATAATAGTAACAATAATAATATAATAAATAATTAAAAAAACAGTTCTTAGACACAGTGAAGAAGCTTTCTTTGAGAGACTCAAGATGAAAAAAAATCTCAGCAAAAAAACCCAAGAAGATAAAAATTCATGTTCCTAAGGTAAAAGAGGAGGCAAAAGAAAAGCATTCAAGCTCTTCCAAACACTGTAAAGCAACGAGGAAAAAAAAAAAAGATAGGAGGAAGAGGAGAGTGGCACAAACATTTGAAAATAGTATAAACATGCAAAGTGACAGCAACAAACTAAAATAATCAAGGAACAGAGGAGGTGTTGCAAAAACGCAGATGGGTTGTTTGCAACATCTTCATTTCTCGTAGCAGAAGAAATCACATAAAGAAGAAAAAAGAGAAAAAAAAAAACAACCCACCATTGGCCAAACCCAAGTATTTTATTCTTACTGCTTTCCATTAAGGGAATTCAATGTGTACATACAGCCAGAGGTTCCCAGGGCCCTGGCATCTCTCCATCCCTGGTGGGCTGTGGCTCATGCCAAGACGGTGGTGGTCAAATGTCTGAAGTTCTCATCATCCTAGAAGAGCAGAGAAAACACAAAGCAGCATATATGGAAGAGTTAATGCTGGCAATACTGCCATTATTGCTTACATTTCTAGAAAACAAGGCTACATAAAACAGCTACTGTAGCTTTGCCACGTTTCTCCAAAACCTTCGCAGTCTGACCCACAACAATGTCACGCAAAGCAGTGCCCGCTGCTTGGGGTACGGAAATACTCCCGCGCTGACATTGCTCTCCCCAAGGGATTTGTAACGTTTGAGCGAGAACTCTGTTCTTCCATTGCTACCACAACAGTCCCTGTGACTGTCACAGCTAAAAAAACCTCCAGCCAAATTCATCAATCTGCTACCATCAGGGCAGAGCAAGCTGTTTCTTTCCTAAGTCGTGCGGTGGAATTAGCATGTTGGGAGAGCTGCCTGCAGAGCTTAGCGCTGGGCAAGAGAGAGTATGAATACACAGGCCCCTGTCCCCAGGGCTCCAAAATCTCACACGGATCCCCAGGGTCACTGAGATCATTTTACATGAAACAAATACATCAGAAAGATCTGTATTTTTAAAATCGTTGAAGAACGCACAGGTCATACATTTGTCATCACTGCAGACATCGCTAAGGTATAAACAAGAAAGTGGCCGTAAGGGAGGAATTTGATGGAAAAGGGAAGGTACACATGAAGATCAATAAAAGACTCAAGAACATTATTTGCATGCTCAGTTTTTTCTCTCCCCCATTAAATAGTTTTGGCTGAAACCACTGTCACATGCAAAGGCTGGCAAAGCCCTGGGAATATCGAGGGAACAATCCTGCACAGCATGTAGACGGGCTTCATCCTCTGCTTAAGTCAGCACAGCGCCAGAAGTCAACTGCGGACAATGGCATTTGGGTATTACTTTTGCCAAGTCATGAGTGACCTCATCCCAGCAAATCTCTCCTGCGTGATCTGTGAAAAGCCAGACACCTCCCCAACCCCACCCCACTCCCAGAAAACCAGTCGTGCTGACCTTTTCCCTTCCCACACAAGGTCCCACATGCGCCAAGGCGGCTGAGTAAAGCCTGCACGAGGCTCAACTGAGACACAGCGCCTGCTTTCTCCTGTATCAATATTTCAAAACCCTGGTCCCAAGCATTCAATATTTGAACAAAGCGCTGTGCAGTTAAGGCAGGAAGAAAACAGCTCACGCTTTCACTAATGGGATTCCAGAGCAGCAATGGCATTCCCGCCAGGCCGGGCTGCGGCTTGACAGGAGCTACGCTGGAGATGGTACAGCTCACCTGAAAAAGCAGGAGGAGAGGTACCGGTGGGGGGAGAGACCTGATCCAAGTTACTTCAACAACCAATTTAATTGCACCAGGCAGTGCTTCTGTGTTGCAACATGAGAGCAGTCATTTGGGGCACAACTTTATCATTAATGCCAGATCCTGGAGCATGGAAATTGGTGGTCAAGAGGGCCGCTACAGTCTTACTTTGGGGGGAAGTTGGAGATAAACCCATTTTCGGGTCTCACGGAAATCCTCAGTGCGCAGGCATCACTTGGCAGGGGAAAGAGGGAAACGTCTGTGCTTTGAGGAGGAGTACAGAGAGGAATTCTCTCCCTCGTTCTGGAGGATGGTTCATAGATTATGTATTACATCTCTGAATAGACATCAGGGAACTAGAAGTTGCATTTTAAATAAGATCAGCTGGGAAGAAGCATGCATCATTGAAGAACGGCTTGGGGAAACATACTAATGACTGTAGTTAATTTAGGGAAGGAAAAAAATCAAAGTGAATGGATAGTGTAATTTTACATATATTTGATAATGGTAGATTCTGAATGGATTTTAAGGAAGAGTTGGGTTTTTTTCCAAATCTCATCTTACATTCAAATTTCTGCTCACACTTGCCCTCAAAGCTTGCTTCTGCCCAAGCACTAAAGTCAAGGGCCTAAAATACAAATCAAAGTTGCATTTCCTTCCTCAGAAAGAAATATCTCTACTTTTTGAACACTGATAGCATATTGAGCAGAGTTTAGGACTAATTAACGCACATTTGATTACCAGAGACACGTTTGCAGTTCGTAGAAGCCTTTGTAGAGAAAAGAGTCTGAGAGACAGAGCCTTGCTTACAGAATGCTGCCTCTCTCCTCAAGGGGACTGGAGAAATAATTCTGCCCTGAAAAATTCTTCTGCTTTCATTGATTATGGTGCTAGAGGCTAACTTCCAATTGGTCTCAAATATTGAAGCACTGTTGCAATTTTGTTTTAAATAACTTACCAACGAACAAACACAGAAGTATAAACTCCAATTCTAAGGAGGAAAAAAAGTGTATAAAACATGGTCCCCAAAATACATTTATGGGCATAAAAATCCTCCGTGTAATTTCTTAACTGAAGTAATCCTGAAGACCAGTTTACTACACCGGCTTTTACAATGTTACACGAGAAATTACTTTAGCTCAAGGAACGTCTCATTTAAAAACAAAGCCACCATCTCCCTCTTCCAAAATGCAGCAAAGACGTTGCTCTACCAACACTCAAGCCCCATATGCTTTCCCGGTTTTCAGAAGTATATTGCACACGTTCAAAACATTTTTAAACATTAAGTAGGATCTCACCCACAGTCACTGTACATCTGAAGATCTGGTCCTCCATATCTTAATCTTTGATAAGGGGCTAAGCGCATACATTTTTTTTGAAGATATGCACTGCATTTATGGAAGATTTTGAACTCCCTGGATGCACGTGCAGGGTATTAAACACTTAAGAAGTGGTCAGAATCAAAACGTCCTCTGGCTTATTTCTCAGGCAAATTTTCACGCTTCCATACTTAAAATGGTTGTAGCGTGCTTGGGCTCTGCATTTTAGGAAGTGCTAAAAATCAATTAGCTTTTTTACACCAGTTTGTAAGATTCTATTGCTTTATAAACTTGATAGAAACGATGCACACAAAGACACATTAATGGAGCTTGAGCATCTATAGTGCAAACAATTGCAGATTTCCCCACCTAGAAGGAACATATTTAAAGCAAAAGCTACATCCCAAAATACCCTTTAATTTCACTTCTTTTTAACAAGCATCGTTTAAGGATGATTAAAAATACCCTCTAGGCTTCACAAGGCTACAAAGAAAGGAGACTCATTTAAAGAGGTACAATCTATTTTCTAGCCACACTAATCTTAATATTTTTCAGAAAAACTAAATACAAGGATTATTAGCAAAATTACCTGCTGGGCCAGTTTCTACTGGGTATCCATTTATATCTCATGAACTACTTCTCTTATTATTCTGAAGCCTGATATTGATGATGTTTTATACAGATAGTATGAGTGCAATACAGTTTTTATATACATATATACACACACACTCACATATACTATGAGATATATATATCTATATTTCTATATATATAGATATATATATATAAATGCATGACTAACAGCTTGATGGATTTCCCTACTTCTTGTTGTTTCATTGGGAAAGAACCACCATCATTACAGAACTTATCTTCTCCTCCTCCAAGCTGTCTTCTGGCAAGGTGGATGGCGGGTGGAATTTCCCACTGGAAACCATCAGTACAACGACACTACATCTGCAGAGGAACAGAGCGGTCCTGCTGCTCATCTGGCCAAATACACAAAATACAATGTGCTGCTTTTGCAGATTTAAGGAAATAACAGAGTAACATGAGACCCTTCCTCAGATCTGCTGCTGAACGATAAGGAAGATCCCTTTTACAGTGCTTGGTACTTGAACAGGGAAAAACCCTATACTGCACCCTTTTAAGTTGAATATATCCACCCAGGTTCCCAGTCCTGCTGTCTGCTTTCCTCGATAAGTAGTCTCCGTAGCTTCAATGGGAGCAGGATCAAATCCTAAGGTGTTAGTCTGTACTCAAAACCAGGCCTTAGATGGTGTTGCCTTGTGAGAGCCAAAATGAGATGCAAGTGCCATTCTCTTCTACCCAGCCTGACAATTCAGTAATGCTTCTGCAGTGGTGCGGATACATCATTGCTATTCAGTACAAAAACACCCACACTCATCTTTTATTCTTTATACTTAGACATCCATGCAAACCACATTTAAAACATTTATTTAAAGAACCACCCCTAATTCCCAAATAACATTAGCTGTGTGCAAGAATACATCTCATTTTCCCAGTCCTTTGTTTGCTTAATGTTCAGACTGATTCCATATTTGCGGCTATTTAACTGTATTAGCAGGTTTCTCACTGGTAGATTTAAAGGATTAAATCCCCTCACTGGTCTCTTGCCACCAGCCCCACACTGCTCATGATACTGAACGCAACACTGACAGATGAAGGCAAGAGTCCCTGCAACACAGCACTATGAAAATGTAATGACAAACAAGAAACTCCAGTTAGTGAAGCTCCTGTGGGTCTGGTTCAGGGTATTTGTGTGTCTGGTGACTTCAGTGTCCTTCAGTGAGAGCCACGAACAGTTGCTCAAAGGCAGCAGTTTCTACAACCCTTCCCTCACACAGGATGGCTACTCTATGCACTCTGTACACAGTAATTTTCCAGCTCACCAGGAAAAGGGCTCCGTACGCCTCCCGGTCATGAGCAGTGCTTCTGAGATGTACTTTGTGAGACTGTTCATGGACACCTTCCCGCCGCCAGTGAGGCATCTCCTGCAAAACAAAGCTACCCCATGCGTGCAAAAGCAACCTGGTGACCGCTGAGAGCTCTCTGAACACAGACTTCACTTCTTAGTAATCTTGCTATCAGACAGGAAACTCACCCATGTCCTATTTTAAGCTCCTGAGCACACAATATTAACACTTGAGCCTCCAGAACACCTTTCATCAGCGGATCTCAAGAGTATTCCTTCAAGCATCAGCTATCCAGGGAAGCTTTCCCTCTGGTTTCCTGCACAAATCCCATTTCATACAGGTGTTAATTGATTAAATAGAAGGAAACAGCACAGACATTTCAAGTACAAGGATGGCCCAGATGATCAGGGAAATGGGCACCTACTCAAAATGAGCTTTCGAACAGGGGGTTCAGTAGACCAGGTAGCTACAGAAAGATTTGGGACCTCATTATCATCACAGTCAGCTCAAGTGCAAAGAGAAAAGGCAGAACCCTCGTCTATACCTAGAGAAACAAAAGACAGGGGCTGGCAACCAAAGGGGAACTCCTGCCTCGGAGCTGTGAAGGCAGACTGGCAGCCAAGAGGGAAACAGCTGGGAAGTCCAAAGATGGGGACAGGCCCTTCCACAGCCAAGCCTAATTAGCAAGGTATTACGAAAGGTCTTTGCACGGTCTCTTGCTTCCTAACCACGTTTGGCTGACCCATAAGCAGTGACAGGAGAAACAGAAAATGTTTTTTCTACCACCCTCTTTAGTTTCCTTTCCAGGAGCTTATCAAGTATCTAAATACAGAAAAAATTGTCAGTTTAACAAATTTGAGTTTGATGCCTGCAAGATCCTAAGTGTCCACACTTTTCCAGATATGTATGAAATCCACAAGCCTTTAAAATATTCAAATAAAAAATATCCATCTCAGCTTTGTAAAGGTGAGATGCTTCCTGTCTACCCCTTTCCCCCCTTCTCCTACCGTTAATAGCAAGATTTTCTGCCCTCCACCCACTACCTGGCAGAATCACACTCTTCGGTGCTTCCCATTACATAAAAATCGAGCGATTGAGCACATTGTGTGTGGGAGTGAAGCAGAGTCTGTTTTAGCACCCAACTTTGAATATCAGGATAAGAAGTAGTGATTACCTGCATTCCCTCTCCTGCCTTCCCCCATGCCACGACCTGCAGGGGCGTGCTGCTGCAGAGCCACATCCCCGCTCTTCCACCTCGGTGCCTGACAGCATCCCAGAGCAGCACCAAGGCTGTGAAACCCGCCCCCATCCAAAATCATTCACACAGGGCTGGTTATGAAGCCTTACTGCCACAACCGTGCTGCCAGCAGTATCTGATGAAGTGCCTCACATCTTCAAGAGCTGAATAAACACTTTTGGATTGCAGTGCAGGTACAGGCTCTCCAGATACAGGCTCTCCCTCTCACTTCTACTCCCCATTCCTCAGCTCTGTCATCTCTACTTCTCCCTCACCATCCGGGCTCAAGCCTCTTCTTTTCCACTGTCTTAATACCTTCACCTTCTTTCTATCATCTCAAATATAATTTGAACCAGATTAGGCGACCCACCCAAGCTAAGGAACCAGATTAGGCAAGATAAAGCCCAGATAGAATTAAATCTGGCTAGGGGCATCAAGGATAACCAGAAAAACTTCTGTAAGTATGTCAGGGGTAAAGGCAAGACTAGGGAAGATGTGGGCCCTCTCAGAAGGAGACAGGAGACCTGGTCACCCAGGATATGGAGAAGGCTGAGGTGCTGAATGACTTTTTTGCTTCAGTCTTCACCAGCAAGGGCTCCAACCACACCACCCAAGTTGCAGGATGCAAAGGCAGGGTCTATGAGAATGAAGAACCATCCATTGAAGGAGAAGATCAGGTTCGGGACCATCTGAGGAACCTGAAGGTGCATAAGTCCATGGGACTGGATGAAATCCATCCACAGGTCCTGAGGGAGCTGGCAGGTGAAGTCGCCAAGCCGCTTTCCATTATATTTGAAAAGTCGTGGCAGTCTGGTGAAGTTCCCGCTGATTGGAAAAGGGGAAACATAACCCCCATTTTCAAAAAGGGAAAAAAGGATGACCCAGGGAACTACAGGCCAGTCAGTCTCACCTCTGCACCTGGCAAGATCATGGAGCAGATCCTCCTGGAAACTCTGCTAAGACACATGGAAAATAAGGAGGTGATTGGTGACAGCCAACATAGCTTCACCAAAGGCAAATAGTGCCTGACAAATTTGGTGGCCTTCTATGATGTTGCCACAGCATTGGTAGGTAAGGGAAGAGCAACTGACGTCATCTAGCTGGACTTATGCAAAGCGTTCAACACTGTCCTGCACAACATCCTGGTCTCTAAATTGGAAAAGCGTGGATTTGATGGATGGACCACTCAGTGGATAAGGAACTGGCCAGATGGCCACACTCAAAGGGTTGCAGTCAATGGTTCAATGTCCACATGGAAACCGGTGATGAGTGGCGTTCCTCGGGGGTCAGTACTGGGACTGGTGCTATTTAACATCTGTGTCGGTGACATGGACAGTGAGATCAAGTGCACCCTCAGCAAGTTTGCTGACGACACCAAGCTGTGTGGCATGGTCGACATGCTGGAGGGAAGGGATGCCATCCAGAGGGACCTTGGCAGGCTTGAGAGGTGGGCCTGTACGAACCTCATGAAGTTCAACCAGGCCAAGTGCAAGGTCCTGCACCTGGGTCATGGCAATCCCAGGCACAAATACAGGTTGGGCGGAGAATGGCTTGAGAGCAGCCCTGAGGAGAAGGACTTAGGGGTGCTGGTGGATGAGAAGCTCAACATGAGCTGGCAATGCGCACTTGCAGCCCAGAAAGCCAACCACATCCTGGGCTGCATTAAAAGAAGCATGGCTAGCAGATCGAGGGAGGTGATTCTGCCCCTCTACTCTGCTCTCGTGAGACCCCACCTGGAGTACTGCATCCAGCTCTGGAGTCCTCACCACAAGAAGGACATGAACCTGTTGGAGTGGGTCCAGAGGAGGGCCACAAAGATGATGAGAGGGCTGGAGCACCTATGCTATGAGGCAGGCTGAGGGAGTTGGGATTGTTCAGCCTGGAGAACAGAAGGCTCCGAGGAGACCTTATAGCGGCCTTCCAGTACCTAAAGGGGGCCTACAGGAAAGATGGGGAGGGACTCTTTATCAGGGAGTGTTATGACAGGACACGGGGTAACGGCCTCAAGTTGAGAGAAGGTAGATTTAGATTGGATATCAGGAAGAAATTCTTTACAGTGAGGGTGGTGAGGCACTGGAACAGGTTGCCCAGGGAAGCTGTGGATGCCCCATCCCTGGGAGTGTTCAAGGCCAGGCTGGATGGGGTTTTGAGCAGCCTGGTCTAGTGGGAGGTGTCCCTGCCCAGAGCAGGGGGGTTGGAACTAGATGATCTTTAAGGTCCCTTCCAACCCGAACCATTCTGTGATTCTGTGATATTTTCAGTTATTGCTTCCCTCCTTTCCTTCACTTGTCTTTGTCATTCTTTTCTCTTTCTCCCTTCTTCTGACCTCCCCAACTTTACATCCTGGAAATCCCTCTCCCAGAGGCAGAATTTGCTGAACATTCTCCCCAGCTGTAATTTTTCCTCTCGTTTCTCTGTTTCGCCCCATCTCCCATTCACTTCCCCATACCCCAACTTTCCATCACCAAAACACAGTCTCAGTAGCACTCTCTCAGCATTGCAACCCAGACTAGACACCAACCCTCAGGCTGACCTTCACCCATCCCACCCCTCATCAGCTCTGCCTCACAGGTCCCTCAGCCATGCTGACAAGGCAGACATAAAGCGTAGGCTGCTGGGGCTGCCTCAGGGACCTGGGGAGGAACAGAGGCAGCAGCAAGAAGACACAGTGTAAGTTCTGCAAAAAAAAAAAAAAGGCAAGCAAAACTGCCTACTGCTTTGGGGGCTTCTGAGGATTAGGGAATATCCTTACAGCTTCTACAGATTGACATTATGTCTGGAAAGTACAGCACAGATAGGCAGAAGCAGGGCAGGTGAAGGGTCTTCAGAGTTTCATGGCACTGAGTGGTTCAGATCTCCATCAACTGAAGAGCTGTGAAAGCACAAGATCAAACCTTTAGAGTTACCAGATTAGAGACACTTGTACCATGCGCTTCTGGTCTCACTATTAGCTGAACTGCTTCAGATTTTTCTCTTTTACCAGCAGATGCAGACAAGTTCCAGACTTAGGCTTAAAAATATTAGTTCAATATACCAGTAAAAATCTTTTTCGAAGGCCAGGCTGGCTATGATCTCTCCTGGTAAAAGCAAGTGCTATACCATAGAATGCCAACAGAAGTAGCTTTGGGTAAGAGACTGTGGGAAGACCTGTACTAACTTTATAGTTAGGTCTACTTTTCAGGCAAAGCCATAAAGATATAAAGAGGCTAAATTACTCCAAAGAATCTTATGGCAAAATTCAAAAGCAGACCCCAAGAATCACTTTTTAAATTCTAGTTTAACCTCTCTTCTGGACTCTCGTCTTTTGGCACACTTCATCCTTGCTCCATTCCTCTAGTTCTGCAGAAGGCCTTTTCTCATTTTGAAATAGACTGACCTATTTAGCAGACATGCCTTAATGCATGGTCCTTAAAAAAAATATCTAAGATTTCCATACCACAAGTTACATAACTAAAAAAAAACCCCATAATTCTTGCTATGGTGATAAATTATTTCCAAAACATATTTCTTTTGTACTTATATAAACTGTTCCATAGCACTTGCAATTAGCTATGGTTCAACACCACTGTTGGTCCAAATGATGCAGCTACATCATTTAACTCCCACTTTGGGGATGTGTTTCCTTGCCTGTTGTAGAGACTGGAGAATTCTTGCGGTACCACCTGGAGTATGCTGATCCTACCCAGACCAGACCAGTCTCCTTTGCCACAGAAGATATGCTTAACCCTAGAAAAGACCACCATACGGTGACGCGACTTCTTCTCAACTGAAATCTCTGCAGTATGTGGGCAGTGTTACAATCCCACTGAATGAGAGTTCACGGGCAGAAGTGAAGCATTTCATCTTGGAAGTGCCTACAACCCACCCAACAGTCAGGAAACTCACTTCCCCACCACCACCACCTTTTTTTTTTTTGGATGCCCTCTAGACCTCTAGAGTGGGGGATACATAGGATTGTTATGTGCCAGGTAACAATTGCTTCAAATGACTGGATTCAAAAGCTGCTCACTTTTATCCCAAAAGGCCGTTCATTGTTTTGTTTTCCTTGTTCCCTTTACACAAGGAGGTAAGGTGACATTTCCCTTATTCTCAGCCAATGCCTACATCAGAACAGCACTTTTCCAGCTCAAATGTACAGTCTGGGCCATTTCCCAGCTGTAACAGGCAGTGCCTATCCCAGGAGCAAGTTCCACAACAGCAGAAAGAGATAAAGGAGCATGCTTCAGCCCTCTGGAAAATCCTGGCCAAGAGGACCACAGGGAGCCTGACAGATTGTCCTTCATTAAGATGCAGATGAACTCAAATCACTCCACAGTGGGGACTACGTTCCTCTGATGTAAAATGTGACCCCTGAGCCTCCCTTTTAGCCCTTTTGGCCTTTCCTCCAGTTTCCTTCCGTCTTTTCATTTCCTACCCTCCCACAGGGTAGCTCCTTGCAAGAGAGTTGTTAGTACCAGAAGCCATACACACAACCCTGCACCAACACTTCTGACTAGCTGCCAAGGCACAAGCAGCTCTCTTGTGATGCAAAGTATCTGAATTCCCTGGAAATGGTAGGCATGGTGAATACCCAGGGCAGGTTCTGGGTAGGACAGTGGGATTTTACATGTCCAAAATTTGATCTGAAAAGGTACCTTCATTTCTCTAAACATTTCACGTTGCTTTTTGTAAAAAAGAGGTGTTCAGGGACTGTGTCTAGGAAAGGAAAGGATGCCTAGGTGATTTGTTGCCAGGAGCGTTTCAGCGAATGGACTGAATGGCTCAGGAAATCAGCGTGGTCACCAGCCAAAATGTAGATAAGGAGTAAGGTAGTTGAAGGGGTTTGTGTTTGACAGGTGTGTGAAAATCATCCATCCCTTGTTTGGAGAAGGATCCCTGTATTATAAAATATTCTAAGAATGTTTGATGTGCAGATCTTTTTAGGAGCAAGGTTACCAGAAAGAAGATGGATCTGCCTCCTTAGCCACCATCGCAAGAAAGGGTTCAGTGTGCTCAGCATCCTAGAGACACAGAAGGTTTGTCTCCGAGATTTCCCAATCAAACTGGGAAAACTGTCAACAGTGCAAATGCAGTCCTGACACACAGGGACGAAAGCTGCTCTAGCTCAGTCTGGCATCCACGCTGCTTCCCAGTCCCAGCCAGCAGGACTGGGAGGGAGCCCCAGTGTAACAATAGCTGTGGTGGCACAATCGGTCCTCCAACTGCCATTGCACAGTGCTGGAGATGCACGGATGCAAGAACAGGAACACCCTCTCCAAACAGTAGGAGATGAAATTGATTTTCAGATGCAGATGTTTTGCAGAGAGAGCGAAAGGAACAAAGCAGATGTCAGGCGGTCTGCAGTACAGCTCTCCCCTTGCGGGCACCCCTTTGGAGCAATAATTCCTTCAAGGGGAGGAAGGGGAGAAAAAACAACCACCCAGCAGTGTGCTAATCTTCACAGACAGAGCAGCTTTAACGCTGTCTAATCCTCCAGAGGGAGGAAACAGCATTTCCTTTGTGTCAAGCATATAAAAATGGTTGAAGGTGGGAATCTCCGCTGATACTAACTTTATTAAGGGAGGGGTATTTCCACAAGCCCTGAGAAGGCTTGGTCAAGAGCCAGCTGGAGACACATTACTATGTAAGCATCTACTTGCAATGACAGAAAATAGCAGGCAGTTAGGAACTCCTGAAAGAACATATAGGCGCCAAACATGCACACAAACTAGAGATTGCATATCACAGCCATACACATCAATTATACATCTATCAAACAATAGCGTAGCAGCAGCAACATGAGCAGCTAATAATTGCCTTTTATTCTTTTTAAATTTGCCTCCTGTGTTATTTTGCTGCAGCTATACAATTAACTTGTATTCTGAAGGCATAAGCAGTGCCCCTGGGTTGTTGTTACAAGAATGCCAAACCTTCTTGAGCCACTTCCTCAGCAGAGAATAATTTTTCCATGTAAACTGGATGCAGAAGTGAAAGAAAGGAGATAAGCATTCTCAGTAAAATTCTGAGTAATAGGAGCCTGCATTTAATTAAACCTTCCTTTAAGTAACAGTAGTATTCGAATTCTACTCATAGACACTTTCTTGCATCTAAATATCAAACAGCTGTCACTTCACATGAATAAAAAGTCAGTTCCTAAACATCTTTAGGTAACATGCAGGAAATATCATCTTGAATTCACATTGGTATGTCAGTATATCTCATCCAGTCTTGCCTAAAACACCTTAAAAATAGCAGCTTGCACTATAAGCCACTGCCTGGACGAACATTAAGGCAGTAGAAATCAGCATAGACCTAAGTTGTATTTTAGGATCAGATACTTTCCTTATTTATATTTGATCCTAAAGAATTTCTGAAGTGCTTGAAACAGTTGCACACGTTGCCTCCCCTTGTGCAAACTGGGAAGTTGAAACTCTGAACCAACCATCTGAAATACAAAGCTCTAGTATTGTAACAGAAGCAGAAAATACCAATGCATTCATCTCCTCTTCCTGGAGAACAGTTCAATTATAATCATGTCCCCAAGCAGATTTTGCACTGAATCACTGTGACATCTGCTAGGGAAATGAACACAAATCTATATCTGCATGCAGCAAATACATTGGCAAGGTTGCAATGCGGGGAAGGGAAATTAAGTGTCACTTTTCACACAAACTAGAAAATGACAGCTTGTCACATCCATGAGTAAATACTGGCAGAAGTGAGAGAAGGCAAGATGCTGCTTCACCTTTTCCCCCCACCATAGTGTTACAAAGATACACATTAAGGACAAAACTGTGGATTCTTATCCCCTTCCTACAGTAACAGCATTTGGACATGTATCACCCCCTGGCAACACTAACAATAATGGATCATATCCCCACACACACATTAGCAGAGCTCCGCTGAGTTCAAGGGAGCCGTGCCCCTTCCCTAGCTGAAGAGCCAGTCCGACACGCCAGAGATGGGGGGACAGAGGCCAGAAAAGCCCCAAAAGGGTGAGGGTGCACGGTAACCTCCTTCGGGTCACTTATGGAGAGGAAGGATTGCCTATAACCTTGTCAGCAGCAGGGACAAGGTTACAATACAGAAGTAATGGGTTTAGTCATGACTTGCCTACATACAAAAATCATGATATAATGTGATACAACCCTCTCTGTACAGTCAAAAACACCCAGAAGAAGGGCAAAGTTGGCTCAAATTCCCCTGTGCTTCCCCAAGGACATGAGTATGCCCATGGACAATCGCTGTAGAGCCACTCACAGGCTATAGCTTGCCTACCCCTCTGAGCCCATGGGCATGAAGATGAAGACCTTTCCCACCTTCTTCTTTCAGTCCAACGTGCAAGGTTTCACCAGTTGCATCACATGGCGCGGCAAAACGTTGGCTCTTAGCTTCAGGATGAAGGAAGGCCCATGGTATGAAGCTCCTGATAGAAAATCACCTTCTGGGAAGAGGTCCTCTGGTTCCAAAACCTACCCCAGCTGCACTGTAAAATTGCGGCCTCTCCTCCACCCCAGTCACACACAAGGCTGGAGATGAAGGTAACACAGCAGAGGATGCCTGAGACTCAAATACTTAAGTCTCATGCAGGATGTACAAGATGGATTTGACCTTACGCCTATATGGGAAACAGCAAGATCTTTCTAAGCTCCTTTTAAGCTAATGATACCATTTACACAGGTTTACAATAACTGCAGCTGTTTTGGGAGGAAACAGGCTCTCTACCAAAAATACATAAATGGGTACAAACATGCTGCATATTACACCTTCATCTATAAGAAATGCATCACATTAATACTTAACAGTATCTCTGTGCTGGGACAGCACAGCACCCTTTTATTGATTTTGGCTTGCTTTCAGGTGCATCTTCCCCACACCCAAAAGCCAGTGTTCAAGACATTCTGTGATTCAAGTGGTGAGATTAACATCACTGTATGAAGATTATTATTTCAGTTCCTTTTTAAGGAGATGTACAACCTTCCACCCACTCTTCTTTGTGCTTTTACAGTGAGAATTTGTTCCTAATTGGTATCCAAGTGTGCAGAGTCAGATCAATTCCTCTTCAAAAAAAAAAAAAAAAAAAAGTGCTGCTTTTTACCCTGATGAAAACAGATACTACAGACTTCACTTACAGGATCTGATTTTAAAAATTACTATAATCAGGCTTTGATGGAACCACTCTGATAACAGATGTGTGGCTAATGTGTTTCGTAATTGACTACAGACAAAGTAAACAAATGGCTTAAAAATAAGCAAAACTTTAGGAACTTGGACTGGTGATAAATGCCAAATTCAGAGCTCAGAAATCTCCTCTGGAATGTTACTAGTCCATATCCTCCTACTTCTTCACAATCCTAATCTTTAAAACTTAAGATAAATGTATATGAAGAAAACTTTGACATTTGGACTCCTGACCTGAATTTGTTTTCTCAGGCAAGAGATAAACTTTAAGCTTTCAGGAGTTATATATTTACAGTCTGAATTCAGAACAAAGAACATCAATTCTTCTATTCAGTAGAAAAATAGAAACACTTTCTCGAAGAAAGTTGTATTATTTTTGAAAAAAGTAGAAAAGGAACAGTAGGCGAGTTTCTTTAAGCTATCTAAAGAAAGGTTATTCTTAGAACTGCAAGAATTCTTTACATTGGAATAATTTGTAAGTGCACTGAAATACTTTTCTACTAAATCATGGTTTTCTGCAAGGCATGTTAAATTGGTATTTTCACAAATCCACACAGTCTAACTGGAGGGCTGTTTGTTGGAGCCATCCCATTGCCTGTTTCAAAACAAAGGTGGAGAACAAGTGTATGATCTGCCAGATACCTCCTCCTGTGCTTGCCACAACCTGACCAAGAGCCAGGCTGTTGCTGCCACCCCTGCCTCGAGCACTGAAATGGAAGATTGCAATATGAACATGCATAGAGACAGCAAAGAAACACCTGTATAACCCAAAGGGGAAAAATAAATGCAGAGAAAGAAATAAATTTGAGTTTTAAAACCACTCTTCCTTCCAAAAGATGTATTAAAAGGGTCTCATAGCTGTTTTACACATAAACTGACAGGCAATGAAAAGTCAGTGAGAAGTTCAAAAGACACTGATTGCTTTTATCTGCCACACAGTTTGCTTTCGAGTCTGCAGTTCTGTGTGGTTTCCCAGATGAGCAGATCTCTCTTCTAGGTGTTTCTAACATGCCTACTGACTTAGATTCCTATCCTGCAAATAGTAACAGGCATTACATTCTTGTCTGCAGTATCCAGAATATATTTTATTTGCATTATACCTGGGACACCTTTAAAAACTACAAGCACCGAAGAGGGACACACAAGAAACACAGCGGAGCTTCATGAAATATTTATGTTAAAATGCAGAAAGTCCAGCAGTTTTTAAATCAAGAAATCCTAAATAGGTTTCTCCCATCAACTCCAGGTAACAAGGTACCTTTCCCACCTATTCATCTACAAGAACTGCAGGTGGGGGAAAGGAATTCTGCAGCTTCTGCACAATATAGCCAAATATCCCCCTCCAGTCAAATCCTTGTCCTCCTCACAAAATGGCTTAAAATAGATTTACAGTACAGACTCATTTTAGGGGTCTTACTATCTTATTTGTGCCATTGTTTCAGGCTCTGTAACTCAGAGGACTGGGAACTGAGATTGCACCTCTGGTAACGAGAACTGAGTTTGTATTACAACAGCCTGAACCAGGACTCCAAGAAAAAGGAAAAAGGAAAACGATGAAAGTGTGCTGCATATTGGGAAGACAGCATAGAGTAGAGCCAAGGCTGCATGTGAAATCTTATTTCCATATTCCTTGCTTATTTTCTGTTCTAATGGTGTCCCCAAAGTGGGTTTTTGTCTTTCTTGTACTGCATTTGTTCCCTACTTTAAGGCCAGCTGAACAACTATTTTATTTTTTTTAAGGGACCCAAGGAACTCAGGGCAAGACAATCAAAGCTTTCTTGAAAGCTAAAGCCAAATCTTGCCAAGTGAGCAAGCCTCACTATTTATGCTAAGAGTTTGAGCCTCATGTTACTGTACAGCATGTTATACCAAGGGCCTTGAGCTAGCTAGAGATGCTTGGGAAAACAAGAAGAGGTAGTCATCTCTGACTGCCTGCAGCTCTCAGCCCAGTCTGACGCCCAGGCTACACTCCTACCCAAGAGCACAGAGAACCACGGAGCTGAAAACAAGCAAACACAGCGAAGAAACTCCAGCTTCAAGGAAAACCAGAGCCTACCTCCCTCTGGTCCTTTTCTGATGTCCTTAGCAGACGGAGAGAGTGGCCAAAATACCTTCAGAGCTGCTTAACACCCAATTTTCTCCCTTGTCCGTGTCCTTGCAGGGCAGCACAGTTGTCAGCCATTTAGCCCTAGCTAGTCTCAGTATACGAGCTTAGCAATACACATCCGCTAGTGAGCCTGGCCCATCACTCTCTACTGCTTAATCCTCTCCTGCCTCAAGAAACAGGAGCTGCTATTTAAACTTCTCCATACAGATTTTGTGTGTATAAGACACTACCATCCATTTGCTAGCCAGCTTTAAGACAGTTAGGCAAGAGTTACCTGGCCAGGTAACTCTTAGGAACAAAGCAAACTGCTTAGAACACAGCTGGCAGTAGCACTTACATTGTCTTGCACTGCTGATGACTTTTGTCTGTGTTCATGTTATAGTAAGGATCCTCACCTGAAGCAACTCTCTAGGTAATAATTAGCTCTACCCGTGCTTCTCTGGTGGTTACAAGATCCCACAACTTGTTTTTTGGAACCAAAGCAGAAGTCCACCAGCTTGTGTACTTTTTCTCATACATGCCATAGTCAATGATTCAAGCAAGCTTCTCCTCTGTTTTGCCAAACAGCTGAAGCTCATCCTCAAATCTCTCACTTCTTCTCTTCAGCTGGGCTGCTCTTCCTCTCACCCCTACTTTCTGAAGGGAACATGACCCAAAATTGGGGAATAGGTACTGGTCCTGGCTCTAGAGAGAACAGGTACTTTCTTTGCACAAATGTCTGCAAGCACCACTTGGCTGAAAGAAATGAGAACATAAGCTCACAATGAATGAGGTTTCACTCAACCAGGCTGCGTTACATGTAGGCTCGCAGACCAATTAATGCAATTTAGGACCTTTAGTAGCCTCAGAGCTTGCTGAGATAGGAACAAATGGCTGAAGGGAAGAGGTTGGATGACATACTCCGCATAGGTGTATGTGAAGAGTGACATGAAACTGTTTGAACTCACTAGTCAGCGTAACAAGGAGACAGAGAAGGCTGTTACTGTTCATAAAAGGAAAATAATCTGAATTGTCAACATTTTTGTTAGTGCTTAATAGAAAAAGGAGAAATTAAAAGGAAAAAAAAAGAGATGCTGAATACAGGTATAATAAGCAGCAATTAACCCCATGTTGGGTGTAGAGCAATTTCCTCCAGCACATCCTCCTTGCAAATGAGGCACAGCAGGAACTGGGACCAACGGAGGCAGCAATGCGTTTGCCAGAGCATTTAGCAGTAGAGCTTCTCTTCTATAAATGATAAATAAGAACAGGGGTGACTAAATCATGGTAGTTTCATCCCAAATTTGGGTTCCACTATTCTAAGGAACACGTAAATATACAGGAAGTCAAACCTGCCCCCAAACATTTGCAGTCTGAAGGCAATAAAACTAGAGGAGGAAGAAATGTTTATCACATACAGATGGCAAATGCTAGTTACCGTTATCACCAAATGGAGAAAGAAGGCAGGCAAGTCAAGTTACTGAAAAGAAGGTGAATTAGAAAGCAGGATGTTATGGAAAAGGGGGAAAAAGGCTGGATAAGAGGTGACTTGCTTATAGGTTCAATTTCCTGGTTCAGAAATCACCCTGAGCTAAGCAGGCACAGAGATCTGCCCCATGCAATCTGCAGGCTGCAACCACACAGCCTTGGGCACCATGCAACTCTGCAGAGGACCCTCCCAAAAGGTGCAGCACTGCTTCCCTTCCCAAACGTGCACAGCTGGTGCTCATCAGCATCCACACCCTGCATGGACCCGATCACTCAGAGCTTCTGTCAGTTAATAAAATATCTATCTCACAATTGCCTGTGAGAGAAGGAGACCCATGCAGTGACCCAGGCTGCCAAAGCAGCTCTCTGTATAAACATTTGCTCCTCTTACCATTTATTGGCCTTTGCATTTTCCAGTGAAATCCTTCAAGTGCCAAGAAATCCCAAATGGCAACTTAAGGTTATCGGGATGAGTATACTCCATAATACGGCCACATGGCAGTACCCACGGAAACCCTTCTCTCTCTTCCCCCGCCTGCACAGCTATGCTCCTTTTAATGAAAGCTAGGATTTCAAGAGAGAGGAGGGGAAATGGTGCACAAATAAGCTTATCCCAACATTCAGTCATCTGGGGGCCAGCACGTGGATCCGAGTCCCACAGTTTAGCTACAGTCTGAGAAAGCTGTGTCACAGGAACGCAGGAGGTTTCAATAAATGCATGCACTTTTTTTATGCTAGGAGCATCTTTCAGAACTTTGCTGGTGCACTAAGCTTTAGAAAATATTTGACATCTTCAAGCATTTTTCTTCTAGGTCATGGAAAAATGCTTTCTAAATGCTCATTAAATTTCTTTAGGTTCATACACAAAGTGGATGATTCTGGGGTTTTGCTTTCTCCCACAATAATGAGCAAATGGTCATTCATTCTGTTCCGTCCCCTACTGATTTTATGATTCCTACTGTAATCACAATCTGCCTGTGTCTCCCCAGACTTCAGCCTCAGAGCAAGGAGAACTTTACTAAGGGTGTGGATTATGGGACAGTTGGACTATCGCTGTTTGGTGCTGTGTTACAAATATTGCTGATCTGTGGACGCACTCAAATTATTTTGTAATATTTTTTTTTGCCTTCTACCTCTGTAATAGGTATATCCATGTGAGGAGGTCAACAACTAGGTAAGTCCCAGATTCCCGTAACAATTACTGTCCTCCCCTCTCCTGCCCCCAAGCAGACTGTAATAGCGCCCACTCACAACTTACCAAACATCTCTTACCATCATCACTTAGGATTTATCTGTTTCTCTTCAGCCTCATTGGCAGTGTTTCAATGTTGATATTCCCATTTCTGATGCTATATCAGTTTGTACCCCACTGGCTAACTCATTGCTAACATGTCCTATTTGCTTTAGGGGAGATTAGTCTATATAGCTTCAGCTGCAGCATTATCCGCTTCTCCTTCATTCTTGAAGCTCACTATCCTCTAGTCCAACTTATAATCACTGCTGCCACTAGCCAATAATACAACCCACAGGTGTTCCTGTATCCTTCTTTCAAACGCTGCATTGTCTTGGCTCACAATGTTCACCAGTCTCTGCATTTTTTTTTTCTTGAGAATCGAGTTTTGAGCACTGGCATGCCTTTCTGCTTTAGATCTCCTTACTTGTAGTCTGTAGTTTTCATTTTCTGGTACCTCCACAGCATTGGACAGTTGTTCAGCCTTCATAAATTTCATAAACTGGTCTGGGTGTTTTCCACTTTGCAAATTACAATTGATCAATACAACTGGTCAGTTTTGTGTTCTCTAATAATCTTTCTCTGAGTTTTTTGTCTCAGATCCCAATCAGTGTATGGCAATTCATCGGGGACTACATTAACTCCCCTGACGGAAAAAGCTGGTTCCTCAGTTTCCATTTTCATTCTGTATTCCTGTACTAAAAACAAAACCACCACCTCCCTTATCTTTATTTGGTAATGTCCTGGAGATTGAAGCATGCCTCAAAAGCTGAGAGACATTGACTGATTCAGAATGCAAAAAAAAAACATCTCATCACTATCTTCATTTTTGCTGGTACCCACTGTCTGCATAAAAGGCTTTTTCAGTTGGCCTCTGCTTTTCCAGAGAACGTCAGCTGTGATGGCACTTTTAGCTGTGACATTTTCCCCACTCAGAATATTTTCTTAGTCCATTATATTCCATGTACCATCTGCCATACAACAGTCCTACACTGCCAAGAAGCCTGGCCACAGTCTGCTTTATTCAGTGGACAAGCCCTAATTGCTTAGCCTGGCACAACATGAGCCACCGCATAGCACGGCATCCAATTCCAACCGCTTGTGCCACGCTTTCTCAGGGGTACAATGCACCAGCACAGTCTCAGAGGCAGCTGTGACCACCGATTAGTTACAACACAGAACAGGCATGCTTCCATTCAACTTCTATGCAGAGAGGAGGGAGTGACCACTCTGTAGGCCTCCGGATGCCTTTTGTTCCCAGTTTCATGCTGGGAATGTGGCAGAAAGGAAGAGGCTGTGATGCTGGGAGCTGAGCAAAGCACTGCACACCCTGGATACAAATTGTCCAAGTCATTCTGCTGTCCTGCCTAGTGCTAGAGAGTGCTGGAGGGGTGGGGAGCCTCAGTAAGTTTTGGGTGCAGCCTCAGTAAGTATGTGCCGGGATGGTCCAACCTGTTGAACAAAGGGCAGATCCAGTTTTAGTTCTCCTCTTGCAGGCTATATGGCTGTTGGCTCTGAGTACCTGGCTTGGTGCAAGCACTGTAGAAAGCAAGCAATGCAGTCTCATCCTTCTCCCTTGTAAGTTGGCCGTGGCTCCTCTCAGCCGCAGGCAGTGACACAGACCAATCTGCCAACAGAAACACCACAGTCCAGGGTACCGCTCAGCATCCCTGCTCCACTGCTGGTTCAGTATCTACTGAAAAGAGATGCCAAGGCTGAACACAATCCTGAGCTAAATGGGGAAACTTCACAGTCCCATGGCTCTGTGATGCCCCAGAGGCCTGTGTTAACCAGAAAGGGAAGACCTCTTGTCCTGCCCAACTACAGCAGTAGACTCTCAGCTGGCTTTGTCTCTGGTCTGATGTTCTTTCAGCCTGTACAGACACATGACTGTTGAGATAACAATGACACGTTTTCTTTTATATCACTGGGTATTTAGAGAGGAAATGGTAGGCCAGATACTACTTCTACACAGTGGAAATCAGGACAAGTTTGGTGGACTGAGTATAAAGAGTAATACAATGTCTAGGACTCCAGTATCGCACTATTAATAGTCACTTGTAAACCTCTACTGCAGTTCCCGGTCATTGCCCAAAGTAACCTTCTCTTGCAATGTCTCAAGGCCTGAAGCCGTGGGATGCTGTGGTCCCTCTGTGGAAGTCTGTCAGCATTTTGTAGGATCAGGCCCTTGGTAATATATAAGAAGGCTCTGAGCAAGAAAGCCCACAAGAAGATTTAATAGATAGGCATACTGTTTGGAGGGGGGCCAGGAAAGAACTTTGCCTGAAGAGGCTGCCTGTGGGAAGAGACGCTTCTGGGCTGAACACACCAGTTATTCCCACTCACCACTGTCCCAGGAAGTAGGAAAAAGCAGCTCTTAGTCTGCTCCATTTCTGCATATCATCCAGTTGCTGTGAAGGAAGCATCTAGGATACAGCCTCTGTGCTTGGCTTGGTGACAGGTTTCACTCCAAGAAGCCCTCCTTATTTTCGGGTTGGCAGATCCCACTGACTTGTGCAAAAAAGGAAGCTAGTCCTAAATAAAGAGAAAGGAAAATGTAAGAAAGGCAAAGAGAGGAGCTGCATTTTTACAAATAGGTTTCTGCACTGACAGATAATTAGCATTTACACTAATTCAAATATTTAATATCCAAAAGAATTACTGTTGCATAAAATGCAGTTGAGGCAGTTTTACATGTAGCTTATTAGTGCTGCCTGGTAACGGACTATACTAAACACATAATGTTTAAAGTGAGATATAAAGCCAGCAAGACGTAAATGTAATTTTATTCTATTCTTCCTCTTTCCCTTGAAATGAGGAGAGCTCGCTGGAGACAAAACGGGGATTACTAGAGTAGGAGAAACTGTAAAATGGCAAACTAAACTACAGCTGAGCTCACACAGTAATTGATGAGAGACAGCCTCTCTGGCCATGTGCATCTTATGCAGCTCTGCTTCAACGGCTGCTCAGAGAGCAACTCATATAGAAAACAAAAGAAGTGGGAAGAAAACAGAAGCAGTTCATACAAACAGAAATTTGTCGACTATTTTTGAGGAGTCAAAAAAAATTGTACTAAGGTACCACATTTTGAAATCTGTATCTTAAGTCACTGTAGTTTCTAAGGTAACAGTTCACTGGGACTCAAACAGAAACAAACAGCAAGTTGTCAATGCAACAAATTATTGCCTCATGGGTAGAGGCAATTAGGATCCCTGCTGCCATTAACAGGAACAGTATTTCACCTCACTCTCCCTCACATTGTGCTAAGAACATTTCCTCTAAATAACAAGTATCTCTGAGATGCAACTATATTTTCTTTAAAAAAATCATTTTCTTTCTTCAAGATCCAAGAGCCATTTAAGTAGACAAAAAGATGACTTAACTGCATATAAGAAAATATTCTATCTGTCTTGTCTACAGTTAATCATTGCCAGCTCTTCCTACCACTGTATTAAAGATTTAGACAACTCAGTGCTAGGATTAGAAGGAAGGTAACACTGGTTAGCAGCTAGTGCCATCTTGTGAACAAAATCCCAAACACCCTTCCTTCACCCTTTTTAGTCAAACTGCACCTACGCAGCAGGATAGAGGGGAAAAAAATCCAACTTTTGCACAATAACTTAATTAAAAGAGCTCCACATTTAGGCATAAAACATGAGACTAAGCCTCCAACCAGGCTAGATAAGGGCTTGACAAAGTAGAGACAGTCTAGAGAGAATAAAGTTGTTTTACAGTACAGCTGATGGTAACAGAAGTTATTCCTTCCTTTTTCACTGCATTGCAAACGATACCTAATGTTACCCTTACTCAAGAAATACACATTATGTCAGCCACAGACTTTGCTAACCAACACTGACAAACTTTCCTTCCTTTTTTAGGTCAGTTTCTTTTTTAAAACCTGTGTTTCTTCTGCTTCAAACAGCAGTGGAAGAAAAGGCTGCACTAAAATTACTGAATATAAAGGGATTTATGCTATAAATCCAGCAGGCTGACAAACACAGAGATCACCAACTGTCCAACCTCCCTACAGACTCCTTGAGGGTTGGATTTGCTTTGTTCTGACCAGGAACAAACAGGAAAGACAGGAAAGATTGGGCAAAAAGAAAAAGACAGGAGAGATCAGCCAAAGAGCAGCACTGCCACTTCTCATAACATACTACCATTTTTATTATAGTGTCTGCTTCTGGCACCATGCAATTGTAACCAAAGCACTTCTGCTTAAAACAAAAATAGTTACTTTGTATCCCTCATCAAGGCACTTTCACATCTTTTTCCCTCTGCACTCCCCTAATCTCATGGATCTTGAGTGCCTACTTCATCATTTTTTATGATCAGGATTGACTGTCTCAGTGGATCCTCTTTTTCCAACATCAAGGGTCAGCAAGGGAAGGGATGCATCAGATCTGCCATCCCAAACTGTGATTCCTTTTGCCATCTAGAAGTTGCAACAGCTCTTAAGGAAGTCAGATGAAGTCTTCCCATTGACAGCAGCCTTTTACCATGTCCATTTCCAATCTGGGAAAGTTACTTTCCAGTGTTGCTGTTTTACCCAATACTTTCCTTTTCAAGGATGCATTGTGGTTACCTTTTCATCTGCTGGACTTTGAAAAACTTGGTGGTTGTAGCAGGAGAAAAAAAAATAGGAAGACTTAGAACTCATACCAAAAGCAGCTACTGGTTTCCTATGTACCTTTTTTCTCTCCAAGCTCATTCTCTCCTCCCTACTGGGCAGAAAGTGAAAGGCGAGACTTGAAATCACCCAGGAAACAAACAGGAGGGTTGGGAATGGTATACTTGTCTTTCAAATTGCAGCGACAAGACATTCGGGAACCATGTTTTTCTTCACCAGAGCTAGTATCTCTCATTAACAGAGGATCTGCTCTGCGGCAAGATGTCTTGTTACTTAGGTACGGAACCATGACATGGGAAACAATTTCTTCAGTTCCTTTTTCACAGTAATTTAAATTTCAAGTAGCAAAAATATTAATCTCTATGTCTTGTGACAAACGGGATAATGTCCTTTCTTCCTCTTCTTACCCATCTTGCATAATTGAATGGTTACAATTTTTAGGACAGGGATTGTCTCTTACTCTCCGTGTCTACAGCACTCAGAACAATGCTGTCCCATCCACGGGTCTCCAGATATTGCCACAACAAGCATGCAGTGAACATTTTTCAAGGGATTTCTTCAGAAGAATCCTCTTTGGAAGATGCCATATCTTAAACTCGACATTTGGGCTCCATTCACCCTGGTTTCAGAGACTCTTCTGTAGTTCTGTACAATCTACCTTTTCAGCACTTTATATTCCTTTCCACCTCCTGTAATATTCAACACATCCACCATAAAAATCATTAGCAATAAAAACTTAAAGTAAGAATATACGATGTGAAAGGTTCCAGGAAATGTCAAATCAAGCCACAAAAGCAAGTTTCACATATTTTACTCATATTTATGACTCATACTTTACTCTTATTCACGACCATAGTCAACAGTAACATACTTCCAACTCTCTACAAGAGTACACGAAACAAAACCGTACCATCACAGTAAGAGTTATACTACTGCTATCTGTGCTGAAAAAAACATTTGAGTGTACCAGGAGCAAAGTCCGGCATTGCACATCTGCAGCTTTTTTTGTTTAGTATTTAAAAACAAATAATGCCACCGTTGCAGCTAGTTTTATTTGCAGGCTTTTTGAGCATGCCAGGCACATTCTAACTCCTCTCTCTAAATTTCTGAAAGCTGCTTTTTTTTTTTTTTTTAAGGATATTAATCTTTCAATTTTTACTGCAGTACTACGAAATGCTGCCTGACATGGCATTTCCTGCCAAACGATGGCCTAGCCTGGCACATGAGCAAACCATGTTGCTGCTAGCATTGACAAAGCAGTCTTGCTTCTTCATCAGTCATTCACAAAACCCCTTTATTTTACCGAAGTACTAGTACATCTTAAGATCTGTTATAACTACAAAATCATTCTGTCTCACTGACCTACTACTGGTGACAAAGAGTTCCCATAAGAAGTTGTTTATATGAATGAAGTATAAACTGTGCATTATGGAATCAAGGTAAAAGCTCTCAGTACCAGTTGACAAGCTTACCCTGTCTTCAGCGGGCTTTTGAGAACAACTGTGCGCTACTTCAAGAGATAAATGTGGCTCGTGTTGTAGAGTCTGTTTGTCATATTTTCCTTTAAGGTTCAGTTACATTCAGTTATGTTCAGTTTGAGTAAAAGAGCAGGCTAATATTTTGCATAGAGGAAGATTTTTCAGTATTTCTGAAATACCTTCTGGCTCTGTATCAGCTTGATTGTTTCAGTTTACTTCAAAGTGGATTCTTCCCTCTTCTGAGTTTTATTTTTATTTCTGCTTACTGAGCTTCCAATAACTGACCCACATTCATCCAGACAAGAAGTGACAAACGTGATGTTCCCTGGGGCCAGGACCTGAAGGACATTACAGAGCATCCTTGAACGCTGAATGTGAAATGCGTGTTTTAGGTACCTCAGCCAGCTGGTCACTGCTAAGTCTAAGTAGCTGTACAACATTTCAGGTTTCAGAACTTTCTGAAGGTAATTCAGAAAAAACGGTGGTAATGGTTTTGTGGCTTCTTCAAAGTATTTTATATTCTTATTAAATTTGCTTTACTAATAAAACAGAAAAAAACATTTATTGTATTTGTGCAGAAAACAACTCTCCCGTCCCTCCATCGCCTTCCATCCTGCTTTTGAATACTTTGGTTTTAGAGTCACAGCAACAGGTCTGGTACATTTAAAAGAAAAAGGCTTCTATTAGATGATAAAAATTCCAACTAAATGTCATCTTTCACACAAAAGTTTGAAGCCAAAATTGGAAAAAAGCCAACAACAAAAAAAGGCGCATCAAAATCCTCAGATTGCACATGCACAACAATCCCATACGCATGAAGATATTATTACCCCATTCTCTACTACTCAAAATCTACAGAAATCCAAGGGTTCAGAGAAGCTGACTAAAAATACTAAGTGGAGCCTAGACAGCAGGCAGGCTGTGATTTGTCTGCTCTCTGACTTTTCCCTACAAATATCGTCAGTTATTCCTGTTCTAAGCTCTCTGGATACTACAGGCACTGGAAACCTGAGCTGGTGTTGACAGGGCACATCTAGCTTAAACAAGGATAAAACAGCACAGACACCCCAGAGTGGGAACTCTGAAAAAGCACTGAAGTGACGGTGAAGTATAAAGCTTCTTACAAGTCAAGGGAGAAAAACAAATCTGGATTTATATTTTCAGTCACACAGATGTCCTTCCAAATCTTTCACTTCAGATATTCTACAAGCATGCATTGGTTACACCTGGATCTCTGGCAAAGACCTTCAAAAGCGACTCAGTTTTCCCAGGATGAGACCTAAGACTTGCTGGAAAAGGGGGTAAATTTTCCCAACCCACAATCATTTAAGCAGAGGTACACAAAATCACTAGTCATTTGGAAAAAAATCATACACTCTTTTCCTTGTGTCCTTGTCTTCCCTGATTTCACAGCAGCAGTATTTTCTCCTGCTAGAAAACACAATGAATGGTGCATGCCAGCCTGGGAAGTGGGAGAGAAAAAAGTTCTCTAATGGAACATCTTACCTGGCTAATAGCTTTTATCTTTGCAAGAAATGCCTCTGTGCGCCTCCCCACAGCACAGGCTCACCATCTGCCTTTGTTCTAATAAATGAACTCACATTAAAAATACAGAGTGCAAACATACTCATATCCTGAACCTACTGCACCCAAGGGCCAGATGTTTTTGCAGAACATAAAACTAGTAAATGTTTGCTCCCAAATGTTTGAAATGGCTCACAACCCTTCCTAATAATAACAAGCATAACCAGGGAAAAATTAATCATAGCTACACTATGGGAGATACAAATTCATACACAAAGACTTACCTATTTTCATTAACTGTATCTTCATACTAACTTTCCAATATAAAATTCTGCTTCCCAGATCATCTTACATGTATTACTAATATTGCACACAATTGGATGTCACCCTTCTGCTTGCCTAGTAACATTAGTCTAGTTTTGGAAGCTATGGTCTTTCATTCACAAAATTTCACCTTTTAGATGAATAACTCCTTTAATTCCATGTCATCCCTGGCCTGTGAAACTCAGAAAACTTTTTTTCCCCCCAGAAGCTTAAACATAATCCTACCTTCTTTCCTTCACATACTGATGCTCAACACTGACATGCTCTCCAAATACATATATCTTTGAAATAACTCCTGCAGTGAAACACTTCCTAACTGGTAATGTGTATCTTTCAATACATTCAGATGTGTAAACTGTACAACAAATCAAGAAAAAAAAAAAAGAACATCAGGCCTATAAATGACCTTTCAGATTTCATATGCCAGTCTCCTCCTATAAGACCCAAGGCTGTATGTTTTACAGTTGGCTGTTGATGCTTATACATGCTACAGTTTCAGGTCCTGCTTTTATAGTGCTTTGTTACATAGAAATGATACACAATCAACCATGGGGATAGTGTTGTATTAACCGCTTAAACAGTATGCCTTTGGAACCCAAGGAACCTTCAGGTACCTGAAAGATGCACAGAAATAGCCTTTTAGCTATCAAATGAACCACACAAAACCTGCTGTGATATCACTACTTTAAAGTTCAAATGGATTTTTCTCAGTACCCTATATCCCTAAGGAAAGGAAAATTACCCATGCATATGGTACACGCACAATACATGTGTGGATGTCTGTCTCGTCTTAGCCTGTTGTCAACACATTGAACAATATCAATCAAATTTGACAGAACAGTAAAGGACACGAAATGTCAGAAGGCTCAAAACCATTATATTTCTGTAAATTTGATGAAAACAGCCAACAAACAGACCTTCCTGATGTCCTCACTGATGCACTGCCCCATTAACGTGATCCTTTAATATAAGCTAATTCCAGTAGGAGACATCAGAGAATCCCACACTGTAAAGTGACATTTAGGATTCCCTAACCACAAGAAAAGCTTTAACCAGAGTTTGTTCTTTATTAAACATCAGAGAATATAGTCACAGTGTACCAAACCATAAAAAAAAATTAAATTAAAAAATAAATACATTGGGTTTTCTTACTCCTACTACTTCAATAATAATTTGCTTCTATTCTAAATATTGCTCAGAACAAAGTGATAGCATGAAGTAACTTATTTATGCTTGCCAGATAGAGCAGCTAGTTCAGGTTAAGGGAAACAAAAGGGAAGTCTCCTACAGACAACTGAGTCAGTCTCAGCAGCCCCCATTAAAACAGAGAACAATCAAGACATTTATTGCAATCACAGCATAATAGCTTGTTTGAGCAAGGTGAGCATGATTCAGTGCATGTATATTTTCTCCAAGTCTTTTTGACACTATTTACCCTGGTTAACATATCTCCCCAAGGACAGTTCTTCAAGCAAGGATACTAGATAGTAGTATCCTTGGCATGTGCTACCTCTGGTGAGCTTACACGAGCTTGGAAAGGCTGAAGGGCTGGGGGGGGGGGGGGTGGAAATATACCCACTTTACTCAGCACTACAACAGCCACATGCATCCCATCGCTTATTGCATCTCACATGATGAGGCCAGGATTTCTTAAAGCTGACTCAACTTCCTCAAACTTTACCACAGTTACAAAAACTTGTAATGATTTAGAGTTCACAGAAGCAGAGGCATAGAGACCAAATAAAGCTTTCTGACCATTCACCTGAAAATAATCTCTGCTTTATGGCAACTATAGCTGAAGGCTTTTCTGTCAGGGGCGCTAATGCATGCTACTTTATTTTCCAGGTCTGACTGGAAATGAGACTGAATGAGAAACAAATAAATTAGAATTACTACTCTCCATTTAATGTGTTGCTACATAAAAAGTGACAGTAGTTCCTCAAACAGAAACACACAGAAACACTGAAGCTACAGCCACAAAAAGGTGTATTATTCGGGCAATAGCTAGTTCAGTGTAAAAAGGAAGCCAATGGCTGTCTGCAGCTATTGGGTTGACTCAAACCTTTCAATTAATACTTTTAATACTTGCTACTTTTCATTTCCTTTCTGGGATGCTCACTTCAGTGCATGTGCATTTGCATATGCTGACAATCATATGCCAAAGTGATGAGGAGCCATCCTCCAGTCTCATTTACATGCTGCATACTCTAAAAGGACCAAACATTCAGTCTTATAAGTCACTTGGTGTTACAGGGTTCAAACCCCACTAAAAAACAACAGACCTCAGACTACATGCAGTCATTGCAGAACTGCTGTACTAAAGATGAACATTTGCTGAGGGAAACCACAAAATTATGACTGCACAGATTATAATAACACTATCATTGTTATATCCTTTTTAACATATTTTTTCATTTACTGTAAATGCTACTAGATATGTATGGCAGAAAGTGCTAATGGGTTGCGCACCAGGGGTCAGCAGTGCATAAATCCCCAGGATGGTACTCTCCACAAAAAAAGGAGATGTCACGTAATAACCCTCCTCAAAGAGTCATTAGGAGAATTGTGTGGTTTAATCTCTTTTTCCTCTGAGGCCAAAGTTTGATGACACAATAAATCCAGCTTTGGGGCTCACGGTATCAGACCAGAAAAAGCTGTGGTGCCCTGATGCAAAGCGATAATCTGCTGCAAATTTATTTATGAACATATCCACTGAATAAGACCACTGGCTGCTCCAATTTGCTCAAAAAATTCTGACTGGTTAACTTTGTAGCATTAGGCTTTATGCTGGAAAAGTTAGTACTCTTTCACTCCATGCACACACAGCCAGTGTTAAGAGCACTGAAAAAAAAAAAAAAAATCATTAAATCATCATCACACCTTACGGCTAGTTTGTCATAAACAGAGGGAAATACTCACCTCTGGCCCAAGTCAGATGTGTATGAGCGGGTCATCTAGCAACACACAAGCCCAGTGGAATGACAGCTTGAGTCAATCAATCAATCACATACTAATATATATAGCAAGAGATGAAATCCCTAGTCAGAATACGGACACCCTGAAATAAAGCCACAAGTTGCTCAAGGCCTTGCCCAGTCCATTTCCAGGTATTTCCAAGGACGGAGGTTCCACAACTTCTCTGGACCCTGTCCCAGCATCTGACCTCCCCTTACACACAAAAAATAAAAAACTCCTAATATCTCATTGGAATTTCTCTTGTTGCAGCTTATGTACATTACACAAGATCAGCACAGCCCATTGCAGAAGTCACCAATACTTCTGAGCTGCCTCTGCTGCAGAGCAGCTGTTCAAAATGTAGGTTCAAGATCCAGACATGTTTTTGAGATTATATCAGCCAAGAACAAAGAAGAGGTTCTGTAGTGCAAAGCGCCAGGGCTGTTAAAGGGAAAGAATGAAGTTCCTTCAAGCAGTCAAGTCTGTGGCTTGCTATGAGCCGTAGCATTAATACAGTGGCTTTTAGTGACAGGAACAGCAAAGACCAACACTGTTCCTGAGAGTGCTGGAAAAGAATTAAGACCTCTGCCCAGGAAAGAAGCATCTGACTACACTTGATATAAAAGAAAGTACTTTTGACTCACTGATTTCAGTTCCAAATGAGAAACTGACTTGCAAAACCTCAACTATTTCCGCTCATCAAACGAAAAACCTCTGAAATTAATTAGGGATGAAGACAACCTGATCCTCTAACAATTCTCTTCAAGCATGAAATCAGATAAATTAGGATCTTATTTAGAATATAAACGTTTGTTTACATACCTAAATGCTGAGCACATTAAAAAGAGAACCATTATTAAAATATCAAAGCCACTTACATTATACCACTCACGGAGTCTGTTTCATTCCTGTATCAGAGAAATTATACTCAGAAGTCCTAGGAGTACCGAAAGCAGATGAAACACTGTAACTTTAACAGGGCACAAAAAACATAAGTGATAGGAAACACAGGATACTTATTTAAAAATTAGTTTTAATAAAAATGGAAATAACAATTATGATAATAACTAATGAAAACTAGTGCTTAAAATGAACCATATTTAGTGTGCTTTACCTGATCCTCCAACAATACTGCACAGGATTTACTTTAGACACAGGAATACAGATACTCAACAGGTTGCCTACATCACTAAACCATCTTAAATTTGAGTTAGAAATAGCATTCATATTTCATATCTGAGGATGAAAACCCACAAGAGGTACTGGATGCAGTCATTTCTGGTTTACCAGAAAGATGAGCACATAGAAGGAAAAACTACATGCTAGCTTCCATTTCAAACAAGCAATGCTGTTGCTAATCAGCAAGAACTTATGTCTTACTGAAAGGCTTTTGAAATTTGCTTTGAAGAAAAACTCTTGGAACACGCAAGTCTTCTTTCCTATTCACAGTTTCTCGCTGCACATATTCATTGACCACTTGCTCATATCCCTCAGCCTTGAAAAGCTGAGACAAGAACTCTGGAAGAGAATTTAAAAAAAAAAATAAAATTAAATATTATGTTTAAGCTATTTTTAAAACACTAGTCAGCATTTATATAAGCATATGTTCTTATGTTTTACAGCATGAAAATCACACAGGCCTTCAGAGTTCAAGCTGTTCTATGCAGGCGGATTGCTGAACAAAAATCAATACAGGTCTCCTTTAGAAACATCAACCTAAGCAAAACAGCTTGCAAAACTGGGGCTTAAGCTAGTCACTCAGTTTAGTTTCCAAAACTTGCCACATCTCTTATTTTTATTGAGCCTTGTCATTCTCCTTGTGACTGACACCAGTGCATTTTCACTTTGTGCAACTGACCTTCCCTAGCTGAATAAATCACTTACTTCAGGTATTTCAAAGGTAATCCAGCCTTGTAGACACATGTCTGCTTGAGGAAGAACATCACCCTACTCTACCAGACATTCACATGCCATTGCTCAACTGAAAAACAGACAGAACAGCCAAGTGGATATGGTGGTACCAAGCCTCCACTAAGTCAAACTGAAAAAGTATCTTCCATAAACAAAAGAATCCTACTCAAAAGCGTATCTCCCTTAGGGAAGGCAGAGGTACCTCACAAACAGGGTGACCTATGCAGCAGAGAAGGGTGCTCACGCTACTGACTTGTCACGTTAATTAAAAATCATCGCTTTTCCTTTACTGCACCTTGTTTCGTTTACTCATGTGGTAATTTCACAATAAATTTAAGCCATTCTAAACTTGCGCTACTTGATAGAAAACAAAGACGTGCCATTTTTTCGCTGCTGAGGGGGATCAGCGTGATGAAACGGCTGACCCTGTGGCTACAGGAACCCCAGCGCTAGAAGAGGTGGGGTTGAGGAAGGAAGATGAGACCACCCACTTTGGTGGTAGTGCAGGCTTATAGCAACCTAAGCCCATCACGAAGCCACGTGCACTGGTTGTAGGCATAGTGTGTTCATGTTAAATGGGGGACACACATCAATGTAACATAAATAAACAGTACTTAATTGTGGACCTATTGAAATCTCATTGTTGAGGAAGTTTACTTATTTCATAACAGAAAATTACAACCACGCATTCCTCCACAAATTTAATATTATTTCAAACAATGGATGAATGGATATTTTTTTCCACAGAAGCAGCTCAGTGTGGTTATCTGAGGTCAGACATATTATAAGTAAGTATCATTCAAATCCTCCCATGCAGCAATCACTTGGTGTACCAGTGTAGTGCTAAAAAAAAGAAAAATAGTATGCGTTGCAAACTGTGTGGAAATGATGGCAGTCATGTTTCTAGTAACAAAAGAATTCTCAAGCATTAAGCAACATTTATATGAAAATTAGTGAGATGAATGAGATCATAACGATTAAAAATGGGAGCAGAGGCGGTCCATGGGACAGTCACAGACCAGAACAAGGCAAGACAATTGCTAACATGAGCAATACAAGATAAATTCTCTCTTTTTCCCTTCCTTCCTTTTCCTCCTCCCTACCTCAGTTCTTCCCCCAAAGTAAACATGCATACTAGCAAGGAATTTCTCATTCAGAAACAATTCTAACATACAAGAAAAATGGGATTTAAAATTCCACAGCTAGGTCAGTCTCTTATTTTTTCCCTTTAGCATACATTCTCTTTCTAAGAGCTAATTGTTTAAACAGAACCAAAAATCACCGAATAAATAACAGCTCTAAAAATGCTCCAATGAAGCTGCAGCACAGCCTGCATTATGTTAGATTTCATCATTGTCCTATAAAGAACAGAGGGAGCTCAGACAAGATTAATGTTCTTGATATATCAGAAGCAATTAGGCAATACGTTATGTCATAAAATATAACATTTACTTGGCTCCAAATTGGTCTCTTCAGTGGCTGTATTTTGCTTTAGACTAAGAACAAAGATCCCGACAGAAATAAACACAACTCTTATTACACAATGCCCTATACTTGATAGGGAGAAGTAATGAGTTCACTAAAGCTTAGCATGAGGAACTGGGAGTTAGAGGACGAGCTATAATCCCAACTCATTGTCAGAGGCTAAGCAAATTCCTTCACATCTCTGTGCTTCAAATTCTCCACCAGTACACTGCAATAATTACCTTCCTTCCCTAAAGCATTAAGAGCACTGAACAAAAAACTTTAAATACTGTATGACATAGAAATGTTTTTTGCAACATCTCTCCTAAAAAAACAGAAGACAAAGTGACCACAGCTACTCGGTGCTATGTCAGTGGGATTTGTACACAAGCTTCTCAGCACTGTAGTCATGGTTCTGCTTTAGAAGTCATTGACTTCTTCTGTAGATCTCATCTTGCACACGAGGAATAGCCTTGCAAAAAGAACGATGTCAATAGAACTCCTTAGCTGCTTCATGAAGATGATCAATTCTGTTACTGAACGTTGGTCGTCTTCCCAAAAATAACAAATCTGAATGAAATTCAGCAAATTCAGAAGCTGCTGCTCTTGGCACATTATAGCACATAGAAGAAGTCTGCAAACAAGAAAGCGCCCCAAAACATCCTGCCAGTCTAAATACCTTCTTCCTAACAAAAAGGGTGGCAAATGAAGTACATCATGATTTAACAGTTCATCTGTGTAAAACAAAACTTCCATGGGCATGTTGGCAATTCCCTGAAGCAAGTTTAAACAGAAGATTCACGGAAAAGAAAGCGCTCTACAGTATGTCTTACCTTCAGTAAAAAAATACGATCTTGTCCCATCTTGTCTAACATAAAAGCTTTCTCCAAGTTTGCTGCCAGATTTAAACCTGAGCATTGCATGATCATACAGTCCATAGTCTCTGAACAAGACACACTTGCCTGGTTTTAATACCTGTCACATAATACATATATGCTTTAGTAAGGTAAATGGATTTAGCCATATATATATATTTATTTGTATACATATACAGACACATACACATATAACTAAGACAAGGTATCCTAACATATTCAATACAGAAGTGATATATATGTGTATTTAATTCATTCCCTTTGCAACAAAAAAGTTGTATATAAACTAGACTGTCTACTCTGAAAAACTCCTCCCCATGAACAGCAGACTACAAATAGTTTTAAGATACATATTTGGGTGCTGATCAGCTAAATAAGCTTTTTGCAAAATTCTTCAAACACAGAGCAACTAAGAAAATATACAGTTTAACAATAAAAATTAAGTCCTAAGAGGGCATTTTCTTTGTTGGGTAGTATACAGTCTAGCACCTGATTTTGCTTAATGATTAACGATACAATTTAGAATACCATGACATTTCTTTTTTCATGTGAGAAAGAAAAATGTTGTGATATAATGAGAAATAAAAAAGGAATAATTTCAGGAAAACGGTTTGCGGGTTTGGGGTTGGTTTTTTTTTTAATTGCTCTTTGGTAAGGAAATCAAGCCATGACTTTAGACATTTGATGCAGGCAAATTTCCTACCTCATCAAATACCAGCTGTATTTGTTAGAGGAGAAAAGGAGTACTTGCCACTTGCAAATTTGTGCACAAACCTACAAGCAAGTTAAAAGAGCCAGGCGTCTCCACAGAGAAAACAATAATTAGCCTTTTCATGTGCACGAGCTAAGAACCAATCCTGACTTTGGAAAACAGCTGGAGATATACCAAAAACGTTCCCTTTTCGAAGTTGATAAAGATGATAAAACAAACAGGATATCTGATAATATACAACCCCAAATACACACATATGCATAAATAAAAAATACATCGACTATTTCCCTCTGCAGTCAATATACGACACCTCAGGGAAATTCAGAACAATCACAATTCAGACTGTTTAAACCCCCCTCTGAATGGGCCTATCCTGGTCTACCAACTAACAAAGGCAGCCCAGGGAGATGAGTCTCTCTAGATTAACGTTGATCTCTGAAGATCCCACTTGTAAATGAGCACCAACCAAGCGTGTTTAGTAATAACAATAACATCCTAACTGCAAGTCACTGTATCTTCTGGAAGTCAATTTTGGTTCACTATCATTCACACCTTATCAACACAGAAATGTCTGCAATCCATAAACATTTGTAGCATACAACCTAGGAGCCCAAGTCACAGTTCAAAATACAGTTTCGTTATGTTGTTAGCATGCATTGGGCCAGAATCCAAACCACCTCACAATATCAAGAAAGGAAAAAAAAGACATTGTAAAACATATTTTAGTCCTGTATACTAGGTGAACTAATTAAATACATCCATGGAATATAGTATTAAAGATCACCATTACAAGAGGGGTTTTTTTCTCAGAAAAAAATAATCGTACTTTCAAGCTAAAAAGAAGGAAAGTGCTTTAAAGGCTGTAAAATCAGTTGGTTTTACCTTGTAAATATTCTTCAAGACAAGATGCATTTTGTCAGGATGAATGGCAGAAAGCACAAATATAAGTGTGACAACATCCACAGAATCTGCTGGTATATTTTCTAGAAGATCATCTTTGGTAAGATCACACTGGAACACTTTACATCTTTCAGTACTGTACAAGGGATTTTGCTAGGGAAATGAAAAGAGTATGCTTTCGCTGAAAATTATCAGCATTTGTTATTTCAAAAGAGTAAAAAAACTTGTGAAACTAATCAGTAGAGCAACAGAAAACATGGTGGCAAAAGAACATTAACTTCCAACAGGTGACTAATACAATCAGAAATTCTTTGCTCATACTACAATAGTGAAACTACAACTACTGTAGAACAGTCTGTTCTCAGGAATTTGAGAAGGAATGTGTATTGAGGCACTTCAGAAAACATCTGTTTTACTGCTGCTTCTACTCTTTAAAACTACAGAAATATTATTAAAAGAAATTCTGTATTACAAGCTGATCTAAGTACAGCTCTTAAGATATAAGTGAACTGTAAGTAACTTGGGTTCATGTCACATAACCTGCAGCTGGGCTGTTCTACCCCACAGCTTTGATGGGTAAAAGGAAACCTGGCCCTGGCAACAAAGATGTTCAGCAAGAGCTGTGGAGGCAGACACCACTAAGTCATCCAAAACCCAGGGTACACACTCAGCCCAACCTCATCTTGCAGTGCTGCTGTGCCATCCCAGGGAGCTGCTGTCCTCTCCTGTTTGCCACACATATTTCTTCCCATCTTTCCCATGAGATATGCAGTACGTGTCTTGTGGTTCTCAGTCACGAGTGTCCCACAAGAGAACGCTTTCAAATAACAGATATATATAAATTTACCTGTGATTACAAACTTAATAAACAAGGAGACTTTTAAAGCCCAAAGCCCCCTCCAGCTTTGCGGGAAGACCTAACTTTGGACCACTTACCTATGAATAAGTATAAACATACCTATTTCTAATTAGGCTACAAATTTCCTTAACAATAACTTTCATGGCCCTGTTTTCAAGATTCTCCACAGGACTCCCTCTTCCTCACAAATATCAAGGGCAAGCTTCCATCCCAAACAAATTTTGCTTGTACTGAACAGTCAGCAGAGACACAGTAGTGCTCCCAAAACACACAGTCTTCACAAATCATACAAGTAAAGTAACATACGTATATTACCATCATGCTACCATTTGACGCTGGAAACTAGGACTTGAGCAATGATTTGGCTTCTTGCATCTGAAATGTCAGTCTTCATTTTTTTGCAAAAGCTATTCTACCCTTCTTACAAAAAGAAAGGCAAGAGAAGCTTCTAAAGACACTCTAAAAGAAGTTCCAAATATCACACCAACCTTCACATACTCAACAGCTCTAGGAGAGAAATCACAAGCATAGGCAAAAATATTCAGATCTTCTTCTAAGAGTGGAAACAAGCAGTTCCCAACCCCACAGCCTGCTTCCAGAATGGTCAGTTTCTGATCTGCAAACTGGGGAGGAAGAAATCAAAGATAAAGCACATCATTTTTGTTTCCTCATGATATGAGCAGAGACACTGTCCAATGAGCATTTTAAAAGCTATAATCAATTTTAATTGCCATTGATTCAAAAACTGGCATGCATTGGATAATCTGACACTACAGAACAGAAATCTTGATTTCTGCAAAATTACAAATCTTTTTAGAATATATTAATATTTCTTTAGTCATCTACCCCTTAAGTAATTAACAGATTGTTGTACCATTTCTGTCTCGTCTTTCATTCAGCTATAATGAACAACAGATGCATCTGGCTATTCCCCCTCACAATGTTTTGCAATTAGCCTGTAATTCTGGATGCTTTTTGCTAAAGTAGTGCTCTGAAGTGCGCCACCTTGCATCTGAAAACTCACATCGCAGAGACAAGTTGCATATTTAGGACAGAAAATAAATATTCCAGATTTCGTTCTTAGTATCCAGTATGGGTCAGTTATAAACTGAAACCAAACTGGTGCATTTGGTTCTGAGGAGGTATCTTTGATATTAAGAGACTATGCAGGGCACTGCAAACTTAACATGTGACAGCTCTTACCCTAATGGCTTTGTTAGAAGTATTATTAAATCATTTGGAAACAATCAATCCCCTCTTTTACAGAGCAAGCATATAGATCTCACCTCCCGACATGCTTTTAACTCTTGAAACTCTCTGGTTGTCCAATGTCTGTCTTTGAAGAAGTTGGTGCTGTTTCTTTTGTAAAACAGATCCCAGTTCTTCTGTGCCTCTTTCTCCAGTTTTAGTTGTTTGAACTCAGACACCAAAACCTGATCTTTTGCCAGTTTCTCAGCTTCTTCTGGGCTAAGGATTCTTGCACTGTGGCCTTTTTTTTGGAAAGCACTATCTTCAGTAGATGTTGTTATTCTACTTAAGCAATTGGCTGATGTGTTTTCTTGGAACATCCTAGATTCTTTCTCACAAATATGAATGCCAAAGACCCAAAGGTGTTTATTTTTTCTTCAGTGTATGTTTCCATCACTTAACTTCGGTAAAATAGCCGAGGATCTAGAAGCAGAAGAAAAAATGAGAAAGGGTTACAGTGTGCACTTATTACGGGTTTTATGGTGATGTGTCCTATCTGATGGACTCCCAGGCTACCAGTTTTCTCTTAATTTCAGAAATCCTCCATCCAAATTAACAACTGCATATGGCATCACACTGATGTCAAAGCTAAAGAAGATACTTAAGTGTCTGCTACTCTGCATCCTAGAAAGCTACCTAACAAGAGAAAGATGGTGCAGCTCCAAGCTTATTTTCACTAAAACTGACTTCTTGTTAACCCCAGTTAGAAAACCTCTGAAAAATAGTAACTGAAAAACAGATGACATTTAGAAGTCCCACAAAGTTGACGAAACAAACTGTATTCACATAAGCATTTCTCCTTCCTACTCTCACCTCTGTGAGAAAACACTAGTGAAAACATCAGCATTTATAACACCACGTCACTCGAACAAGAGAGCAAAACCAGTGGCCAAAATGCCCATGGCCAGCCTGTGTCAGCGTTCCCTCCATTGCTTCCTCCTAAGGATCCACGCCGTTTTTCACAATCACAGGTGGCTTTATTTTGAGAAGTTAACAAAAATGGAGCAAAGAAAAGGGTTCTGCGTAGGCTGCGAAGGGATCTAAATCTTTTATCTGATGTTAAACCAGTTCTGACCCCTGCCTTGCCGCCAACGTCCAGATCCTGGACAACGGCACATGTGAATTAAATCCTGCATGGCCCAGTAATTCCCAGGGAAGCCCAGGTAGCCAAAAGGTGCCACTGCTGTATGTCAGTGCCCAGAACCAGGCACTGGCATCATTCTACCAAAACAAAAACAAGAAAAACCCAACAATGCCCCCCCAAAACGAAAAAGGAGTAGTACTGCACTTACGTATTTTTTCTTATACGAGACAAACACGAACGTAAAATACAAACGTGTGCAAATGAAATAAAGAACCGTCAAAATTTTGTCCAGCTTCACGGGAGACAGATGGCACTCTCTTTTTCCCTCAAAACCAATGGAAAAGGTTACAGAGAAGAGTCTGCCTTGAAAGAAAGTCTCCTCAAGAGGAGTATACCCTCAACAAAGAGCTTAATAAGCAAAATTTCTACTATGTGCCTGGCACACTACAAAACAATCAACGTTTATATATCTTCATAGGACAAGCTAGAAAATTAAAAAAAAAAAAACAAAAACAAAACAAGCTACTCCTTTCTCTGACCCATTTGCGCTCAGAAAACGCCATGGTGCGAAGTTACGGATAAACACGGTTTTTACAGCCTGTGTTTAGGCTGAAAGAGCCTTTTAAAGGTGTTTAATCCCGCCTTAAAACCGCCAATAGATCATACTCCTGTGGAAGCTCCTGGTCCCCCCCCCCCAGAGGAAAACCGCCTTCCCGCCAACCGCCGCTCCCCTCAGAGGGGCCGGGGCCGCTATCGCCGCCCCGACCACCCCGGCGGGAAGAGCCCCTCCTGCTCGGCTCGGCTCGGCTCGGCTCGGCTCGGCCCTCCCGAGGGCGGGGAGCGCCGGGCTCCCACCTCTCCTCTGAGGGACCCGCACCCCTCCCGCAGGGATCAGCGGCCCCTGCTCGGCCCAACGCCCCCGCCTAGCATTGCCTCGCCGTACCCGCCGCCGGCCCCGGAGCAGTTTCCCGGCTGCACTCGGCCCCCGGAAGGGCGCCGGGCGGCAGCGCACGGCGGAGAGGAAGGGACCGGCCGGGGCCGGGAGGGGTGGGGACGGGACGGGACCGGGGCCATGAACGGCTCGGCGAACTCTCTGCTGGACAAGGAGGAGCACCCGCTGCAGCTGGGCGAGAGCTTCGAGCGGCGGCCCAAGGCCTCTTTCCACACCATACGCTGTGAGCGCTACCCCCTCTCCCCCTCCAACACCGCCGGCCGGTCCTGCCGCGGCCGCCCCTTCCCCTCCCGCTCCCCGCGTCCCGTCCGCCGGCGGCGCTTCTGCTTCTCTCGCACCCACCGGCGAGCCCCCTCTCCTCGGACCCCTTCCCCCGGCAGGCCCCCGCGGCTGGAGGCAGCCCAAGGTTTCCTCCCAGGGTCCCGCCGCGGCTTTTTACTTGTTAAGGGCCATCCCCTCCCTGCCGGCCTGCGGGGGCCTTCAGCCCGCCACCACGGAGCCTTCGTGTCCCCCCGGTTCCTCACCACCTCCTTCGTGCCGCCTCCCCGGGGCTTCGTTCCTCACCTCAGCGCCCACCTTCCCTCCCACGAGTGTCTTCCCCACAGAAACGGGGGGCAGCCTGAGGGGAGAAGGGGAAGGTGGGTAGGGAGGCGGTTTGAGGGAGGCAGGCCGGGGGAGGAGGAGGGCGAACGGCATAGGAAGTTTTCCATGAAACGTGCGTGAATCGCTGAGGGGCACAAAGCCGTCCCCACCGTGAAGGAGTGGCTTGACATTTTGTTTTATTTTACTTTATTTTTTTATGGCCCTTGCAGGAGAGGTAGGTCACCGCAGGCCCCGGCCTGGCAGGAGTGCCTGGAGAGGAGCATGGCTGGTCGGCAGCCCAAGCGCCCACAGTTTGATATTATTTTTTTTTTTTTTAACTAGTTATTTTTGCCACGAAGCAATGTGTGGCCCAGCAGCCCCGTCCCTGGCTTGTGCCAACTCCAGCCAGCTGTAATAAGTCCCTTCCCAGTAAAGCAAGCAGAAATTCCTCATACAGTAATTTTGCATACAGTACTGCCTAATAAGTGTAAGAGGTAGGGTCTCGAGCAGTTACGACGTTTTTGAATAATTGGAAGAATATGTGTTTTATTAAAGATGACATATTATTCCAACTGCTCTATTTCAGTATTGGGTACATTTAAGTTCATATTAGAGGATTTTTTTGAGGAGGAGCTCAGTGAATCTCTGTACTTGAATTCTGTGGGTAAGAAATTGCTTTTTCATCCCTTAAATGAGTCCTGGATTTAAAATGAGTAGTAAATCACCAACAGTAAATGAAAGTAATACTAAACGTATGTTTCAGTAGCTTTGTATTAAGGTGGAGAATTTATATGGTTAACGGAATTTTTTGTTTTATGATGCATAATCCTAGGCCCAGTCTCACAGCACGTATTCATACACAACGAGGAAGTAATTTCGGTGATATTAGCCACCGGAGTGTGACTTGAAAGAACAGCTTTCTAGATTGAGCTGTTACTCAAGCAGATGGTCAATGATTGAGGAAAAGCTGTTTTGCTCAAAAGGAAACTCTGTCTAGTGGATTAACACAAATTTTGTGTGTTTCACCCCTCTGGTTATACATAATTCCACCATGCTAAAAAATACCATGCCATATGTTTGGTACATTTAACTGTTTATACGTAACGCTAAACAGTTTTATCCAGCACTAACATACTAGCAAATATCCATTTATAAATCAACATTTTAAAATAGCCCAACTATCAGATGAATGAGATTGTTGTCTGATAGTGCATGAATTAAACCCAAGCCATATCCAGATAGAAATACACTGGATTTTTGAAAGTGCTGAACTGAACTGAGAGTGCTTCAAGAATCAATTTCTTAAGGGATTGCAAAACCAGAGGTCTTCAGACTACAACTGTAAGAATGCAGTTTTATTTCAAAAGAGCTTTGTTTGCTGTATTTTCCATCCATGACTTTCAAGTGAGATCTTTTCATTTCCTGCTTATACATTTTTTTTTTCTAACTGTTGATTTGGAATGATTTATCTGGGATCCGAGTATTACATTGTTCCCATAATCCTCTTCACACGAACTACAATAAGAGGATTTTGTAGGCTAAATTTGTTTCGGCCTTCTTAAAATACTTCATTCCTTTCGGTAATGTTTATGAAATACTGTACTGAAAAACTGGATTATCCATGGAAAATGCATCTTAAAAACATTTGACTTTTGGAAAAAGAACTGTGGGCACGTTTGGAGGGACATATGCGCACTTGATCTACAGCAAGATTAGCCAAGCATGTACACCTAGTAAGCTAACCAAATGAAAACAATTAGTTGAGTGTTTGTTTAGAGTAACTATATTTTGCTGATACCTAAAAAAGCACTATCATAGTGATATTCCTTTTAATTTGGTGACTTCGCTGTTGAAACTCTTGATCCCTTTTTGGCAAAGACACCAGCTCTTGTACAGCTGGCTGGTTTTATTTAGCAAGCTTGCACATAAAGTAGGTGGGAAACAATAGCTAGAAATAGATTGCTCAGATGAAAATGAAGGGTATGATTTGGTCTGGCAGTTAAGGCATGAGGATTAAGTCAAGTGTGCCTGACTCTGCTTGTACTGTGAAGATAAAACTCAATTAGACATTAATGTCCTTTTAATGAGAATTTATTACAAGGTGGGGTTTTGGGTTTTTTTTATGCAAATGTGCTTTTCATAGTGGAATTATATTTAAAATTTGTTCTGAGATATTAATTTCTTAACTAATGCAGTAATTAAAAGCCTTGATCGTGAATATGATTGGACCTCTGCATATCCAGAGATGCTAGAATTGAATGGAGGCTCATTTTAAAAACAAACAAACCAAAAAAACCTCCCTCTGTCTGATCTTATTTCCCTTTGTCTAAATCCTCTGTCAAAATATTACTGGTTCTGATAGTTCTTTCTGGGTTTTGTGGCTTATCAGCATGACAGAATAATGAGGGGAAAATACTTTTAAGCTAAAATGTTCTTCATTCAAATAAATACACTAAACAGATGTGCCTTGTTTGGGGGACAAAGCATTCTATACAATGCAGCAAAAATAATTAAAACTAGGGTTAGTTTAAAGCTATTACAGTGTCTCACCGTCATCATGCTTTCTATCCACAGTGGCTTTGGACTAGCATGGAGCCTACTGAAGTAAGACCAGTACCTCTTTTTTCCTCATAGATGAGATCTGAGGTGTCCTCTACCCTTGAGGATGTATTGTGGAGTCAAGATGGCTGTTAAGTAGCCAGAAATATCAGTAAGGCTAAATGAGTCGTTGTCCCTAAATTAGTCTTTGTCACACAGAGAGTCCTCAGGTTTGGAATTGGCAGGAGCCACACAGAGCCCTGGGTCTTGAAGTTGATACTCTTTTGAGATGCATGGTACAGGTTTACACTTGCCTGTAAGATTAAAAAGCGTCATTCAAAGCCTGGGATTTGGAGAAGTCTGCTTTTGGTCTTCAAACATGAGATCTAGACCTTATTTACATTTTAAAAAGGAAGTTCGGAATGTGGTACCATCATATGACTGGGGCACTGGGCATAGACACATTGTACTGGCGAGTTATTCCACCCTTGCTGTAAACACTAGTGTATATTTTAGCATTCCCTATCATCACAGTAAATGTGCAGTGACTCCTTGCCAGGCAGGATGACACTCCTGAAGACTCTAAGAAATGTAATCACAATTGTTTTCCTCTTTAGATGATTTTAAGCCAGCATCGATTGATACATCTTGTGAGGGGGACCTTCAAGTGGGTAAAGGAGATGACGTAACAATCACTTTGCCACATATTCCAGTAAGTGTGTGTTTTTTATGTATATATATATATATATGTGTGTGTGTGTGTCCTTGTTTACTCTTCAACAAATTTGCAATGTAGTTGCAGTCTAATGTAAATGTTATTTTCATTTTCATCTTTGTTAATACAAGTGGATTCAATATTTGAGCGGCCAGACTTGTAGTGTGTTATCCTAGGAAAGGACTGTACAATTGAGTCTTTGTAAAGGGTTATATTTGTAAGGTTCTAGCCTGTTCTTTGCTTTTGGTTCCTTCCTACTCTTCCTTGAATAACGACAAGACTTCTACTGTTAGCTGAAGCTCTGTACCTGGTTTCCATCCAGTTTTAGCACTATGGCTAAATGAAGAAAGACAGAGTAATTTGGACTTTAGTCAAGGTTGGAAGCTCAGAAGCCACAGGTAGGCCTGTAAGCATATTCTTCCCATTATTAAAACATGTGCAGATGGCATAGAGGGTTCCCTGCCCTTAGTTTTATCTGTGGAAGCAAGGGGGGTGGTTCTGGTGAATGGCAATGAAGTGGTTTCCTATCCACTTCCTACTCAAATTATGCCATAAAGATCTACTGTGTGAGAGTTGAACAGCAATAAAACAAGTGATCAAACTGTTTATAGGTGGAGCTGTTTTGTATCTGAAGGTTCAGTGGTTTTCTTACCAAAAAAACCCAAAAGAAAGCGCTTGCATGCTGGAACTGAATTCGTTTATTAGCTGAAGTTAATGCTATTTGTCAAGCCAATAAACCAGAGTTCACAGACATCGATTGGTGGTTGCAGGGGGGCACCAGTCCGTTTGAAAGCCATGTGTCAGATCCTTTTGGTGTTGTTTATTGTAGCATGTTGGTGTTTTTAATTGGTAGGTGATGGTAATGTGATAATTCTCACTGAATGAGGCTTTAGCCTGCTTCCCCCCTGCTCCTGTTTTTTATGTGGCTTTGGTCACCTTTAGTGCTACAGGAGGTCACATACTGGTTTTTGCCTATAAAAGCGATGAGCATGGTAGTGCTATTTGAGAGCAGGCAACAAAACGGTTAATAGCAGTGGCATTCATCTTGGATTGACTGGGAACAACTCGTAATGTCCTTTTCCGAATCTCTGTACCGATGAGTTTAATTTGATTGTCTTCCTGTGAGTATGAACAGCTTTAAATTTATAGTATGCTTCAGAGGCTTGGGCAGCTAACCGCACTGAATGCAGCCACTGTGCATATGTTGTTCCAAGGCAGCGCTGCCTGTGTTCCGGGCAGAGAGCTGGAAAACACTGACCATACTGGAAAAGAGTGAGAAGTTTTGAGATCATTTCATCTTGACAAGATGTACTGAATTTCTTGGATCTTGCTTTGGTTCTCAGTTGCCCAACAGCTGGATAGGATTCAGATTCTAAGTTGTTTTTTGAAATTGCCTGGTCCCTGAGGATGTCTCTGATAATTTCTTCAATGGAGATATTTTTGGTGTCCCTTGCTGCGTGGATAAATTGAAGTACTATTTCTACATGTGTGTTTAGTAGCTTTAATATTTGATAAACAGTCTTGGTTGCGGGAGTGAAGAATTTCTGTTAACAGAATGAAAACGCATGAAAACAAATTGATTAAATGTCACCTGTTTCACCTACCTCCTCCTTCTGTCCTGTAATCAGCAGAATTTGTAAGCCAGTGTTATTTAGGCATTCACATAAAACCTAAACATTTAATTTTAAGTAGAAGGTTGGGACTGTTAATTTGCTTAAGGAGGATTCCATTTCTGCTTATTTTTTTAGCCAAAAACTCAATCTTTGCTGAGTTAGGAAGCTTGTGGGTAGCAGAATCAATTTTTGGTCAATTTTCATTAAATTTGTGCATTATACGTTTCCTGACTGAGTTGTCAACTGTGAGCAGGATTTGACTTTCAGTTTGCTTTTTATTCTCTTAAATGTTGATTTCCTCTCTTAAATGTAGGAACGCTAAAAATGTAACATGCCTTCAAAGACTAGACTTTCTTGAGACATCTTTTCTGAATGGTATCTGTATCTCTTACTGTATCTTTGTTAGGAATTCAGATTTTTCACCCTTACTGGTCCAAAGCCATTTCAAATTGAAATGTACTCTATTTGTTAGCAATATAGAGAGTAAGAATTGCATTCTGAGTGGTTAAAATATGATTGTTCATTTTTGCTACTCAGAATAAAATGTCAAAGAGTATGTTTTTTCCTTTTCTCCCTGATTTTGGTTGATTTCCTACAGCACATGCAAAGGTGCACATGAATAAACTTTTTTTTTTTAATTTTTTTTTGTGCAGTAGCTATACATTACAGAGAAATCCGAGTAGGTTTCATAGCTGAGAACATATTTCTGTATATTCCCTTTGAGTAACATATCCTTTTTTGACATGGCCAAGTGTGTGTGTGTGTGCTGCTGTGTGCAGATAGACCATAGATTCTGCCTCCTGTAACCCCAAAACCAGGTGTATGAGTCAGCCTGGGCATGGATGCAGTACAACTGAGCATAATCTCAGTAGTATCAGTTAGCTAGCGTGCACCACTGCCTGAGTTTGTCTTTATTGCTTCTTAGTCTAAGCCATTAGACTTCTGTGGCTCTATGCAGCATTGTGTGGACTTGGGAACTTTCTGGAAGGCGTCAAAATACCCCATTTGCTTTTGAGAAGACATTTCAGTATAATTGCATGGCATCTGCATGCTAATCTGACTTTGAAGAAGGCAGCTGTTCTTACGTTGTTTGTGACAGTTGCTTGTAATCTGCTGTGAAAATATTGCCTTTTTAAATATATATATATACATAAATATATATATATAAAAAATACAAAGTAGTTTAAATTATTTTTCAATTGACCACATATCTCTTTAGGAAACAGTCCAGATACACAAATAATTAGAACTTTATTTCTTGTCCAAACCCAAGATTTCCAGAGTAGAAATGTCAAGATGATTTCTGATACTTGTCAGGGCCAGCTATGCAAATTCAGTTATGTTACCGTTTTGGGAATGAAAACTGTAAATAATGGCAACCATGGAGAAGATGTTTTGTCACTGCAGAGACACTTAAAATGATGAAAGGCGTAATATTGCTATGAGGAAACGTCTGATCTATTGCATATAACTGTTTTTTTCCCTTTTCATGAATGAACATTTTCTGTAGGAACTAAACATTAACCGCTTAGCCTCTTGCTCAGAACAATACATATATTAATTTCTCTTAGTGTTTATAAACTTTTGGGTAGGGGAATATAACCAAAGAAATGTGTGCTCTTTCTTTGATACCAGGGTTCAACTCCACCAATGACTGTGTTTAAAGGAAATAAAAGGCCATATCAGAAGGACTGTGTGCTTATTATCAATCATGACACTGGGGAATATGTGCTGGAAAAACTTAGTAGCAGCATTCAAGTGAAGAAAACAAGGTAAAGCTGGGGACAGGGCTGTTGATAGGATTAATTCTTGCTGAAATTTCTTCTTCAGACTGTCTTTTGAAACAGAACTCAGTTTTCTTTTATTCTGTAATGATGTTTAATTACTAAGCCTTACGGGCTTTACATGGCCAATTATCTTGCCTAAAAATGCAAATAGGAGTGTGAATCCAAGAGTAAAGAATTTGTAAATTCTCCACTGCTGAAAGGACATAATTATAGTTTGCAGTGAAACACCTCTGATGATTAAGTTTTGGAAGCTGGCTGAAGGATGGGATGTGTTTCAGGAATCTCTAGTTAGCTGAAAAAGACCATGGAAATGTTAGGCTGTCAAAAGGATTGTTGGACTTCCTAGGTTTGTTCCCTACAGCTTCCTGTGGGAGTCATGATTTTAATAATATACTCTTAGGGAACAAGAAACGCTTATCCTTCTATTGGATCAGTGATATATCAAGTGGAACACAGGTCCAAAACCTCCAGCTCCAGGGGGGGGAACTGTAGAAATAATGGTTATGAGGTTTTGCCTAGAATTGCTGAGGCCAGAAATCCTCTCTGACCCAGTATTCTTACTCTACTGCACAAATGCTACAAAGTGTTGCAACGTTTTTAGTAGTCTTGCTGCTCTGCAGGTACCTAAAGTCTCTGGATCATGTTCTTTCAGCATCACTGGACCATGGGTTATTGAGATCTAAAGAGAAAGCAGTTATTCAAATGTCTCCTGAAGATGAAGCTCTTCAATAATTTTACAAGTTTTACATTCAAAAAAGAAAAGTTACTTTATTGCAGTGTAGAACTCTTAGCTGCTAAAACTACTAGAAATGTGGGTTGCAGCTCATCAGCAGTTGGCTGGAAGTTTGCCAAGAACACCTCGAGTTCGAGGTAAATGGACTGTAACGTTGCTCTGAATCAGTGATGTGAAAACTCATCCATGTGGTGTTCATCTTGTCCAGTGATATCAGCACATCATAGATGAGACTTGAATTCCCAATTTAAGTTCTGCTCAGAAAGGAGCAAAGAAGTGCAGGAGGGCTTGGGTTCAGCGAGGTATGTAGATACGCTGAGTTTTGGCTCGGATGACATGAAAAATATTTCAACTTTTCTCAAGCAGAGGCAGGGTAGTAAAAAATTGGGGATCCCTCTTTTGAGGAATAGTGCTTTGCAAAGTCATTCAGTTTTCTAGATCAGAAGTGTCTCTCTCTTTTTCTTTTTTTTTTTTCTCATGGCTACTTTGATCTTTAATGGCCTGTTGACACTCTGTGAGAGCAGAGATTTTAGTGTTAAAGTCACTCACATTCACAGGGGAGTAATTACACTTATTCTCCATAGAACCTTCTGTAGTTGCAAGAGCATAATTAATACTGGAAGCAATCTTTTGCTTTTGCCTTTCACTTGATACAGTGAGTGTATTCCCAAATTCTCACTTCTATTGTAAATGACTGTATAAGCTGCATTAATGTGGTATCTAATAGCTGCATTTCAGTGATGAATGAAGAGGTGGTTCTGTGCTTAATTTTTTGAGGTTGCATCTACAATTCAATGAGGCACAGAGATAGCCGAGTTACTGCTAAATGTACTGGCTCAGATACCAGAAGTGGTTTAGGTGAAGTCCCAGGAAGTCCTGCATGGACTGGTTTAACTTGTTTCTCAGTGGGATTAGCTCACAGGCACAAGGTATCACACTGCTGAGATGGGACCCTCTTAAAACTGAAACTGAGCTCTAATATCCACATAAGCTGCTTCTATGCTACACTACATAAAGCCATACCCCAAAAGGCTTTGGTGTTACGTGATAAATACACCACACCTCATTATGGTGCACCATAGAGGGACCTGAGTAAGTGTTTTGTTTTGGTGGGTTTTTTTTTTTTCTGCCAAGGATATTGACTGTTCTACAATCTCAGTCACATCATTGATTCAGTAAAAGGAAGAAATACCTGATTTGAATTGAACAGCTAGGCATAGTGTGATTCTGGAGACTATTTCCCACTAAGGAAACAGCTTAAACTATTTTTAAGGGATAATAGCAAGTGAATGAAAAACAGGAATTAAATGCTTACATGCTGTATTTAGCAGTAAGAGTGATTGCTGTAGTCAGGTTGACCTCTAAGAGAGTTCAGTTCGAGATGTTTTAATTGCAAGTGAGAAAATTATTTCTTTTGCTGTGATTGCTTTAAGCAGGATTTTGTTATGAGTGGATTTGTTTTGTCTTGTAGTTACTTTAAATTACTATGATTGCTTATTCTTTTTTAAAAGTACAAATACTAATTTCTAAATTAAAGCCTTCATTGTTCTTCAAGTAGAGAATTTGGCACCACTGAACCACATCTGGTTTTCAAAATACATTTTGTAAGGGTGTTGCAACATAGTTGTATATGCTTATTTGTTATTGAAAGCAAGTGTTGCATACAGAAAGCTGTAACTCACTGTTTATAAGACAAAGTAGAGATCTGTACAAAAGGAAGTCACAGATGATGCATTAGTACAAGGATATTGAGGAAGTCACAGATGATGCATTAGTATAAGGATACTGAAAAAGCTGAACATAGTTGCACAGTACTGCTGAATGTCTCTGGTTGTTTTTTTCAGAGCGGAGGGCAGCAGTAAGATCCAAGCCCGAATAGAACAACAGTCTGCCCGAGCATCTCAGCCTCCTTCACAGTTTAGAGCCCCAACCAAGCCAGCAGCTGGACCTAAAACTTCTCCTTTGAAAGATAATCCTTCGCCTGAGCCTCAGCTGGATGACATTAAGAGAGGTAACGAAGGGTTTGTAGTTTCCGGAGTTTTGGTTGGTTTTGTCTTTCTTTATAATAAAAACTATGACTTGACAGCTGGTTTGTCATCTTTATATCTCATTTTAAGGCATTTTAGTGAATTATTCTCTTCTGCCAGCATAGATATTTATACTGCAGTCGTCTCTGGCACAAGAGAACTTTCTCTTTCTGGATAATTTTCTCTCTTCCAAACTATTTCTTTGTTCTGAAAAGAAGACAAAATAAGCATGAATTCAGAAACCTGTAGCTGAGTGCTAGACAAGTTGAATGGGTGTCTTAGACAACGACAACAACAACAAAAGCTAATGGTCCAAGATCTGGTTATGCAATCAAGTAACTTGGATGGAAATTATCCCTGCAGTGAGTACTGAGTAAGGTCGGAGCCATTTGCCAGTGGGATGGAAGGGCTGGATGGCTGTGTTCCCATCACAAGACCTGGAGCTTGTGCTCTGCCAAGTAGTGCTAGCAGGGAAGGGATGAGAGTGAACAACGCTGCAGCTTCCCCTTTACCACAACCACTCCTCTGCAGCTTTGATCACATCTGCTGTATAGTTGCTATACTGCTGTTAAAGTACCGTGAAGGGATGACTGACTCAACTCAGTCTCCTGCTCAAGCAATGCTTTGTTTCAGTGTTTCGCTGTGGGCAGGGCACACTTTCTTTAACCATGTCCTTCCTTTCCTATGGTGTGATATCTGGCTTTACTGTGGATAATGAGGAAGACTTTAATTTAAAACTTTTATCTCATTCTCTTGTGTTTCTTGTCTGGCACCAGATGCAATTATTTTATTTTAAGATTGTCCTTTCTGTCTAGTATTTTTTTCTGGGTCTCTCTTTCTTTTTTTTTCCCCTCTGTCCCATATAGCTATTTTTGCCTGTAGACTTAGCCGATGTTAATTGCCCAGACTATGTTAATTACTTAGCAGGGTATTTTTTCAGTTCATGGTAATCACTAGGTGACATTTTTTTACTGCTAAGCTATCTGTGTGTTTGCATAGGTGCTGACTGGTCTCACTCTTTCGCAGCAGTAGTATTTTCAATACCTGGACGCTGGTCAGCAGACAGAATCAACGTCTGAGAGTCTGTTAGCTACAGTACCCTTAGCTGCATTGCCATTTTTATTTTCTGTGTAATAGGTAAGGAGAAAGATAACAGGTGATATATCAACTCAAAAATTTAATCAGTTGTTTATTTTAAATGCCTTTTCTTGTAGTATGTAATAAGTTACTTAACCATTGGGACACTCGTTTTGTATACAAACACCAATTTGTAAAGGTCATGTTATAGTAAAATAATTACGTTTGTCTGGTGTGACATCTATTCTACAAAGACCATTTTCTAGTGGTCTAAAATATAAGCCACGTTGTTTAGAACTGTCCTAGTAATTTTTTTGCCACTTGATCATCTTTTATTGGAAAGTACCTCAAATAAATAACCTGTAGAGTTTTGTTTCCAAAATCAAGCAAAAGAACACCTGGGTTGTACTAAAAATAGGATTTCAAGTTGGTGTTTTATATGGAGATTCACTTGACACCCAAAAAGGGCACTAATACCTGGGCAGGGTTTTTTTTTGCTTACAGTATATGCTCTTTATAGCTTTTTGCATCAGCATTACTAAACCATTTATATCATAAGAACATGCTTCAGGAAAGGTAGAACTAAAATGGCACCATTCTACAATGAAAATAATTAATAAAACTTAACTGTAAAAGCTGTGAGATAGTCTTCAGTCCTCTTATCTTCCCTTAATGTGTCTTTTTATGAACAAAGACTTGTAAGTTCTGAAGAGGCTGTGTTCTTTCCATTGAAGCAGTAGCTTTCCTTTGGGTGAAGTACCTCATTTTTACGGAAGAAAGATAAACATAAAGCTGAAATTCTGGTTTTTTTTCTTTAACGGACACAGCACAGAACTTACAGTCCTCAAATGAGGTGGTTGAAAGGATCTCTGGTGCTATGACACTCTCTTGGTCTCAGTATGCCCTACTTAAGGGTGTGGTAAGACACACAGCCCTTGTGATGCTTAACAATAGTTTTAAGGTAACCTCAGTGCAGGTTTCCGCTTTCCCCCAGTACCTTCAGCTGTGCATTTCCATAGCTCCCCTTAGAGATGAGCTGGGAAAAGAACTTTCAGGTAGGTCGATTCTCTGTCCCATTACACAGCTGTCTAAACAGCAGCGCCTGAGGACAGAGTCAGAGCATGTGGGAGGTGAACCAGTCCTTTCCTTCATGCAGAGGGGCCTTTGAGAGGCTGTGTCTGGGTTCCTGCACCAGAGGAATCTTTTCCCCTGCAAGTTTTTATATTGTCCTCCTGCCTGAAAGGAGCAAAAGAGAGGGTAAGAGCTTGTTCTTGTGAATACTTGGCTACATCTGATAACATTTCATTAAGCGGTGAATGTTTGCACACATATACCACAATACAACCATTTGTGTACGTGAAATAATCGCTGTTTATCAGACATATTTGACCACAACAGAAATGTTTTCAATAACATTGACATCATTACAGCATGCCGTACTTGGAAAAAAAACCCCACAGAAACGTATTTCTGGTTTGGAGACTGTAAATTCAGCGCTTAAAAATCTGAGCAGATCTTGTTTACCTAAAATGCAGCTGTAGTGTGTAAGGATTATGCCATAGCACTGTGTTTGTCTCTCAAGAACACCGCAGTCAAATTTTTTGCACTTCAGTGTAAAATACTGCCATCTACGCGTGCTCAAAGTGCCAGTGTCAAGTTGATTTCTCCACCTTGTGTACCATTATTAACAGTAAGCATTCTGTGATAGGCATACAACCTTATCCTCCTTAAAGCTGAATGACTTTATTTCCAAAAGCCCTCGGTATACTTGCAGCCCAAGGTTAGGGCTTTAGTTAAAAATTCTGTATAGCCTATTGAAATTGAGAGAAGAAGTAAGAACCCTCAGACATGATTATGGAAACAAATTAGGGCATTTGATACTGAATACATACAGAAGACAGCCCTGTTGAGAAAAGCTGTTCTGTTTGTATAATGATTTCTGACCTTGATTTTTTTTTTTATTCTAAAAACTGCATTGACTGTCAGTGTAAAACAGTAAGCCGTTTTGTTTTCTTGAAAGAAAGCCTACATTTGTAACATGAAATGTGCAAAAGTTAAGGTTCCCCTAGCAATGTCAGCCTTTTCAGATGATGTAGACTCAATTAAGGCAAGCATTCAAAACCGTACTGTATGGAAAGCTTTTTTTAAAAGTAACTGCTGCACATCCTAGCTCTTGTCATCTTTTAAACCTTAAAGGTGCATCAACATGATGCGTTTGGTCTTATGGCACAAAAAGATCTAGGGAAGGTCTGACTCTTTCATTGTTCAGCTTATGTACACTTATACACACACAACTATTTTAATTGGAAGCACCGGTAGGAAATGTTTAGCCAAGGCTTCAGAACCTGTAATGGCACTAAGCATAACAAGCAAATAGGAAAATGCAAAATTGCACAATATTAAAGCAGATGTGTTTTTCCTACAAGGCTTTGGTGTCATCATTGGCTTAGCCACCATCTTTGACAATGTGACACAAGAGGGTTTTGAACAGACTTCCTTAATGGTCCTGCTGGAGTTCTCCCTGACAGACTTTCAGCGATGCAGCAGCCCCCATAACATGAGTGAAAAGAATTACTTTTTTTCTCATCTGCACAGACAAAATGTTTAGAACTCTGGGCTCAAGGAATTAAGAGACAAGAGAGACCTGAGGGGAAGCTGACAGCCTGTGAGGCAAAAATTGACTAGAAGGTGGACTCAGACCAAATTTCCACCAGTGACCACTGTTACTGAGAACACCCTTAGCTTCACAGTCTTTGAAGCTTGCGATATTGGCACTGTTTTGCTTTTCCTGCCTGTATTCAGCATAGTGGGCCTTAACAGTTCTTCCAAAGCATTCTCCCTTTCCCTCCTCATAACTAAACCCCTTCTATGGGCTCTTAGTTTCTGCTTCCCCAGCAGAAAACCCTCACTTTTCAATCTGACATTAATCTCTAATTCTGTTTAAAATTAGCGAGGCTAATCTTCCTTTCCCATTTGTCAGACTGCATCACTTCCTTCAGTTATCTCCTCGCCTGCTGTATCAAGTTCAAACTTGTTTTTAGATTTTTTTTTTCCCTAGTTCTCTGAAGTGCATTTCTTGTTGCATCTTTTCCCTTTCATCACCAATGCCTCTTAGATTGCTTCACTTTCTTCACGCTATTTTATAGGCTGCTTTCTGGGCTGCTGTATTCTTCTCAGCCCGTATGTTAGCACTTTACCATTTCAGCTATAGACTCTGTAGCTCTGTAAGCGTACGTGTGTAATTCTCAGATGCTTGTCCTTTATTAGACTTGTTTATTGAATGTTTTTGCAATATGGACTGTGGTCTATGGGTGATGGTTCTTGCTACAGTCCAGAATATTCTAACAACATATTATTATTATCAGTATAACTTACAACTAACCACTCTAATTGTTGCTAGAGGTATGCGTAAATTTTACATCATTAAGTTAGGGGGGAAAAAAATTAAGTCTGCGCATTTTAAAGACTAAGAACCCTTATTTCTGTTGCCCTTTCCTTTAGCTTTCCCCTATGAATTTCTTAGTCTGGAACACTGAGAATAGTTACCATTTGAAATCCTCAGTATGGGTAGGCTGAGAATAGTGACTTACAAGTGCTCATTTGTCTGCGTATCAGACTTCAGGCATGAAATGGATTTTTAATACCTGCAAGACCTGCAAGGGAGAAAGACAATACAGTACAAAGTAATATCTTCTGTTGATCTAATCATATATTATTCCTCCCTCTTCCAGTGGTCTCTTATGCTATGTCTTCAAGATGAAAGAGTAAGTTTTACCTGGCATACAAATAAGGTACAGAGAACACAGGTGGTCTAGTCAGGGATGTAGATTTAGGAAGTAAGTTGGAGGAACAACCCCACTATCCTTAAATACTCAGCTGGAGGTAGTCATATGGTTATTCCCTTTCAATACACCTTCCTTGCCACTGATTCAATATAACTATGGCATTTGAAATTGAGAACTTTGAAATTGAAAAATAGCAGTTTTAAAACTGGTAAAAGAAAACTTAATTTGTAAAACCAATACATGCTGAGCTAGAGGAACTCTCCAAGATGGAGGCTGAAAACTTAGCTGTTACTCTATAACGTTAAGCAGCCCAAGGAGAACGGGTCTTATTAAAAAAGTTAAGAGTTCCAGTTGCTCAGACTTAATCCTGCAGGGGCTAAAGATAAAAAGCATTAAAATTGTGCCATTTTTATATAAAGGAAAGGCTCATTTTACATGATCTGGCTATGCCATACACAAGAAGGATGTCCCCAGCTGAGGAACTGGGGTTCATCTCACTGACACGCTTCTGACCTGAGGTGAATTACTCCTGGCATCAGTTCTCCATTTGTCAGGTAGAGATGATAATACCTCACCTCTCCCTTCTTTCATTCTTGTTCCTTTAGCCTGTAATTTCTCCAGGACAAGCACGGAGTTCTAACCCTGTGGGTATAGAACTGCTAGCACAACGAAAGTCTGAATTTTGAGGGTTTCACATCCTATGCTTAACGTATGTGTGAATATTGTTCTCTGATGGAAACCGGCATAGGTGAACTGAGTCATTAAATCCTCAACTTCTTGAGTGGATACAAAAGAATTGTCTTCTAATAGTGTTTAGGCCACTTGTAATTATGACAAATTTAACAACATGCTATGATTTGGGGTGTCTTACCTTAATAGCTGTTTAGTAACCAGTCGTTCAGCCAACACTAGCCATTGCTGATGCAGCAGTTGTGGTGCTGTATTGGTATTCCAGTGTTTCTTTGCACTGGAAACCCTGAAATGGGGTGTGTCTGACTTGAATAACTTCCCAGTTTCAGAGTAGACTCTGTATTTTCCTGGCTACCTGTAAGCTTTATGGCAGGTTAAGGTATTATAACCACTCCCCAGCCTGTGAGTATTCTCATGTGCCCTGCTGCAGAGTTATCTGATGTCATCCATCTGCTTCTGAAGTTAGTTCAAAATGAGGTGTGTGACTTTGCGCTGGAGCAGTTTCATACATTATCTGAAGTCAAGGCAGTTTCTGTTGTGATCATGTGCCTATGCCCTCCTCCCCTTTTTATGTTTTCCAAAAGCCTGAATGTCACTGACATCTAACAATTTAGATTCCTCCACTTTAAGATGCTTTTAAAAAATGGGCTGACTGCTGGCTCGTAAAACTCAATCAGGAAATGTACTTACTTTATATGTAGAGCATATAACCTGTCAGAAATAAGGAAGCAGGAAGTGCTTTCAGGAGTGTAATGTATATACATAATAATAGTGAAAGGGAAGGTTTTATGATACTAACCTATGCTGTTGATTCTTTAAATTTAGCTACAACTAAGTAAAAAAGCCCTCAGATTTTTTTTTTGTTTTCCTTCCTGTCTCTCTCTTTCATGTGAGATATTTTGATGTGATAAATTATACTTGACAAAACTATTGCATTTTCACATTCTTTTCCAAAATTCCATGGGGCCCTGTTTATGGTTTCAACCAGATGAATGTCTATTTATTTCAGAGCTGAGAGCAGAGGTTGAAATTATCGAGCAGATGAGCAGCAGCAGTGGAAGCAGCTCATCGGATTCAGAAAGCTCATCTGGGAGTGAAGATGAAAGCTCCAGCAGCGAGGGGGAAGAGCCAGCACATGTTTCCCCTTCCCAGCCACCGCACCAGCAGTATAACAACAGGAATGCTGTTGCTAACGGCACCAGCAGACCACAAGGAAGCAATCATCTCATGAACACGCTCCGTAAGTAAAGGCTTGTGTCTTGTCACTGTGGAAAGCTGCTTGAGACCACTCATTTTCTTAGCATGTTAGGCTAACTCCATGAAGTGCAGTTTGCCAAATAGTAATCCCAGGGGGTTGCCCTGGCTGAAATACTTGGGCATGTTTTTTGAACAGAGGGCCAAGACCTGTCTGAAAGTGTGGAGATTGTTTCAGTTTGGTCTAGAGCCTGTGGGCATCAGTGCAGTGGTTGTGCTGAGCCTTGATTCAGGCCTCCAAGTGGAATGAGTGGGTAGAAAAGCATCAGTGTGGGAGGATCTGGTGCAGCGGAGGATGGGAATTATTCTAATGTGAAAACACAGATTAGATAAATAGTTGGGTTGTCAGTCATGTTGGTTAAAGGTCTGTAAAGAATTATGAATGGCACAAGGCTGTCCTGTGGTCATAAATGCAGTCTCTGTGGTCTTCGTTATTATCTTTATTGCTTTATCAGAGTATTCTCCCTATACTGTGTTTTCACAAATACCACATTTTGAAGGGAAATTTAAAGTGACATGTATTTGATTAAGGTATTACAGCTATGGCATTTGCAAACATTGGATTGGTACGAACTCACTCCACCCTTTAAAAAGTGTAAAAAAAATGTTTTTAAAGCGTACGTTTGTCCCATGAGACTCTCTCTGGGGAGATGATGTACATCTGTGTTGCTCTTCGCTTATGCTAGATCAGTATATTCTAACTCAGTGGATTTAAAATACTGCATTTACAAGAAACTAGAACTTAGTTATCATAAATTGTTCTTAATTCTTCCTGAGGCATGTTTGCGTACATCTCTTGGCACCTACACATGAGGAACTGATGGAGTTTAAGTACAGATAAATGTAGGGTTTCCAGCTTCAAGAAGATGAGTATATTATACAGACAATACTGAAGAGGCCTGCTGGAACACTGGAGAGGCCTGTTAGTCTTCCTGTCAGTAATGAATGTCTAAGTGAAATCCGAAGTTCCACAAAGTCAGTAGGTCTCTCTCCATTTCCCTGTTTCTGGTTGTGAGTTGCCTCTTCCCTGCTTCTCCTGGACCAATACAATAATACAATGTCAAGAATCCTCTGACTCCAGGAAAATTTGGGAACTGGTAGGATAGCTCCTTTATTCAGGTAATGATGTTTTGCGTTTCAATTTAAAATCCTTTTGCCAAGGATTAATCTGTCCTTGAGCATTCAAGTCACTAAGTCACTGGTGACCATCTACATGGGGAGAATCACGTTCTTATTTCATAAAAGGGAAAAGGAGATGAAGAAATCCAGGGTATAGCTGTTGCATAGCTGCTCTGCAGCTGTTTGGGGCAGGACCATGGGAGAACGCTGGAAGAGCTAGGTTCAGTTACCAGAACACAAGCATGATTCTTGCCCGCTTTCATCCCCTTCACCTCACCAAATCACAAGTGTTCTGCAAAACAGGGTCTGAGACTGTAGTTTTGGTCCATATCCTGGCCTTCTTTCGTTTGGAGGGGGGTTTTCACTGTCACAGCATGTCTCAGCTAAGTTCAGCCGATAGCCTTGAGTTGTGAAGGCTTTAACATTCCTTTTGATTTATTGACATGTCGGGGCCTTGCCTTGGCTACCCAAATGGCTTTAACACAAAAAAAATCTATTTTAAAAGGGCAGAGAAAGCCAGGGAATTCCCCAATGCCCTGTCCCAGAGCCATATACGGGAGCTTGGCTGTATGAAGGCTGTGGAATGCCTTCCACAGCTGCTAGTGTGGGGAGTGCTGTTCTCCCACCAGGAGCAGCTTTGGTGGTTGTGGAGCCAAGGACACTTGGTTTCGCCTGGATTCGACTGTGTATTAGCCCCATGCAGCTCTTAATGTTCTTGGGCATCAGGAGCAGTTCCCTTAAATGACAGATGATGTTTGCGTTCATTTCTTATGTTATTCTTATTTAAATCTTCCAGTGTAAATGTGACTTTTCTTTGATTTGATTGCCATGAAGTGTGAATTAATGCCTACCCACTTGTTGTGTTTTGTTGTTTTTTGTTTTCCATAGGAAATGACTTGCAGTTGAGTGAGTCTGGGAGTGACAGTGATGACTAGAGGCTGAGCTTTTGCAGTTTCTGTTACATACACATGAAGAACTAATTTACCTTGAAGTGATCCTGTTGCTTACGAAGGGGAGCTGGCACGGAGATAGTTCCAAGTGTGGAGTTTTAATAGAAGAAATGCATAGCCCTACAAAATAGGAGATGTTGAGGGCTGTTTTACTTTGTGAATTAAGTGTATATTTTGTGTATATTCTTATTCTTTTAAGGCTTTAGATATGTACAGTGGGTAAGCCAATGTATGTTCCTGTCTATCATCTGTAAGTTTAGTGTGTAATTTTATGATGTCGTCTAAAAATTTCTTGTTTGTAGAAGATATTCAGCCCATCATGACTTTGCAGGGAGGAGTTTTGTATATAGGGTGAGCATGAGCCAACAATGAGTTTAAAAAAAAACATACAGGAGCTAGTTTGTGCACTGAAGTGGGACGCTTGTCTATTAAGTTTCAATACTAAGTTGATTTCTTTGGTTTTGGGACTTTTCTAACGTCTTTTTATTGCTATTTATGGTTGATTTAATGGACTTTTAAACAGCTGGAAAAGAGAAATCATAAAACCATGGTTGTGACAAACCTTGCTGCACCAGTGCCTTATAAGCAGGTTTTTTAAATGGAGCTTCAGTTTGTGCCACCTTTCCTATAGGGAGCGATACTGAAACCCCCTCAGATTGTTTTTGCAAGCAAGAGCTCTATTTGACATACAGCCAGCTGTACTCTGAGGGTAGTTACTCTGGCAAGATAAAGGATGTAATACATCAGTCACTTGAAGACATTCAAATAAGAACCAGATCAGCATTTTTTTTGTGCAACTGAAGTGTCTTATTTAACTCAGACATTCAGACATAGTCTTCGGAAATATTTAGGAGCCTGATTACTAGTGAAATTGCAACGTCACAAATACAAGATACTGGACTTACTGAAATTGTAAGACCAGAGCCCTCTTTACAGTTTCCTAGAGAATGCAGAAAGAAGAGATGACTAAACAATTAACTTTGAAACAGCAGAAGTCTCTCCCACCGCAGTTGTCCGGGTAGACTTTAGTCCGTATTGTTTGTTGGACGGGATCTCTGTGCTTGGCAGTACAGGAGTACACAGAACATGAAATATTTGCCTAGGGTGAAATTCACCCCTGTTTAAGGGGGGTTTAAAGGGTGCTTAGTTGGATTATCATTAACTTTTTTTGCTCGCATAGGAAATGAGTGCCACAGGCAGCCTTCTTATAGCTTGAACACCAGGCTGAATTTTTAGAAACAATATTCAACTGGCATAGGACAAGTGGTGCTGTAGTTGTGATTTAATCCAGGGGAATGGGAAGCTGAATTGGATGCCTCTCCATTCTTAAGTGTCTGCTTTGCACTGCTTTTGTCTGTCAGTTTGTGTTTTAACTCCTGTCTGTTTACTGAGCTCTTTCCTTTTTTTTCTTTTTTTTTTTAAGGTGTTGAAGAGCAAGGGGACATTTGAAGGGAGATTTTATTAAATGGTTTATTTTTTTTTGCATTGGATACATATTTAGGCATATTTTTGCATTATTGTACATACATTTAAAAATGTTTTTTTAAAAGTGTTTTATGATGTGGGTACATATTTTAACAGAAAATTATGAAATATACTTGATGTAAAGCCACAAATGCTCTCTTTTTTTTTTTCCTTTTTTCATTCCCCAACCCACCCCCCCCTTCTTCCTCTGACAGTAAAAGTGCTCTGTTCTAACAAGCTGGTACCAATTTGGGATTTTACACCGTGGTGCGGGAGATCTGCAGGGTGGTTGGCAGTCTAATTAATGCTAATACTGTTCCTGACTTTTCTCCAGCTTAAGATTTGAATAAGCAGGGAGACATTTCTCTGATGCCATTTCCTCATTACAGGAGCTTATTCCTGACTTCTGTTGACATTATTTGTGCTTTAATGGAAAAGCAGCGGTGCAGCATTTTCATTGCTTGTCCTTCACTGGCTGCACATGCACTCTAAAATCCAGGACGTGTCGTAGGAAGTTTACTAGTTACATGTAAATAAAATATACGAAACTTCAGAGGGTAAGACAACACCAGGCTACACTGATTTGAATCGCCAATTTAATTGTGGTTTAGATCGGCAAGTGGGAAAGCTTCATTCAGATAATCAATTCCTGCCTTGTTTTGTATTTTTACACTAGGTCACCTTTCCCTGCTATCCCTCCCTAAAAGATTTTGTCCCTTCTCTGTTAGGAATGAAATCAACATTTTTTCACAGTTACATACAGCTTTTAAACTACATTTGGCCATCCTTCATACCTCCTGGAGGTGCGTCCTATCAAGGGTGGCCAATCTGTTGTTCGTGAGGTGTTCAGCTGCGCATCCCACACCCAGACTACAGCATCTGGCTGTCCACGGGGCTGGTGAGTACCGTGGTGACCCACAGCCCGCTCATGGGCATAAGCAGGACAGTCCCTACACGTGTGTGACCAGCCCGTCCCCTCCCTGCCACTGCATCCCGAGCGGCTCCCGGCATCTCTTGCCAGAGAAGCTCTCTGGAATCTCCACGTTTCCCACAGCTCTCACAGGTATGTGGCACGTGTTCCATGAAGGTGAACCATGTGGAGACTTCAGTAGGCAACTCGTAAGATCAAAAAGGGTGGCTAACGCTTTTTTTCCTTTTTCTAAATACACTTGAGTGTGTTTTAAAGCCATTGCCAGCCTGACGTTTTGATTGGGGCTCTTAAAATTTTATTTTTCATATATTAAGAAATGGTAAAAGTTGTCTATATGTTTCTATTAGAAGGTTGTTCATTTGTTCATGATTTGGGGCGAGTTTTATTCAGATGGAAATTGGAATTCAAATTACTTGCAGAAAAGCAGTTATTTAGAATTAGTTGGCAATATCTTTAACATGCTGGAGAAATAAGTCGGCTAAAATATGTTTTGATTAAACCTGGCAATGAAACAAAATATCCGTGATTTATTCCTGGTAGGTTCTAATCCTGTAGGATTTTAGCACTAGCGGATCTTACCACCTTACGCTACTTTATTCACATAAAGTAGGAACGTCTTTTATTTGCCAATTAGTTTAAATGTGAATTAATTAACAGTGCATATGGAATGCAATTATTGGAATGAACTGAAATTAAGTAAATATTTCCCTGCATTGACGGGGAAGCTGCCTGCTGGCTAAGGCGAGATTAGTGGTTCAAGACAGCTTTGCTTTCTCGATGGCTTCTTCTGTTCAGTGACTTCATCCATTTCAGAGGTTTGACTTTGCTTAAAACTTCAGCAGCAAATTACTTTTCCCATAATCAGACTTGCTCTAGGAGTAACAGCCAATAATGATTTAAATTGATACAATTAGATTGTCATATTTCAACTATAGTTGCTAATATTTTTTTTTTAAATAATAAGGTTCTGTTCCAAAATTGACAGATTCAGTCACCTGCTTGTCAATCTTGGGACGCCTTGAAATATGATTGCGGCATAGCCTTGTTCCAGCCCTGCCAGCACCTCGGCTTGAGTCACACCGTCACCTCCGGGCAAAAGGTGTCCCAGTTCCCTTTGATGAGAGTCACACACAGACCTCTCTTGTTCCTCCAAAGCGTCCCCCTCCTGTCAGGAGCCTTGGCTGAACCGGTTTTGGTGAGAAGGCAGACTGATGGGAAAATATTTCTTTTCTTCAGCACCGCTTGGAATAGCTCAGAGTGTGGCTGTGGGCAGTACATCTGTTTTGAAGAATCTCTGCCTAAATTGATTTGCGCAGTTTGCTTTATTATAGACTAGCTATATGCCCGTTTATAGCTCTGTATGGAAACAGGTCGCTGTGCAAAGCTTTATAGTCTTTTTCACTCCTTCAAAGTCCATTTATTTGAATTTTAAAAATTAAATTCAACAGTCCACGCACGTCCCCCCTCCCCCTTTTTTTTTTTCTTTTTTTAATTTGGAAACTAAGAGAAATGTAGCCTGGAATTACTTGTAATGGAGAACACTTATTTTCAGTAATTGCCCGTGCTTCATTGTTCAGCGTGCCATGTGTTTCCTGCTAGCCGCTGAGTCAGAGGGATCCTACGGAAAACAATGGAAAACATGGCAATGGGCATCTTGATGGGATGAAGGCTTCTGCTGGTAACTCTGAGGGTCTCGGGTTCAGCTGCTAACGATGAATGGCAACATCTTGAATCTACCTGATTATTTACAGGGTTTTTTTATACACACATAAATACATGTAGTATCAAAGGAAAAAGAGCATTGCTGATGCTTGTCTTAAAAGCTGTGATGTTGAGGAATCCTTGGGACGGACGTGGGAACTTGAAATAGTTGGTTGTTACATGTATCAGTACACCCAAACCCTGTTCTCAGAAGGTAAGCTGATTAACGAACTAATAGTTAGCTTGTTAGTCAATTACTACCTCCGATTTATGTGAGAAGGGTGTGTATGTAAATTGAAAGGTACCTCTTCAGCTATTTCTTCCTATTCCCACTGCTTACACTCCCTTCCTTTCTTTTTTTCTTTTGTAATTCCATGATTTCTAGCACACGTATGCTTTCTGCCACCAAAGTCCTGCAGGAATTTACAGGAAAGGGAGCGGGCGTTGAAATGTTACAAATGCATTAGCTGTGTTCAGCCTTGCTCTGAGTTTATTGTAGATGACAAAGACCTTGTCAATAGACCCATCTTCCTCCCTCCTCCTTGGCTTTGGCTTTATTGGGGCTGAACCGTATTCCTTTGGACAACAGAGAAAGAAAAGGGCGAGATGCGGGAGGGTGAAACACCTCCAGCTGGTGGGTACATGGAGGATGCTCCCTCGGGAAAGCCGTGACCTGAGCTGGCCTGACTTGGTCTCACGGCATCGTTGTAAATAGATCACAAAACGCGTTGCTACCGTTGCCCTGTGGCTGGGAGAAGTAGAGTTTCGAGAAAAAGTGGCTTAAAAATCTCTTGCTAAAGGGATTTGCGCAGGAGTTTTGGCCCTGCTAAGTTTCAATTAGCTCTGCCAGTGAGTTTTTGTGCGTAGTGGGGTGTCCCAGTTTGAGGTGTGACATGGGGGTACCACGTCTCCCTGAATTTTGGGGCAGATGCTGGTGGAAGCAGGGGCTGGAGTGAGGCTGACGTGGTGTTTTTTCTATGCTGTTAGGATTTAGTTGAACTGCGTGTATTAAACGTGGCACTGACAAGCTAAATCAGAGAACTGATGGCCTACCTTGGAAGGAATCCTATGAATTTGACTTGACATCCCACAGAATCCGTAGGTTCTGGTACATCTGCCAGTGTTTTTAATTCTCCTGAACTTTTGTAGAAATGGGGCTTTCTGAAGGGCAGAGAGTAAAAATGCACTGAAGGGGTTTTTTAGGTATTGAATGTTTCGCATGAAAACTTTGACCTGCATTTCTTCCCAGACCCGCTCGCTTTGTTGTAGGACCCTGTGTGAAAACCTTTGAGGCGCACTTGTACAGGGCCCGGTCCGAAGGAAAATGTTCCCTGCGTGTTACAAGTAATGTCCAATTGTCCCCTTCTTTGCATCCCCAGCCAGCCCGTAAATTCCGCCATCACCCCTTTGTAACTTGGGAGCTGGCTTTTTCCTCCGTAGCTCTGATACCTCCTTAACATTTTCCTTCTGCCAGACATTATAATCACTAACAAAAATAAACAAGCATCTGCTCAGGAAAACAGTGATCAAATACTTCAGCCTGGCTTCTACTCCAGTGCTTCAAAGAAGTCTTGTGATTGTGATAGTCTGCGGGGAGCACAGAGCCTGTGATGAGACCTGAACACTCATCACGCGTAACAAAGGTGGCCAAGATTTCATAAGCCTATGGTACGCATACCAAAATTTTCAATGATGCCAGAGCCACAATGTGCATTGGGAACCTGAATGGGGGGAAAGCTTTGGGAGTGGTTTGCACCTACGAGATGAGAGCAGGGCCATTGGTGGAACTGAGGTGGAGGGGACATCAAAGGTGAACATTGGTCCAGTGATGCCAGCCAAAGGGTCCCATCAGCCAGGTCACACCATAGTCCCGTAGCAGCCCAGCACAACCAACATGAGAGGTCACCGGCATGGGGGAGAGGCTTTGAATGCCCTGCGAGATGCTGGTGGTTGTCACCCTCTCCTTCATGATGTAAGAAGTATGTTTAGGTATGCAGTCATTGCGTGATTAGGGAAGAGAGCTTGTCACTTGGGTCTGGATGGTGGAGAGTGAAGGCGGAAGGGAAGGGTAGAGATGTGGACCATGCAGCAGCAGCAGCAGGCTCTGAGTGGTTCCCTGCTCTTTTCAAAGGGGAGTTAGTGGGTCTTAAGATATGGAGATGACCAGTTCCCACTAGGAGAAAAGATACTGATTGAACCTGAACCCAGAATTGAATGGGCCCTTCCAAAAACCAGCTCTGTGGTAACCCTGTGTAGCTCCAAATTAATTCTTTCAGGCTTATGCAAAAGACTAAAGTGCTTTACCTCAGGAACGGAGCCAGATTTTTCTTACACGCTACTGAGGCTGGACTCAGCATCCTAAACAAACCGGTATAAACAAGAAAATAAAACCCCTGATTAAACATTAGCCACTCAAGATACCAGGTTTGGTGTTTTGTTAATCCAGCCAGTCAGCTCGCTTCCCAAATGCCGTCGAGGCATTTTAAGGTGCAGTAAATACGCTGTAGCTGTGTCTACACTAGCGAGTCGTGCAACCGGGGAGCGGGTCCATAATGCAGAGGAGTGCTGAGATTGCAACGTGCGCACCGTGCGCCCTTCATCTGAGAGGAATCCACCTCCTGTGCCCTCCCCGTGATGCAAACCGCAGAGGGGTAAGTGGGGATGATTGGGACATCGGCTTTGTCAGTGCTCTCCTGACCTGAGCTAACCACTAACATGTAGGCACCTTGCGTGAACGGGCCCCATTCCAGCTTCTCTGCAAAAATGCTGGGATAAGAAACACATGAAGAAATATTGCTTAATCCCAGAAGCATAATATTAGGCTTTATGGAGACATTCTCCGTATGGTATTAATATATGAATCATGCCGAATAATAACACATGATCAAATAGCTGAGACAACCATATTTTTTTTTTTTTAAATATCTTTTTCCACAGGAGAAACTCGTATTTTCACAAGCTTTAAGGCACGAACAGCATTCCTATGTAATACACACAAATCTCCCATCTTATAAGGAGCTAAGTGACTGTGCCAAATGAAAAAGGCGTCTGTGGGCAGCAGAGCTAGGACCAGGCTGCAGATTCTTCTCATCTAATCCTAACAGAAGCCTTATTCTCCCACCATCAACAAACCTTGCCCGCGCAGGAAGGTGTCCCAACAGACTGAAGTTGGGAAATGCATCTGACTTTCAGAGAAGAGCTTTTAATTTCAGATGAACGATCGATGCTTTTTGCTTTGTAGAAGCTTGGGCTACGCTTGGGAAGGGGGGGAGCTTCCTTTGCCACGGGGTGTTGACCTGACCAATGTCATCGCCATCACTGCCTGCGCTCAGTTTTTCATCACTCTTCCCCTAGAGTGAGTGACTGTAACAGAAAGAAGTGATGCTTCTAACATCGCCGTGGACCTACTGACAGAGCAATTGCAACAGAAGCTGGGGCAAGGTCCGGGCCAGTGGCCGTGCTTGGGAGAAGACCCTCAGGGTAGGATGTGCCAGATACTGCCGTATCTGTGTCAATTCACACCAGTGCATGTACCAGTATCTTTTTTTTTTCCCTCTGTAGACAGCACCGTCAATTTTCCTCTGCTTCTCCCAGCCTTTAGAAGGAAAAATAAATCACTGTAGTTAAAATCACAAGTCCTTGTAAAAACCTGCTTGTGCCCAGAAAGCTAAGTATCAGAGTTTGCCTGAAGCTTAGGAAGAAGTGGCATCTTTTTCAATAAATTTACATCTCTAAATAGATGATAAGTGTTGAATCAATTTCCATATGTTTAAAATAGCAGAGCATTAAGGATTCTGGCACTTCAAGCAATCAACTAATTTGGGACTATTATGAGAATATCTTTTCTACTAGTGGAGCAATTCATCTGGAAACGAGGGACAGTCTGCGGCTCTGGGCCTTTTCGATATCATAAAGGAGTGCAAATTCTCAAAAAATCCTGTTTGTTTGCCTGAAGAGATCATGGTGCCTTATGACATTCAGGTCTTTGCAAAATCACCTTTCAGCTCTTAATGAGCCAAGTCGTAATAAACCCCCTGACTTGGCTTGCCTGGCCACGTGGTCTGCTCATGGCTACACAGGTCCATAAAAAAGAGTGTTGGCAGATACTTCCTGGTGAAAAAGGCAGGAACTGCGGTGTACCAACCTCTATGGCCAAAAAAGATGCAAGAGCAGAAGCTGCCCAGTGCTCTCCGCCCAGTGTCTCCCATCCCTGTATCCAGCCTGGGCTTGCTAAGCCTCATCTCCGGGCCACATCTGGCCAGCTGCTTGCTGACCCTCAGCTGGCCGGCTCTAAACAAAGTTCACAACTCTACCACCGCGTCTACATTTGGGATGAGCCAGACCGTTTTCCAAAGGGCGCTGAATATTAAATGTGTGTACGCAGCCTGCGCTTCAGAAAGTTCGAAGGAAAACCAACTCCTTTCAAAATCAGCTGGTGGTGTTTTTACCTGCGTGCAGCAGGATGAAGGCTTCGTGCTGGGCTTTGAGGGTCAGAATGAAGGGAGGGTGGATGAAAATATCTACAGACCTTGAGGTGAAGCGATCCACGGTGAATCCAGCCTCCCGTGTCACCCTCAGTTTCCTGAGTCATCAAATATTTCCGTCGTATTTCAGTACACTGCTCCTAAGTGTAATGTGCCATCGCTTCAATAAATGCATAGCACTCTCGAGCCTGGAGCCGCTCCACTGTTGCTGCACAGCGCCCAGCAACGTGGCATGACACCGCTGGTCGAGAGCAATGGAGGCTTCAAAACTGCCTGCCTGCAGGACCAGGGAAAAGACAGGGCGTGAGTATCTTCTCCCTCACATTTAACACATGATCTTCCTGTTCCTAAAAAGCAGGGACTTGGAGGAGGACAGATTTGAGGGTTGTTTGATGATTTTATTTTTTATTTAAACTTAACTTCATATTTTGGAGAAGGCAATGCCACCAGGGAGAGCTGCTAATTAGCAAGTGGGTTTTGCACAGCCCAGATCTCCATCGCTATTTATTGTGCTTGAATTCTTGCTGCCAAAGCAATAGGATGTTCAACCACTGACTTCAAAAGGAGGACGTCAGGATTTGTGGGAGCAGCAGGATCATCGGTCTATATAGATTTTTAACATTTTTTGGTAGTTTAAAACTTAATTGAGAAACTGTGCGTTTCTAGTTCACCTTCCCCCCACAACGTCTTCTTGGCTTGGGTCATTCTTCACAGTTTTCTTTCTCTTTCCTCAACTCCATTTATCATGGCAATGGGTTAAAAAAAAAAAAAAAAAACCAAAACAAAAAAAAACCAAACAACCAAAAGCAGAAAAGACCTTTCTCATTAAAGACAAGAAAAACAAGAAAAACACAAATCGCTGTCTAGACACCCTGGAAAGCGGAGTATCCTCAGGAGCAGGGAAGTCATGTGGAGAACAATGTGCAAGATACCAGCGTGCCGGCTCCTGGACTCCAGCCTCGGAGGATGCTGGGGTTGGGGTTGTGTGCGGGGGGAGGATGCAGCACCCGATGGGTGGCTTGGAAATGTCATAGCAGCCAGGAATTTTCCACTTTTTAGGAACCTCGATGTAGATGCTCAGCGGTTAAAAATTGTTCTGCTGGGCAACAGTCACTCAGCTTGAATCCCTGGGAAAAAACCACCGCTGCTCTGCTGCAGTAGGACATTTAATGCTGTTACAGGCTTGGTGAAACGTGTACGGAGCTGTGACGGTGCAAGCACCATTGGAAGCCCTGTGTACACCAGGTTTTTGTGGGAACAGCTGTTGCAGCACCTCTCTCGAGCAAGTGCAATAGTCAAGGCTCTGGACACGTGAAATGCATGTCACGAATGAGCCAGTACAGATAACAGTAAGAAATATTTTCTTTTTCAAGGTCCACAGTGTAAAGAAGGTCTATGAGGGGTTGGCCATGAGGGGATCAGCCCCCCCATCACCTGTTTTTTTTTCCCCTAGGATTTCTTGATCCTTTTCTCTTCTGGAGCAAGGGAAGCAGTCTTTCCTTAGGAGCCCAAACTGTGGGACCAGCGCAGAGACGCAAGCTGACGCAGCACAGCAATTAAGGGTGTATTTCTAATAATTTACTGGAGCTCACCCTCCTGACCTTTCTGTATTTAGATGGGCAGGAAGGGCGCGTAATGAGGGCCGCGGGAGGGCAAGCGGGTTCTTGCAGCTGGTCAGGCGAATTTAATGCGAATTGCTTGGCAGTTCACCAAAAGCAGACCAATGAGGGCTCTTCATAAGAAAAAAAAAAAACAAAACAAAACAGAAAAAAAAATAATCTTGAAGGTGGCCACTCCATGGGCTGGATTTGTCAGATTTCTAACCTGCTGTAGAGAAGAGGGGTTCAACGTTTTGGAGAGACACCACAGCCGCAGGCAAGTTGCCTTTGTCTGACACATTTCAGAAACCCTTCTGCTCCTCCACCTTCCGCAGCTTCTCACTTCCCTCCGCTTCATCCCTTTTCCCCATGTCATTTAATGTCACCGTGTCCTGGGGGAGTAAGGGAAGAGTAAACACTTAGCGATGTGCTCCTCCCTTCCTTGCTAAAGCACAGGGCGGTTGAGTTTCCAGCCTTCTAGACCATGCTCATCACCAGGCATCGCAGTGGCAAGGGCTTTCCTAAAGGTAACTCCTGGGAGCCAGGTACCTGATACTTCAAAAACCCTCCCCTCCACACCTCCGCCAATCCATGCAAATGGCAGAAAATTGGTTTATCCACTCAGCCCTCATGCTGTCATTCACCTTTGACCTGACAGTTTCATTTCTGGGAAGGTGGAGAACCTGCATAAAACCAAAAGTCACCTGTAAAATGCCGATATTTATATTTCTGATTCAAGTAGCACGGCTATGGCAGTGCACGTGCGCTCCCTTCCTAATACTCTCCGTAGGCTCTTCAAAGCGAAATGCCATTTGCAGTAGGTGATCATTACTGGTTAGTGGCATCTCTCTGAAATGACCTAACAACATCTCCCTGACCTCGCGATGGTCTGGATCAGGGCGATGGAAAGCACCGGAGCTGCTGTGTCCTGGAGGGAGATGGAAATGGAAGTACATCCCCACAGGGCAGGAGGAAATACTTTCCCTCTGGCGCGGTCTCCCTTCTGCAAGCTGTCCTTGCCACAGGAGATAGTTTCTTGATCTCCCCTCTCATCCTCTCCCAAGAAGACAGCTTATGTGGCCATCCTTCAGGGCATGGATACTCATGGGTATTTGGAGCAAGTCGGAAGCGAAACCGTGCGCATGATTTATACATACAGTATTTGGGAAATGCTGAGGCATAGGACAGCACTGCTGGCCATCTGCCTGTCTACTCTACTCTGCTTTTGGCTTGCAGAGAGGCAGAAGGGTTTCACGGGCACCACATCCACCTTGCATCCGTGTTCCCACCCCTCAGCCCCTGGCATCGGCACAATGGCCAGGGCCGCCGAGCCTGGCTTGCTCTGTGAGCAGCGCTTCTGCACATTGCTTTCTAGCATTGCCAAAATCACCATCTTTTACCAGGTTGTTTTTATAATCTGCTTTTGGGGTACGGATGTACGGGCAAAGAGACCCGTCACGCGTAAATAAACAAATAAGCGCGGCCGTCTGGTGTGAATGGCTCCGCTGTCAGACGTGACAAAGGATTTTGCGGCACGTGCTGCAATAAGATATTTAAAACCTCATCCGAGACCTGTCAGCTTCCCTACCCCACAGAAGAGAGATAACGAACAGCACATACTTCAAAGTGACGTTTTAAGGACTAAAAAGACGTTCACATGGGGCTTTGAAAATGCACATAAATCATAGGTGTCAGCACCAAGAGGCCTCTCTTATTTGAAATCGTGGCTGCTTGCAAGGCAGCCTTGACCTCCCCTTGCTGCCACGGGCCAGGGTGCTACCAGCTGGGGGGATGTGGCTACCTGGCTGCCCACCTTGGGTGGCCCCAAATGCAAGTGCCAAACCCTGCACACAAGTCCACCGGCGAGAGGGAAGGCCAAGGCTTGGCTCCCACCACCGTGTCCTTACCCAACGCCGACACCGCCTTTGGGAAGGACAGAAAACAAGGGATTGGGGTCGACCTTGGTGGCTGAGCGTTGTGGCGGGGGAGATGTCTGCCGGGGTGGTGGCACCCTGCCCACCACTGGTTGCAAGGCAAGCTGCCAATGTCACGTTTTAGGAGAAAGGGCTGTACTTTTCCATGTCCTATTTTCACGCTAATTATGTAAATATATTTGGGGGAAAAAAAAAAAAAACAACTCCACCGAACACCTGACGCCGAAAGAGCGTTGAAGTTGCAAAGCCCTGCACAGAAGTCACAGCCCCAGCAGCGGGTGGCCACGGTCGGGTTTCTGCAGGACCCTTGCTTCCTTTGGGAAATGGCAAGTGGCTTAAGATTTCCTTTCTAGCTGTTTGGGACACACCGCTCCGGCTCTGGGCTGCCTGTAAAGCCATGGATCTTCCACAGGTGCCCCCGTGGAGTTTCCCCTCCACACCGAGTGCTTTGCGGGTGTTACTGCACCCACCTGTCCCTGGCCTGTGCAGTAGGAGACTGATGTCACCGGCCTCGTTTGGCATTTTTACCATGATTTACCTGGTCAGAGCATAGCTCCAAGCGCAGCCAGGGCTGCTCAGTGCTTGCCACTCTAATCGCAACCCTGGGAACGAGGGCAACATCCAGAATATCTGCACGGAATAAATGAAACGTCCTTTGGTGGAAAAACCAGGCGATCACATCCCGGATGCACAAAGGGGCTGAGTTACGGTCGCGGGAGCACTCATGTCGCTGGCATTTCCTGATGCCTCAGTGCTCGGCTGCAACGCCAGCAGAGGTTTTGCTCTGTGGTATCGTTAGTCCCAGACTAAGGAACTAAGGGAACTAAGGGAGCCGGGGGACACAGGAGCGATGGTGGCGAGGCCAAGGGCAGCAGCGTGGGTGCTCCGAGGATGCCCCAGGCCAGGCAGGCAGGGTGCCGGCGCTGCCCCACTTGGCCTCATCCCCTCGGCAGCTCGTGACCCCATGGCTTACTTCACTGGTGGTTGAATCATAGAATGATTTATGCACTGACTAATATGTATGGTGGGAGTGCATGATGGGTAACGCAGGCCTCATTGGCTGGGCATTTGGCACCCATGGTGGAAATGCATTTCCACGCCGCTCCGGAGAGAAGTAAGAGCCGCTGAGCGTTATTTGGAAGCCAGTGTTACCTTTGTCTGTGCACTGGTGAGGACCCACCTTGAGTACTGTGTTCAGTTCTGGGCCCCTCACTACAAGAAAGACACTGACGTGCTGGAGCGTGTCCAGAGAAGGGCAACAAAGCTGGTGAGGGGTCTGGAGAACAAGGCTTATGAGGAGCAGCTGAGGGAACTGGGGTGGTTTAGCCTGGAGAAAAGGAGGCTGAGGGGAGACCTTATCACTCTCCACAACTACTTGAAAGGAGGTTGTAGGGAGGTGGGAGTCAGTTTGTTCTCCCAAGCAATAGGAAAGAGGAAATGGCCTCAAGTTGCACCAGGGGAGGTTTAGGATGGCTATTAGGAAAAATTTCTTCACCGAAAGGATTGTCAAGCATTGGAACAGGCTGTCCAGGGAAGTGGTTGAGTCACCATCCCTGGAGGTATTTCCAAGACCTGTATCTGTGGTGCTGAGGGACATGGTTTAGTGGTGGACTTGGCTGGGTTAGGTTAACAGTTGGAGTTGATGATCTTAAAGGTCTTTTCCAACCTAAATGATTCTGTGATAAACTCTTCTACCCACTGCCACGTATGGGCTCTGTGCTGCCTTGGTCACCCCCATGAGATCCCAGACTTCCAGCCAAAAACCCACCCACCCAGGTCTGTGGGGATTTATTTTCCCTCCTAGCGCCACAGACACCGATGTAAATCGAAGGCCCTTTATAAATGCAGATCGGCTCTCGCATCTCTTGGGATGTGCTGGGAAGAGGTAATATGAACCTCACTGCAAATCCATCGGCCCCCAGCGTCGTCGATACAAACCATAAAGCTTTCAAACATCATGGGGTGAATCCGTCTGGATTTAGACAAGCCCAACAGTCTTGCATTTCGGGTGGCTTCCGCGGAACTTGGCGGATTCCTTTAGCGTAAAAGGGTATTGCTGGGCAGACTTTCTCCGTGGTACAAGGCAGAATTTGGGATCCGCTCTGCGAAAGCAAGGAGGGGAGACGGGAAGCACTGCCGTGCCCACAATGTCTCCCACGGGTGGGCTTCTTCCCCCCCCCCCCCCCCCCCCAAGCTGCCAGGCCAAGTCAACTCTATTAATTGTCTCGCAACCAATTCCCCCTCCCGGGGCGGGGGGGTGGAAGGGACGGCCGAGCCTCGACGCCCCTTTCCCCCCCCCCCAACCCCGGGGAGGGGGGGTGATGGGGGGGGGGGCGGCGCTCGGGGGGCGGGCGGGGGGCGGTGCGGGCGGGCGGGCGGGGATCGCGGCGGCGGCGGCGGCGGCGGCGGGGTTGGGGATGGGGATGGCTTTCGAGGCGCTGGCGGAGGCGGCGGAGCGGTGGTGCGCCCGTACCCCCTTCCAGCTCATCGCCGCCGAGGAGACGGAGCGGCGCATGGACTTCTACGCCGAGCCCGGCGTCTCCTTCTACGTCCTCTGCCCGGAGGCCGCCTGCGGCGACAATTTCGTGAGTGACCCTGGAAGGGGACGCGGGGGGAGAGCGGGGGGGGAGCGTGCGTGGGTATCCGTGCGTGTGCATGGAGGGGCGGGCAGCCCCTGTATCGCTTTGGGACATCCTCCCCCCTCCCCCCCCACCTCCGCTGGGGGAGCACCCGAGGGGGAGCGCCGGCTGAGGGGGGAGGAGGACGGGGCCGTGACCCGGAGGGATGCGGGGATGGAGGGCGAGGGGGACCGGGCGGGGGGGATCCTCCCCAGCGCGCACCACAATCCGCAAAATGGAGTCCGCTGCCGGTGCGGGGCGGCCCCGCGGGCAGGGCTGCGGGCAGGGACACCCCCCCCCCCCCCCCCATCCCCCGGCATCCCCCATCACCCCGTCCCGAGGAGGCTGCGGGCTCCGGGGCGGGGGAGAAAGGAGGAGGGGTGCGAGCCCCCCCTTCTCCCGCCCGGCTCGTCCTGCACCCCGCGGGGGCTGCAGCTGCTGCTTCACCCGCCGCCCCCCTCCATCCTCCCGGGGTACCGGGGCCGGGGCACGGCGGAGGGACGGGCGGGCTGGCAGGGCTGTCACGGCAAATGGAGAATGGGCAGGAATAAAATGGAGTCAGGATGACAGAAGGGCCGCGCCAGCCCCCGTCCGCCCCCCCCCCCCCCCCCCCCTCCGCGCCGTGCCCCCGGTCCCGCCGGGGCTGGGGGACCCCCGGGCAGGTGCCGGCCTGTCGCCGCCGCGTCGCCTCCCCGCCCCTCGCGGAGTTCAGCGACAAGTTTGTGCAGAAATGGCACCGGCAAAACAACCCCTGCCTTTGGGATGGGACTGGGGGGGTTGTTAGTGTTCCCCGCCCCCCCCCAGCCCTCCCGGTGGTGAGCAGAAGTGCAAAAAGAGTTACCAAAAAGCGGCACCTCGCCACGGGGTTTGTAACCGGCAAAGCTCCAGTTAATCACTGGAAAGAAAAAAAATGAAAGAATTTTATTTTATTAAAAAAAAAATAGCTCCTAGCACAGACTATTGTTGTAGGAATGTTGTTGGTCCTTCCCTTCCCGGAGCGACTTTCATCCCTCAGCCAGCTTGACAAACGTTCCTTAATTCCCTTTCCAACAGGTAAGTGCAGAACGAACCCATTTGACAGATGGGTTCATGGAAACAAAGGGCACTGAAGTGACTTCTCCAAGACCACAAATCTCAGCGAGCAGGACATTTATTTATCGTGCCGGGCAGATGGTCATGCTGAATTATGAAAGAAGTTATCTGGAGTTTAGTTGTGCATCTGTCCAGGGATACAGGAGACCTTCCGCAATCCCAGCTGTGGGAGTGGAGCATCTCTGGGTGTGGACTTTCCTGGTCTGTGGTGGGACTAACCCTGCACACCCATCTCCCCAGCGTGTCTTCCTTAACAGTGTGCCAAACCCCGGTGCTCACTCCCTTCTAGAGATGCCCGTGCCCAGAAAGGGCCATGCCTGCTGGACTGTTAAGCAGGGATATGTATGAATCCAATTCCAGGACTCAGTTAAAGTTGTTATTGGATGCTAATGATATCGGAAATTGCAAAGAAAGCTCATTATTTTTCTTAGACGTGTGCTGTTTCCTTATATGCTGCTCAATAATTGAACAAACTCTCTCAAAACAAAATCTAGTCACCTTTAAGGAAAGAAAGCTTAAACAGTTTCAGACCCTATTCCCATGCATCCAACACTGGCCAATTTTTGTGGGTTTGCAACCACATTTTCCTCCTTTTTTTTTTTTTTTTGGCAAATATTTTCATTCCAGGGTTGCTGTGGGAAGGACTCCCCACCCAAAGCCGCCAGTAGTAAAACTGAGCAAAAGGGCTGACTGCTGTCGAATGCAGAACGTAAACAGTGGAAAAAGTAGAGCCAGTGTCTTCTTCTGTCTTTTTCTTGGGGATAATTACTTGAGACACTTTTTGTAGTAATAATAGTTTTAAGACAGGCAGATAGGTGTCATTCTTAATTCTTTTCCTGTTGAGGGTGTCTCTTTAATGCGATTAAGAGCTACTAATGAGCTGATTCACCAGCATCATGTTTTCTGCTCCTAGTGCACTGTGGGGCTTCATTTCTGCTCCCAGCTTGGCTATCTTGGTTTTTTTCAGTAATTTTCTTTTTTTTTTTATGTTCCAGAAGATAAGTTTCCTTTCTACGTGTAATTACAGGCTAAAGTTTATTTTAAGGAGACTTAATACAAGCCAGGGGGACTGATTCTCATTTGCACTTGAGGCTTGTTGCGTGGCTCCGTGACATGATGAAGTGTGAAAGTGAGTAAATATAAACAGAATTCACAGAATTACAGCCTTTTTGCACCCTGTGACTCTCATAAAGGAGCCTCGCATTTAATAAGCGTCCGGTGCCTGGTATTCTTGTTCTCTTTCTTTAGATCTTAATTTCATAATAATGTGACTTAAAAAGCTATGTAGAAGGTGCCAGAAAAGTCCACCTGTAAGAAGGAAGTGAAGGGCATGATGAACTTAAAAGGGAAGAGGAAAAAAACATAGAAAGGTTGCCAAGATGCAGTCTGGGGGAGAATAACTCTGAATTTTGTTTAAAATCAGATTCCAGACCACAACAATCATATAATTTTAATTTCCTGAAAATGTATCTTTGGGCCAGGTCCTTAACACGCTAGGGGTGCAGAAGACCCATCTAGATGCCTGTCGGCATTTTCACTACCACCTGGACACAGACTCTCTGAATCAGCATTTTAGATAGCTGAACTACATATAATTTAGCTCCTGAGGCACGTGGTGTTCTCAGAAAATTAATTGGACTCGTATAGCCATAACCAACGAGAGTGAGGGTTGCGATGCTGTTCCTTATAGTCTGTCATTTGTTTTGTCACCGCATTATTGCTGGTATTCAAAGTAACCGATAAAGCAAATAAAAATATGTGCCACCTTGATGCAGGATTTCCCGTAAAATGTTTTAGGGCAGAGTCGGTGAGTCTGAGTATCTTCTGCAAGTGGAATTATCCCCACAAATAAAAGGTTTTGCTGCCATGCTCAACAGGTGGGCTGGTTAGGAGAAGGTGGTCCAGCAAGTGACCCTGTCATCCAGCAGCACTGGATCATCTAAAGGCGTGAGGGAAAGCAAACCCCTCTGAATTGCTTCAGCTCTGTGCTGTGTGTAGATGCTGAACTAAATAATTCAGCCATGGTCCTAGGTCAGCGGAGATGGAAATGAGTGGCTGGGTGCTTTTGTAGCGACACAAAGCAGCCGTGAGCAAAACTGGGCAAGCTTGGAAAACACGTACTCAGATGATGAGGTTAATATTTTTCATTGCGCAGCCATGGCTGAGCACTGGGGTCCACTGGTTTGCCAGCAGCGCACTTCTCCTGCTGCAAAGAGGTTCTCAGGCATCAGGGATTTTTCCAGGAAAAGCATCTCTCTATGTGCAGCCTCACTGACTGCCCTAACTTTCTAAGCAAGAGCCAAATCCTCAAATTACATTTGTTTTTGTTGTGAGAGGCCAAAATTCCTTTTGCAGGTTCCTCTGGAGATGTGTGAGTCAGTGGTGAGACTCAGTTCCTGCACTGCCTTGGTGCAGAGCTGAACCTCCACAGAGAACTGGAGATGCAGTTGAATTTATAAGTGTGAGAACCCTGGTGTTTATTACGGTTAAGGATTTTTCTTGGGGGGAAAGATGAAATCAAGCCATTTCTGAACGAGATGCATGCACTAATGGCACGTGAGACCTTTCACAGTGCATTCGTTCCTACAGCCAAAGTTTTAAATCTTCTGCAGATGCTGAAATTGTTGGAAGTCTTCCTTGCTTATTGCCTTACGATGCTATGCAAAAAAAGTCTCTTCAAAGGCTCAATGATCGCGTTACTTGCTTAGGTTTTCCCCGCGTGCTCGATCATTTTATCTTGCGCTGCTGCCGACAAATTCACACTGGAGTCCAAAACGTGGTGCATCTTGAAAAGAGATTGTAAAAACACGATCAAGATGGGGTTAACTTTCCCTGGGAAACGAACTAGCTATTATTTATAAAAGGGCAGGGCCTGATTTTCATTTATGTGGAAGCTCCTGTGTATAGCTCTGCTGGTCAAAAGAAGCCACAATTTAAACAAGAAACAGGATGTTAGCAGTCACAATCGTTTTATACGTATAAACAATTACAACAGGTTTAGCACGAGCCGTGAATTGCCCAGCTGCAACATCCAGCTCTTACGTTTGACGCAAAGATTGTAAGTAACTAAACGGTTATTGCTAACTACAAGTATTAAGAAATCGTGGACCAGGCCTCCAAAATCTTGAGGCTGTTCTTAAAACGTTGTGATTTGAAAGCGTTCATTTGATTTTTTAAAGAGGGTTCATTTGAGTTTACTTCATGTACCTTCTGCCTTTTTAGGCCATAGAAATCATAAAGTGCAGATATTTATTTATTTATTTTTAATAAACAGAAGCTGAGATTTGATTGTATATTTATAGGGCTACAAGGCCCATGACTCTAAGGTGGCATGAAGTATCATGAGACTTGTGGTATGTGCCTTTGAGAGTTGGCAAGACTGTAAAGAACTTATTTTTATTGCCAGACCGGTTAAGAGATGACTCTGGTTATATGGAAAGAGCAGAACCTACTCAGTAAGGCAGGGCTCTCTTCATAACAAAACATTTCACTATGTTTATGCTTGTAAAATGCAACAAGCAGCAAAGAGAATGTAGGTCAAGTGAGGTTCATAGCAAGGGAGTTACCGTTTTGGTCTTAAAGATGCAACTTGGGTGACGTTAAATAGTGTTTTCTTTCCATAAGCGTAAAACTGCATCCCTGGCAGGTATTCACCGCTGAGCAGGAAGGCAACGTGCAAGCCTTATGGTAGGGATTGAAACATCTGTCGTTCTTACTCTTTCCCTGAACGTTAGTTAAGCTTCAGAGAGACCCTCCTCTTCCCTCGTTTAAGCATAACCAACTGTTTATAGCCCAGTAAAAAGATGCATGGCACTTTCGGGAAAAGAGCTGCTGTGCACAAACAGAGGTATAGGAGTCTCGATACAATTTGGCAGTGTTAACGCTTCTCTCCGTAGCAGGCTGCCGGAGGCAGTCCTGTGCACAAAGTCTTCAAAACGAAAGGTCTTTAGACGTATGCATTAGCTGGTGCTGCCCTTGCGTGCAAGAAGAGTTGGTGCCTGAGCGCTCCCACCATCGCTCACCAGCTCCATCTTTAACAACCTCGTAGCAGCAGAATAAGCATCAGTTTTGGGAGAGGCTTCACAGAGTCCGGCTGGGGAACCAGCATCTCCGAAGCAAGAGCAAGACGAGAGGAATATCCCAAATGGGTTTAAACGTGCCTGCCTGGGAAGACATGATTCAGATCTAGGAGGAGTAATCCTCAAAACAGGGAGGGAGGCATGGAGTGTCAGGATGTTGTGAGTGCCCGAGTGTCCTCCTTGGCTCTGCATCTAACCTGCAGGCATATTTTGCATCTTTTCATCTGCATTGTCAAGAGAATTACACATCAAGTTCCACCTCCAGGGTCACATCACTTGCACTAACGCCAAGAAGACAAAGAGATGGTTTAGCTCTTCCTGAGGGGCTTCATTGCGGTGGATGATGCAGAAGAAGAGAAAACCCAGCGTGACTTCTAGATCTGGGCAGGGCTGATGTCAAATGAAAACGCCTTTACTCATAAAATGCACGTGTGCAAGGGGTGCTACCCTTCGTTGCCGGTGCTGTCATGAGGCGATGTCTCTTCTGGATCGATTTCCCTGCTTTCTGATGTGTCCTGTTAATAAAATCAAGGTTCCTTCTCAGAAGCGTGGCTTCTGAAACAGCCTGCAGTGCCCATCCCCAGTGCGGGCCTGAACTGCAGGAGTCCCGGCGTACTTTGGCAGATGTTTACAACACGTCACCTTATAAAATCACGCGGAAAGGCCAGCCTGAATTCCTGTTAATGCCTTTTCTTTCTTGTGTCGCTGTTGGCTTTCAGCACGTGTGGAGCGAAAGCGAGGACTGCTTGCCTTTCCTGCAGCTCGCGCAGGATTACATCTCCTCCTGTGGGAAAAAGACGCTCCATGAAATATTGGAAAAAGTCTTCAAATCCTTCAGACCCGTAAGTGCCTCTTTTTTTACTTCTAAACATTGACAGTTACCTGGGACGTTTAATAGGATAGCGCCGGGTGGAGCAAGGTGGTTTTTCTTCCACGGGGACTTACATCTCCAGTCAGCTGCCTGGGCGCAGGGGTGTTCGCACATAAGCTGCTATCAGGCGGTTGGAAATTGTTTCTTGGAAGCCAGCTGCCTTTTTATTTCCAGCCCTGCATTCGAGAGGATGAGATTCCCGGGCGGGGTGGGAGGCCAACTGGTGCGGCAGCCGGTGTCAGCGGCTCCCCAGCTGCGCGGGGGCTCCCGTCCTGCTGATGCAGCGCTGACTCCGAGGAACGGGATGCGAGTCAGCGCTGCGGCACTCTGTGGCAGAGTTATTTCCGGGCACCGAAACTGGGGAGTTTTGCAGGGATCCGAGCAGCGAGAGTAAACCTCTGGGAAGCCAGAGAAGAGTGTTTTGTTTTATTTTAGGGTTGGCTTTTTTCTTCCCCAAGTGGTCCAGCTTTTGCTGCTAGGATGGTTGCCACTTGGTACTTTCAAATGCCAGTTTGGTCACTGCTTGAGAAGAGGTTGGAGCAGAAGCTTGGTTTTGTGGGGAGGAGGCTTGTATTTTTCTGTTTTGCTGCTACTCGGCTTTCTCTGTCCTTGTTTAACACTAAGATTTGGGTCAAAGCCTGGGTTGCGTCAGGGGGAGGTGACTTAGGCTGGCCGTTGTCCTTCATTTTTGCCAAATCCCTTTGCACAGCCTCTCCTTTTGAGTGCCTGGGGTTGGGTAAGGGGCTGGTGCAAAGCAGAGTGGAGGTTCATTGCCAGAACCATGGTGTCCGTGGGAAAGCTGACCGATGGACGTTTTTATACTCAGCTGAAAATGTAGGTGGTTTTCCCTCCTCTGTTTTTCTGGCCGACTATTGGAGAAGACTGAAAATGTATCCCAAGTATTTAGAGCGAAAGGGAGGGCTTGGAGCTCCCGTATGAAAACACCAGCCCTCCCTGTGTTACACCCTTGCATTGCCTTGCCGTGGAGCGCCGCAGCTGGTCGACATGAAAGAGCATCGTTTTAAAGAATCCTTTGAGAGACTGGAAATAAATAGAACAGATGCACACTTTTCTTAGAAAGGACTGGAAATCTGATCTGTCGGTACAGCTGCTTGTAATTGTGAAAACTTACAAAAATATAAATATGTTTCCCAGAACAATATTCGGCTCTTGGATCTTCATAGCTGTTTTCTCCCGCTCAGAAAAGCTGTGTCTTTGAGAAAAAACTTCCATTGGTTTAACTAAAGAGGACTTCAAAAAGACTTAAATTGGTACAGAGCACTTATTTCATTTAAACCACATTTATTTCAGCATAGCTTAAGTTGCTGAGAAACTGGCTTCAGTTAAACCAAGTTGCGCTGCTCCTCAGAATGAAAAGGTTCAAAGCAAGGGGAACCATTGTACTCATTTGGTCTGGGCCCTTCATTAATACGTCACATATCACCCCGTGATTCCAACCGATGGACGTTTTTATACTCAACTGAAAATGTAGGTGGTTTTCCCTCCTCTGTTCTTTTGGCCGACTAATGGAGAAGACTGAAAATGTATCCCTCTGACCACTGAGCACATAAATCGTGGTTGAGCTGGAGCATGTCTTTTCTAAAAGACGCCCAGTCTTGATGTAAAGTCTTCAGGTAACTAAAAGGATACAACACTACTGGGCACTTTTTCTTCTCATCATCATTAGTTAACGCTCCTGTGAAAAACTCTTTTATTTACAATCCGCATTTTTCTAGCTTTTGCTTCCTAGCTGTTACATTTCATTATGCTTTTGTCTGCTGAAGAACGGCGTCCTCAATTATCAGAGGCCTCTTGCAGACTGTATTCAAGTACCTCTTCATTTTCTCTTGGATGTACCACAAAGATTTAAGTTTCTCAGATTCTCCTATGACCTAGTGTTGAGAGATTTGCATCAGCGTAACAAAACTGAGTTTATCGTTTGAGGGATGGCTGTGTGTAGACAAGTCTAATAAGGAATGTGTTGACGTTTTCCCCTTATTGTAATTATTAAAAATAGCACATGCATGGTAGGACAGATTTTTAAAAGTGGAGGGTGTTACAATAGATGTATGGAAACAGTTATTTTACACCCTCAGGCCTTTGCCAGAACAAAGCTGCTTTTTGTCAGTATGGGGAAATTATTTCCTTGGCATTACTTTGCGCTGTTCCCCATCTGTTTTCTGCTGGACCTCTTTTGCTAATGAAACCACCTTGCTGTGAGCGTGGAGGTAACAGTGCATTTGCAGGGCATTTCTTCTCCGCTATCCCAACCAAGTCAGCTGTCGGAGACCGCTCTGGCAAATGTCAGTTTGGAAAATGGCAGTTTAGGAAAAACTGGTGCTGAAGGTCAGACCGGGCTCTTCTGAAGTGTCTGATCGTCCTTGCTACTCAGTCGGAGATACTGAGGAGGTTTTTAGCGTGTGCTTGGTAAGCACCTTCTGAAAGTCTTTTTCATTTCAGTGTTTCCCACCAGACATCTGAGATTATTAGACAGTTTTGAAAGTCTTTGTTGGAGTCCTTCGAAGGGAAATGTTCAGGAGGAGACACCAGTGGTGCATCTGCAGCTTTCCATGCCCTCGTGCATGGCACGAGCACCTGCCCTCCCTTAACTGAAGGCTCCCAGACCAATTTTTTGCCCAGTAACTCATCTCATCCTTGCTCCGCACATTTGTGATAACAGCCCAGCTGTGTCTCCGCAGGCTTACCCTAAGGCTGCGGCATGGGAAGGGACTGGCTGCTCAAGCTGCCCGGTATTTCAGAGGCGGTGAGAGCAGGGATGCCCAGCGATTAGCATCCCCCTCAGTGAGAGACAGAGATTTCCCTCCGCTCGCTGCTTTTCCTTGGGCACAGGAGTCAATGAGGGCGGTCTGGGGGCCGCTCACCAGCCATCACTGCTCTCAGGCATCTCTCCCTTATGTTTTATGGGTGCGAACACAGTGCCAGGGCAGGATATTTATTTAGATGGGGCTTTTAAAAAGTTCTGGTTAACCTGTGACAGCTAAACCGCACCTCTGAATCCTGCTGTAGACAAGGTCAAGCTGTTTCTTTCGTGGAGGTATTGGGGGGCATGTTGTCTCTGCCCATTACTGCCCTCCTGGCTCAATCTCCACAAAACTGTGTGATTTGCCTTATTAGCCACTTATTCAGGGAGCATCCACAAGTACGAGACACCACACAGGTACATGAACTGATGTCAATAGCACTGGGCTCAAATGCCACTATTTGCCCCAGAGCATCCCAGCTCCTCCGATGCCCTTGTCTCTCTGGTGCCAGAGGTGTCCATGCTGGTGTCCTTCACAGTGGGACTCAACAGAACCACATTATCTCCGGTGTAGCATCATGTGGACCACTAAAGCTCTGTCTTGTACTTGGTTTATTTTTCAGTGTGCTTGTACGTCAGCTTTTGGTAGGAGGCAATGCCACTCTGCTTTCCTGACTTAAAAACTACTAGGTTATTTGTATAAAATCAGGGCTTAACTTTGAAAGAGTTAAGAAAGAAAGGCAAATAAAAAATAAAAAACGCCTGAGGGACATCACACTAGCTGTCAGAGTTTGCAGAGAACTAAAACGCAAGTCGTACAATTCAGCAGCAAATGCCAGGGCTCCCACATTGAGCCTAAAAAGCCAACAGCTGAACTTCGGAGTCTGCAGTGTAAAAGGCATTTATCCCATATTCATTGAATTCATACATGTCCCAGTTTACCTCCAGGTGGGTAGTTTGGCCAGCGGTAATAAATAGATGTAGTTCAGGTGGTGCTGCTGCTGGTTGTTTCCTCCCTCCTTCTTCACCACCCTCCTGTCTTCCTCCTTCCCACGTGCCTGCCGGTTTTGTTCCCCTTGGCTGTTTGGCTGGCGGATCAGCTCTCACTTTCTACACTGCTTTGCTGTTTTACCTCCTTCCTCCTTGTTTTTGCTCTCTATTAAAGTCCTTTCAAGTCTGCCACGTAGCTGGTACTTTAATATATGAAGTAGACAGAGACTAGAAGCAGAAACTAGCGTGTTTGAAAGAAGACAAAGTGGGAGTCAGTCTAGGGTCAACTTAGGCCACCTTCATTGTCTTATTTTGTCCTCATCTTTCATACACCTTCCTTCTGCTTTGACCCAATGTTTGTAGCGCACCCTGCACTTTGGACCCTGGTCCTCCCTCCTTGGGGTCAAGGTGTGGACTGATTTGTCACTGCAGTCCAGAGAGCAGTAAGGGGTTAACGGCGGTGAGGGACCGTACTCCTGTGGGAAGTGATGAGATGTGACCCCTAAAAGCAGGGTCTGCATGGTTGAGGTCCTCGCTGCCTTGGAAGATCCCAAAGTGTCCATAACAAAACTGCTTCTCTCTTGGAGGAACATCCCATCCCATCCCATCCCATCCCATCCCATCCCATCCCATCCCATCCCATCCCATCCCATCCCCATCCTTCCTACGCTCCGTAGAACTGCTAACGTCAGCGGCATCACTCTTTAATTTACACTGCGCAAGGGAGAGGAGAGCTGGGATTCCCGGGGGCAAAGGGAGAAGGGATGTGTGAAAAGCAGGACGTGCTCCCCATCCTTCGGGATCGTGCGTGTCTTTGGTGTCTGTTGTGTTTTCTGTGCTAATTTTGCATGGGAGAGGCTTACAGTATCCCATGAAATGAAGACTCGTGGCTCATTTCCCTGCAAATCAAGGAGGAATTATAACCAGAGCTGGGCCAAAAAAAGGTGATCAAAGGTCTTTCTGCCGAGTGATATAAGCAGAGCAGTACAACGCTCACATTTAATTTGAATACATTGAGTCAGTTTAGCGAAAATAATACTGTTGGAAAAGAAAGTCTAGAGGCCTTGCTTTTGCATTTTAAAAACTGAGTATTTTAATTTTAGCTTCAACATGAAACAAAACCCCCGCATCCTGAAAAATGAACCAAGTAGTTTCACGTTCAGTTCAGCATTTGATTTGAAAAATATGTATGCATTGGAGTATTTATTCTTTGTTCTGCTCAGAAAACAAGAATGTTTTGAGCTTGGGGTCTCTCTGTAAGTATTTTTAAAATGCGAAGGAGGGGGTTTAGTCAGCAAATTCTCCTTACAGTTCCCTGCCAAAGAAATCCTGCAACTAAAAAGCTGTTTTTCTCCCAGTGGCAGTGAGGAATATAAGCTTTATAGGACCCAGAGACTAATTCTGTGCATAGTCTTTGTAATCTCTGAATAATTTTGAATGTTGATCACAGACTGAATTAGTTTAGGTCCTTAAAAATCTGCCTTGTCACAGCCTTCTCGTTTTGATGCTACCACCTATCGAGTGTCACCCTCCTCCCGATTTTTCTGGGTTTTGCCTCTTCTGAGAGCTAACAGCTGCGTCACCCTCCATACAGGGTGTTGCATGCATCTGTGCTGCTCTTCCAGCCCTGGCAAGCTAAATACATGGTATTCCCAGTAATGCCTAGCGTGTGATTTTTTCCGTTGTGGATATTAATAGCTGTAGGATTCTAATATGAGATTTCCACAACAGATGCGCTATTTTGACTGTTATTTGGTTTATCTGTCTTCCTGACTTCTGTTGGCTTGGCAACCTTTTGGAGGAGAGGGGAAGAGTTCAAGCATCGCTGTTTGCTCCTTTTTGCCTGTAGCAAACGAGTGCCGCCGCAGTGATCGGAGCCGTCAGGTGGAGGCATCCAGACATTGTCCAAGGAAGATGGGCCGGCCGTTCTTCACGAGCCCAAATCTAATTTGCAGAAATTTAAAGGAGCTTGGGCAATTTTGAGTTGAATTCGCAGTATTTCTCAGTGCGAGGGCTTCACACGGCGTGCAAGGCTTAGTCTGGTGTGCTGGAGTGAAGGGTTCAAGAGAAGCACTTAACATGGTGAGAGCTTTAGGTTTCTAGGGACTTCTTGCCTACTCCATACTAGCCAGTTCTGCATGAGGATGCTTTCTTCTTTGGCTTTTATAGGGTTGCCAAACGCAATCTTAAACCGAGATAACTACTGCTACAGTATTGTCGTGGTTCTTTCTGAAGTTAAACCACTGCCAAGTCTAAACACTCAGTAATTCGTGATATGACCTCAGGGAAGAACACAAAGCTTCTTGCGAGCGCTTTGCTTTGGTTTTATTTATCTTCTGGTCTCCGAGCACTTAATTTGGTGTGAGGATGCATTCTCAAAGCTTTCTCTATCACAGGAGGGACAGAAAGAGAGTCGAGATCGTTATGCAATACTATTATTCCAGGATTTGAGGTTTTCAAGGAGCGGCACCTAGGTAGTATGTGAAGATTTGCAGCGAAGCTGCACAAGTGGGTAATTCGCTATTACACAGTATTTTCTCTTCTTTGTAGTTACTTGGGCTTCCAGATGTTGATGATGATGCATTTGAAGAATATAACGCAGATGTGGAAGAAGAGGAACCAGAAGCCGATCACCAACAGATGGGTGTCAGTCAGCAGTGATTTTCTGACAAGCTAAAAAAATTCGGAAGCTTTTGGTACCAGGTGGGGTCAGGTGGTCCCACGTTAGCCTGTTCGGATTAGCACATCACATGGGGATATCTGGCTCCCAGGAGAAAAGTTTTACAAAACGGTTTAAAAAAAAAATATTAATAATAATAATAATAATCTGTGATGAGCTTTGCTAAGAAGTGACCTGAATTTTGCTCCTGCTTCAATGGGTTTTCTATGGAGTTGTCTTGGTAGCATTCTGCCGTTATCAGTCTAGAAGTAGTTTTGTCGCTGACTTGTCTCTTCGATTTGTGTTCGAGAGTAGCGTTCGCTGACATGAATGTAGAGTACCGAGAATGTAGGAAGCGTGTGGTGAGAGCGCCAAGTCCTCACCGGTGACCTTTCCGAGGAAACCAGCGCAGACAGCAAACGCGACCTGCGCTTTTCTTTTTAGTTCAACAGCTACGGTTTTTAACAGAGTACCAAACTTGGAGAGATTTCTCCTGAAAAACACTAGTTTAATAGTGGTCGGTACTGCAGAAGTGCACACGAAGGCCTAACAAAGATCAAGGGAAATCCAGGGGATATTAGTGTCAGATGTATTAATGTTGTTTTACTGACACCTGAATTTACAAGTGCTGGATTAATAACTGGGAATGATTAGTATCTCATCAGTCCGTGTTATAACCAACCCTGGTACTCCGACATCATTTGATCCAAAGCCAAATGCTGCTTTCATACAAATCAATTAAAAAATAGCCATTGTCTATCCCACTTCTGCATGACAACCAACTTTAAGCTTCGCTGTTTTTAATACACGGCTAAATTATTACTCAAACCTTGCGGCATTGTGAATTAAAGTGCGACTTAACTTTGAAGCCATAAGGGTATAAACCAGCACCTGGCTCTTGAAATTATGCTGGGCCTGTTCCTCTCCCTGGGCCTTTGAACCAGTCCAGGCATTTACACCTCGTCGGAGGGGAGCTAAAATACTACTGCTTTGGCTTATATAACAACTAGTGAGGTTTTACTTAGCTGGGACTTGCTCCCCAGAGGGGTTTGGTGGGGTCTTGGTATAAAGGAGAAGAAGAGCACTCGTATTTTATACCTATTTTGCATAGTTTTAAGTGACTCAGATGAGTGCCAGGCTGTGAAGATGCAAGGTCTCTTTATTTACTTGCCTTTTGTACTGAAAATATAAGAAACAAAGGGATTCTGTTGTTATACAGCTGTTTTCCACAACTGAGCAAAATGTTTCTAAATTTACTCCTTTTTTTCCAATTTTTTTAAAATCGTGAAATGGTCACATGCTTCAAAAGCCCTTTTATACAGAATTAGCTTTGTAAAACCAAAAAGCGAGCGGAGAGAAAATGCTTGGACAACTCCCAGAAACACCTCGCACCATTTTGAAAACCCTGTTGTTAGCGACGTCTCCTTTTCAATAGATTTTTTAAAGACTTTTTTTTTTAAAGGTTACCCAAGAGAGCAAGTTTTCGTGGTGGTTTACATTTCTGATGATGGCTTGAGAGATGCGTACCACTTGATTTTTCCAATGTGGGGCAAAGGCCTTCCATAGCTGGGAAGGTGTGGTACCTGAGTATGCACAGAAGTGTCTGCAACACTGTAAAAGTCGGAGTTTAAGAATATTAAAAATAAAAAAAAAAAGGGGGGGGGAGGGAAGACAAACAGAGCTTAATGAAACTTTGTACATTCTTTCGGCATGCAGGCGTAAACATGGTAGTCGCAGCACATTTTCTATGGACTAGTGACGTGAGAACTGTGGCAGTTCATTGTATAACACTGTACAGCAGCAATAGGCTTTTTGCTTACTAAAATAAAGTGCAAGACCAGTGGTTTCCATCCCTGCTCTAAGTCCCAAAGTTTTTCTTTCCTCTCCAGCTAAAACAGACGCCATAACCTTAAACAGAGCCTTGCTTCAGGAGAACCATCCTCTTCCTAGCGTCCAATCCTTGGGTTGCGGCTCACCAAGTAGATCTTTTTGGGGGCTGACTTTCCTCTGCCGTAACATAACGCAACGAGACGTAATTTGCAAGCTGGAGGCACAAAGTCAGGTTTGCTGAGCCACTTGCACCCGTTTTGTGTCGGGTTGGGCGCGCTGTGGCTGCAGGGATGGGTGCCGGCACAGCAGAGGGGAGGGTGCAGGGGTGGACACGGGTGGTAGCCCAGGACCCGCAGCCGAAGGTGCCTGTGGCGGAGGTGCGGACGCAATCTGAACTGCCCTAAGTGCTGTGAAGGATTGGCTCCACGAGGCTCGATGGAGAACTGGGCTCTGGGCAGCAGCAGGATAGGCAGGAATTCCTGAAATGAGAAAAAACTGTAAGATCCAGTGCTTGTAATTGCAACCAGGAGGTTGTAATCTCTGACTGCGCTCTGCTACCTTTCCCTGCCCGTTGACAGAATTGTTAATGAGCGGTTGAGCATTCATATGGTTGCAAGCAAACATGATGCTGTAAATTATGTAGATATATTATTTTCTGTATCCACTAACTGGCTTTTTTTTTCGGAATGCCGTGTGCCATTTGGGTGACTTCCACAGCAAGACTGCAAGTGCTGGATAGCCGGGGGGGGGGAGGGCCTTCTGCAGCCCTCACCCCTGCGAAATTCCCGCTGAAGCCGGCAAGAGTTTGTTGAAACGGGACCTGCAGGACCCGGCAGGCGCTCCAGGGGACGCGGGAGGCTTGGTGCTGCCGAGAGCTGAGCGCTCCTGTCCCCTCTCACTTCGCTGGGAGACGAATGTGTTGAGCCCTGCTGCTGCTGAACTGAAGCGTGACCGGGCAGCACTGAGGATAAACTGCAATTTTATACGTAGAAAATTTGCTTTACCTGTGTATTAAATGTGAATGAGCATTAATATAGAATGTATTTTATAAAAAAAAAAAAAAAATTTGATTGCTTACTTTTACCAAATATATTTCTGGATGACCGCGTTACTTGTTCCATACTTACCAAATGATGCAAGAGATGCAGAACTGGTTCAGTTGTATTACCAAGTATTTTTATATTTTATTTGTATTTTATTTTTCCCTCAGGGGTAGGGTATTTTTCCCTACCAGGGGTAGCATGACCCAGCGGTTAGGCTGCCAGACTGAGATAGCAAGATTCACGACCACATGCATGAATGCTTGCAGGCCTGGGGACGCGGTGAGACAACGTGGGTTCAGAGCTCTGCCGTTGCCTTGCCCTGAGCTTCGGGTGGATCTCAGCGGCTGGGAATTCAAGGCAGGCCTCCAGTTACGCATCCAGGCCTCCATGAACTTCAGTGGGAGCTGGGTAACTCCTTTGACAGTCCCACCTTAAGCCTTTTATAAAAAGGGGCCATTAGTATTGTTTGCCCACCAGTGTACAAAGTGCTTTCAGATCTGTGGGTGAAAAGAGGTCTGCGTTACCATTGCCTGTCCTCAAAGCAAAGCATTAATGAAAGGACAGAGAAGAGTCTCCCTTCTCCTCCCTCGCACTTCTCTCACAGGCATTTCATGCTCTAGCTAAATATAAATATACCAGAGCAGAGCCTTTTGCAGAACTGGCGCTTCTGAATACGAGTTGCATGAATGCAGGGAGCAGAGTGCTGCCTGGAGGATGGGAAATACATGGGGTGCCAGAGGGAAGAGCGGATTCCAGAAATGTAACGAGTGGTTTGGTTAGCAGGGGCAAGAGTGAGAAAGGCCCCTTGCAGAGAGGTGCTGGGATTTCTGAGACAGCCCAAACCGTCCTGCCATGGATCTGCTCGTTGGACCACTGCAGTTTCAAAAAAAAAGCTGCTCTGAACATTCCTGGGGCCTTGAGCTCGGTTGTGTTTTTCTGTTAGCGTCCTGCCTGATGAATGCAGGTTGAGAGAGGAAGGGATGAAGAAGAGGCAGACTAAAAAGCCTTCTCCTCCTCTCTCCCCCAACATCGTTATTTATGATAGCGTGCGAGTAGGTAGGAGCAGCAGTCAGGGAGCACAAAGCTGCTTTATTAGGTGCACAGTAAAATCTCTTAAAAGGACTTGCTCATGAGCAAAAAAATTGGCAAGCTGTTTCCTCAAAAAAAACGGGGGCAATATCACACCCCTGGGCACGATGACCTGAACCCTACCAGACTTCTCCAGCTCTACCTCCTGCCCTGGTCTGGGTTGTTTTCCAGGTGGTTTCCCTCTGGGCATACTGCTGTGCCTCTGAAAGTTGTGTGCTTGTAAGAATGTCACTTTGATGGGCATAGCCAGGGTTAGTTTTCCTGGGCCGGTGACCTGCGTGCTGGCTGCTGTGTCCCCGGCAAGGTGTGCTGTGTGAGATGGTGGCTGGGGGCAGCGGGGAGCAGTTTCTGCCACAGCATTGCTTAGTAGGTGACTGCCCTTTCCCTTTCTGGAAGGTGTGGCACGGGACCGTGACAGCAGAAGTGGCTTTATGGACATTGCTTTGGAAAGCTGCCATACAGGACAGATTCCCAGGCTCTTTCAGCATGTTTCCTGATCTTTCACTGGGATCCAGGGCTGAAGTCCATGGTTACGTTACTCACAGACAGCTTTAGCTGTGGTAGGAGGCAAGGTTACCAGTTCATCCATCCTTACCTTGTATCCATCCATGACCTGTGCCCATGTCCGTCTTTCCCTCATGTCCATCCTGAACCTGTGTCCATCCATACCCTGTGTCCATCCTTCTCTCATTTCCATCCTTACCACTCTGTTCTTCTCAGAAATTCCCGCTCCCAGAAGAAGGGAAGCAGAGGAACAGGGAGAGAAACACCTCGTACCTCCTACAGCTTGTGGCATCTGTGGGAGACACGGTTCAGCACAGTGTGTGTTACGGAGCTGCACTGTCCTCACAGGGGGACGAGGTGGCAAGGGAGATGTGTTACCCGCTGAGGACTCGTGGGAGTGGACCACCCTCTGAGCAGTCCATGACGGACAGGGGTTATGCAGAAGAGAGCAGTCATTTTAGGTGCCAAACCCAAGATCTTTTCATGGGGAGCGATGCCTAACTAAATAAGCCAGTCTCTGAAAATCGTGACCCATTGAGGCTTTCCAGGCTGGGCATCCAGAAAATGAGACCTCTTTGGCTGCCGGTTGCTGGGGAGCCCAGCCCAGCCTCCAGGTCTCTTTCTCAGTGCTGGCTGGTTTCAGGTTGGCCACAGGACATGGGAAACTGGGAAGGATTCCTTCATGGGCTCTAGCTGGATGCCCCTGAGTGTAAATTGCTGAGTAGTGGGAAATGCTTTGTTTTGTCTGAGAGAAGGCTCCGGGGAGACCTTATAGGAGCCTTCCAGTACCTAAAGGGGGCCTACAGGAGAGATGGGGAGGGGCTCTTTGTCAGGCAGCATATTGATGAGATGAGGGGTAATGGTTTTAAACTGAAGAGGGGGAGATTTAGATTAGGTATTAGGGAGAAATTCTTTCCTGTGAAGGTGGTGAGGCACTGGCACAGGTTGCCCAGAGAAGTTGTGGATGCCCCATCCCTGGGAGTGACCAAGGCCAGGCTGGATGGGGCTTTGAGCAGCCTGGTCTAGTGGGAGGTGTCCCTGCCCATGGCAGGGGGCTTGGAACTGGATGATCTTTAAGGTCCCTTCCAACCCAAACCATTCTGTGATTCTATGAATCACCCATTCAGTGAGCCAAATTATAATTTACATGCTCTACATTTGACTTTTTTCTGATTGTTTTTTTTTTTCATAAGAAAGACAGTTCCTAAAGGTGCATATACTTTATTGCAAACCCCAGTTTCTACAGAGCCATGTTAACACTGCACTGTCAGTACAAGCTTGGTTATAAACAAATATACAGATTAACAAAAAGGGTGTTCATTTGTCTGCAGAGAAAACCTTCTTTGAACTAGTTACTGCTGACTACAGTAAAACTCACTGGTTTAATGTAAAATACATTGAACTTTGAAATTTCCTTTCTGTACCGACATGCTGTTGCTCATGTAGGCAAAGATCTGTGGTAACACTGCATGTAAAAGGTGTCTGCTTTCATCTTCGGGGGTGGTGGTGGTGGAAACGTCAGCTCTGGATTTCAGTCAATGCAACTTTTTTTTTTGTTGTCAAGTTTCCCTTTACTAATGAGACCTCAACACATCAAGCAGAAACCATGTTGCACCATGCCATGCAAAGGCTGCTTTTGGTGTGCTTTCCGCCATTTTTCTGGCTGGAAGAGCTCTCTGTCTTCGGGGCTACAAAGCTGTGAACCGAGTTGCCAAAAGATGTTGCCCTTTTGTTCAGTGCTTTAAAAGGTGTAAGCCTTCAGTGGAGCCCTGCCTTTCTTCTGATCCTCCTTCCTGTCCCACCACCAAGGCATCAAATCCAGCAGTGTTGTTACACCATGAGCTTGCCATTAAAGAGCTTACCAAACTCTGATGACTGATGGAGTCTTTTCTTTGTGACCGAGATCAACCAAACGGGGATTTTGAGGGGCTTAAAGCGTAACTACGATGCGTGCAGCAAAGGGAACAAGAGGCTTGCATTTCCTGAGCAGTGTTGGAGCGTGGTGGGATAAACACGGTGTTTGCATGTGTAAGAAGGAGAAAATTGTTTCATCTGAGCTTTGGGCACTGCAGAGTAAGCTCTGCTTTGCAGGCCAGGACCCAGAACTGCCGGCTGGTTCGGTTCAGTGCAGTCTGAGGCGGTGGATTTGCTGTCAGAAGATGGGAACTGGTGTTAATATTTGTCGATAAGCCAGTATTTCAGACCTCTCAGGTCCTCTTCTGTTTTGCACAGATTAGGGAGGCATCTGTTCTAATTAAGAGACGTGTAACGATGCTAAAATGAAAATTGGTGGTTCTGTTCAACTCATTTGTCTCTTTTCTTTAAACACTGCACTTTTAATTGCCACTTTGACATCTTCTCACCCTGATTTAGCTGAAGGAACGCTGTCAGTCATTACCTTTTGTCATGAGCCTCTGTCTGTGGGTTGAAGAACATCTTCCAGGCTGTGGAAAAGCAAGTGCTTTAACTTAGCACTTGCCTTCTATTTTTGGCACTTCCCAGGGCACAAGTGCTGAGTAGGAATGTGCCAATTACGTGCCCTGTGGTGCATCCAGAGCCCTCAGCGTTGGCACTAAAGCTGTTCCTGCAGCTGGTGGAGTGCCTGCCAGGACTTACTGCCTTGTGTTGGTGCCTGGTCCTGGCAACGCAAGCCCCGCAACCTCTTGAGACACCTTTGTGTATGGTGGAAGCCATTGTGACAATTAGGTTCTGGCTAGAGATGCAGCTGCTCTCGTGTAAGAGGTGATGGTCCCGGCATGTGCTCAGCTACTTGGAGCCCGCTGCCCTCTCAGGTCTGCGAGATGGACTTCTTCCCACGTCAGAAGGCTGAGTGAACTTAAACAGTTTGGATAGCAGCTCTCTGCTAATACGGACCTCAGATACAGTGCCCTGCTGTGGTGGGGAGCTCCCACAGAAGGTGGTGGCTGCAGCTGGGGGCACACTGCTGTGCACGTAGCTTTTGCCCCAGTCCGGGTCTGTCCACACTCCAGCTCTCCAGAGTTACGTCACGCCTTCCCCAAGTCCAGAAATCAGGATATTCCAGGGCTATGATAGGTTTTGGCTATGAATCAAGGAGAACAGATCCATTAGAGGTGTGCAGTTGGTGTTGCCTCTCTAGGCATCTGCCTAATGCTTTGGTCTCCACCACAGCTGTCCTCAAGCATCCTCAGCGGGGAAACGTAGAGTTAACCCCCTCAGCAGCTCCGTATGCTGTTTTAAGGAGCACATCAGATTTTATGTCTTCATGCTCCTCCTCTATGACGAGGTTCTTGCCTCCACCACTTGTTTAGTGAGTGATGACATGCCATGAAAAAGCACATTTAACCTTATTTCCAATGCCTAGGTGTATGCATCCATGCTTTTCACCCAGGAGTGCTGTAGTTGTGACACCAAGGCAAAGTTTTTATGCCTTTTATTAGACAAACTGATAGAGAAGGAGGTGAAAGCCACAAGCTCTCGGGCTCCCAAATACTTCTCCATGCTGAAATAAAAGCAGCAGATTATGGGGAGCAGTCTGATAGCAGGTAATATCTCTCCAGAACAACCTCACCTTGCTTGCACACTTTTCTTAAGATATTGCTGCTATAATGGCGCGATGGAAGAGGCAATGTTGGAGCCAGGTTTATATTTACAGCCTCTAGTAGCGCTAAGGGCCCAGAAGTGGGTGCCAGCTATGTTGTACCCACCACGGAGTTCCTTGAAGTGTGTGAAGGGCTGTAGCATCCCATGAGCCTTGAAGCCTTTATGCTTTGGGTTTGTAGCAGTCCCCTAGAGGTCAGCAGAGCCTAAATTTTGAAGCAACTCGAGCCGATGGTAGCATTGCAGGGATGATAAAAGCAAGTCTGTTGCTGGCCTGCAAGATCCTGCTTCTGCTCTCTTGCAGCCTCAGTCGTTGCTGGAGAAGGGATGAGGCTGGGAAAAAAGGAATCAGCGCCTGGGACAAAAAGTCCAGCTTTGGAGATGGATGGGCTGAGACCTTGCCGTGGAGAAAAACTGTGGGGAGGAGTGGTGAGAAGCAGCCTGAAGATGGGTGCTGGCATTGTCAAAGCTGTGTAGGGCAGTGGGAGCTGGTGCCTACACCTCTTGGTCCCAGTGGTACCCAAACCTCCTGGGACCGCAGCTGGACTGCTCCGCATCAGGAGCAATGTCCCATCAGAGTAAGCTCTGCTGCAGCCATGCTTTGTGTGCACGCATCTGCGCCCCAGTGTTGCAGTGGTGTGGCTGCTGGTCACACTGGTCTGCTCCCAGCCCTAAAGTGCCTCCCTAGTGCTGCGCTGGCCTCAGCCACACTGCAGCCGCTGGCCAGATGTCACCTCTCTGCATGCCCAGGTCCTTGCAATCCCAACCCGCCTCACTTGCTTTAACTGTTACCCCTGCCCGGGACTGGACATGGAAGTGGTTTTCCCTGGACCTTCTCAGCTTCTGGGGTTGGAGTGGCCGTGTAAGGGAGCCAAGCTGTGCCACATTCAGATGACTTGAGGCTGACAAGCCAGTGGCAGACAGCCACTCCATGTCCAGTCAGCTTTCCACAATACCAGGAGAGGGACAACAGTTTTGGCACAAAGCACCGGCACAGATGTAGGCTAAAGGATGCTGAGGAGATGACGAGTGGTGAGTCCTACCTGTGCTAGCAATCCAGGGGCATGCATTTCATTTATCATTAATGAGAAAATTAGTTACCTCAAGTGGATGTGAACTTGCATTCACCCTACATACTGCTCACCCTCTCCCCCGCTGTAGCTGCAGGCTAAATAACTGGGAGTGCAGTTACTGAAGTACACCTCTTCCTCCCCAGTTTTTCTCCTATTCAGTGTGTGCAGGACTGTGGCTGCCCTTTCCCCTGCTCTCTGTTTTTCTCCGCATCCTTAAGGACCATACGCTTAGCTCCAGCAAAGGCATTTGATGAGAACTGAGACTTGCATGCTTCTGTCAGGACTATGTTGTACTGGAAATGTGGTGATTCACACAGAAAATCAGTGCCAGTTTTTTATCCCATCACTCTGTCTCTTTCGATTAATAGAAGTCAGGAAATTTTTATATTGGCTCTTCTTGAAGATTTGTTGTTTTGTTGTGGGTTGTTTGTTTTTTTTTTTTTAATGATTCTATTACTTCTTCTTGTTTGCTGTATTTCTTTCTGTTTCTCCAAAACCTTTATCAGGGAAGGTTTTGAACGGCCTGTGAGTCATGTAGCAGCAATGGGGAGTGGCAGCGCAGAGCTGTGGGAGCCGAGCACGTGAGTTTGTGCCCCACTTATGTTTCATGACAAGGCTGCTGGTGGGTCACCCAGCTACCGATGGACTTCCTGGATGCAGTTCCTAGGGTAGTCAACCACAACGCCGGTCACGTCTTTCCTCCACATGCCACTGGCTACAGAAAGTGTATGCCCTGACCTTAATGAATTCAGCCCTGGCTTTGAGCCGTCTTGAGCCTTCTGAAGTCAGTGTAGCAGACTGCAACAAAATTATGTATGCAAAGCCTAAATTACAAAGCACCGGGCCGTGGACCCTTTCTCAGCTCCATGAAATATCTGAGCTTGAGCCCAAGACAGCTTTATGGATGCAACAAGCTGTGACCTAGGGATGTAAAGCGGGATGATGAAATGCTTGCTGAAGCCCCTCAAACTATGCGGCAGGACTTGCTTCCCCCCAGTCCCAGCACATGAGTTCGTATTTTTCCAGCTCTGCGTGACAGCAGGAGGCACCTTTCTGGGAACCACCGCAGCAAGGCTCTTGCTGCATTCCTTTAGGCTTTGTCAATGTGCAGTTTCTTTGTCATGTCTTCCAAAAAAGGGAGAGAGGACACTACCTGCAGAACCGGTAAGGCAATCACTAGCGGGCTGCATCAGCCCTCCCTGAACCCTCCCAAGCGCACGTGAGCAGTTAATTAAGTAACTGGCCCCATGCAGCGTTCCTCGTAAAAGATAGATTGCAGCGCAGCAGCAGATCAGCAAAGGCGTGCACCACCGGCCCCAGGAACCTGCTTTCGTGCATCAGTGCACAGAAGAGCTCAAGAGGGAAATTAGGGATAGACTTACCATCTCTGGGGTCTTGAAATGCGTAAGAGGTGGTGGAGATAGCAGCTCAAAACTGGGGCAAGGGGGGATGTTTTTTGGGGGGAAAAAACCCCAACCAAAACCATCTTTATTACTGCAGAAACCAAACAATGAACAGCAGCTTGTTACCTCTCTTGCTTCACAGAAGGGATGCTGACACAGTCAGCCCCGTGGGAAGAGCAGCATCGACCTCAGGCTGGCAGGCTGCAGCTTGAGCCAAAGGCAAAGAGCCCAGGAGGAGGCACCTGGGAGGTCACAGAGCCTACCTCAAAGCGGACTGTGGTTCAGGAGCTGGTGGTCTACCTAAGACAAGGAAAGAGAATGGTAAAGAGGCGATACAAGAGGACTGAGACCTGTAAGAGGGCATCATACGTAGCAAGGGACTGGTGGAGAAGGGGATTGTTGTACTCCACAATGGGACTGGAGAGGACCTTGTGACAGCTGAGTGCAGCCTGTCTCAGCCAGAGCAGGCAACAGACATGGACAGGGAGATGTAGCACCATCTTAATGGAAAACACGCAGGCAAACATGGCTGTAGGAAGTGCCTGTGAGCAGCAATCACTGCACCTCTTCTTCCTCCTCACCATCCCTCAGTGAGGCGTTCTGTGCCTGGTCCTGCATCAGCCATTGTGGGCTCTGGGATCTGCAGCCCACCCCTGGCCCTCTGCCCTGTCATTCAGCTGCTTCTACCTTTGCAAAAAGAGCATTGGCAGGACCTAAACTCCGTGTGACTAAGCACCAGCTGGCTGCCATGGCGCTCCACACCCAGCACACTGAATAGAAGGCTTTTTGCTGCTGTGGGAGGCACTTCTGCAGCTCTGTGGCTGAAGTTCCCCGTACCCTTGGCACAGGTTCTCACCACATCCGTTTGCACGGTTCACAAACCTGTACGTGTTATCACACCCTTGGCGCTTTCACCACCAACTGTTCCTTCAGAACAATAAAAATCATGTTTTCCTTCCTAATAGTTTCTTTCCTCCCACTGGCCCTACGGCAGTTTCTTTCCTCCCACTGGCCCTTGTACAATTTATGGCAAGTCTTGCCCTTGCCCATAGACAAGGGACCTGCTCAGGCCTGCAGGTCCCTGTGCTCACCCATGCGGAGGCCTGAGAACTAATGGGACAACGATGCCGAGAGTTAATACAACCAAAGCAAAGTGACCAAATTCAGTCACCTGCAGTGGCCTGGTACGTGCTGTCGTATCGGACATTTAGACACGCAAGCAAATCACATAGAAGACACGAATAACGTATTTCTGACTATTACCACTGAAGCCAACATGTCCAATGGGTGGCTCGTGTGGTCTTGCAGGTCCCTGAACCTCTGCTATCTTTGGCCTTCGCAGCTGCTGCTCAGCAGAGTAAAGCTTCCAGTCAGTGCCCGTCACCTACCCTTCGTTTCTCAAAATGCATGCACCACTCTCATCTGGCAGTGGTACTTAAATAGTGTCAGCCTGCAATCCCCATAGCCCATAAAATGATTCATTAGCCATGATAACAGAGGAAAAGAGCTTACAAGAAGAAGGGGAAGGCTGCTGATGTCACCAGTGGCTGTATTACCTATGCTAGCAAACGAGCTTTTTACATAAGAAAACATGAAAATTCCTGAAAATTTTCAAGCTCTAGCCCGAGCTCCATTTGCCTTGTTAAACTTGCGCTAAGGCACAATGAAAAAATTGCTGTTTCTACAGGTGACCACTGAGGAATGGTGTGAAGTGCAGCTGAGAGGAATGAGGACTCCCTGTGGTGCTCCCATGCAGTCCTAACCATCAGTAACCACTACTGCTGACGACCGGGGAGTCTTACAACACGTGGTAGCAGCAGAGTACACAACCATTACTCACCTGTCCAGCAGCCAGCCTGCGCAGATGAAGTTGGCTGGTGCTGTCCGTTCGTAGCTGGACCTGTTGCGGCAGTGGTGGCCACATGCTTCTGAGTGGACAACCGTGCTCTCAGAGTTACGTGTTCTACTGTCACCTCCATTGTTGACCCCAAGAACCAGTCACAGTTCACAGCCTCCTTGATGGACAGCACAGCCCCTCCTAGATAAGGTGGGTATTTCTCCATGAAGTCTCCGTTGAAAGGTCCTCTGTCATCTTCCCATCTCTCAGCTGCAGTTCTGCTAATCTACAGCAAGCTGTAGCCAACACAGGCTGGCAGAGCAGGCAAGTGGCTCACCAAGCCATAGTCAGTCAGAAGAGCAGGTCAAACACATCAGCAGGAGCCGCTGCCTGCAGCCAGCGAGCAGCAACGTTGCACGTGGAGCCATCTTGGCCACAGCTACACATCAGGAGTTTGCAAAGTCCCCTGTAGGCCCTGAGAAGCAGGAGAACATGGGAGGCCAAACAGGGTTTGCAGAGTTCGACCTGCCAGATGTGCAATGTGGACCCTCCTGGCTATTTTCTCTTTCATATCCTATTGGCACCATATGAGAGACTGCATGTGAATTAGGTCTGACTCACCCATGGAAGAAAACCCTATGTGGGGAGGAAACAACTTGATCCTGTGACTGATTCTATGTGGAAGCAGCAAAAGCCTGGTTTAATTTCCCTCCTCTGCTGTGGCTGTTTGACTGTTTGCATTCCTTCAACACCACATGACGTATTCCTGCATTCATGCCATGAGGGTTATCTCAGAAATGCAAGAACCTTCTTTATTTCCTAAAGTAAAGAAACACGTGTTTGGTGGCAAAGTGCAGGGAGTGGAAGTATCCCAGGCTGTTACTGGGGACACCCACGCGGTTTGAATCCACTGGGAATACGCTGGGCAGGACAAGCTTAGTTCCTCCACAGTGGCCCTAGTATTAAGTAATGCCACTGAGTTTGTTTACTGATAAACTTGCTAAGACGTGAAATTTGTGTGAAAAGACAGCACATGGTTAAAGCTAATTTTACCGACATAGCTCAGCAGTTACAAGAGCCTCATAAAAGCTTAGAGAGCAAAATCCCCATCTCCTCCTCAGCTTAACCAGTGAATCTGAGAGCTGATTTCCAGCCAGTTCTTCCACTTTTTGTCCATCTAACCAAAGGCTTTACTGCTGCATAGAGAACTCCTAAAGATGTTCTGGTGAAGCCTTTTCCTTCTGGCTTCAGGACTTGCTGGGTCATGGAGTCCCCTGTCACGCTGCCCTGGCACATGTACGTGAGTGCCAGAGGTGCCTCGGAGGGCAGACGACAGGGATGCACCTGGAACGGCCTGGCCCTGATCCAGGAGGACTGGACAACCTGCTGCAGAGCCTGGGGAAATGCTCAGGCGAGAAGCCACGTGCTGGAGCCGGCAGCTGGGCAAGCCGCTGCGTAGGCAAAGCTCACCCACGGCTCCGTGAGACAGTGTCACTGTGCGGAGGTGGCACAGACACGAACTGGGTGCCAAGACAGGCACCCTGACGTGCCTGCTCCCTCCTACGCCAGCGCAGGAAGTTTTCACCCCAGCCCTGCCCTAATCACTCATTATTTCTGGCCTCTGGCCACAGTTTGCCACTCCGGATGCCTCTGGTACAACTATCTGCAGAGCTGCACCATGCATTGAGCTGGGTTAAAAAACCAACGAGGGGCAACCAGGTTTCTGGTTTCTTCTGAAGAACTGTTTTAAAAACTCTATCACGTGTTAGCAGCTCATTTACAGTTGCTTCAGCTCAGGAAGCAGGGGACAACAGCACAAGGGGCCACGGATGAGGACAGGATGGATGGGAACGTCTTCGGTTGGCTTTGCTGCCAAAGCTGGCAAAGCAACCCCCCCCCCATACCTCAGCCTGGCTAGAAGCTCTCTCTACTCTTCCCGGGCTCCCATCACTTTGCTGGCAGATTCCTACATTGCTTGAAGGAGTTGCATTTCCCTTTAGGGAGTAAATGGTTCACATAGTTTGGCATTTATTCTGTCACGGCATATGTGGGACTATCATTAACATTAACAGGAATGACACATCCCTCCAGCAGAGAATAATCTGCTTAATGGCTAAATAGGAAAGCTGTGTACACTAAATTGCAGGCAGCTAGTCAGCTTTGTGATGTAGTTTTCCCTTTGATAAAATTGAGACTCATTTCAAAACAGGAAATTAATTTTCCCTCTTTTTATTCAATGGGTGCCATAAAACACAAACCTGCCCCTTGACAACCCATAGAGGCTTCTGCTGTAAGCGATGCATTTATAGGAGCAGCCGTACCGTAGATGCCTTAATGTAACACCAGCTTCTGGCGTCGTTGGGCTGATGGCTTCTGAAGTGACAGATAGCCTGGGACAACATTTGTCTCAGCTCACACCCTGTGCCAACCCATGAACAGCTTTTACGGGCTGAACTTAAGCATTCAAAGTCTCTCCGCTGGAAAGCAGGAGAGCAAGGTGATTTGAAAGAAGGGTGACAAAATGCAGGTGGATGGATGATAGGTACTTGATTTGTAGAGGTATAAGTTACTGCCAAATATTTAGCTGTTCTCAAGAAGAGAGTAAAATCTGGGTGCATTTCATCAGGAAATTCAGATCAGTTGTACTTAAGCCCATGCTATTCTTTCAATAATTAAAGTTCTGGCTACAAATTTGCGTAAATGAGGGGAGAAGTTCTTTGTTATGCATTTTAATAAGTGAATTGGAAACACAGCTACAGAAAATGGGAACCAGGGAAAAGGGTCACTGGGGATCCAACAGCAGCAAAGCTTGGGACTATCATTTGAACAGCTGCCTTCTCCATTACACATTCAGCTCTTCAGTAGATGTATAGCAGTTGCTGTTTTTCAGTATTTAGAGTGCATATGGCACTGCGCTGCCAAAACAGCTTTTGAAGAGTGTGTGCAAAAGGCAGCCTCTGCGTGCAGAGCAGCAGCAGCATTAGCACCTGCATGGTATGCACATTTTTGGAGGCAGCCTAGCTCAAGTGGGACTTCATTCTGCATTTGGCCATCCGTTTCTCTCCAGCCCTGCTCTCTCAGTTGTGCCAGTGAGACTACTTGTTGTGACCCACAACGAACAGGACTGGAGACTTGATTTGTGTTAAAAACAACCTCCCATGCAGATGAGGTTATTTCTAACCCAGGCTTTTTCACTTTTTGGCCACAAATCAAGAGCTGGTGGAACAAGGGAGTGTTTCTAAGGCGCAATGAATGCTATTCATTGCAAGGGAAGAAGCCACTGCTGAAAGAAATGTGAGTCTGCCTGAAAGAAATGTGAGTCTGCCTGAGATGACGGTCTGTCAGTCCTCCTGTACGTGCTTCACTGATGTTTGTTTATGGACAAGGATGTTCATCCTGAGTTGTGGCTAATCCTGAACTGGAGGTGGAGGTTACACATGAACAACAACAACTGTTTTAAGTACTTGAATTCATAACTGTGTTGATTAACAAATATTAAGGTATCATTAAAAGTGCAAGAACTGACTTGAAGCTCCTTTTGGTTGTCTCAAGGTCACAAAAGGACCTGGAGAAATCAGGACAAAGTGTGTTTCCTTCCCACATTGCTATCCCCACCATTCCCACTGGGTAAGTTCTTCTCCTACCACTGGCCACCAAGCACCTCTCAGTTGCTAAAAAAAAAAAATAATCAACCCAGATGTGTGGGACCTACGTCTGGGTTAGAATAACCCCTCAGCCCCAGCAGCTCCCCTGGAGCCAGGGGACAAGTCTGAGGTGGAGAGGAACAAGACCCAGCTTCCCTGACCCTCTTCCTAACCCACCCGCAAACCAAGGGGGAGCTCGGGCTTCTCCCCAAGAGGAGCAGTTCAGCTCTGGTTAACTGGAAACGTACCAGGCTCATCCTAAAGCACAGACAAACCACAAGCCAAAGGAATATCACCCTTGATATTTTGTTTAAACAACGGTTTCCCATTTAAGCCATGTATGCTACAGCTGTATATGCTACAGCCTGATAATTAACAGCTTGTTGATTATGTCCGGGGTGGATAATAAATACACTGTGTCCTGTCTTCTGCTCACCCCATCCCAAATAAGGAGGTACAGTGAGTGCCTTTCAGGGCTGCCACTAGCTCCTAACATGGGCTATCCCCTGCACAGGTTACACTGAAAGGGGATAAAAACCACCGTGAGCGAGTACCTTAGTCCTCTCTCTGGCCCCTTGTCTCTGTCTGTCTTTGGAGCTTCTGACCTCCCACAGGGAAAGGAGCTGCAGCACTTCTTCCTTCTTTCCCCCTATCCTGGCTGCTCTCAGAGGAGCGAGGAGGGAAGCCGGAGGCAGGGTGGTCCCGTCCGGCCCCCCCTCAGCTGCCGCAGCTGCAGACCTTCACCCTGCAGGGGCAAAGCTGCTGGATGCGAAGCCAGGGGAATGGAGAAATTGGTGCCTTGCTACAATTTTTATTAATGGACAACCTGGTTTCTTTGGTGTTTTCCTGAAAATGTAATCTCAAACGCTACTGCTTCTATCATCACTTCTGAAATAAAATATTTCTCCTGGAAAGCACTTTTCTGCCCGGCATCAGGACAAGAAAGCTCACCCACAAAGCAGAGGGTCTTTAGAGCTTCAAATTATGAGCAGTGGCTGTTCTTAACACAAGTAACAGGCAGCATTCATAAAAAACCTTAGCATGGGAGCAGGGTTGAGCTGAGAACATGATTATTCTGCTGCTTAAAGAGTACTAGCCTGGTGCAGGCTCATCCTGGCTTCTGCGGCTGCCCAACAGGATTTGAAGAGATGAAGAAGGAAGATCTGATGAAGAAGGAATGGGGGTTTGGCTGGTGGAGGCACTGGATACAGGAGAGCTTCACAGATACCGCTCCTTGTTCCCAGAGGAGAAGGAGCTCAGGGCTGCAGATGGCTTTGGGCTGTTTGCAATTGCAAGGGGTCGTATTTTATTTTTCACTTGTGACCGAGTCAGCTGCTGTATTAAAAAATGACCCTGGGCAAAATCAGTGCTGGACACAGCCACGATATGGGGAGGAGAAAGCGTGCAGCAGTACATCTGCTCCCCTGGCACACAGCCCAGCACGTTAACCAGCAGTGCTGGGGAAGAGGAGGGGAAGGGATAAAGAGCTACAGCCTCCAGAGCCTTCCCTGTTCTGGTGGCAAGTCTTTCTTGGGCAAAATCTTCCCGTGTCGGGCGAGTTTGTGCATCCCTTTACAGCACTCAACTCCAGACGTATGATTAAATGGTGTCCTGAGTGGGGGCAATCTCAAGTGTATATTTATAGGTTTTCCTTCCGATCTCTTACCTGGGACCTGAGAAAGAGCTGGATATAAGATGCTCGAGGGAGCGTGTGCAGGGACGCAGTTACCAGGGTGGTTGCCAGCCTGTGCAGGCGTACAGGGAGGTAGCCAAGCGGGGCTGTGAAGTCTGTCTGGGAGCTTCCCCAAGGATGCCCTGTGGCTGGCAGCCAGAGCAGCAGGACCCTACTCTTCTTCTGAGTAACAAGCTTCCTTTACCATGGGGAAGCAGATCCCACTGTGCTGCCTCATCCCGCTCACCCTACCAGCTGCTGGAGACTGCAGCAAGGGGAATCCCAAAGGCAACGATTTTGGATCAGAAACGTCCTGATCCCTGCCAGCCCCTTGCTAGAGTTGTGCAAGCTCTCACACACGCTGGCAGACCCCAGGGGACATTCATTGTAGGATGGATTGGGGTAGTGCAGTGTAAGTGCACCGGGAACTATTTCTTTGTCTGGATTTCTCTGCCGCCACCAGCGAGGGGGTACCTATCTCTGCCTGGGAGCCCTGTGTGCAGTCAATGTGTCAATATTTAATCATGGTAATTAGTAACAGGCTGGGTGGCTCAGGAATTCACAGCTCAGCATTTACCTCGTTCACCTCACCCATCTTTTGGGCGCGTAAGGGATATGTCTGCGGCAGAGAGAAGCAAAGGCTCGTGTAAAGTGTAGCTACGCCATTTTTTCGGTAAAGGTTTTATTTATAGGCTTTCACAAATGCATCTTCCTTTTGCTCTGGTGGCACATGTCGCTGTAAACCTAGGAGCAGAGGAACTGCATTCCGAGCCAAAACAAATTATTTTTGTACCTAACACATGGGCAGCTGCCCTTTGCTACCAGCGTTTTAAGGCTTTTAAATACCATGGACTGGTGGCAGTGCAGAAAGCAGCATCTCTCCTCTGAAAACTGGAGTAAGGCAAGACCTTGGATGCCTCACGTAGCTCTATCCCTGCGCTACAGCAGAGCAGAACATGCATCCGGTTGTGTCGATCGATGCCCTGGCACTCCCAGGCATCTCCCAATGGCATCAGCTACTAGGAGTGGGTCCTCTCTGTTTTAAGGTGCAAGGCTCACCCAGCTGGCTGCTAGCTGGGGCTGGCTGCTTCCGAAATCTGTAGGAATTTCTGTTCAGGAAAGTTATAGATTAAGCTCCCCTTGGGGACATCGTAAATGAGATCCAAGGCCACCTGCTTTGAAGCAGCTTTCCAACACGGCAGAAGGACTCTCAGTTGTGGTGTACATGAGCTAGGGCCCCAGGATATATTGATTCTTTGGCTCTGAAAGTTCAAGTTAATAGCCGTAGCAAAATGAAAGCCAAATGCAAAGAGTTGCAAGGGGAACGGGCAATAAAATGGCAGATAAAACTTAACGTTGGTAAATGTTTCTGGGACTCTTTTTCCTGCAAAAAAGAAAGCGCAGAGGGGGATACTAAAGGTCTATAAAGTCATGAGTGATGTGAAGGTGGAGAACGGGAAAAAAGTTTTCACTTTCTCCTCTGATGCAGGAGGTAAGGGCCATTAACGAAATGAGCAGGAGACAGGTTCAAATAAGCTAACGGTGTTTCTTCACCCAAAATGTACTTAAGTGTTGGAATATATTACTTAACACAGGACGATGAGGGTGCCCAAAGTCTAGCTCAACTAGGCAAATTTGTAGAAGAACAGATTTATGGGGGGACCAGAAATGGCTGTAGTGCCCCCCATTCTCTTTTTAGTGGCAGAGGAGAAGCTGCATGCAGCCATCAGAACAGGAGCAGCATCAAGTCCTGAACTGGAGGAGACCTGTTGTTCAGGGAAGCAAAATTTGCTGCTCATATAACAAAGCAGTGATGGACTCACAACATTCATCTCCATCGCATGTTGAAGCCTCTGTTGTCAGTACTTACTGCACAACAGATGGTAGTTACTGGGTCAATGTCTCCTCCTTATCTATCCTCACCCTGTTCCATATCTCCAGCAGGACACTGATCACACCACATCAGGTGTCTAGCATATGAGTGTTTGATAGGAGATAGAGATTTTCAGCTGGACCCACCACTCACCAGTCTCAGCCCTCTCCAGAAATATGAACCAGCAGGCAAAGTACTGATGACAGTGCTCCAAGACACACACTAAACTGGGCTCCTTCTTTTTTTTTGAGTACAAATACTGCAAAATATTGCAAATACAGAGCCATCAGCCTCTCTCCTGCCCCTGCCCAAAGGTACTGGCTTGTGGGACCACAGACTGGGAGAAGGCTTATGGCGCTGTGGTGTAGCAAAGGGGGCAGCAAGGCAGGGATGATCTATCAGGGCCTGGTGCGAAGGGAAATAGCTACTTGGCTCTTTCCCCTTGCACATCTGTACTGAGCTGTCTTCTCTGTGACGCCTGGTGAGATCCACCTACCACCATAGCACCGGCCTGCCCACTGTCTCACACCATGCTGAAGATACTCAGGATATCATTATCGCCTTTCTCTAATGCCTGTGTGCACATGCTAGTGTGTATGCATTAACTACAGTAATGTAAATACCTATGTACGTATTTCTATATAGCTATAAACAGCTATTTTGAGTCTGCTATTTTCCAAGGAGATGAGCACTTGGAAAGGGCCTTTTTTTTTTCCCAGAAGGGGCAATTAGGTAGTCTACCTATTTTAATAAGGGCTGTATCCTGCTCTGCCAGCGATCAGTGAGAATAATTGCCACGACAGCCGAGCAGTGCAGCCGGCGGGCGTTTGGCTTCATCATTTTTCGACAGAACCTGGTCTCTGTGGAACATTATAAATAATTAACCCTGCTGGGGGGGTGAGAGCTGGCTCATCACTGCAGACCCACAACAAAACAGGCAACAAAACCCCAACCAAACCCCAAGTCTTTTCTAATTAGTGGTGTGAAGCTTCCTACTACACCGAGCTGAGAAGAGAGCTGCTTGCTCATGCTGCAGAGGAGAGGGTACGGCATTAGCATCCCCGGGGGCTCATCAGCGACAAGGAGAGGGAGGGGGGAAATATCTGGAGCCCCGATGAGCATGGATGGCAGGAGGTGAGTGAATAGGGAGCTTCAGTCGGAGCATGACAGCTGCAAGGCTCCATGTCCCCTCCGCTCCCAGCAGCAGTGCCTCCTGGAGCTTTTGTTTCTCAGCAGCCGAGACGACAGCCTTGTGCATCTTTTCACCGGGGTACACCCCCCGATGCTGTGCACATGGGATCGAGCATTGTCAGAGCCTGTCAAAAAATAGAGCATTAAGGGAAGATAAAAGGTGGCTTTCTTCAAACCCAGACTTTCTCATTTCCAAGCGACCTGGCTTTCAGTAAGAGGAGCTTACTTGACTGGACCACTCCTTGCTGCATGAAAGGAGAAGGAAATAGTCAGGAAATATGCCCTGTGTGGGCAATGATTAGGAAAAAAAAGCTGCCTTCTCAATGCAAATGGAAATTGGTAACAAGGGAGCAATATGCTCAGAGCTTTCTGGGTCTGGCTTTCTCATCCCCCTCCTGCCACCCTTGCGTGCGTCAGCATCCTTCCCGCGCAGTGACCCTGTGCTGGCGCTGTCGTCACACTGCTGTCACCTCTCTGCGTTCAGCGCTGCGCCTCCCGACCTGTGTCAGCGAGAGATGGAGGGGGCTGCGCTCAGCCACGCGTCTTGCGACAGCGCAGCAGAGACACGCGAGTCCGGGCGGACATGCCCATACGGCATGGCAGTCTTTGCTTTTCTGGCCAGTTCCCCTTCTGAACCTCACTCCAACATGGCAGAAAGCCACCCATGGAGGACTCCAGGTGTATATCTGAGTGAGTGAGCGTCCCCGATTTAGTGTGACATTCTACAGCCTTCATCACCTTGCAAACCTCTTAAGGCTGCAAATGCTGGAACAGGTGCTTTGGTTTTGTCTGGAGCAAACAGTGAAAGCTCCAGGTTGGGCTGGGATGCAGGAGGGTGGTTTGGGAACTGGTTGCAACTCTGACAACGAGAAGTCCTACAGGTCGCCTGTGGGTTTTTCCTCTGAACCCCTGCCGCTTGCATTCCCATGTCCTTCCCCTGCTTTTCACACAGTTCTTCAAAAGCAACCTCCTCTTACCTGTTCCTACCCCTGCCTCTGATCCAAAGGGGGACCAAGCAAGACATTTTACTTCTGTAGCTCTTGACAGGACAAGGAGAAGTGAACTGCAGCAAGGGAGGCTTAGACCAGAAAGTTAAGTTTCCTAACTCTAGGCATTGTGAGACACTGGAGGAGATTGCCTGGGGTGCTTATTGAATCTCTGTAGCTGAAGGTTTCTAAGAGCAGACTAGGAAAACACCTGTCAAAAATGGTTTACATCTAATTGATTCTGCCTTGGAGCAGAAGGATAGACTAGATGGCTACTAAAGGCCTGAAGCGGTTCTATTTCCTGAGGTGCTTTTAGATGTGCTAATGAGCTAAACAGTTCATAAGAGCTAGGCATTTGTTTTTAATACCTAGCATACCTGGCATGTTTGGCATGCTCTTAACCACAGTCTGGCTACAAAGGGAAACTTCTCTTTCAGTCAGCTAGCAATGTCCCAAGCAAATCAGCTGTATTAAAAATGCCATTCATGGTACATATTCTTAAGAGCAGCATATTCATTAGGTTGCCAGCCAGCCAGCTTCAGGACATGGAGTGCACAAAATCCCTGGCTCACGCATTTAAGAAACCCTGCATATGTCCCCCTGTCCTCCTCAAGTTAGCAAAAATCCGTGATTTATGACAAATAAACAGACTTGATTAGGCTTGACCAGGGTTGGGAGTGCTCACACAAGCACGTAAGGTGTCAGGTCAGAGGGCTTCGGGAGCCCCCAGCACGGGCTGGAACAAGCACCAGGGACACTCTGCTCTGGGGATTTCCAGCTGCTTTCCAGTACAGCATGATCTGGCCTGGCTTGGCCTACTGAACTCACCAGAAACACAGAGGTCCAGATGAGGCAACATGCTAAAATCCACTGCTAACCCGACTCCCATGGGAAAACGGAGAACAAAAAGATACCTGCTTTCTGAGGATGGAGCATACCACAAGCTGAGATGGCGTGCCCACCTGTGGGTGACAGGCGAGCCTCCGTACAGAGTGGTTTTGCAGCAGCTGTCAACCAGTTCTTGATGCAATCTGCAAAAAAAAACAGGTTTCCATTAACCCCTGTGGTGCTGGACTCGGTGTCTCTGCAGAGGAAAACCTGCTAGGAAAACCTTGTCACTAAATAGGTTCTTCCCCCATGCTCTCCTGTAACACACTTTCTTCATAGATGTGCCTGTTTCACATTGCTTCCCCAGACTGTTTCAGCTCCTACAAGAGGTGGAGAGGAAAATAGGAAGATGGGGCAATGCCACTCAGGGTCACAGCGCAGGCCATGGGGCAGAGCCAGCAGGTTGTGCATTGGTCAGGGGTAAAATTCACATTCTGTCCATCGTTTTGTCTGCTCTGCTGAAAACCAGCTCTGAGCACAGTCCCGCCTAGCTCCTGGCCGCTTGTGAACAGCCCGTGCTGTCCACATGCCTCAGTGTATCAGGTACACCAGGGTCTCCCACCAGGAGTGGACAGCTAAGGCCATGCCCTTGCAAGGGAGTCAGGTCTGGACAGTGTCCATGAGGGAAGGTGGACCTGGCCATAAAGACCAGCGCTTCAGTCCATATTCCTTCTATGATACTCTGCCTGATCTGCCTGCTGCCAGCTGAAGGCTAAGGTGCTTATTCAAGTCACTCCTGTGGAGGAAAACATAGGAGAAGGCCAAAAAGCAGGTGGTTTCCTGCAGATTACTACTTCTTGTGAAAGGATTTCAAGGCCGGACCTGTAGGCTCAGTGTACCTAAGCCAGATGGGCTACTGAGATCCAAGGAAGAGATGGCCAGGCCTTCTGCTGTGCAGCAATCATGGACATCCCTCTAGCACAGCTGATCTATCAGCCTGCTCTTCCCAGCCACAGCTCCTGGAGTCCCATTAAAGAGCTGCAAGAGAAATAAGATGCAGAATGAAGAAAACCATTATCTCCAAATCCACGCAGTGAGTAGGATGATGCTAAGCTCTGCCCTAAGTCTCCTTTTGTTGGGAGCACCCTGGTGGGACGGAGCAGGGATTCTGGGGCAACCCAATTTAAATATGAAAATGTACAGAGTAAGTATGAAAATGAATGCACAATTCAGAGCCCTCCGTACTGGTCTGGGGCTCGCTTCTGACAAGCTTACATTAGGAAGCAATTAACTTTGAAAATGACCCTATTGGACTGAGAAAGCAAGGCAAAATTTTCTGTCTGACAGCCATTGCAGGCAATTTCAGTTTTTTTATACTATTTCAACATATTCCATTTTTCATCTGCTATTATTGTGGTTTTCCCCAAAACAGTGTGCAACCTTGATGTTCCCAGGCTTTGGGGATTTAGGGAGGATATGGATGAACTCATTAGCAGGAGCAAAATGATCACTGAATGAAATAATTTGCATAGACATTTAAATGGCTACTTCTAGGTTGCAGAGCTCTTCTTTCATCAAAAGGAGGAGAACAGTTTCCTTTTGAAGTTACTGCTTGAAACTGCCTCGCGCTCCAGAAAACAACTTGCTGCCAATTCCCATTGAGTTTTCTTCACGCAATGATGTCTTGTTTGAAAACAACAGAGGTAAAACTTCACCAGATGCCTTGTTCCCACTCACTCACACTGGCTCCTGAGCTTCTCTCTTGCTGAAAGCTTTAGCCTCTTGGTCTCAGTTTCCACATTCCGGTTTTTCAGCAAGGTACGGAGACTCTGACAGTTGCCAGCCAAGCTCAGAAATAAGGTAAAGCGTAAGCCTTTGGTAAAGGAAAGGAGACCGATGCATTAGTTACCTGCCAGAATGGAAAATTACCAAGGGTGTGCCTGTCAGGCCCAGCTCAGCACCAGCACTCAAGGCTGGCTCATCAGTTTATTGTGTAAAGAATGGAAATAATAGACAGTGCGATAGCGATCTTACACCCCTTCTGCTACTGGGAGCCCTGGCTGCTGTGGCACGGGATGAGGTCCTCTGCCTTGATCACGGCACACTGGGATGAGCGCCTCTGAGCAGCTTTGAGTTCACTAGTGCTCTTGGTGCTCGTGGTGGTGCTCACGATACAGATTCACCAGTCGCTGATAGCAATTGGGTCCAGCTTGCAGACATAGCTTTGAGGAGTCTCTTGGACAATACGCTCCAATGCCCTTATCTCATTAATAAAATTACCGTTCCTGAATAGGTGCATGTAATACGTCCCGTGGATAAGACAATGCATGATATGCATACCTATGCCCATTGATTAACTGTGCATTGATCGATGTGTACATTGGTTACACTATTGATGAGATACACCGTGCTTAAGTAGCAGAGGCACAGCATCCGTGATATGGAGGCGCAGACCTGGGTAGTCATGGTGTACTGCATGTCACTGGCTGGTGAGCGGTCACAGGTGGCTCGGCATACATGGGAAGGCAGCAAACATGCAGATTGCTCCCCGTACAATGACTGTGCTCCTTGTACAACCATTTCTGGGTCCCCCATGACACACAGAGAAACAGGTAAGCAAGTGACCGATTCTCTATGTGAAACTGAATGAAGTCAAGGAAAAATAAAAATACAACAACAGCACTCATAGAGCTCCACAAACTCAAGGACACTGGGATCAGGCAGCTCTGCTGAACCGAAGGGCCTTTCATGCCACTTCATGTACACGCGTGAACTGCGCCCCCGTGAATTGCTAACTTGCCCTTTAAGAGCAAGTTAGATGAATGAGATTCCAATATCAGCGCTAATGCCCCTTTGAAGTGTCGCTTTGCCTTTGTGTGCTTCTGTCTCTACATTACCAGAATTTCTTCCACAAAGCTTTATTATGACTGGTAATGAAGAACTAAGAGGCAAAATTTTCTAATCAAGGATTGAGCAGTTAAAAAAAAAAAACAACTTCCCTGGATACTGGAAAATCAAATAGAAGACTCCAGGGTAGAAGGGCTAATTAAAAAAAAAAAAAAAAAGCCTGCTTTACTATTAAAACCCTTGAGGGGAGATAAAAGCTGAAGGGAGGTGCATGCTTGAATAATAAGGCCTTAATGGGTTTGGGTCCATGTCTAATACAAAGCATTGATTTTGGCTGCATGATGAAGTTAGTTATTCGATTAGAAAAATCTAATTTAAAGGGACACTGCCCACTAAGATCACTCTGTTGGAGAAGTCTGTACTGCTGTCATAAGTAACTATTTTTTTTTTAAATAAAAGACTACAGTGAAAAAAAATTCTTTGGGTGATCACTTTATTTCATACAGCTGGCAGAATTAGTGGCATATCTTAGCTTCTCTTTGCTGTGTCCACTCCTTGCATGCTTTCTTTGGTCTCTCAGCAGCTCATTGGGAGTAGAAGGCTGGAGAAGTATAATTTAAAAAATAATAGGAAGATGTGACTATAAAAAAGCAGCAAAACATAGAAGCTGGCTAGACAGAAGCCGGGAACAAGAGGCATTTCCATAATATCTTTTAAACACTTTATTTGAAACTGGGCTATTTCCAGTTTGAGAGTGTCCACTTAAGTAGGTGGGAATTAAGTAGGTGGGATCATTCTCAGGGCAAATGTATTGTTTTGTTTAGAAATGGCAGATCAGGAGTGAGACTGGGCCACTGACACACCTCAAGATATTAAGAATAGTGCTCAACTCATGTAATTTTAGACATTACAATATAAATGTCTTTATCTGAACTTGCAGTCTGAACTTTGTGGGCATTGGGAAGAGTGTGAGTCATCTCACCCAGTGCAGACATCTAAAAGAGAGCAGATGACTCATGCCTTACAAGTACCTCCTCCTCTTCACTGATGATAAAGGCCAGCTCAGATGGAGACATCTGATGTCAGGTGAGATGACTCCCACCTTGACGGGCCAGACTACTGCAAGATGCAAAACATAAGTTAGACAAAGAACAACATACGCTGACTGCTTAGCACCTGCACGATACATTACTCTAATTGGTGACTTGATGAGAAATCTTGTGCCTGATTGCTTTCTTGCATCAACGTACACCAGCTAGAGAAGAAAGTCACCATTCATTCAGGACTGTCTGGGTATGCTCCCACCCCACAGGAATGACAGCCCGGATCAGCGTAGCAGAGGCAAAGTTGTAGGTTAAACCCAGTGGCCCGGTTTATGTGGTCATTCAGGCCAGGTGGCTGTAGTGGTCAATTTTAGTCTGAGCACCTGTGAGAACCACGCCAACGGACACAGCAATACATGGTGTAGGAACATGAACGTCAGCAAAGCAGCAGGTTTTCGGTGTTAGACAGAACCAGGCAGTCATCCCCTTTTTCAAGCCCCCTGTTTTCAGTCGTCTTGCCTTGTCCTTCTCAGGCTCTGACAAATGGTGACAGCAGCCACTGATTCACCCACAGCTGGTGAGATCCAACTGCAAGGGTCACTGTAGAGATCATCCAGAAACTCCTGTTTGTTGGTGACTGTAGCACCATCCCATGCTTAGGAGGCAACCTTTGCAGCGTCACCCAGGAGCTCAGCCTAATCATTAGTATGGATTTTTACCCCAGGCCAGTGTTACAATCTCCCTGAGAGGCCAGCTAAATAGTGGTTGGCAAGTTTATCAATCTTGGTACTATTCCTTCAAATCAGCAGCAATTGCTGCCTTTCAAAAGCAAACCTGTCATTTAGCCATCTACAAAGTTGCCTTTGGAATGAATGGAGGATTCAGGGCTCAGCCAAAATGACTGCGTCTGACACTTGTTATTGCTGCTCTCCTCCCTGAATAGTAATCTTGGGCTCTGTAGAGTTGCCTAACACAGCTTCTGCAAGGGCTGCCTGTACTGGATTCTGGGTACACACTTCATGGACATGTCATTAACACCGAGACTCCGTCTTGCAAGTTTCCTCAGTGTTACAACCTGATTGTTAAGGTCTCAACAGCACTGGGACATGCATTCAGTGAGGATGGGTGACTCTGGGTTCCTCAGCAGTACTTTCGCAGCTAGTTAGCTTGGGGTAAAGAACAGCTAGTGGCCAAGACAGTGCTTTCAGGATACCCTGAAATCATCCCGCAAAGCCAGTCAAAATCAGTAAGTGGAAGGACAAAACTTTGGACACAGGCATCTAGAGACAAATCTGCAACCACAGCTTTTGAGGCCAACCTGGATGGCAGAAGAGAGGAGAGGGGGCGTAAAGAGAGTAAGTTAGCCACTTTTGCAGACATCTAAAATTCACGTGCCCAGCTTGTAGCTGTGCACGTTCCTCATAGACGGATGTGTTTTCATGTGACCGCACAAAGAGTTGGTGCATTGGCTAAAATTAGCTACACCACATCTAGGAAACGGGCAGTATAACAACACCCATTAATCATAATAATACTTGTCATACTTCCCCTGGTTTCTGAAACAAAACCTGTTTAACCATTCAAATGTCACAGGGAAATTTGGCTGTTAGGTCTTCGTCATCATTACAAAGCAGAACCTGTTGCTGAAGCTGGCTGCAAGTGTTGCCTCAGGTAAGCACATTGCTCCTATGAGCAGCAGAACAAATGGATATTGAATTCCTACAGATCTGTGCCCTATTTCCCCTTCATCTGGCTCCAGCTATGCCCTCCACAGCACTCCCAGCTTCCACGTAGGTCATCTGATAAAGTAACAACATCTACGATGCTGTTCCTTCTGAGTCCATGCACTGAAGGAAACTAGGATGACGGAGATCTGATTTCAAAATCACTGTTTATCCATATAGGCTGAAATTTCACCAGTTGTGGAAGAAGAGCAGGACAAAGGGAAGGGTCATGGTATGTGATTTTGCACTACTGCAGAATCTGATACGGTAAAATATAACATTGAGACACAAAGGATTTGCCTCAGAGACCAGAGGAGGAAAGGAGTTATGTGTCAAATTGTCTCTTTTGTCATCAATAACAAATATTTTGTAAACCCTCTAGTTTAAGATCACTTTGGCCTGTTTGTTTTCTCTCTCTCGAGCTTCTTGGTGGTGTTCGGTTTTGAACCCCATTCTCAGTTTGCTCTATCCCTGGCAACTACTGCGTCCCACCTGCGTGCCAGCACCCGCACCTGCTGCGGACAAGAGTCAGAGAGCTAACTCGCCAAGTCCTACATTGCTTTGGTTCAGGGGCTATCAATTTTTATGAGCACTCACAGACTGTTTGGATCGGTTTTCTTGACTACGCAAGTTCCCAAATAGCAATATTATTATTTATATCCATCAAGTCTCCCATTAATCCAAATCCTGCCCTCTAACAAAAATACACATAATGCCTCCTAAGGGAGGAGGTTGCTTCTGAGTCACTGGCAGCACAGCTTGTTCTCTGGTATCATGGCCTCCCCAGCGTATCTGGCCTTTATTTCTTCCTCTTTGTGGTTTTACGAGTCCTTTCTTGGATTACAGTCACCCGCCACAGTCCTGCAAGGTGGCAAGAAATGAACAGGAATGTCTGGGTGTTTCTCTTGGAGCTGCCAATCAGTATCAGTGTTGAGTAAATGACCTGGTGCTTGTTCATACTGACAAGTAGCATTGAACATGCGTTTGAGGCATGTTTCAGCAAAGAAACTTAAAATTAGGGGTCTGTCCTTATTTTTGTCATTTGAAGGCTATTGGTTGGAAGTGATTAAGCATTGAAGTGTGCATGTTATAACACGGCACAATAACTTGGCTAGCCATTCAATGACCTAGCTAATGAGGAAAGATGATCTCAGTCTGTTTGTGAGAAGCAAAATGCTTCCAGCAGTGTCCAGATGGCAAAACAAGTTGGTGTGTGGTAGCATCTCACTTCCACATGGCTGCGTGAAATCCTGTGTGAAAAACAACTATGTTGGGCCTGAGTCCTGGAAATCCTCACACATGTGCTACACTATCAGCATATGGTCAGTGCTGCTTGAGTCAAGAGCACAACTTCGGCCTCTCCTTCAAATGCAATGCAGTAGCCAGGCTTGTGATTGCCTACAAAGGCAAGTTACATTCAAAAGCTTCTTGCTGCTGGAATATGAAGGCCATGGTGGGCCATTGCTGTTGTGGTGTAGGTAGGGAGGTGTGATGACTTGCCGTTCTCTTGGTACAGTGATGAGAGTCTCTAATGAACATCAGAGTTACTCCCTCCCCACTTAGATGAAGGCAAAGAGCATGCCTGACTAAAAGCGTTAGCATCACTGATCGCTTTTTGGTGAGCAGGACATTAACTCATTGTGACACTGGGAACAGTGAGATTGGGTTTGTAGTTTTTGCTTGTTTGTTTTATTGTTTAAGTTGGGAGAACTGTAATGAGATAAAAGTACCCTCTGGAAAAACTAATTGGATTTGAATAGCTTAATTAATGGAGATAGTAACCTACATAAAACCTTTTTTTTTTTCCAAATAATGGGGCTCTGCAGCCTACAAAGAGTCAAAATCAGCACATGCTTTATGATACAGTGCTCAGGTATTGGTTAACCATAACATTATTAATGGTTGATGAGGAACTGGGCATAGTTCTTCTGGTAAGGCTCTTACTGTTCATGTAGGCTATATGTACATTCAAATGTCATGAGCCATACAGCAAATACTCACTGCAAAGAACAGGGGAACTTTCTAGTTTGTTTTTTTCTTCTCAAAAAAAAACCCAAACCCGGTTATAACAGAGAATTAAAATAAGACAAAATGATGAACAACCAACTGACATCAACTTTATGGTTGAAGTGCTGGCCTTCATCTGAAGTGAAAGCATTTCTAATTTAACCTGCGGAAATTATTCTTGCAATTACTGTTAATATTGATCAAGCTGATGGATTTACAGTTGCAGCATTCATGGTCACAGTTTAACAACAGCGAAAGGAGAACATTCGTGCCACATTCCTGCTGCCTGTTGGAGCAGGAAAAAGATATAGTCTCATGGTAGTAGAGGCATGGCTGTTCTCTAAACTGTCACCTCCCATAGCCTCCAGCAAGTACCCGAACCAGATAATGCTTAGCTGATAGTAAATTTGATAAAAGTCTTTCTCAGAATACCCAGGGGATTCACAGAGCAGAATAGGAATTTCCCCTCCCTCCCACTCAGCCAGAAAGAGGTATCAGACGGGAATGACTGCTGCTTTAGGCAGGAGGGGGACCACTGGCTTGGGAGGGACTTGAGAGATGCAGAGAGAAGTATCTTAAGATACATGTTAATGGAAGCTATAGGCTTTCTCGGATTTCCTTTCAGCCAGCCACTTGTCCTAAATTGTGCCCTGCCAGACTGGTACTGTCATGGACCAAGGGGCAGAGTTAAGGTTATAACGCTGACTTTTATGGTGCTCAGTCATGAAACTCTGTACCATTTTCTTAATGTTAGGTGGGATGTTTCTATGAAACACAGCTCTTAAGTTTCAATAGGGTCTTCCTTAAAAGGAGACCCATGCTCTTAATCTTAACAGCAGCTCAATGGTCCCAGTACTTCAGTACCTTCTGAAGTCCCTGCTGACATTAAGGGAGCTTCAAGCTGTTGTAAAGCTCTCACCTCCTGAGATATTTCTGACTAGTCTATGGCGAGGGACTGCTTAGCAGAGTTGAAACTGACTCCTGCTTTTGCACTTACCTATTGCTAATTGTGGTGCTGACAGACTAGCTCTATCACAATGTTATGAAATTAGACATGATCTTAATTGTCTTGCAGGGTTTAGATTTTTTAAGTGCTCAGTGCTTACCTGCTCTGTTGGTCTCTTTGTAGCTCACATTTACCCTGAAGATCAAGATCAGGTCTCTTGTTTCAAGTGCAAAGTACAAAACCAAGCTACTGTGCTTTAGTGCAACAGGACATCTCCTCTCATTATTTTCCTTTTGACTAAGAGACGAAGGAATCCATGGCTGAATTTCTGCCACTTGCCAGATGTCTTTTTGGCTACCCTGCTAAATTGCAGTGGACACTGTACTTTGATTTTCTTCCTCTTTTTTCCAGTCATAGTAGGCTATTAGTTGGAGGAAATACTTGAATCCGGTTGTTCAGCAGATTTCTGGACATTGTAACAAACGTTTTGTGAAAAGTCACATTGACCTGGTGAGGTATAATTGGGTTGTCTTAATGTCACTCTAATACTTCAGACTTCTGCAAGTCTGTTGAAACTTTATCCTCCTGCAAACAAGCTCAGAACCCCTTTAACCAATGTTACAGCTTTTGAGTCAACAGACACAGCTTCTAACATACACGCAACCTAACCTCGGCTCTTGTCTTTTTTTTTTTTAAGTCGCCTCATTAATTTTCACCACCACAGTTATTGCATTGGTCCTGAATATCCTTAACAGAATAAATATGTTAAATGTGTTGCACTCTTGAAGCAACCTATCACAAAGAGGTTTTTCTTGGAATACAAAGGACACTTTCAAATTTGTCTTTTTTCCATAAATAAATCTATTCCAATGAGGTCATTTGTGCCAAGAGCATTTTCTGTTCTCCAGTGTTAATTCCCTTGCAAGTCTCTTCAGGCCTTCGGAGTAATCAGTCGCGTCATTGTTGGTAATCAGTTACAGCTCTCCCGAGCAAATATGGGCCGTGGTGGCACACAGTCCCACACACCACTGCCAGGTTAATGAGCAGGTCTTTCTTATTTGATTGAACTTTGTGAATGCGAATTCCCTTCTTGCCATCCTTAAGCAATTTGGTTTCTGACAGATATGGCAGAGAACCTCTGGCCCAGATATACAGCTCTCTTTAAAATACTACTTGGACTTTATCACGAACATTTCCCTACCAGAATGCCCAGGCTTTCTACTGTAATGTGTAAGCATAAAAATGGACAATCCATGCTGGGATGAGAAACCTGATTGTACTGTATACAGAAAAGCACTCAAGCACATTTAAGTATAGGTGAAGTTGCCAAGACGTAAGGCCATCCTAACTCATGTTCCAGATCGGAATAGCCATAAACTACCTGCAGCTTAGTGTGCTCTTCCTGTTAACATGTATTTTATAAAGGACAACTTTTTTTCCTGCACCCTTTGGAAGATGAACAAAAATTACCACAACTAATAAATACTTCTGGCTACCTTGTTCTGACCCAACCTACAAAGCATAAAGAAAAGTTACTGAGCTACCATGAGATGTGACTGATGGATTACTAATGCCTAGTGTTGCTAGAAATGCTCAAAAGAAAATGAAGAGAAACAGTAAACTGCATCTGTATGAATGATGCCACTAGGCCGAATAATTAGGACTGTATTGTGCAGATGGTGGATCAAAGAAGACAATTTCACTCAACTTCTTAAAACTTGCACAGGGCTAATTAACTACAACCCCACAGCACCGAAATGCAGAATCCAGTTTTTCGTTCCTTTTTTCATTAATGTAAATTTCTCCTGCAATGAGTGTCTGAAAACACCATTATCATAGCTGGCAATCACACCGGCAGTGGGAGTAAAGGGATTTAAGACATAAGTGGAGCCTGAAGTGGCCAGCCGGCTGACCAGGAGTTGTACAGAGCCGTCCCAGCAGATGTCCGTTTCCCAGAGTTAACAGAAAACCTTGGAAAGCAGAAGGTAACATAGCACAGCCTCAAAGCTATCCTCTCTTTCCTTAGAAGGCTGGAAAAATAAAAAATAGAGCTTTTCCCACAACCTCACTCCAGGTATCTGACTCAGTAGGAACAGGGCCCAATTTTTACTTTGAATAGGGCCTTATATTATGCCTGACCAACAAATGTATACTACTTATTTTGCAAATTTACAGTCACAGAGACTAACAAAACAGACAGGTGACAAAAGTATGCAAATTAAACTCTTCCTCAGCAGCCAATAAAGCTACTGCTTTTCAAATGAAAAGCATAAGAGTATATACTTGACTACGTTTGAATATGTACAAGAACAGGTGCTATGTCTGCAACACGTGTTTTTGCAAAACAGCCAACTCCTTTTCTGAGAACTTTTATAACAAGAAACTATTACAATAAACCACAAAACAAATTAATAATTTAGAGACTTCATTTGTATGAATCCACGTCATAAAATAAGTGTATGTGTGAAGGGGAAGCCAACTGACCATAAGATAAAGTAAAAATTCATGAGCTCACTGTGTAAGGAAACCTATTTTTAGTCAAATTTAAAATAAATGCTTTCTATTCAAGGCTTCATATCACGCTCTATTAAATTACAAGAGTGAAAACAGGTTCTGATTTAAAAAGACATGGCACAGAAAGATGTGATGTGTCAGAAATGTAATTGTATATTGTACGCTGATGCTCTGCTTGTCTTCAATTTGTTGGAGGCTGACCAAATGGGGAAGCTGATCATAGCCAGGAGAATCTTAACCCTCAAGAGTCCAATCCCGCAGCTTTTATATACAGCAATAATATTTCCCCCTTGTGTAACCAATAGGGCAATTTATTAAGAATTCACAGGAAGTATATCCCCCAAAGTATAGTTAGAGTCACTGGGGCTGGAGGTGAGACCTGTCTCTGAAAATTAGGCCACAAAGATCAAACCCACAAATAATAAAGCCTGATATAGTCTTTAAGATGGACAAAAATCATCTGTTGAGAGTCCCCCCTGCTATGCAGGGTCCCTCTCCATGGCAAATGAAGCCTGGGTATCTTGCAACTAAATACATGTTGCAAATCTGGCTCTAAGTGGTAACACCAATGCCTGCCTTACCATGTTCCAGCAGAATTAGTGATCCTGGTTCATCAAATCTCCTCATTACCTCCAAGGAGCTTGACTTGTCCCCAAGACACTCCTGACTTCTCTTGTGAGACAGCAGCCTCTTTCAGTCCCAGTCCCACCCAGTTCTTTGTGCCTTGGTTGCCAAAACCTGACATTCAGGCAGCTTGAGCAGAGGCAAAGAAATGTATGTATAAATAAAAAAATCGAAGCTATTTTGCAGTTCGAATGCTCTCTCAGACATAAAGTTTGACAGCCCTGGTATCTGAAGGGAAGAAAGGAAAGACAGGTTTTGACTGCTGTAATCCAGAATGGCCAGCCTTTGGCTTCTTGCAGTGTCAGCAGAGAAAGGCAATGCTCAAGAAACGAAGGATGCGCTACCAAATGAGGGGTTACAGTGGCCAAGCTGGGTGTAGTCTGTGGTGATCACGCCTAAAGTACTAACAAAATCTCGCCGTGTAGGAGGGCATTCATTTTACCCAAATTTAGTCTTCTAGATATCAAGCATCTAAGCCAACCTTGGTACAGAGCCCATCTCTATAGTCAGTGGAGATAGGCCACCACTGGGGGCAATTATCACATTCTATAAAAGGAGTGTAAGCTTGGTGGGCTGAATGGCTTTTGGAAGATACCTATCATTGACCACTGACTATAACCAGAGCCTAACTAACTACATCAGATAAGGTTAAGTGCACGATGCCAACCTTTTCCTCCTTAGTCCCAGGACTGGTCCTCATTCACAAGACTATTCTTCTGACTAAGATTTATAATTCCAGGCTGTACAATGTGGATGAGAGCACATGTAAAGAAGAGAGAGTACGTTGCAAAAGAGGCCTCCTTGCCTAGAGCCTTTCAAAATCACGCAAGCCACAAGAATTTCAGTTTCTGCTCAAACTTTGAAGTTTTGATGAGGTCCCCAGGTATCTCTGGAGCAAGGAAGGAGAGCTGAGCAGCCTGCTCAACTCTATTCTTCTCTACAGGTTCTGAAAATGGACTTCCACACTGTCAGGAAAGTGGTTTCTTGAAACCCATTTGCTTTCCATCCTGCTCCTGAAGTTACTGCTGGTGCAGCAGTCACAGGCAGGTAGTTGGAGGCGCAAGCTACAACTTTCCAGCAGAGGATCTTCTTCTATATTCTCTCAGTGGTTAAATAATATCTTGCATGCATAAACTGTACTGCTTAAGCCATTCCAGCATGAACACAAACTGGTATAGCAAACCTGGAGAGGACATAACAGGATACACATCTATGCTGCACTAAAGAGCACAGGAAAAACACCTAATTGGCTTTATAGGTTATGCCTGCATCTCTTTTCACTGCCAAGTCAGAAAAATAACTCAGTAGTGCTCTACTGACAGCAGCAAATGTCTTTTGATTGGAAAACAGATGCTCTAGTGAGCTCTGAGGGGGCTGCAGAAAAATGTTTGAAAATAGGTCCTTGATATTTGTGCTCTCATGGTTATAAGCACAGTGAGGAGGACCTGAGAGAGATCCTCACCATGCCAAAAAACTCAGCAACTGTCCACATTGTCCAGAAATTAGGACATCTTGTATCTAGAAAGGAGTTGCATAATGGACCCATGAAGTTTCAATTCATAATGCTCTGCTACTGAACTGCAGTGCTCAAGAATGGAACTGTTCAGGAAAAGTCACCCAGAAGACGCAATACATGGTTCCAAAGTACTCCTACTTACCAAGACAAGAATTAATGACTATTCTGAATAGGTAACAAATACAAAGACAAGCAGAAAAAAAATGGTTGGAAAAAAAAGAAAAGAACTGAGCATTTAACTTGATAAACATCTCAGCAAGCTTGCCTGAGATTAGTTGATGAATACATGAGCTGGTTGGTGCTGTACTTACGTCAACCCCTACTTTTCTTGTAGGCTCTTCCTCTTAACCCATAATATGACAGGGTCATATTTATTTAGTGTTGTCCACAAGGCTAAAGGGCATTTGATGATGGATAAAAAATAGAGAGAAAAACTCAAGAAATGCCATTTGCAATTTGAGGGAGGAAATAACAGTGATTCACTTCTTTGAGAACAGTGAACTTTTCAAGCCACTGCAAGACTCTCTCTGTCCATTTATGTGGAGGTCTGATGTAGCAGGTCATTGCTACAAAACTTTGCCTGTGGAGGATTCTGACTTGCAGGGTCCAGGGAGATGAGTTAGAGGGAAAACCAAATCAGGTGGTGTATTCTGCTCTTGCATTCATGCTGCCAAAGGAAAATATGAGTGAAACATGCAAAAACTCTGGTTGCCTACAAAAGGCTTTGTGCTTAGTACTGGTGTTGTTCTGCAAGTCATCTGTTGTATGTGACTTGGTCATTTCATCACCAGCATGTATTCTATATGCTATAGAACATAATTTTTTGTTCTCTCAAAATTTCCTCTTGTCGAAGGCTTTGCTTTTCCTTTAAAATTGCTCACAGGCTTTGAATGCACAGAGTGCCCTGTGTCTGACTTCACTACTGCATTAGACATAGTCAGGGCAGGTCTAGGAATATAATCTAGGAATACAGCAGATTGGTCAGTATGTGCACAGATTTGCAATTGCTCATTCCTGCCTCCTCTGGAAACAATGGAGGAGCAGAAGCAGCTGGTATGCAGAGGAGATGAAGCATAGCATCTCTGTAGGAGTGCCGGTTGCCCAAGCACCTCTGGTCCTGCCAGTCCTGGGCTGGATGGTGGTGAGAGCAGGCATGCTCAGCTGGCTGTTTTTGAGGCTGTAGTTATCCCCATCTGTATACCATTTGTTACTATTGTCCAGCATCTTGCTTCAGTCCACGGAGTGTTTGCTGTGCATTGCACCACTTCTCCATGTGTTGGTTCCGAAAGTGGCAGCAATGACGCTGATAGGGTTGGGCATTATAAGCTGCTTGACAACCTTGTAAGCCAAATATGTCCCTTAGCATGTTATGAGGGGAAAACAAACAGCATGGAAAGCACCGAAATGTGGCTTACACAAAAAGGCTTAATAAAGAAACATATTTCTCCATGTCCTCAGCTGGACTTGCTGGCTTCATTGACTTTAGTGAAGTTATTCCAGCCTACACCAGCTGAGAATACAGCCCACTAGACTATGCATTGCCATGTAAAATTCCTGTGAGTGGTACGGTTTATTTTCTCATTTGTTGCCATCTGGCAGAGCCTTCTTATATCCTTCCCCATTCACTATCCTCTGAAAACATCTTTTGTGTTGTCTATAGACATGACAATTTTCCCTTGCCAAATATTAGCTTTATGACTGAACAATTCTTCTGATTCCTTTTGAAATCACTCCACAATGTTACCTTTTTCACCCTGACAGCACCCTCAGGTGTCTATTACACAATGTTGTATTGTGTTTCCAGGTGTAGTATGGGTTAAAACAATGCAGCTCCAGTTTTGCAAACATTTGTGCAGCTTCACAGCTTTAATGGATCCCAGTGACTATAAATAATAAAGGGAAAATAAATAATACACTCCTTCCTGTGAGTCACATAGGTTTTGGCTACATTTCCGAACTCACCTCCTGAGAGAAGCAGCTTTGCCTCCCTTATAAGACAGACAGATACCAGCCTGTGATGGCACCGCAGGGTCAGACTGTAGCGGATGAAAAGTCATGGATGTCACATGTACCAGAATGAGACAATTAAACTGAAAACTCTTCTGATATTGATACAAAACAGTCTCTCACGGAGGCCTGTGCTCATCTACTGAGGGATGGGATTAGGAATTCCGCAAAGATTCCTACATTTCATTTCCTTTGATGGATAGCTACAGGAGTTTTGTCCTGAAGGTCTACATGCAGAACTCCAGCAAATCTCCTGGGCTTCCTCTCCACCCTCACTTCTCTCTGACTTCAGGGACACTTACAGTTGTCCACTCCTCTCAAGAATCAGTGGCTTTGGCCTTTAGAGTCAGTGGCTTTGGCCTTTAGAGTTTCAGGCTTTGGACTTTCAGGTTGATAAATATGCTAGATTATAGTCTTTCCCCTCAGAGTGAATGGTAACCTGCTCCACAAGTGGCCCCACTGATGTCAGCAGGAGTACCTAAGTAACTAATAGCCCCTTTGCAGTGATCAGGGGCACCAGATTCTGATGAAAAATTACATCAGATTTAACTTTTTCCATTTTGAAGGGTAATAACTAGCTCCCTCCTCACTGGGGCTCTGCGGAGTAAGGAAAAAGAAACAGCTTTTCTAACTACATATAAACACCATCTCAAAGTGTAGAGTATTCATCCCACTGAAACTACAACAGGACTTTTAACAGGGCTGCAACAGTCGGCCTTCGTGGCTTTGTTCTCATGAGTCCCAGGATCCTGCACACAAGTCTAGAAGGACACAGAATGGAAGAAAAGACACAGACAGAACCTGGTTTTGAAGCCTTCAAGCGCTGAGGTTAGAGGGAGCTTTGCTTTCATTAGAGGTAAAATATTTGCCTAGGAAGAACTTGTCAGCTAATGATTTCAAGAGTGAGAGAAAGGTGATCTAAGACAGATCCCTGAAAACTGATCTCTTCTGCCAAAGACCATTTATCGTTCCTGGATCAGACCTTATCTCCTGCCATCATGAAGGACTTGTGAACAAGGTAGTTATCCCACCTGAAAGAAGATAATTTTTTTTTGGTGTGGCTACACCATGACCACCTCAGGTATAGCAGCTTTTCAGAAAGAGGTAATTTACTGATAATTCCAGTCTGTACTGCTTGTTACTCCCTGTGTGATCTTGCCTGCTTTTTGGCTAACTCTTGGCCCCTGGGAAGAGGAGAGCAACAACCACAGCTTCCCCTCCAGGCACAGAGTGTCGTGATATGGAGCAGTGAAGAACTGGCAATTCTTAATGGCTCCTACACCACCTACAACTGCAGTAACCGATTTAGTTTTTCCTATAGATATTGCTGAGTGAACAGAAAATATATCAAAAATTTCCATGTATCAAAAAGTGCTGCTGAGTTTCTTCTCTCTTTGAGACATACCTGAAGAAATGCATTGCTTTGGTTGGTACCTGTCAGCTGATGGTTAGCAACCAGGAAAGGTGGGAAGCAGATGCATCAGGGTAAAGCTTTTTGGTGCTTCTCTGACCAGAAGAGTTAAGGCACAGCACAGGGAGTTACTTTGAACCTTCCGTTCTCATGGGAGTGAGAAATGCTCAGCAGCTCTTGGGTGGTCCTCAGCGTGTTTCAAGACCAGGGCTTTTTTTAGGATATTATGTATGGGTTGAATAAACAGCAATTCAAAAATAAATTGTGAATGTAATGTACAGGGTAGCTGACCTCTAACAGCAAACAAAGCAGAAATTTTGATCTGAAGACAAGTTTTTTCTCCCCTGGAAGGTGTCCTTTGATTCAGTCTGTGTTTGCAAAATGATTAGAGAAAATGATATATATTGCAAAAGATCAGGAGCAGCAAGAACTAAACACAAGAGAAAACGTTTAGACGCAAAGGCAGAGGTGGCAGAAGGGCCATAGAGACAGCTCTTCTCCATTTCGCTGGTGCTTCTTTCCCACTTGTAAATACACCACTGGGAGATTAACCGAGTGAAGTAAAAACAAGGGTGGGATGCAAAAAGAGGACCTGTGACTGATTTCTATGACTCCTTAATAACTGAGTGGCAAGCTGGTGTAGCGGATCACTAAATGCCATGAATCATTTGCAGATCAAGATCAAAGAGTAAAGAGGACATAGTTCACCTAGCTGGGCATTCATGCAGGGCTTTGACTACCTGAAGCCTTCAGAAAACCATTGTTTTTTCTCTTTTCATCTCTAATCTCCTTTCACCTCTTTTCTTCTAGATTCAGCCACGTACTTGTTCGTCTACCTTGTCTAGTTCATACTTCATCACATTAAGCAAGGAGCAGAATTTCAGCTCATTTCAATTGTTTTTTACCAAGAGGTAATCAAGCCTAAGGATTTCTATTATTTTTTGTTCCCTTCCTTCCAAGTGCTCGTCCTGTGCCTGATCCTATGTCATATTTAGCCTCTATCAAATTATTCTAGTATACATGCAGATCAGATCCAAATAGCCAGATACGGACGTGCCATAAACATAAAGCAAATAAATCCGTACAGCAGGAGAAATTTGTCCTATCCAGATATCCAGAGCTGACAAAATATCTCTGAGACCTCTACTAAAATGAAAGTATGATGCATAGCAAACAGCTTGGAGAAAGAGTAGCAATCAATATATTGAAGACAAGAAATGGAAAACAGGGCTGTAAATTTAAGCATCCCTAATGCCACAATACTTATGAAGCAAGTTTGACAGACCTCTAGTGCATTTATGGATACAGCAAAGTCATGCCTGAGATTTTCAAAATCCTCACTGACGCTGCAGTTCTGTCAGCATCTAGGCTGACCTAGGTTGCTGTTACCTCTTGACTACCTGCCCCTCTGCCCCAGGACACTGCTGGCTGGATTTTCCAGCTCTCCTTCACACTTATAAAACCATACTTAATCCTGCAGTGAGTTGGTTTAGAGAGCTAAATTGGAAGAAAATGCTTCTTTTTCCCCCGCCTCCATGAAATGAGCTGGTAAATGGCCCATGGTATGATCAGACAAATATCAGTGAAGAAAAGTATGGAGAGCGCATCTAAGGAAAGGTGGAGGGCAACCCCGCCTTAGATCATACTAAACTGCTGAGGAATTGCAGCTTTAAGCACACAGCTCCACTCCCAGTCACGCATACGTGTGTACGTGGACACTTCAAAAGACCTACATGTTCATTTTACTGCAGTTGCGTATGTTTACTTTGATATAGGATTCTTGAAACACTGGGTCCACTTGCTTCCTGAGTTAACCACATGGAATCACCATACTCTTTGGCATTTAAACTTCTGTTAAAGAACTAGAAATGCTCCTATCCACCATGGTTGTTCGGGAAAACTACCTAGTAGGACCCAACTGTGCAGTGTTTCCTTTCTTGAGTCTGAAAATAGTCTGAAACAATACTGACGAGAGAGATAAACGCTGCCCAAACTGCTTGTTTCCATTCAGGCTTTGACTCAAAACCTTATTGACACCATTATAAATGTCAACATTTGATACATAATACATGAATACATTTTAGCACATGGAGAGGAATGGAAACGAAGCCAAGATGCAGCCGAGGCTGGGTTTGGAACTGCTGGAAGGAGGATGAAGAAAGGAGAGATGGCAAGAAGGAAGTAGAGCAGAAACAGAGAAAGGAAGACGGGAAGGAAGGGAAGTCACTCCTACTGAGTTCTGCTGAATCAAGCACTAACAGAATGAAAGAATAATAAACAGTGTGTTACCTTCTGCAGCAGAAGATGAGGCCTTGCCTTTGCTCATTCTATGAAGCTCCCTTTGAGATGAGCAGGAGCTGTGCTGTGGAGAGGAGGCAATATGCTCGCCTATATTCATACGATAGCCCTCCTCCATATTCAGGCACGGAGTTTGTTCTCCAGCACAGGATGAACAGGATACCCCCTCAGTCAGAGACAGCTTAACTAAAACAGCCCATTAACCACCTATCTCAGACTAATAAGAATAACCCACTGCCTAAACCCAATAGCTATATCAATGCTACAAATTGCACTAAACTTCTGTCATAACTAAAAATTGTGATCATTCTAGATTAAACAGATATGGGATGCTACCATTCATCACTCAGGCTGTAAAGAAATTTATACTTTTTTAAAAAGCTCATCACTATGCAGCAGAAACACGTGCAGTACGGATGAACTGTCTGCAAAATAGTCCTTCCAAGCAGTGAATGATAACTATATTTTTAGGGTGTAATAAAAAGATGCCAGAAGACAAGATGAGAAAAAATGCGCAAGCAAAAGGTAAACTTAAGATTTTGCACTCTGGGGACCAGGTTACCAAGAATTATTATCATTACCTATGTATCAAACAGGCACAGAATGAGATTTTCAGAAATCCCTTCACATCTTCTAAAGAGGAGCTTCTCTGAATCTTCTCCTTTCTTCCTCTTCCTATGTTGTTTGTGTGCTGAATATTCACACTTCTGTTCTTAGAAACACAGTTGATTTGTCCAAAAGTCTCTGGATTTAAAAGATAAGTGTATTAATTCATGATGTTCGATATTCTCATGCTTTTCTTTCTCGAAGTATAAAAGAACAATCACAATTCAATACTCAAAGCAAATTTCCCTAGGAAAACAAGGGATCTTTTCTATTGCAGATCCTTGGTAGCTCCATTTTCATAGAGCTGATCAGCTTGCCTGCTTTTGGTCTCAGAACTGCTTATCTAGCCTTCAGCAAGTGCTATGCACAAGCATAAGTCTGACAAACTTGATTTATATTAAGAAATAATGTTTCTGTTGTCATAGAAACCACTGCAAGATGATCGAGGCATGAGTAAAAAGTAACCACGATAAGCGGGCTGCTGGTTTCACCACTGAAATTCCCCTCCTTGTTGATGTCCCACCAGTAATTTCCTTGCCCTCTAAGGTGAAAAGGTGGTATCCGGAAGGATGGCTGAGAGGAAAAAATTGCCTAGAGCGTGGCTTCAATGTCATAAAGCAGGCACATTTCCCAGTCCAGAAAGAGGGTGGGCAGCCAGCACAACTTCTCCAGCAAGGCTGCGGCACGGGGAGCAAAGTAAATGTTTCTTTTGAATTGGGAGTAAAACCAGACTAGAAATACCCCAAGCCTGTTATAGAGACCTTCATGCCACAGTGGAATAATTTGCTTCTCTTCTGCCAGGGGTTTGCTTCCATAAGCAGGAATGAATCATATCCACATTTTAATGTTTGCATAGCTCTTGCCACTGCTTATGCATAAACAATTTCTGCTTCAGTGAGAGGAAGTAACCTTACCTAGACAGTAACAAATATACAGGACTAAAAGAATCAATGAACACTGATCATCACGACACGTTCATGTGGAAGTCTCTTCATCCACCCCAGCACTGCCTGCCCACAAGCTGCATGCCACAGCATAGGCAATTACACCCTGCCCGATATAAATGATCATTCATTTTTATCATTTATTTTTATCATCTCATTTCTATGCAATGAGAGCACAGGAATGTATACTGTGTACTACAACACCTACACTCTACTCCATCTCCGCCATCAGTCATTGACATTTTAGGGATGTTTATCCCCAAGATTTACAAGGGCAATGAACATTGCTAGTACTTGCCACTACAGCTGTCAGACTGACTTGACGTTCTTTCCCAAGGGAAATCTGTTTCTGCATCTGCTACTGTTGGTTCAGCTTACAACAGGCTTTCAGCTGAAGGGTTGTTGCTGTGGATCCGTGGCCTCACAAAAAGGCAAAAGGACAAAAGGGTTACTGCAAAAAAAAAAAAGCCAGAAAACCTGTAATTTCTTTTTGTGTAGCCTTGGAGTTCCTTTAAGCAATGAGTGGAAAAGCCAGAGGATTCTGGTCTGGAATGCTCCTCTGCTGCAATTAGTACTGGAAACAGTCCAAAAAGAGGAGGACATGGATAGATTACAGTTTCTTTCTGCTTCTAATGCTGATTAGTTGCAATATGTCAATAATTAGAAGATAGTTTAGTGAACAAATATTGCCTGTTTTTCTGCTGGTGCACTGTCCAGGCAGTTTTATTTCCCCCTTATTATGTATCATTTGAAAATATTTGCCAGACAATCTCTCCAAGTCCTTTCTGATCTGGAGCTTACTGATACTAATTTTGCAAGTGTAAGAAACAGAGGCAGGCCTGGCATTGCTTCTGATTCCTGGTAAAGTGAAAGCAGCTTTTAGCACTGGGTGTGCTATGGATTGTGGAAAGCGTATTGCAAACCAGTATTTTCCAATATTCTTTGTATAATGCATACTTGTAGGCTTTCCATGCAACTTTCTCCTTGCTAATAAAGAACAAAAAGCAGAATACAAGGGGCAGGAAGACAGATGAAGTAAACGTGCCCAATGATTTAAGTGGACATTTTTGACAGTGCTCATTGGATTCCAGTTACAAGAACCTGAATAGAAAGCTTGGTTACTTGCTTCTCTTCTCTGGATACACAATGGTGCATGGAGGATAGGAAATGAAAACAGAACTTTATTATTGTCATGATTATTGTTACTAGATTATAAGAAAGTGTCTATCTGCCACTTCTTCCCTATGTGCACATGTACGCGTCTCTTTTTATGTTCACTGCCTGTCCACAGCTTGTCTTATACATGCATCTCGTTATGTCTCATTATCACATTTCATTCCCATGCTCTTTATAGTGCAAAACAAGGTGTGTATTTGGTTATGAAAACGCTGGAGGGGGTGAGGGCGTTTTTGCATGGGAGATGCTGTATTACCATGTCAATCATTGCTCCTTCTCTTTCTTAGTCTTTGCAGATTAATCCTGGATGAGCCTCAACTGAGATGCTTCTGGCACTGGGGGAGCTGAGATTTAGATAGCAAATTCTCAGCCCAGGTCCACTGGCATGTGATTCACACACTGTTATCAAACTTGCACTGAGGGGCCGAAAGCTTTCCTCCCACCATGCTGAAAATCCGGTTTGGAGCTAAGCATAATTTATGGGTTGCTGGGGAAAGACTGTCTCCCCCAGTTGAACTCTTTCACTCTGGGCCTACATATAATTCCCTTTTTTTTCCCCAGAAGAAGAGCTATTGTCTATTAATCAGCCTAGCTACTGAAACAGGAGTAGGGGAGTGAGACCGCAGGCTGCTTCTCCAGCATTACAGTACCCACTGATGCTGGCTGCGCATGCCATTTCTACATGACATCCAGGCTCCTGCTGCAGTTTGTCCCCCCGTGAGTGTGAGTACTGAAGAACTTTCTGCTGTTGCAGCCTGCTGCTGAGATGTTTCTCGCTTTCTCATTTGAGGCGGGCTGTGAGTTTTGACCTACGTTCAGAAGGAGATACCACTACACATTGGGGACCTTAGAGGGACCAGGGCCTCTTGGAGGAAGCCTTCTTTTCTTGGAGGCAGCGGGGTGTGCAGAGGGACTATAGTGGGAAAGACATAGGCGCCTTCTCCACGAGAGAGGAGTAAGAATGGGTGGAAGCAGAACAACTGCAAAAGCAGCACGGCAGCATACTTGCTCAGAAACAGTAAACCAAAACCCATTCAACTGGAATAGCGATGGATACTGAGCCATGGTGATTGCTGTGACCTGAGGTGTTGGCATCATATGTTCAACTGCATAACCTACACTCCCAAAAAGGCAGTGATCCCTGAAAACAAGCGCTTACGTCACCTACATGCTCAGATAGCCCTGCCTTGACTGCTGCGTCTTGGGGCAATTGCAGATCCAGCACATTCATCAGCTGTTGGTAGAGGCTCTGTTAGGGAGAAGTGGAACAGGAGAATGGCTGCGGCATTAGGAGAAGACTAGCAGCAACAGGCAGATTTGTGGGAGAGAAGGGGTGTTGCCTTTGCTGCGATATGAATATAAACCGTGCTGCTGTAAAATCAAACGGTTCCCCTTGTTTGTTTCCTTTTTTTTTTTTTTTAAATAATCAGTGACTTAAAGACAGAAAGAGATAATAGTATGCCCTCCTTTATATTGTAGAGCATCACCCTTCTCCCTGCTGTTTGGCACCTCGCCCATTTCCAAGCAGGCACTTTCAGATGCAGATTTCTCCCTCAATGGGTATGGCAGGGCTGTTTGTCCTCATCTTCCCCTACCTTCATTAGCGGCTCTGCTGATGGGGGCCTTGCTCAGATATCAGAGGGAACCGGGCCGGGTAAGAAGCAGCACAGAAAAGGCCCCCTGAATGCTGATTCATTACCATACAAATGGAGGAACGCCCCAGCTATGGAGACGACGGTATCTTTATAAAGCATGCGTAAAATACCATACAAAACAATGATTACACAGCACTTAGGCACCAGTTAAAATTCATCCTGGACAGGCTGGATAACACATATCCATATACGCTAAATTGGATTCGCTTAGGATCTGCAAATGGTTTATAGATGTCTCCTGAGATAGGGGCATTGCCTGGGGTTTGGTGGACATATCTGGGCAGTAAGGTATCAGCAAGCCGTGACAAGAAGACAGATTAGGACAAGCAAGTCGAGATGATCCCCCATTTGTCTGTGTCTGTGTGGCTGAAAGGTCAGCTGTCCCTGAGGATTCACTTGGGGTCCTAGACGGATGCTATGCCCAAATTTCTGGTGTGTCCACAAATATGGACCAGCTCACCTCAGCGTTTCCTTTGTAGTGTGCTAGGTTGGGTTATAACCCTAAATCCTTGTGCTGTCAACAGTCACACTGGCAAACTGGGGGGTACATTTTGCAAGGAAAAACATTTTGATAGCTCTAGTTCTAGTTATGGCCCGTGGACCATGGGAAGCAAATGACAGAGCAGCTTGGGTTAGTATAATGCTGAGGGTTGTGGGATATACACAGTAGCTCCGAAACCAAACACAAAGGACAACCAAAGTGCTTGTACAGTTCCTCCGTCTCCGTTTGCCCATACTCCTCTTTCATAGGAAGGGGGACTAGGATGGAAATGGGTGATGGCACTTGAATGCAGCCCTGCAGTACAGCCGTGTGTGCTCTGGCTGGGTCTGCTGCTTGCTTGAGTTAAATCTGCAGCACAGACAGATCCTGAGGGGCTAAACCTGAACCATTTGGCGCAGGAAAACTTGGTTCATCTATTCCAACTTCTCTCTTGCCACTGCGGAAATGTTTTCTGGAAGCATTATATTACATCTACCTACACAAATAGCCATACAACATGTTGGATTCGCAACTGTATAATTACACCTTCCAAAATAATGTACTGTAGCCCTCTAAAGACCTGAACAGGTAGGTAACAAATATTTTGATGACAAGTACTCTGGAAGGACTTCAAAAGCACTGCCTGCTGTGGAGAAGAAGAACTAATCACCCTTTCTAGATCCTCTTTTATTTGTGGAAAACAAAAAAAACCAAAGTAAAAAAACACCCAAAACTCCACGTTTCTTTGAAAATCACCATAAGGCAATATTGTCTATAGATATCTGCTTTCTGTCCTTTCAGGTTCGCACTTTTCAGACATATCGACTTGCTGGTATGTAAAATAGATGTAGGCCTCCCAGTAACAACTATGCTTTCAGACCTTTATTAACCAGTAGGACTGGGAGATTGGCATATCCCAGATCTGGAAGAGGAGGATAGGGAAAAGATCTTATGAGGTCCGTGAAAACCAAAATTTGGAATATAATTCAGAATTTCTTGCAAATGTTGACCAATTGACCTGCCCATTGCACATGTGCCAGGCTGCAGCCTCATTAAGAGATTCCAGACTGATCATACGCCTCTTAGAAAGGCATCTTAGCAAGCTTTTCCTGCAAAGACTATTGACGTGATTCCAGTTATGTTGGACTCAGGAAAATATAATGGCAGGATTTTTGGCATGTGTGTTACAGAAAGAGGTGAAGAGGTATGTCAGCCTAGTTTAACCACAATTTCAGCACCAGTCTGGCTAAATCTGTTTCTAAATCAATCTAGTTCTGCTACCTCTGTGACCAAACCACACACAGAAAGGCCTTAAGAACTGAAATGACAAAACCCCAAGGAACAGCAGTTTATAATGAAAACAACAGAGCTGATAATTAAACTTCTACCAATGGTCCAAGCTGGCAGTCAGCTCCATTAACAAACAGTAATAGAGAGAGACAGTCCAAATTCTTCCCTGTCTGCCCGTGGGACTGATCAGCCTTGACAATGTTTCACCCTACCTCTCTAAAACGGGGTGAAAGGCTCTATTCAGGCAAAAGGCAAAGGTGGTTCCATCTGTCATACTCCTCCTTTCTCATGAGTTTCTCCCTGCTGATTTTTAAGGAGCTGTTTTATATAACACCCCCCGCCCAACACCACCTAGCTCATTCCTGTCTCATTACTTCAGTTTTGACGCCTGCAAGACATTTTAATAAGAATTAATTTCCTACCTAAGAAAGCCCTAATATGCACCGCACAGTGATGTTAACGAAAAGCAATCGGTGTTGTAGCATCTGATTCCTGGGGGGTTGTGATTAATTGTGACAGCAGCATTAACAGTAAATACATTTATTTTATGTCAGCTGCTGACTGACTAAATATTAATCTATTATATTCCAGCACAGGTCATATCTATAAATCCCCAGGTGAATTAAGAAGTGGCTTCTCCAGCCACAACAATCTCTACATGATAAAGTATTCCCATGACCCATTTTTAAAGATATATCCTGCTCTATGTGAACTTACATGGGGTTTTTGCAGAAATGTTTATCACATATTCTGTGCTTCATGGCTCTGCTGAGCGGGCTAGCATTAGTGGCAATTTTTTTTGTGACTGGCATTTGCATAACTTGAATACCACGACTTCTATAAGAGTTCTGGGCTTCCAAAGCTCTTATTATCACAGGGGTCTAGTATAAAATATATTTACCTTCTGTGCTTATTAAGAGCCTTTTACTTACTGTTGGAGCTTCTTGTAATTTGTAATGTGTTTTATCCTGACAAAATGATAAAGAGGTAGAGAGTAGAAAGGGAGGAACTGAATCAACAAGAGAGAAAATGAATTATAAGTTGCCCAAATAATCAAGCCAGATAGCTGAAAAACAAAGACAAGTTTCCTTGTGACCTACACTGCTTCTCTCCAAGCATTGCACCCTCTTTCCAGTTTCTGCCACTGGGAAAGAATTCTTCAAGTGAATAATTTTGGATTTAACAACAGGTTTTTAATTGGTTTTAGCATCCTTATTTGGTTTTCCTTTTTTCTCTTCCCTTTGTAAAATGCCCTTCAAGAAAAATGGAAGCTCATTAAGATTTCTTCTTTAGCCTCCATTGCAAATAGGGACCTAAATCAAAGACCTGGTTTGAGTGCTATCAGTAGAGGGACATCAGATCAGGTGAGCTACAGCTGATGAAAACTGCATTGTAATTTTGTTGGACAGAGCAGACTATCAATGAATAATCAAATACGATTTTAATTGAAGTATGAAGACTGAAATTATTCTGGAATGCATCGTTTTAAGATAAAGGCAAGGAGAAATACTCAAAATATAAGGAGGGAGCTGCAAAAAAAAAAAGGGGAGGTGTCTTTAGTTTCTTCAGCTCAAGAGGTTTTTATGTATTTGTGAATTTTGTAAAGTATTATTTTCCTCCTCTATCGCTGTCTAAAACACTGCACTCCATAACTATCATCATGCATTTACATATTTCTTTGTCACAGAGGACTGCCAGCTTGAATTAGAAGCTCTTCATAGCCACATTCTGAAGTATCAGGATATTAGCTCAGAGGCGGCAATGGATTAAAGCAGGGCTGCTCCATCCCTTCTCCCAGCCTCGCAGGGGAGGGGGCTGAACTGACACTGTTCCTGACTGACAATCCTTTTTGCTTTACTCGAAGACGTCAAGCTGTCCGTATCCCTCTGTCAGCTCCAGGCAAGGATGCCAGCCTCTGAGATAAGGACAGCATCATCAGGCAAGGTTGGTAGTTGTGTCAGCCACCCCAGCTTGTTCTGCTGCTGCACGGGTCTGTACACTGCCAAAACTCTGTCATTCCTGTCTCGTGGGCAGCGACTGTTTGCAAAATCAGTCTGCTGCTTTACAAAAGTTACTCCTTCACCCCAACTTGGGGATTTGTCCAAGTCCTGAGTCACTGAGTCTCTAAAAGGTCCCACAGAGGCTCTCTGACTTGGGCTGTGATCCCGCAGCCCTCCCTGACAAGTAGCCCTGACCCATGCTGTTTGCATGAACAGGAGCTTTCCCTTCGCTGAACCACACTTCCAAACACAAGGTGAAGGATCAGGTGGGGAATTTAATATTAAATGCAGAACACTAAATTATTATCATTCAGCCTAACTCACTGCTCCCCAAAATATATCTGAAATTTCATTAAAATAGGTTGCGTTCTGCACAAAGCAAGTCAGTGCTGTTAGTTGGGATTACATCTGTTATTGCCTAGTACTGTACTGAAAAAAAACATTGCTTTTAATACACTCTGCTGTGTTCCTAAAGGCTTAGGAACTAATGTCAGCTGAATATACTGGATGTTCAATCACTGCATCAAATACACTCTGCAAACTAGTCACCATTAAAATGTTAGTGCCACCTTCTTGTATAATTTGCTATCATCAGATTGCATGCCCTTTAGGTCCTCTTAAAAGCTGAAAAGGAAAGCATGGACAAGAACATGATATGATGACACCAATGTTGAGATGTTTTAACTCAATGTTATTACTATACATATGGAATTTTTTTCCATGTTTTTAAATTTCATCAGGGAATTTTCCTAAATTCCTGCATCCTTTCCTTGGTATTTCTATCAGTCTTTCATTTTCTTTCCCGTTTCCTTTCCTCTTTCCTTTTTCCCCTTCCTCTCCTTTTCCTCGTTCCTTTTTCCCTTCTTTTTCTTCTCCTTTTCTTTTTCCTCATTTTTCTATTCTACTCTAGTCTATTCTACATTTTGGATTTTTACTATTCTATTACTTTTTATTTCAAGAAAATTCTAGACATGTGATACAGCTTTGCATGCTTTTGCTCCTAATAATAATTATAGGCCAAATTTTGCACCCTGTAAATTTGGGTGGATACATTTGGTGCAATTCCACTGATATTAATGGAATTTAAACTGACATCAGACTCTAACCCTACATTTTAATGCTTGATTTGCATGGTCTCAGCTGTGTGACAATTTGTCTTAAGCCCCCATTAAATCAGAAAACGAGTGTTTCTGACTGAGCATGCCAATCATTCTAGCTTATCTAGTGGGAGATGCCACATGCTTTTTCCTGCTCTAGCCTTATTTTTTGACAGCTACTTATGCTACTCATTGTCTAATTGGGCCTGCCAATCCTCCCTGTACGTCCCAATCTGTCCAGCCCAGACACAAGAGTCTGAAACGTTTTTAAAATCTGCATACGGTTGTTGATTACAAGAGGTGGGGGAAAAAAGAATACAGCCTAGATGTGACAACATGCTTACTTGTATATGATTATTGATCAGAAAAACAAAGAATTGCAAATATTAAAAAAAGAAATCACATTTGAGTACTTGGGCTTTCAGATTATAAGGAGAGGAAGGGTACTATGGACAGGGCAAAAGCCATATTTCCTGCTGAGGCTTTCACACAGGCAGTAAGGGCTAAATCCTGACATTTTTTGCTTGCTGCGCTGTGAAAGAGGCGGAGGTAAGACCCCTTCCCAAGTAGTACCAAATGGTAGAAGATTGAGCTTGCCAACATGCTCCAATGCACAGTGTAGGGTTTCTGGAGGAAGAGGATGTCCTCACACGTAGCAATGGCTGGTAGGTTAGGACCTGCTTTGCCTCCACGCAGAGAAACAAGAAGTCCCCCGTGCTGGGTCCCGCTGTGAAATCCTGCTTCCAACATCAGGATTCCCTCCATGGAGGAGACATCTGCCAACCTCTGCTTAACCTTACGCTTGCAACTTGCCAAACAGCACGCCAGCATTTGGACTACAGTTTCTCAGTGGAGCTGGCAGAGCTCTGACATCTGCCGGACCTGATCCAAAGCTCATGGGATTCAATGGGGAAAAAAAAAAAGTCCATTGATCTCGGTGGCTTTGGATCTGTCCTTTTGCTCATCTCCTTTGATGATTTATATATAACACTGACATGCATATCTCACTTCTGAAGCACACAGAGCACATGGTTTTAATCTCACCATTTCCCTGGTGACAGGGAAGGAAGTGTGCTGGCAGCTAAGACACTGAAAAACACTCATTATTCTGTACATTATTATTACTTTTTACTTCCCTACGGAAGGTAGAAATTACAATGAAAAATCACAAATGTTTTGTTTTACAGTCTTTGCCTGTCCTTAAAGGCACAGTAAAATATTACAAAGTGCAAATTTTTACATGTGTGAAAAAAGGATCAGAATGTTTCATATCAAAATGGGAGGTAAGAGAACATTAACAACTAAAAGCCACTGCTAAACAAATGACCCCTTTCCCTAGCAAAAGCTTAGAGGGGGAATCTTTCCAATTTACTAGGGAATTGTCTTCTCAGATTGGAAGGTGAGAACATTTCATCCTTGTGAAGTCTTCGTTTGTAAAATCAAGATTACTGGCCCATTGGTAGCCTAACTTCTACTAGTTAGGCTGCTCTGGACCAAGTCCTACAGTAAGGGTGGCCACAAACCAAACCTAAAATAAGTCACAACTCAAGATTCCTTGTGTCCTGAAGAGCAGTTTTCAGGGGCAGCCAGGAGTTGCTACACTAAGTGTCTGGCTGTCAGACCTGGTACTCCGTGCAGTTCTCCAAGGGGTGCCCCCACAGCACTCAAGTTCATGGAGCCAGAGTACCTCCTGCTCATCAGAGAGATCCACAAACTGCCAGTCGCTTTCATAAAGCAGGAGGGATGCTTTGCTATATCTTTAGACTTCTCATTCCAGTCCAACACCTTTTTCTTTCTTTGTTTCCTCACTGGCTAGTGCAATTTTTTCAGCACTAGATGTCAGTGTGGACTGTGATAGCAGATTGGTCTGTATTTTTCCTTTAACAAGAGAGGAAGAATTGCCACCCAGAATGAATTCAACTCTCTCCAGCCTCATGACGTGCTTCCTACAACACAGGTCTTTTCTTTACTGTTTGAACTCCATGCGCAAAGTGCAGAACTGCATTCTGTCCCCGATTTGGATTAATATGGCTGTAAAAGGGCCCTATTCATTTTGTTAACATATTACATCTGAGTTAAATAGGAGCTACCCTGACTCCAGAGGAAAAGCTTTGGTTAGAAAATAATAGAGAAAAAGAAATGGTTCTGAATAATCTTGATGAGTTGTGACCCTGCTAAGGTAGCGTTGCACAGGTGCTTCCCAGGGATAGTTAATCCTGTATCTAACAGTACTCATCTCAACAAGAACCTACTAACAAGACTAAGTCTTTGCATTCCTACTGTCTAGAAAGACATTGCATCATCTAGAAATGTTTTGCTACACCAGACTGTTACAAGGACTGTTCTAACTTGAACCTGATTTATTATTTGCCTGGCGTTTTCTGAATACTAAACTGAAACCAGCTTGGGGCAGAGCAACCAGCCAGGAAGCGTATGCTGGCTTTCTGAAGTGGTAAAATGACTGGTTTCTATCTCTCTCTGGAAAACATTTTGTTTTCTTTAAGAAAACAAAGTCCCCCAGTCTAAATTGCGAGTGGTCCCTGTGCTGTTATGTGAGGGCTGAGGAAGATGCATGAAGCACCCCGAATCCCCGAATTTTGCAAGCAGCCATCTAGAACAAGACACTGCTCCTCCTGCTCCTGGAGAAGAACAAACTGGGGAAGGGCAGAGCGGGGAGATGAGGAAGCTGGTTCACAATTCTTATTTCTCATCTTTTACTTTCATGGGTTCCGGCTTCTGTCAAGTGGATCTGAGCCAACAAAACAGATGGAGCCTTTTACACCACCCTCGTGCTTGGTTTACACCAGGCGTGATGCACAGAAGCCGAGGCAGAAAACGCTTCTGGCAGAGAATGCGAAGCGGAGCTCTCTGATATTCCTCCCGACTCAGTATAGTTGTGGCTGTGATCTAAGCCTTCAGAAAAATCCAGTTACGTGCTTTTGTATTCTTCACTATGCATTAACTAATAAAATATTACTCTGATACATACACTAGTACGCCTTGCTTTTATTATACTTTAAGGTTGTTACTGTCCCTTTGACTTCTGTTGTACAAAGTCACTGCAACACATGCGTGACTGCCCAAGCAGCTGTGCTTAAAAGCCCTATGAGTAACTACCTAGTGTGTTTTTCTTTCTCATTATTAGGCTTATCAGTAGCAGACTGTAAGTGGTAGGCTATAGAGTATTAAAAGAATAGTGCTTAAAACTATCAATTGAAAATATTAGCAAATACTGTGCAAAAATAGGGACAAAGATATTTTTTCTCCTTGATTCTGAGAAGTTAAGGTAATATTTGGCAAATAATACAGAACCTGAGAGAATACAAATTGTACTTGGCAAATCTAATGTCACATGGCCCTACCACCTGCTATCATTCCTACATATTTCACTTTGTTATTGTTTCTGTAATACTGTTTTCCATTTACTCACCTCTTTCTATAGCTGTCTAGCATTCAAGCAATTAGTACTGCTAATGAAAGATGTATGCTGTGAAAGAGCTTGTCTGCAATCAGCTTCTGAAGACTGATTTACCTGTGTAATAGTCACTGTGTCAAGACTTGAAGTGCCTTCTTTATTAACTACCACGAATTGTTCAGATAAGGCTCTCCGTAAAGCCAGCTGCCTCTCTAGGTGCAGAAGGGTTTCGTGGTCTCACACTCTAACATTGCAAGGCAAAACAGTGTAATTCAGGAATATACCTTGAAAGAAAGACTACCATTCTTTCCCCCTGCAGAAGTGAAGGGAGATGAGGTGATCAACAGTCCTCCCCCAATTCCTGAATCCACATTCAGCTGGCATTGCTGGGTACTGATACACAAGATCTGAAAACAAGAGAGAGTAAACATACTTCCCATCTGTTAGTTTGTCCTCCACCCCCTCTTCTTATAAATCACAGAAACTCAGAAAAATTAGCTGGATGGAACCTTTATGTGTCAACTCATCTACCCCTGGACTCCCGTACCCACAGATCTCTGTATCACGCCTTGCCCAGATAAACACGTGTTGATGTCACTTCTATTATGAATTGGTGCAAATGCCTTTAGTGTAGATATGGACATAGTCTAGGATTCTATTTGTCCTTTGTTATTCCTTGAGCATATAATAAAAATGGTCTGCACAGGAGCTTCTGAAGATAGCTTTGGAGGGGCTACAGATGAGTGAAAGGTTAGGAAGCTATGCAATGGGATAAATCATGCAAAGCTGATAACAAAAAAACCCCACCAACAAGTAAAACTAGCACAGTTTATAAGAGAATCAATAATAACACCGACCTGATTATGCACTAAAATGGCAAATTCACATAAATGGCATTTGGTATTGCATCTGGTTACCTATGAAGGTACTCAGTGGCTACAATAATACAACTGTGAATGTAGAAGAGGTTAGAAATTATTGTGGTGAATGCTCTTTCCTATTAATATTGTTAGGCTAAAGTATATTTCTTATACTAGTACTTTATAGCCTGTGGTAACAGAGTGCACAGCACAAAATGTCATTTCTTCAAGTAAGTTATTTCCAAGTACTTCTTCCTGTACAAAATGGTCAACCAATAAATCCAGTCAAACTGTCAGTTTATTTTTTAGACTGTATTATCTTTTCTGTGAACATCAGTTTTTCTCTACAGGTAACTCCAGTTACACAGCATATTGTTTATAATGTGACAAAAACTTCAGAAAAGTATAAACTTCAAACAAAAGATAGGTTTTAAACAGAATTTTTATAAAGCAAGGATAAACTTCTTTATCCTTGTAAGCATCACCACACATTTCCAGAATAATTTTAAGACCCAAACCTCGAGCTTCCTGAGCTGCTCAGTGTTTTTATTCCATGAAGACTGATCACAGCATGCTGCAGGACTATTTCAACTCATCAGTGTAAGCATACGCACAAATCTTCATAGGATTAAAGTCAATATGTACAAAGAGTTATTCAATGCAAAATAATAATAATAATAATAATAATAATAATAATAATAATAATAATAATAATGATAATAATAAAACTAAGATACTGGATAATAGCGTCTCCAACATCTCTCAGAATATCAGTTACCAGCTGGAGATCCACTGATACCAAAATATATCTAAAAAGATGCCTACACTAGGTTTATGTATAATCCGCAGTCATGCTGTCAGGGATAATATGGGACCTATTTTCCTTAGCTTACTCCAGCTGCTGATGCAAGGCATGTGTATTTTACACATCTTATTTTACTGGGATAAACCAGTTCTGTTTTGCTTTCTCCATGAGCAACTGAACACTTCAGAAGCCTCTATTTTCAGTATCCATGAAGAAGCGGTGTGCAGTGCTATTTATTTTATTTAAACAGCTGAAATATACAGTAATGTAAAAACTGCACTGATCTCTTTCAACCACAGCGTGCTCCTCTAGTTTGGTATCCAATCAGAAAATCTAGTTGCCCAAACCCTATTAGGAGCCCCACAAATTTATTATAAAATTAAGCTGTACATTATGAGCATGTGCCATTGGTTTTTAAACCTTTCTCCTTTAGAAATGAGTGTCTGATTGGTTCTGAACAGAATGTAAACCTCTGGCTGGCTTTATTAGTTCAGAGTCAGATGCTTCAGGGTCAGAAATGAAACCTCGCTTGAAACCTTGTTTCAGAATCCCTGCAAAAGCCCCCAAAGAAGGGGGCAGGAGGGGAGAGGGAGGATGATCTGTCTGCATAGCCCACTGTTGAGCAAAATTCAGACCCCTGTTCCATTTATCGGCACACGTTTTCCAAATTGTGCAATATTATGAATTTATAGCTAATTTTGTATGCTTAGGGCATACCTGCCACCTGGTATTTTCAAGGAAACTGGTCAAGAAACAAGTTCATTATTTTCACTTGCTGATAGACAAGGTAGCGTAACCAGAACTGAAGCAGAGGTATGCAGCTTATAACAAAGAACAGTAAGTGTATTTGCCTGTCTAGACCAGTTTTTTTCCACTACCCTGGACAAGGAACAAGAAGGTTAGTTCCTATTTCATGCTTATTTAATTATGAATAAGATTCCCTAGATAAGTTCCTACAGGAATAATAACAGCATTCACCCATATAGGCCTACAGAAGTAAATTTTTATATAACTATCTGCTTTCCACCGAGTTCTTGAGATTTGTGGAAATATGGTCAGCAGCAAGATGTTCTCCTTTCTCTGTGCACCTCTTGTCATTGGTTATTTTCCATGCTGGGTAGGAAATTGAAATTTTTATGCAAACTACTTCTGGAGTATATTAATGAGCAAACGGGTGGAGGTTATAGTGCCAGGTACTTGCCCCTACAAGATTTAACAGCTAGTAGACAGTCATTTGTCAGACAAAACGTTAGCTTGGAAACCTAACTGTACTGTTGGCTCTATAAAGCAAATTTCCATACGTAGAAAAATTTCTGTTCAACCATTTTTAAGAGGGACCGGAAGGATGAAGGGGGGAGAAAGCTGGCTCAGAAGCATGTTACATTGCTTTTCTGAAGATGTAGGTGTTCTTTGAGGTATGTGTCCTATTTAGCCTCATGCTTGATAGTGAGAGACCTGCAAATACATTCTCTGGATGCAAACCAAAAACTGAAGCCCCCAAAAAAGAAAATCACATTGCACTGGGAACAGCCACACTCTCTGAGAAAGGAACACAGACTGCCCTGTTGTTGTGACTTCTGTGAAATATTCTATGCTGTGAAAGGTAATTTTCTGACAGTAAGACTGAGTAACTGTTTGGATGTCTTGGGGGCTTTTTTTTTTCCCCATAGACTTTATCATTTAATCCTAAATTGAATAAAAGGTTATTCACAGTCAAATACAGTCTGTATTTAATACCTGCTCAACTCTTAGATCCACTGTAAAAAAATTACAGAACGTACTGTGGTACTGCGTAGCAATGTACTAATTTCAAAATGCTGTTTATTCTAGCAGCTGACCAGCTCCACTAGCACTCAGTAGTGGAAATTTAAAAAAATCCATAAAACTCTGAGCATGCTGTCCTCTAGACCTGCTCCGATAGGGCTGAACATGCCACAGGCATTCTGTGAGCAGCAGAAATTATGAGTCATGTCTGCAACATCTTTTGCCCATGCGGATTCTTGGAGTCTAGCAAGATAGGAATTCCTACAGTAGCTTTCCCTTCTGTGGGAACATTAACAGGATCTCTATCTTCTACACAACTGCATATTTTCTATGCTGTTAGTGTCTGAGAGAGATTTGGCTGAAGCGGGCCAAGGGTTTCAAAAGTAACCGGTGGTAGAGCAGACAGTGTATTCACACTGATTTTCTTTCTGTAGGAAACTGAACCAGAAAGTGCTTGATCTACCTTGGGGTATCTACCACTTCTACCAGAGATCGCAGCTTATCATTCACAAGTGGGGATGGCATAGCTTGGGACGGCAGATTATCGACCCCAGCTGTCTGCCCGGCACCCAGCAGACAAAAGACCAAGCTGTTCATGAGACATCTGTGGAATCACTGCCTCTTACTGAAACCGGCAACATTTTACAGCAGCATCCTCTAAATGGGCTTCAGATTACTCACAGAGTAGCTCAGCTATCCAGGAAAGCGGTGTCGGAACAAAGACTTAGGGCTGGTAACCTTCTCTGACATCCCTGTGAGCTGCTCTGATGCCAGAAAGCAACTGCACGCAGTTGTAATGTAGATGGTGAAGGAAGGGGGAAAGGGAGGCCTTTGCACCTATTCCCATCTGAGGATGAGTATTAGATTATTACGTTACATTTGTACGTTACATATATATAATACATGTAATAACATACATGTAATATGTATAGAACAAATGTTACATAATACTTTGTATATTAATTAAGGTTTTGATCTGTTTTATCATATTAACTGTATTGCTTGGCTACTATGCAATTATGACACAGGCACGTAGTTGAGATCTTTACCTAGACTGCGCGATGGAAAGTCCCAAGATGGAGTAATAGCACTGCTTCATGGTGACATACCTTATCTTAGAGTAGATGATAAATCATAAAAACAAACAGTTTACCTTGGATGCCTGATTGCAGGAATCATGTTCATATAAATCCAATGTCTATGACATTCAATATCACATACCTTTAAAGAACAAAATAATTGTGTCTCTGGTTGCTGTCATGAGCAAACCAAGCCTGTTATGTACATTGGTACAATTCGCAGGGAAAAAAATTTTGTCTGTTGAGAGAAAAACTTCCGTTATTATTGATGAGAACTTTACACAAGGATTGACTGAGTGGGAGACTGAGGTCCACAGGATTTTCCTATACCGCCTGTGAACCAAAGATGTAAGAGTTTTTCATCCTTCTTGCACAGCTTCTCCCCGGCACATACCACCAGAACCGAGGTTCACGGCAAACCGCCGGGGCTGGAAGTCCCCTACCCGGGAAAAGCTCCCGGCTGGGGGATCAGCGGCCCTTAACGCCAACCACCTCGCCAAACCCAGGCAGGGGTAGCGGCGGGCCGGGCCCTTCGCCCTTCAGCCGGTGCGCGGCACAGCCGAGCGGCGCGCCCGCGGGCATCCGGGCGCTTTGCCGAAGCTGCGACGGCAAACCGAGCAGCGGCGCGGCAGCGGGGCACCGCTTCCTCGGGCGGGCGGGCGGCGCCACCCCGCTCCGCCGCAGCCGCTCCTCTCCTTCACCCGGCGGGACCCGGCACTGAAGCGGGGGGCGGGGGGGCCGGCCGCCGCCGCCCGACCAGCGCTCGCGGGCACCGCTAACGGCCGCCCCCAACGGCCGCCGCGCGCGCCCGGCCCGCAGCCACCACAGCTCGCCTGCTGCCGGCAGCAGTTTGGCTTTTAACTCCTTCCTGGCCGGCGCGGCCGCTCCGGCGCCCCGCCTGGCTTCCCCGTTCCATGCGAGCAGGCAGCCGTCTCCCCACTTCGTGTTTCCCCCCCCAGCCCCCGGGAAGGTTCTCGTCTCAGCCCCGCGCTCCCAGCGGCCCCGCCTCGGGGACTCTCCCTCCCGCGGGGACCGAAGGCTGGTAGCCCCGCGGGCGGCCTCGCCCTCCTGGCGCTGCCCCGCACCTTGCGTGAGGAGACGAGGCAGAAGGAGGAGGAGGGGCGAGGGGGGGGAAGGAGAGGCGACGGCCCCTGCCGCCCGTAACCGCTCCCATCCCGCCCGCTGGTGCCGCCCCCAGTATGGCGACACGGTAGAGGAGCGGCTGCGCTGGGGTGACCGCCCCCTCCCGCCTCCCTCAGCACAGGCACGGTGCGCCGGGGGCGAGCGAGCGGCCTCGGCGGCGCTGCTGCCGCCGTTGCCCCCCACAGGGCTCAGCGGAGGAGGAGGATGGCGGCAGCGGTCACGGCGGCGGCGAGCACAGCAGCAGCAGTGGCGGGGCCGAGCGGCCGCCCGGCGGGAGCCAGCACCGTCCCGAGCAGCTCATGGTGGCGCCCCAGACCCGCCAGCAACGGCCGCGCCGGGGCCGCCAGCTGAGCCGGATCCCGGCGGGCGGCTCTCCCCTCTCGACACCGACCCACAGAGCGACCCGTTCCCCTCCCCCGGCGCACCCTCTTCCCCCTCCCCGGCGCGACCCGCGCCTCGGATCCCCCCCGCCGGGACCGAACTCCCACCGTCCCCGGGCGCCGCGGGGAAGGCGGCGGCGAAGGGCACCGGGCAGCGCCAGGCGGCGGCGGGACCATGGGCGCGAAGCAGAGCAGCCCCACCGCCGCCAACGGCCGCACCCGGGCGTACTCGGGCGGGGATTTACCTTCCTCCAGCAGCAGCAGCAGCGGCGGCGGCGCTAACGGGACCGGCGGGCGCTCGGCAGGCGCTGGCGGGCGGTACGCGCACCTGGCGGCGGCGCCTCACGCCGCTGCCGGCGGCGCGACGGCGGCAGGAGGAGCGGCGGCGGCGGCCACAGCTGGGGGTGCCGCGGGGTCGGCACCCCGGAGCAGGTCCTTAGGGGGGGCCACCGCCTCCGGGGCCCGGGCCGCGCAGTCCGCCTTCAACATCCCCCACAGCAGCGGTCCCTACGGCTCGCAGGACTCAGTCAATAGCACCCCGGAGGAGGGCGGCCGGGAGCGGCCCGCGGGGGGAGGCGGCGGCAGCGGCTCCTCCGGCGGGCCCCGGCTAGTGATCGGCTCGCTGCCCGCTCACCTCTCGCCGCACCTGTTCGGAGGTAAGGGCCAGCGCGGCGGGAGGGTTTAGCCGCCTCTCCCGCTGCTGCGGGGCTGGGGGCCTGGGTGAGGTGGGGGGGTTTCTTCCCCGGTTCCCTGCCCGGAGGTGGGACGGGTAATGAATCATCACTCTGGGGAGAACGGAGGCTCTTCCAGGCTTGCGACCGCCGGAGGGGAACACGAGTTGGAGGCGGGGAGGGTGGGGGGTGGTTCAGGCCAACCGTTTCCTATTGTTTGTAACAACAGCTGTGAAAGGGGGAGGTTAAAAATGAAACGAACCCCGCGGCGGTACGGTCGGGACGGCGGAGAGGAAGCGGAGACTCTCCGGCCGGCGACTTTAGACTCTAATAGCTGTAATCAGTGCCTGTGTAAATACTCTTGCCTACTACTTACATAATTAGAATTTAATTGGATCATGTGTCTCCGCCGTTTATTCTAAAATCGGACCAAACACCTCTTTAAAGTACTGATTAATATGTGGCTGATGCTTGTTCCTCTTTCTAAGTTCTCGGGTTCTCGGTTCTGAAAGTCTATTAAGAAAAACAGAAGTTAAAGTGAGTTTGTTTATTTTCCCCCCAAGAGATGAGTAGAGCCGGATAGCTGTCCCTGCCGCTCAAGTGCAGGCTTGCAGCACCGGTACCCTATAATGTTGAGGATGGCCACATGTGCTCTTGAGGCAGGAGAAACACTCGGGTGAACTCTGAGTTAACCAAGAAGCTGAGGCCCTTTAAGAGGCATATTAAACGTGGAGCAAGTTGTTATAGTTCTTTTTGTCTCTCCTGTGATATTGAGATGAATAGGGCTGATATAGGACTTGCAGTTTATTGCCTGTGTTCTTTACCTTAAAGTTAAAAGTTTGCCTGTAAGTTGCCAGCTGCTTTCAGAGTTGCTGACTACTTTCAGTACTGCTTATTCTAAAGGTCATTGTTGTATAAGTCAAACGTTAAGGTGCAAGGTGACTTCTTTATTGACTTAATTCTCTTGAGAATTCTAATATATATATATATTATAACCTGTATAAACACTAACCAACTTCCCCAAACACTTTCTTTGGGGAAAGAGGAGGCTAATGTAAAACTCATATGTTTCTGTATTCTAGCTAATCTGTTTGTGAATACTATTTGTAGCAGACTTGGTTTTCTTCTTTTCTGTAGTGCAGCCTAGTTTTAGCCAAAGCAGATCTCTCTTCAGTCTGACCCTCATAGAGTGCACAAGGTTTCTGTCACATGGCCTGCCACTTATATATTGTTGGTGTGTTGACCTGAAGACAGTATAGCTGTTACTTCCTAGATCTAAAACTGCTTCCTCCCAGTGCAGTGGTTGAACATTAACAGAAAGCTGTCAAACTCTGTTATAATAAAGGAATATTTGCCCTTAAGAAAGCATAACTGTTCTCATAGTATCAAGCTGTTCAATAGGAGTGCTTTGTTGCAAGGATGCTCATTATGCTGTCAAGGTAGCTTGTGGGGGAAGAAGGTGCATGAATTTCTCTTAGTGATGAAAGGATGCCCTACCACGGAATATTGTGCAGTTCTTGCTAAGCACAAGGAAATCATTAAAATATGTAGCCAGTTGTTGTGCAAAGGTAAGACTTTTTTTTTTTTCCTCCTCACTTAAACATTGTCTTGCAACCTGCCTTGCTGCCAGGAGGGACTGGATTAAATGTAAATGCAGTGATGAGGATCAATAACCATCTGTTTATTTAGATGCACAAAGGTCTCCAGAATAACTCTGAATTTGATCATACTTTTCTGTGGCATGTAATGATCTACTAATTGCTGTACTACACCTTATTTTGTCTTTTGTGAATCTCTGAAACTGGCATATTAAGGAGGACATAGACTGAAATGATGCAAAGCTTGTTGCTTTTCCCAGTGAGGAAGAGTGCTAGGAGGGGTACATTCTCTTCATCTACTGACTAATAAATGAGGAATACCATATGTTAGGGGTTTGAGTAGCAAGTTTCAAAATATAGGGTCCTTATGTGGTCATAAGATGATCGTGAATCTACTTGCTTTTTCTCTTTTAAAAATCTTAGGATTTCTTATTGGGATGAATAACTGTTTAATCATGGTACTGCAACACCTGTGAAGAAGGTCTTCACAACTTGAAACATTATTCTGTTTTGCAATTTAAATATTCTGTGATATCAGGGATACATTATACCATATCACATTGAATGTTGGCATCCTTATTTAGTTGCATGCTTTGTATTTTCTTGATGCCTTGCAATAACTTGCTGGAAATGAGTAGCCCCACTGGAGATCATACATTTAGTAGCATCAACATGGTGAAAAATAACTTGAAGCATTGTTTTTGTCCTGATGGTAACTAGCTCAAGCTTGTCTAGGTGTGGTATCTGGCATTTATCTTGTGTATCATAAGCATGTTTGAAGTCCCCTCCCTCGTTTTGTAACTTGCAAATTAGCTGAATTGTTTCTTTTTATCTTGAAAACTACTGAAATTAATTTTGAGGTTTAGTGTAGCAATTCTATGAAAATTAAAATAAAAAAGGAGAACAAGAATAACTTCCATAAGTTGAACTGAATCTCCAACTATTTGTTTTTAGGCATACTGCTTGGCTTCACCAATCAGTGACATGTGGGTGTTGTATTTATTAAAGTACTGTAATTAATTAGCCATTAGTGAATTACACTCTATTGTCACTTTTACTGAGCAGCTTTGCATGCTGAAGTAATGTATAAATATTAACTCTCTAATGTAGCATACTTAAATCCATACTATGCTTGTTAATATGCCATTTGAATGAGGATATAAAAAGTATTATGTTATAGTATGTTAGTGTATTGGAAAGTATGATCAGTTATTTTCTATGTTCCTTTAATAGGAACTGTAGTAACAGCAGCCTTTCCTGCCTCTAAGGGTTTGATCTTCCTGTCTGACCTCAGGCTAGTGCACCTTTACGATCAAAGTGTGACAGAGTAAATACTGCTCTGTAACTTTATGTCTCATCTCAGGAAGGGCCCAATTCACTGAATAATCAGGGACTTGGTCTCACGATAAAATAAATATATATGTGTTTAACTTTGTGCTGCAAGCATGCCTGGAGTAGGCTTAGAGCATTAAGCAGAGCGAGACCCAAATTCCATAAGATCTTACGGCACTCCCAGATGCAGAGGCCAAACTTGCACGTGACGTTCGAGCTTTCTTGCAACACAGTGCCAAGTTCCAGCTTCCTTTAAGGTGATAACACTGTTATCAGGAATTTTGACCCGTGCTTTCCCGCTCTGTTTCTCAGTGAATGGGACTTCCCCTCTCTCCCAGCCCCAAAGTAAATATTCTTTCCTCCTGTTAAGAACAGCGTGTAGAGGAGTTGTCCCCAAGATCCACAGTTAGTTTTTCCACTGTGTTTTTAGGCAGTAAGTATTCCTGTGTAGACTGTCAGCACTGCAGCAAAGCTACCTCTGTAATTACAATATAGCTTATTTGTATCAATGATGCTTGCAACAAATGGTTCATCTAAAAATGGACCATTTTATTTTATTTGCTTTGGGTAACTGCTGATGTGTTACTTCTGTCACTTAAAATGTCGACAGCTCCTCAGAACCCACTTCATGTTTGTGATCCTGTTTCTGGGTGGTCACAACAGGGAGAATTCTTGGTAAAAACACTATAAATATCCTTCTGGTGTTCAAATTTAAATCTCTTCTTGGGAATATTGTCATAAGACAAGAATAAAGCCTTTAAATATTTTTTGTCTTTAAAAGTCTCCTAGGGAAGAATATGTAAAAATTCAACTGAAGAGAGCAGAAATGTTACATATTGAGTCTTTTAAATTTCCACATCAGTTCTTCATTCAAGTTGATTGAGCAGACACCATACAAGTATTATACAAAATCTCAGATTGTGTTATATACAGTCATATACCATTTTATATGATGTATTTATAGACGGGTTTTTAAACATATAGGGTTGTCAGGTACAACTGTTGACAGCTTTCAGGCCTATGTCAAGACTTGGAGTAATAATTTGGAGATTGAGTTGCATCTGTTCAGCTTTATTAGGAGAAGTTTGTTACGTTCTTCTCAAGCCAAATAATGATCAGGCTTTTTTATGAAGTACTTTACAGTGCAGGATTTATCGCCAGCTACTGAATGTATGTAACACAGTATGGGTAGAACCTTATAGCATTTGTTTGTAATAATAGCTGGTAGAAGTATTGAATGAATTCTTCATTCTATAGAAGAAAGTTCACGAAATCCACAGGTTATAACCTGAATTACTTGTTGGATTGCGGGAAGTGGATATCAGTAGAAGAATGATATGAAGTCTCTGAAAAGAAGTTTTTAGACATCTCTCAAACTGCCTAGAAAGCTGCATCTTGTTTTGTTTCCCATCTGATCTGTTTAGGTATATGTTACATTTTAATATGTTTTTCAGGTTCTCTTCATCTTTCTCACACCTTTTTTTGGCGGTGACGTGGCGGGGGCATGACTATCTCTTGGTCACTTCCTTGCCCTTCTCTCCCAGTAGTACTCACACAAGTACCATTGCTTTAAGAAATCGTGAAACTCTTAAACGCTTCAGACCTCAGTGCTGCTCCTGTTTTGCTGGCCAAAGTTGTAGCTCTGAGGTCTTTGCCTCCTGACTTGGGAGAAGTGTTGGGAAGCATGCTTTGCAATGAGACTATTCAGATATCCTGTGTGTGTGAAACGTGTTAGAAGCAGTGAAACTTGCTATTGCAGTTGCAGCCTGTATGCCTTGGTACTGCTTGGTATTCCTTCTTTTCCTGGCAGTTGGAATTTTTTTTTTATTTATATTTGAGGAAGGCCAGTGAATCTTTCAATGTATATTTCTCTAAATTACTTCCTAACCATTCAGAATGAGGAAAGAGCATAAGGATTTAGTCTAATAAAAGCGATAACTTTCCCATACAAATTCTGTCTTTTTTTCAGAGGTATGATAACACTGCTATTTGCTGTTGTGAACACAAAAAATCCCATATGCATTTTCAGATAGTTTTGCTGTTGCTGTTCATAGGTCTTCCAAGGTGCAAAGCAGCTGAGAGGCTGTCTCTGCTTTGATGTTTTGATTTTTTTTCTATTCACTTGGCTGCACCAGTGAAACACAATCATATCTATGTTTGTCCACTCTATAAAAATGAGAGCAATAACAATGAGACGCTGGCTGAAGCCTGCTGGTTGTAGAAGAAGGTTAAAATGGAGACCAGTTTGGGAGCTGAGAGAAATACAAACAGGTCTGTACATATGCAGATAACTTCACAACCATAGACTGGGGGGAAGATAGATGTGAGCCTCATTTTCTCTTCAGTTATGCCTATGAGTTGAATCCAAAGTAAGAAAGAGTCACTTCAGCAGTCGCTGAAGATATGGGAGGTTTTGGAAATGTATTATCATTCCATTAACCAAAATGCAGATTGAAAATTCCAATGTGCTAGGAAAGCAGTCCAAGGATAAAGTCCGTGGATAGGTGTTTCAGGTGTTCTGACAGATGAATTTGAGGAATCTAGTCCCTTTCCAGGGTCTTGCTGTTCTTTTGTTTAGTGGGCTCTTCTGTTCCTGCATACATATAGCGGGCAGCATACAGTTCCTGGTTGGCAGCAGAGGAGTACACTCTCCTAAGGAGTGGATGGGGGACAGGAAAAAGAAGCAAAAAGTCCACTACCACCACCCACCTGCTCCAGCTCAGTCAGCAGGCTGGTTTTAGTCTCAAATGTTACATATTTGGACAAATGAGCTAAAAGAACTAAATAATCCCTGTTTGGATCTTCTGGTAGTCCTCATGAAGCCCCTGGGAGTGATCTTGAGTTTCCTTCACTTGAAGAGGGAGCTGGGTCTCTGTGATGATGAGGGGCTTAGAGCACCGGAGTAAAGACTGAGGCAAGTGTTAGAGGATTTTTGAAGGGCTTCTTTTTCTTCTCTTCCTACTGTATGGTAAACAAAAAGGGGTAGGAGAAGCCAAATAATAAAAATGGCAGTATTGCATTTAGGGGAGAGACGTAAATAGTTAACGGTCTGAAGAAAAGGAAACAGCCTAATTGTAATGGCTTATATAAATATTTCTTTTGGCTATCAAGACAGTGATAATACCTGATTGAGCCTTTGCAGTGCCAGTTCAAACAAAGGCTTTCCTCTAATGTCTTCTGAATACCAAATCCAACCCCGATATCCTGACAGTGTGCCTCTCCTCGTGTTCGCTCACATAATTGCAGACTAGTCTCTGACAACCTCCCAAGTAATTTCTTTGTCTTATAAAGAAAGCCTTTTGCTGCTGCTAGAAATTCAAAACTATTTTTAAAACACATTGCCTACCCATCTGTTTTGGTAAGTTCTCCTCTCCTATTCCTGCCAGCTGCTCATGGGAAACTTCATCATGTAAATGTTCTTGTTTTGCTGTTTTAGCCTTGCATGAAACTTTTAAGTTTTGAATAATGTTATGGAGATTTTTGCATAGGTTTTCCCTGCTATTTGCAGATGTATGAACCAAGTTTTTATTATTTTCAAGATTTTTCTGCAGTGCGTCTACTGCTCTAATGGTTTAATTCGTTTCAGGAGAGATGTGTGGTCATTTCTATAGATTGTGTTAATTTACTGTGGTAATAGAACATGTTCTTGCAGATGTTTAACCTGTGAAAAGAAACAGTGAGAAACCTTTGAGTGCTCAGAGTTTTTACCTTATAAATCAAAAGAAAACTATTTGTGTCAAAATCATGATTACCTGAGTAAAATCAGAACAGCACTTCACAGGCATCCAGGAAAAGTGTTTTTGCTGTCTGTTCTCTCATTAGATATTTCCTAAACAAGTGCCTATTTTCCCAAGGCTACCTTTCCTTTGTAAATGATCACCGTGATTTTCATACGGATGTCTTGGTGTGCATCCAGAGCTGTCTGGTGCCTGTTGTTTGGTAGGCTTCAAATTCCTAATGCTTGCAAAAATGGGAGGGTAAGCCATAGTAAGAATGAGCTGGTTCTCACTTTCACTTGGCACATGCTTCTGTTCCCTGCGTGGAGATTGCATAGTATTGGCCTGGAGAGATCAGGAAGCACACAGGAAAGTCTCATAGGGCTTGGGATGTCTGACTACCTGCCAAACAGGGTGTGAAGCATTGTATGGGACTTGACTCCTTTACTCTTAGCCTTTTGTGACTGACCTACCTGGGTGTTTTCTTCTTCCTTGTCTGCTCTGTCTAAAAATCAGACCACCACAGCCTTTGAATAGTCCCCAAAGGGTGGGTGTGCTGCATACCATTGTGGATATTTTTAGTAGATTCTGTTTGCTGACTGACTTAGCGTGCTATAAATACAGAATTCTCATCTGGCATGCACTTTGCATGTCTTCTAGTAACTTATAATAAATTCACCTAAGAATAGTGGCAAGAAAAAAAATGAGCTGTTACAATATATTTGGCTTTCCATATGAAGTGTTATTTATATAAAGCAATTGTTTAGCAACATTTTAACTGTAAATGGCTTTTAAAACTAATGGTGTTCCAAAACACTTCCTAGTCGGGCTACCATAATTAGTCATTATGTCAGATTGATTTATACTGCAATTTCTTTATGGTTTTAAAAATTGAAGGTGGACTTTTTAGGTATGAGAAGTTAGTTGAGCGTCTGGAGTAGTATCAATGCTAGTAAATAACATTCTTTGTTATGTCAGTTCTAGCACATTGCCTGAACATGCATAAAGGCTATCCTGTGGGGGAAAATGAATCTTTGGTTATATTCTCCTGGAAATTTTTTTCATAAAGTACAGATGTATATACATTTGCTTGAGTTGAAATAGAGTTAAGGCACTTATCACATTTCTGAAATCATTAGGACTCAATGCAAAAAGAGGAGGGACCCATGTCTTATCGAAATACAGATGCACCTGTCTTCAAATATTGAATTTGACACAAAATTGAAGGATGAGTTCTTGCTGAATTGAACTGAGTGTAACCTAAACGCAGTTGTTCTGTGCTGCTAAAATAAAAACTGTCATAGTGTACACTAACAGATGTAGCCTTCATGAAAGAAATTTAAAACTGGTGAAGTTTTCCATGTGTAGCAAAAGAAAGGTCTTGCTTAGAAGTGCTTCCTGCAGGTTGCCTGAACACACAGACAGCATTTTGAGAATCTTCAAAATCTTCTCCTTGCCAAGAATCCTAGATAGTTCCCTGAAAATTATGCCGCTTTTGAATCCTGCCTTCCTGCAGCTATTGGGAGTTGTACTTCTTGTGAGCTGGAGAGCATCACTCCTTGATTGTTGAGCATGAATATGGATTGAAATTCCAGCATGGGGAAAGATCTTGCCCGTCTTGAGAAAATGCTGTGGCCCTACCAGATAGAGCAGAGCATCATCAGTTAAGCAAATTTCAGAGAGAGAATCGTGGACAATCTTCAGAATATAAAGAACAGTAACAATAGTAAAATGCAGTTCTCTATGGTCATCTAACTGCTTTCACCATGAGGCAGTCCTCTTGTCATTGTGTTTGCTGCATGAGTAAGGATGATTAGAGTAGCCTAAAGTAAGGATGACTTTAGTAACCTAAGATGCCAGACTTGAGGATTTGCTGCCCGTTTTCTGGGGTGTTCTGCTGTCCTTTGGGAGGAATGAGTTTAAAATCACACCCCTGCATTCTGAATGTTGGAAGGCATATTATACTTGTGCAGCAAATGGCCTAGGGCTCCTATAGTCTTTTAAACCAGATAAGCATGATTCATCTTCAGAGGTGATTTTGCTAAAGTGTCCTGAAAGGTAGTATTACTGAGTTCAGGTGTGAAGTGCACAAATACAGGGTTACCTGTGCAACTTTCTTCCTAGAGCTTTCTATTTTTTCATTGTTGTGATTTTGCAACCTTAATGGTCAATTAGAGCTGATTTGAGTGTTTTGGTTTGGTGTCGTCCCCCCCCCCCCCCCCTTTATTCTTATGGGTATAGTTGTTAGAGGTAGTCAGATCAGTGCGGATAGATACTTCTTTCCTTTCTATATTGGGAGTAGTACTAAGTAGTACAAGTAGATGTTTGAGTTCAAAACAAAAAAGACCCCACTTTTTGCTAAAGTTCTATCAATCTATTAATGAATTACAGTTCCAAAATAACAAAACATAATTGTAAAACTACTTTGATATTTTTAATGTGCAGTGTAAAGAAATAGATTACCTGCTCCACCCGTGCAAGAGAGTCATAAGGCTGTTGCTGGCTGAAAAGAAATGATCTACTAGAACAGCACGTGAATGAAAACAGCATGAAGTTCACATATGTAAAAGGGCTGCATGCTATCAAAGAAACACTCTTTGAATATCTAATTCAGTTGTCCTAACATTTGGATAGTAGATGATTAACATTTAGATACTAGATGACAAGTGTACAGACATTGCCTTACTTCTTAAGGACTGAATTCAGTTAGTTTTAATTGTACGTTTGCTACAGCTCAGCCTTGGATTAGTTTATATCCAAATGTCTCATGTCCATGAATTTGTGTGTTTTGTAAAGACAGATGATACTGGGCTTCTTTACAACCATGGATGTGAAAAACCGAAGTGTTTAAAATGCTTTTATATAATAGCACAATACAATACATACAGATTGTATGTACATATATATTGTATGTACAATTTGTACAGAAATAAAATACATTACTGACATAACTTCCAGTTTGGAGGAAGAACAGATTCCATTGCTAGCATAATAATTATTGTGCTAAAATAAACTTTGGTTTTCACGCACTTGATAAGACCAAGATCCAGTGACAGCATACAACTAGGGAGTGGAGGAAATGTTCCTTGCAAATGTGGGACTAGTTCTGCTGCAAAGTAAGAAATAAGAAGGCTAATGCAAATAATGTGTCTTGTGTTATGCAAGTGTGGGGATGATGTGTTCAGGCCAGGTTATTCTCCTTTGTGTCTCCACTGTGCCCCCCCAGTTGTAAAGCATGCAGTTGTGCTCAGCTGAAGTCAAAAGGAAATGATGGACACATTTGGAGCTGGGGGGCAAGAGTTCCTTCTAGTGGGCTGGGTGAGTATATATGACTTCCCTCTACAGGTGTGTAAGCAACCAACCTTTTATATGTATTTAATGATTGTACATTTTGCTTTAAAGCTTTATCCAGAAGAAATGTTCAAAAGAGTTTTAAGCTCAGATGAGGTAATTTCTTGATGTTAAACAGTTTACTATGTTGGGGAAATCTGTTGATTTGTGAAAAGCGGTCTAGAATTAAGCTTTATGAAGATTGCTTGGGCTGACAGTGTTGAGATGGTTTGTTCCTATCCACACAGATAAGGCAAGTTTATGCTGTCATGGAAGCTGAACTCATGGAGTGGTTGCCAAAAGCATTCTAGTTCTTAAATGCTGGCCAGTATTGATTCTCTTTTAGGGAATGGCTAGCTGTAATCTTTGATCATGGTAATTTTGACCACTGGCTAAATATTTTTTTTAAAAAACTTGTTAAATGTTAGACCTTTTAACTTATTTATTTATTTAGTATTATTAAGTGACAGAGCAAAAAAAATCCAGGACCTCTGCTGCAATCTTTGCTTTTAGTAGTGCTAGAGAAGTCCGTGGGAATTAATTTCCGTAATTTGTTTCAACTCTTTGAAAAAATTATACTCTTAACATTCCTTATCAATGCTAAGTATGACTTGCCTTATATTTGTTGTAATGGACATGGCAGTCTTTCTCTGCAAAATACTTGCTTATTTATGGCTGTTGCCTGATTTTTAATAGCGGGTTAATGATATTGACCTGCCTTTTAGCTGGAGTTTAATTTACTGATGAAAATCCTGGCATACAGATTTTGTATTTTATTAATGAAAAACACGTACTTAGCAGCTAAGCTAGAAGTAGCCAAAAGCATCAAAAAATGAAGTGGATCCCTGTTGAAGTGTACTGGAGAGGTGGTTCGTGTATTTTCCTATCCACAGGTTGTTCCTTACATCTCTGCCATTCCACCAATTGTTCGTTAGTTAACTAATGAAAATGGTAGGTGTAGCGTGGTATTGAATGTTCTTGGCTTTTTGAGTCTGAAAAGCTATATAGCCATGTTGTTGATTTGGTGGTGCATCTGGATTGATAACTATACTGAGAAACAGGGTGCTGGGCTATACTACCTTTACTTGTGGAAATTAATCTAGCTACAGCTCTGATGAACTGAGAATGGGGGACCTGAAGGTATTCTGTTCTAGATCAGATGGTATCAGTTTGGGGATTATTCTGATTTTTCCCCTTGTTTTGCTCTACAAATACCTTGCCTTACAGGTATGCAAAAGCATGCAAAATAATTAATTTGTCAGCATGAGGCTCTTAAATGCTTGCAAGTAGTAAAATGTCTCTACTTCTATTTAGCTGTAATATTTGTAAAATGTGCATTTTACAAAGTGCAGCAAAATACTAATTATAAGATGCACCTCTAGGGACTCTTTCTTTCTTTTGCCTTCATGGATTTGGACTATTAATGGGCTGTTTAGCAGCTGTGTCCCCTGGCAGCCTATTCTTAATTGTAAAACTGTTAGCTGTAGCATGCAAGCATTCTTTGAAACATGTTTAAAACAAAATGTTTGTATTCAACATGTGGCTACCCTGACACTATTCTACAAAGATGCAGAATTAAAATGAATGAAAAACATAAGCATCCCAGGAAATGTTAATCTCAAAGAAAATCCTCCGAAAAGGACGCCAATTTTTAAACAAGAGAGAATTACAGAATGGTAGGGGTTGGAAGGGACGTCTGGAGGTCATCTAGTCCAACCCCCCCTGCCAGAGCAGGGTCACCTAGAGCAGGTTGCACAGGAACGCGTCCAGGCAGGTTTTGAATGTCTCCAGAGATGGAGACTCCACCACCTCTCTGGGCAGCCTGTTCCAGTGCTCTGCCACCCTCAAAGTAAGGAGAGGAGGGGGGAAAGTCTGTATGGAATGGTGCTGTTTGTAACGTTACTTTTACTTAGAGGAAATCAGGATGCATGGATATTGGTGCTGATACAGTTGTTTTCCAATCTCTTAACCTGTGATCCTATGACACAGTAGTGCTGTGTGTTTATAGCTTATTGAGAGCCTCTCCTTTTTTCTTCCTTTTCTCTGCCCTCTTGCTGTTTTCTGTGAGTCATCTTACTCCCAACGTCTGTATCAGTAACTGAAGTGCTATTGAAAACAAAAATACATCTGCAGAAATACTGATTCAGCTGAATCTTAAAAATATTCCTGTTTAAAAAAAATAAAATCAGTGTCTTAGTTGAGAACTTTTTTTTTTCCTAGAAAGACATAATTTTGGGTATTATATTTAATTTGGATTTTAACTTAGTTATCGTAGTTTTATCTAGCAGTAGGTATATCTGTAGTGTTAATGGAGGAGTAATGCTGAAGAGAAACACACTGAAATAGATAACTGGCTCTATATCAAAGAGAAGAGAGGCCATTTTGATTAAATTCTTTGTTTTAGGATATCAATTTTTAGGTGTTTTTTTTTTGTCTCCAGCTTTTCTAACTTGAATTACCCCAAACTTGAAAATTGTGATGTAACTTTTTTCTTTTTGTTAGCAGTATTTTGAAGCGCACACAAGTTAAAATTGGTTAAACAAGTTAAAAGTGCACAAGTTAAAATTGATTAAAATCGTCTAATTCCTTGGGTATTTTATTTTGGCAAGTAATTTTACTATTGGAAAACTTCCTAATAAGCAATTTACTCTTATTATTTTGCAACTGATTCCCAATTTTGAATGCAGAAATTTGCAATTGGTTAATTTTTATTAACAGGTAGTTCTTTCTTCATTACAAATGTGAAGGGCTCTTTTTTGCTTTTAAATTGTACTTGAAAATGTCTAGCTATTAGATATAATTTCAACAATGTATATTGCCTTGAAATGTAACTGAAATGGCATTTATTGCACTTTTACTTTTTAGTATCTTTAAATTTTTATATCCACTTATTTTGAATTAGGCTTGTAGAAAGCTCTAATTTGCTAGGTGTGTCTGAGAAAAAAGGACCAGGGTGGTAATGAAGCAGACAAGACTTAACAGTAAAGTAACTGCCCTAAAAAACTTTACTTGTTGTTTCTGTCAGTGACTATCTGCCTAACCAGATTCAGGAGGATAGATTGATAACGGTGTTCATTAAAAATGGAATTAGGTAGATGTTTATCTGGTATTACTGTTTGTGTTAGCTGGTGAACTTGAAGCTGTTTCTTCGTGTATAAACAAGAAAGCCAGCAGCAATTATTCTTTAAAATTCAAAGAATCAAAGGTTATAAAACCTTTCCATAACGCAGACAAAAGCACAGTTGTGGCTGTGTATACAAATTGGCACTAGTGCTGTATAAATAAAGGGGATTTCAGGTTGTTTTTTTTTTTTTACATTCACATATATAACTCATCCTTTACACAAACTGAAGTTACTATCTTTGTGTCTTTAAGCCTTGAATCTTGCCTAGACACCAAGAGTAAAAACCATTAAAAGGGCTTGACTTTGGCCTGGCTACAGAACACAGACCTCATGTAATAATATATCTATTTGTGTCACTGTTGTGGTATTTGGCTAACCGCACTTAATAACGGGATTAACAAAAGACTAATAATCAAGGATGAATTGTTCAGAGTTTAACACACGTTCTGCAGAAGCCAAAAAGAGGAAAAACCCAACCCCCAGGCAAGTCTCTCCCAGGCCAGAGACCTGTTCAGCACCCGCGCCCTGGACAGCTCAACGAGGCCTTTCCCGGCCGGGCCGGGCCGGGCCGAGCTGCTCCCTGCCAGGTGCCCTCGCCGCTGCCCCGGCAGATGTGCCGGGTTCTTCAGCCGGGAGGCAAAAGAAGGTGACTTTCAAGAATAGTACTTCACTAGTACAAGAATAGCTGGCCCAAAGCTTTCTGGTTGGACTACTGAATTGTATTTAAAAGTCCAAGAGTTTGTGATAGACTTGCTTGCTCCAGTTCCCTGTGGTACCAAAAGCAACTTTTGACAGCCTTGAGAGTAGACCAGATAGACTTCCCCGGAAGGCTTTTTGTAACTTTTTCTAAGTCTGACTCATATGCCTACAGTGCCTATGTGTTGTTTTTTTGTTTGTGGCTGGTTAGTTGTAAATCTTATTCGGGTTTTAGAAGTTCAGTCTTCATCTATTTGTTCACCTTTATCCTAGAAAATAGATTTCTTGTCACAGCTTTCTCAAACACTGGTAAGCTAGCTTCCTCCTTCTTAGTTTCATCTGTTGTTTGTTTTTCACGTGGTTTAAGGACTTTCTGGAGCTAGTTCTCATTTTCTGCTAAAAGTTTTGTTAGTCTTGTAGTTTCAACTGGACTTCCCTGCTTGGTTCCTTCCAGTAAGTGGAAGTAGAAAAAGGAGGTTATACAGATCCTGTCAGACACACTGTTCATTCAGTTTTCTTTGATGCTATGTGACACCACTTTTTAAAAATGAGATGATGAAAATATTTGATCTGAAATGTTTAAAAACCTGGAGAAACTTCAAATACATTTTGAATTAGTATTAGAAAGGCACTTGGAACAGTAGGAGGCTCACTGTAAGATTAACCTTTCAAAATAACATTAGTTTTTCTTGACAAGAGGTGAAAATCTAGAAGGTGGTATTCTGAAATATTTACTTCTGAAAAGGGATAATTTTGCATCCAGTAATGCTGAGGTAATAAGATAAGATCCATCTTTTGAGTGGAGGAAAAAGAACAAAACCTGTAAATATTTAATTTTACTTAATGGCTTTCAAAGCCAAGATGGAAAACACAGTAATACTTTGATTCATATGTGAAAACAGGGTTTGTAAATACTTCAGTGACCTTTTTCCTTTCTTTTTATGACCCTGCTGTAGAGAGCTATGTGGTTTGAATATTTTTTCCCCTATTGTTAAGTGCAGTTTATTTAAGATAGTATGTGCTTTTTTTTCCTACTTGCTGTTATCTTTTTACAAATGTCTTGCAGGATTTTCCTTAAGGGTGGGAATCCTAAGTAAATATTACTTGCTTTTTATGCTGAAGACCTTTCAGTATACTACCATACCATTACTATGGTAAGAATATCGGCAGCTTTATTCAGTTTACTACTAAACAAATAAAAAAGGAACCCACGTGCATTTCTTACACTCTCTCCCTACTGAAAGAAATAAAGTGAATTTCAGGAGGAAAGAAAATAAACTGATTTTGCTATTTCAATTGTTGGAATACATGCATTTCAACTTCTAAATGAAAAATGGAAATAGCATCATTAAACAAAATTAGTATTAGACTTTCCTCTGTGTCCTGGGAAAGCTATGTTTCCAAATCAGTTGTCCCTAACTTACGGGTAACTTTTCTTTGTTTAGGTTGGATCTCTGCCATATATCTGGGAACTGTGGCAAGCTGCTGGGTAATTTCTGGGGTTGCATTCCGCTTTTTAATTTATTTTTTTTTTCTCTCCCCTTAAACTTGCTTCATTGGAGAGATGATATGTAACATAAGTCAAAGTTTTTTATTGAAGTCGTATTCTAAAAGTTATTTCTGGCATTCTGATTTCTTAGGTTTGGTATAAGAATGGTTTGTTCACTGAGTAATTACAGAAAAAAAGAGAGATTGAATAGTGAATGAAACACTATTCATATTTGCTTGGATGGGGGGACATGGTTGAGGGTGGAACTCATCATGTACGTTTACATTTAAATGAATTTTAAACCTACTTTAACAGATTAGCTAGTGCAAGACAAAAGCTGCTAGTTCTATAAGAGGGTTTTTTCCTTGCCTCACTTTCAATTTCTTTCTATAAAAATGTCCCTGAGGTAATAGCAATCGATAACAAAAGTTGTCATAACTGGTACTTTAGAAGATGTTCCTATATCTTTTAGAAATTGCTTGTGTACAAGCTGTTGTCTATTAAGAAAACAAAAGCAGCTTTGTAGCTGTCCATATTAATACATTTGTGATCAGAATTTTTGTCTAAATTGTTTTTAAAGACTCAGATTTGTGTATACATGTTCTTGCCAGAATATCAATAGATTAGAAGACTGTATTGTCATTTTAGTACTTTGAATTTATTGCAAAAGGCTTGTTGTTTTATTTTGCTGGATAGTACTAGCCTCAACTTTGTGAGATACCAAGCTAGGTAAAGAGCAACAATAACATACTGCAGGATTTATAATCCTGTCTATGTTGTGGGTTGAGTAACATGCTGAACTGACATAAATGCATCTGAAACATTTGATTAATTTTTTTAAGAGCTTAAATGAACTTTTTTCCCCCATGAAATGTTGTCACTGTATGATTCTAGAGTAACTAGGTGACAGTGTAACAAGATTAGTCTGTCTCAAGATTTAGTGCAACTTGTATGAATTTTTTTGCAGGTAGAAACATGGTGAATGAGTTGAATTTTTTATTTTTCTTTCTGGAAGTCATTGTATAGATGTTGTTATGTGTTATGTGCTGTGAACTCCCTTCCTTAACTAAGAGCTTAATTTTCAAAGTCGTTTGAATGTCTCTGCCATCAATAAAAATCATCCTACCTACGCAATAGTGAAGGAGGGCAATTTGCATGTTTATGTTGACTTCTACCCAAAAGCACATACTTGTGTGTGAAATATTTATATTCCCATGTGTATGACATAACACTTCCAACTGCATCAGTTTTTTTCCTTTGGTCGTATTTAGGCCAGCTTTGAACAGTTTTCATACAGTTTTAGCTAAGGACTGGTTTTAGACCAAGAGCAGAATTTTAGTCTGTCCTACCATGTTCTGTGGAAAATACCAGAGAAGACAGCATGTCAGGCTACAGTCTTCTGTTCGCAGAACAAGTTCAGCATTCACTTATTTTTCGATCTAGAGCTGGAGGATCTCCCTGAAAGATTAGACAGCTGTTAGTCTTCTGTAGCCTGCCTGCTGTCCTGCAGAGATGTTTTCCAAAACAGAAACTGCTGTTGTAGATTATAGGATTAATAGGATGAATGGTACAATGTCTACACAGTTCTGGAAAGCAGAGATGTAAGTTTAAATGCCATTCTCTCTGCACAAAGCCAGGAATTGTATTGAGTATTGCTTCTTCTCAAGAAAAAACAATAAAAGTAGGTTTCTTTTATTGGCACATCTCCCAGTTGGCTGATTTCTGATTTGATACAACTGCCGTAAAGGACAGCTATGGCAAGACCTCCACTAGAGAGAGGAAGAGTGTGCTTTTGTGACGATTGACAGGAATGTTAGGTTTTCTTTGGGAGCTTTTATTAGGTGTTCCTGAAAATGGTAGTGAAAGGCAAATTTTAAAAAAAGTTACTTGATGAAGCAAAAAAATCTGAAGGCAGAGACTGTCCTTTACATGCCTGTGGCTTACTTCTCAGTAGTCTTTAATACAGAGTTTACTATGGAAGAACTGGAACAAGGCTGTCTTTTCACCAGAGCTAATGACTTATTGTCATGGGCGGAGTGATTAACTTTACTTGTAAGAGAGAAGTAGTGAAATATTTATTAACATAAAACAGTGATTTAACAAAGTTAGTAGTGAATGTGACAGTGTTTTACGAGATTAGATGCCAGGGTACACTTGATTATTTACTGCATGGAGGCCAGGGCAGACAAGCTGTCAGGGAGACCCTCCCATTGAGTCATGAGGTTCAGAGAGGACCCCCTTGCTTTTCTAAACTGCTTCTCGGAGAGGAGTCTAGGTGCAGCTGAATCCAATCCTAGTCCCAGACTTGGTCAATGGTTTATGTCTAAAGGATTATATATGCGCAATCAATCCTTTATATCACTTAGCTAAGATTTCAAAGTTTAGCATGCTATTAGTCACTTACCAAGAATCTGTTGCGGCAAGGAATCTCTCAACCTCGAGGAGTAGAACCTTAAGTGAACGTCCCCACTCAAGGGGAGATCCTGGCGTGCAGCCCGCTGCTGTGCAGGAAAGCTCAAAGGGCTCTTGGGCTGTTCACTATTTATACAGTAAGATAATTGACCTATAGTCATATTCGCATGGGAACAAGATACCTAGGTTCCCACTCCAGACAGTGTTTTGTTTTGATTATGTTGCCAGCCATCCCCCAAAGTTCAATTGCAACTCATAACAAGTCCTGCTGATGGCCATGGCTTGAGCAGGAGGAGGTGGGGGGGAAGGGGGAAAGGGGAGAGCACACCGCCACACTTACGCCTGGCTTAATCTCACTAATTGGCTGGTGGCCATACTGTGCAATTTATTACAGTTGCTTTTACTACGCTCACCTGTGTGCAATGGACTTGCCTTCTGATGGCTTCTCCTATAACAAAAGGAGTGGATTTAAGCTGGTGTCCATGTGGGAAACAGCTACTTTGACCTCTCCTAAAATCCAGAATAAGAAAGCCTTCTAGAAAACTGGTAACAAGGTCTAAGTGTGAGAGAGTTATCCTTCAAGAGCGTCATGGAGATTTTTATTTTATAAGCCATTAAAAGTACAGCTTCTGTCTACTGAAAAAGAAGTCTTTTTGAGAGGCTAATGCTCCTCTTAGATAAAGGAGGAGATCTAATCTGAAACAGAAAAATACCTCTAAATGATGTTAATTCTTTGCAGTTCTTAAAACCTGGTCTGTGAAAAGCAACAGTGTGACAATTCAGTAGCCAAATACTTAGCAGTATAAAATCTTTCTTGCTTGGAGAATGGTTTATTTAACTGAACATGCCTTTAGAGAGCTGTTGTTTTTTTCACAGAAGATTTTGGGAAGTCGTGATTTTTTTTCAACCTAGAATGAAAGGTTACAAAGGGAAAATAGACACAAATCTGTGTCTCTAATCATTTTGGCATTGGGGTGGTAGTAGTAAACCTGAGTAGACTTACCTCAGGACTTCAGACAGCTAAAGTGATGGAGTTTTCATAAATTATTTTTTAATGAGTGCCTTACACTTTAAAAAAGTGGGAATTGGAAGAGAACTAAATCCTAGTTGTTTATGAAGAGCCAGGTGTTGGGTATTTAATGTGCATCATGGAAGATTGTTCTTTAAATAAGTTGTTTGGTGCTGAAGTATGTACATAGTATATGTTTGGGCTGCATCCTTCCTTAGCTTGCTGCTTGTTCTAGAAGTCCACAGTTTCTTGTTTGGTTTGTTTATATTATAGAAGGGTTTACTTAAATGTACCTTACTGGTCTTTGCCCTCTAGCTGCTGTTTTGATCCTGTCAGTCTCTGAATTGTTTTATATACTCCTGGCAGGCCTGCTAATACAGCAAGGTGCAGTAGGCTGCTCCAGTGTACTACTGGGAAAGCTCAGAGTCCTGCTTGCTTGGGCTGGTCCCCACCAGCTGATGCTCACATGCAGGAAGGGACAACAAGAGCAAAGGAGGTGGTACTGCCAAGAGACAGAAGGAAGGTGAAGGGATGGACACATAAATGAGCTGAGAGAAGTGCAGGCTCAAACTCTGGCACTCTTTATTCTGCCCTCAAGAACTGTTTTAAAGATCTTGTTTTCTTCTTTCAAAGCCAGATTCTTTTAATTTTTTTTTTTAGCATTTCATTCTTTATATTTTAACTGCTCAGTCACTGGTTTTAGGGATCTGTGGTAGAGCATTACTTACCATTAGGTAAGGCTCTGGTTAAGAAGGCAGGGCTAAATGGAAAGGCAGAGTAAATTTATATCATGATTTACTTTTTCTGTGACCCTCACCTCAATGTCACTGTGGGCAAATAACATTTTTATATAAGGTGACAACTAGAGACTTATGAGAATTGTTTATCTTTCTGTGTAAGCTGGGGCAAGTTTCTTTCTGCCTTTCTAAAGTATGTAATGGAGACATTGCTCTCATTGTAACCATTGTCTTTTCTTGTCTATTTTTGAGTGTAAGCTCTTTGGAGGAGGGACTAGTACGTATATGTGAACAAACATATTTGCAGCACTTGGCACACTATGATCATGGTCTTTTAAGGGCATTCCTGAAATAGGAATGCAAACTATAATTGCTTAGTCAGTTGTTTAAAAAACAAACAAAACCAAAACAAAGCCACAAAAAACCCCCAAACCAACACCAAAACCAACACCCCTTTCTTATTAAAATAGAATTTATTAGCATGTTGCTGTTTCATGCTATCTCAGTATTCAAACTCAAGACAGTGCCTCCTTTTTTTATGTATAATGCTTACATATATCAATTGACAGATCATGATTTTGTTTGAACAGTGAAGAACGAAACGTACTACTTAAATGGTTGCAGTTTTGCTAACCTTCGGTAGCATTACAGATGAATAAAGCAATGAAAGCATATACTTCTTTAAATAAAAGCTATAATTGGATAAGTAAAAGCATTGAAATTACCATGTCATTTTTCAAACTGCTGAATGTTGACGCGGAGGCTTCGGGCAATAACACGCAGACCAATATGATCAGGTTAATGCCACTTTATTGCGCAGATAGCTCAGTTATTATAGGTATTCTAGTTCCATGTACTACGAAGACCAATTCTTGATTGGTTACTCGCATTAAGCAAATCATACATGGCATAATATAATTGGTTATCTACATCCACTCGTCAAATACCTATTGGCTAAATATTCGTGTTTCTTATTCTTACAGCTAGTTAAAACTTGTTCCCTGTGTTGCTAACTTCCTACTCAGCAACCAATCACGCTGGAGTGTTCACAGGGTGACTATTTAAGTCTAAATATTCTGCCACAATTCCCCCTTCTTGTTTTTGAACACTCCAGTTGTCGTCCCTAGTCAGCGGAGTTTGATTATACCATATTCTTCATACCATACGCTCTAATGCCTTCTGCAAGCATTGAAAAAGACAGGCAACAAATAATGCAACAATAATAACAATTAAGATTATTAACAACCCTGCTTTAACAAAGGAAGTCAACCACCCCGTAATTCCCCAAGAACTTAGCCAAAACTCCAACCAAGATGCCTGATCCAGCTCAAATATCTTGTTTGTCTCAGCATTCTCAAATTGCAACAATGTTCCTCTCATAACTTTCAAGGCCTGTTACAGCCTATACTGTTAACAAATTACCGGTGCTTGGAATGTTCACAGGGTGCCCATTCTGTACCAAAAATCCTTCCACAATTTCCCCCTTTTTGTTTTTGAACAATCCAAGCACTGGAAAACAATTTTTCCATCGAAGCCTCGAGCGATTTACGAATACAGGCAAGTAAACAAGGCAATACAGATAAAACAACCAATATAATAATCAAAACCAAAAGGCTATGCTCTATAAAGTCTTTTAACCAACCACCTATTCCCCAAGAGTTAAAGAACTGATCTAGCCAAGATGTTTCAACAGTTAGTTTATGCATATTTTTCTGCAACTGATCTAACTTAGAATGAATAGACTGAGAATGGTCAGATAAATTCATCCACGTGCCTTTACCCTTTTTGTCATTGGTCGACCTTCCTTGACGTATGCTGCTTCAAGGTTTCTTTGTTTCTTCTCTTTTCTGCACTCAGCAACTTTCTTCTGGTTCTTACCCTCACGTAAAGGCAGGCCTACTTCGGGCCTACTCATGCTAACACAGCTCATGCCTTTTGTGCACCATCGTCTCCCACATCTCCCCCCCCTTTTTTTTTTGGTGTTTTTTTTTTTTTAGCATCTCTTTAAGTGTACAATGTGCACGTTCCACAATGCCTTGGCCTTGTGGGGAGTGGGGAATACCGGTGACCTGTTTAATACCTCATGTCGGCAAAGAGGCCTGCATTTTAGCAGACACATAAGCTGGTCTGTTATTAGTTCTTACAGTTTTCGGTACTTCTATGACTGCAATGCATTGCAGCCAATGTCGAATAACACCACGAGCCTTCTCTCCTGTGTGAGCAGGAGCTACAACAAGGTGAGAAAAGAAAACAACTGAAACATGTACATAACACAAACATCCAAATTCCATAATGTGCGTAACATCGGATTGCCAAAGTCCATCAGGTGTAAGCCCTCATGGGTTAACCCCCGCAAATGATGGCAGAGGAGCCAGCTGCTGTCAGTGCAAGCGATCCTGCGAAATGAATTGTGCTAACATTTCAATCATCACAGTTACTGTTTTTGAGAAGGTATGTGGCAAAAATACCCACTCTAATGCAGTCAGGCTCTTTGCGAGTACATCATCCCACTGTCCTAACAGGGCGTAAGGTTGAAATTCTTGATATGTCATAAACAAATCTGCAATGTGCTGTAATGCCTTCTGAGCTGTTGGGGTTAATGAACGTGAAACCTACAGGGGAGGGGGGGCAGACACAGCGCTTCAGGGCGTTCCCTGTATCTGCAAAGTGCACTCATGTCTCTCCTCCTCTCTCCGACCCAAGACAGCTCCCTCATATCCTGCACCGGATTGAGTGGAAAAGTACAGGCTAGAGTCGCTACATGCGTGGCCAGTGCATGCAGCGAGCCTCACGATCCAGCTTTTGCTAACAGCAGGTGTCTGATATGTGACTACATTGTTGTACTCCCTTCTTGTTCTCTTCTTCTTTGAAGGTCAGGTTCTCATGGATACACACATAGTTTTTGCAGAAACAGTACTGAGCCCCTTTTTCCCAACATATATATTGGGTTTGGTTCAACTAGTAATCTTCTGTCGTGTCTTACTCGGACCATCCTCTATTATCCCTTACACATGCCGTTCCGTGGTCTGTAGATGGGACATGATGGTATTCTACAACTTGTACAAGGGTACAATGCAAAGTGACATCTACAATTGATCGTATAATGCTTATTAAACACGGCAAACAGCATACTAAACATAACAGACAAATTCCTTCCACACAGGCAATGAGTATAACTTGCTTCAACCAACCCCACCCCCAAGTCCATCCAGCAAAGAAATTTCACCCAGGGGTCTCCAAGTTGCTGGTTCGGCCAGTGCAGTTCTTGCAACTGGGCATGGATGGATTTGGAGTGGTCACTTGGATTCATACAACACAGTCCTTTAAAATCTTGACAACCGTGTCCGTGAACTAAAAACAAAAAGTCAATAGCAGCTCTGTTTTGCAGCGTCGCATGTTGAAATAACTCAGAAATAGCTGTACTAGTAGCATTACTAAACTTATTGTTGGCAGTGAGGGAGTCCTTGTTTTCAAGAATCCCTGGCAGCGAAAGAGTCCTTGTTAGCAAGAATCCTTGGCAGAGAAAGAGTCCTTGTTAGCAAGAATCCTTGGCAGCGAAAGAGTCCTTGTTAGCAAGAGCGCATGCGGACTCCCCTGTTCTTGCTGGTACTATGCTGTGATCTTCTTCAACAACAGGCCAAGATTCTCAAGCAGCTAGATAAGGTGTCCTTGAGTCCATTACAGACTTATATCATCTAAGTGTTTTTCTTGCAAGCACCCGAGACCGAATAACAATTAGTGTGATATATGTGTTTTCCAGCACCCAGGTGTGAGTCCCTTGAGCGTATTTACAATCCTCCTCGCCAATCTTCCGTTGCTTTCCCATATTCCACCCCCCCGCTCAAGAGACCGCTTCTGCTGGGGTTCTTTTAGTCTCGCAGGGTATAACACAGTAATTTACAAAGGCGTGCAATAACGTATATATATATAGGAAAAAAACCCAAAACCATATCTCTATAGTACTGCTTTGAATCAGATGTCTGATTTCTCTTTTTCTGCTGCTTTCTCGTACCACGTATGGCACACTTTTGTGCTAATGCAGCACATTTCCCTTCTAATTGTTCCTGTATATATTTTTTCTTTTTTTTTTTTTTTTCCATCACTTACAGCTGACATAAAGGTCTGCCTTTGCAAGAAGAGCTCACCCTTAAGTTTCTCATTTTCCTACAGAGCATCCTATAGATTTTGGCTTAACTCCTTTTCCCAATCAACCATGATCTTACAGGCAAACAACAAACAACCAGCCATACGCCTTGCATGGATAAGCTGTTCTCAAGAGCGTAAGCATGTCAGCTGGTGAAAACTCTCCCAATATTTCAGGACTTCTATCAGTTCTACAGCCCATCCCGGTCCATCTCCCTGGGGTACGCTCGCCTTACGTCTAAACATTGTATACATACAAACTTCTTCTCTTGATGGAGTGTCAGCCCTAGTTGCGTATGAGAACAGCACCACACTGGGCAGAACACCTGCTCAAGCAGAGTCACCGAAGGACACTGGACACAACAACAAACAAACAGTAGCACAGATGTTGATCAACAGGTATAAACTGGCTCCCACACACACTTACACAGCAGACATACAAAAACACCACTTCTATCTCAGGGAGACGGCTGGGGAGGGGAGGGGGTGAGGCGGGCGGCAGCGGGAGCAAAGCGGCTCCGGCTCCGGCTCCGTCCTTCTCCGCTGACATTCTGACAATACACTGCAATACCCCGATTCCGGCCGCGCACGTATAAGCGGTTGAGAAGGAGGAACAGACGCGATACCTGGTGCAAATGAAGGAAGGTTAAGAACGACTTTCGTCTCTGTTGCTGTAAAGTCTCCTTCGCAGTTGGAGCAGATGCAGCCATAGCTTTAATTGGGGTTAAAGGTGGACATAAATCAGGTTCAGTCTCTGGATTTATTGGACCAGGATCAAAGGGATCTTCTGGCTCTTCGCCTCCCGAATTCTGCTTTTGGTAATGTTGTTGAGGGTCTGCAACTGAGGGTATCATTTCAAATGACCGAGGTTCCTCTGGAGGTGGAGGGGGAAAGTCGTTCTCCTTCTCCAGTTCGCAGTTCTTAGCCGGCGTCCCCAGATGGTTTGTCGCAGGGACAAATTGCTGCTGTGAACGATCCGCGTTGGCCGCATTGTTCCCTTGTGCCGTTCCAGAACCCCGAGGCAGAGGAGCAACGGCTTCTGGCGACTCTCCGAAGGACAGACCTGTGAGGGAGATATTCTCACCTCTGGGCGTTAACGCCGCAAACGCTGATGCAGCAGCCAGGTGCTCTGCTTGCATTTCTTTTAATGTCTCTGTAATCAGCCTCCACACCATGGAGAGTTTTTGCGCCTCCTTGGATCCCTTACTCACTTCATCCCACATTCCTATCTTAGCCCATGTATCCTGTGCAAAGGCAACAGCAGCAGTGGGGATCAGTTCTCTATCTTGCGCCCATGCCAGGAGCGCCTTCAAGGTAGGCGTATCATAATTCAGTCCTCTCTTAGAGAGCATATGTTGGAGGAGTTTCACCACTGCCTCTTCTTCCTTTGTGAGTGTGGACCCCATCTCCTCCCGGCCGCTCGCCTGGCCAGAGCGAGTTTCCCATTTTTCCTGCGCGCACTTTTTCCCGATCCTCCCGCACAGGCACGGGGGATCCCGAGTGCCGGAGCAGCACTCACCTTTCGACCGCTTTTCCGTCCCCTCTCTTGGTCGGGTGTCCGTCAGGAGATGAGTCCTAACCCCGATCCGAGGGTCCCTGTTCGGGCGCCACTTGTTGACGCGGAAGCTTCGGACAATAACACGCAGACCAATATGATCAGGTTAATGCCACTTTATTGCGCAGATAGCTCAGTTATTATAGGTATTCTAGTTCCGTGTACTGCGAAGACCAATTCTTGATTGGTTACTCGCATTAAGCAAATCATACATGGCATAATATAATTGGTTACCTACATCCACTCGTCAAATACCTATTGGCTAAATATTCGTGTTTCTTATTCGTACGGCTAGTTAAAACTTGTTCCCTGTGTTGCTAACTTCCTACTCAGCAACCAATCACGCTGGAGTGTTCACAGGGTGACTATTTAAGTCTAAATATTCTGCCACAGCTGAAAGGTCAAAATATCTAGAATTTTAACTAATTTGTTCCAACTGCACGTCCCTCTTAAAACTTATTTACAGTGTATGCTCTCTGTGTGTATGCGTTCATATTGTGTCTTACTATGATGATCCAGTTAATGTAAACAAGATGTTTCGCTTCTAAGCGTAGATGTTTAAAATAGGTAACTAATCAAACTTCTCAACAATTTGACTGATATACTAAAGCAGCAGTTATAAACAGAGAAACATAGAAAATAGTAGCCTTCTCTACAAAGCTCATTTTAAATGTGAGTGATTCACAAAATATTTTTTAATGGTTTGTTCAAACAGTGGCATCTTAACCATGAAAAAGCAAGAATTACCTTGCTAACTTAGTTGCTGTGGTAGGAATGATGTGGCACGTCATCTGAAAGTGTGGTTGGTTTGTGATTTATGGGTGTTCTGTAAGGTTTTGCAGAATACGGTATGGGTGCTATGTACTCTCTCTTAATAGAGGTAAAAGACTGTAAATACAGATGAACCTGTCATGATTGATATGTTTAAAGCATGTAAGGCAGTAGCTTGATTTTCTTCAGCTTTTACTGGCAATAGTTAAGAAAAGTTGGTTAGAAGTTTCTTTATGGGTTCAGTTCTGTCTTTTTCAGAGCCAGTTATGTATCTTCTTTCCTATTCCTCTGTTAGGCATTTTGAATGCTTTCTTCACTATGGTTCATCCCCAAATCTTATTAAAAGGTTTTATCTTAGAAACAGGAACGTTTGCAAAACTAGTAATTAGAATACATAAATGCCATATCATTCAAACTTGAGAAACTGCTCTCACATTTTGTCAAAATTTGTACCTAATTCATGTTAAACACTGGCAGTACTGCAGGATTTAATGATCTAATTCCAGTGTGCACCTTTCTAAATTATGCGTTTTGAAACTCTTGGTCTTCTCCTCATTTTGTAAGATTGTTTTTAATTATTCTGTTAAAAGACTGGCTTCTGATGAACCTGCATCCTAGTTTCTGAAATAGTCCATACACTAAGGTGAATATTTTCCAAGTTGGAAGAATAGAAGGGTCAATGCAGACTGAACTTCTCTTAGTTGAATTTTCCATTTAAAAACAAAAGGCTGCTTTATGATAAGCAGAGATGTCAGTACTTTTAAAAAGTTATTCCTTAAACAAAAGTCCTTTGTGCTGAGGATGAATGATATTTTTCAGCCCGGTCTTTTCTACTAAGTTCAGTCCTTATTCATAAGTCATACTCTGGAAAAACATCTCAACCAAACCCAAATAAAAAACATGTATACTTACTCTACTTTCACCAGTTTCAAGTGAATGAAAGCAAATTAGTCCATAGGTTAGATGTTTCCCTGCAGAATTAAGAAATTGGTGCCCTCTGTGGAGAACTGCTATTTTGAGAGCTAAAGAGGGAAAATATAGAAAATATGCAGGAAAGTCTGCTGTTGTGTTTAGGCAATAAAAATTCTTGTATACATGATTAAAAAATGAGACAAAAAGCGCAAGAAAACAAATATGCTTTGAAAAATTTGTCCTTGACTTTCTTAAAACTGTGCTTTTAGTAGGTATAATTTTTCTGTTGTACTGAACGATAAATGTAATGATAACTACTTTTGATATATAATTTAATGTTGCTGTCAAAAAATGAAACAGTATTATGTTTAGAATTAATATTTAAACTCCTGAGAACATCCCACATAATAATTTAACTTTTTATTTACATATGTTCTTCCCAGTTGTAATCTTTAATATTTTGTGCTCTGACTTTTTTGTCATTGATTGGTTTTCCCCTTTTTTCTTTGTCATTGCTACCTCTATTTCTACAGGAACAAGTAGGTTATCGGTAAGTATTTCAACAAAATCAGATTTTACAAAGTTTTGCCATAGTGAGGATTTCTTTTTTTTTTTTTTTTTTTTACCCTCACTTACTTTGGTAAAAACTTTGTAGACAACAGACCAATTGTCTGTAAATGCTGTGCTTTCTCAGGTCTCCATTATCGCCTTGTTTGTGTAGTAGAATAATAGTTTTGAGATTCTCCGAGAGACTTTGTCTTCTGCATGCTTTCAAGCAGCATCACTATCTGTGCTGTCTTCTAAGATGTTGCCTTTTCCTGGGGCTTGCTCCTTTGTTCCTGTCTGCTGCGTTTCAAGTGCAGTGTTTACTTTGTCTCTCCCATTTCTTTTTTTCATAAGACCTCGTATGCATTTTGGCCAGTTTGCTCAGAAGACTTCTCTGCGTCCGACAAGATGCTCTGTTTCACGTGTTCAGTTTAGTCATCCTTGTCAACCATTACTCAGCCGTTTTCACATCATACCTCTTCCCTTTTAGCTATCATTAAATATACTCTCAGCATGGTATAGCCACCCTCTCCTCTCTTATTATCATGCTTCATGTAATTTTAATCAGATTTGTTGCATTGTACAGTACGAGTTTTCAGGATATTTATGTCTGTGCATTTCAAAAAGTAGGACTTCATTCTTTCTTCTGATCTTGGAGCAGCTCTTCCTATACTTCCTTTTAAATTATGTGATTTCTAATGGAAACTTTTTCTTTAGCCCTTGTATATTTTTGAAAGTAGGGACTTCACATTGGCAGTGTGAAGAAGGGGAGGGGAGTGTAGACGAACTGGTTCCTTGTATGTAAAAATATGTAGTTATCTTGCCAAGTTACTCAGTTACTCCAGAAGAGCTTAACTCTGGCAGTAGAGCACTGTTATTCTGTCTGTCTTCCCCAACTTTCATTGTGAAATGATGAGTGGAAGGACAGTTTTCAGGTATTTGAGGAAAATAAGTGCTCCAGGCAATGAGAGAAAATTGAGGGAGTAGGAAAATTCAGGAAGAAATAAAAAAATAATCATTTATAGGTTCAGGAGAACTAGGAAAGAGAGAATTCTTCCGCCTTAAACTGTGATAGGTGAGTTAAGAAGAAAAAAGCAATGGGAATCTGTAATATCTACAAAGTAAGAGTCCTAAGGCATTTCATTTGCATAAAGTTTTCAAACCTCCGACCTGATTTGCAGTGAGTTATTTGTCATCATCTGGTAATGTGAGAACTAAGTCGGTTTGACAGGTTATTCCTGTTTGCCATGTGTCAATAAAATACATTTATGCCCCCAACTTCTGGCTACTTACGTCCTGAATAAGATAGTGGATTGGGCCCCAAAATGTGTCCAGCCTGGCTTAACTGCATATCCAGATGACTTTATCCTCCACACATGTCCAAAAGATATCTCCAAAGTGGCAAGAACCCCACTTGTGTACAGAAGCTTCTGAAATGGTGATGGGCTAATTTCTTCCCATACTACTGGTGTTACTCTGCCAGTGTGGTTAGATGGGGACCTTGCATTATGTCTGCTTGCCAGAGATCTGATGATGAGTAAACATCAAAGGTAGGAAAAGCTTCTTTCCTTTGCTGCCCTTGATTCAGGCTCTGGGAGTCATCATATTCCTGTATGAAAGAGAGAAAGGATGTTCCTTTGGGTTCTTCTCCCTGTCCCCCTCCCTTGGGAAAGATGCAATGGAAATTAATAATATTCTTCCAGGGAAAAGGTGTGGATAAGCGGGGTTTTTGGTCCCTGATTTAAAGTATATTTCTCAAACGTAGTAAGCCAAAATCTAAAATCATTTGGATTTACGGTATGTGTGGAACCTTTTTTACATGAAAACTGAGGGTTGCTCTTACCTTTAAATCTACCAAATGCAACTCCCAACATAAGTTTATGTTCACACTTGTCTGTCTCTCTTCAGCTGCTTCTGTTCCATTGAGAAACTTGTGGTATGGATCTGTGCTAGGGGGTGTGACATGTCTGCAATGCAGTTAATAAAGTAGTAAGTTAAAGAGTGAGTTAATAGCTTACAAGTCACTTAAAAAACTGTTCTTGTTACTGTGCTTGTCAAGTTGAAAGCACGTAGGCTCTCTAGGAGTTTGGATGAAGGAGATTTGAGCAGTCTCTCATCTACCTTGACTACAGATCCCTATGGACGATGGGATGGGGAGGTAACACATACCTACCCACGCACACATGTCGAGCTAAGAAGATCTTTCCTCCTCCTTTGGGTGTTTGCATCGGTCTCAAATACCATTCTTGAAAAGCTCTTCCTCTATTAACAGTTGTTCTTATTTTTGTGAAATCAATCTTTCCACAGGCCTTTCCCACCTGTAATTTCATCTTCTGTTTTGCAAGATGTTTTAGCATGGGGCTTTTTTCTCTCTTTTAATGTTTGTATTTATTGTTCTTCAGTTTTTAAAAATGTGCAGCTCAATTATAATCATCATTACCTGTTACTTTTACATTGGTATTAGACACCTAAAGTTGTGCAGTCGATAAAGGCTTTATTTATGAATAAGAAAATGTGCCTTGTTCAATTTCTGTTCTTCATTCTGTAGTCCATTGTTTTTCAGTGGTTGCTACTGAAGATCTCACTTTCCCAATTACCAAGATGAAGGGAGCTAAAGAAGTTATGTAGAAAGATTCTCTCTTTCATAAGTTTTTGCTTAGGAGATGACGTATTATCCAAACATATCTTGTCTACTTATTCCATGAGTTCCTTAACTAAAATAAGTTTCAGGTTTGTTTTTTATTCCACATTTTATATATCCCCCCTTTCCCACTGAGTGCTGTGGGAGCTTTAAATCAGAAAATACAAGAGAAGATCCCTTGTTTCCCTCAAGGAATTCACAAGTGTGCTTTACTGCAGTTTTATGGCACAAAAGGGGGCAAGAAAACCCCTCTAGATTATGAGCATAAAATCAGTAGGTGCTGAGAAGAAGAAATTATTTGTGCTTATCCTGGTTCAGTTTTCTAGAAAAGACTGAGTTTGGAACTTTGGTATTGTGTTCCTTATTTCAATTTAGTTTTGTATTCTCTCCCAAATTGAGGGGAGTATTCTTTATTTCTTTTCATCTCCAGAAGTCTTTCCAGATGGTGCTGTGTTCTCTCAGCTTAGGCCGTTGACAGCGTAAGGAAGGATGGAAACTAGAGAACTAGATGTATCTTTTCACTAAGACACCTTCTCCCTTAATAAAAAACTTCTGTACATAAAATGGCAAAATTTCTCTGGGTAGCCACTTGAGAGTTACAGCACCTAGAAATTCTCTTGTAGAGGCTTCCCTGGGAATTGGTAATGCTCTTTTGTCTTTTACCTTCTAACTCAAAGACATTTTAAAAATGTCAGTTCTCTATTCTTGGATTGAGTGTGAAATAATCTTCATATTCTCTTTGATGGTAAGGGTGAAGTTGCCAGGTAAGATGTTAGCTGTGTTAAAGCAATATACTTGCACGTACAAAGCTTCATGGTTTTGAGCTTAAGGAATTACTCATTCTGTCTTTCCATTTCAGCTGTCTGAGGAGGAGAATTCTGTGGCCACGTAACTCTGGTAGACCATGTAGTCTATACTGGAGCTTTTTTTTTTTTTCCTTCTTTAAGTTTTATAAATTAGGTTGCAGAAACAGGGAGTGACAGAAGTTTGACTTGACCAGGACTGTTGTTACACCGAGAATCTGAATTATTTCCATCTATTTTTCTGCTGTTCTTACAGTCTCACTTCATAGTCCTCTAAACAGCTGAATATAAAAGGAAGAAGTGTAAGAAATAGAGGCATTATGCTTGACTTTAATAAAATGTTTATGCTATTCTGCTTTATATTCTCGTTAGCAAATTTAGAAGATATGGTGAAAAAGTAGGTGGATGCTGAAATAGTTGGAAGAAAATCCTGTAGCTGCTGTAGGAGAGCAATTCAGATATTATAGTGGTCTACTTTAGGTCCGTTTTTTGGGTGGGCACTTTAAAAAGGAAAAACTTGTAAGATCTGAAAGCATGATGGAGGGCAAAATTGGAGTTCATAATTTTTTTTAACATGTTAGAAAAGTGTTCATAATGGAGTAAAGACAAATGAGAATTACTGATTGTGAGGAAAAAGAAAACATACGACTACAAAAGGGGACCTGGCTAGTAATAGTTCTGCTGAAGACTTAGGGATTGTTATGGGTCATGAGAGGAATGAGCCAATAATCTGTTCGTTTGTTTTAAATGTACATACCTATATATACACACATAAAGAAGATATGTCTATGTATAGATAGGTCTATATATAGATATTCAACACCTAGTGTAACGGAACGATGTGATAGGTAACTATTAATTTCTGCTTAGGACTTGTGAAGTCTTAGCCTGAAAGCTCTGCCCAGTTCTTGGCAATGCATTATGTTGAGGTTAGAGACAGTCCAGAGGACAGCAATACGAATAAAAGTTTTAGGCATCAGGGCCTGTGGGGAAAGATTAGAGTAGTTCATTATTTTTTTTTTCAGGCTCAGGGAAAAAGACGAAGGGCACACATTTTGCAGTGTGAACATGTATTTTATAGTGAGGACAGTTACCAAGTGTTTTCCATGTCTACTGGACACATAAAAAGTTATCAACATTTTTTGTAAGGGAAGATTGTTCTAACTCTCTAGGAATAGCTGATCAACATTGTAGGTTTTCTAGGATGGATGAAGATCTTTCACTAGTGGATTTTTAAGGGCAGATTAAATCCTCTAAGTACACTTAACCCAGTTTTCCAGTGTGGGATAGACTCGGTGATCTCTTGAGGTCCTTTCTAGCATGTTTCTCTGATTATGTGAGGTCTTTTCTGGTTTTTAGGGGGGGGATTTGTTTTGTTCTGTTTTAACATCATTATGCAGGCTTTATTTGTGTGACAGTAATCTTGCATACCACCCTGCATACCATCATATTGACTGGATGCTGTCCTTCCAGATTGTGTATACTTATTTTTCTAAGTACTGAATGACAAGTGCAAGTACGTAAGTAACATTTGTCAGACTTCTTACTGTCAAATACATTTTACAAAATCTGTGTATGCAAGGCTTTCTCTTTGCTTATGACTTCTTTACATGTAAACTACGATGGATTTATCCATCTTGCTTGGAAACACAAGCATACAAAAACTTAAAATACTAATATGTTAGTTACTTATTTTTAAAACAACAGCTAGTATGACTATACTTTTAGTTTGGTTTTGGCGATATTCTAGTTCAAACTTTTTCTGCCAAAAGTGTACTCTGATCAGGCTGAGGCAGTCATTTGTGTTGGTGCAGGTTTTCATTCATGCTTATTTCTTTCTACTACTGTTCAATATTGTCCAAAAGGACCATCCATTCTTCTGTGCAATTTTAATACCTCTTTAAGGTGTTTCCTCTATGTGCAATTCTGTGACACTCTGCACTGTATTATCTGGAAGCTCGTAGCTCTTTTTTTTTCCTGCCACAAAGTAGATATTCCAGGATGAGTGCCAGTGTGATTTTGCAAAAATTATAGAGGTTCAGGAGTTTGTTGGATGTTTTCGTTTGCTTCTCTATAGAATGAACCTCAAGTTAAACAGTCTGATGTTTCCAAAGCAAGGCAAACACAGTAAGATATCAATAAAAGCTTGAAATTGGTATGGATAGAGTGAGTGGCCACCCATCATCCTGTCCCTGTGGATAGCTTCCAAGCCTGCTAGAGATGAAAGCTATGAGTTTTGTAGATGGATGTGAGAGAAGATGGGATTTCTTGGCTAACTGGGGAGGTTAATTTAGAAAAGACAGCAGAGTCTGAAGGAAGTGATACATTCAAGAGAGAATGAGAGAGAGAATTTACCTCTGAATATTTAAGTCCTGCTACTTATGCAGGTTTAGTTATTTCAAACTTCCTGGGAGACCTTGGGATTTTCTAGTAGCTTTACTGCAACTTTCTGTTCTGTCTGTTTTCTTGTAATTGTACTATTTTCCAGGGTTGTGGTTTTAAGTAATGTGTTACTTTCGATATTGTACTCGGGGCTGTGAAACTAGATGATGGGAGTTTGTAAGAATTCATCTCCCTGCCTCTTAAGCATGCGCTTGGACAAGTCCGCTGGAGGCATGCGCTTGCTCAGTTTGGGTGCTCAGTTCTTTCCTGCTGTACAGAAAGAGAATGGGGTGAGAGGTGGTTCTTCCGCTGTCTTAGGTTGTATCAAGGCAATGTTCTCCCTACTATGGGAAAAGGAAGGACAGCTTTGCAGTGATATGCTGACAAACAGTGACAGTCCTAATACCAAGGTGATAGTTCCTCACCTTGGATGAGGATAAGGGATGCTGTGAACACCTTCAAAAGAACTGAATTTTCACCTAGAACTAAACATTATAGAATCATAGAATAGTTTGGGTTGGAAGGGATCTTTAAAGGTCTTCTAGTACAGCCCCCCTGCAATAAGCAGGGACATCTTCAACTAGATCAGGTTGCTCAGAACCCCGTCCAACCTGACTTTGAATGTTTCCAGGGATGGAACATCTACCACCTCTCTGGGCAACCTGTAACAGTGTTTCGCTACCCTCATCGTTACCTCTTGTGCTCTCCTTGTAAAGAGAGCGAGAAAGTAGTTAGTTTCATAGTTTTTAGAGGACACTTCACCTGATGCCACCTCATCTGATGACTGTGTTGTCTAAAAGTCTGGGAATCCATTGTTTATCTGCAAAACTAAGTAAAACAAGTTATGTAGAGATAAAGTTATTTTTGACCTTTTGCTGACTGTTAACTTTAAGAAAGTCTCACATGACTTTATCAGAGTTGTTCCTTGACACTGGTGGTAAAAACAAATATAGGCTATAAATGTTGTTAGCCTGCTGGGAAGAACAATAGAGCCTTTGTTCTTACAGAGTACTTAATTGTAAACTGGGTCATGAAACTGTTACCTTCTGATTTGAGGAAAGGTGGGAAAATACCAGCTTTTTTTAAGGACCTTTAACTGGCTTGTGGGCAGTGTTGATTGTTCACTTATTCATATTTTTCAAATACAGTTAAAAATCAAGTAAATATGTGTCTACAAACAAAATACTTTGTTCTTTGGGGTTAGTAAAGGAGTTGGAAATGGTAATTTCCTTCACACAAAACACTTTGTATCTTTTGGGGAAGATGTCTAAATCCAGGAGCTGGTTATTGCAGCAGAACATTGTGAAGGAATGAGAAGTGGGATTTCAGTTGTGTTTGAGAAATGTTTCAGCAGGTGTTATGAGCTCAAGGCACTTTTGCAGCTGTAATGCTAGTCACTGGAAAAACATCCTTTTCCACAAAGACACCTTTATGGTCCATAAGACTTAGTTAATTGTAGTTTCCTCTACTGCTTGGGTTCTTTAGTGTACTGTTCTGAGTGCTGAGTGGAGCTATAGCAGTCAGATATCCCAGACTTGCTGCGTCAGGAGGAAACTTGTAGTTGCTTAACTGTTACCTCCAGATACCTCTTGACACTGGACAAGGCAAAAGATATTATATTGTTATAATGTGGACTGTTACTAGGTTTAAGGGCAGGCGTATGGTAGTATAACCACATTCAGCTGAATACCCTAGGTGGATAACCAGAAAGATTTTTCACAGTTGTCTATCTATAAACATGGTTTTAACTTAAAACATCATTATTATTATTATTATTATTATTATTATTATTATTATTATTATTATTATTATTATTATTATTATTATTATTACTTACCCAAACTCTCCCTACTATTTTATTTGTATTTAAGTATTCCGTCCAAGCATTCCTGGGATATGTACCTTCTTAATGACACTGTTAACTTTAGCAATGGTTCTAAAGACCTATTGATGGTTTTCCCTGCCCCCTGTCACTCCCAATTAGGTGTGCTGATGACCCTAGGCAATAAGCTGAGAAGGGTCCTGTTCAGAAAGCAGAGGGAACCTGTTAATGCCTGTCCTGGTGCTTAACTAGCCATGAACATAATTGTTAACTTGCTGTAATGCAAACACTCCCTTCTGGCACAGCAAGACTCAGTCTGCAGTGTATAAGGAAGTGACATGCTTTTTCACATGAGAATATGTTGTCAGTTATGCCTTACAGAAGCGTATAAATGAGAATAATGCATGGGTCTTAGTAGGTTTTAACTAGACTTAAGAGTCATCAGCTGCCTTAGGCTGATAAAGTTTGAGAGAAAATTCACCCTGGGTCAGTTTTTGAAGAAAACTGTAACAAAACAGTTATGGGTGGTTTTGGGTGTTTGGAGGACTGAGATGCTAATTTTGATTTTAGTCATGTTGAGATGTAGCCCAGGGGAAGGAGGTTACACAGTGGCTGAGGGGTCACTGACAAAGCTTTCTACAAGTAAATTAATCCTTTCGACTTGTTTCTTCCAAAAGATGTGTTTGGCTGTTTTATGTTTATTACCCTGTGGTTGTAACTGTTGTTTGTAAAGATACGGGTTGGGGGAGGATGATTAAAAATTAGGAGAGAAGAGCAATATTTAAACTGAAGTGTGAGATTGACACAAGAAGAAATATATATGAACTGCTTATGACTAAAATGGGAAGAATAAGAACTGTACTTTATCTCAGGAAGTGGTTTCCAGTACATGCTCAGCTGCTGCTCAGAGTTCCTCACGGGTGTTACCAGTTGCCTGGTTTGACTTGCTTCCTATCAGCTGCACTAAAGAAATAAAAATCATTGTCTTGGTAAATGAGGTGTGTTATTTCTACCAAGTGCTAATGCTTCAGGTTAGTTACTTGATCTACATCTGGATAATAATTAACAGTAAAGATCAAAATTCTCAGGCATCAGTAACTCGAAAGTGCAGCATCAAGTCGCTTGTCATCCTTGACTGACTCGGTTCATTATGGACTCCCAAGGTTAGATGTACAAAAGCAAGGGGCAACAAAGTAAAACATGTGGGAGCAGGCCCAGATGTGGATATTGGTGGAAGGTGCAGTGGCCATTTATACATGCCTACATCATTACTTTTCAACAGCATCAAAGAAGAAGTTGGTCCTTTGCACTGAGCATGGATTTAGATATTTTTTCTGTATGTTGTCCTGTAGGACAACTCCTTAACAGCTGTTCTGCATCAAGATCCCTGTTGGTGGCTTTTTGTCTCTCACTTGTGTGTTAATTATTCAGCAGATCAAAATCAGTCAGACTTTTCTCAGACTGTGGACCGTAGAACTTGTCCAACCAATTTTTTCCTTTAACTGGAAGACTGTTATCTTTGGTAATGACATAAATTAAAGTATTACGCAGTTTTGTCATGGACTATTATGCAGTTGCATCACAATCCAGACTGTCTTAATTATTCTTTACCCCATATTGCCTCAGGCTGTGACCTCACAAGCTAAACAAGGTCATGCTTGGCTAGGATGAGAGAAGTCAAACAAATTCAGTGCTACAGGAAACATTAGTGATTCAGTAGGTGAGGTGACACTCCTGAGTTAATGTTTTTCCTGTGCTCCAGACTGGTAAAAGATGCTGCAGCTAGCACGATGAGATGTAATCCCAAGATCCTTGGTTAAAGTTTCAATGGTATTCCTAGTAAAAGTGCAGATGTTAACTCAGGGCTGCTGCCCAAGTTCAGATTTTAATGGCTATGTTCTCTATACATTTCTAATTTCTGTTTTAGTAGAGTCACACTATCCTCTTGCACTTGTCTTAAACGGTGTTTAGAGTTGTTGGGAAACTTTGCATTCCAGAGGTGCTGACATCTTTGCAATTGGCAACAGGTCAGTTTGCAGAAACAATGGTCCATTTTGAGAACTTTTGAAATCAAGGGAATTATATTTATGTAAGAAATGTCAAGTCAAAACTGAAAAGCTGCCAGATATATGTGCAGAATAATTTTTTGGCTTGAATATACATATTTGCAATGTGGTTGAGTGTACTCACGCTTACATATTTTTATTTTCCATAGGATTCAAGTGCCCTGTATGTTCAAAATTTGTGTCTTCTGATGAAATGGATTTACATCTTGTGATGTGTTTGACAAAACCGAGGATAACCTACAATGGTAAGAAAGAAGTAAGCTGATAATTATTTACTTATTTTAAACATTAGAGTGATAATAATGTTTTATTTATAAGATACTCTGGTAACTAATTCAGTGGACTCAGAAATAGTGTATGTTTTTTGCTTGTAGTTTATTTTTTTGACCTCATTCCTAAGAACTTGGTCTTTTTTATACTGCCTGCCAATATAATTTACATTGTTGACTTTTTCTGCAAATATAAAATTATTCTTATTTAAGTGCGTCCCATTTTTTGACCACGGGATCAGATATTGGTCAGTGTGCGTTTAGTGTCCACTTGTGAAATGTGTAGCTTAAATGTCCTCTCATTTAATGACATCAAATGGTGAGGCAGGTCAATCAAGCATTCTTCTGGGGACATTATTAAGGACTGTTACTTGACACATTGCATTTGCACCTTAATCGGTGCAAGAAAATGACCGTTTCTTGAATGAGCTGAAGAACTTTCTCCTTCTTCAGATGATTGCATATGTGATACTTCATAATGTCTGGTAGGTATGTATCTTTTTGTGATTTTAGTGAGACTTGCCAATGTCAAATGAATCACTTGTGGTAGGTCTGTGTTTTCCCTACTGCTAAGCTCTCCTTCAAGGCAACCTTTGATGCAAGGCAAACCGGACTTTTGCCACTGTTGGGATCAAACCTTTTTGTTACTGTGGCTTAGGCTGACACTCAGTTCTACGGCAAGCAAACAAAAAGGTTTTAGAAAATCTTACTGAAATCTTAGCACCTGCTTTGGCACAGCTGCCCTACCATCACAAAATCTTACAGTGAATGAGCTTATTGCTCAACTGTCATCAGATGTGGAGTATGTGAGAACAAAACGTAATTAGAAAGAAATTATAGAGGAGAGGGAGTCGGACTCTTTTTTGAGGTGCACAGCAAAAAGTTGCGAGTCAGCGGTCACAAGCTGCATTAGGGAAAAACCTGATTCAATGTAAGGTAGGCATGCCTCATAATGAGGGTGGTCAAACAGAGTGGCAGACACCTGAAGAGGCTGTGCAACCTCCATCTTTGGAGATTATCAGAAGTTGACTGGGGAAGGCCCTGAGCAACTTAGACTAAGTTGCTTTGAGTGAGGGGCTGGACCAGAAGACCTCCAGAGGTCCCTTCCAGCATAAGTTATTTATTGTTTAAATAACCTGCATTGTTATGGGCTCTTTGACCCTCCTGGCTCCCTTGCTGTTATGGTATCTGACACTGGATTTTTTTTTTTTTTTTTTTCATTGGATCAAGTCTTGAAGGATGGTTGGGCCTACCTTATTCTTTGTCTGGGTAGCAATAAGGCTTGGCCTTAATTGGAAAAATAATTTGAAATCATATACTTACAGTTGTGAAATCTATTTCAAAGCACAGCACTCAGGAAAAGTAAATATTTTTTTTCTCCTGGTGTTGCCACACATATATTTGAGAAGGTTGACTTCATCTAACAGAAGGGTCTTTGTTTCTCTTTGTTTCGCCTTTTGTAAATTAGAACTAAGCATTTTCCAAGAAAGGTTGTTAGAAATCTGTGTACTGAGGGATGTTGAACATCAGGGAGAAGCAAGCTAGTCGCCTCAGTTAGGGAGGGATAATGCACTTGGGATCAGTCGGTGTGCAGTGGGAGGAGGCAAGCTGGCAGAGAGCAAGCTCTGGCGGTAATCCAACTGATGGGATGTGCACAAATTATGAGTTGACTGACTGAAATCCTTTGCCCCTGCCGCTTCCTACATGTACATATGAGCACACTCAGCTGATTAACTTTTTTCAAAGAAACAACAATTATATAACATAACCTCTCAGAATTGTTTGTGATGTTCATTTATATCACAACAGTGCCATATTCAACCTCTTTTTTTTTTTTTTTTTCCCTTCCTGCACTGTTTCTGTCAGATGGCACACTGCTGGTTGGAGCTTCTTTGGGCCTTCTTGCTACTTTTGCACAGTCCATTAAGTTGTAATCCCTGTAATGAGGCTAATGAAAAAGAATTAATTGGCAGATCGGTAGCTTAATGCTGCCATGATGACAGGCCCAGAATTGCATATGAATATCTATATGCATGCCTTTTTTCCTGGTTTTTTTTTTTGGATGTTTGCCATGATGAGATCAGTGATGGATCTGCCTTTTTGTCATAAGCTGTAAGAAGGGCATCTCAAGTTTTGCTTGAGAGAAGAAAAGATGCTGCTATCAACTCTTGATACCTTCTTCCAAAATGGAAGGCATCTCTGTATGCTTTACTTTCTCATCGTTATCTTGGCCTTATGCCATACATACTCAAATGGAGCCAAGTAGGCATCATTTGCTTGCATTGGTCACTGGTGGTTTCCCAGTCCTACAACGACTAGCAGGAAAAATGTCCTTTTTTCCCCCCTTTTTTTTTTCTTCACCTTCTTTTCTTTCTGAATTTTGCATTGCAAGTAGTTAAAGGGAGCCTTAGACTTTGCAGGTGGTAGATGTTTAAAAATTGAGCAGTTGGATTGAATTGTGCTTATTTCTAATTCTGTTCTAGATATGTTTCCTCATGATACTGTAAATGTGTTCGTAGTTCTTTCTAAGAAACTACAAGGAATGAATTGTATGTATTTTCTCATTCTAAGAAGACAAACCTTCTTTCTTTTTAAATGTGAGGTTGCAGCATACAGTCTTCCCAGAAAAATGTTATAAGACTGTTTAGTTGTGATTTGAAGTTTAAAAAAATTAATGAGTCCTCCCAGCCAATCTCTCATTGCTTTCTGAGCTACCTTTGTGCATTGCATTTGGCAGTAGGAAGGGTCAGTGAACTGCAAACTCTGGCAGCTGTCTGATTTACATGTGTTTTCTGAAAGAGGGTGATCACAAATTTGTCCCAGTTCTATGCTGGAAGTTGTGCTGATTTTCATATAAATAAATTGGTACATTTTATTAGCCTTATTCTTTCAAAATCATGTGACTTGCCTGCAACAGAGATCTCATTGCTGATTCAGTTTGGCGTGTAAAAAGAGCTCTTTCTTTTTTCTGTGGAACTTTGTTCCAACTGTCTCTTAAACTACTTGTGGTACTCACACATGAACCAATATCTAGGCATTTTGATACAAAAGCTGGTTAGATGGATAGAATTGTGCAAAAACATTGTGGTGTTTGGTGTTACTGTCTTTAAATAACCTTACTTTTTTTAGCAATTAAAAACTCTCTTCATACTGTTACTTGCTGAGTTGCTGAGAAGCCAGAATAGGTCCCATGCACTGGTTAGCCACAGGTTGCTAAAAGCCAGTTTTTAAAGAAAGTGGGTTACTTACAACAGATTATTTTTTTATGATTTTTTTTAAACCACTGCTAATATATTATATAGCCATACCTATTCCTTTGAGCTTCTCCAAAGAGTTAAATGAGACCCCTTGCACCATCTCTTCAAGTTTGCCAGGGTGAGTGATGCAGGGAGCCCTCTTAGGGACTACTCTGCGCAAGACGTTGCTTACAAGGTAGCCCTGCGTTTTGGTCAGGCAGGGCATTTACTTGAATAACACTCAGTGCTTTGGAAGCAGCTTGCCTTTAACTCCCTGCTGATGGTTAGAGCTATTAGGTTTTGAATACAATTATTGTTCATTTTGTGTTGTTACAGCATTGATGCTTTTTTTTTCACTGAAAGATGTTTTATAAAAATTGAGGAGACACAGGAGAGACTTGTGTCTTCAAGGGCACTTAGTTTTAGATGCTTTGCAACAAATGCAACCAATTCCTATTGAAGAAACCTCGCAGTTGCTTCTGAAGTAATTCTGTTTTCCATTTTAAAATTCCTTTGTTTGTTTCTCAGAACACTTTGTAAGACTTTATTATTATTAAAGGGCCCCTCTGAGAGCGGGGACTAGCAGCCTGGCACCTGGCCAGATGGGGAAGCCAGTGACCCTGGAGAGCTGGGGAGAGCCAGTCAGCTCACTAGACTGGTTGGCTGGCTCGGCGAGCCGGCCTGTCCTCTTTCAAAAGTTTTGATTGAATTAGCACATTCCTGTGGAATATTTTGGGTTTCATCAAGTCAGCACTTTGTGTTGGAACGCTGTTCTACTGGAAACTTTTCGAAGCGGGTCTCCTTAAAGCCGCTTGCTCAGGGGTGGTGCTGCTTTGACATCAGTGCTGCTTTCACTCAGACCGCTCTGCATTTAATTCAGATATGGTAATGGATCTGATTATTGGCCAACATATTCACTGAGGTTCATTTTAAGGGGAAAAGCGTTTGCTAGTGTAATTTCAGAGAGGGAAAATGTTGAGACATCCAGTACGCAAGCTGCTGGATGTTTTTCTTTATTCAAGGTAACTACTTTGCAATTATTCTTTTTAAATTCCAGTAAGTGAGTTCTTGAGCCCTATCACAGCAAAAAAGAGCAGGGGTTAAAACATCTCAGATAGCTGGGATTACATGTATGATTTTGTATTTAAAGTTTATTCATCTCAGTTTTGAATGGAGAGATTAGTGTGTGGAAAGACTATTACAGACAGCATATTGAAAATTTAAGGTAGGTGTACTGCAAGGAAAACACGTATGAAACTTGATGTGCTTTTCCTGTCTGGCAGCGTACTTTGTCTTCTGGGGCACTTGAATCTAACACCATGCACAGTTAGACAAATATTCTTGTGCTGTCTAACCAAATTCAAAATTATTTGGTCCACAACAGTGCAACTGATTTTCGATTTGCAAGGATGCAAAGCAGGATTTTGTCATGAGGATTTAAATACACTGTTTATTCTAAATCAGTTTGAGGTATTGGGTTAAGTTTTGTCTTGTGAGGAAACAAACGCTGGTACTGCCACATGCTGAGGCCTGCTTGTGAGTGAGTGGCAGAATCCTGAGCTGGAATCTGTATGAGCAATAATCCTGCTAGAGGAGTTGTCGACATCTAAATGACAGCCATAACATATGCATTTTGATCAAAAGTAGAGACTTGCAGATTAGCATGAGTCACCTAAAGGATGGAATAAAAATATTTTGGAAACGTTCTTTGTGAATGGGGCTGACCTATTTCTTTCTAACACAAGTTATAAGCTTTGTTGATTGGTGACTGTTTCAACATCCTTGGGGCAAGCTACTTTTGCCACAACTTACTCGGTTTATATTGCTTATTAGAAGGGAAGAAAAATAGTGCACCTTAACCTAATGTTCGGACCACCGAGATACATGATTCTGGTAGTTCTACCCCCTGCAGTGACTTGATTTCCTTGGTCGCTTCTGTCCACAAAAAAAGGGAGAGTATTTTACTCAGCAGGACTGATGCTGTCAACTGTTGTGACTGATGCACTGAAAACTTCAGCCTGGAATGAAAAGAATAGCTAACTTCAAGTTCACTTCTCTGCCAGGGTTCCTGAGATCATACCCTAAAAGACCTTGCAAAAGGGCATCTTGCCAGCCTGCCTGGAAAAGCTTAAGCCTTCCTCCTTGTCCTCATCCTTTAAATGGACTAGACTTTTAGCAAAGCAGTACAAAATAATACTAAGACAAATCAGTTATTTGATTCCACTTTATGGATAATTTTACACCTCAGATAGAATTTCTCAATTCTTCCATTTTTAGAGTTTAACAAGATTCTTGGCTAATAGTTTCTAGCTTCTTGCTCTGCCCTAGATGGTTCTGTGCTCTGTTCTCCAGGGTGCTGGGGAAGGAGAAAAGCATACTTTATAAGGTAGTTTAACAGGACATGTAAACAGACACTTATCCTGTGCTTGCAGTTAAAATAGTGACATTTACTCTTGTTTTGATCTTGTGTACTCAGGAACATCCTCCAGAGTATGTAGGAGGTTCATTCAGATTCCCTGATGCTTTAAAACTGTTTTCTTCAGTAGTTCTTGAAAATAATTAAAACCGTTAAACATCTGTTGAACTTTGAGAGCGCATTACTATAGTAAGTAAAATTTTAATCTCAGACATTTGCACAGCTGTTATTCTGTAAATTAGTATAATATCAGCTCAGACTTTTCATAGCTTTTCTTGCAAATCATTGTTACAATTTTAAGGAGGGAAATTGTGTTTGAAGATCTTGATTAAAATATATCGATTAGTTTATACTTCCTTCCTTTGGGACTTGTTGATAACATTTGAACAAGGAGGAAACTTTCACTGGTGTTCACCAACGTAGGTTGTGGATAGCTACTGGTCCAAACGAGACTGCCAAGATGAACAGTGGCAAACTCTAGTTCTTCCTTCCTTTTGTTCAGTAAAGCTTTATTTCCTTCCAACCATCCCAAATCTTTCCTTCACCAGTTTTCAGTACCTCACGGAAGAGCATCACTGCAAAAGCAGCCTGGTACGGTTCAGGTTTGTTGGGAGAGAGGTTGTTCATTTTAAAGAGTAATGCTGAGAAATGTCACTAAATAAAACCACACTCGAGTCCAACGTGTACCTACCTAAAGGTAGGACCTGCTTTGGTGACCCCATTTCAGCCTCAGTCAATGGAGGAATTGGGTCAGTCCATGATAGTGTGGAGTTGCAGCACTTTTAGAGCTGCAGTCTCTTATCTTTCCTCCACACCCACAAACTGTCAGCCCTTTGCTACAGAGTCAAAAAAGTAAGCTGTGAGTTTCTCATGGTGTGGCTGTGAAGAAAGCTCCTGAAATGGGAACATAGTGTAACTGAGAGGGAAGTGCTTCACGTGTCTGGAACAGCAGTTCCCAGAACTGCAGACTACCCCATTTATCTTGGTAGAATATAATCTCGAAGGTTTAGTGGCGGTGGTTGAGGGATCAACATTGCTTATTCTTTTACCCTTCATGTAAAGGGAAGGGAGGCGTAGATTTGTAAAGTAGCTATGACAGCTCCTTTTTATGGTGCAGGTTGGGTATGCTCAATAGATTATGCTAAATTTTCTTGCTGTAATGAAGTAAAGTTGACATGTTTGCATCCTGCTGAGGAGGACACGCTGCAGAGATCACATCCATTCATATCTTAAACTTTTCTCTGATTTGTTGTGAATGGGACTGACACTTTTAATGAATCTTCGAGGAGAAGGGTATTTGGTGGGTGATTCTCTACATACTTTCCCTTGAGACAGGCCTAAATTTGTTAGACTGAAATTCCTGTGACATCCATCACAAATCACTCCTGGCCAAAATAGCTGCAATGTCACCTCATGCTTAATTCAGTTCTTGGGACAACGTTTTTTTTTTTTTCCTCAGTACATTGGAATTGCCTTTCTATAAATGCATACGTGTGCCACGGGAATATTTTATATGCAGCACTGGATAAATACAGTAAAGCTTTTGACAGCTGCAGAACAAGCCTGCTTGTTTCTGAAAGAAATGGAGAAAACAGGATCATTCATGTGCTGAATAGCTCAAGTTGTTTCTTTTCTTTAGAAGCCACTCCTAACCTCAGATGCTGCCGTTGTCTTGCTTTGGTACTGACAGTGCTGCTAAAGTCAAATGACAATTCTTGTCCTAGAAAATTACAGAGGCACCTGTGAACCAGTGCCGCAAAGAACATCTGCGGGTGACGCGAGGAGTGATTCAGATCAGGTTAGAAGAGGACCCAATATATTGTGCTGTATGTCATTGTGCTTCTCTTATATAATGGCAGTGCAGTGCTGCATGCAGGAGAACGCTAAGGGACAGTTTTGTTCACTCGGTAGCAAATGCTCGCTGTGCCGTGACTCCACATCATGTGATGCGGGCAGACAGGAGCTACCTTCCATGTCTTACACTTAATCAGTCTTTAGCTTTGAGAGGTCATTCAGAGGATGTCATAAATCGTGTCTGCAACTGCTGCAGTCTTGTGACTGCTGGGAATTTAGCTTCAGGGGAAATAATGTTCCTAGTTTTGTATGGTAATTCTGCAGTCTTTAAAGTTGATACCTCTAAAACCTTGAGATTTTACTCATTTGTTTGTAGCAAACTGACTTTTTTTTTTTTTTTTGGTAGTTGCTCTGTGGAAACAAAACCCCTGAAAATACACACCTTTTCCTAATCTTAGAGAATAGGTTTCATTGGCTGGATTTTGAAATAAAACTCCTTGAAATCTTTAGGTTATTAAAAATAAATGCCAAACTACATCTCACTGAGACTGAGTGATCTGTGTAGGAATTTCATGGTATTTCCTTCCCTAAATTCCTCACTGTTTTGCAGGAACTAGAACAGCTTATTTGCAGATGAGGATTTTTTTTCTACAGAAATAAAAAAGAATAAGAGGCACTTCTTCCTGCTCAGAAACTACCCCAAAGGCAGATCAATTGGAAGAATTGCCTGAAATCTCATTTGTAATTTTTTTTTTTTCTTCAGATTAAAATCTTGCTTTAAAACCCTCCTACCCTTTGATTATTTAAATAGTCTGGTGCTTGAGTTGCAGACTCAACCCTTCAAAGACAAAAGAAGTCAGTCCAGCTTTTTCAGGGAATTTCAGTGGTAGAACAAGCCTAACTCTTCAGAACCGAGCTGGGTGAAAACACCAGTAATGTGATAGGGTACTCTCACTTCTAACCTGGGGATTATTATCACTGTTTACACAGGAGGAAAGTTTACAAGTTTTCAGTATTTTTAACAAAATCCAGTGATTCTAGAACAGGCTGTAAATTGCCTATTGGCAGGACTTATGTTGATTATATACTGACTTAGGTACAAAATACTAGACTTGCCCTGGAGGAACCTCCGTGCTCCTCGAAGTTTGTGTAACTTTGTCTCACATGGGTACAGATTTGTTCGGATGCAGAAATAACCCCAAGTTGTAACACACGGCTGAAACACAAAAAGCTTCACTATTGCTAGATGGATTTAGTGCTGAACTATATTAACACTTATGAAACCTTGTTAAAGTTTCCTCGTAAAAAATTCAGATAAGTTCCATTTTAACCCTGCACTAATAGCTATCTGTAATTTAAAGCCATATCAAATTTGCTTCATTTTGACTGTGTTCCTCATCCCCTCCTTTCTTGTGCAAAGTTTAATTAGGTAGTCTTCATGTATAACATTAGGTATTGCATAGCCTTCATGTAGCTAAGCAATAATTTAGTGTTCAATGACAATTTTTAGCCCATAAGTAATGTTTGTTTATTTGAGGAGGAAAGATGGTGGAGGAGTTGTTCGATTGACACTTGTATACTTACAAGGAAGTCTATTTCAATCTATGGCGTTATTAGTCGAAACGCCTTGTTGTCATAATGATGTCCAATAGTATTGATAGCCTGTAGATTTAAAAAATGAGGATAAAAATAAAACTTTAATGTGGTTGTAGAAGTATACTGCCAGATTATGTGCATAAAACTTTGAACAAATACTGGATGATTATCTTTGGGGGTTTTTGTTTTTTTTAAATCACATCTCCCATGTTAATCTTTTTATATTATTATTTGTGAATGATCGTGATTGCTGAATACTATTGAAATTATGTGGGTCTCTTTTATTTGACTTAATTGCTAGGATCTAGAAACTGATGCTGTTTTCTTTAAAGTATAAGGAAGGTTTGTTGTTTTGTTTTTCTTTCCCTCTTGAAATTAAAGACCCATATACTCTGTATCTTACTGGGATAGTAAAAACCTGTAGGTGCCTGTTAGCACGAGAAATACTGCATCTCTATGCCTGCTGTAATAAATTATAATACTGGATTATGGGTTAGTGTAGAGCAGAAAAACTGAGATAACTTTGAAAACTCCGACTCAAGATTTGATGTTATCAGAACTTTTTGCATTCAGACATGTTTTGCGTTCCATCTATATCGCAAGGATAATTGCATTTAAAATAGGAATAGCTTGTAAAAAGCAGTCCGTCTGCTGTGAACAGAAAAGTCAGACAAGTAAAAATTATGCAGTGATTTATATCCCGGTCCTGTGTATGCATGTCGACACCAGGCATTCAATTTTAACTTGGAGAAGACTGATCTCAAGCCTGCTGGGAAAAGCACCCTGTAGGCCTAGCACCTGGCACTGGGGTTAATAAGCCAGACTTTCTGCACTCTGAGTTTTGGCACCAGTGTTTTCATTGTGTGTTGCTCAGTAAGGCATCGTATCTCCCCTAAGAATAGCGTCTTAGTCAGACACACCTGTTTTTCTCCCCTCCTCCTGTTTCGAGCTTAGGCCCATAGTTTCATCTTTCATCTTCCGTAGTGCTCCCTATGCATTCATTTTGCATCAGATCAAACCAAACTCCTCTGCAAGCTTGCAAAGAAGTGAGTCAGTTATTTGGCCAATGGTAAAAGACTGGAAAAAAGACTTGGCAAAACCCATTGTGCTCAGGGCACCTGTAGGCAGCCTAGAATAGGAACTTGAAAAAGGACAAAGTGAACAGAACGCTGAATCAAATCCTACATCCAACTTCAAAACAAGTCACCATAACAGTAATCCCCATTGCTCTGAGTAATAGGCTAGCTGACTGCATCTGATCTTTCTCTGTTCATTCCCTCTCTGCTTCTGCTCTTCAAGGACACTGTTCCCATATGCTTTCCTTCCATGAAGGTTTCTAATGTACCCGCTTCACCTACATTGCGTTAGATGAGTTCTCATAGATTTCATTAGGTCAGCAGGTCCCCATCGCACTCTCAGTTTCTTGCAGACTGTTACTAGAATGAAACTTCTTAATTGAAAATCATTACAAAGCAATTTCTCTGTCTTCTGACTGTAGTTTCAGGGACGGTGAATGGTTGAAGCCTTTCCACTTGGAAAAACTGTCTTCTGCAATCATTTTGGTCTCCTTTCGTGTTGGGGATAAAATAAGCTTAGTGACTTTAAAAAGCTGCCAAAGCAAGAGGGATTTCCTAACCTCAGTGGGATCCTTTTGTACAGTCGCATTAACGTCTTGCATTTGCAAGATCTTTTCAAACTTTGATCTTACCTTCAGCTTGATCAGAGACGGTTATGTTCTGTCGTACCTACTCTGCCACATCCACGCTCTGCTTTACTTTCGCAGTCTCTGTGAACACTGTTGGCAATAGTACCTAGTCTTGATTTGGCAAAGTTGCTGATTTTAACAGACTTACAGCATCATAGCTAAGTCCTCCTTCTGACTAAAAAGCTATTTGAAGAGAACTGTCTCTGCATGGTATATGAAAGGAATTCTTTGCCCTCTTCCTAACCACAGTGGTATCTTTCCCTCATGAAATTAGATTCCAGAGTGATTTACTACCAGAAGAAGCTTCTGTAGATAAATACTCTTGGGGTTTTATGCCTGGTTGGTTGTGGTGCGTTTTTTTTTGGTTTGGGTTTTATTGTTTTTTTTTTTTTTTTTTTTTTTTCCTTTGGTAAAAGAAGTCATCTGCTACACATGGCAAGCTGCACCTCAGGCCTCTTTCATTTTTCTTGAATGTGCCCCTGTTGGTGACAAGACTTAACTTTCTGCCCCTTGCTCTGGGGGATAACGTGGTTCAGCCACCTTTGGACTGTATCTCTGGATTGTGAAGTTCTCAACAGGCCTAAGTTGCTTTTGCATCTATCATAGCAGTTTCTTAGTGCTGGTACTCATCGACAGGTACATATAAGTAGCCCTTTAATATTTTGCTTTGATTTACTTCTCAAAGATAAGAAGCCTTGTTTAGCAAAGAATTAAAGTGATAAAAGATGTGCATGCATGGATCGCACACTGATATTCTTCTTTCTTGCCCACTTCTTTAAGTTTTCTTCATCCCAGCTAGCTCCAGCTCCCTGTGAGAAACAATCCTCTCTAACTGCAGCAGACTCTTACGGTCAGCAATACGTGCTGGTTGCCCCTGGCCATTTACTCAACCTCTCCTTCTTTTGTAGTGCATTTGTGGTGTAAGATCCTCTTTGATGGTAAACTCAGCCTTGAGAAGTGTAAATCATTCTTACTCAATGAAGTCAAGGAGGAGGTGTTCCCCAAGTGATAGCTCCTTACACTGTTTTATAAGGAGTCTTATTTTGCTGCTGTTTTGTTTCTTGTGGGTTTGCCCCTTTAGGTGCTACTTTTGATTAAACTCCTGACATTCAACGTTAATACCTGATAACCTTGAGAGGTCATGTAATATTGGTTAAAAACCAAGAAAACAGCCTAAAGGCAGCTTCCTTGTTCCATGCGCTGTAATAAGCAGCTTTTGTTTTAGATGGTATGCGCTGGGGTATGCTATTCATGATGGAATTGCATGGTGGGGCACTAGTTTGGTACTGCTGCATTCTGGGTTTTTTCACCCAGGTGCCTCCTGATGAATCAATATTTAGAAGTATTTTCATCTCCCAGGAATAGTTTCTCAAGGGAGGGGGGGAAGCCTTGGGACAAACACAGCATTTCAAGGAATCACTATTCAAGAACAAGTTACCCCTTGGGTCATTCAAAGCACAAATATACATCAGTTCAGTTGGAACATGGACTTAGTACAGGATGGGTAAGGCTGGCACAAAGTCTTTTTACATCATGTGCTAGAGGATAAGACTGTTTATTTGTGGTTTGTTTGTGAACAGGTGCAGTTCTTTGTCCCATATCTAGACTAAAATTTGACAGTTTAAGGACATTGTACTTACAAATGTGGTGAATGGAACTTATCTTTAGAAGCCAGTGAAACAGGAGAAAGTTGTTTAGCTGTCTTGAGATGATATACCATTCAAAGGCATCTCAAACTGCAAGCAGACTGATTAAGCAGAAGTTGGAAAGACGGTAGCTTAAGCAGAAGTTTCAGACTCAATCAGATAATTGTATCGAGAGCAAATCTTGAATCACTGTGGAAACGCGTAGTCACTCTGGCAATAAATCTCAAAACAGGAGCACAATATGTTTCATGTCCAATTGGGTTGATAAATTTCATCTTGTATGAGTATCTATTTCACCAACACTTTCTACCAGAAGCATAAATAGGGACTGAGAAAGTTGGTATGCTGGTCACGATAGCATAGGAGTGGCTGTGGATGTTGTTGCTCAGAAGTGGGGAGCTTTATTTCTCAGACTACTTGGCCTTGTTTCAAAGCCTAGCTGCTCACTGGGAGTCCTGGGGTGCAAACTTGACTTTGTCCAGGAGCAAGATATCTTAATTGGACACTGTAGGAAAGCTGTGTTGTTTAAACTTGGGGTTAAAGATTTTTTTTGTAGGACTGTAGCTTGTATTGACACCATGTATCTTAAAGTTGCAGATAGATTTCCATCGAGACCACTGAAACAAACCTCTTTACAAAAGAACTGTTTCCCTAAGAGCACGAATCCTTCTCCCCTTTATATTATTTAGTTTACCTATTTAAAATTGTATCCAGGTAGCTAGGACTATACAGGCTTTTATACTCAACCTGCTCCCTGAAATCTGTTTCTATTGCTACTATTTCAGTCTTTATCTTGATTCAACAAAAAGTGAGTATTTTTTTCTCTACCATACACCCGATCATTATCTGTCTGAACAGGAAGCATCTAGCTATTTCTCAGAACTAGCTTCTGAAAGCTGAGAATCTCCCACAAAAATCTAAATCCAGTTCTTCAAATGTTGGGTTAGCTGAGAAACAATGAAACCTCTGCAGCCACCCCTCTCTAGCTCAGCGTCGTGTTGCGATAAAAGTACTGCAACTTAGCCCTTATTCTGCAAATATTTCTCTTGTTTTCTTGTGCAACTTTCACTTTGTTTTGTGGGCTCCCTCTCCTTTACCTTTGTGTTTTAAGAGGAGCGAGCACTAAAGACTGTAGGCAATGTTTGTGCAGGAAGTCTTTTGTGATGGGTATCTATTTGTATATAGATATCTTGGTCTTGGACCAACACCGAGCAAGGTGAGAAGGGAAGGGGAAACCAAGGATAACTTTTGGACTTTGAGTAGGAAATTGTAATGGGCTGCTGTGTTGTTGCAAGGGGTGAAGAATGAGATGCCAAACACACATGCACACACCACCACCCCCAAATTCATGAAACACTTTGTTAGTATTTGAGGAAGTGTCACATCTGTTGTAGCTGTTCAGTTTGCTTGAGAGAGGTTATTATGTTTTTGTGTAGTGTGGTGAAGGAAGGTGGTTTTAGATTGCTTAATTTCTAGGTATTACCACGCAAGTCGTGCAGTGGTGTTTGGGGTTATTGTGCCTGTTGGGAGCGCACAAAAAGTTGCAACATGTGCTTGTTTGATTAGCGTATGGGTATTAGGTTTTCAGGAGTATGAAAGAGAATTTGGATTGAAGTTAGTCAGGAGAGCTGAATTCTGAATTTCTATATGCTCAACTTTCTGAAAACCACTTAGCTGTCGTTCAAGTAAAAACACTAGATGTTAAAAATCTTCCCTTTTCCATCTGATCTGCAGGAGGTTGCTTGTATTAGAGCAGTAAGAAATGTTTCTGGTCAGGAACCCACTGCTTCTTCAGAAGGTATGTTCCTTGCTGAGGGCAGTGCAAGTTTAGCTTCTGGCTGTGAAGGTGCAGTCTTTATAAGTGAACAAAGTTAATGGATTTAGCTCTGCCTTGCTCAATCTGCTGACAGACCCTGTAGCTTGGAGAGCTCTGAGTGGCAAAATAAGCGTCTTCTGCAGTGACAACTGAATGATCTTTCTCCTGCTATTAAGTGCTCTGAGCACTAAAGAATCAGCTCTCCTTCACAGTGTCTTTCTGCATCAATTTTTGAGCAGTAGTGGAGGGCTGACCTGGTCATCCAAGAATGATCCCTAGCTGGTGCATGTTGAATCAAGGATGTTCCTCTTGTGGCAGCCAGAATAATGAAAAACAACAGGTAGAATGACAAAGAAACTGCTTGCTCTCCTAGTGCTTAGGATGGAGTAGAAGAGAAAGCTTTTGCTTGCAGTCAGTACCATGTTGCAAAACCAGTTACTGAGCTACATGAGAGAAGCACGCCCTGCATAATGGTCCCTCTTTCTTCCATTCCCATGTCTACTTCTTCCAAGGAAATTAACCCCAAATAAGAAGGCTGTCCATATTATTCATATCAAATAGTGGCTAATAATGTTAGTTTCTTCCTCCTTTCTCCAATGCCTGTGTTGCAACAGTAAATGAAATGAGATGATGCGAGGGTAGGAGGGGTGGTAGAAAAAGTAGGTCTAGAGAGAACGATATTTTGGAGAAAATGGGTGTGAAGAGGAGGAAAGCATGGTAGGAAATAGCTGGAAAGGAATGGAGAGGGAGAAAAACAGATGCGGCAGAAGCTGGAAAGATTTAGTAAATCAAGTCAGTAACATTTAATAAGAGTATGCTAATCACATCCACACATACTTGCTGGATACCAAATAGTTACCCGTGGAAAGTGCAGGTCCTTCTGGTCTACTTATTTTTGTAACACTGCAAGGAAAAACTTTTTGGATTGTCCCAGAAGGTGATACCAGTAAAAGTGTAGAATAAATTCTGCAACCTGGATGAATTCATGCTATCCGTGTGACGAAATATATTTGCTTCTAGGTGTCAGGAGCTTGATGTATCCCATTTAAAAACAATCAAAGACAGTCTCTAGTACCTAACTGAGAGAGTTTTTAGTAATCGGCAACTATTTAATGCAGTTTCATCAATATTTTTTAACCTCTTATGGCTCTTGTTTAACCAATTTTAGAAGGTTCTGAAGGTACGTTCCAATAAGTTTTAGTTGTATTCCTGAAAGGGTGTGCTTTGTGTCATTCCTCACTGTTGCAGTGGCAGCTTCCACAGACATTTAAGATTTTAAGTTTTATAAAAAATACAGATATTTTTAAAAATTGTCATACTGGATTAGATCAAAGATCTTTCTAACTTCGTGTTCCATTTCCAGTGAATGCCTAGAGAGAAATAAAATACTGCAGCTATATAAGGTGATATCTCCCCAAATACTATCGCAGTCTCCATGATTTGTGACTTGGGGTTTCCTGAGCTTAGGGCTGTATCTATCTGTGTTTTAAAAAGAAAACCAAAAAGCAGTAGCATAGCTTTTAATGACTTAATCCATAAAGTATGTATCGCACGTGCTTTTGCAGTCCTCAGTTTAAAGACAGACTATTTCATTTCCCACTATTTCAAGCATTGCCTATAATTTTAACCATGGCTGAGTTAGTGGCTTTGATAGTTGTTGGATATATTTTTCAAAAGTTTTAGAAAAAGTTTTTAATTGGTAAAGTATGTGCAAAATTGCCAGGATGATTGTATTTTAATTTGGTACCACCTATTTTGCTATAAATGCAGGAGTGGAATAAAATTAATTTTTCAGTAAAGATAAAAGCAGAATTTTAGGAGGAAAAAATCACTGACAACCAGAAGTTAAACCAGTAGCAGTATTAACCAGGGATAGAGGAGAGGAGGAAGAAATACTTGAGCAGACACGGGAGGGAAATACTACGCTCTTTTGCCAAGTTTCATCTTTCACACCAGTCTTTGGCTAGTGAGTGCTTGCTCAAATAGCTGGGAAGGTGGAGGAGTGTTTACCTCCTGTTTGGTGCAAGGCAGATGGATGTGGGGGTGTGGTGAGTGTTTGTGTGTATACCCACGTGTGGGCGAAATGGAAAAATGTGGCCTCTGCTTATTTCCTCTTCCCACTTCCATTTAGGTAATACACTTGTATAAATGTTTTAATCATAACAATTGATGGAATCTCAAACTGTTCTTTTTTTTTTTTTTTTTTTTAAGAGAAAAAGAATAATGTGTATCTGCTGAATCACTCCACTCCGCTGCAGGAAAATATGAAACAAAAAAAATTGTTCAGACTGCAGTGGTTCTGTGCAAAATTATTTATACACTTTTCTGTAAAAGAGATGCTTAAAAGTTAGTGTTAAATGGCCCTTAAACTGACTTCCATCTGGTATAAGCCAGTGGTGGTACAGGGAAGTGCTGTATGAAACAAGTACAGAACAGATTCTGGCTGGATCCAGGTCTAACGGGTCTTGTCACTCCTTTTTCTTTACCTGGGATTGATGATCCGAATCACCTAAAATGGTCAAACCCAAAGTGTCGTAGGTCCATGAAGGATTTGGTTTTGCTGTCGTCACTCTACATGTGTAATCAATTATGAGCGTAATCATACAGGTTTGGAGTCTATTGTGCAGTGCCAAGTTGCATGTGGGCATTTGTAGTTGTTGGGTATTTTATACTAATTCCTTCAGAATTTATGCTTTCTTCTTGCGTGAGAGCCTGGTAGGATTCGTAAGGTTAACACAAGAAGTAAGGAATGCCAAGTCCTTGTTATTTCAGAGGAAGAAGAACACTGAAACCTATTAACAAAATCTGTTCTGCAAGGGTGGCAGAGCTCCACCGTGTTTTTGAGTCCCCGTCCATGCCAGCCGTCATCAGTGTTGACACCAGCTCCCTCTGGCATGACTAGGCAAAGCTAGTGCGTGCCCGGCGGCTCATCCCAGTGGGAAACCTTGGGGTGAAGCCAGGGAGAGCGGCAAGCTGTTTGCCTGGGACTTGTGCCGTGGGGCCGGTATTGGCAAGAGGGAGGCTAGTGGCAGTTGGGGAGAGTACGGGAAGAAAAGGAGTCTCAGACGTTTACACCAGGGCTGGTGGGAGATACAAATGTTTAGATTGGCGTCTTGCCCTAATGTTGGCCAAAAGGTGCAGAACCTTGTTAAATCGCTCAGCGGGAGTTCAGGCACAAGTGTTGTACAGTCTGGGGAGCGCATGATAAGCCAGACATGTACAATAGAAAATTATGTGAAAGCAGTTCACAGGAATGTTTTCTTTTATAAATTGTATTTTTATTGGACAGCTTTTTAATTTTTGTCATCAAAACTTGACTAAATGCTTCCCTCTGGAGAGTGCTGAGGGAAGGGAGGCTGTGGATTAATTCACTGGAAGTATCTTAGTGTCATTTTGTTTTGGGTACCAGCTGCTGATCTGATAAAGTGACTCCGTGGAAAAAATGACTTTTATTTAGTATGCTCAGTGTATATGATACATGCCTGAATTATAATGGCGCTTCTTCCTGCAACCTAACGGTGGGAAGAGAGTCGACCTCCTCATGGAACTTTTGGCAAAGTACTTGTGTAACGAGTCTAGGAGGGCAGTGTCTGAGAGCCTCAGGCAAAGAAAGATTAATACCTCTGTAGCTGTCTGGAGACTCTTTGCCTCCTGGTGTCAGATACTAAAGTATCTTTTTATATTAAAAGAACCCCAAACACTTCAAGGAAGTATTTATCCATAGCACCCTCTTCTGGGCAAGTTCTTAGTGTCAGGATTTTGTAATAACAAATAAGAGCTCTTAAGAGCTTTTGTATTGTTTTAAATTGCTTTCTCTCTTTGGTACCTCTAACGTTCTTGGTAGCTTACAGCTTATGATAGAACAGAAGCGATTTCTTAATACGATGCTTACCAATGATATTACCACGTGTAATATACATTTTTTTTTTCTTCATTGTGGTAGGTGTATATTGTTTATTAAATTGTTTTGAATATTTTTCTTTATAACAGTTCACCTCATGTTATATATTCTTCACATATCCTCGTGGACGTGCCACACGTGTGGCATTATACTGTATTAGTGTAACTAATGAATATAGCAGAGACTGAAATAAGCACTGTTTTAGAAACCCAAGCACCTGCAAGACAGCTTGCTATTGTTCTAAGGGAAACAAGATAGACCTAATTTCATTTCACTTTTTCCTGCGGTGATAGCTTTTTAGTTGTCTGCTTGTCATTTTCTGTGTGTTTGAAAACCCATGAGTATTAGAGCCCTGGGGAGAATAGCTTAGAGCTAGTGGTTTCTCAGTCGTACCTGGGAACTGTGCTCTCCATAAACAGTCCCTTTAGGCTCCTTTCGGTTAAGAAGGGAAAGTTTTTTTCCCAGGAAACTGTGGAAAGTTGAACACGTGAGCTTTACTTTGCCAAATGTTCACCTTTCTGATCTGCCAGCTTGGTTGCTATGGGGTCCCTTGTTGTGAATGCTCGGTGCACTACGTGAGGTTGTATCTAGCTGGGACTTTTAACCTGCTTCTGGCAAATGGGGCCTTACGTGATCTCCTGTTTTGCTTTGTACTAAGACTGAATTCTGCATTCCACGTTCTGGCTAAGAGAAGTGTCCAAGAGAGAAGGTTTTTATTAAAAATAATATATTTTCCCAGAAACTTCTGTGTGAAAGCCAACTCTTGTGCATTCCTAGTAACTTACTTTCTCCTCATTTGTTACAGGACTTGGTAATGCTGCGAAAAAATCAGTATCTCCAGGAATTTAGGGTCATTGGAGCCATACAGATCTTTCCCTGATGGAAGACTGACATTTCTATTGCCAACAATTACATACTTACATTGAGGTATAGGTGGATAGGATGTGGTAGAACATGCTGACACGGTGAGACGAGGAGGTTGAACGTATGAAGTAGGAGTACCAGAAAGGCTTCTAGATGTATAGAAGATGCGGGGAAGGCTGTGGACGTTGTCTGTCTGGACTTTGGTAAGGCCTTTGACACCGTCCCCCACAGCGTTCTCCTGGAGAAGTTGGCGAATCATGGCATAGACAAGTATACCCTTCGCTCAGTTAAAAACTGGCTGGATGGCCGTGCCCAGAGAGTTGTGATTAATGGGGTGAAATCCTCTTGGCGGCCAGTCACCAGCAGTGTCCTTCAGGGCTCAGTTTTGGGGCCGGTTTTATTCAATATCTTTATCAATGATCCGGATGAGGGGATTGAGTGCACCCTCAGTAAGTTTGCAGATGACACCAAACTAGGTGGGAGTGTTGACCTGCTTGAGGGTAGGAAGGCTCTACAGAGGGACCTGGACAGGCTGGATCGATGGGTCAAGGCCAATTGTATGAGGTTTAATAAGGCCAAGTGCTGGATCCTGCATTTTGGTCACAACAACCCCAAGCAACGCTACAGGCTTGGGGAAGAGTGGCTGGAAAGCTGCCCGGCAGAAAAGGACCTGGGGGTGCTGGTGGACAACCAGCTTAACATGAGCCAGCAGTGTGCCCAGGTGGCCAAGAACGCCAACAGCATTCTGGCTTGTATCAGGAATAGCGTGGCCAGCAGGAGCAGGGAAGTGATGGTGCCTCTGTACTCGGCACTGGTGAGGCCTCACCTCGAGTACTGTGTTCAGTTCTGGGCCCCTCTGTACAAGAGGGATACTGAAGTGCTGGAGCATGTCCAGAGGAGAGCTACCAAGCTGGTGAGGGGTCTGGAGGCCAAGTTGTATGAGGAGAGGCTGAGGGAACTGGGCACGTTTAGTTTGGAGAAGAGGAGGCTGAGGGGAAACCTCATTGCCCTCTACAACTACCTGAGAGGAGGTTGTAGAGAGGTGGGTGTTGGCCTCTTCTCCCAAGTGAATAATGACAGGACCAGAGGAAATGGTCTGAAGTTGTGGCAGGGGAGGTGTAGATTGGATATTAGGAAGAATTACTTTACTGAAAGAGTGGTCAGGCCATGGAACAGCCTGCCCAGGGAGGTGGTTGAGTCACCATCCCTAGAGGTATTTAAGAAACGTCTAGATTTGGCGCTTCAGGGCATGCTGTAGTGACAGAGATTGTAGGGGGTTTTTTTTTGTGTGTGTGTGTGTGTATGGTTGGACTTGATGATCTCAAGGGTCCTTTCCAACCATGAAGATTCTATGATTCTATAAGAGAGATAAGTAGGAGAGCAGAAAAAGTGAATGATAGGCTAAGTGTCTAGAAGCTGAGAAGATCTTTACCTAGTTAATTACCTGCATTGTGTGGTTTTAGAGCACAGGTTTCCATGGTCAGATGAGAGCAGCCTGTGCAGTAGGGTATGGATCTGCTGGGAGAGTATAAACTCTAAAGGGTTACTGGCTGTTGATTATGGCTACCCCACTTCTCTATATGGGTGTCTTCCTACAGGACTTCATTTTGAGCTATGGCTGTGTTTAGGCAAGAAACTGAATCATAACCATATTTCCATTTGAGCTGTTAAGATGTCTCCCATCAGGAATCTTCAGTCAGCTGGTGTGTGACTGATCCTCACCTTCACATGACTTTCAACAGGACTAGAAGTATCTTCTGTAGCTGTCCTTGATGTACTGAATAAAGAACGTTTTGATTGTAATAGTCTGCTTTTTAACTGTTTAACTTTGTGCTTTTCTTCAGAGGATGTGCTGAGCAAAGATGCTGGGGAGTGTGCAATATGCCTGGAAGAGCTGCAGCAAGGAGATACTATAGCACGGCTGCCTTGCCTCTGCATATATCATAAAGGGCAAGTATTCCTTGGGATGTATGTAGAATTCCAGAAGGTCGCATTTATTGGGTAACTCCTGTAAGAGGGGCTTAAAGGAGCACTAAAACTTAGTCGCTTTTTACATTTAAGAGAACAACAGCAACCCTAAAGATGTTTTAAAAATGACATCTTCCTGCCCCTCCACCAATGTATTTGAAACAGTGTTCCCTGCGGTAGTCTTCTCATGGTTGCATGAAAAGCCCATAGAGAAAAAAGGTGAAATCACCTGCACATCAGAGCTATGGAGCTTGGGTTGTGTGTACCTACCTAATAACAGTTGTGTCGAACGCTAACAGCCTTCAGGGGGAAAGGGGAAACACTTTTTAAACCTGTTTTGTATTTGGTTTTACAAGTGTCTGTAACTACAGGAAGTAAAATGTCAGTGAATGGTACAAGCAAGATCGTAGTGTTAGTAAAGTAACCTGTATATAAAAGCTGGATAGTAATTTGTAAAATGCTTCCTTAGAAAATTTTAACACTTCAGATATTTAGTTGTTCAACAGTGTTTAAGATCCAAATATTATTGTGGTTTGGGGCTATTACATTTTCAATGAATGTTGAAATATGTGTCTATATACATCTTTGTATACTATGAAATCCTACTATCCATTGAAATTAGGAAAAACCAATTTATATTCATATCTTACTGCTAAATGTTACTGAGATATTCATTCATGTCACTTGTTTTCATTTTTGTCTTGCATCCAACAGCTGCATAGATGAATGGTTTGAAGTAAATAGATCTTGCCCTGAGCATCCATCTGATTAAGACAAGATTCATGTTTTTAGGTAATGCTTATTTTTAGATGCGTACACTTCAACAGTAAGTATCTTTATTATATGAAATAGCTCTTTATGCTATTTTATTAATTTGGGAATTTGCTACTGTGTCTCAGAACTGCAGTATTAATCAGTAAGTATTGACATATATTGCAATATGTAAAAGGTTCCTGCATCATTATATGGCGCGGTCTGAAATGATGTATTCCAGTTTTAGTACTGGAAAGTAGCAAGTCGGTGCCAATAAAGCTTTAGCATTAACTTTTAAAGAGTATTTTTTCCATGGAAAGGAAACAAAATTAAAATAATACAATTGTGTAATTTTGGATTGTTCCATGAGTACTGGCATTTATTTCTGACCAAAAGGTTTTGGAATCATATGAAGACGTTGAAACGTGGTATTTTCAAAACCACTTTCATGTTAATACATTCTAGAATGTTTAAAATGTATAAATAAATAAAAATATTAGCATGTTGGTATCCGTCCCATCTCAGAAGTTCACTTTTTTCCAGCTTGTGTTCTTGTGTTAATGATTTCCGATCTACAATCAGTATCAAAGGTTTAAAGGATAGGTTTATTCTTTTAGTTGATTAGTTCAAAAACTTTTTATTGCATTGAACTACTGCCCCTAAGCTTTGCAAAACACACCAACAATCATAATTCTTAAAGAAATTGACATATCTGAAATTCTGGCTGGTAGCTGAGGGTTTGATTTTGTTGTTCTGATGGAAATTAAAAAAAAAAAATCTGAAGGCTTCATTATTGGCATCTATTTGTTCATTTGTTTCATCTTGCTTCATGAGTCTGCGTTGCAGGTCACATTGCAGTGCTGTGGTTGTTGCAAGGGTAGCAGAAACAACCTGAAGGGAAGGTATCCTCCTACAGGGATAATTGTTTTAACCTCAGGGCAGCTTTAGCCAAAATTAATAAATAAACACGTTTCCTATATTGCCCCCAACAACTGAATCATGGAAGGAGCCCACATGCTGTTCATGAACACATTTGTCTCTGTTCACGCTCATGGGTGTCTAACGTGATGTTAAATCCAATTTGCGCCTTTTCACAGCAGAGATGGTGATAATTGGGGGCTTAGGGAAAAGGGGAAGGAAAACACGGCGGTGGAGCTCACGCTGTTTGGGTGTGTTATCTACTGAAATAATGGTACTTTTGTCTTCTGCTTTTCCAACAGCTGCTTCCACTGATCAGCAAACATAGATGTGAGGTTCCCGTGCTGAACACAGCATGCCTGGCTTGAGACTTACAGTTCTTTGTGGCTGAAAAAGGCAAAGACGGACTGTGACATGGAAAAAGCGTTGCAGACACCGGTTACTTGCCAGTAGTGCTCAGTATACCAAACACTCATGCAAAGGACACACAGGGATTTTGAAAATGCTGCACATTCTGTAACAATCGACTCCCCACAGACATTACTGACACTTTTCTATCGAAGGCCAAAGTTCCTAATTTCAGCCTAACTTGCGGTTCTGTGAAGAAGCGGGTTATTGGACATGTTTCCTACTGCCTCAAGCGGAAGCGGAGATGTTCGATACGTGCTATCTGAGACCCTTGCAGGAGGATGGCCCCGGTTTTGAGTGGGAACGTTTTCACCTTCTCGTTGGCTGAAGAAGAGTAAATGGCAAACAAAATATAATCTAACAGTGTGACCTTAATTTACTGAATTCATGCCTGTTTTATGTTCTTCACTTTTTTTCAAGAACAGAAAACATAAACTTCTCTGCATAGGAATACTATATTTCAAAACTTTGTAACTAAACCTTTGTCACAATGCAGTCCAAAGAGTAAAACCAAGACAGGTAACTAATTTTTATTGATCAAGCTATAGGGATTGTTGATTGAAATCTGCACATTGTATTGCTATTTAAGTAACTAAAACTTCTCTTTTACTGCTTGTGAGTAAAAACAACAAAAAAAAATGCAGCAAAGCAAAATCTTACAGCTATGCAACTTTTTTTTAAAATAGGGAAAAAAAAAGAATTATTACCAATTTTAAGTGCTGCCAGTTAAGGTAATTTGTTTAACGGGTATTTTTTTAAAAATGTTTCAGGTAATTATTTTGTTGTACTACTCTCATCTCCAGGCTGCCTCCTGAGGTGTAAGTGAATAACTGCAAATGTGGGCACAGCAAGAGGTTTTTACAGGCATGGGTGAGATAACATCGAGGTGGGATTTGTGTTTAATTTTTAAAACACTTATGTGCAAGTTTTTCTTTCCTTGTTTGAATGGGTTTTTTTGATGGCAGGATCTGTCGTATTTTGCATCTAAATCCTTGGTCTCTTCACGTGCAGACCAGCATTTGACAGTGTGGTTTGGGGTTTTTTTTGGTTTTTTTTTTTTTGTTTTGTTTTGTTTTGTTTTTAAATGCACCTGCATTTGTTTAATTTATTATTCTTTTACTGTATTATATTGGTATAACCAGGGCTCCATGGAACACAGGATGTCTCTGGAGGGGTACACCAAGTAAAACTGTGGATAAGTATTAGTTCCCATAAAGCATCACAGTTTAAAAAAAAAAAAAAAAAAAGACATGGAAAAAATAAAGACAGACAATGAACTGGAACAGATATCAGGGCTTAGAAGCATAGTTTTTATATCAAGAATTAATCATCCTAGTTTCTGAATTTCACAGTACAGGGAAGAGTTATGAATATTTATTAGCAACAGCATTTTTACTAGATTTCAATAGTTAAAATAAATTGCACAACACCTCCAACATTTTTCTTGTACATACATAATTCTGCTTTTCTTTTTTTGTTTAAGTACATACTTCTCTCTGTTGCTACTGTGATTCATATCAAAAAGGGCAACGAACAGGAGCAACTGCTGCTATCTGGAGAACAAGTGCAGTGCATGTTACTAAACTCGCCTATCTTGCTTGCAGAGCAATTCTTGCCTGGGTAACATTTTCTCTTGAATGTTGCTCTGTAAAATGCCTTTGTTATGCTGCAAATCTAAAGGAGTCCAAACTAGGTAATTTTCATAATCGCCAGTGCAGTTTCTGCATTTTTGGGCTTGCATCACTGGTTTCGGCTGAACCTGTAACTATGGGGCCCTGTTGTATTCTCTTTTTCAGTGGGAGCAGAGGCATTTTGTCACACTTTCAATTCTGTAGTCGCATCAAATGTACAGTCGTTCCCTGTACAGATTCCTTTTTAGCTGAGAATATTTGTGTTGCCTTGTATTATCATGGGGGGAGGGAGGGGATGAGGAATTACAGCACCTGTAATACTCAAATAGTGGTGTTGGCTGCAGGCCCACTTTTCCACTATTTTAACTTCCTGCTATCTTCTCAAAGTAAAGCTTTTGCATTTGCATTGGTTTCATGTTTACTGTTGGCTTCATGCCTACAGAAACTCACCTGTAATAATGTAAAGGGGTTAGGTAAGTGTTTTTAGTGTCCTGTGCTCCGAGGTCATAGTCTTTGGCTTGGGGATTAAGTAGGTAAATATTATAAACATAAATCTGTTTACAACTTAAGCTCAGTTTTGGTAGTTCATATTTCTAGTTCATTTCCTGTTTTTTCAAAAACCTTAATTTTCTGTATTCAGATGCAAGTAGCTGGGTTAAAGACCCAGCAGTTATCACTGCTGTCCTACATTTAGGACCAGTGCTTGAAAAGCATGCCGCTAGCAACCACACTGACGCGTGGTTTTGTAGGCAAGAGTCCGTGGCTGCTTCCGTCAGCACGGTAGAGCAGCGATACTTTGGATTATTTGAGGAACCGATATGAGGTCAGCCTTAGATCCTAGTTTGGCATTCTTGGTATCTATAAATCTCTTCTGAAAGGCTATGGGAGGTTTTCTTGTATCAAAACGCCGTAATATAGACCAAGCCTAGAACGACCCTGGAAGCATGAAAGTGATGCTTGAGTTTGAAAACGCCTGTGGAAATTCACCTACGTAAGCTTTCTGTCACCGAGCTGTGTTGGTCAGTTGGCGATGACCGTGCTGTAGACATAGCTGTAGTCATAGGCAACACCTTCATTTTAAAAACATCCTCATAGTGGTCCTTGTGCTTCAGAAAGGGAAAAAATAAACACCAAACAAGTCCTGCGTCTCAATCGAGGAAGACCACACTTGTCCACAAGAAGCAATAACTTAAATTATGGTGCGATATGCTTCTTTGCCTGTAAATATGTTGAGATTGCCAATTCTGTGCGGTTTCAGAGTATTTTCTGTCATCTGGCCTACATCTTCCCTAAGTATGTAAGGGTGTGAAATAATTCCCATACTCAGGTCTGCCATAAACATGCTGCTTGCCAGAAGGGGAAGAGTAGACTCAACACTGTCTTGAAATGTGAGATTTTTTTTTCTGAACTTGTAACATACCCACGTATCTCGAGTAGCAACTTGTGTTTTGAAGTTCATAGTGGAGGTGGCTGTGAGTTGGATCGTATATAACCCTACTCCATACAATGCCATGAGAGCCATGCTACTGTCAGCACGGGGCACCCAGCGTCCCGGCTCTTACAAAGCAGCATATCTGTAATAACACTTTCCTTTTGAAGGAGGTAGCTAATTTCCTTTCAACGTGTACGTTCAACGATGAGTTCAGTGGGACGTAAAAGCAAAAACATGAAGCACGCTGCAAATTTCTGCTACTTTCTTTTTGGGAACAATAAAGCGTAAAACAGATGGTCTTATTTGTAATCAATTTAACTTTCATATGCAAGGGTAAGTGTACGGCAGTATTTTGAAATGGAAAAATACGTAGGTAATGTGCAAAGACGCGGGTGGATGCTTGTGACCTTTTTTTTCCCCTGCTCCCCCCTTTATGATGTGAAGGGGCTTTTATGACTTAATCTCAAGATTTATACATTTATCCTAGTTCTTAATGCTAAGAGCACTGGCTTTTTAATTAAGTCTTTGCTGAAAGGCTGGAGAGCTGGTAAAACCAACTCCCAGAAGACTAAAACTCAGCAAATGTGGGAAAGAGGATTTTTATTCAGAAATGTGGATCTTTGGTGTTTCTGGTTGGATAACGTCTAATGCATAAGATGACGCTTCTAGTATGCCGCCTTTTCCATGTGAGGGCTTCAGAATCTTGGTCCATCTCTTCTGTGTTTCACCAAAAGCAGGGAACACGGCACTTGAGTGCTACTGCTACCTGCACCTAAACAGCAACAAAGCTTACGTTGGTTTTTATGTAGGCCAAGATCTCCCTGAGTGTCTGTGCATTCTAGCCGATTTCCCATATCAAAAGAGAATATTTCTGTGCAAATTTGGTATTGCTGGTTTTTACCTACTAATTTTGCTGTACAGTTGGGAGCTTCCTGCCGAGAGACTACCGTATACCTGGGAGCGCAGAAGTGCTGCTATGGACCTTCCAGCTCACCTTTGCCGGTGGAGGATTATCTCATTTTTTGATGACTGCTATATTTTATGATTCACTTTCCACCCTTCCAAGCTTAAAAATCATTTTAGTATCAACGTCTTCCCCTCTTCCTGGCGGAAGACATGATACATCTTAGGCCGTATCCCCTCAATCTTTGGACAGGCTTTCCATTGGCATCAGCAAAAGTAACATCAGAGTCTGTAGCTGGAAGAGAAGGGCTCGTTAGCGGGTTTGATACAACCCAGCCAAAAGTGCATCAGCTCATATCACTTCTTGTCCTTCAAAATACTCTGTGTGAGAAATTCGTGACAGAACTGTGTCCAGTTTTTGCTTCCAAAACGTAAAACTTTTGTGATGTTTCTCCATATAAATTAACCCGCTTCTAAAATCAGGTTGAAGATGTTTTAGCCTGTTGCGGAAAAACAACAAAAAAAAAAACACAAAACAAACAAACAAAAAAAAAACCACAACAAAAGAGCAACAAAACAGTCCTTACTATCAAGTTGTCTCAAGTTGCATTTGGTTATCTCACTGCAGAGTTTGGCTGGCTTCCCAAGCCGCCGCATGGCATTCTGTAAAGTCATTTCTCAATTAAGGACACCAGAGCTGATGATGGGGTAAACTGTGCGATGACCTGGGCATTGCTAGTTGCTGAAGACTCGCTCAGGTAAACCGTCGTAGGAACATCGCGCACCTGAAAAAGGTTGGACTCGGTTCTGTCTTTGATCTAACAAGTTGCCAGGGTACAAGAGGTAGGAGGCAGCAAGCCCGCTAGCTGATCTTTCTGGCAGCTTTTAATCTCTGTACGTTTGTTTGAGAGACTTTTGCCCTTGGGTGTGCTTCGGCAAAGGTTTTGCAACGATAAGTAGGATTTGCTTGATTCTGGCAGAGTTTCAAGCGTAAGTAACCCGACGTTGCAAGTACATAATCTGTTGCTGAATCCTGTTCCTCTTGTTTTCTCTCAAATCTGTCCTTTTTATTGCTAATTTGTTATATTTAATAGTAAACACTTCTCACCATGACTGGTCACAAGCTCTCAAGGTGTGAAATGCTAACAGGAAGAGACATCAAAGTGTGATTCCGTGCTTTTCCTGTGCGTATTAAGATGAAGCTGAAGTATTCATTATCGTACAGTCAAGAATTCTCTCCTAGCTGATATTGCCAAAGCACTGTAACTTTCAAGGAAGAAAGGAGGTGGCTTTAGCTGTAGAGGGCATGTTTTAACGAACTACTTAATTTTGAAAGCTGCAGCATCACACTGAACGAGCGGTGAGCCAGCATTAACCTTATCACTGGGCTGTGAATCTCAGTCTGGCTCTTCCTCCCCTTCGGCAGGTACCTGCTGGTAAGGGAGCAGAGCGTATATTCCCCTTTTTTATACGCCTCCTCCCACAGAGCTAACCCTGCCCACCACGAGTTAGAGGGAACTCCGTGCTAGCTTCTGAGATGCCACCCGTACGTGCAGCGGTAATGGGCAAGATGTCTTCCTTCATTACCCGGAGCAGAAATCGGAATGTAATTTGCAATGTCTAATGTAAAAACATGTTTGTATCTTTTTTTTTTTTTAATTGAGCAGTGTGATTGCAAGTTGACTTAAGTTGTTCTAAGGTACTCTTTTCAGTGGTTTGCCAGTACATAATCATGAATGAAAATATTTTTTTATTGATTTTTAGGCTGTATGTTTAACATTCCATTCATGTAAAATATGTACAAATATATGTAATAAATCTTTTGAAGCACAGTTTTCTTCACATTTCCAGGTGATTTTTTTTTTTTTTTTTAATTTTTGTTTCTAAAGTGTTAGTGAAAGAGGCATCGCTGTGGGGCAGAGCTGCTGTTATGCCCGTGCCGCAGACCGAGCTGAAGCAGAGGAAGGGAAAGCAATGTGTGGTGTGTGGTCACAGCTAGAAAAGCCACTTGGTGTCCTGCCTGTCCACAGTCCTGCAGGTAGGAGTGAAGCCCCTCCGGGCCGGCTTCTGGCCCCTCTGAGCCCCCTTCGCTCTTCGCAGATCCTGCAAAGCCGCTGCGACGGGCTTTTATCAGCCTGGCCAAGGACGGTCTTGGCAGAGCGGAGCTGATGTAGCTGTTGTCTTGCCAGGGTGGCTGGTGGCCGGAGGCGAGGTGTCTCTGGTTGACGTGTCCTCTGGTGATCTTCACCAGCCACGATGGCCTTCGAGGTTAGCATAAATTAGAGCTGCCAGGTCTGGAGGTGGGAAACTCATAGGTGGTTTAAAAACAAAAAAGAGAAGGGGAAGGGGGCGGCAAACCTTTCTCATCACCTGTGATTGGGAAGCTCCATCAAATCATCGAGCTGGCTTAATACACTGCTCGTTCCTTCAGTTTCCTCTACCCAAATACCACTCTAGCGTCCTCCCAAAACGCTTCATGTTTTCCTCTTTAAAACCGACTCCCTGCCAGCGTACCCGTAGCCCAGCATGGATTTCCTTGTCCCTGAAGGTCATCAACACTCTCCTGTCTGTCCCTGAACAGCTGGGAGGAGGCTACTACAACAGGCTCCTGCAGCAACACCTTGCTTGGAGGAGAGAATTTCTGCCCAGGGTCACCAAGGGCGTTAAATCGTCCTTCAGTTGAGTTCCCTGGCAAGAGCAGAGCCCTGTGCCAGGCACGACCTGGAAACCTGCGCCCAGGTCAGGGGCTGCAGCTGGGTCACCTCCAGTGCTGCCCGCTCTGGAGAGGGTGGTTTTACACCCCTTCCTGTACACTACTTGGGGGTGGAGCTGCGGGCGCCCCGAGCAAAACCAAAGTGCATTTCACCAAGGTTACCTGCAGCGTGGGTGGGGAAAATGAAAGAAGTTCACTCTGCAGGCGAGAAACACCTTCTCATGCTGGGGTCTTGCATCTCAACTCAACAGGGTGCTGCTCCCAGCCGGGGGGCGCTGTCAGCGGGCTGGTAACGCAAGGATTTGTGGCACAGGTTCCTCCAAGGCTGGGTGGCCGTCCCTGCTTGCCCCACTTCAGAGAGAAGCCTTCTGGCATGGCTAGGAGTAGCCAAACCCCTTGCTAAAGCACGGCGACAGTCACCACCCTCACAATTGTCTCTGTGGGAGATAATAGTTTTACTGCATTTTTTTATTCAAGTCTGCACCAAGAGACAGTTGGATGTAATTATTAAGAAATGTGTTTGTATCACTTGCTAGTGTAGTTTTTCCCCCCCCCGATCGCGTTCTGGGAAGCCTGAATTCCTTCACTGCCAGTAATTCTTGTATTTTTCTCCTCAGTCTCGAGCCGCATTATGGAAGCAATTGATAAGTAGTTAGAGCGGCGTTTGGCTTGGCATTAGGAAAATCTGCTGGAAATGATTCTAGTTCAGTAGGTACGGGATTTCATGTGTGGAATTTAAATGAGTGGCATCTATTGGTATCACGATATCCTGCCCTCCTGCCTGCAGCTGGGACCCAGGACGTGCCGCCTCCGCCCCAAGGTGCTCACCCTGGGGGGTGAACCGGGCGCTGCTGCACGTGTGTGTGTGTCTGGCCCCGCTACCGCACGCCGTTGCTCAGTACAGCCAGAGGTCCGTGTCCGCTTCGGGATGCGGTATTGCTTTTAGCAGGAAGGGGGACAAAACATGCAGCCTGCAGCAGGGAGGGAGGGGAGAGTCCCCTGCAGCGGCTGGAGCTAAATGGGGGTGTTTACCCCCCTGGCTTTTGAGTGCCCTGTGCGGGAAGCTCTCACGCTTCTTCTAAGGTTACAAGACCTGAGCAATGTCCGTGCCTGGGGGGGCTCAGGCTGGAGCCTGCTGGTCTCTGTGAACATCCCCCGGCGTATTTGTTTAGCTGAGGAGGTGCCCAGCTCTATCCCACCCTGCAGGGAGAGGGCTGCCCTTGTCCAAAAAGCCAAACGAGGCCATGGAGGACACCGCTTGCGAGGTCCTGCGCAGCTCGTGCCCGCCATCTCCTCGCCAGCCGGCCACTGGATGACAACAAGGAGCCTCAGCAAAAGCCAAGCGAGATGGAGTTTTCCAGCCCTTGTTTAATAACGCATCTGTTTTCTGAGCGGGATGAGATCAGGGATGCGTGGGGGCTGGGAGGAGGGTTTGACATAAATAAATAATTGTATAAAGCCTATCCTCGGTTGACGCAAGATGACTCGCTTCTCGTAAAGGCAAGAGCGTAAGAGCGTAGAGGAGGCAGATATTAAAAGCGTGGGGACGGGTCCTCAGCTGAGCGGGGTGGCAGCTGCAGGTGCTTGGTGCCTCTGCGCATTTGGCCAATTACCTTTTGAGTCATGTTTTGTGTCAAGCTCCTGCCCGGCTTTTTGGTTTTGCCCTGGTTACAGATTTCTTTGTCTGAACGCGGGTTTAAATTTTAACAAAGACTCTTCCCCCACCACCACTTCCCCTCCTAGTTGCTTCTTTAAGCCAGCTTCAAACAGAAGGAAAGGAGAATCCAAAGCCTCTGTCTGAGCCTCGACAGGCTTTGTCACTGAGGAGAATGACCACCACGGGGCCGTATCCCCTGTGCCCCGGTGGAGTCTCCTCACCTGCTCCCTGCCTCACCAAACCTGGATGGCTTCTAAAGGGAGCAGCTTCCCTCGTCGCAAGTCACCTGGGCCAGGATTAATACCTGCTAAACTCAGGATTAAAGAGTCTGGCAGGCAGCGGGAGCATGAAAACTTGACAGCTTCATTTGCTCCAGCCCGGGAGGTCCAAGTCTCCTGGCTCCCGAGGCTTTAAGCAGCTAATTAAGTCGCTGCTTTCAGTGTATAGGACGAATCCCCAGACGTGTGTGGTTGGGTGTAATTTAGTGGTTTGCAAAGGGTCTGCTAGAGCTGGAGCTCTGGAGCTCTGACTCTCTTCCCTGCAGGAGCAAAGGGGCCCCGCCGGGGCCGGTTTGCTCTCAGGTGCAGACGCTCGCCGCAGGGGTGGAAGTGGCCCATCGGCCGTGCCACCAGCAGCCACCTCATGGGCCAGCTGACAACACTGGGGGCGGGGACTGGGGAAGCGTGGCACCTGTCCCAGCGAAGGTGCTCCAATGCAGGCTCACCGCCGTCGCACAAAATGGTCACTGCCCAAGAAAGGTGCTCAGCTTGGGGAAAGCGCCCGTCCCTTCCTTGTCGGCCCCGCTGGGCTGGCAGGAGGGGCTGCGTGTGAGCAGGGCTCGATGATTTAGTTGTGCCCCCATTACACATGTGCCACCACGTCTTGCTGCCGCCTCCAAAGCGACACTGCTCCAGAGGGCCGGGGGGCTGCCACTCTCCAAGCAGGGTTGTGGTGGCCTGTCACTGCACCGGCCCGATCTAGCCAAGCGTCTGCTTGACAGGGCTTCAGCAAAGCCAAAGGACTTGCAGGCTGCCTGCTCAAGTTCTTTAAAAAGCTGTTTATTATCACAGGGGACAAGTGGAAAAGACATAACGCCGCGTACAGAGACGGTCTTAGCAACTCACAAACAAGTCTTAAAAAAGTTACAGTTGCCTCGAGTAAAGGCGGCTCTTGCTGGAAGCTGCAAATGTGTTGCTCTGATGCGCTCTACAAATAGTCCAGTAAGACCACGAAGAAAGAACTGCAGCCCGAAACGCTGTGCCAATAAACAAGGGAACTCCGGCTGCTCCCAGAGCAGCACCCCGGTTCCCCAGCACCAGATTCCCGAAGCTGTGACGTGCTGCATGAAGCAGACTCTCTTCCCTGGGTGAACTGGGAGCAGGAGGCTGTGAAACCCCTCGGTTTGGTCAAAGCCAGGCTGAGCTGTGCCCAAATCAGTGCTCGCAGCCCAAAATCAACTCTGCACAGTCACTGGCACCCCAATCAGTGCAAAAACTCTGCCCTGGGTAGAGTTGGGCTTGATCCTGCCACCACTTTGAGGCTGCGTTTAGCTCCTGCAGCCCTGCAGGCGCTCCTGTCCCTGAAAACACTGCCCTGGATGCCTTGGCTTGTAACAGCTGGGCGTGTAACAGCATTTGCAACAGGGCTGAGGTTGTTGTCACACTAGAAATAAATAGCTCCAAAGGCTGCTCCGAACCAAAAGGGCAGAAGTGGCTGCATTGGAAAGCTTGGAAGGAGCTGTCAGGGAGACTTTGCACTGCTTTCGTCTATCAGTGAAATGAGGACAGGCGCTGGCGTTTTAAACTATATCTTCTACCTGGTAAATGAGCAAATAATTCAGTGATTAGAGCAAACTGGGAGCGCACTTGCCTCCAAAGCAGGCAGAGGACACCTCTGGTGAAGGCCCTGCCTGCACCAGCATCTCCTCCCCTCCGTACGGGCAGGCTGGCAAAACACCAACTACGTTTTGACGAGGTGCACGGGTGTGATTTGTTAAAGTCACTGGGAAGTCTTTAAAGGCCTTGCTTTGCCAGATGTTTTTGCAATTGGAATCCCACTCATCTGTAACTGTGTGCCCTTTTGCTTCAGTAAACAAATGGCTCAGGTGCAGAAATCATTCAAGTTAACCGACTTTCCTCCAGCACGGCCCAAAAGCCTCATCTGTCTCCCTGTGAAAAATCAGTGCTGATACCACGGACAGGGAGGAAAAGCCACTGAAAAATAATGAACACTAAATTTTCTTTCTTCTTTTTTTTTTTTAACTGCAGGTTATGTGAAAAGCTTTATGAGTATTTTAAAAGGTGTTAGGGAGCTGAAGGGAGTAGACAGAATTGGGGGCTGGGAAAAGTCCCCGTTTCCTACGTCTTTCCACGTAGGAAACAGAGAAACTCTGACTGACATAGCCAGCCTTTTTTCATGTATTGCTTTATGGGGCAGATTTGGGAGATGGGAAGGTGAGGGTTCGTTGGTTTGGCATTTTAACAAGATTCTTCTTCCAGCCTACTAAGGTTTTTGTGACTTAGTCAGCAACTGCAGAATTGTTTCCCAAAGTTGTTTGTTTTTGGGAGGGCGGGGTGTTGTAACATGGGAGGAGGAAAAAAAATGGATCAGACATTTCCATTTTAGGTTCATTGTATACACAGCGGAGTAGAATTTTGGTTTACCTTTATAAACCATGCCTAATTTGCACACAAAAAAATATAATCAAATACCCCACTCCTTTGCAAACTGGTTTATTTGAAGGACGACTTCTAAACTTACACTCCCTAAACACTAATTATTTTTGGGGGGGATAAGGTTTTCTTGCTGGTCCTGATCATTGCTACCTGCCCCTTGCCTTGCCCTTTCCACTAATTCAAGCATAGAATAAAAGCTCTCCAAGCAAACCTCAGTCCTTCCCTGTGCTTACGTGTTGCTGGGAGAAGGGATTTCTACTTGACGCAATTGATTTTCAACTGTCCTTTCCCCCCACTGAATCCAGGCAACTCAATATTGGTGTATTGCCATCAGCACAGCGTCTAGGCCAAGAGCCAAGGCAATGAACAGCCTGCTAATTAATATTTCACATTTAGCTCCAGACCCCCCTCCCCAGAACAAACACTGTGAAAACAGGAGGTAGCAGTTTCTATGCAGCCCTCAGGAAATTTTAAGAAAAAGTGTTTTACTGCCAGTTTTATGCTTTTACAGAGATGGCAGTTAAGGACTTTCTGGTTGTAGAAAAGAAAATGTATTGGCTTCAATATGGAAAAAAAATATTGAAAGTAATCTCAGCCTGATGTATCCATTTCTAAAAAAAAAAAAAAAAAGAAGAAAAAAAGCAGTGCCTACAATGCTGTCTGTAGTCAATGGAGAAATAAGGGCCTAATTTCTAGGCAGGAGAAAGGTATTAATATTGGAAACATTGGTAAAATGCAACTATTATAGATGGATTAGGTTTCCAGTAAAGCTACAGATATTCATTTTCAGTTATGAGGCAGATAATACTGTGAGCTTGTGGAGTTTGTACATCTTGCACCCTTTCTTGCATATATATGTGTGTGTGTGTGTGTGTGTGTGTATTTATGTATATAAATAAGTTAAGAGATTATTTACATCAGTGTACAGAAGAAATCCAAACTCAGTTATCAAAATGCATACACCTGCCACTGGATCTGGTCTGTTAATACTTTGCATTTCATCTTCAAAGCATCTTACAGACGTGAATTATTTACCCAGGCAACTTCCCACTCACCGAAAGGGTTAAGAACAACAGGCAGGGTAAGGGATGGAGCTGAGGGAGCGCAGCATGTTCATAAAAAGGCAGCTAATGGCGTATCTCTCTCCTGTCATTAGCACTGCAGATTTATGCCTTTATAAACTCCGCAGCCCAAGTGTAGGAGTAACCTTTGTAACACGAAGCTTGTCAAAATGGGAAAGTCCTCATTCAAAAGCAAATGATCCGTTCTTCATTTTCAAAAGCTTTGGCCTCTTCTTGGCTTATCAGGTTCCCGTTCAGACTGGAAGGGAAAAATAAGAGGGATGTGAAAGTCAGGTAGTGACTGTTGCCCACCTTCTATTTTTCCAAGGTTTTGGAGCAGAGATCGCAGCTTTGCAATGCCCTGTGAGTGAGACGCTTCTCAAGGGCAGACAGCCGGGAAGCGGCCTCAGGCAGGCGGGCTACGTACAGCGCTGCTCTTCCCACTGCACGTAAGAGGAACAAGGCTACTTCTTCATAAATAAAAACTGAACTAACACCTAAATTTCATTGCACTAAAATCGGTGTTGCATACCCAGCTGTTCGCATTTCAGCAAGCAGCACATCCCCGACAAAGGTTCTTAGCAGGCAGTGGGACAGTTTTTAAGGAAATTTAAATAGTCTTCAGAGCATTTTGTATCTCCCATGAAAACGTGGGAAGAAAACTCTGTTAAGTACTCGGGCGTTGTTAATGTGAAATGACTTACAGCAAAATTTTCAAGTCTGGCTACATAAAGTTAATCTACCTTGATATCTACATCCCTGAAAATGGCCATCCCGGTAAGTGCAGCTTTCAGAAATGTTGAAATCTATTAAACCATTTAGACCTACGAAATTACTGGGGTTAATGAACACCTCTAAAAATTCAGGCAAGAATCAAAAGACAGATTTCAGTCTGAAGATTCAGAATGATTCAAAGAGGAATTGATGCCTCTTCTGTAGACGAGCGGTGACAGTGGCCTTTGAAAAAAGCATCTCTTCCACATCTCCAGGGAACCCACTAGTCAGACAGTGAGTCATCGTCTTTCCAAGCAAGAATTCAGTGTCCTTTCACTAAAACAAATATATATATTTAAAAATAAATTTCATGTTCAATAATAAAGGAGCAGCAGTGCTTAAACCAGCACAGTCCTGTTGACTCCGGAGCTCCCTGAGGTGAGGGAAGGAATGTGCCATTTGGCTTTGTGCCTCACGATGCACATGTGTGACTACGTGATGCCTACCTAATGTAAACCAAGCAAATCTTACAAAAAGAAGTTAAATTTTCTTGTAGCTCAGCCCTTTCAGTGTGTTTGGAGCGCCGCCCACAGAAAATCCAAGCACAAATTCTATGAACCAAATTAGTAATGCTAATTACATGTAACCATGTCCTGCTTGTTGGGATTTAGCTCCTGAAAAGCATGAACACGTTCAGAAGTTTAAAACTAAATCGGGACAAGCAAAACTTGGTCTATAAATTTAGGCCCAAATTCTGCAAACACACGCGTTCTGAGAAGAAGTGGTACAGACAGACGTGAACTAACAAAACTGCTTGACATTAATAACACACAGGGAAGTGTTTCAATGACGGAGGCTTTTTACCTATTTGAAACCCACAGCTGGAACTACAACCCCTGCCTCACATAAACTTGCTCTGAATTTTTTAGGCTGGAAAGCAGTAGTGCCAGAAGCGTTTTTAAAGGGAAAGAAAGTTTACAGAGTGAGCCTTTGAGGAAGGGATCTTTACCAGACTTCTTTAATAGCTGTATTCTCCTTGAGAGCTTCGCTGAGGTACTTCACCCCTTTGGCTGTAATTTGATTCTGGATAAGCCTGAAAAGAAAGCACTTCATGTCAAACTAACACGCAGAGTAATTTACAGCGCATGCAGAAGCTACTCTCAACTTGACATCAAGGAGCAAATCTGTCTGTTTGCCACAAGAAGACGGTTGTGATTTCTATCTGTGAGGATGGTGCCCAGCATTGGTCAAATGCCCCACACGCACTTTCAGAAACCGAGCCCAGAGTGTCAGTCTTTTCTTTTTAACTTTGCGCGTGGTTGCAAGCTTAATAACATAGCTGACAAATGTCTGCTAAGAACTGCTTACTACTGGTACGGGATTTTGCTATTTGGATTCTTTGAGACCGACTAACCCCTTAGCTCTGTTTTCTTATTAAGAACATTGAGACATTTTTAAGCGCTACAGAGAAAATTCTGAGTACAGAACCCATGTAGGCCTAGCGTTTTAGCAGGCATGATCTAAAGGTTGCCAAATCTGCCTGTCTTGTTTATCAGCCCAGCAAGATCTTTGAAAAATAAGGCATTGAATTTGACTTCAGTATGAGCAGCTGCAACTCCCAGTGAAGCCGCCTTAGCAGCTCTAACGAATGTCTCATCTGAGCTGAGGGAAAAAAATTATGCAAAAGATCCTCAAGTAGCACAACTGATGAAGCAGTTGGTAACTCTTATTAACCACTGTAGGCCATCCCTCTAGCTAAAAATGAACAAAGCCTCCTCAACTGCAGGCATATAAAAATACTCATCAGCCTAGCTGTGTTCAATACTTAACTTTCAGTCTACCATGGTGTGCCCCATAGCTGTACCATTCCATACGACTGGCTGCATGAATCCCACAGGATTCAGGATGAGGCTGAAAATTGGAATAAATCGAACAATCTCTTAGGGATGGAGGAAGGGAAGGAAGCAGGGAGGCATTCCCATTAAAGGACTTTCTGTACTTAGTAAATGAACCAGAACGCAAAGGAATCCAGTAGATTCTTTTAGATACTGGAAAAATATTGTAATTCTGCCTCAGCTATAGTTCAACTATCTATACAGGTCGCTACCTTTTGGAGGTATCCACTGGTATAACCAACAAAGTAGGATATAAATTTGTCTACTGGCAGAAACCCTTGGACAATACTGAGCCATGGTAAAGACATCTATTTAGAATACTATGCCTGCTTTGGATGGCGAAAGTTGTATCACAAATTCAAACCGAACAGCTCAGTGAAGCATATCTGCAGCTGTGCACAAAGAAATCAAGCCCTCCCCCTTCCTTTTCATTTTCAGGGTGATGGGCACTGGAGCTTCTACTGCTTTCAAAAGAGGCTACAAGTACTTGGCACCTCTGACAACCAGCAGGCTTCCTAAGAGGCGGGAACTAGGATTAATACAGGGAATGCTGCAGTGTGGTTAGCAAAGTCTTTGTAAAGCTTGTAAAGGGACTCCATTTATTACGTTCTCTTGATCACTTGGAACGAATGGATGGCCGTTAGTTTCACAGGCCCCATCTGCCCAACCCCACCCATGGTCAAATTCATGTGAACCTCTGGATTAGAACAGCCGATGCTGTGTTTTCTTCGAAGTTCAACAAGTCTCTCTGTGCTTTCTAGAAATAATCTCTGGTTTCCTGGTGATTTATATCTTACACATGAGTGTCTTGCATGAGTGAAAGTGCTAGCCCTGGAAGAAAACATCAGGCAAATGGGACGTGTATTTAGGTCTCTGTCATGTAGGTTCTTGGTTGAAGAGTAAGAGTTGAGCTTGCTACTTTCATAGTATGATGATAAATAGTAAGAGTCATAATAAGGTTATTCTATTCTAGCTGTCTGCTTGTATTTTTTTTGAAACTTGTGTTTGAGGCCAGTATTCTTCCCCTAAGGAGAGATGAAATCAATTAGTAGTTTGAAAGTTACCAGGACACACAACCAGCTTAAACTTTTCCCTGCATGAAGGCAGGTTCAAAATGCTAGACAGCAGCTTTATTAACTTTCCATTAGAACTGTCTACAACCAGTCAGCTGCATCCAGACCATGCACAGAAAGCTTACTGTGACCTACATAGAGTCGGAAGGTGAAGCTTCAATGCAGTGACTGCCAAAGAGCCTGTGCCTCTGTGGAATGTAACTCACCATAAATGCACCAGTTTCTTGTTGACCTTCAGCATCTCCGCAAAACTCATTGCTGCCTCATCATCCAGCTCATTTTTAGTCAACCTAAGTGGGAGAGAAAATGCTCACTTAGGATGTTATCATCAGCCCCCTTTTTTTCCAGCTTGTCTGTGACTTAGCTTTAGACAGCCAAAGGGGGATGTGCTGTTCCTGCCCTGAGCAATTTCTAAAGGCTGGACACAGAAAGATACTGAAGAGAAGCCCTAGAGGTGAGAGACAAGACTATCAGATCTTTATTTCTCAGAGCAATGTTCTAATGATACTTTCTCATCATGTAAAAGGTGGATGAGGTGTGGTGGAAAAAGGCAGAGACAACACTGAAGAGGTGCAAAAAATGAGGACAAAGGACTTGACTTCAGATGATGGAAGTGAGATAAGATGGAGAAAGCAAGATGGAGGGAGCAGAGAGAAGCATGACATTGGGACATTGGAACGTGTCCTAAAGGACACTTGCTGCTGATCCATTACTCATGGCCACATTCTTCCAAAGGGATATATCTTATAGCTTGCTGGTAGTGAAAGCATAGGGGATGAGGGGAGGGAGAGAAGGAGGAGGGGAGAGTAGGAGGAGGTGATGAGATTGGAGGAAATAAAATTTGGCTGCAGCTTTCTCTGGAGAAAGAAGAGGAGGAGAAGCAGACCACACTGTCAATTACCAGAATATTTCCACGGAGTCGTTGTGTTGCATAGCTTCAGCAATACTTTTGCCTCCCTCTGTCGTGATGCCATTGAATGCAAGACTGTGAAGTAAAGATACATATGCGTAAGAAACAGCCAGCGTCACTTGGCCCTTCCACTACCAAATACTAGTGAATATCCTGGCATTCGGGTGTTTCAAAGGCTCGCATACTTTGCAAACCAGTAAGTTTTTATGACTTTTACAAGTGAGAACAGTTCACAGGCTGCAGCCTGAGTGCGGGTCTATCATACAAGCCATGAGGTCTGCTGTCGGTGAGCTGTACTCTCGGGACTGACAGCAGAGTTGCCCCCAGTGATTTTGAGAGTCAAGGCTTTTAACAAGGACAAAGAGTTGTGCGGAGCAGTCCACAGGTTTTTACATGCATTTGTCATCCCAAGTCCCTGTACAAACTGGGCACTTTGTCCTTTATGTCCTTCAGATGCCTGAATATCTCATTTTTCTTCCAAACACAAGACCTTCTGTCGTGTATGGGGAGATGAGCTTGTAAATGCGTGCTTTCCATTACAAACCACAAACATTTCTTAGTCTGTCCTTCATTCTTTGAATAGACATTGGCAAAATCATCCAGCTAAAGTTATGTTCCAGGCTTTGAGAGTTCAAAAAGCATTTCCCACCTCAAAAGCCAGGCCAGACCCAGTGCAAGGTCTCAAAAAAAAGGCAGAAAGAGGGATCAAGTGGGGCAATGGCACAAATATGTGTTAGCACAAGTCCCTGCTAGCTTCAGCTGAAATTAGATATTCTTAGTTCATCATGACTGGGCCTAAAAATGGCAAATATGCTAAAGTAAACTGATGTAGCAGGGACTGTCTTACCTTAATCTTCACATAAAGCTACCACTGGTGCTAACTATGAATTCAAGTCATGAAGAAAGATTAACCAGTGGAAGATAAGAAATGAACCCAAGTGCAAGTGCACTGCAGAGCAGAAGATTCACCCTGCATAGGTGCTAGCAAAATCTAGCTCTAGCCAGCACAATTACTCCCTCTTATTTTTGCAAACACATTCATCAGCATATTTGTTCCCATCTGAGAATGCCTCAGCTCTGATTCAGGTTTTCTTTCAAGTCTGATGCGTCTGGATGGATTCTGCAATTATGGGAAGATGGCTATTTCAGATAGCTTTTAAGTTTAAATATATCTAGGTCACTGCACCTGTTCAGCTTTTAATTTTTAAGCTCAGCTATCCGCTTGCAGAAAGGAGGAGAAGGCACCAACTCTGAAATCCCTGGATCTGAAGTGGCAGCAATACGCTCTCCAGAGATCCCCAAACTCCCCGAGTACCGTATTTCTAAAGAAACTAGTGCCATGTGCCACCTTGTGGGGAAACCAAGGAGCCTTGTCTGCTCCCTCGCTGTGGAGGCCAGTGGAACTGGGAGACAAATCGAAAGGATCACCATGAACCTAGTGCTCCAGCCGTGTGGAGGGACTCCAAAACAGCACCAGCAGCCACAATATGCATCTTTGAATCCCTAGCCAGCATTTGAAAGTCTGGCAGGGGATGGGCTGTTTTACACTGCTGGCTTCTCCCCATGCTCTGCTTCCAGCTTCACCCATGCTAGGGCTTCTAGAAGGCTAGTTTGAGATGAATCACTGAACTCCAGTGAAAACTACATCTCATTAGTACTGAACATGTGGTGTCGTAGCTCCACTGGAGTACAGGATGAGCCTGAATTTAAGAATGTCCCAGTCCCTATGCAAACAGTTTATCACCTAAAAATTACTTTGGTAAAAGCTGCTGTAGCTTTGCAACAGAAACTGTTAACACCGAGCTGACTGGGAGCCTGATTCTATGACAGCTGGTGCATCCTTCTGCTCATGCTCCCAGATCAAAATGGTACCCACTGACCATGTGCTTTCACAAATGCCAGTGACTCCGGGCAGCATGAGGGGAGGAGGTGCAGACAGAGGAATGGATGCCAGCCCTGCAATATTTTTAACTTGCTTAATGGCTGCACAGGGCTTTTTGATTCAATCTGGCCTCTTGCTTGTACCAGGAGCCTGTTGGTTACACAGCGAAGGCTGCAATACCAGATGGCATTCCAAGCTAACACTTGGTGGGAAGAGTCATTGCTTCAAAGCACGACGGGAAAGCCAGCAGTACGTCGAGCTGCCTGGCTCCAATGGTGTTTTACCTCACATTTGTTAACCTGGGGTGGTTCCTCAGCGCCTCTGCAAATGCCTTTGCTCCTTCGTCTCCAACTTGATTACCCCACATCCTGGTGAAGAGAGGAAACCAGGAGATATCAGGTGTGCTGCCCCATTGCCCCTTGGCATTGTGTTTTCCCTTTTCCCTCCCCTATCCCCCAATTACTTCACGGTTTTTCAGGCTTGTGAGAAACCTGGCAGGAACCCTCCCTGCTGAGCCAGGCATGTTCCACTCCCTGCACACCACACCACCAGCCTCTGCTGACTCACCAGTACCCTAAGGGCACAGCACAGAAGCAGCTCTAGGAGATGGCCTGCTGCAGCAGGGGTGCTTTTGGGATCACCTTGTTGTGCTGGGCAAACCTTCCGCAGACCTGTACCCTTACGGGGTAAAGGAGTCTTGTCCTGTACAGTGAGCTGCTGTGAGAAATGCACCAAGTCCTAAATCCTATAATTTCCCTGCTCAGCATTTCCTCTCCCCACACCCCTGCTGCAGTTTACCTGTTCCCTGTTGGGCACAGAGTAGCCTTTACACAGTGCAAAGTACAGGTCTTGGGAAAGACTCTCCAGATGCACAACTACATGGGGACCCATATCCAAATGTGTGACTTTCTGAAGCAAAAACTGCTCTACCACCTCCCCCTCTCCTTCAGAATAGTCTGGCAAAACAGTTACAATTCCTTCAGCGTTATACCCAAGTGATATCTCCTCTCCAGCTGCCATGAGAAAGACCAAAATCTCCCAGGGACAGTATGACCCTGGGCTCTTCCACACATTTGTAAGGAATCGCATTTCCAATGGCAAAACAACCCTTGGTAACACAAAGGGTTAGGAGAAGGTAATGTGGTAAAAGCTGCAGAGATTTGATCAACATTTAATAGCAGCCATCTGGTCAAATCTTTTATATGCAGACCAACCCCTTTGAAAATTCACCCTATATATTATGAGGCTTGACAGCACCTCTGCTGAGGCATAAGGTTTTTTTTTTTACAGGGATCATGGCTTGATGACTCAGAGCCACACTCAGCTTGATGGGTAATTAGTTGGCAGCTCTTTTAAAATCAATTGAGCTTTGTGGTATCTAAACACATCCACTTCCAGTAAGTTCCCTAGAATTTCCTTGCCCTTCAGTCCCAATGCATTTTGTTATGTAAATGCTGAATGTATCTGTTTAAACATTTCTGTCCAAGCTATCCTAAATCCATTTGGAGTGATTATCCTCCTCCACAGGAGAAAACAGGAGTCCTTCACTGAAATTACAGGAAGTACAGCACAGCAGACCCAGCTATGTGACAACGGAAGTGTGCATACTGTTGACTATACTTGTGAAACGTTGCAGAACAACAAAATTAAAGGCCCAAAGTCTGATTGTTCAAATCTGATTGTCGTATTTCAAGGTTATTGCAATATTCAGAATAGCCAAACAGAGTTTTTTAATTCCATGTATTTGAGCATTAGATTCTGAGAAAAATGTTCTCCTGTAGAGTGGAAAGAGAACTGGGATTTGCCAGAGGGAAAAAAAAAATTAAAAAAAGCAAACCTTCGAGTCTAGCATCACTCTTGAGAAAGAGGACAGGGATTAAAGGTTTGCAGTACATTCATACCTCTCTCCAATAATAGCAGACTCTCCAGTTTGGACAGTCTAGAGAGAGGATGATGGGAATTCCTTCTTATTCTCCCAGCTCACAATTTTATCAGGACTCAATGCAGAAGGTTTGACAATTATAACAATGACACTCAATAACTAGGTACATATTGCCAATAGTAATAAATCCACCCTGACTTTTAAAAATGACTGAATATCTCTAGAACAGCTGCGTTGCCATAAAGAAAGTGACTATCTTTACATACTGTCCTCTTCTTAGTTTGTCTCTCCTTTAAGGTTCTGTCAGAACAGGGGAAAAAAAAAACCAATACAAACATTGTGTGAACTGGAGAACAATAAAGCAGCCCTCCTTTCCCCTCCAAGTGGGAAGTGTGGCTATGCTTCTGCACCAGTTTGTTCTAATGCCACCATGGGGAGAAATGGCAGAAGGAAAGAAGGTAAGAATAAAAGAAGAAATCCTAAAGGATTGCCTTGACAAGACCAAGCCCTGAGCTCTGCTCCTTAGCACCAAACTTACCCAATTTCAAACATTGTCTTGCTTTTCTGAATGGCCTGGGCAAGGCACTTCCCTCCTTCGCTCGTTATTTTGTTTGCTCCTATTCTGCACAAAATACGTGAATTGATGAGGTACATCACTTACAACAGTACAGCTATTAAAACACCAGCTCAGAAAGCAATACAAGTATTTAAGACTAATTAACTCTGGAGGCTAGCTACAGTTATCAAAGATTAACCTAGAGTAAAAACATACTGCAGGCATTTGACCTTTGATTAAAAGACATCCTTTTATGTTGTCTTTTACATATTTTGCATGTCAGCCCTCCGAATCACAAGTGTTACTGTAGAGTCTTGGTTTTGGTGCTCAGTATGCCAGAAATGAGCTTTAGGAACTGATCTTCAAGACAAGGACCCCTGCTGAGTTTTAAATATAGTTCATAATATCAGCAGTTGCTACAGAGTACCTGAATTACAGGCAGCAGGTTTCATGATGCCACAGGGAACAGAGTATTTCTTGATTGTGTGGCTCCAGAGAACACTGCAGCTGATAAGCACAGATTGTAATAATTTCATCAAGTCTTTCAGTTCTGAGCTATAGGCAGTGGCTATAGGTAGTGGCACAGGTCAGTGCAGCAGCAAGTGTCTCTGGCTAGCACTCTATAGAAGACCTGTTATTTTTTTGGCCACAATACGTGGGGATATCAAATGGCTGCAGTTCAAGGAAGATGTAAGACCCAACTGCATACACATTGATGTAAAGAACAAACCAAACCCCCCCCCTCAACGCACTATATTTACATAAAGTAAAACTGGCTTGTTTGACTGACTTCAGGCACATGAATCTGCACTCTATCTCAAAATAATCTGTGGGGTTACCATGCAGCCTGAAAGTAACCATCTTCCAACAGGCTTTTTTGTAAAAGCTAGATTAAATAAGCAAAGCACTGGGTCAAAGCAGTGAAAGAACCAGGGTGCTCTTAGGTTTCAAAACTGCAAATATTTCAAGTGGGAAGCATGTGGCTAGCGTGGCATTTCAGACCGAGTTAGTGGTAGAACAAGGACTAGAACACAAGAGTCACTGGCTGCCAGTTGCTACATTCATACCACCAGCTGACATTGCTGTAGTTATTTCTACTTTCTGCTATGGTCACATTTAAACCATTGGTTAATGATCTACCTTTATGTCAAACCAATGTTGTGCATGTGCACTCGTATCTAGGGCAGTTCCAGGAATTAAAGGGAACAACTCACCAAATTAATTTGGGGAAATTCCAGAATTGAAGTATGACACCAGCACAGCCTGATTCCAATGGCCCGTAAAAGACAAGACATAAAGAAGCTTGGTACTAAATTCAAGTGAATTCATCTATTGCAAGGGGCAGCAAAGTTCATGCACCACTTAAGCCTCACTCAGGTGCCCAGACTGGATTTAGGTAAAGAACAGGTCATGCTCCCCTTTTGCTTACTGCTATATTCCAGTAAAGAGTATGGATTCAAGAGTTTCACCTGCTGCAAATCACTGCTAGACTACTGTAAAAGAATACACAATTGCAACCTAAGTTACATTTTATTTGAAGTGTAATTTTTCTCTTTTTTCCACTCTCCCTGCCATTTCAAGTTGCTTTACCTTAATTAGAATACCGTAGAAAGGAAAAAAAAAAATCCAACATACTTAACGTATTCAAGGCTTGAACACTCTTCAATTAGTTTTGCAACATATTTGGCTCCGACATCAGTGATCTGATTGTTGTATAAGCTTAAAGAAAAATCACATCGGTAAAAATAGGTTATTCCTGCTGTTTCTTTAATATTTACAACCTGAATGTTTTATAATGCATACATCACATCCATCTTATTTGTATGGCTTTGTACACATTCACAGTTGCTTGTATTTCTATTTTGATATACAACTCATATTGTGAAGGGCTAGATATAAAATACAAGGAGACCAGACTGTAAATCATGGGAAAATATTTATGATTTTTTTAATAAATGGTCTCCCCAAGCAAACAAAGCTTCCTTTTATTCCTGTGTTAGTACAGAAATAATATTGCCAGAAGTCAGAAGAGAAAACACCAGAAGAACATCTTTTTGGTCTTTTAAAAGTCATATTACTGAAGATCAGATACCTGAATAGATGTACTTTAGGGCACTGGAGGAAGGAGGTGCTTCTTGGTATTCATGTTCACTTCTCAGAAAGTCATTTTTATGTAGCTACTTAACCAAGAGCAGGGAGTCAGAGCTAACATGCCTTCCAGCTTCAGCTTGATTAAGAACTAATTAAAGTTTTAAAGAAATTGGTACCACGAATGTGACACTTGAGACTGCGTGTTTCTGATACTAGTCTCTACCAAGCTGTATCTGCTTTGCATAGTTGAAATCAATCAGTTTACAGCAGAGAAAATAGGAGGCTCTAGCTATAAAGTGCACACTCTTGCTCACGCTCTCACTCCCTCCTCCACAGCTAGCAGGAGGCTTTAGGTATAAAACTAGCATGGCCACACAGTTCAGCAACCTGACAGTGGTCCACACTGTTATAGAAGGGCCTGATGTCAGTGGAGGCCAGCCTGTGAGGCAGTGCTATGGGAGAGGAAGCTGTGGTCCTTTTCCCAGTGAACTGTGACAGGGCGGCAGCTGAATCATTTCTGACACAAAATGCTGCTTTGCTTATGTTCAGTAAATGAGGAGGTTAACGGTGGTTTCCACCCCACCTTTGCTGTGTCAGTACCGTCAGCATTGCTGTTTTATTTTCTAGTATCAGTATCTAGTGTTTTGCTCCCAATGGGTACATACCCCAAGAAAGTCACAATTTGGTACTTCGAGAGTTCTTCATACAAGATCCTTACTCCGTGATCTGTGACCTGATTTACACTGAGCCTGGAATGAAGTGAACGAAAAGAAAGTTTGAATCAATACAGATTACAAGTGTTCATCACCCATGAGTTAACAAATGACTGGAGGTCTACGATTTTGCTCTGATATTTTAACAGGTCACATCCTAAAAGCCATTAAGGCAAACGTGAGCTCAATTTCATATGGCTGGCTTCAAAAACAATAGAAAACAAACCCCCCAGATCTCCAAGGTAATGCTCTGGAAGCTGTCCAAAGAACTGAAAACAATAAAATGTAAGTCAGAAACCAGACACAAACACCTCATCCTCCTCCTGCGCTTACTGTGACTGCAGGAAGAAATTCTGCTTGACACCCTAGCAAAGGCAAGCTTTCCAAACTAGCGTTCTTGTAACCTTTTCTCTGAGTACCTAGTGAAAGCCAGGCATCTTGCAAGTCACAATGTATTCAGGCTCCACTGAATAAAGGTTGTGAAAAGACCTGGCCAGGAAATAGAACTGCAGTCCCATGGGTGTGCTAGATGTTTCTAATTTTATATTCCCAACTAGACATGAAACAAATCAACATCAGTAATTCACAGGATAAAAACAGAATAAAAATACCTCTTTTCACAGTTGTTTTTTGGGTTTTTTTGGTTTTTTTTTTTTTCTGGTTTCATTTTGTTTTCGTTTTTTTTTTTTTTTTTTTTAATTTCTCAAGTTTTTTCACCTTGCCTTCACAGGTTTCCTTGAAGCATTCCAATTCTGATGAATCACATTTGCTGGGTAAAGCTGTCCCCATGAAAACATTTTGACCTGCGTTAGTTTCTACACAGACTCTGAAGCTGAACTGCTGAGTTCCTTATCACCAACAGCCTCCCTGGCTCTTGCTCGTTAGTAACTTGGTCGCTTTGGAATGGACTAGCACATAGGAGAAATCAGAGCCAATTTCAACAGATCACAAGAGTCTGCTTCTTTGAAAGGGATGGTTAAGCTCTTAGAAACAACATTTCCTGACCTGCAGAAATTGGTCATTAGAAATCAAAGTCCTAACATCAGAAGAGCCATAAAGACAAAAAGGCAACCCAACAGACTGGTTAGGTGCTGGGGATGGTGTTAAGATCACACTGTGTATGGCATGATCATATGATAGGGACAAAGAATGAAATATACTCATGCATTTTCTCCCCAAGTTTCCTTATTGCTTTCTCTTGGGAGGTCAGTTGATTTGCAACCAACTGGAAAAAACACATGTCACTTGCTTTGATTTAGTCCTAGAGGAAAACAAGGCAGAGCACAGCCAACCAGAAGGAATAAATGCACTTATAAAAAAAAATTCTCATGAGGCTGAAGGAGCTTTAAAAAAGATACATATGAAGTTCCTGGCTTTCTACACCTAAATGTTTGGACAAATAAAGTATAGCTACATGGCACAACCTCAAAGGACTGGAGGTGGAACAATCTGGCCTGTGATGTTAGAGGTGGAGTTAGTTCTCCCTGATCACACCAAGCCATGTCCTCCCTCCACATCACCTCAGGGGAACACCACATCTAAAGACTTCAACTATATCCTTTCATAGAGTACTACATATTAGCTTTTGTTCTGTGAAAGCCAGACATTTTGGCAGGATGTAAAAGCAAGAAATTCAGAGGTTTTGATCAAGGGTTATTGTGAATAGTAGATCCTCTCTTATCCCATATGACCAAGGGCAGAGGTAGGCTCAGGCAATCTTCAGATAATGGAGGAAGCACTTTTATTTCCTTTGTTTTCCCTTAAGCACTTTCTCCCATAAAAATCCTCTTTCAAGACAAAACAGTTTGAGGCGGAGCTAACTAAACCTGCAGGTTTAAACAGTCCTGGCTTCTAAGGGCTTCTTATTACCCTTTCCATTTGGGTTTCCAAATTCTCAGCTTGTCCCTGCTCCTGTGACTGGCTGAACAAAGATTTCAGAAGATCTGAAACTAACTTCCAGCAGCGATACGAATCCTTATCTTTCTCCACTTTCAAGATAAATTCCTCCAGCCCAGCAGTTTGTGGCCTAAACCAAGAATAAGCAAGGACCTTCTTGCACAGACTCCTACCTGATCACTGCAAGCTTGCTGAAACAAGGTAGCAGCTGTTTTATTCCGTAGTCATTGATATTGTTGTTGTCCAAATCCAGAGCCAGGCGCTTTTGAAAGTGATGCACAACGAAGGAAATAGCACTGCAGTCAGCAGAGTAGGCATTGCAGTAGGTGAGCTTGATGTAATTGGCGTGCATGTGTTTGGCAGCCAACTTCCCCACTTTCTCGCTCTGGGTCTCGTAAAGGCACCTGAGCATCCAAACAAAGTTGGGCTGGACCTGGATCTGATTGTAGTTTTTAAGTCTGGACCGAGTGAGGCCTTTCAGGTGGGATTTCATGCTCTCCCCAAGGTATGTGATGAGCGTCTTTCTTTTCCTCTTAATGACAGCAGGCAAAACTAAATGTCTGAAAAGCTTCTGCTTGGATCTAGAAAGCAGGCCACAAAGAAACAGGTTGGTAAAATGAAAGTGTTCATTATTTCGGAAAGGATCCTCCCCTGCTAGTTGTTTCTTCAACCAAGGAATACGAAGGCAAGTAGGCTGGGCAGTCTCAGTGGAGGAGCATTCATTGAAAAACTGAAGTAACTCCTTGGCACCCACTTTCTCTTCAATAACCAGGAACAAAGCTGCAAAAAAAGACTGAAGGGTTAAGTGCAAGAACTCATAAGTGGACTGATCGTCACAGCCACTATAACCTTTAACTGTCCTGAGAAAGCCCAATTGCAAATCTTCTTCAGAGATGTTTGCTGATGAGACCTCCTCCTGCTCGAAGATAAAGAAAGAGTTCCCCATGCCTTTGTATGCCATTTTACCCAAGGCTAGAAGAGTTTCCTTTCTTGATTTGAACATCTCTGCTTGGCTCCTGGTGTTGTTCTTCAGCAGACTTGTTTTCAGAGATCGGTTCAGATGGACTTCAATCATGAGCAAAAACACATCTGTCAATGTAACAGAACAGTCTGGCAGCTCGTGGCTGTCTGACATGGAACGGAAGTGTTCATAGCATTTAAAGATAATCCAACAAAATAAAGGCACTGAACATAAACTGCAGAGATTGGGGTTGGCTTCCAACTGGTTCAATACCAGTGTTCGTTGCCCCTCATCTTTGAAAAACATGGCAGTGTATTCCTTCAGGTTATTGCTGGAGAAACCACGGAGTAACACTTTCTTTCTAATGATGTTTCTTTGGATCTCAGTTCCTGTCCTCGCTGTAAGAATTTTCTTGGATCCCTTAAGAAGCTTTCCTCTGAGAAGACTTACCAGCAGCACCAGGGGGTGGATGGGTTCATTGGGTGAACATATTTCAGGAACACTACTGAGATCAAAGTTGGAATAGATCTCATCGAAGCCATCAAATGTGAAAAGAACTGTATGAGGGAATTGCAAGATGTGATGGAACACCTCTGTGGGGTCCTGGTCTGGGTAGCAATTATATTTGAAGAGTAGGTCTTTCAAACATATGGCTTCATCTTCCTTAAAACAACTAAACATCCTACATCGGAAACGGAAGAAAAATTTGGCCCCTATGTCCAATTCTTTTCTGGCCCAAAGACTTTGTATCTTTTGCAGCAAGATGGATTTTCCAATTCCCGCATCACCGAAGACATAAACAGTCTCTCCATCTTCATTAATTAGCCCAACTGCATCATCAAAAAGGGCTTCTAATTGAGACACTTTGCCTAGACTCTCATTGGTAAAACTGACCAGCTCCATAATACTGTTAGAGTAGATTTCTTCAAGCAGCATCTCTTCCCTTTGAGCGTAGGACATAACAAACTTGGAGTCCCGTCCCAGTTCATGTCTGAGTTTCTGGCAGTACCTGCTAACTAAAAAGACAGTGAACTATTATTTAAAAGACTATTATTAAAAAGCATATATATACAATGGCCCACCTCTTTGGGAACTAAGATGGGGTAATAAACTAAAAAAAAATTCTTATGTAAAATTTGTTCTTTGGCAGATTACTTCCATTTATTTGTGCTGCCATCATCACTCTCCTGGGAATTTCAGGTGCTAATGAAAGAGGTAATACGTGAGCCACCATTTCGCGAAAGCCGGTACTGACACTGCATTGCTTTAAGGGGCTGCTATCTTTCAGCTGAGACTCAAAGCCAAGCCCCTGACCTTTTGTTAAAGACTGTTTTACTCTCTGCAAAGGCAGGGGTTGGTGGTCACTGATTAGCTTTGGCATCTGCCCTTTCACTATATTTATATTCTACCTGCAATTTCTGTAAGGTAGGTAGTTATTCTTTCCTAACTTGCTCGGTAATTTTTGTTATTGTAAATAGAAGGCATGCATTTTAGAAACTGGGTGCTAAGCACCTCAAAATATTCTTTTAAGGTGAGAAAAAAAAGGAGAATCTCAGTTATTGTGCAATGTTGGCTTGTGTTTTTATTGCAAAAGAAACTTCACTTCAGATGGGGGCACAGTAATTCTTATATTTATATAATATGAAAAAATCTCTCAAGAGGAAAACATTTATTTCTGCAATACTTTAACTGACTTTTGGTATAATTCATCATTTAGGATCACAGAATAATTCAGGTTGGAAGGGACTTCAGAAGGTCTCTAGTCCTACCTCCCTCAGAACAGGGTCACTTATGAGATCAGAGGAGGCTACTCAGGGCTTTATCTAGTTGCATCTTGAAAACCTCTAAGTATGGAGACTGCACAGCCTCTCTGCGCAACTTGCCTCATTGCCTGACTGTCCTCATCATGAAATACTGGCTATTCCATTGCCAAAACATCACAGTGTTGCTAATAAATTGTAGCAGAAGCCTGGAAAATAGTACAGCTGGCACAAGGTGGTTACGCCATTATGCTGCATATCCACAAACACAGAAAGAGTTTGACGTTAGCAAAACAGGATGTAATATATCAACATGACTGTTGCGTTATACGGTGTGCCTTTTAATTATCTGGCTACCGCTGCTAGCAAGCACAGCATGCGCACGTTTATTTTCCATGGCTGTGCCTACCTAGACTCTCTTACTCCCACACCACCTGGTTAGAGCTTCCTACATAGCAGGGTAGTTCTAAGGAAAGGGATATAGATACATGACCTTACCTGGATCTGTATTTACCACAGGTTTACTACAAATATTCTCTGAAGGCTCGTAACCTATTTCATCCAGCCAAGGCTGAAGTTCATAGTAAGCATCAGTGACTTTCTGCAGGACACGGATGAAATACTCTGAGACTTCTTCTCCCTTGCTCTGAACCAAGTCTAGAATTTTGCGAACCTGAAAAAACACCACGTGAAAGATCATTCATGCACAGCATTTTATCACAGTTATACTTGTACACCACTTTAGGATCTTTTTTGGACTAAAACTGGGCACCAAAATCAAAGCTGGTGCTTCAAACACTTGAATCCAAAATCTAGCTCTGAATTTGAACCATCACAAAACTGACTTTGTATTTGGATGTTGGAAGAAAGTGCACTCTGCAAGTTAAGGTCTGAACTTGTAGCTAAATCGTATGCTAACCAGAAACAAAATGGATGAATACTGCTCCTCAACAGGGAACCCAAAGGATTTCTTCAGCCTGGCTAGATAGTATATTTTAAATCCCATGACGGTTAAAATAAAAAAGAAAGGAGTGGTTTCTCAGTGTCTTGAATTCACTCTCTGGTTTGTAAATATTCCAGTCACATTTAGATTTACCTCAGGATCCAGCCAGATCCAGAGCCAGGTAGGCAGAATCTCCCTCTGGATCTTAATGCGGATCCAAAAACCTACAACTCTTAACACAGCAACTCAATTCTGCAGGCTCCCTCTGTACGATGGACTCGTTGCCTGCAACTGTTACTAATGGCTGCCAGGCAGCGGCTGGAGCAGTTGAAGACTACATGTTACCTCTAAAGGCAAGGCAGAATCTGATCTCTGTGCAACCAGTACAGGGCAGCCCAAGTACAAAACCCTCTGCGAGACTGAGCAAACCAACAGAGCCCGTTTGGAACGTCTGGATTCTCTTCTTGCTGGAAGTGAATGAAGAATTCAGTTCTAAACCAGACAAAGGCTTCTAGAGACTGTGGTCTCTTGTGAGCTTAAAGTGGCATGAGGTACATACAGTACAGCAAAAGCATGGTATTTTTTGACAATTTTTATGCTCTAAAGAGCAATTTTATGCATTCCAGAGGAGCTCCCACAGAGTTCACTTCACTTAGTATTGCGGCCTGCTCTCTGTCTCTGCTTAGACTCCTGATGCATGGCCTCCCCCTCAGCTCGTGTATATTATGCTGAACAATAAGAAATGGAGATGATCATTCAGTGTGCATTTATTCAGCTTTGACGCTATGCACAGAGTGAGCACTATGTTACCATTTCAACTTGCCAGCAAGAATTATTATTTTATGAAAATCTGCGCTGTTAGTGAAGTCCAAGGTCACTGATTTTTTTGTGGTTTGTGCCTGCCTCTAACCCTGACACTATTCTGAAGCTGCGTGACTGGAAACAGATCAGGAGTTTGTTTTAAGTCATGATGCAAAGAGCAGCTGTGTACGTTGGACAATTTCCTCCTATCAAAAGACAAGGAAACAATTTTTGCTACTGATGTCCAAAGATGAATCAAAACCCCAAAGGTGTTCAGGATATACCAGTTTTCCATATAAGCATTTACAACGTATATAGGTCTTTAAAGAGAAGGAAAGGTGTGCACATGGACAACACACAATCATTAACTTCTAAAATAATATTTAATTTCTGTCTCTCCTCCTCTAAAGCAGGATGATCTGTCCCACAGCATCCTGAAGCAGATTTTCCTTGCAATGCTCTGCACAGTAACGAAGGCTTTTGTGTAGCAAGCTGCGCTCTAACAGCTGCTGTGGTCACCTCCTCATCAAGAGGACAAAGCTGCAGCTGGGGGGGACAGCACAGCAATTACCACCCTGCTCGTTCTTAAAGCTGCCAAGGGGCATTACAAGCAATGCCAGCCGTGCTGGAAAGAGATGTGCCGGAGACACTTGTCCAGAAGTAACGGGATGGGGAAACTCCAAAATAACAAAGATTAGGAGAGACACTAGACGTAAAATTGCCAGATAAGCCCATAAAACCCAGTGGTAAACTGAAAGTAACAAAAAGCTCACCCTGGCTAGTGAAATAAAAAGGAATACCTTATCTGCTTGAGTTGGAAATTGGACAACAATCTCTGCATCTTCAGTGGAGAAGTAGTCATTCTTAATCAAGTTGTCAATCAAACACTGCGTGTTTCGGATTCTACTGACCAGAAGTTCTCGGTATACCTTCAGCAAAGCAACAAAAGATGGAGGACTTGCTCCTGGAGGTTTTCCCACAGAAATCTCCACATTAGCATAAAGTTGGCCTTCCATAGTTGAGACAGCAAGAACTTGCTCCGCCTAGCCTCATCGTTGACAAACTGTCCATTTGCGGCGAGAAGTCAGCTTGGAGTTAACTTCGGGGAAACGTGAGATCTGTCCTTCGCATTACCAAGCCTGCAAAAAGTAATTGTATAGAACCTCAATTTAAACCTTATTGTACGCAGATAATCCCTTGAATCAGCCACCAAAAAATAGTTCCAACATCTGTGTAATACCATGGCCAACTTTATTAAAAAGACTCTTCCTCAGGTACTCCCATTTGAGATGTGGGCCCACATGAAGTTCAACCAGGCCAAGTGCAAGGTCCTACTCCTGGGTCACAGCAATCCCAATCACAAATATAGGTTGGGCGGAGAATGGATTGAGAAAAGCCGTGAGGAGAAGGACCATATCCTGGGCTGCATCAAAAGAAGTGTGGCCAGCAGGTCGAGGGAGGTGTTTCTACCCCTCTACTCCACTCTGGTGAGACCCCACCTGGAGTACTGCATCCAGCTTTGGAGTCCTCAGCACAAGAAGGACATGGACCTATTGGAGAGTGTCCAGAGGAGGGCCACAAAGGTGATCAGAGGGCTGGAGCACCTCTCCTATGAAGACAGACTGAGAGAGTTGGGGTTGTTCAGCCTGGAGAGGAGAAGGCTCTGGGAGACCTTATAGTGGCCTTCCAGTATCTGAAGGGGGCCTACAGGAAAGATGGGGAGGGACTCTTTATCAGGGAGTATAGGGATAGGATGAGGGGTAACAATTTTAAACTGAAAGAGGGGAGATTTAGATTAGATGTCAGGAAGAATTTTTTCACTATGAGGGTGGTGAGGCACTGGAACAGGCTGCCCAGAGAAGCTGTGGATGCCCCATCCCCGGAAGTGACCAAGGCCAGGCTGGATGGGGCTTTGAGCAGCCTGGTCTAGCCGAAGGTGTCCCTGCCCACGGCAGGGGGTTGGAACTAGATGATCTTTAAGGTCCCTTCCGACCCAAATGATTCTATAATTTCTTCAGGTTTTGGAAAAAAAATAAACTACAGCAGGCAGTCTCCCTTCTGTACCAGTATTTTACTGTAGCTTGCCTCAAACAACACCACTGGCATCTGCTTTAACAACTGCCTGTTCTTAGTGCATAATTTAATATTTTTTTATTAGCTTTTCATGTTTCAATAGACAGAGCAGGGCATCTGTCCAAACATAGCTGGACAAGGAAATAAATAGAATAAAATTATATTTCATAGCAATTAATTTTGTAGGAGAAATTAATTTATAGTAGCAATTCACTTTGCTTTTTCTTTGTTACAGCAACAGACCTGTAGAAAGTGTTGCCAATATGATAATTGTCCCTGTAAGCGAGGCCTTGTGAACTCTGAGACAGTTTTAGCTAAACTAGGAAAAAGCATTTAGCTTCAGGGCACCAGGTCTGCGAGGTGGTCGTGAGACTGTGGGAAAACCACTGATCAGATGTTTCTGTTAAGAAAGCCAGGAGTAAGATGATGCTAACAGTGAAAATACTGCTATAGATTTCAGAGCTAATACAGAGCACTTCTCCTAAAGCTATCGGTTCAGACAGCATGTAAAATGGAAAATATCATTGCATTGGTTTAATTTGGTTAATCTTATCAAATTCAGGTGAGTAACCATAAAAGTTAAAAAATACAGTTTTTCAGAATCTGAAAAGTAAAAGTGTTACAGAATGGACTGAAATAAGTGATTGTAAATATACAAGATCCCATCTCTAGTGATTCACACAAAAAATCTGGACCTCTCCTTGAGCAGGAACTGCACGGAATAACTAAATTCACAGACTCCTTCCCCATGTAATGAACTAGGCCTGGAAGATGGCATGACAATTCATATTCATTATTGGATTGGGCATCCAACCCAACTCCATCTTCATAAAGGGAAGAGATTGCACACAATACAGCTTGTAACGAAGATAATAAATTTAAAAGCCTATGCAAACACTTAGGTTTGAACGCCTGACCTCAGCCTCTGTATGTACACAATGTGATCATTAACTCAGACAGTTACAGGCTCGGGAAACCCTCTCATTGCAGCAGAGATGTTGTTTAGAAACTGTACTCTTTAGCATGAGTGGTCTCTCCTTGTCTACAAATACATATGCTGTGTATGCCCTCATTCTCTATACCAGCTCTTTAGTGCTCTTTTTAGATGGCCATTTATTCCCATTTTTCTTTACAAGGCATAAAGCAGTAGGAATCAGGATCAGACCGCTCTCTATTGTATTACTAAAAGTTTTTTTTTTTAATTGCAGTTAATATACCATACAGCAGGCATGAAGTTATATTGTAATTACAATTCAACAAAAAGTTCATTTAGGTACTATTTAAGTATGAACCTTGCACATAAGATTTCCCATGCAAAAAGTAGATTTTTTGCATGATCACAATTGAATCACCTCCACAGAGACAATGAGAATTTGCACGATCAACACAAATTACTGGCACCCTGCAGTAAGAGGTAAAACGTATTGTTGCTTCAGCAAGTCATATTTGGAAGAATGTTCTTAGGTTCTGATTATAGTCATACTAATAAAAACAAAACACAAAGCCTTTCTTCAACAATTCTGTAAAGGTGCGAGCTTTGCTGCTACATAATTCTCACAATTTCCCAAGATGTTTACGGTGCTGGCAAACTTTCCAAATGCTCCTCAGCACTCCCAGGACAAGCTATAACTGAGCCCTGCCAGCACAAAGATTCTTCTAGGTGACGTGCTATTGGAACAAACTCATTTCTACGGGTTTTCCATACCAGAAGCTGCGGCTCTGCATCAGTGTAGCTTCTCCTGCTTGACGCTGGAGAAAGACACGGTTTATACTACTATATTTGAGTGATGCTAACTAACTACACTTACAGCCACAGGGCAAACCAGCTTAGATCCTCTGATCTTAGTCCCTCTCTCCTTAGATCCTCTAAGTTAGGTCCTAACTTAAGAGTGGCTGACCCACACAGATGCAGATAACTGCATTAAGACTTGAGCCCTCCAAAGGCTGAGATGAGGCAAATCCCTAGCACAACTGTTCTGGATCACAGCCTCCTCCCAAACTGCAAAACTCTTTCAACCAAAGGGAATGTAACCAAGTGATGTGACTTTCTTACCACATGAGTAAGTGACTGCATCTACTCAGACAAACCAACCTTTCATTACGCCATTCACATGACCCACCAAATGAAGTGGCTGACTTCTGAGTCACTCAGCTTCCTAGAAGCCACATTGGCGCATCTCTTTGTTCAAGAAAGCTCATTCCATAAAGGAAGTCTATCATGAAGACCAAACAATGTTGAAAACATCATTTACTCTAAAGCTTTTGCAAGCTTTTAGTTAAAGAGATAGAGTCACTTTAAACCACATGCAATAGAAATATTAACCCTTTTCTTTCAAGATACTGCTCCTATCCAACGTTCCCTGCTTGCTTTGGTTATTCTAGGACATTAGGTTGTCCTAATGCATTTTCTTTCTTCCTACTTTGTGAGAAGAACTGAGACAAACATCCATGAAACCATAATAATGAAACAAAGTGCTGTCATGTGTACAAAACAAATGGAAGTCTTTTCTTCACTCTTTCAGATCCATCTACAAAGAAGATAAGAAAAGAAGGAAGAAATACAGCAAAAGGACAGGAACAAGGAAAATATGGAAAGATCAGAATGTCTCAAAGATGCCTGCCCTGCGTCTAAGTCCAAGCCACTACAGAACCTGGTGGCTACTGGAAGGGGTGTGCATGCGTATGCTGCAGGAGAGAGCATGTCACCTTTCACACAGGGTGCTCTGCAAGAGAGTGGAGGAACAAGAGGGCAATCAGAAAAGAATATAAAGTGAGGCTAAGCATCAGGGGAGAAAAGGAGAAAGAGCAAAAACGCCAAGCAGGGAAGTCAGAACTGGCAATATGAATTCTGTGCATGATGACGTACTCAGTGATATTTTCAGTGCCAATATTAACTTTAAGGCAAAAAAACCCACACCACCCAGTACTGGAGAAAACAGTAATCTCCATCAGTCTCTTTTAATAAGAAAAAATGGAAAATTCCATCATCCATAGACTAAGAAAATGTCACATCAGATGAGCAACTGAACACCTTAAACGGTGCTGGAACAGAAAGGCTCCCTGCCGCATGTAGTTAAGAGCAAGGCAGGTATGTGCATGTTTGTAGCAAAGTGTATCAGCTATATGAAGGAACTTCAGGTCCTACCCAGACTAAAGTAAACACAAAAATTTTCTCCAGTAGCAGTTCTAAGTGCAACAACACCTTAAAGTCCTGAGAAATGTGCTTGTTCTCTTAGAGAAACACACTGTTCATAAGATTCTGACATACATGATTCTGTTCTACTGGGGGCGGTTGTTGTTGTTATTCTTGTTTTTAAACACAAGGCCAATGGATTGACATCATGAGGTCTCCAACTTATCTGCAAGTCCATCACCCACCCGTCTTTTTGGAAAGAGTCCCAGCTGCCATAGTGCTCTAACAGGAGCCTTTTCAGTGAGGGATCACAGTGTTACAAAGTACTAAGTATCTTTTTACAAGAATCTGTTAGTTTTACAATGCCAGGTTACACATCTGGTATGTTTAAAGGTAAATGCTTATGCAGCTTATAAATATGTGTTGAAAGCATTTGCTTGCTAGAGCACCTATAGTGTTCTTTGCCTTATCTTGGGCACTCCAGATGCTGGATTCCATTCCAGTGCAATTCTTGTGACTGGTGTGGCATCAGTCATGGGAACGCTGTCAGAAAAGACTGAGAGATGCATTAATGTGAGACATCTCAGTGCACTGACAAAGGTCTAAAACCATCCACTGTTGAGAACTACTGCCGCATTTCTGGAACTGTTCCATTTCTGAAAGGGCTAATGAATAAAATAATTTTCCTGAAAGCCACCTTGAGGTTCTTACAATCCTCTGTAAAAACATCACTAAGTTACGACAGAGATCGCCTGTTCTACCAGCAAGTTTGTGAACATACTTATTTAGAGAAATGAACATTAGCATTGAGGTTTATACACAGAAAGGTATGTACATGGGGAGAAAGGGAAAGATTTTTCAAGCCTGATACAGTAGCTGGAACAGCAGCTGTAGGAATTCCTAAAGAGGAACAGAGACGACAGATACCTGGGCAAAGCAGGAATCTAGTATGGGGAGACAACGGGAGAGATGCTTATGGGGAAAATCTTCCTATCTGGGAACATCTTGCTCCTGAGAGGAAAAAAAAAAATAAAATTATTTACTCAAGAGGCTTCCAATGATATTGGAGAGGAAACTCAGTTAGCTGTTTGGAGGACAGCAGCTTCGGTCAAGTGAAGAAGAGAGAAACCAGACTACCAGGAATTAAAAAGAACCAGAGAGCAGAGCGCTCACCCATCAGTTGTACAGCCAAAGAAGAGACCGAAGACAGGGCCTTGGCCAAAAGAAGTGTCAAGGGGGATTGAAGGGATGTGAGGAGCAACAGCAAGCATGGCAAGAGATGCACATCATAAGCCTGCAAAACTGAGAGTAACAAAGAGGAAGGAAGATGGGGATCAGGCCAGGGATAAGGAGGGAAATTAAAAAGGGAAATGAAATTTGTCAGAGTAAGAGGTACAGTAAAAGTATCAGTGCTTACAGAATGGTTTTGTATAATCCGTATCAATAAGCTGCAATGGCGCTGATGGCCTCTGCATGAAGGCACTGGCATTTTTATCTAGTGGTTCTTCTGACTTCCCTTTATGCTCAGCACTGTGCAAGCACATATCCATTTATATCTTTCCTGGCCCTGCCCTTCTCACATCCTCTTTTCACTTAAGATCTCCTTGCTCTTCTTTTAACAAGAGTGCTATGCCTGTTCAACTCCCAGTCCTGGAAGTCCTCTGGCAGTGAAGAATATGGTGGTTTATCACAACTAGGTCTTACCAAATGTAAGCACTGTAGATAAAGGGGCTGAAGGATCTCAAAGAAGAGCTAGAAATCATTTCCACTTTTGGGTGAACTAGGGAGTTCACTCCTCAATGAGCTGGCTGCTCCCAAGGAAACTGCATAAGATGAAGTAGTAAAGGCAATACAGGGAGCAAATTCATTAACAACTGTCCCTTAAAGCAGATGATTTAAGGCCAAACACGGTATTTCTGAAGAGCTGCAAACTCATTCAATAGTACTACTCCTGTAGTCTTGCTATTCTGACAAAAACTGTTCCTCTAAATTGCATGTGAAAAGAAGTCCTATGCCACACACCTAGGTACCAGCAGCCAGTAGCTGGAATTTCACAGCACCTAGTAGCCAGTTCTGGCAGGACAACAGTGAAGCACGCACACAAGCCTCAGTGCCAGCCCAGGGCTAGTGGAGTCCCTGGGGGCACAGCTTTCTCCCCGTGGTATTCAAATTGCAGTTACTCCTCGAGAGGTGGCTGTGTGAAAATAATGCTCCATTTCACGTGAAAATCTGTGCCCTTTGTGTCTCCATTTTTTTATTTCCTGAGAAAAGTTATTTTACAGTGCAGCCACCTCACTGCAGAGCCATTACAGCAAGAGGAGAACTGGAGACTTTCACATGCTTTTTAATTAATAATGGTAATCTAGACTCAGTCAAGCCAGTCTAAACTCAATTTTTTGCTATCACCGGGAGAGACAGAAAAGAGACTGATTTTCCACATCTTATTTCACATGTGCCACAGCACCCAGCCTTTGACTATAGCAAAGACATAAGACAGAACATATTTCCACACAGCAGCTCTCACTTTTAAAAGAACTTCAACTACTTTACATAGTTCAAGCACAGTAAAAAATGTGTAGAGATTGGAAGCAAATGGGCACATACGCTACACAAAGTCTGCGTGTTTTGATAAGAAATGATGCAATGTATTTCACAGACGTACTGAAAAATAGCCTCTTATTTTTATAGTACAAATGGTGCATTAGTAGCCTTTTACTTTTACAGCACAAGTGGTGCATTGGTAGAGCATGTACAAAGTCCCTGTACTGACCTTCAATGACATTCTGTATCTACAAGTTAAAATACATCCATCATACCCCATTTTACAATCTCTGTGTAACTATCATCATCAATGCTACATATATCAATAAATGCTCCGGGAGCCATACATTAACATCACACTACTGTAAATCCATTATAACTCATGCAATTTTGCATTGCGCCGGGGTCACTGAGATCATCATCTTTCAGTGATTTTTCCCCCCTCCCCTCTCTATCTCTCCTTTGACTGTAGTATAAACTTTTGTAGCCATCCCAAGTTGTTCGAAGAATAACAGATATAAAAGAACACAGAAGAAATTATTTCTGCCTCCACCAGGTAAACTGACAAGCTTTTGTTTAAAAGGCACAAAAGTAGCCTTTACAAGGCAAAAGTAGCTTTTGCTACTACATTTCCTGAACAGCTTACTTTTAAACAAACGGAGCTCTACATATGATGTTTGCATGAATTAACAAGTCCCTGTCAAAACGATTTTATGTGGCTTCTTGATAACTCCTTTCAGGAAAACATTTAATAAATAAGAAGGAACCACTGCTAAAAAGCAAAGAAATGTTCTTCCATCAGAGATCTTGGGGTTGGTTTTTTTTTTTTTAATGGTGGAGGAGGAGGGGAACAATTTACTGGTGTCTCAAAAAAATGGAACTTCTTTTCTACTATTATTTACTATTTTCACATTCAACCTGCAGTGAGTGCCACAATCAAAGCTGCAATTGATGGAATCGCACATTCACAGCTCTCCTAATTCCATCTCCCAAGCTTTGTGCTGGTCAGTGACAGCAAACCTAATTAGCTATGCCCACTCCACCCAGCCAAAGACCACCCCTTGGCTGTGCCTCTGCATCCGTGCATCCATCCGTCCATCCATCCATCCATCCATCATCCAGCCAGGCAGCAAAACTGGGTCCTGCGCGGGGACTGCCCACATATCAAGGTGAGGCAGAGAGTTAACTGCTGGTGCCAGTGGCACACTGGCATGGAGGAAGACCACCCTCCTGCTATCCCATCCCATGCCATGCCATTCCATGCCATGCCAAGCCACAGCCTCCCCACCGCCATGGGGCACCAACTCTGCCCAGGCAAACCGCTCCCACCTCCCTCTCTTATAGCTTCTTCCACATTAAGTGAGCAAAGCACCGAGGCCTGAACGACTCCCACATTGGATACGGACCTTCAGTCAGGTTTACGGCATGTAAAATGCCTTTTTTTTTTTTTTTTTACTGTTTTATCTGCCGCTTATGGGACAGATGAGGAGGGCGCGGCGGGGGGACGGAGGGGAGATGGAGGCAGATGCCTCCCTCCCACCTCTTCCGCCCTGCAGGACCTCGCCACCCTTCCCCAGTGGCCTTCAGAGTAACGCCACCCCCGGCCGGCTTCTGGGACAGGATTTATTCCTGGTGGCGTTGCTGTATTTTGTAGGAAGGTGCCGTTTCCTTCGCCGAGGAGCTCTGGGGGCACCGCTGCCTGGCCCGGCCCGGCCCGGCCCGGCCCAGCCGGTGGGCTGGTCCCGCTCCTCGTCCTCTACCTAACACCAACACCTCCCAGGAGGCGGGAGGGGCCCCGGCTGAAGAAACACCAAAAAGTCCCCAAATTTTTTCATTTGCGGGAGCTCCCCAAGTTTACCGAGAGGCAGGCGCCAGCGGGAGCCGGCGAGTCGCTGCCCTACCCCTTCCCCCTCGCAGCCTTTACCGCGGCGGCAGGGAAACTTCGGTTTACAAAGAGTAGAAACTTTAATTTCCAGCCCTCTCCCAGCGCCGACATGCTGCCTAAACGCCCACCTTCACGCCCGCCCCCAGCCCCTCGTCCTCCCCCGCCGCCCACCCCTCACGACATAGCGGCCGCCCCCCCCCACAGAGCGAGCGAGGCGGGCAGGGGCCCGGCGACCCTCCTCCGCCCCTGGCCCATCCCCTGCACTCACCGTGGCGGCTGAAGCGTCGGAGGCGAGGGGAGGAGCGGGGCGGCGGCCGGCCCACGGGTGCTTCCCCGCACCCCCGGGAAGGAGCTCCCGGCCCACACACAGTCTCTCCTCCCCGGCGGGAAGCGGCTCCTCCCCACGCAGGCATGGCCGAAGCCCTGCTTCTGCTTCGCCAACACCGCCCTTCCCTCCCCACACTGGCATGGAGGAAGGCCTCCTTCTCCTTCACCAACACTGCCTTTCCCCTCCCCACACCGGCATGGCAGAAGGCCTCCCTTCCTCAGAGAGGGGCCGGGGGTCTCGCCTCGGCGGAGGAGGAGGATTTTCCCCAGCCCTCAGGAGCTCCCGCCATTTTCCTCAGCAGGAGGCATCAAGTACCTCCTGTCAACTCCCTCCAAGGAGGCTGTCAGGGCATTATTTTCCATTTTCTTCTTGCAACCGTAAAATACCTATTTAATAGTTCAAAAGCCCTGGTAAGGGCAAAACAAAATAAGTGGTGCTGGTGTCAAGGAGTGCGTTCATGCACAGTTTTGCCCTCCATTCTGAAGTTACAGCCATTAAAAACACACATAGCCCATGGAAGTTCCAGTTCTGTTTCCACATCACCAGCTTTCGCTAAGTGACATCACTATTTCTTGAAGCATGCATTGAACAGACAGGGGAAAGGTTTGCTAATCACCGTTTTATTTACTCAGTTTCAGCCTAGACAGCGCTAATAACAGAAAGTACTGTGTTTTACTGCAGTCACTGTGCCCAACTCTGGAAACGGGTGTACGACATCAGGACACATTCCTGGAAAAAGTTTACAGAAAAAAAAAGATACGCAGAAAAGACACTGTAAGTCTGTTACGTTGTCATTTGTTTATCTAAGCAGTCACACAGTGACACTTATGCCCCTCTGTACATCGAGAGAAAAGAAATAAAATACACCATACAGAAGAGAAGCCAAAGTTCAGTTGTTTGAGGTCTTCCAGGTTGTGAATTTTCCCTTGTCCCCCACAAACTAACTATGGGGGTTGCCAAGTACCATAAAGGTAAGTACTCTAAACCTTACAAGAGCTTCCAGTTTTGCATGAAATTGTCAAAGATGGGGGAAGGGGGGGCCAAGAGGCCAAGTCTGTTCATCTGGGGTTTAACAGACAAACAAAACCACGAAACAAATGCACTAGGCCTCACAGGAGACTTTCTGATTTCACGGGACATGAGACCAAGGCCTAGATAAGCAGCCAGCCAGTCAAAAAGGTCATTTAAAAAACTTGGGATTATCTAACTACAACAAATTCTTTAAAAATCTGTTGGTTATATAACCAGTTCACCTATGATGATTACTAGGCATAGAAAGGAGGAGGCCATGAGATCCTTTGCTGAATGTTGTCCTTAGGCCTGGATTGCCTTTTGAACTAACACTTAAAAACATGGAGATAGAAGAGTGATACTTTTTAAACTTTCTCTGTTAACTATAAAAACAGAAATAGGAACTTCATAGTTTTAGACAGGTTAGCCTTTAAACCATTAAACAGCAGAGGAAAAAGTTTAGTTTTGCTTTAGGGTTTTGAGTCTACTTTGCATCAAAAAAATAAATCTTTGAAATTCTTAATAACTGTGTATGCAACATTTAAGAACAAAGGGCCTGATCCTGCAGCCCTTATTCCTCAGAAGGCAACAGATGCCAATACCCATCAAGATGGCCCTTCTCCTTTAAAAAGGTCAGTATATAGGACATGAAGCACAAATTTGCATGCAGCACTGCATGACAGTTAAAGAAAGGTAATTTCTAAATCTGCGAAAACTTCAGTATGCACTCAAGCTATACATACAAAATGAAGAAGTTACCAATGTCAATGTCTCTTCAGACTACGAATTATGTCTAATGGCTTACTGTAGATGCACAGCAAACTCATCTTTTCTTGATAAATAAAGAAACTGATGATCAGCACGGTGAGGAGAGGTATCTAAATCAAGGTGAATGGCCAAACAAGTGCAGAGGTATTCTATGCAGATTTTATTTTCTTTGCTTTAATAGCAGCTTCAATCTCTTCCATGATTGGCACTGGTCCTGCATAGTTATTAGTTTCAATAGCTTCTAATTTCTTCTGATAGTCAGTTGGCAAGCCATTCTGTTCTGCACCCATGCAGATAACCTAAAATCAAAAGGTGAAAAAGAGCCTTCAATAATAGGGTTAGGAAGGACAGACCCCTCCAAACATTTACTTGTACAGGAAGAACCACTTAAGTTAACAAGAGAATTTATCCCAAATAATGCCATTTGTACTTGAAGATAGCCAAAGGCTTCTAGAAGATCACTGAAGACCTTAATAGCATCAACAAAATTACTCTGAAAAGGCTTGTAACTACCAAGGCATACCCTTAAGATTCTGAAATGCTACTAACATGCACAAGACTGCACAATTAAGCTGTTACTCAGTTATTCCGTTCTTTCTTCCAGGGAGGAAAAGAACTCCTTTTTATGCCTTTAGCCAGCCATCTCAATGAGAAGGAGCATATGTTATTGAAGTTATTTTTAAAATTAAACTGTTCGAATCTAAAGCACAACAGCATGGTTGTAGTAGGCAGGTTATGGAGTAACAGAAACAGATACTTAGCCTAGTGAAAAAGCACAGATTCCTTACAGTTTTCCTACGGCAGCTTTCCTTCTACATACAAAATAAACTTAAGTATTAGTGCAAGAGAAAATAAGTGACAGTGAGAGGAAAGGAGAAGGCTGCAGGAGCCATGGCTTGAAAGAGACACCAGCAAGTTCCAATAAAAAAAAAAAGGCAGATTTAAAAAGGTGACACTACTGTAAATACTCTTTCATGCAATCAACAGTCAGGAAATTCAAGGATGAGGTGTCTAGAAGGGATGACATTTACCACAAAAGGTACACAACAACAGATGGATGTAGATCACTGTGTGCAGATGCACTCACCTGTACTAAATTTTTAGCTTTCCTGCCTGGTTAACTTAAACAAATAAAAGCTGGGTGCAGGGGCGGGGGGAAGAAGAGAACTAACAACCGACCCTGACAACAGCAGGAGGGAATGTTTAACTAAAGTTGCCAATATTGGAAGTCTGCTCTTACAGCATACTAGCGAGAGCTGACACGCAGCAGCAGACTACGTATTAATTGCTTGAAAAGCGCTAAAGATGTGTCTTGACAGGAAGCAGGAAGACAGGGAGGAGGTTTGTGAAGTAGCAGAGCCTGCTTTCTAAGCAAGGTTTCTCTCAGAAGTCTTGCAGCAGCTGCCCTTAGCTATGCTCCTGGAAGCTGATTCATGGGAACGAGTTCCTCGGTTAAGAGAGGGCTGCACACTTGGGATTTAACAAGCTCAAGCCCCACTTCTTTGCTTTCGGTAGGGAAAAAAAACCCCAGTGTCAACATGTTACAGTGATGTCTATCTGCAATTGCTAATAGCTGCACAATTCCAGACATGCAGTCATGCCACCTGAGGCTAGGCCCGCATCAGATCCCACAAGCTAAGCAGGTCAGGCCTGCTGCGTGACTGGATGATGTGTCTCTACAGAGTCAGCGTGTTCCAGAACGGTGTTGAAACACCTCTGCTTCACCAGCCAGCCAGCCATCAAGTGGGAAGCCTGCAGTGCTCTGCAATGCTGCTGGAAGTCCTGTGATATACCGGTGATACATCTGATAAAGGGAGGCGGGCAGACTCCTGTATTAAATGATATTAAGATACTTCATAAGAAAATAGGGATAATCCATGTCCTTGAGCCTGCAAGCCAGGTGCTGTGTTCTCCCCACAGAAGCTTCCCTCTATCGTTTTAGTGGAATACATTAATTTTTCAAACAGAGAATTGCTGCATATAAGTAAACAACATCCTTCAGAAATCCTTGTGTCAGTCATAACTAATCTACAAGTTAAACAGAGGCTTCATGTAAGGCATAACTAGGCCAAAAAATAAAATTGATTTAGTAGGCGTTTAAGAGCTAGCAATCTTCTGCGAGCATCATTACACTACTACATCGCACAAGGATTAAGCTATACCTTTAAATTAGAGTTATTCATGCCTTCCATCCACTCTAAATAAAGTACTTATTAAACAGGACAGAAGCACTGCATTATATATTTCTGTGTATTCTCTCCAAAATTATAGTGCAACACCTACCTTTTTATATTGAGGAGAAGGGGGACCACAGACGTAGTCCTTCATCTGGTAGCTTCGACAGGTCAGTACCTTTCCTGCTTGAGTGTGGACATTAACTTCTATTGGGCCATAAATGCCATCTTCAACTCCCTCTTGCCTGTAAAGGAACATACGTTCCTTTCATGCCAAGTAACTGATGCATCTTTTAAACAAACTGTGCAATTAAACATATGCATTTATTAGAATTCACGGCAGGACACTAGTCTGCACTATTAACAGACTTAAAGAAAAGCACATAAAGCAAAACACATTCCAGTACTTTTTGTGCAAAGTTGTTTCATATAAAAAAAAAAGTTTCTAAAGAAGCAGCAGCATTCATTTTCATCATTTCAGCTCTATAAGAAAGACGACTAGTGGTTAACTTGCAAAGTTAGAGGCGGAATACTTGTGAATTAATTACTGTGCAAATCTGGTAATCTACAAGAGAAACACAACCAAGATTATCAGAATTAATGAGCCAGGCACATATCATTCATTACCTTCCGCTCAGATAATGAAACAATTGTAAAGTTTTATCTTGCCCATTGTGTTGTGTTTGAATAAGGGGAAATTGACACAACTCTTTTGATGCACATTCCAATGAATAATCCAAGGCAGCCTTTAATTTGCACAAGACACGTACAGCAACAATGAGCTAGATCAGGGCAAACCCCATTTTGTTAATTTTTTGTTAGCAAAATCACACTGTCTTAGGAAAATAAAACTCAACTCAAAACCAAGGCTACTTGTTGTCTTTAACCATTAGCATACAGACACCCATAAAAGCCTGAAGAAACAGTAAGAAGTAAATGAGAATCTTAAGCAATACAAGACAGGCTTTATAGCACAATTAACTTTAGATGTGCTTTAGATATGAGTGATAACACGGGTTTTAACACAGCTCATCCAAACATCATTTTGACATCTTTCTTTCAAAGACTACCATTTCAAGTTACTTAACATATATAACACAGGACATGTAATGTGAGTAACTAGGTTAAGTGCAAGTAAAGACTGGAAGCTAACTGCAGACAAGGCCAACAGACTGCAAAATAAGTCACATGGGTGTGTCAGAACAAGAAAAATGTTATGTTAAGTAACATCCACTGCTAGGACATATGAGGATTTAGTAATGATTTAGTCTGTACCGTATAGATTTGTGAAATACAGAGGACAAAAAAAAAAAAATTATCTGACCATAAACCAGCACCAATTCATCAATCTGAGCAAAAGATTCCCCTCCCATATTCGTTTTCTATATATTACATTGTTTTACTAGTACTTCAACTAACTACATGCAGCATCAATTACACATTCCCTCCTCTGCTTCTGGATAACAAAGCACAGACTTCTTTATCCTGATTGGAGGGAAAAAACAATGAGGGGGTGGGGCAAATAGTGATTTTTTTTTTTTCTTGATACATAGACATTCCAGGAGATAACTTGGTTGAGACCTTACAAATACACCTGCTTGCACACAGCCAAGGAATCCCAAGACATTCAGCAGGAACACATGCAAACTCACTTGAGTTGGTCAGGAGTAATCCTTAGAAGAAGGCGTAATCCTTAGAAGAACACTATCAACTGTCACTATAAAAGCCCAGAACACATCCTATTTCTTTCCATTTCCAGTTCACCTTCATGGCATCAACGAGGCAGCTGGGAAAAAGCAATCTTTCAAGACTCATGTCTGTCCTGCGGTTTTTGGTGATGTTATAGCACTCAAGTCTCTAGCATCTTAGCCAGCATTAAAGTTTATCCCCTGTCAAACAGATGCCAGGGACCTCAAATTCTATGGTATGTAAACAACACGTCTAGAAGTCAAAATACAAAATGCTGTCCCCATTGTGGGGGGAAACACAGTTCTACTATCAAAGCAGATGCTGTCAGACAGGATCTTTATACTTGTGAAGATTACGCTTTAGGAAAGCGTAGTAAATCAGGAGATTTCAGTAAAGGTCAGCAGAAAGGGGGGCAGGAGGTAAGTGTCTAAGCAACAGAGGGGGAACGTGGGAAACTATAAAGTAGGGACATGTGAAGCTCACCCCAACCAGAAGCATACCAGCTAGATGCCCTCCTGCTTGGGACTAATGCTCCCAACTAGGACACGAGAGTGCTGAGAGTGCCCATTTCCATGATGTGCTAACAGACCTTGGGCAACAGTTTCTGTTGTATTTCAGGTTCACCGTCGGCAATGGAAAGCAAGTAAGACCTTCCAAGTTTCATGGCCAAGGTTATAAGGACATGTCTATTCAGCACAGTGCAGTCATAACCAGAATTGCAACAGTACCAGAGGCAGAAGAACTGTATTAATTTAACACTTTTGATGGTTTTAATATGCCGCACTTCCCTAGCCTCACTAGGCCAGATTTCTACTGGAATTGACAGTGATGAACGGCTCTGAACAAACGATCTTTGTGTACCAGGAGCACCATGCTGTGCAGGCACATCACAAGAGCTGCAGTAAGCACACAACACCAGCCAAAGTTTTGGAGATAAAGTTCTAAGTCCTGCTGTAGACCCTGCAAGAAGTTATGCTACTCCTTGATCTGTTTATCCAGGTGGTCCTCCAGACTTCAGTCTGGGAACAGCTTGCTCAGGTTGCCTTAAACTTATCTTAATTATCAGGCACAGGCAGAAAGTTCTTTGCCATGCATTGTAATGGTGCAGGCAGCCTCTCCCATTCAAAGGGAGAAACAAAACCACCCCAGTTCTCTCATTTAATCTACGTCAAGTTCACAAAAGTTTGAGTCCTTAGAAGACACGCAAAATAACATCCTCAAAAGGTCCCTTTGCCTGTATTAAAGATCTTGTCCTCTTCTGCAAAGTCTTGTCCTCATCCCTTCCTTTTCCACTGCAATTGGAGTCTACAGATGTATAGAGACAAAAATTGATGTCAGTCTCAAAGGAAACTCTCCCTAAAGCAATGGGAAAAGCGCCACAGGACAAACACAGAGTTTACAGTCATTTAAGGGACAGGACATCGTGAGGACAGGGGTTAGAAAATAAAAAAAAAAAAAAAGAGCCCGACCAATGTATCAGCTCCAAATCAAGCTCCACACCTTGTTAAAACACCCCTCAGTAGCTTTAACTTCAAAACAAAGCCATTTTAATCACAAATGTGTCAGAAGTCAATACACATACTGTGAAGTGAAATTCACATATTAAAATCCAAAGCATCTTCTTGTTTCCAACACCAAAGCTTCCACACAGCTCTTTACCAAAAATTAACTCCCACTTTTCAATTGCTCTCTAAAGTAGTAGAAGACAGCAAAAGTTAAGTCACCTACTTATCCAGTGAACTTAAATTGCTAGCGTTCATTTTCCACACTATTCCCCATACTTCGTCTCCAGGGCTCTGAACAATGGTAGCTGTACCTCCATGCCAGACAGAACTTGTCCTGCCTTGATGATGGCCAAACTCGAGCTTAAAATCCTGCAAATGAAACCAATGCACAGAATCAATTTCCACTTAATATAAGGGCTGTTGGCTATTCTTGACACGAAAGGGGCAGCTAAAGGACAGTCTACAAGTAGTGGAGTCACAGGAGGAGGAACAGACAGGTGGGATCGGATGCAGCTCCCATCTTATGAGGGGCTGAGGCAGCCTTTTTCCACCTCTCCATGAGAAAAAGGAGCCTTGGGACAAAGGGAAGAGAGGTCTGGCAGAAGGCACTGTTGGTAAAAGTCTCGGTCTGTGGATCAACATCCAAACCTCTTAGTAGGCTGGCCTAAACATTAGCTAACAATTTCTAGTGCTGAGAAGAAAGTGGAGGTGGCCCTTCTTCTAGAGTAGCACAGGTACCCAATTCTGCAGTAAATACAGCAGTGCTGAAGAAGTGTCAGCTGGACTTTTGTCCAAGTTGGCAGTGACGGGATTGCTGATGTGCTTCTCTTTGGACAACATGCAGGTTCCCCAGCTGAGGCGTGCCTTTGGGACAACACCATGAAGGAGGTAACTGACTACTGCCTTCTCGTTCCTCAAAAGACATGCCTACCTGGTGCCCATTCCTTTGCAGCTTTTGGTGCTGCTCAGACTTAAATGCTACCAAGCAGGGTCCATGAAAATAGTAAGGGTAAAGAAGCCGCCAAGATGGTGAGCTTTGGGTCTTGTCCTCACGCACTAACAGAATTGCCCAATTATAAAATACCATCCTGTGTATTTTCCAGTGTTCTGTGCCATCTCATCACTCAACTGGAACATTCTTGGGTATTTTTAAGTCAAGGTGTATGCCTCCTTGAGTGAGTTTATTCACATTTTTGCAAGTTGAAACATTTTTTTAGAAATCAAATATCTCTTTTTCTTATAAGTAGTATCAACTATTACTTTATAGGCAAAAGAGAATAATGGGTTCTTGCATTTTTCCAGCGTAATTTCCTACCTGATTCCATGCACTCAGTTTCCTCTCCTACTTGTTAGACAATTTGTGGATCCTTCCCTAGCAGCAAAGAAGGGAAAGGAAAGGAAAAAAAAAAAAAAACAAAACAAAAAAACACCCACGAACTTTAAGGAAGACTACCTGCTTAACCACAACAACAAAATTTATCAAAGGCAAAAAGGATTAAGAACAGCAAAACAAATAAAACCCAAACCTATACAACCCCACAGCTTTGCTTATTTCTCATGATCACCCTCTTTAACCTATTAGATAATTTGGATTTGAAACACATGCATGTACATATTAATATTCATTTTTTGAGACACGTTACCCTCTTGTAAATGTCCTAACAGATATGGGGGAAAGGTCGCAAAAGTTGAGCAGCTGGAGGCTTACACACAGAAGTACAGCACTGATCAGAACACTAATCGAATTTTTGTGTGTGTGTGTGTGTGTGTGTGTGTGTGTGTGTGTAAGCAATAATCAGCAGCCTGTCAAAGCCATACTGTTTACTCCAACAACAGAATCATCTTCCTTACCCATAAAATGTCCCCCATTAAACTACCTTCACTAGAAAAAAAGTTTACTTAAGACACACTAATCAACAACCATTCGAAAAGCTGCTCCAGAATGGCTTTGCAATGTTTGGGTCACTGGATTACTGCGGGAGGAGGTCTCTGGACTGGACCCTGAAGACACTCAAGCCCATGTAATTGGCACACAAATAAACAGTCCAGTCAAGCAGCAGCCTGAAGTTACAGATGTGGACAAGCGTTTGCAGGGCAGACCCAAGGAAATACCTTCATAGAGCCAAGCACCCTAGTTAAAAAAAAAAACAAAACCAAAAAAAAACCCAAAAACCCCACACACCGATTTTTTATTTTATTCCTCCAGTTATATTTCCTTGGACCTGACCCGTGCTGAATACCTGCAAGGAGGTGTATAAAACCGTCAGGTACCACACAAAAAGGGCAACAGAAACCACACATTCTATATGCTATTTCTATGTACTATTCCTATGGCACGGTTAGCTCCGGTTCTGGAAGCAGGAGACCCTGTGTTATGCCACGCAGGCAACTGCAGCAGGCACTGCAGGGAAAAGGGAAGAAAGACACTAGATACTGTCTTGGGTCAAGAGCTTGGTCTTTGGCCCTTCCTCTAAGTACCAGTGTAATACCCCTTCTGTGCTTGTTACACGTCCCATTTCTTACAGCCTTTGACTGAAGATTAACAAAGCTTTAAAAAATAAAAACAGAGGCAAGTGAATTTAGTTTAGCATCCAAAGTACTCTGTTTACAAGCTATTTTTCCCTTTTTTTTTTTTTTAAAGCCAACGTGGTAGTACCATAGAGCAATTAACAGAAACCAGCTCCAACCTTTGTGCGCTCCCAAGCATCGGTGATTTTCCAGCCTGAAGCAAGGGAGGGAAGCCGCCCGGCGTTAGCAGGGAGCACAGCAATCGGTCGAAGGCCGGCTAGAAAATCTGCTGCCCGACTTTCAGCTAACCTGCAGCCTGGCAAGAGACGTTTATTGTGTAACCTGAAAAACTACCCAAAACTCAAAGAGAGAGCTGAAGCACAGGGCTTTCTTTTAGCCAAGGGTAAGCACGCAGCACAACTGCTTTCCTCCTCACCTCCTGCAAGGTGGTGGACTCTTGGCAGGTTCAGCTTCTCAGTGGTATCTGTAAGTGCCTCATGCTTTACAGGAGCAGACATCACTTGCCAGGCTGATGGCCCCACGAGACACCAAATATCTGACCATAGGGAGTTTATTAATTACAAGTTTTTGGAATTTCTTCATACAGGCTAGATCGTTTCCTGCCAGTTACCCCAAGAGAGCCTTCAAGTCATCCTTAAGTGCTCTGCCTCTCCAAAGATCCGTCCAGCTGTACACATCTGTACATCAGCAGCTTAATGACCATGAGCTCATATTTCTAAGCCTCCATTAAAGCAAAGTTGACACGCTAATGTTTAATAACCCCAGAGAGGGGAGAACTGCCGGGGGCTGAGGAAGGTGCCACCACAGTTGTGCAGTGCTGGGTGACAGCCCGCATCCCACCCGACTTGCGGCACAGGGAGGGCTCCTCACTTGTAACCAGCATGAAATGAGGAGTTTTGGTTTATTTATTTGTTTTTTAAAAAACAAAACATCCTTTTAAAGCTGCCAGGAACTTGTCCCATGAATCCAGCTGAGGACCCACTACTCACGTTTTCAGGTCCGCAAACTCTACGCGCGGGGTCTTGCCTGGCGGCCTCTCAGACTTGATCAACCCCGGTGAGATAAAACCCACGAGGACGGGAATAACGCAAACGCTTCTTTGGCGGCGGGCAGCCCCGGCGGCGCGTCCCGAGCGTCACGTCAGCAGTGACGGACCCCCCCCCACCCCCCGCCTAAACCCTGCTACCGGCAGAGGGGACCGGACCCCACGCAGCAGAGCCAGGCCCACGCGTGGCTCCACCGGGGCAAGCGGACTTCCCCCGCCCGCGGCACCGCCACCCGCCCGCACCTGCAGCCGCGCCAGGGCGCAGAGCGACGCCGAGGGGTTGCGCAGCAGCAGCCGCTCCTGCAGCAGGTTGCTGCCGTACGCGTAGTACAGGAACCAGCCGTCGCCACCGCACAGCTCCATCGGCCCCGTCCCGCTCCCGCCGCTTTAACACCCCCCTGTCTCCCACCGACAGCTGCCTGGGCGGAGCCTCCCACCGACTTCCGCATGTAGCGGCGCTGTGACGTACCAGCGGCGGGGGACGTCTTCCGCACACGTCACGCCGCCACCTTGCAGGGGAGCGACGTACGGAAGGTGGATTTCGCTAGTCCCCCTAGGCGGGAGAGGGGAGCAGCCTGCCCCGGGGCCCTGCGCGCTCGGCACCGCAGGAGGCTGCGCTGGGCGGGACAGGGAGCGGGAGCGATGCGCGCCACCAGGGGCCTCGGAGATGATCAGAAGGCGGGAGCACTTCTGCTATGGAGACACGCTGAGGGAGTTGGGGTTGTTCAGCCTGGAGAAGAGAAGGCTCTGGGAGACCTTATAGTGGCCTTCCAGTACCTGAAGGGGGCCTACAGGAAAGGTGGGGAGGGGATCTTTATCAGGGAGTGTAGCAATAACACGAGGGGGAACGGTTTTAAAGTGAAAGAGGAGAGGTTTAGATTAGGTATCAGGAAGAAATTATTTCCTGTGAGGGTGGTGAGGCACTGGAACAGGTTGCCCAGGGAAGTTGTCAATGCCCCATCCCTGGAAGTGTCCAAGGCCAGGCTGGATGGGGCTTTGAGCAGCCTGGTCTAGTGGGAGGTGTCCCTGCCCATGGCAGGGGGGTTGGAACTGGATGATCTTTAAGGTTCCTTCCAACCCAAACCATTCTATGATTCTATGATATATGTAAAATACAGCAAAACAGCCAAGTAAGGCTGTAATTAACAATAGCATAACAATGGTGAAGGACCATTCATTAATGCTGTTACAGTAGCCCTCATCCCACATTGACTTCCTGAGCGGGGGCAGCTCATGCAGGATTCAGCGTGGGATCCCTGGCAGAGCCGCGCCCGGTCTCTGGGCACACGGAGAATACGGAGGGGAAAGCAGCAAGTGGGAGAGCTGACCCAGCTCCTTCCTTTAGCAACGTGTGCGGCACCCCATTTGAATCCCTGCTTTAGTTTTCCCAGCACAGGTGTGGGCAAACTGATTCATCATAAAGCACGTGAAGTGATAAATGTGGTTCTGATCCTTCACGACCAGCAGTTTTCTGGTTTTAGAGGGTTGGTTGTTTTTTTTTTTTCTTATGTAGGAATAAATATTTTAGGGCGAGAGGGAACCACTGTGTTCACTTGTTACAGGGGCTGTAGGATTATACAGCAGGACTTCCTCAGTCTTACACCTTATGACAACAAGTAGCTGAATGTATCTTTTGAAAATCTGCTTGCGGTATATGCTTTCAGTCGCCTTTCCCTAAGGAAATGCAAACTCCACAAGGAGAAGCATATATCTCTCCTCTTCCAGCATCTTCTGGACTGTTGGCTAATTTCAACCAGAGGTGACAGAAAGCAAGAGCTTTCAGAGATAGAACTAAGTTTTTGCCACTTTCAAGATAACAGGCAGAGATGGCTGTGAGACAGTGGGGAATCCATGAGAGGGGCTTCCGGAGGGCCCCCGGCTTTTGACTAAAGCTCACAGATTTGTGTACCCCCAAATCAGCCAGCCCCAGGGACTAAGCCTGCCAGAAGGCAGGTTTTCCAGGCATTGTTCCATGCTCAACTGCCTGTTTGGGTTTGCTGTGAGGCGTCCCTTGTGAGTTGAGCTTGACATTTCTTTCTAAACAGAAAAAGTCTTACGTAGGAATTGGAATGAAGCAAGTAGCAACTGTTACTTTTTCAATCTCAAAACTTCTAAAAAAAATCCTCAACCAGCCTTTCATAACCCGTTTTACATTATTGAAACTTTGGACATTCTGTATGGAAAATGCTGTTTTTTCTCAACACTCAGAGTTTCAACAACAATTTTGATGATTTTTCATTCAAAAAACATGTATATTTTGAACAAGGAGAAACTCTTAAACTTGTGTCCTTTTTCATGGCATCAAATCCACACTTAATGGTTACAAAGTCAGATGACAGAAATGAGGAGACTGACTCCCTGATCTCATAGCTGGGTTTGTGCATGTGAAAGCCTTTGTTAGTAAAATTACAGGTAAACTTATGGGACGAGACTTAATTTAAAACACTGCTGCTTGCAAATTAAAGTATTTAATCATTCAAAAAGGCATTTTCAAATTAAAATGTTTTGAGGTTTCCATTTTTTATAGACTGTATTGAATACCAAGCCTGGGAGTAGTAGCCAGTATTTTCAGCAGCGTGGTTTTGGTGTGCGGGTTGTAAGTTGGTTTTGCCTATTCTAGATAGAGCATAATGCTAATTCAAATGCTATTGAAGTAAAACCTAGATTTATGGTGTTTAGATTAATTCTTAATTGGACTGAGTCAATCGATTTGCACTTCTGAAGCCCGTTTCTTCCCCAGCACAGCCCATGGCAATTTAGAAACAGCACATTGAGCCTCTCAACTATTCATGAGGGTGATGGACATGAGAGTTGAATTGGAAGAGCCAGCACTGATGGCGCAGGTCAGTGTCACAGTAAGCTTTGGCTTTAAACTGTCTATCTGGAAAATATAAACCTCTATTCCCAACAGCTTTTATTAATCCCTTTTTTTATTAAAGCCTTAATTAAACCATAATTGATAAAGCACCCAAATGCGCACTGCGTGCTCTGAGCCAGTGGGCAGTGAGATGGCCAATGTCCACTGCAGAGCACCTAGCAGCTCATAGAAATGAGGCCTCCTGAGTCTGCAGAGCATGCAAAGCATACTTTAAAGAGGGAATATTAACACTGAGTCCTACTGTCAGAAAAACTAGGTTTTCATTGCTAATCCAAAAATGCAAAGACCAGCGTTGGGGCTCGTTAGGAAATCAGCCTCTGCATAGTCTGCAGCTTCTCACTGTGGAGTGGCACAGTTTAGATTGCTCTCTGTTTTCATACTTTCAGGCCTGAGATGGAAGAAAAATACATCTGCCATGAGACAGAAAAGGGACAGAAAGCCCTGAGCAGGCTTGCTGAGGCATGCTGCAGGTATGACCCTTGGAAAGGCCCCAGCCTGGATCTCCCTGGTGCCATCAGCAGCAGCGTGGCCAGTCTGATGGTGAGGCAGCACAGAAGAGAAGTGAATCTGGTCTGGAAGGAAAGTTTTGCAAGCCTTTCCACTGATGTACATGCAAATGATGACTAAACGGCTGTAATGTGCACAGGGAAATACTTGGGCACTTTGGGCAGACCTTGCTTTGAAACCAGCTTTCCAGTTGAAAAAATAGGGTGGAAGGTGGGAGGACCTTTCCTCTAGCAATTTTAGTAGAAACCTGCAGGGCTTTGGTGGTACTATTAGATTTCACTCTTCTGCCGGTTCATGATCTTTTCAGGTGACAATTAACTTTCCTAGAGAGGAGAGTGTTAAATGAAACCCTGTTTTTTTGGAAGTTAAATCAGTCCTGAAGTTGCAGGCTATCTCCAGAGCTGCTGACACGAGACCTGTGTTAACCTGTTTGAGGCCCCAAACGATTTGGAGCCATTGTTTCCCCTTGGATGTAACTACAAAACCTGCGCAGAGTAAGCAGTCAGGGGAGTACTCCTCCTGTTTGGGAGCTTCCCAAACATGGGGGAAAGCTCTGGATATGTGCAGCATTTGTGCATTGTCGATGGAGGAGATCAACAGGATTATTTATGCAGAGAAAATAGGAATTTGTTTCCATCAGGTTTTTATCCCTAGGTGCAACATAATTCCTGAGCCTATCCTACTTAGGTTTTTAGGGAGAAAATAAGGAAATTAGGAAAAAAAAAGATGTAATGGCATAAGTTAAACTGATGAAATGTCTGCCAGTCACTCAGTGTGTCTCCCCATCATTCTCTCTCCACCCCATGGTTGTCACAGCACGAGCGCTTTAATTAATAGTGAAGAAAAAAAAAAGAACCTGGAGGAATAATAAGGGCAACTAATGCAAATGAACCATGTGTGCAGTCCTCCCCACAGCTCTTCTCTCCTCCCTGAGGAGCCATAGTAGGATGTGCTCTGCAATTAGTATTTCATTGAAATGATACCTTTTTTTGCTGCAAGAAGGTTACAGCTGGTGGTAGCTTCTTAATACAGTGTGCAAGGTCTGGGGTTCTGCAGTGATTTCATGTTCATGCAAATGAATGCAAATGATTTTACAATGTCTTGTGGTGTTGCAGCGCTTGTTCCTTCCCTACAAAACAGGGACCACAATGTCCTGCAGAAACCCGCCCTGCTTGACAGAATAACTTCCAGCCCAAGTGGCTTGTAGCCCTGCTGACCGGGAGGAATATCATCCATCGTTCACTTTGCAGTTCTGTTTTTGCACATCTCTGTAAATTGCATGTGCAGTCAGTTAGGAGAGATGAGCTATTAAAGCGGCTGGGTCTGTGCATGTAAATGCCTGCGTTTTTTTTTGGCTCTGGCCAGTGCCAAAGTCATTTTTGGGCCCTTCCTGAGGCAACTCCAAGCTCTCCCTGGCTGCTGCCCAGTCAGCGCAGTCCTGAGATGTCACTACCTGGTGGGTGCTGTTTGAGGTGGAGGAATTAGCAAAGGGAAAGAAAAGCCATGTGAATCCCTCCTCCAGATCAGATACTGGAAAGAGGAGTGTGTGTATCTACATCTTGCTTTTGCTTGTACTTCCTGGAGCCCAGGTCTGTACAGACAGACTGCGACAGGCTTCTTGCCTGAGCTCCTTCTAACTCTTGGAGGGGCAAAACGTATGTGATCTATTAAAAAAAACCCCAAACACAAAAAAGCTAAAAAAATTACGTGCATGAAATCTGGACTCATGAAGAGTGGGAGAGTGCCTTTACAAACAGATGCTGCTACATGCAGCTGCCCTTGGTCACTTTGGCTTCCAAGGGCATCTGTGCTGCTCACAGACCTACAGGTACTTGTGAGTGTGACTTTAGCAATTGGTTTGAAAATCTTGCCAAATGTTACATCAGTTTGCAAAGGAAGAATGCTGGATTGTACTGCACAGGCTGTAGCTGGGACCCAGTTTTTTGTCTTGTTTATGACTGTACAGTGGGAACAGCTGGATGTTGAATTTCTGCTCATCTTTGTGTATGTAAATTCAAAATCTGGCTTCTTTCCTATGACCTAGTGTTTTGCTTCTCTCACTGTAAAGCTCTTCTGAATGATAACGAGTCTCTTGTGATACAAAGCAAATGGTTGCAGGAGATTTTATCAAAATAGTTTCCCTTGTTACTGGAATCTCTTAGTTTGCTGTGTCAAGAGAATTTTGTCAGTGTGACGTTTCTGTGGTCTGTTGTCTCAGGGTGCATTAGCATCACCCACTGCAGAAGTGATTGCTCCTTTCAGAGGACCAGTTCGCATTGCCATCCTTCTCTGGTGGGGACTTGTGTCTCACCAAACACCCAGCAGGTTGTCTCTCCAGGATGTCAAGTACTTGAGAATTTTTTTTCCCCCATGAATGTTATGATCACTGAATGCAGACTGGCAGATGAAAGGGATGTATTCTGCTGTCTTTAGGAAGCTCTGCCATTTAGTGTCCATTTACAATTTATTTCTGATTTTTTATTATATTTAATATCCATTATTATTACAGTTTAATGTTTATTTGCTGTCTTACCATTCTTTTACCTCCTATAGGCTGGGAGCACTCTTGTTTTCTTCCTCCTTTTGTTCTATTTCAGCACAGGAAAGCTGTCAAATAAATTCAGTTCTGGATGGTATTTTCCAGTCCTGTATTATCCCTATGGCTTTACATTTGAACCCTGAAGTGTATTTCACATGAAGTAGGTTGGTACTTCTTCTGTTCCACTGCTGTGTCTGCAACCGTTTCTGTGCTGCTAATCTTCAGCCTGCAGAAGACATTGCATAACTCCAGCCACTGTGCCGGAACATGCCTGGTGGCCACGTGCTTTCCCAGAAGCACCACCGTTGTCTTTCTTGAGCTCGGAGGGCAGCTTTGGCCTGGGAGGTGTTGGGCTGGAGAAAGGCAGTAGCATTTCCCTGTTTGTGTGCTCAGTGCTAGCGCTGTGACAGAAGCATGTGGCATGGATGCCAAAACAGTCCCTGGTTGTACTGTTCCTCCTAGTTCTGCACAGACCTTGCAAAACATGGCACAACTCCCCACTGAGTGATTCTCAGCAGAAATGTTTCAGTAATTACTGATAAATTTAATTCAGTCCTTCCACTAGGCTGGTGGCCTCTGTGGATGGTTTTGTTGTGGAATAGAAGTGGCGCTTTTTTTCCCCACTTGTTTTAAACTCATTTCAGCATGACATAAGCTAAACCAGAAAAATCCCTTTGTGTCAGAAAAAGAGGTTGACCTTCAGCATTGCATTGGTGTGACAACAGCAGTTTGAGCTCACACTGTGGCTTGCCATTGCTCTGCTCTTCTGTGTAAGCAGATCTTTCAACCAGCGGCAAGACCTGATCCCGCTCAGCTGCACAGGACTTGACAGCGGTCAGGGGCTTGGCAGTGTTTTCCTCTCTCCGGCCATATGATTATAAACCAGGAGGGGAAGAGAGCAGCCAGGGGGCAAGCTCTGTATCTCTGGAGAAGGTGGGGCAAGAATATTAATGCTCCTCTGCCATCTGTGGGCAGATCTCAAGGAGCAACAAGAGAATGAAGCCTTTGTCCCTCAAAGCTGTTTTTCTTTCCATCTGCACTCCTACATTGTTGTTTTTGAATGACCATATTCTTAGCACTTGTTCCCAGTGATGGAGTGCTCTGCCTACCATCTCTCTCCCCTCATTTACCTCTTTCCTCCACAGCCTCTGCCACTGCATCAGGGATGCAACCCTTGGAGCAGGACAGGAGAAAAAACTTGCCAGACGGAAGGGTGCTAGTACTTTGCTTTCTTCACCAGATGAACCTTCCAGGATACATCAGAGATGCATCATGCGCTATCACATTTCTATTACGTCAAGTGTCTCTTGGGTGAAAAAGCCAGAGAAGCCATCTTCAGGCCGCACCTGCAGATCCCACTCTTCACTAAAATTGATTGCGGAGCTCATGTAAAGTCACCCTTTCTTCAGTTGCTGCCTGTGCTGGTGCAATGCCAAACAGGTGGATGTCCATCTAGGAGTGCATTTATGGTGCTTGCGCAGGTGAGCCTGGAACACAGAAAAGCCAACTAGCCCCAGCTTTTGCTCTGTGGCAGTTGCTGGATAATTGCTTCATCTTCACTCTCATAATTTCTTTGCAGAACAGCTATGAAGACCTGGATTTTGTTTCATGCACCCCCAGACGTTGCAGTCTGGTTTCCTAAGGAAGCACAGCTTGTGCTATCACATCATGTGCCTATGCCACTGTGTGCGCATCCTTCACTGCTCATCCTAGTGACTGCTGAACACGCTGGGCAACTTCTACCAAACCTACAGAGAGGTACCAATCTCTGAGACTGTATGTTCCTGTGAATTTTAAGAACGGGGGCAGCTGGGCAAAAAATAAGTCTAAAACAGGGAAAGGCAGCAGTTTGAGTAGAGCTGCTCTTATGCAGCAAAAACCCTGCCCAGGAGAGAGACAGTGGCCCAGCTGCAGAAAAACTTCCAGAAGCAGTTTAAGTTTGTCAGAAGTAAGGGGACAGACAATGCCTCAGTCTCTGATTTCTAATGAAGTACTCAAGCTGCAGCTCTACAAAAGTCACTCAGCAGCAAGGTCTGAATTCAATGAAAACAGGCTATCTCAGGTTCAGTGCTTTGTGTGGGCTTGTTTTTCTGTTCATGTCTCAGAAAGAGCCCTTCTGCACCAAAAATTCAGCTTGCCAGACAAGTCAGTGATGTGAGGAGCACCCCTGGCAGAAGTTCTGCGTCAGAGCACATCTATTATTCACAGGGTTTGTAGAGTGCAGGGAGTTACAGAAGTCGTGTCCTGCTGAGACACAGAATGTCTCAGAGAGAGACAGAAGAAGAATAACAGCATTTTTTTCCAAGGCATATGTGGCCCTAAGCATCTCTAGGGATGCACATTTGGTAGCTGATTGGAAACAGACTTATTTTATTTCTGCCCACAAAGGAAGCCCTGAATTATTATTTTCTTTTAAGCAGTCAGGAAAAAATAATACATGTTTTCAGCAAGCTAGGACAGGTCCTCATTCCTTCCTTCCCACTCACAGGAGCGTAAGGATGTGGGTAGGGATGCTCGTGCAGCGGCGTGCTGCAACGCCAGATTGTGAATTGGTGCTACTTGCACGACGAGGGGTGTCGAAAAATAGTGGGTTACAGGAATAATTGGAGCCAGCAGTTGTCACCTATCTAGTTAATCAGGGCTGCTTTCTACAAAGCGCTTCCCTGTCATTTCCACTGTACCGAGCATTCAAAAAAATAGTAATAAAAAAATCAGTCTGTGGCTGGTGCGAGAGGGATGTGACCACCAGGTGCCACTCTTGCTCCATGGGGAATACAGGGCAGCTGAAAGGCCGAGCATAATTTGCAGGAAAAGCCAAAACAGACATCACTCATTTTGTCCATCTCTGGATTTTCCTACAGGCTATAGTTGGGACAGCAACCTCTCCTCACCCTCCAGTAAGGGGGACACTGGAAAAACCCCCGACAGCGGAAAACGGTGGGTACCGCTCACCCCGGTCTAAGTTTCAGTTTTCTGGCAGCATTTTTGCACAGGGAGGGAGGGATGTAGATGGAAAGATGCTGTTTGGGAACGCTGTGGCATCTTTCACCATCTCCTTATTCTGCTGTACATGGGAAAAGTTCTCCTCCAGCCCTTGTACCCTCTGGAAGGCATGAACACCCTATGATGTTATTTAGCACTGAACAGAGATTTTATAGTTGCTTTAAGCACAATAGTTACGCCTTCAGTTTTGGCCATGGAATTCAAGCTTAAAGTTTCCACAATGTAGCCTCCCTGGTTTTGCTCATCTTCTGGTCACAGTTTTCTGTGTCATAGGGAACAGGGTCCTGGCATTTCCTGATCCTCATGTTTATATGTGAATGAAATCAATCCCTTCCGGAGCCACAGCCACTGCCAGGCTCTCTGGGGCCCCAAGAACACTTTGGTTTTCATGGAGAGAAGCAGGCTTTCCTACCTGCTTGCCCCTGACTGGTGTTACCAGTGGCCCCAGGTGACGGCTCGTGATGGGGTGCCATAGCTGCTTTCATTTTCAAAGATGAAGGGGGTGGGAAGGCACAATTGGCACTTCCACTCTTGGTTTTCTGATCTTGGTGATGTGGGCTGATGTTTGAGTACGGCGGTGTTTGAGAAGCAAGGGGCTTCTAGTCCTTTTAGGTTCAGGTGGGCACCATGTGTGCTTCTCACATGACCCTAAATCACATCAATAAGCTCAATTTTTCCTCTGCTTCTGCTTGCCTAGCTCTTCCTGTCCACAACCCTCTATTCTGTCCTACCTTTATATGACTCGTCAGACTTGGGTTTTGATGTAGCCTGTAACATGTAGCCTGTAACATCTCGCTTGAGTTCTCTAATCAGATCTCTTACAATTTGAGTTCCCCAATCAGATCTCTTTCCATTTGAGTTCCCCATTGACTAAAGAAACATGACACTGCCAGCCTCTGCTTTAGTTGGAGGCCCTTCTTGTCTGCTGATTTATCCTTTATGCTGTTTACCTTTTCTTTTCCTAGATCATGAATAAAGATGTTAAATACAAGGTCAGTGGGGGCTGCTGATTTCCAAACCCTGGAGCTAGTGATATTTCAAGAGCAATTCCATTATGTGATTAGGTTTCACTTACTGGGTTTTCTCAGGGAAATTGGTTGTCACAGAACAGCAGGCTCCAGCTTCCTGAAACCCTCTTAAATCAATCCCATCATATCACAGGAGCCTTATTTTAATATCTTCCATTGTAATTGTTTAATTGTTTGCTTGAAGAGGCCTCCCTGGTGTATTTAGTAGCAATCATGTTTTTCAACAGATTACCCTTTTAAAACACAAGAGCTAAAAAAAACCCAAAACCAACAAAGAAACCTCCAAATAAATCTAGATTTCCTGGGAAAATGATGAACTGAAAAATCTGTTGAAAAATGTCAGCCTGGCATTGCCACTGGCCAGCTCTTCGGGGTTCTTTAACTGGTGAGTGAGGAACCTCATATAGGGCTGTTAGAGACAACATTTGACAGCGTGGAGAGTGGGGAATGCAACACCCTTATTTGAATGAAGGGTGGTTAACCCCATGGAAGGGTTTTGCAAGCATATTTTCATGTCCCTGTTCTGATGTGCTCCCTGGAGGAAAGCGGATCAGCTGATCTGCAGAACCAAATTTAATCTGCTGTCTTCTGTTTTACATGCGTGTCCTGCAGAACATATGCTTCTGTTAGGACAGGGTGGATGAGTTTGTTTAGCTGAAAGTGGTATTTCCTGGGAGAAAAGAAGCGTAGTCTCAAGAAGTCCAAGTTGCTGGCTTGGAATCCTGCTTCACATCTGATGTGAAGGATTCATGTCAGTGTGGGGGAAAAGCAAGTATGTTGTGGCCTTTCCAGCGATGTCCAACTGCAGCTGTTTGTACAAGGATGAGAAATTGCTGCTATTTCTAAAATAGCTGTTTCTTGGTTTTGGAGGCAGCTGTTATCTGTACATCTGTGCCAGTGATAAGGACTCCATCCTGGCTCCGGCAGGTTTTGGTTAGCTAGAAAATTTCATTCTTCAGTGAACACTTTCTTTTATCGTATCTAGGGTCAAAATCCTTCCACAGGCCAGCCTACTGGCACGTTTCAGTAGAGAGTGCAGTAATCTATAGGTTTGTCTGCACCTGCAGACGGCCCTACCTGTTCTGCAGAACAAGTTCTTCCTGCAGTAATAAACACATCAGGGAGTTTAAAATGCAAAGCTATTGCTAGAATAATCACAATGGCTGATCAAAATTTGCACCTTGTTTTTCCCATTTCCCTCCTTTGTTTATAGAAGTGTGCTTGTGCAAACAAGAAAGAAAACATATGTGGTTGTTTTATGCACCTCTAGTCCAGCTTGCCTCCTTGGAAAGGCCCATGCCTGATTTGGGAACCAGATGATCTTCTATAACATCAGCCCTGGATTTCCTGCTCCTTTTTAGGCTTTTGATATCATCTTCCACTCCTGCTCCATGCGCTAACAACTTGGGCAAGCCAACCCTGGTACATGCCATCAGTATGTTGGTTTTTCACATGGCGTGGTCCCTCAGCATGGTGAAAGAAAGGCAGTAATGGAAAGAACTGCTAATGGCCTGACTGTCTCAGAGCTGGGGGAAGAAAGACACAGCTGAGGTGTTCTTTCTAGTTCTGATGTTGTATGAAGGTAATACCGGGTTGTCAAAAGTATCTTTTTTGTCCAGGCAAAAATCCAGTTGGGATCACATCACGGGGGAAGAACCTGTGACTGTAACTCCAGAAAGGACCAACAAGCACTGTCTGCAAAAAAATAAAATTGTAAAATCAAAACTGATGCATTTAAGTGACAACCTGTGCATCCAACAATACCTGGTTGCATGCCTTTCCTAAAGCAGAGCTTTCCCTCAAACTATTCTGAATTAACTGCAGTCACTGTTCCTTGCTCTATTGAGAGCTATGCCTATTCCTAGAGCTAATTTAAATTAGCTGTCCCAACTAATTAAAGTATCTTAATTAATGGAAAAACACTGAGTCTTTATAAGGCAGTCCTTGGCTGGAACACAGGCAAAGATACCAGAGCTGAGCAGAAGAGAGATGTTTTCCCTTATGATTTAAATAACTTGCTAATATGAAAATGTGGTTATAACCAAACTCTCATGAGGATGAAGTTGTTTTCCCACAGCTATAGCCCAAATCTGGATTGTTGCTCCATTTCCACTCAAACTCCCACTGACTGCACAGTGGTGTTACCTAAGGAAAGGCTGGTTTTGTGTGGGATGGCTCGTGGAGGAAGCGCAAGCCAGGGTATAAGCAGGGGAGAGCATGAAAACAGTATTACTCCCTTCCCTGCGAGAGGAGCGAGAGGGTGACTCACTGGAAGTGGCTGGCATTCTCCCCCTCTGCCCTCCTGGCCCTGTGGTCATCAGTTGGGTCAAAGATGGCAAGGAGGAGGACAGGGGCAAGCCATGGTCCTCCCCTGCTCAGGCGCCTGCTCCAGGCCCAAGGTGTGAAGGCCAGTGGTGCCACCCAAATAATCTCATGTGAGCTGCAGTTGCATGGGCCATGTGGTTGAAGCCACAAGCTGACTTCACACCAGGACTTGCGTACTTGCCTCCTTGTGGAGACAACATTCTTGTCTTGATGTTTCCAGATTCACCAGCTGAACAGGGGGATTTTATTTGGTCACTGAGCTTCTGTCTCTTCAGGTTTCCTGGGGCATTTCTCTGTTCCTGAATCTCTGGTGCTTGCTGCTTCTCTGTTGCCCAGGGACATCTGGCTCCTGACAGAAGTGGGTCTGAGCTGTGATGGATGAGAACGTCAGAGCCCCCAGGAGCTGCCTCTGACCACCAACAGCAAAAAAGATAAGTATTTCATAAGCACTCACCAGTCTGATGACTGTGATGATACACAGCTTTTAGAGGGCACATTTAAGCAAGCAAAGTAATTACTATCCAGTTTAATTAGCTCAGAATTTAATCACCCTTGCAATTGAGGAAAAAGACCAGAGTCTGTCTGTTTCTAATTTAAGCAGTACAAAATTTCTTGGTGCCTGTTCTGGAACACCAAATAGGTGAATCTATGTGCCTTTTTTCTCTCAAATGAGGACCCTACCCACTCCACCAGTGATTTCAGTAATCCAATGGATCATTTAAAACAATTGTTACTAAGCAGGAGTGATTGTGAAGCCCCCTAAGTCCTAGTTTGTGTGATACTTTCTCCAGCACTTTTTTTTTTTCTGCTGCCATGGATAAGGAGTTCTTGACCATTCAGGGCAGGAGAATCCCATTTCTGTTCCTGCAGTGTTTGCAGGAGAATGCCCCCATCCATTCTGTTTTAGAGAAGGAGAGGGAAGAGAAATGTTCCCCTTGTGAACACTTTGCTGTGCAAACACTGTTCCAGATTAATGATTTTTGACCCATTAAATCAACAAAGCAGATAATTTTTCCCATTCTTCTTCAAGTCGTTGTGAGCTTCTTTATGCCTGACTCAGACCAGATCCCTCTCTTCTAGTTTGCCTTCATTTTTCTTTCCTATATTGGCTTCTGCTAGGGCTGGAAAATTATCTGATAGCCAGCTGATGCCCCACTCAGATGCGTTAGGAAAGGAGAGTGAGGAATTTCTGAATGGCTGAGCACCTTGTGTTTTGCAGTATTAGGGACAAGGCCCTGGAAGGTAGGAGCACAACTGCACTAATGTTTTCTAGGTTGAGCTACTCTTATGTATAGCTAGGCAAGAGGAGTGCATTGAATGAAGTCCAGGAACGTAAGAATACAGGTAAGTCATAATGCAGATCTGCAGAGTGCAACAGAGGTGGCCAGAGCTGCTGTGAATTAAAAATAAACCAGCAGCTGATGAAGGCCATTAATGTAAAGGTCAGAAAGTTTTATGTAGAAGCAGAGTGGACTTTAGCAAAATGCTAAGAAAAACGAATATAATGAAGAATGGAATCAAGTCAAGGATGAGTTAATCCAAAAGAGCTGTGTGTGATATGCTGCTTGTTGGTATCTGATATAGAATATTGGCCATGATTCAAGGTGTCTTGACTTATTGGTAAGTATGTGCTGCTTCTGGGGCTGCGTAAAAGAACTTTATCCAAGACTGCACTCCGTGCCATATGGGTCTTCTAGCGAGCTGATTTCTTTCTCTCGTAGAAACCTTCATTGTGGTTGTATAGCTGTTCGTATTGCATTATAAATGGCTACATATCCAGGCTCTGCCTAATGATGCTTCTGACTCTTCCCATTTGTCCTTTTCAAGTGAGTAGACATACAGGAGGAAGAAAACCCTCGTGATACCACATTGCATGGACTGTACATGTCATTCATGCTTACACCTTATCTCATAAGGTTAAGAGTTTACCTTGCCTTGGGAGGGCTCCCTGGCAGGGACATCAAAAGAGACTTTCCTCTGAATCACAGTAACTGTGGGGTGGCCATTGCTAGCAACAGGCTACAGGGTTTGTACTAATGTTACAGCTTGGGCCTCTGAGCCTGTCAAGAGTTTTGTGGGCGGTGAACCTGTTCAGCTCTACCTGCAAAACATTGCTCAAGAATCAGGAAAGCATCAGGGTGCTATTGCACCATCTTCTGCTATAGCTTAATGCTGATTCTGGAATGGTATGGTTTGGCTATTTGTGATAAAAGTCTAATAAAAATAACCAAAAGTTTACCAAAACTAAGTAGTCATTAAAACTAACCTGTGGGACAGTAAGGAAAGAATGAATGACCACAAAAAAACAGAGAGCATATAAAAATAACGCTAAGTGGACACCAAATCAAGGAGGAACAGATGCCCCTGCCCACACACATGTTGAGCAGACACCTCCCAACAAAACACTTAGGACACTGGTGACTCACTTTAAACCTTCCCTCTCAAGACTGGCACCATCGACCTTAGGATGCAGGAGGGCATGGAAAGTGGGAGTATTACCACCAGAGAAAGGACTGAATACCAGAAAGTCTGTGCATAATGATTTTAACTAGAGAATTAATAGGAGTGAGCGATCCTTGGATAGCTTGGACTGTATGTGTTAGTATTACTGTAACTGTATTAATGATATGTCTATCCAGTGTGGCGACGATTCAAGCCTATGTATGTGCCACGCATGGCATCTAGCGCAACATTGTCTTATGAGCCCTACTCCAGAAGCACATGTCAGGAGACCCAGAGCACACAGGAATACATATACCTATATAAAGAATATACATACATATAAAAATAAGTGTGTGTACATATTACTATGCTGGATTATTTAAAACCTGTTCAATTTTGCAGAATGTTCCCTGGGATTAATATTTTAAGCACTCCTGTGGTGAGGATAACAAAATTTGAGAGAGGTCATTGCTGCCTTGTTGGATATTGACTTCTGTCCCATGAGGAAGCATTTTAACTGAGTTACAAAGTGTTCTTCTCTAAGATGCTTAAAATAGGACCGAGGAACCATTATGATATAAACTAATCAGCTGGACATCAAATTTGAGATGATCCTGAAATTGCTTAAACATCGATTCTTTGTTATCTTTTCCTGTGGAGCATATTGCTCAATTCTGTTACCATTGAACTCGTGTCAGAAGGAAATTTCAGTGAGCAGCAGCAATACAGAAAACTTAGATTTTTATTTTTTTTTCCTACAGAAGATTTTTCTCTTTTGACTGGTTTAACAGTAAGGGTGTATGATCAGAGAAATTGCAGTTTTTGTGTATTTTTATTGTTTCTCAATGAAACAATGTTATTACTTATGATTACTGAGCCAGTCAGGCATGAGAGAATGGATGTTGCAAGTATATCATGATACTACTCTCAAAATTGTAAGAAAAGACATCAAATTAAAAGATAGCAGGCAGTTGATTTACCCCCTGAAAGTCCCACTGAAATTGTCCATGCAAAAAGAGAGCAAAACTGGGATGTTTCTTCCCCCTTTTAACTTCATTCCTATTTGTTTAGTACTTTTGAGAGCCTAAAATGAGAGGAATCATTCACAGTATGCCCAGTATGGGCCTTAGCCAAACCCCATAGAAATAAATTGGAAAAGATCTTTCCTGGGAGGTGGATTAAACTTGGTATTAATCAGAAGCTGCCAAACCTTAAGTGGTTGTCTCTGTGCTAATGCCACGCTGTCTCCCATCACAGCCCCTGTTCTGATTTAAATCTACTTTTTCTTCCTGGAAGGGGTAGGTTTGTTTTATATTTTAAAGTGCCACTGGCATGAAGTTAGCAGAGGCTCCCAGAAGCTTGTGGGAAAATGTTCTGGGATGCCTTTTGTATCTGAATATGGTCTCATGCTAAGAGAAGGTTGCAGGGCTGGTAATGAGTGCACAAATATAGTTGAGAGATTGCAAAAATGTACAGATGAGACATTGCAAAAATAAACATAGGAGAAGAGGGCTGATCCACTGGTCCGCTGTTCTTTGCTAGAGCTGAGCACTGCTGCCATGCTCTGACATTTCAACGGGCATCAGGGAGCTCTCCCGAGGTGCAAGGAGCACACAAGGTGGTATCTAGTTGGAACACACAACTGATGCAAGGAAAAATCGCCTCTTTCCTGAAGGGGCGCAGGATTTCTCAAAATCAATCTATGATCCATGTGGGGGCAGATCCTCTGGTCTGAAGTAGCTGAGAGCTCTGTTGCTTAATAACAATTGAGAATTTTTCCTACCAGTACGATGCAGAATTTATTGCCAGGAGGAATTGCTAGGACCTCCATGACAGCTCATGGCTGCAATTCTCTATTAAGCACTCTCATTGCAAGGAGATTTATTTCTTTTTTTTCTTCATTTTGGCTTCTAGCTGTGCTTTCTAACTTTTCCTCTTTGCCCTCTGTGGCTTCCTTTGCCCTCCTTTTCCAGCAGGTTAAAAAAAAAAAAAAGGATCTTTAATAGGATCAGTTCCTCTCTTGTGCTAGTTGACCACTGCAGAGTAGGATCTGCTTCCTTTCTTGAGCTTTTGCATATATTATTCCCAGTCCTAGTACCTGCTGGCGTATGTCATGGGCAGCGCTCCCTCAGTTTGTTTTCCTGACTGCAGTGACAATGCAAGTTAAATCCCCGTAAGTGAACTGGAGGACCCCCCTGCCGAGGGTCAGAGAGATGGATGTGGAGACACAGTGACTGGAATCTAAACAGTACAGGGAGGGAGAACTAGAGCAGGGAAAAAAGCATAGGATTCTTCTCCTTTCCCATGTTCTGCAAGTAAATGGGAAATACAGAGAGATGCACATGAAACAGAACCCTCCCTTAAAATTCTGCTCAAAAATGAATGACAGTTTCCCTGTGTTTCTCAGTATTAGCGCATCTGACACCACGTTTCACCTGGGGAATTCGCATCCACCAGTTCTTCAGTGCAAGACGCGGCAAATCTTTCATGTTGGTAGCATATCAAGGAATTTGTTTTTTTTTCAAACTGACCCCAACACCTTAGTCTAAATAACATTCCAAAACCAGCAGGGAAACTACTTGGAAAGAAGCAAAATCTTTGTGTTCCCTAGCTTGGCTCACTGTCCTACCTGTGTTTGCTCTTCCCACCTCTTGCTTTAAATGCGTTAGCCTTTCTTCTACCCCTACTTCAATCCCCAGCTTGGTAAGGCACAATGTAGGCAGTGTCGTGAATAGCTTGGCTGTATTTTAAACACAGGAAGAGCTGGGGCTACTGTTTTAAGTCTCTTCTACTTTCCAAAGACTATGAAATAACTATATCCTGGGTGTTCACAGAGGCATGTCTCTGTCCTGGCTGCACGTAGTCTTCTGCTGAAGATCTAGATATAAAACTAATGCATTCACAAAAAGCTTCTGGGAACTAATGCTTGCAAGGCAAGTATTTGTTAGGAGACAAAATCTTGTTCACTTATTTAAAAATAGGTGCTTTTTCCTCTTTGCTCCGCCCACGTTATCTTGCTTTTCAGGGTGGCACTAGCAGGGTGGAACTAGCTGGCAAACCCACTCTAAGCCAAGAGCCTAGACCACAAGCCCTGGGAAGGAAATGAGGTTTTGCCATAGCTATTTCCTTACCACCTATATCCAGAAAGAACATACTGTGGTGCCAACCTTTACTGTCCTTGCTCAGTTGGTGGTTAAGGGTAGAAGTCCAGACTCAGCAGAGAATATAGATATCTGCCAGGCGTTCACCTCCTGGTAAAGTGCGCAGCCATCAGTTTTCCGCTATGGCTCTCTAGATCTGTGCATGGAGGCAGAGAAGTGCCTCCAAACAGGATTCATTACATCCTCCTCAGAGATGTCAGCCACAGATAACAGAGAAGAAAATACTGAGCAGTGAGTCTTAATTTCTGATTGTCTCTAGGAGGGAAGAACCTTACTTGTTGTCATGGAGAAATACCTTGTTCCACGCAGGATGAGTGGCTTGTCCTTCTTTCCTGTAAGTGGGTGCTGAGGTCCTTTTTGGGAACCAGCAGAGGAAAATCGCCCTTTAAAGCTAAGCAGATGGCAGCTGTTTTATCCTTTTTGCCAGTAATAAGGTGTGTTAAAAGCTCTCTTCCATGACATGAGAGACACAGATTTAGTTCATGCCTCCTTCTGTGGGGGTTCACATACATGCTTTCCATTTCCGACAACAATGTTGGGACCAACAGGCAATAACCTATTGTGAGAGGAGGGCTGGGGGAGTATTTTTGGTCTCTCCTGATGAACTGAGCTCATTTTTGCATTTTCACTATTGTGTCTGTGGACTGATTTAATGTCATTCAGTGCGGAAATAAGCTGAAATTAATATTTTTGTTTTGGAATGAAAATTTTGGTATAAATACCCATTCCATTGCCAAATTTTCATCTTTGAGCAGCAGACTGATTTTTAAAACCACTTTTAGGTGGGGAGGTTTTTAAAAGTCTCTGCAGAAAATGTATTCCTAGTCAATAACTAAATTTTCAAATTATGGAGAGTCCCAGTGTGTTGTGTTATTTATATTATAAGTGAAGTGAAAAATACCTGAGACTCTTCCTTTATGTCTCATTTCTAGCCTTAGAAGGAGAGAATGTATCTTGAAGCAACCTTCAATATCACTAAAGAAAAATAATAATCAAATTTGTTGCATGAACTAATCAGTTCATGTTGTCAGCTTTAACGTATACAAAAAATCTGCAAAGAATTTTAATTTTGTCTGCAAAGTTTAACTTTGTAAAATTTATGACTGCAGAATTCAATTAAAATCAGTGGAGCTGAGCCAATAGAGAATTTGACTTCACAAGAATAAATATCTTTCATGGTCTCAACAGACCAGTTTGTTAGTGGGCTGTCAGTTCCTGGAAGTCAGCTGCATTTGCTCTGGAAAACAGGAATAACTGTAAACAACTCTAACAGAAGCTTTAAAAAATATTATTTTCTTTCACACTTAGATTTTCTATTCCACTGTGGGGCGAATGTACCCAGCTCTGAATTAGGTAAAATTGCCCTTCTGCCTTGGAAAGTGTATTGTGATGTCTCCATATAAAAGGGATGAGAGGGGCATTACTTGGAAGAGTAGGGAAAAGGGGCAAAATAACTAAGCGCAACAAATTTGTATTATTTTCTGTCATTTTTATCTTAGAAATATGAGATGCTTAATGAAAGGTGCTTCTCGTAACACCACGTTTCCATGCCCTTGGCAGCAGTACAGAGGTGATATTTTCACACAGAACAATTCTTTGGTGACCTCTCTGATGTGCTGAGCACAAACATGCTTTTCTTTGCCCTGGAGGCGCTGAACTTCTGTTTCCACTTGTTTCTTCAATAAACATACATATTGTGTCAGCTACAGAGACTGCCTCATTTCTGAAAGCTGCCTCTGTGTCTATCTCACTGAAGAGCCTGGCAATTCAGGAGAGCACTTTTCATCTGAGTGGTCCCTTAATTTCCAGCCTGTCATCTTTGGTGATTAGTGGCAGGGATGTGGACAACCCCTGTGGGCAGACATGACAGCAGTAAGTGTAATGTTTGTTAATTTTTGACCCTTCCCAGGTGACAGCAGCAAGCCCCTTTTTGGAAAGAGACCGGAATGAAATCGTTGTGGTTTTGCTTCAATGTTTGAACTTTCTCTGTTTTTTTGGTTTCCAATTAGGATGAGGTGGCACTAACAGTTACTTCTTCTGGGTTTTTCTTACGACTGTATGCAGGAATGGATGCAATTACCTCATAAGGTCAGGTTCTGCTAAAAGCCTGTGCAGAGTCATGCAAATATATATTAATTAATGCAAAAGTGAACTTTATGTTTCTCAGAGTATATAGGCTGGTCTTTAATGCTTGTTGGTTGTTAAATTCTGACCCTGAAAGTCCCTAATTCACGTAGTTTTCTCATGTGTTTGATTGTCCAAAAGCCTTGCAAAGTTATACCTAGTGCGTATTAAAAGTCTGCTAGAAACATGAAGGAGTGGCCAGAGGGACCTGCAGGAGGTGGCCCATGGGTCACAGATCAGGTCCAAGGCAAGTGTTGGCAGCCAGACTCCTAAAAAGATGTGAATTTTCAAATCCATGCCTGGATCAGAGAGTTCTGCCAAGGTCTGGCTGTAAAAGTGATACATGTAGATAAGCTGATTATGAGACAGTTGAGTAGTGATGAAATTCAGCTTCTGCAAGGAGCCAGCAAAAAGCCTCTGTAGCCCATCACGCTCTTATTTGGACTGCTGTATGCACCCAGTGAAAAGACACTTCACCCCCAGCAAAGACCATATATACACACTGAGATTTTGTCTGTGATGCTGTCAGAGTCCAATATTCTCTGACCAGGCTCCTCCAGATGTTCCATGAGGAGGGTTTAATGTTTAATATCAAATTGATTTCTTTGATACATTTGGTTTTATACGTGATTTTGATTTAGGAGAGTAATAGTAGCAACATACTGAGGGCACAACACAAGCACGGTATCGCAATAGTAATACACTGTACAATCACAATACAAAGGTGATTCCCGGTCCCATGCCGGGTGTCATGTCGACAGTCTCCCAGCCTGTTTGGTGCTGCGCTGTGCTGTGCGCACAGCCTGGCCTCCAGGCTCGTGTTGTGCTGCACAGATCCCTTGGCCGTGGGATAAACTTTGCAGTTAATTGCAATGGAGGAGCCTGCAGGCACCTCCCTCTTGACGTGGGTGATTAGGCCTCCTCTGTGTCTATGCCGTTGCCTAGGTGTGCAGCTGCCAGTCCTCATGTGAACATCCTTTCTGTTTGGCAGTGGAAACGATGAATAGAGTTGTTTCTTGTAAGAAAATCCTGTAATACCTCCAATGACCAAAATGGGGGAATACCTCCTCTACAGAAGGTGTCTGCCCAACATGCTGTGCATGGGTCGGAGGCTCATTTGATGCTACACCACCTGCAGTTCCCAACAGCTAGCAAGATGTAAGATTATCTATACCATTCTCTCCTTAGAGAATTAGCTATAATAAATAGCATTTAAAATTATACCTTGCGGAGTCCATATGCTTTTTCTACTGTTATCTTACCTGCACCTCCTGGTGCAAAACAGGAGAAAAGGCTGGGTGCCTGCAAATTTAATAATTGTCATTATTATATTATTTCTGCCCAGGCTTTTCTAGTCCTATTTGGGCTTACACATGCAGACTTAGGAATTTGAATTAGTAATGTTAGACCATTTCATGTTTTCATTTTCATCATTCATCACTAAAACTAATAACCATAAGCAGTAGTCAAGCATAAATATACCCTAAAAAAACCCAACAGTTATGACACTGGATAAATATAACTCAGTTTATAAAAGAATTAAGCATGTCTGTCCTGGTTTGAGAGACACAGGATTAATTTCAGTAATTTTACTTTTCAGTAAGGTCTCTTCTAATGCTTGGGAAAGCTGCATTTTTGGAAGACTCTAGTGTCTGAATTTGTGAAAATATTTACTTTATAGCCAGCTATGCTATGTGGGCTTCACGGTCTCAGTGTTTTCAGGCTTTGCGGGTGCAGGGATGAGGAGAAGCGAGACCCAGGCACTTGACCCAAACTGGCCAACGGGATTATTTCATACCGTGAATGTCACGTTCAATATAAATTAGGAAGTTTGCTGAGGAGTTTCTCCTCTTCTGTGATGGCGGAGGTCCAGAGAACTTCTTCCCCTGGTGCTGGACCCCTGAGCCCTTCCCTTCCTCCCAAAGCTATAGCGCTCGCAGTGTCCGACATTTGCTGTCCATTGCTAGGAGTGCACAGCTTTCTGCTGATAGAATTGGCTGAGTATAATCCTCATATATTTTACATCGGTATCGGGTTCAATATTGGTTCTTTAGTATTATTAATGTTAATTGTTTAGTCTTATTCTATTAAATGTGTTTATATTTCAATCCTCGGGTTTCCTTTTTTTTTCCTGATTCCCTTTCCCAAGGGGGGAGGGGTCATTTGGTGATAGGATAACCGTCTAAATAAACAATAAATTGTTGTGGGTTCTTCAAACCATAACAATGTCACAGAGAATTAAAAAAAGACATTTTTGGACAAGGTTTCTCTGTGCAAGTCTGGAACTTGCTGAGAGCGCCAAGCCAATTAAACCAGACCGCTTCTGGCATTCGAGCTGCTGTTGAGCTTGTAAGAAACAGACAGGCACCTTGTGGATTTGCCTGCTGCTCATGCACGTACTCAAAAAGCCATCAAATACATTCAGGGGCAGAGAGGTCCTTCAGGGGCTCGTAGAGCGGATATGACATCTGGCTCAAGAAGTCCCCAAGGCCTGAGATGGCAGCAGCTGAGGGGGTATTTCAGAGCAATTACCGGTGTGTGGTAGCCCAGTGCTGACACCCTTCTCATAGACATCTGCTCCTAACTATGTTTAGAGACGAGACACATCCACCTTCTGTCTGATACTGTATGTCTGTTAGTTCTTTTGTATTAGTCTTGGGAAAGCAGGGTTGAATTACTGAGGTGAAGCAAGAGAAGCAAACTGAAAAATACAATATTAAAGTATGCATAGGCATATTCCCAAAATACAGTTAACCTTGCTATAGAAGTCAAAGTGAAAACGCCAGTCTGGCAACCTCTCACATTTAAAACTTTGCATATACAGGTTTATGTGAAAAGCTGTATATATACAACACAAGATGAAGCTGATTTGTTCTTGGCAAATAAAATAGCTTTGAAACCGTAGATAAGTGATTTGTTTTTAGGTGGGTGATAATCGTTTGCACTGATGTGAAGCGACCCCAGGGAGGTCAGCTTTTGTGCTCATGGATCTTAATCAAAGTCAGCTGCACTATGAGCATGTGTGGCTTCATGGAGCCCTGTTTCAGGTTTATGATGATTAATCTCTTTTGTCACAGTTCTGCCCTGTACCCTGGCCAAATGAGGGCTCCACTGTTCTTGGCACCATGCCTCTTCCAGTTCAGAGATAATCCCTTCCCCAGAGAGCTCACAGGACAGACCACAACTGGGGGGAGATGGGAGGACAGTACCCTGTCTGCTGTCACAGAGTAGCTGACTGGGGTTTTGTCTCAGTGCATTGAATCCCAGTCCATTATCCAGTGCTGCCAAAGTTTGTAGACCACCAGCCAGGGCTCCCATGACTATAATGAACCAAGGACTCTTAGGACCTTTAACTATTGGTCACCTGGTACTGAGCAGTCATCCAAAAACTTTTGAAATCAGGCATTCAGTAGAAAATTTAGGTTCATGGCATATTATTTTTTCCTTGATACTCCATATTCTCATACCACTTATTTCCCCAGGAAATAAGTATTCTGCCATCTGTCTTCCCCCCACTAATGTCTGCTTTACTCCAAAGAATTATCTTTGCTTTCAGAAACAGTCTACCTGGTACCTATCTGCTTAAAATCCAAGCAATTGTTCTAAACTTGTCTTTGGCTTTGAAGTCTGCTGCTGCTATTTCAGGCCAGAAGAAGGTCTGGAAGGCTCAAAGCTTGTCTACTTTTTCCAACGATCCCGTCTTTATACAAGGTCTAGTACAAGGTACTGCCTCCATCTACAAACTTCCCCTCCCCATATCCTTGGACCATCACAGCTGCAACGACACTCGTATCTTCATACTTTCTTGGGATACAACAAAAAATATTTATTCTCACCGCGCTGATGTACAACATGTCCCATTTGTCTCTCTTCAGAGAGACTGGCACAGTTGATGTGCTTTTTTAAGGAGGCCATTTTTTTGTCCTGACTTTTTTTAAAGGAATCTGTAGATAGAAACATTTCTGAGAGAGGTCTTAACATGTGTGAGTCATTTGAGGAGGAAAACCACTTCACCAGCACAGCACAACCAGTGGGAAGAGCTGAAGAAGACTGAGGGAGGGGCAAAGCAAGACAGGTAAGAAGGAGCAGGATGACTGTCATGCTGAGAGGCCAAAAGGTGGATTTGGCTTTGGAAGACGAAAGGCGGGACAGGATACCACTAGGCCTGACTTGGAGAGAGAGAAGAAGAAATTAATAGCTCGGCAGACTGACATCAGCTTTCAAAGTGTTCATATGAAATTAGCACCCATATTTTGGTGCTGACGTGGCCAAGCAAGTAACTGCAGTGTTTGTGTTTGAGGGAGGCAGAATGTTGGCTGGTCCAGACATCAGCTGCCTTTAATAAGTCTGGGTTAGCTGTGCATGTAGAACTAATCCTATGGTTCACAGGGCCTGTTCCTTAAGTCTAACATAAAAGACTCCAGCTGCAGGCAGGATCTCTGTCACTCAGATTTTATATTGTCTTTGGCACTCATACTTACACCCAGGACTGACTCAAGGCACAAACCTCGCTGATTTAAGCCATAGGGTTCATAAAGCCATCAGCCAATGCTAAAACGGTGTGTGCGATATGCTCTTTGCAGGTCATAAATATTCAGGGCACCAAAATGGAGACAAAAGGAAAAATCACAGATGTACCAAAACTGGATGCATTTTTCACATCAGGTGTATGAATTACCATTACTATCATGAACTGGAGAGATGGTACTGTTCTTATGACTGAAAAGGTGACTGACGATAATGAAACACAGTCAAGACTGCAGGAACATCCCAACCAATGTGCACCTCACCCTCCACCAGACCCAGCTTTGCCCTCCAGTTAGCAAGAAGTTCTCTTCCCCCATACTGGATAAGAAAAACATTTTCAATCTGTCAGAATCAAAACTGTGACTTTAGTAAGTCTCTCTCTCTATTTATTCAGTTGGTGAGCAAACAAGCTCTTTAGTGCAGGCTGTTTTCAAGCAGGAACTACATAAGGGTGAGTCTGCAAATTAGAAATGGTTGTTAAGATCGCTATTGCAGGCATCATTCTGCTCCTTCGTGTGCCAGTTGTTTTCTCCCACGGGCTTCTTGTTCTGTACAACTGACTTTAATAGCTATAATCGCATTTCTGAGCCTATGAATGATCCTAAACAATTGCAGTTTAATGTTAATGCATAGAAAGTGACAAAAAGAACTCGTTACATTGACTTGGTGAAGCAAAGCAACAATGAATAACAATACTGGCAGGTGGACTTGGAAAGAGTTGTAATAGAACTTTGTTCATCCACAGGTCTTGTACTCAAGAAGATAACCTGACCTGCATGGAATTGCTATGGAAAGGGTTTTACCTGGGAATTTCAGTTACTCAGCCAATTTGGTCCATTCCTAGAAGAGCACAAAAAGGTGATAGAAATGTTGCTACAAGGACTACTTCATCCTTTTTTGAAAATACAGGGGATGAATCTCTTCTCCTGAACTAGCAATTTGTCTGCAATTACTTCTGAACAAAGAACAGTGAAACATTATTCATTTAGAGTTGTCAGCCTCACAGAAATATTCCATGTTGAACAGGTTTTCACATAGTGATTTTTAAAGGATTAAGTCCCAAGGAGCAGTTTATGGAATTTATCCCCATTCACTGGAGATGGTGTATTTCTTTGAGAACAGTGAATTTCTTATAAGAGTATGGTAAATCTGATACTTTATCACATTGCTGTGGTCAGTCTCATGACAATGGAATATATATGCCAAGACATAACATACGTTTGCAGGCATGGCTAAAAAAAATTGAGTTTGCTGTAAAGCTCTGTGAGCTTGGCATGCAGCTTGAGAGTAGGGAGCAAGAAGGATGGGAGCAGTTACTGGTGCTCCTGCAGAGCTCCTTCCAGCAGCGTAGCATGGCTGTCCCACACCCTCTCCTGCTGCAGCAGCGAGTTTGGCTTTCTAAAACTCAGACATAGCAAAACAGACAAAAGGGCTGTGTTTTTCTGCTGTCCCAGCAATCTGCTGCCCTAATTATGTGATTATTTTGCCCGTGCCTACAACTTGTCGTGGCTCATAACTATGTGATCAAGGCTATTCCTGTTTTTTTTTTTTTTAATTGAGTAAAGCAGCTCTTGATTCTTTGGACAAGAGATGCAAGGTATAAAGCTTTAACTCTAAGGAAGGGGAATAAATAGATTAGAAAGTATTTTGGTTTGGCTTCAGAATTAAATTCTTATTTGTTTCAAGACCTCACAAGAAGATGATGTGGACCAGAAAGCTGTTATTATTGGATGGGAGAAGAAAAAGATGCCAAAGGAACGTAAGAGACAGAAGGAGTTACATGCCAGAAACAGGGAATCAGGAGGGGTGGGAGGCTTTGTCTTTGCGTGCTAGAAATAGCTGAAGTGATCCACCAAGATCATCATTAAACCAGCCTTAATAATGTGTTGTCATCAAAAAGAGGAATTACCTCCAATAGCAAAATGAGTAGACTATGGAAGGATGCTTACAGATGGCTCACAAGACTGCAGCTGTTTTCTTATTCTCCTTTCTTTATTCAAAAAACAGATACTGTAATTCATCAAGATCATTATGAGAAAAGGAATCAAAGAGGTGCGTTTATTTTTTTTACATTATGTAAATCTGAATCCTAGAACAATAAGCAAATGGTGGCAAAGTGGCTGAAGTGTTTCACTGTGATTCCAGAGCTCATGTCTCTGGCAAACCTACCCTGCAGGCTGTAGGATGATCCTTGGCTGCAGCTGATCACACAGGTCAGACAGGTGATGGGAGGAGGATCTCGGTGACATTGCTTTTACCTATTTTTCTGAGTATTGGCTAGCTCCACTGAGCAGTCTAGGTTTGGCAAGAACTCCAGCAAGACTACAAAACAAGTGGTGCCAGTACGCTTGAACTTGAATGGAAAGGTAGCCCTGAGACTGGAGGGCTACTAATTTCTAAGGGCTGAGAAGAGCCCTCCTGAGAAGGCACTTGTTCCTCTTAGAAGAGGCAGGGATATACCATTCTTTCACCCACAGTGCTACCTCTCGACAAAACCCTCTTTCTGTCTTTGCTTTGGAAGGGAACGGAGGAACACGATTTAGGGACAGCCAGCAACATCCTGCTGTATCAGCTGCAGGCAAAGCCAGATCTGCGTTTCCGGAAAGAGGAGAGCGGCTGGTGGAGGGGAGAGGGGGAGAGGAGGCAGACACCGCCGCGTTGCGGGAATTTTTGCGGGCAGATGGTTGGTCGCAGCACCACCTGCCCCCCCCCGCCTCCCCCGCTGGAGCCTGTCCGGCAGCGGCAGTGCAGGAGCCGGGGTGACACGGAGGGACTGCACCCCGGGTCGCCCCTTGCCGGGCCCTCCTCCCTCCCCCGGCGGCACCCGTCACTAGGCACAGCCTCACCCCGCACCCTCCACCCCCCCGCCTCCCCTCCACACCTCTGGCTGGGGTGACGCTTCGGATGCGCCGACTCGCCCCACTCGAATCAGTTCATCCGGATTTTTTTACCTGCAAGTTGTTTATCTGTTTGGAAATACGGGGGAGCAGAGGGCGAGCAACCACCCAGTGATTCCCCACAAACCCTCTCCGGCACTAGAGGCGCTCGCCAAACCGCCACCTTCCCCGCTCCGAGGGTGCCCCCTCTCCCTTTTCTCCTCATCCCGGGACGGAGCCGGGCTGACGGAGGTAGGCTGGGATGCGAGGGTGCGGCAGAAAGGCCGGCGGAGCGGAGGGCCGGGGGGAGCCGGGGTGGGAGCCGGACTGAGGGGCGGTTTCGCGCCCAACGGACGCCCCGCTGAGGCGGCCGTTGGTGGGGTGGGCGCGCGCCGCCGCGGCCGTTGTGGGATGGGCGTCGTCGTCGTCTCCCCGCAGTGTCTTTTCGGTTTTTTTTTTGGGGGGGGGGGGGCCGAAACTTGGTGCTTTCTCGCAAATCACAACCGTTGTGCGAAGCTTTCTCACCCGGGGCGGCGGTGAGCTGAGGGAAAGCGCTGAGGTTCGGCCGCTAATTTTGGGTCCATGTGCTTTAGTTTTTACTGAATTTCTCCTCGCGGGGGAGGGGGAGGGAATGCCTGTGAAGCCTGCTCACGGGTTTTCGTCGCGGGTTTTAAAAAACATTCACCTGCAGACCACTTCTAAATGCTAATGTGTTTGTATTTCTTCGGTTATAGCATGAAGAAAGATATTTATGGTGCTCGTCCATCTACCCCATGAACAAACAGGTTAGTACCAAAAATAAGTGGGTTTGATGTTTCAGGTAACTTGAGAAAAGGAATTTCAACATATAATAAGTGCTGACGTTTATCCGGCTGTGTATTTAACCTAGTTAAACTCAAAATGTTGGTGGCATGAAGAAGTTTAGTCCATTTTCCTTTGCAGGCAGGTATTCTTTTTGCTTGAAGTAAGGTGTAGAAAATGATCCTTCCAGTATACTCTGTGGCCCAGTGTACTTAATTGGGTGTGGAAAAATATATATTTATGCTGTTTCTTGCTTCGGATTAATGTTGTTTTAATAATGGAATGCAACTGCTTTTAGATAACTTCATTAAAATTTTCTTTTTCTTTTTTTTTTTTTTTTTGTCCACAAGTGCACAACGTTAGCTAGAGTTACTTACATTACAACACTGTTTAAACTATGGAGTCAGTGAACTCCTGTCTGGTATCTTGACAGATTTCAGTGAGTGGGCAAGTATGACAGTATTGCCTGGTAAGTGTGTGACTTAGATAAGTGTACCTAAAAGTCAGTATATCCCTGTGCTTCTGATGCAGTTATGTGAAGTCTTGCACAATTGAGATAGCAAAGATGTCAACTGTGTGACGACTTCAAGCGGTCATGGAGTGTAAGATGTCCTTTTGACACAGAGGCTGTTGCTTAAATCAGGATTTACAGGTTACTCTCTGATGAAATTGTCTGATTGCCAATGGGACAGGATTGTATGAGGAATGTTTTAAGAGATGCTCCCTTACCTAATATGCTCCCTGTCAAAAATGATTTTGAAAAGATCTTCATCTCTGATGAAGATAAATCCCAATACCAGGGAAGCACACGAGAAATTCAGCAAACCAAGATTTTAATTTCCCTTTTACGAATGGATGCCGCAGAAGATATTTCAGCAGTCATCATGGGTGTTCTTAAGTGTTGATAGTATAATAGTGGTTACTGCTTTGCTCTTTAGTAATCCTTTAGTTTTTCAAAGAGTCACTTGCCCTGAGTGTTTTTTTTCTTTGATAACAGCTTATTTTTTCCAGCGCTGAACATCAGTGCTTTGATTCAGGAGTGACTGGTATATATTAGGTTGCAAGTAAATAGGTCTTTTCCGTCACTTTACAATTATAGGTAACTCCATGTACAGTTGAAAGCTAAAGAAAAACATTTTTTCTACCCCTAAAGACAAGTGTTTTATCCAGATGGTTATTTGTTAATGTATAGTTAAAATCTGCTGTCTCTTTTCAAAAATGAATTTATTTGTATAAATGCTTCTAATTAGTATGCCCTGACATCATCCAGAGGTTACAGTGAGAATTCATCTATGTTAACACCTGTTAACATATTTTCCAGTAGTAAAAATAAGATTTCATTCTATCATTTGTGCATTGTGTACATAATGTTTGAATACCTCAGCATGGTAAAGCAATGGACAGCAGTAAGTAAATCATCAATGTGGCTGGTTGATTAAGATTCTAAAGCTATTACCAAGCCAAGAAAAGAAAATACTGGAAGAGTAGATTGGCAGTAAACAAGGATTCCATATGGATTTACAAAAGGCGGTTAATGAGTGTTAAAAACCATGACGTTCTGGAAGTGAGGTGTGTCAGGCTGAAATTAAGAGTTTCTGAAAGCCAATCTGGGTTAGATTACACAACAGAAATCAGAAGACAAGGAAAGCATTAGCAGCGGGCAAAGCTTGGAGTGAAGCTAGTCCCAGAACAAAACAAATAACTGGTTTCTCTTTTGAATGTGAAGATAGACTTTGAATGCGAACATGGATGGCTATACAGGCTGAAGAATCCTTGGGGTTTAGTATATGGAAACTGTGTGAAGAAGCATTTGTTCTGCTTTCTGCCTCAGCCCTCTGGCTCTGATTGGAGCTAAGGAGAAGACCATGCGTTTCAGGTACAACAGCGCTGACCCAGTGTGCTGTGGCCATGGACTGTAGACCACCTTTTAGGTCCTGTCCTCAGCACAGATTGGCATTGGCAGTTGCTGAAACAGCAGGGCAGCCCAGAACACAGGTACTGGTATACTCCACCGTCAGTGTGGAAGAATTAGGAGCTGGGAGTCAGGATAGATCATGCCAGGCTAACTTGGTATTTCTATGCCAAAATAACTGGTTTCTGAAAATGAGAAAGGCAGGGAAAGGTCTCCTTTTTGTGTTCCTCTGAAACTTCTACACTTGCCATCTCCCACCAGCCACCTCTTTCCTCCTCAACCCCTGTAGGGCATAAGAATTTTTGGTACAGGCATTGTCAGTACTTGAAGGTACTGAAAGGCCTTTTGGGGTGAAGAGATGTCTGGCCAGGGACATGCAAAAATAAAAAATAAACAACTTGCAAGAAACGTAAAACACATTTGAATTCTAGAAAACCTTTATAGAGATCACCTTTGGGTTTGTCTAACATAACAACACTTTAAATTTACATAGATTTAGTAACTTCTTGTGGCAAGATCTGTGAGTTAAACTGTATATTTTATGTGTAGTGCAGAGTGATAATAATAGGCTCTGCATTAATATACACACATGCATGCACACAAAGATACTTCACGCACACATCAGCAGTCAGAAGAAAGATCCCTACTTTCATGTTCTTAAAACCTTCTTTGTTTCTTGCTGAAGCAGCCTGTATCTATTACAGACGCCGACCTTGTGTCTCTGGCAGAAACACCCAACTGTACTCAGCAGCTGCCAGCATTGTGTCTACATGGCTGTGGCTGCTTCTATGCTGTAGGCAAAAATGGGATAGTTGAGTGTGCGCTAGCCTCAGCCTGCCCATTGCTCTGATTTCCTAAGGCAATGGGAGATAGTGAGCATACATCTACATGTAGGCAATGTTGGAAATGAGCAGACTGGCACCTGAGGGTGAAATCTAGCTTTCATTAGCATGACAATATAGACACACCCCTTCTAGACAATAAAAAGTTAGTGGTAGCAAAACACCAGGCAGTTCTTGAGGAGATCACAGAATTTTCATGTAGTATAATCTAGTTGATGAAGGGAGATTTATGAGGAGTGTCAGCTGGTTTAGGGCTTCAGGCCTTAAGACAGAATCACTGAATCCTTTCACATTCCTTAAGCGTTTTCCTTTTTCTTGTTTCAGGATGCTCACCAGAACCCCAAGTGTTGTTGCCCAAGTGTTCCTTCTTCTAAGCATAGTTCTTGTTATTGCTATTGCAGTGATTCAGATAAATCAGCAACAGATCCTCTCCCCAGGGCTTAAGGTAAGTTTTACTGTATGTAAGGAAGGAGAACAATGTTTTGAACTGATATTTAAGAATGTTCCTTTCTAAACTAATTTTTATGGGGTGATTCAAATGAGCTTATAGCCATAAATTAATGTTTAATCACATCTTCGTCATGGAAAGACTGAAGCTGAGAGAAAAAGAGAATTAGTCAAGATCACAGAGTCAGTGGTAAAGCAGGAAAAGTGTTCCTTGATTCCCTGTCTGTGATGCCTATCATACAATGTCTTCTGCAAGACTGAAAGGCTAAACAAGGAGAATATGCCACTGCTTTTTTATTTTTGCCAGAGACTGGAAGTAATTTTAACATAATTTTGAAGTGGGAAATACCTGGAGTTTACATTCTGCCCCCAGGCACAGCTAGGGAGTTTATGCTGAAATCTTTGCAAACTGCTCCCATGTATCAAAAGCATTTGGGCTGCAAGCATGCACTCTGTGATTTACCATGTGTTGGGACTTGCTGGATATTAACAGAAGCAAAGTAGCTTCATGAGGAGGGGCAGAGCAAACTGGAAAAGACAAACTGAAATACTCTGGAATTCAGGCTTTACCTTGTGCTGCTAGAGTACTCTCTTCAATGAGAGATGTACGCAACTGAGGACAAAGCTGTAGAAATTAGCCTTCTAGGGAAGCTGTGCAGTCTGGCATTTTGATTTCTCTATTTTTTCCCACAATAGCTGCAAGCATATAAGCCTTGTCAGATTCTTCTTTGAAGTCCTTTCTACCTATCCATCTGTGTAGGTATTTAACTGGATAGTTCACATAGCGATAGGCTAATACCTCATTACACTTCATGGGATTATAAACACCTTTGGCTTTGTCTGAGTCATTTGGTGATGTATGATTCAGACAATGTGATAAAACCGTATTTTGATACCAATTTAATGTGTTTCTGTGGTGTGATAGGGTGCGTGTGCTGCGATCTTGCATGGGGGGACAGTGCCTCGTGTTTACTCTCTGTTGTGCCCCAAATCTCTGCTTGCAGCAGCCTTAGATCCTGCTGATTTTCATGCAAGGCAAGACTGGACTGACATGCAGGCTGAAGCCACTATCTAAAAGACAACCTACACATCACTTGTGTTTGTCATTAGTTCAGTTTCACGTCCAGAATGATAAAATTGTCTACCTTAGTCTTTGAGCAAACACCGGACCCACCTTCACCATCTGGAGCTGGTTTAGGTGGGGAGGTCTACTTCCTGAATCACAATGGGTTCATGGCTGGTTCTGGAGGAAGACTGGTGCTTCCTCTGGTTGGTGCCTTGGCTTTGAATTTTTTTGGGGGCTGTAGGCCTGCCAATGCAGAAAATTGCAGTTGATATGGAGGACCGTACGTTTGATTTCCCAAGTAGTCCTCCGTGAATGACAACTACTCGCAAGAAGTAATTCTTCAGGAGCAGAGGGAGGACCTTGGTCTGCCAGTGTAAAACCCTCCAGTACTTAGTTGGTATGATGGAGCCTGGAAATGATAGTGTCCTGAAGTTAGCGTTTGACTAAAATTAAATATGGCAATAACATGATGAAAACAGTCTTTGTAAATGGCCTTGTTCTTCTTCTGCCTCTTCTCCATGAAACCAAGACAAGTTCTGAAGGATAACTAGAGTTTGTGTTGTCTGTGGCGTAATAACTCTTTGCCAGGATGCATGGTTGAGAGCATCCAGGTTCATTCCTTTGTGGCACAAGAGGTAATTTATCTGCTACGCCATTGATGTTTTAAAGTGTCGGAGGTACATTGGCAACAGTAAACCCCAAAATAAGCATTTTCTGTTAAGTAACTTTTTTCTCCTCCCTCCCTCCCTCCCCAGTGGGAAAGTTGAAGTAGAGAGGAAAGGAGGGAGAAAAAGTTATTCTTTTCTTTAATAGCCCAGGATAAGGGTTTGCCTGTGTTGTCAGTCCCACGCAGTACATGTCAAAGCAGGAAGGCGTTGCTCGTCCTTAAGGGGCAGCCAAAGTTGATCTGACTTGCAACTTGGACAGAAATGTAATGCTACCAGAGAATTTTAATTCAACCAGTTTGTCTTAGACAGCAGGCTGAGAAAAGGCATGTAGAATTCTCTCACCCTCTTAAAATGCCACATCCTCTATAATTTCTGATTTTTTAATGAAAGATTGATGTCTGTGATGCCTATCATACAATGATACATTTAGCATACTTCTCACTGATCACCACTTTATGAGACTGCATAGGCCCGTTCACACAGGGTGAACTCTCACAAGTTCTGAGGACCTTCAAGAGTCACCCTGAAATGGGCCCAAGAGTCTTTTTCAAAAATGAGCATCTATTTTACAGGAAACAAGAAGCTGTATAGGAAAAATAGGAGGAGGAAGAAAATAAAATTGTCAGTCACACATTGGTTCAGAAAAGCGTACCACTACTCTTGTTACTTTCAGGAAGGAGACTGGGAAATGGCAGTGGAGGATGGAAGTAGGTCAAAAAGCCCCACAGTTAGCTGAGGTAAAAATACTTCCATTATCTTTCACCTCTACTTGGGCATGATAGTTAGCTCTAAAAGTAGCTAAGTTAAAAGCTTATGGTTGGCACTTTGAGCTGACCAAGACTAGATTTAATTAATAGCCCTTGAGCAGATTGACCATTGCTGTATTGTGTCTCCAGAGTACTCATCTGTCTTTCAAGGGGGGAGAACTCACTCAAAGTATCTTTGCTGAAGTAGTTACTTGAATGAACCTGATGGTGTAGTGGTTTGGTAGTATCTGTGGAGCCTTTCATCTTTTAGTTGATCATGGTAAATATCGTCTTGATAAACATAAATGAAATTTTCGTTATCTAGGAAACAGACTAGAACTGGTATTGCTGGTGGTGCTTCGGGGGCCAGGAATTTGTAGGATTACAGTGGAAGCTGGGAATTAATGAGGTGTGGAAGCTGAATGGTTTGCCACATGAAGCAGTGATCTTTCTTGGTCAGCCTTGAGGCTCCCCAGGGAAGCAGTGGGATGAAATTTATCGGCCTGCTGCAGGACCTCTTACTGCTTTGCTCTTATTTTTCAGTGTTGTCACGCTCCTGGGTATCTGTCTTTTTTAAAAGAAAAAAATAAGTTGACAGAAATTAACCCTACACTCTGTGATTTCTACCAATTAGATGACTTTGGAAGAGGGGTGCAGCTGCACATACTTTCAGGGATCATAAAAAGGATAAGCAAAATAGCAGTTTTCTTCCCTTCATGCAGTTTTCCTTCCCAGTTGCTACAGTTTTCTGCCACCACGAAAGACAGGAAAGGGGGAAAGACTGGTCTGGTGAGCAGTGGGATGGGATGGAGAAACCGGTCCAAGTGGCCTGGGGCAAGTGACTTAAATATTTTTTATTTATTTCATAAATAAACATGGGGTAATATTGATTTCTTTTTCCCTCTTTGTTGTCTCACACTCCAGCACAGCCTGTTTTCAGTGGCAAACTCTCAGGTGGACTGCCTAAACCACTCAAAGGGAGAAGTTATGGGGCAATTAGAAAAGAACCAGGCTCGTTAGATCATTCCCACTGTGGACTATTATGTACTTTACCTCTTTGCTTGTAGCTTTATGGATCCCTTGTGCATCCTTGAATCTAAAGCCTGTGCTTAGGTATCAAACCCTTCAGTGTCCAGGGAGTGTAGCTGGGATAATGGGAACTGAACTTGCTGCAAAATCAGATCCTAACACAGTGTTATCTATGTGTTAGTGTGGATTTTGAATGTGATGCTGAAATGAGGTGAGCATTCTCCATCCCCACTGAATTCATTATTGAAGATATATAGTATGTTCTTTGTTTTGCAGCCAGATTCATTCTGTGCTTGGCTGCTGGATTCATGTCTAAGCGCCTAACACTAGAATTAATTTCTTGTAAATATACTGTGTGTACATTTTCTAAAGTGTTTGATGGTGCAAAGAGGTACAGCTGCATATGGGCCTTTAGCTGTTGCTGTTTGTATCTTGTGTATTACTTTTTTCTCCCCAGTATGGAATAGTTTTTGATGCTGGATCCTCTCGAACTACAGTCTACGTCTACGAATGGCCAGCAGAAAAAGAAAATGACACAGGAGTAGTAAGCCAAACTTTCAAGTGCAATGTGAAAGGTAAGCTCAAATAGAAGTTCCTTATTTCTTTCTATCCTCCAAGAAGAGGTTATCCTGAAGCCTATACGTTTTTTTTTCCACTGTGTTCCCTTTTCAGTGCTAGGGAGCAAAAATTGTTAAGACTGTGTCTATATCTGCCAGCATCAGTCCTTCTCCTGCTGATACAGCAGGGTGCTCTAATCTGCAAAGCAGAGAGGAAACTGTAGCTAAATTTGATTTACTCCTTTGCAGTGCATGATTGGTGCAGACAGAATTTGATCTACAGAGAATCAGGCTGTATGTTTTATTCCTTGTGCCCTGAAATAATTTCTTTTAGAAGGGAAGTATAAAATATATTTTAAAATAGCTTGGAATAAAACGTTTTTCAGAAGAATGGGGATCTAGCTCTTGTTAGATGTTAGCCATTAATTTTGATGAAGGCAAAAATGGGTGTCAGCTATGCTACAGGAGTTGGACAAATTAGTTTTTGTTTTCCAGAAGTCTTAGTGGTGTTTAAAAAAAATAATCTCTGCTGTTTGAGTTAGGTTTCCTAGAGAAACAAGACTTACGCAGTTCATCTGGAATTGTTGTGTAATGACTTGGAAAGAGGCAACTGAGGGGAAATTAGGAAAGGCATGCAGAAGGTGAACAGAAAGAGCTTCTCCATACTACACAACTAGGAAGTATCTAATAAAATTATCAAGTAAAATATCTAAATTGCAGAACTGTTTCTGACAGGATGTCGTAGTTGGATCAAGTATGCAGGTCTGGCCTTTGGCGCTGCTAGAAGGTGTCCCACAAGTATCACTGGCTACCTGCCTTGTCTTTTGTCTGGGGTTTTGCATTGATTCCTCTCAGAGGGAGGATGCTACTAGACTAGACTGACTTTTGCTCGCACTCCAGTATGGTTAAGTCTATTTTCTAGTAGCTTATTGTGGATTCCTTCATAACAGCTTTTGAATCTCTTAGCCAACTTCAGTGACATTTGACTAAGCTTTCAAAGATACCAAAATTCCACACATTTTATGAAGACAGGTGACCAGGCAGGGGAGAGAAATCCACATTATTAAACAGTAGCTAATCCATAAGGGATTTCTGCAGGAAGCCAAACTTCGTAAATTCTGCTACTGGGAGTTAAATGAGCTTTAGATTATCCTCTAAGGTACTGACTTCAGCAGTATTGCTTTGTTTAGTGTAGTGGTTTGGGTTTGCAAGTTAGGTAAGAGGAGGAGGTGGGGCAACTCAGGAAGTCTCAGTGTAGATTTTGTTGAGGAGTTCAAGGAGAATTTTTCCCTTTCCTTCTCTCTCAGTCATGATCATGCAAAATCCTGCATTCCTCTTTGTGTCTGGAAATAAATGCTGGAGATGTAGCTATGGAGGTTCATGAGTATCTCGGAGATAAGTAGAAGGCAATGGTTTCTTAACAGCACCAACATTTCTATCTTCAGTGTTAAATATATGTGTGGACATTCTTAGCAATTTTAGAACAAGGAAAGGAAAGTAAGTGTGACGTGCACAGAAGTAATGCACTGTCATGTGTCTGATGGTGTGTCCTTAAGACTGCAGGAATGGTGGCTAACCTGCTTAAGCACTCTGCTAGCTCGTGTCTTGACTCATTAGGAATGTTGCCTTTAGGATTCTGGTGTGAGAAAAATGCACAGAGAAACCGTGTTATTATTCTCCTCAAAAAAATGACAGTACTACTTTGTGAATTTGTTTTAATGGTTTTAGATTTTGTTTTACCCCTGGGGAATACAAAAAATTGAAAAACTGAGTCCAAATTGCCGTGAATTGTTCAGGTCCAGGCGGGCCTTAACAATGGTCAACCAAAGTACTCCTCATCCTCCACTGTACAAAATCACCAGGGTTTCACTGCTCCAGTCTTGGGTGACTCTGCACTGGAGGAGACAGAGGGCTCATGAGAGAGGTCCCCAACTAAGCTGTGGGTGAGTGGTGAACACATCTGTCAGTGTTTCTTTAGTAACCCTCTAACCATAGCCTCAAGCCCTTAAATTAGGGGATGGTTCTGGGCGTACTGAGGGGCAGACTTTGACATACCTACTGAAACTGAAAGTCAAATGATGAACTACTTTGTAGGTTCCATGGTGGTTTTAATATTTAATTTCTGCTTTTATTAGGTATCTCTGCCCGTGTGTGTAGGAGCCAGACCCAAATCAAAACCCTTTCTATACAGTGCAACCAATCTGTCCTGGTCAGGCTCTAAGCATTGGCAAAGCAGACAGTTGTCCAGAACAAAATGGTCACTGCCTTGTGACCTGCTCTGTCTGAACTCTGGGAGATGGAGGTTGCTGCCACCAAGGGAGTGGGAGGCAACAGCAGCTGCTGAGGATGTAAAACAGCATCTGCTGCTCCGTTTTCCTCTGGTAACAGCTTTCCTTCCAGCTTCAGGCCTGCCTGTGCTAGACTTACTTTTAGAAAGTCTTATTCCAAACCAGGGCTGTGAACATCTAATGATGACGTGGTCATGTTTATGTTTAAGTTCATATGGTGGAAAAGGGAGTGGTGGAGTGTGGAGTCTTTTTTTTTACATATTTTTTTCTTCTGTTTTTATCAATGCAGTGTGTCTGAACATAAATGGTTTCTCATTTTAACTCTGTAAGAGCCACCTTTTGCTTAGCTTGGGATCAGGTTGTGAGAGAGATCGCTGTTACAGGAGAGCTACATGGAGTTCTGGCAGAGTTATTCTCTGTGGGGCAATGGCTTCATGAGAATGCCTGGATTTCTCCCTGTGCAACTTCCTCACCTAGGGAATTTTAGCAAGGAATGTTTTTATTCACACCCAAGTTGAGCCTGAACAAGTTGAAGTTCTGCTGGTCCTCAGTGTTGAGCAAGGGAGGAAGGACTTTGATGTTAATTGGTCAAATAGTTATGCCTTATGCAGTATGATGTAACTCATTCCTGTTATTTGAAGACTTTGGAAATTTGGAAAGCTGTGAAATACTTAGTAGCTCATGCACCAGCCTAGACTTGTGCCTCTATGACTTCAAGAGCCACTTGTGTGCATCTTGAAATTTCACTAGCAATTCTTTGCAGAAGCTTCTTTATTTTCTTTTCAGTTGAGAGCAGTGAGCTGTAGAGGTGCCATGGTGTCCACAACAGTTGTGGCAAACCAAATTAGGAAATCTTTGTCTTACGTTGTGGAAGGAGGGATTTTCTATACTTTAGCAGATCAGAGAAATTTTACATCTGTTAGACATACTATTTCTACGGCATCTGCCATGAGTTAACCTACTTTCCTCATTAATATAGCACTGCTGTCATTGTGCTGTTATATGGTTATACTGTATATCTTAATCTAGGTACGGTACTATAGGTGTATATGTATACACACAGAAATATAAGTGAACAGTCTGCAAATATCTTCTCTGTCTCACACAGCTAAGACAGTCACTACATTGTTTATTTTTTAAGCACTCAGTTTTCAACCATCCTATCCTTATTTGCAATTACAGGAGGGAAGGGGGAAATCTCTTTCTCTTAACAACTGTTTGCTAATTTGGCTAATTTGTAGTTGGCAAAGCAGAATGAAATCAATCTACTTATTCTCTTTTAGGCCCTGGTATATCCAGCTATGAGAGTAACCCTGGAGCTCTTGCCAAACCCTTTGATGACTGTCTGAATAAAGTCAAGGAGAGAATACCAGTTCATCTGCATAAAAACACTTCTGTTTATCTGGGGGCTACAGCTGGCATGAGACTACTGAGGTATGGCAGAAACTTGAACTCCTCTGCATGCATACTAGCATAGCGGTCTGTGAAAACAGAATTTGAAAAATGTACTGGACACATTTTTATCCATTGGAAATTGTCCATCTCAAAAGGAAATGGAGCCCAGCCAATTTAATTTAATTAACTTTTTTAATAGGGAAAGCGGGGCTGTATAAAAATCCTCTGTTATGCCATATTGAAAAGAAATGCTTGCTTTATTCTGGAGAAGGCAAGAGTTTAATTTTCTCTTCCGTATCTATCTTAAAATTCAGCGTTATGTAAAAGGATAATGTTTGTGTGTATCCATGGGCAGCATAGGCAGACTAAAGCTAGACACTCCAGAGCTTCCTGAATGTGAATGTGATGCAGTGTGGCTTTTGGGGTCTGTCTGTGGCTTTAGCCCTGGCACAAATTGGCTTTTAATGTTTGTTCTGTGGCTAAACAGGGTAGGAAGAGAGGCTCCAGGACTGTGTTAACCAGCAGCTGTCATATAAATACTCAGTTGACTAAAAAGAAAAGTATATATAAGAAACAAAACACCCATGAACTTGTATGGTAAAAGAGTGAAGTTTGTACATAGTGGGGGAGTTGCTTGCTGAAACGATGCTGAATACTTGGCCATTCCTTCCATTCCCTTTAGGGAAACAATGTCTAGTTTTTGTTAGGTGCTTGTAGGAATTTTCTTGAATTGCTAGTCAGTGAACAATAAACATGAAATTGCCTTTCCAGATGCTCAGTGTCTCATGTTTTGTGAATCGCTTAGGTTGCAAAATGAAACGGCAGCCACTGAAGTCCTTGCAAGCATTCAAAACTACTTCAGAGCACAACCTTTTGAATTTAGGGGTGCGCAAATCATAACTGGGCCAGAGGAAGGGGTGTATGGATGGATAACAGCCAACTATTTAATGGGCAATTTCTTAGAGGTGTGTGGAAAAAACTGCATGCTTTTCTTTTCACTTTTTCTTTCTTATAAATGAGAAGTTTGAGAGGACACGCCTGTTAAAACATCATAGCTATAACTTCCATTTTGCACTGAAATATATAACAGGGTCTTTTTGTGTCAGTAATAGAACAAAGCAAACATAAATCAAAGAATGTGATGTTACAGGAATGTGATATGGCAAAGGTAAAATTATTGACTCCCAAAACAGGGCTCTTCCGTAAACGACACTGGATGCCTTACCTAGAAACAGAAGTTGCATTGCTCTTAAATGCACCAGTACGTTAAGTGTTGACAGGTGTTGATTGTCTTGACAGTGGTGCCAACTAAAGATATTTTCTTCTGCTTTTCTGTGGCTTCCTCACATGATTGCTGTCCCTGCAGCTCTACTGCTGAAGGATCTGCACAGCTTAGGGGCCTCCAAATTGTTTGGTGGTGTTGGCTCACTTGTCTTAAGCAGACAAGACTGAAGCAGTGAAGGTGGTGTGGCCAAAAGTGCCTCAGCTGAGCCAGAAATCACTCATACACAGTTTATTCCAATACTGCTGAAAAGCTGCAGGCTATGAGCAATGGGCTGTGATACCAAATGTCTTGTGCAGACAAAGTGATACCAACATAAATATGCTTACACTGTCCTTGAACTCAGAATAGAGTCAGACAGGACCCTCATAGCAGAGAGGGAGTGAAATGTGTCAGAAGATCCCTTTTTATATATAGATATTCAGTATCATTTCATTCCCAGTAAAAGCTGTACCAAGATGATCAGAAACTGCTCATCTGCATTTATGGCAGCTGTGTGCTGCCCTTAGCATTAACTATGCTTATTCCAGATACTCTCGCTAGGCTGAAGGAAACTTCAGCCAAACCCCTGAGTATTGTTAGCTATCCTGGTTGAACAGTTCCTGTTAGATCATAGAAATTAATAAGCAGGAATTAGTTATTGGTGATCTGAGTGATAGCTCATGGTAAACATGATGTTGACTCTTGCAAAGTTAAGAAAAATGGTATTGGAATCATATGTTCTGGAAGAGTTTTCCTCATTGTTTGCATTTCATGCAAGAAAAATGATGTAATGAACTTCAGGGTGGTGTCGGTCTTCTACCATATGAATTTTAATAATCCAAATATCAAATTCCATATAGCAGATTCATAAGGACTACTGAAGACACTGCAAGTTGCTGTGAAGCTGGTTTAGTATAGAGTTGTGTGAGGAACTACGTGTGGAATATCACTAGTAGGAGAGAAACTTTTCACCATTCTTGTGACAGTGGGCTAAGAGTCAAATTCTGCTAGGGGCTGTAAATGGGAATCTTTCACTGTAGAATTTTGTCGTGAGCATATTTGCTAGCTCATGAAGTTTATTTTCTCTTCTTGTGTATACGTTGATATCATCATGCTCAGTAAATAATACTGCAGTACATATTGAGATATATAATAATACAAAATCCATATTCTGCACTGTTACTGGGTAGATCAGATAGAGAATTTGGGGGTTGTTTTGGGTAATAGGGAAAAATGCCAGTGGAATCAATCAGATTTATTGCCACTGCAGTTTCAGTGAAGGAAATGTGCGGATTAGGGATCCTGTTTTTTTTTACTTTGATGGAGCTTACATTTGACTTTTCTGTGTTTTTTTTTCACTCTTTTCACACTCTTTTTCTGTGGAATGTCATAATATTCTATTCCTTTAATTTTTCTTGCGTTGAAACAAGCAAAGCTTTATACCGTTTCCATCCAGATTTGTTCATGGTCTCATGGGTACCCGAACTTCAATTCCCTGCCTTCTAGTACAGATACTGATCTGGCTAGTCCTGTGCTTTGATCATTGTGCTCTCCTCTGAGTTGAAAGCTACGCTGCTTTCCTTTTTCCATCTTTCAAGATGATTTCACTCTGTGAAAGTACATCCCTCTTATGTAAAAAAAAATCTGCATGTTTTCCTCAGAGCTAAGATTTTTTGGAAGGGTACAGGACAAAGAGGGGGTACAATCTCAAAAAGTTAAGTAAAGAGTAGAAAAAGTTGAAGAGAGAACAAGCAGATGATATTTCTAATTAGCCTTGTTTTTATTTTTACGTGTAGAGAAACCTTTGGAGGACATGGATCCGTCCTTACAGAAAAGAGACTATGGGTGCACTGGATCTTGGAGGAGCTTCCACTCAAATTTCATTTATCCCAGAGGACTCTCAGGAGAACTTCAATAGCACCTTGCAAGTGAAGTTGTATGGTTACAACTACAATGTCTACACTCACAGCTTCCAATGCTATGGGAGAGATGAAGCTGAGAAAAGGCTTTTAGCGTTGCTGCTCCAGGTCTGTTTAAGACCCTTTGATGTGTTGCTTTTGCAGGTGTTCAGTAATCGTCTGAGCAGGTTCTTAGGCTTGTGTTCGCTTCCCTTTGGTGGAGTTTGTGCTTTGTTGTGGACAAATGCACTTTGCTTTCATACAAAGATCTTCATATTTGTTAAAAATTGGTGAGAGTTTTGTACCATTTGACAAAAAGGTCCAGTTAATCTTGTGAGTGTTTTGGTGATCTTGCCAATGATTATTATTTCTGTTTTTTTAAGAAAGGCGTTTCTATGATTACAATGACCAGCAACATTCATCAGCCATAGCAGAGAAGAGAACAAAAATATATGCATATGTGATTTAAAAAGATTCCTGTAGTTAACGTCAAATTAGATCTTTCTTGCTTTTGAGTAGCCTATATTATTTGGGGTTCTTGTTTTCCAGAAATCAAACACGAGTTCCAATGTGGATAATCCATGTTACCCTCAGAATTATACTACTACATTAACAATGAAGTACTTCTCTGGCAGCCTTTGTACACAGTCTCTGAGACTAGCAAATTACTACCCAAACCAGCTTGTGAACTTCCATGGAACAGGAGACCCAGGTCTGTGCCGGGAGATGGTTTCTTTATTGTTTAACTTCACTGCTTGCAGAGGCAGAGAAGACTGTCCATTTAATGGAATCCATCAGCCAAAAGTTAAAGGGAATTTTGTGGTAGGTTTGCAAACACAGCATTTCTTTTTAAACTTGCTTGCTTTTGATTTCTGTAGTTGCGAAAGTAACAAGCCTGTCATCTACTCTTTTTCTATAGGCTTTCTCAGGGTTCTACTATACAATTAATGCTTTGAATTTATCTGGGCACTTCTCCCTAGCTGACTTCAATTCAAGTATGTGGTTTTTCTGTTCCCAGAGCTGGGCACAGGTAAGTGGGTTGTTTGTTTTTTTTTTCCTCTTTCTTTTGTTTCTGTAAAAGGGAGGTATGAAAAGAATATGGACTGGACAAGTATTCAGAACTTTTCAGAAGGTGTGCATCAGCCTCAACATTTATTCTCCCACTGTACTTCAATCCATTTAGTATTTCTGGCATGCTTAAAACTTGGACTAGGTTTGGAAATTTCATTCCCCATGATTATAAGCTGAGTTTCTGGCCTGTATTGAAATGTGACCAAGCAGCGCATGCATTTTCCTCTTTTTATCTTAGAGATTTGTACAGCTGAGATGTCACAAAGATAGTAAGGGGTGTTGCAAATGAATATATGTGGGTGCAAATTTATGCTTTTCAGGGGATTGGAGATTGTCTTCATGGAAGTTTTTAGAAGGCTGATAGAACAGTTTAAATTTTAACACAAAACTCTGCTAGACTGACATTCATTAACAACACACTTCAATCACATGCATTATCAGTATTATCACTATATATTCAAAGCAATTAGCATTTATCAGTTGTATTGTACATTATCAGTGAGTTCACAGTTGCACAGAGCTGATGCAATGTAGTTGGAGCTGATGAGGTGGAATTGCACTGTAGCCTGAAAAGTTTTCACTGGTGGAAGCACTGTTGCCTGAAAAATTTTTACTGGTGGAAGGCAAATTACTTTTTTTATTTTATTTCTGTCCTCTCAGAGCTCATCTGAGGGAAAGGTATAGTCTCGTATTTTTTGCCATTACTTATGCTAAGAAAAGCAAATAAAGCATATTGTCCCCAACCGGCAATCCATGACCAAACAATTGTCACACAGCAGTTCTTGGTTTTTCCAGCTTGCTTGATCTGTCTGTATGTGTATGCTGTGATACTCAGGTCCTGATCTTCTTGTAACCACTGGGACTCACACAAGTGGGATCAGACTGGGAGATCAAAGCACATTGCTTGGGTCTGTGAATTCAGCTGATATTCATGATCCAAATGAGCACCCCAGGTCACAACTGACATCCAAAGAGCAGTCTTGTGATTTAACACGTTCTGTGTAACTTGCAGGCATCTTTATTTAATGGAGGTTTAACACTGTATTTTTCTAGTCCTGCAATATTCCTTATGCCCTGTTCTGATCTCAGCTCTGTTACTGTGAAGCTAAAATAAATTGACAGACCTATTTTAAATTTGCAGGAAGGTACCTCAGATCACCAAACTGGCTCCCTGTTTGCATTCACTTTGCTAGCATTTCCTATTCAACTTACCATCATCACTTGATAGCTGACTGCCACATGCAAGGCTGACTCTGTATGTGATCCTCCTGAAGAGATTTGTGGCTGTGGTTTACTACCACAATTTTAACCATGCTGTAAAGATGATGTGGAAAATTTAGGAACCACAGCATTCACAATCTTTTATGTGCAGTTTTGTGCTTATTTTCATTTTTGACCACATAAGCTATATCACTGTCGGAGTTGTTCTTTTTCTAAATCTCCATATCTAATTGTCCACAACTTTACTTGATGTTTCTGAAAAATGCTAATAAATTCTAATTAGAATCCAAAGTATTCTGTAGTTATAAAAACCAAAAGCATTTGTTTTTCATAATTTACATTTTTTTCTTAAACTTTTGCTTTCAGCTCCATCTTATGCTGCCTAAATTTGAAGAATTATATGCTAGATCCTACTGTTTTTCAGCTAATTTCATTTATTACTTGCTTGTACATGGTTACAACTTTGATGCAGAAACTTGGCCACAGATACGTTTTCAAAAGGAGGTGAGCAATAATAATTTCCTCTTACTGTTATTTTAATCCAAAGAAGTTTAGAAGACCCCAAAGATCCAGCAGCCTGCAAAAATATAACGATTATAAACAGCCTTTTAAATGACTGTCAAATGTTTGGCATAAGACAAAGCCATTTTTCAAGTCTCAGTAGCAATTTCAGCCTGGTTCCAGGGATTGCAGCATTACGTGGAGATGTTGCCTAGATTCTTTTAAAGAACTTCAAGAAAGGATCAAACAATTGTGTTTAAACCTTGCCAGAGTTTGTTGAAGGTAGTGGCTTTCCCTGCCTGAAACACCTCGCCAGTCAAGGTCTGTTTGAGCTAGCCCTGCTGAGTTGGACAGGAGGACTCCTGCTTTTCTCTCTGCTGGCAGAGCCTTGGGGGAAGCAGCAGAGCTGGCTTGTAGGCAGTGAGTGGTGATGAAGGAACTGGGGCAGTTTTCATCCTCAGCTGGTCCATCCATCTGTGCCGTAATCTGTTTCTCTGGAATAAGAGTGTATATTGATGGTATAGCAGCTTTCAGTTGGCAGAGAGAGAAGGCTTACGATGTTTGTGTAATAGTTGCATTTCTGTCTTTTTTGACCTCCATTTTTCTCCTAAAAAACTTGGAATGAACTTGTCTATATCTATTCTAAAGCTACTGCTAAGAAATCTTTGCTTCCAAATCAGAAGACTAAGCTTGGCTGTTACATCAGGAAGTGTGGTCCCCACAGTGCTTTGAGACCCTATCCTTTCCTCTCTGCTACTGTACAGAGCCTTATTCTAAAACCTTGTCCCAGACTGTCTTCTAATCTCTGTACAGTTTGGAAATGCTTCAGCACTTCCATGCAAAACCAACAAAAGAACAGATTGTAGATCTTCATGCAGTATTTTTAAATGCAGGGTATGCTGGCAAGCTGTGAATGAGAAACAATAAGCAATTTTTTTCTGAACAGTCATACTCCTATTACTGGTGTACTAAGGAATCAAGTAGGATTTTCTTGCTTTATTTTGTCCCCTGGTGGACAACCATTAGCAGCTCTGGAGGAGTGTGCAGGGTTTAGTCCTTCTACTAGGAAATCAGTGTAGAGCTTACTTTGGGATCTTAATCTGGATGTGGTGAGGGGTGAATTTGTCTTGGTATTTACAGATATTGTATTGTCCCCAACAGATAGGAGCAGCCAAATGCAGTAACATTTTTCTGTATTTAGCCAAGGCTATAAAAATACTGAGCAAAATGAACACCCAAAAGTTTATTTGAAATTAACACCTTTGTTACGTAGATCTTGCACTAGGGTAACTATGAAACTTCAAAAAGAAAGACTACATTCTCTTAATTAAATCTGCCCCTCAAAGAACTAAAAATAATAAGATCTAATGTAACTGACCAGGTAAGCTACCCCAGAGATAACAGCACAGTTGTCTCCAACAGTGGAAGGTGGGTTTCTTGGCCTATGCTAGAAGCATATTTCCTTTTAATTAGTGGACACAACCAGTGAAAAGAACCTTAAACCAGTGCTAAGATTGGGGCAAAATCTAGAGCTAGATAATTTGTAGAAGTTGCTGTTGCTGTACCTTTTTTTTTTTATCAGTTAAGCAAAAGGTATTAGGATATACACAACTACAAAAAGGACTAAATATTTTAGGGCCTTATGGTCTCCTACAACCAGTGGCTGACTGCTTAAAACTGTTTGTTAAAGACATTAAATCATTTATTAAAGCTCATCCCTCAGCTTCATCCAAGAATAACCAAAGAGGTTACTTACAAAGAGGTTCCTAAATTTAAGCAAACTACTTAAAGGGACAGTAATTCAGGCAAACTCTGTAGTAGCAGAGTGGGATGACCTGTAATAAAGATGGAAGGCCAAATGAGTTTGGGAGAGCTGATTGGTTGTAGAAGAAGGCAACTTCAGTTTTATTGTCCTGTGGTATACCCTACAACTACCTGGAGTGATTTGAAAGTGGTGCAGACCCTTTGAAAAAGAAGGCAACCTCTGCTAGATTGTAAACTAAATACATGTCTTGTAGCTGGCCCTCTAGGCTAGCCCTTGTTTAATGACTTACACTGATTTATCTTGAAATGTTCCCCCTTATTTTTTCACTCTGTTTAACAGTAGATTATTTTTTTAAGTTGTTGTTTGATTTGTAGGAGGCAGTGATGTGTATTTATCTGCTGTATATAAATAGACAAACCATTATTGGAGCCTGGGAATGTGAAAGGAGGACAAGGGACGCTATCTTCTCCCTTTGATCCTGTGCTTATCAAGTGGCAGGATGATGATTTAATGAAAAAGGCAGTGGAAAATTGGTAAACTCTGCTCAAATTAGAAGTCATGAAAGACAGCAAAACATGAGGACCATGGAGCAAATACAAACGTACCCACTTTGCTTTTATTTTACTTCTTCCTAAGTAATTTTCCACTTGTGTTTATTTTTTAAATGGAAGAGCCTAGTGCTCGTTCATTTGCAGGCACAAAATCAAACATGGAACAGAAGGTGATAAATAGAGTTCCTGCTTTGGGGACTTGACCCTGGCTTCCTCTTTGTCCATGCCAGTGGGACTCTTTGTGGGGTTTTATATTTGCTTGAACTAAGTATCATCCTAGGATTTGGCTAAGGTGACAGTCTAATTCTTGGAATTAGCACAGTAGCGCTGCTGCTGATTATTATTTTCTTAAAGTGCGTTTCTTGCACTCAAAATCCCATAACTGGCTGGCTGCATATACACAACACGTCCTTGTAGCCATCCATCTAATACCTGTGTCTCACTTCTTTAGCCTAGTGACCAATTTTATTAGCATCCCGTGGAACTACAAAAAAAAAAAAAAAGAAAGGGTTAATTTAAAAGGGTTCTGTATCTTCTTTGTGTACTCACTAAAGTTTTCTTGCTAACTTAAAGGGCAGCTGCCAGCATCAGCAGCTGAGCTTTTGGAACCTCTTTTCTTTGACTGAAAAGTCCATGGGAATAGGACTGACTCTTCTGTCTTTATTTCAGGTTGGTAACAGCAGTATAGCATGGTCACTTGGTTACATGCTAAGCCTCACAAACATGATTCCAGCAGAAGGCAAGCTGATCCAATTACCTCTGAAACCTTCTCTGTTTGCCGGACTCCTCATCTTCCTCACAGCTACGGCATTGTTGTGTCTTCTCTTCATTGCTTACTTGTGTATTGTATCACGTAATCAGAAGAACATCAGTCGTGTTGAACATGTATTTATTCCAGAATGAGTGAACTTCACTGAAGAGAAAACAAAAGTTTTATAGTGCTACTAAGTTAAGTAGGACTTTATTTTTGAAAAATGGAGGGTGAAATAAAGACAGGCAAGAAGAACAGAAGCATAAATCCAGCAGAGACACAAAGGAATTTGTGTTTTGGTGAACTGGAGTGCTTTTGAAATATTTTGTCAGTTGTTTCTGTAAAACTATTTTGCTCAGTGTGCAGCAGAGAAAACGTGGACAGATATGTCACTTGGCTTGGTAAGGGATTAATAGCTTTTTCATGCCAGGTACGTATTATTTTTTTGTTTACTAACTCTGTGCTAACTGGTGAACTCAAGTGGTGATGGATTTGATCATGGCGGCAGTTGTTTAAGATAAAATTAAACAAGTCAGTAGGAATTGTGGGAGGCAGGAACATGGTAGCTGTTTTTGTGTGCAGTGCTGACACTAAGAGCCCCTAAATAATCTAATTTCTGAAACTGGAACAAGCAGTGGGTGACGACAGGAACTGAAAGGAACAGCTGGGATAGAATTGTTTCTATTGCTGTTTGAAATTGATTGATCCCCACCACATAAAGGTGTAATAAACTGCCAACACCTCTCAGGGCTTTCAAGCCTGTATTAAACCTGAGCTTTATCTTTGGGTACCGTGGAGATCTCAGAAAATCTTTGCTATAGTACAAAAGATTTTCTTTGAAGGTGGAACAAAATGCTTTCACACTTTAGTAACTGAACCTAAATTTCAGTGTCTCATAGTTACCTCCACAAGCCACTAGAGTTCAGTGTCCTTTTCTTTCACAGAAATACTTTTTGTAGGTTCTCCTACTGAAACGCTGACCTGCATTCCCCACGTTTTGTTGATCTCAGACAGTTGCAGTCAGTACTGACTTGTCGTGTACATATTATTTCAACTGTCTGAATAGAGTCTCAGACCTGGGATTGTCTGAAGCATTAACATGTTAGGCCCATTATTTGAGGCCAAGTGGAATTGGAGCCAGTCTGCGGGCCGGCAGAACACCCTTTCTGTAGCGGGTTTGGGAACATACTGCTGGAGCTGCAGTCACGGCAGTAGTGCCTTGTTCAGTCTTTCCACCATCCTGGCCTCAGCGTTCCTTCAGCAGCACAGGGATCTACCAAGCAGATGTTTCTGTCAAACATATTAACTCCAGAGCTTTCCTCAAGTGCTGCTGCAGAGAGCTGACTTCCTTGAAAGCCCAGGCATTCTTCAACAAACCTCTCATTGCCTTAAATCCTAAGACTACAGTGTTACCCACTGCTTCATGGTCAGTGCCCCTTTTACAGGCCTGTTTTTTGTATTGCTTTGGTTTTCTTCAGCTGCCTTCTGAAATAACCCTTGAAAAACCCTCCTGCCACATCATCTGCCATCTCTTCCCTTTAGCCACTGTTGTGGTTAATTCCTCTTAATATTGCCATAACATGATCTGTGAAGATACATGGGGAATACCTCTGAAGGGTCTTAGAGTTAGCAGAAAGAAGGAACCTGCAAGAGGAGAAAAGAGCATCTCACCTTCACTTTCCTCCCTCCCCTTCTACCACCTCCTTTCACCCAGATTCAGTACCTACAGGGAGCTCTGTATTTCCCCAGATGTCCTGCAAATAGCTGCTGCCAATCACTTTAATACATTCCTCCTGCTCCATCTTCTCAGGATTGTTGCCCTCTGTGTGTAGTTTCCCTTGTTTGCATCTTTCCTCTCTGAAGGAGTGTTTACTTCTTTCATGCGGAGTTTTTCAGTGTGAGAGAGTAAAAACTAAAAGGAAGATTACCGTATTTGACAAATATTGCTAATAAGCTAAAGCTGTGAGGCCACCTGAGTAGTGGTTTCCACACAGGTGTCTTGCATATAAGAGATCTCCTTGTTGATGCATACACTCAAAAGTCAAGTTAACACTGGATTATGAATTCCACTGGCACATAACGTGTTTTCTGTCCCAACTTCATGTATTCCCTGTATTGATTAGGTTGTGAGACAGGAGAACAGTGGCCAGTATTTTTACCCATGAATAATATTTTTAATTTATGTCTTTTGTTTCTGTATCACCTTCTTACTTTCAGGTTTGGTTGTGGGGTTGGGTTTTTGTTTTCTTTTGTTTTTTACAGGCTGATAGATGATTTGAAAGGAACTAAATATGTTTTTAAATGGAAAAAAGGAAGAAAAAATTCAGTGATTTTCAAGAGGATCAGCAGTCAGGGCTTTGTCCCTTCTCTGTTGGTATACTACTGTGTCCTGTCAGTCTCACTGGAGTAGCAGTACTTAAAATAAGGCAGAAAGATTCCCAAGATGATGAAGTGCTCTGTGGCACCCAAGTTACATCTGATTGATAACACATAAAATTTACTTAAGAATGCATGGACATTTACAGAGTCTGGCATGAGATTTGTGTGATGGATCTGGAACTGCAGTTAAGGGGAAAAAAAAGGCAGTTGAATGAGAGCATTAAAATGTTTTCTTCAGTTGCCAAATTTTGTGGAAAACAGTATTCTGGAATATTTATTTGCCTACAAAACCTTTGCTTTGCTTTGTGAATGGCAGGGCTATTGAGATGTTGTTTTGCACAAATGGAACATGCTTGGAAGTCAGTCTCCTTAGAGTTGGCAGCTAAAGAACATTTGTTCAAAAATCATTTGGACTTCCAGACATACTTGGATAGAGCCAGTATCTGATCAAATAATGCCTTCCTTCCATGAATCACCTGTTTTCCTTTTTCAGTAGTTCCCTCTTCTCCCTATGTATATAATCTCCCTCCTGTATCACCAGGATACCCATCTACTCAGTCTTCTGTCTCCTGTTGGTTTCAGCTGGGAAAGCTGGAAGTATTGAACTTCCAGCCAGGCATCTGCTTCTTTCAAGCCCACACCATGGCTGCAGTTCATTGTTACAGTAAAAAAACACAGCTCGGACTGGCAAACAGTGTGGCTCCCCTTGGCTGTAGCGGTTGTTTTGGGAGCGGAGGTGATTCCTTGGGTAACCCGAGCTACATCCTCCCCCAGGTGTGAGGCAGAACCCGGTCCACGGGTTTAACATTGTCCTGTCATCTAGAACTGAACGGGTCTCTGGAAGAGCCAGTGAAGTCAACAGCATTTGGGAATGTGTACAAACTGTAGGTTATTTATCTGTTTATACTTTTTACTGCCTGCTTATAAAGATTAATAAAATTAATTGGTGAAAAGCTAAGCCAAGTGAACTTACTTTTTATTATTTTTTTTCCCAATACGACTATTTTCATCTTGGTAGACAAGTTGTTCTTATCAGAGGGGTAGGAAATCTCTGAAATGCTTTTCTGGGGGATGAAAATTTGCATGCTCTGAAACTGATCCTGCAAGATTTTGGAGCGGATAGTGCTCATTATCTCCTGAATCCATATTCTCAGCAAGGAAACCCTGGCAGTTAAAACCAAGCCTCTCCTCTGACTTTTTTTTCAAATATATATACACAACACACAAACACATATAAACAACTTCTACTTTTAAACACTGCTAACATTTCACTTGGGGACACCACCCCTTTTCTAGCGCTTCTTTCAGGTTTACCGCCATAATGTTCTGAAAGTTTATGCCCAGAGAAGCAGCAATTCCCAGTTATCCCAGTCGATGGATACAGATTGCTTAGAAAAAGAACTGTCGGGCATTGGGACTAGGGACAGGACTATGTAATATAAAAAACTTGTACTGTATGGCCTAATTCAGCACTGGTAAGATCAGTGAAGAGCACAGAAAAATAACCAACATGATTATGATAGTCAATCAGAGCCCAGACTGGGGAGTTTTTATTCCATTTTTAAATTCAATTATTATTTCAGGAACAATGTACGTTCACTTGGATGGCAATGAAGACTTTGTTACAGAAAGTGCTCACCTATACTGAATTTATGAGTGTTTCTCTGTGTTGTAAGAGGAAGGCGGCATCCAGCTACTTGCTCAGCAGCATCTGTGCAGACCTAGTGTGTTTTTAAAAGTGGGAGAAAATGTTTTTTATAATCTTTAAGTCCTGAATTGTTTTCAGTGTTTGATATGAAGGCACAGACCAAGTTTGGTGTTTTTCACAATGCCTCTTCCAGTCGTTTATGATCTTAACACATGCAGAAATGCATGCACGCAAGTTACAGTTACGTAGAACAGGTGCAACCCTCACATCCTCACTGAGTCATTAATGCAGTCACGAGTAACATTTGAGTATCTCTGTGATAAAACACGCATAGGTCCTTAAAAAGGCCCAGATTTTAGGTAACCTCCCTTCCTTCCTCTTAAATAGTATTGGAGAGTAATGTTAGGTCAAATGAAGAAAATGAAAAATACTATTTTTCCAAATCACTGCAAAATGGAAGAATCCAAAAGCCATCGCCTGCTACTCCCTTGGCCTAGAACAGGTTTAAAAATAACTGGTTTAATACATGTATTAATATGTTACTATTGTAAAGCACATTGTAAAATAATATTGCTCTAATGGTATTCTGGATGGCAAGTCCAGAAATACCTGATGGAGTTAAGTGCTCATTAACATTTTAATGATCCATGCCCTGGGCACTTGCATAAAACATCTGCACTGTATAAAATGGCTTAAGTGCATTTTTCACTTGCTCTCTTTTATTATAAAAGCAAAACTGTACAAACAATACACACTGTGCTTTAGACAGCTAAATTGGGATGTTTCATTCTGCTACTGAAGGTCAGACCTATTTCCAGCACTGCTCTGCAGTATATTTTGCTTACACTTTGCTGCTCTCAAAGCTCCTCTTCTCATAACAAACGTTTAGGCTGATGTTTATGCGAGTGAAAATCCTACAAAACACAGTCCGCACGCATGTCAGTTTCTCGATGCATTGTCCCTCAAAGCTGGTCCAGCGAGCTGACACTTGCCCGTGCAGCTTTTCTGCTGTGCCCTGGTGTTCCGCAGGGCCCCTCGCTGCCTGCTTTCTCCTTCCCTCGGTGGCACGGCTGCAAGAAGGGGAGCTCCAGGTAGAATACCAGGATGGGCTCCTGCAGTGTTGGGAGGATGCTCTTTGGCTGGTCGTCCCATGGGACGTCTCTCCACTCCCATAGGATGTCTCTGCCCCCAGCACGCCATCTCTGCCACTCTGCTCCAGTCTGAAAAGGTCCTCGCGCTGTGCCTTCGCTCTCTAGGAAATGCCATTCATGTGGCAAGAGGCACCCAGCAATGCAACCAGAGCTGCCCTGCACGTGCCTCTGGAGATAGGAGAGAACACGGTCCAAGAACTGAACGAACACGCTCATCTGGCAGCGTGCCTGCGCCTCCGTGGCGGCAGCACTGGTGGGAAGTCAAGGCCAGGCACCTGACTTCTGCCTATGGCGCAATGCTGTCTGTCCCTCCGCACCACCGCGGAGCCAATTCGTGTTTCTCTTCCTTAGATTAGGTATCAGGAAGAAATTCTTTACTGTGAGGGTGGTGAGGCACTGGAACAGGTTGCCCAGAGAAGTTGTGGATGCCCCATCCCTGAAAGTGTTCAAGGCCAGGCTGGATGGGGCTTGGAGCAGCCTGGTCTAGTGGGAGGTGTCCCTGCCCAGGGGAGGGGGGTTGGAACTAGATGATCTTTAAGGTCCCTTCCAACCCAAACCATTCTGTGATTGTTTTCAAACCACAAGCTTTTCACCATCAAGTGGCATCACCTAATAAGCTGAATTATAATGCTGGGTTTACCCTCTCTAGGAGTTTGTTCTGAACGTGCGCTACTCCTGTCTCCTTCACAAGCCCGTTTTGTTTGCCCTGTTGTACCCAGAGCCTGCCGCCACGCTGCTTTTTCAACTCCGGGGCCAGTTCTGCCCTGTGATGTGAAAAAAACGCGCAGTCTTGGGGGGTTTTTTTACTCATCCCCTCATCAAAACGTCCTGCCTTTCGAAGAGCAGAGCAATCTTAACAAACTGCCTCACAGCGCGCCGCTTGAGAGCTTTCTCCTGCGCTCACGCAACCAGCCCACCACCCTCCCCTCAGCACGGACGCGGCCTGCGCATCCGCCCTCCTCTCCGGCACCCTCCCGCCACCCGGGCCGCTCCCTCACGGCGGCTGCAACCCAAACCGCTCCCTTGCCCGCCTCAGGAGCACCCAGACTGCCCTTAGCCCCCCACCCCCCGAGCTCGGGGGACGAACCACAGATCCCGCATCGGAGCGACCGGGACTTGCTTGGGGCAACCCCCTTTACCCTCACCCACCGCCCGCCACTGCGCATGCGCGCGCAGACGCCCGCCCACCGCCTCCACGCGCGCCCCCCGCAGAGCGCGTGCGTACTGGCGGCGTCCTGCGCATGCGCACGCCGCCCCGCGTCCGGCGCGCCCCGCCTCCGCACATGCGCAGTGACGGAGCGGGGCGGGGAGGGGGGGAGCCGGTTTCCGGGCGCCGGCGGGGCCGCCCTTCCCTTTCTGCTCGCGGGCGGCCATCATGGTACGTGCGGGCTGCAGGGGCCTCCCCACCACGGCGGTCTCCCCCCGCGTCCGGCCCGGCCCTGGCGGCGGGGGGGAGCCGGGCGGCAGGGAAGGGGTGGCGGGGGGGAAGGCCGCGGCCGCCTCAGACGTGCTGGGCTGGGAGCGGGCCCTATCATGCGGCCGTTGGGTGGGCCCGGGTAGGGCCGGAGCCGGCGTGGCCGCTCCTGGCTCTTTGCGGCCCGCGGGGCTCGGAGATTCTCCCCGGTGTCTGCCCGCGGCCTGCACGCGGGGACGGGGAAAAGTAGTTGTGGGCCTCCCCCTGGGCCCGGCCTGCCAGTGGGCCTCCCCGTGGGCCCGGCCTCCGCCTTGGCCCTTTGCTCAAGCCGCAGGGATTCCGTGCAGTCGGGAAGCTTGGTAACCCGCTTGAAAGGCATCGAGAGCCTTGAAGGTAGCAACGGCGTCTGGTGTGTTTTAGCCTAATTCCTGTCGATTCTGTCCGCTCCCAGGTGTTCAAGCGCTTCGTCGAGATTGGCAGAGTTGCCTTCATTTCCTTCGGGCCGCATGCTGGCAAGCTGGTGGCCATCGTGGATGTTATCGACCAAAACAGGGTAGGCGAAGAGTGCTGTGCTTCTTGTTTTCATTCCGTCTTGGCAGAAGGTTGTGCGCTAAGTGTACAGATTTTAAAAGAAACTTAATGCGAAAAGATTTTTCAATTAAGTAAGCAATTGACAGAAGAATGGTATTTAACAGCTGTTGTGTTTGAACCTTGCAGTAGCAAGCTTTTTTCATTGACAAGTGGTATATTCCCCTCTCTGCTGTGTTTCCTAGGAGTGGAAGTGGACAAGTGATGTCTGTTGGAGTCTAAAACTTACGAATGGCATGGCATTAATGTATGTTTTAAGAAAATGTTTGGGCTAGGGGACTCTTTTTTGCTTAATGGTCCTGAGAAAGCTAGGAAAACGTGATAAAGTATGTCATCTCAGTTTGGTGTGCTTTTTTTAAAGTTCAGTTTGTTATGAAGACAAAGATGGGACTTTAAAATGCTTTCTGTAAAGCATGGGTTGTGTATGCAAGACTCAAAATACTGGGTTTTGTCTGCATAACACTTATTTCAGTTTCGGACCATTGTTGTCAAGATACTGTCCATACATTATTAGGAAGCTGCTGTCTAAATCAAGTATGATGGGAAAACTGCTACAAAACCCCCGTGTTTGTTTTCCTTTTTCAGGCACTTGTTGATGGCCCCTGCAGTGGTGTCAGAAGGCAGGCTATGCCCTTCAAGTGCATGCAGCTGACTGACTTTGTTCTCAAGTTCCCACACAGGTGAGTTGTTTGCATTTTTTTTGACCTGCGTAAAAAAAACCCATGCTGTTACTTGATGCCTGAATTATGTGATCTGATGTTTACTAAATCTAGAAAGTCCATCCAACATTAAATCAATGGATTAACATGTGTGCACGACAAAAGTTTGGCAGGCTGTGTTATCACAGTTGAATACATACAAGTTTTTGTTATCAATATTGGCTGATAACCGCTGTTCAGGAGCAAAGGAAATAGCAGACTGGCTCAGACAACTTGCAGGTAGTTGTGGGGTGGATGGTGTGGGGGGAAACAGTTGCAGTTAATACTGTGCAGTTCTGCTTTTATTACTGCTTAGGTCACCTTCAGACATTAAATACATTCCCTGCTTAAAGAACTACACTGCAATTGCGGGAGAACTCATTCTGTTCTCTGTAGCTTAGTTACTCCATGAGTTTCTGTAATTTAGAAACAAAAATTGCTGACTTCCTGATTCTGAAGCAGTGTTTAGGAATAGTGCTTGAGTATGCCTCTTGGGAGTCACTCCTCTGTTCAGTCCTACCGAAGCATTTGCACAACAAAATGTTAATTAGGCCACAGTGATGTATGTGGCTTTGACTTAAAGTAAGTTCTGAAGTAACGTAGATCTTCCCTTTTATGAAATTTGGTGGGCCAGCATCAGAGAGAACCATTTTTTATAAAGACCGTGAATGTAATTTTGTGACTGTTCTAATGCAGCGCTCGTCAGAAGTGTGTGCGACTTGCCTGGGAGAAGGAAAATATAAATGAAAAATGGGCAGCGACGAGATGGGCAAAGAAGATTGAAGCCCGAGAAAAGGTAACAGTTTTTCAGTGGATGAGTAATGCACATTGTACTACTTCTGCTTATTAAAATTAGGTGCAATCTGATAAACTATGTATTTTCAATTGCTGGCTAAGATAAAAATGGGCAAGGCATAGATTAAAAAGTTGCTACCTATCAGCTTCAACTTCTTGTATTTTAACAGTAAAGGTGGTTTTATTCAGTCATTTCTATAACCACCTGCACCAACACTTCCTGGCAAAGGCCTTAAATAGTGAACTAGTTCCAGATGTGCAGCTAAGCCTAATTTGGAGATGATCAGAGTTACTTGTGGAATGCTTTGAAACATTGACTTTTACTACTTGCATATGTATGTATCAGAGCTTCATGACTGATTCTTTTCAAACAGAAAGCCAAAATGACTGACTTCGATCGCTACAAGGTTATGAAAGCAAAGAAAATGGTAAGTGTTTGAGTGTCGCTTCTTTTGGGGGTTAATGCTTGTACCTTTCACTTTAGAGTCACATAGAGATGTTGGTAGTTTATAGCTGGCTTGGGTTATGGAGTGACAAAGTATGTGAATGTCTTGAATTTTTCATGCTTCTTTGGCCACTGCGTTCTTTTCAGTAGTTGATCAGACTTGAACCCACATGCTCCGTGTTTCAGTCCTCCAAGTTATAGCTGAGGAAGGAACTCTCTGCTGATGAAATCGGATATTTTTGACGGGTTGCTGTTAGTATTTCATTCTGTAATGAAAGCCATTACACATGAAATACTGGGGTGCCCAAGTTGCCAGCCAGAATGATGTTCTCCAGTTGGTAGATCAAAACAGTTTTAGGTAGAATTTGGCATTTTAAATGTAATACATGGTAAATCTTTTGACTATATAATATAAATGTAATGGGTTAGCAAAGGGTGATTATCAAAAGGGACAGAATCTGAAAGCTTAGAATTGAAATTAATAACATTTCATAAATATTCATATTATCTATGAAATAGTTCAGAATATTTCATAAATATTATAATATTTATAAGCTGTTGCTATTTTCATTCTGGTGAATAGTAAACATTTTCCTTTTTTACAGAGAAACAGGATCATCAAGCACGAAATGAAGAAGCTCCAGAGGCTGGCTTCTAAAAAAGGCAAGAAGCCAGAGAAACCAGAGAAGTCAGAGAAATCGGAGAAGCCAGAGAAGGCACAGAAGTCAGCAAAGGTGCAGAAGGCCCAGAAGGTGCAGAAATAAAACGAACTTCTAGTTATGTATGACTTTGTGTCCTTGTTCTGGTTCTTTAACAAATGGTTAAACATCTGATCTGAGTTGTAATCATAAGTTCACTCTGCTTCTGACCAAGAATTGTTGTCCGTGTCGTTTATTAATGTCCAAGTGTTGGGTTCTCACGTTTCACTGGAACACACTGATGTGTTTTTTTGTCATGTTCTGTGAAGCTGACCGTACAGACTGCGCAGTACTCTCTACCCCATTCCAGCTGAAATATTTGCATACCAGTTAACGCAATTAGGTCAGATCCTGACATTTTTAAAGCAGTCTGCTATTGAAATAGTTGGGAATGAACAAAATTACTTGCACAGTCTTGGTTGTGAAAGATTAGAAATAATCAATTACACTAACTTTATAAATTAAGGCATAAATGGAAAGTATGTGTTCTGGTTAGACTGTAAGTATGTTGGTGTTTGAAAGACTGGCAAATTGGTGTTCAAGGGCTTTAAATTAATCCATATTTTCTAAAAAAAAAAGTGTCTAAACAACCAGTTGTCCTGTATGCACAGCTACAGGATAGAAATTGGTGACTTGTGTTTAACATGCTTTTCAGAATGTTTAGAGTTTATGTTGAGACCTGAGCCTAATGGCAGTTCCTTAAACTATGCAGCATATAATTCCTGCTTGTTAAACAAAATTATTAAGTAAAAGGGGACATGACCTAAAAATTATTGCTCAATCCATCTGAAACACTGAAGTGCATGATTTGGTGTTTGCACTATAAAATAACGTTTACATATCTCTGAATGTCAGCATCCATATTTTCCTGTGTAGTTTGTTGGCAGGGGATATATTTTCTTCACATTGAATGAAGAAATTGCAGAAGTCTGAGATTTCTTGTCATTGAAAAGGAAATTATTTTTACAGTCAAATATAAAATGGAGGAGGGAGAATATATATTTTGAAAAACAAAGGTTGTAAGACCTTTAAATGTATTGTCATATACATTGATAAGCATGTGCTTTTACAAATGCATGCTTTTAAGTAGTTACATGGCTAGTGTTGCTTATTTTAGCCAGAACTAGGCCTCTGTATGCTCAAACACTTCAAAAACTACACAGTGTTGTCGAGCTATTTATACGCCTTTGGAAACTCAGTTCAAGCACATGGTTTATATGGATGGATGTAACAACTAAGGGGGGGAAAAAAATCAGAAATTATACAAATTGGGATTAAAACCTATGTTCAGGCACCTGGAGATCTGATTTTAAAGTGATTAAATCCACCTACTCTGCAACTCTTTAACTTGAAAGTGACCTGAAAGCTATGTCAACCTGGAGGTCCTTTAAGGTGAAGGAGTTTTTCCTTAGGGTTCTTTCAGGCTTTTTATGGACTGCTGTTAAGCTCAGTTACATAAGACGGGGGAAAAATTGCTAAAAGTGCCTGTAGAGAAAATAGATGTGCCTTCAGTCATAATGAGCTCCCAGATGCTTTTTCTACATTTGCTGGTTTTTAAAGGACTTGCTTCCAGGGAATAACTTTGGCTATGACTGCAGCAACTGGTCCAGTGTTTTCATTCCCACCGATTACTGCTCAGCAGCTGCAGAGGTGTCTCAAATGTTGGGATGACAGAAGTGTGCTGTAACCTGCCAAGCTGCCTGGCAGCTGTTGTTTGCCTTAACCAGGAACCTTAAAACATGCTGGGAGGGAGGCAGGGCTGCCTGCCTGTGGGCTGCTTGTGTCACCGTGCCATTGAAAGGGATGCGCTGGGGGAGAGGGGCATTAGGGATTAAGGCACTGATAGGGTGAGAGCGGATGAGAGAGTGTTATGTGCCTTAGGAGAAAACTTGGTTTTATAACACTATGTCTGCCATCAGCTGCTTCTGTGAAAAATACCTTTTTTTTTAAAAATTTGGAGGGAAGTGGAGAAGAGAAATAATGGAATATACTGGTCTTTGGTACCTGCGCTGTCTTTCTGGCGGCGTGTTCCAGGTGAGTAGCATCTAGTGCTCCTTTCTGCAACTCGTGAAACCTCTCTGGAACCTTCTGCAGCTCTGTATCGTATCCATGGTCCACCTTCCTTTTAATCTATGATCCTTGTGCTGTCTGTGCTGGTTTGTCCTGTTCCTGGGATACAGAAAAGTACAGTTTTGTTTCTGAAGGTTACCACACGATGGCAGCGTTAGTTCTTTACAAGATTGCTCCTAAGGCTCACCCAAACCGGGCATCCGTGCTGCCTCTCTGAGCAAGGAGCAGCGCCGAACAAAGGGGATGGCACAAATGTTTAAGAACAATGGACAGGCGTATCCAGTTCTTTATTTTGCCTTTACTGTTGAATAAGATGCACTTTGCTGGACTAAGGATATAGTTCTTTAATTTACTTTATGGAGCTGAGTGTGAAGAAATAGGATCTGCTCTTCAGAAAAAGCTTAAAGTCCCAGTGTTCTATTTTCTCATTTTATTTCACGCAGAACATGTAGGGGGCTGGCTGGGAGCGGAGAGGGGAATGCACCCTATGCAGATCACTCCTCAGATCAGCAGATATTGCCGTAATTCCTAAACTGATACCAATAGTAGGGACACTGGAACCTAATCTCTGGACTGCAAAGTCTGGGAGACACAAGTAATTACAGGAATAGGATTGGACCCATTAGTATAATCTGTAGTTGAAAGGTGTAAAATCTGCTGTTACTGTGAACCAGCTGCAGTTCTGGCCCAAGTGATTTGCTGTTGGTGCATATTTCTTAAAAAAAAAAAAAAAAGGCTAAATTGCTAAATTTAAGTGCTCTTGGTTCTTGTCTAAACATGTGTGATCCTGTGTTTGGCATCTGAATGTGCTTCAATTTTTTTTTTTTTTTGAGATATAATAGACCTGGAAGAGGAATATCTGGATTTACTGATCTTCCTGGTTTTCAAATACCAGTATTCAAACTGTCCTTCGGTCGAGGTTTGCTTGGTGAGGACCATGACATTTTCAAATCCTTTGGTCTTGTAGTTACTTGTATGGTAATCGTAGATAATCCCGTCTGTTCTGAACTACTTCTGCACCCCTGACGCTGACCAGGGACTTGTGGCAAGTCAGATCTGTTTTACAGCTGGATTCCCCCCATTTATTTTGTCTCCCTTCGCTTGTAGTGCCTGTTAAATGTTTCCGGCCCTGCCCATTTCTCTCCTTTCCCCCTACCCACCTTCATAACGTGTCTCTGAGAATTCCACATGCCTTTCATCGAGACGAAAAGGTGCTAGTTTCTATTCACAGCATTATTGGTATATGAGTAAGTACAGCTTACGAGCAAGAAGTGGTAAGTGGAGCAAATTACGGGGATGGCTTGGGCTCTACTCATTTCAGGTCTTCAGCTTTTGGTTCTTCCTTTGTATAATTTCTGTTGTTTTTTTCTTTAAATTCAGAAATAGTTTTTAGTGTTGTTTTGAGCTTGAAGTCGCATATGCTATTGTCGCAGCTCAGGTACTTTGAGTTAGTACTGGGATTTCCTTCTCTGAAGCAGAAAGATCTGCTTTTATGTGGTTAAGCGCTGCATCCCTAGTTGTGCTGAAGGACCTAAACCAGGCATTGGCCCTGTGGATACTGGTCTGTACCCACAGCCTCTGTTTTTCCCCGAACTCCTAACAGGCTTCGTTCTTGGATGCCGTGCAACCTCCAGTGCATTGTGTCCTTGAGCGGGAATTTGGCCCAACCGTCACTTTGTGCAGCTGTGTCATGCTCTTGTTTTAAATAAATGAAGAGTGCGTCGTTCTCCCCTCGCCACACTTCCAGCGATCATAAACCGGTCTGAGCGGTCTCTGGGTAAGTTCTTCATAGCAAACTCTCCCTCCTCCCCCAGAAGCTTTCAAACCACTATGTGCATCCCAATTAGAGAAGTCTTCCACCTGCAGTCAGCTCTTTGTGCTGATTACCAGCCTAGAAATTATGCCGTTGCCACCAGCGCAGAGCCACTTCCTCCTGCATAAGACGCGTTGACCTAGTTCTTATTACAGAGGAAGTGCGGTTTAACATTTCCCCAGTGGTTTCCTGGTACAAGGGTCTTTTTCAGGATGTTTTGTTCTGCAACTGTCTGGGGGCATGGCTCCTTGCGTAAGGTGAGGACAGGCTCTGGCCACCTCATGGTGGCTCTCAGCAGAGCTGAGCTCTTCCCTCCCGTCCGTTTTTTTGGTGCGCTTGTGGAGCGCGGGCGGTGTTTTGGGGCACTGTGCTGCTGATAAAGGTTTCTATGGCAGGATCTCACCAGGAAGCTCTGCTTTGATGGAAGTGGTGGGTGCTTTGAAAAAGTAATAGAGTTCATATTTAAATTGCATGAAAGAATATTTTCTTTGAGATCAGCTGGAGCTTTACCTAAGGATACCCAGTGGGAGGGTACAACATCTGAATATTTTTCACAATAATAACTCAGCAGCCAAGACTTTTCAGAGCCACTCTTCGATCCTCGTATTTCGAAAAGCCATCAAACAAAGGAAGGGGCCATTGCAAGCTGTGTTACTGCAGTCAGACGCTGTGTAAAGGTGATCTGAAGAAAGGATGGGAAATAGGCTTGCGGGCTTTTTCCTTTCCTTCTTCCTTCTCTTCCTCCCTGGAGCCCCTGAATAACTTTAAAGCGTTTTGTTTTGTTTTGTTTTGTTTTTAATTTTTCTCTTTTTTTTTGGTTGTTTATCTTTTATTTTTATTTCTACCGCTTGTCTCATCCGCATTGCACACGTGAGTCTTAGCTCATCCTGGAAGTCTCTGTGGATAATGGAAACAAAAGAAAATCAGAGAGTTTATGGCATAATGAAGTAAATTAAGTCTGACTAGCTGAAAGTGGCATCATTTTTGCTCTGGTTGCTTAGAGCATTTTTCAAGGTCCAGGGGGAGGCTGTCAAGCTGCTGCTGTTGGCGATGCATGCAGGTCCCCATCCCAGATGTGAACAGGCTGCCTCAACTCCCAGCCACCTCAACGCAACCTTGGAAGGAAAGATGTGCATGCAGTGGATATGCCCGACCTCTGCTGGTGGTGCCACAGTTCTGCTTGAGTGAGAGGCAGGCGTCCCGACACAAGGGGTAGAAACCAGGAGATGTGGGTGTTGATGTGCTTCTCCAACCCATAGCTTCACAAGAAGTGGGGCACGGTCCCTGCCATGGCACAGTGGTGTGGTCCTCTGGCTGCCTTTGCTCTCTCCGGTCCCCCCTCCTCACCGCGTGGTTTTGGGTTGCTCTTCAGAAGGCAAAGGCGTGCGTAAATGAGTCGACAGGTAGGAACGGCCGCTTGGTTGTGGCTGCACTGAGCTTTCTCGTTGGCACTGAACTGCGCTAGAATCACAGAATGGTAGGGGTTGGAAGGGACGTCTGGAGATCACCTAGTCCAACCCCCCGGCCAGAGCAGGGTCACCTAGAGCAGGTTGCACAGGAACGTGTACAGGTGGGTTTTGAATGTCTCCAGAGATGGAGACTAGGCTTTGCTGGCAGCCCCATTGGGGGCATAAGCCGTGCTCTGCTGAGTCCATCTAACCCCAGCCTGGGTCTCTGACACTGCTGATGGGAGACGCTGTGTGGGGAAAGAATGTGAATTTGGTCCCTCCCCTTGCAGTTCCCCAGCATCTACAATAGCAAGATTAGGGGTGCAAGATGATACACCTCTGCATGTTCCCCTTAGTGTCCCTCTTAGACCTACTGTCCATGAATTTTTTGAGTCTGCTTACACTACCTCCCTCCACAGTTTCATGGTAACATATTCCAGAAATTCACTGCCGCTGTCTAGAAAACTGATGTTTAGGGTTTTAAACCAGTTTCCTACTGTGAGGATGAACCAGCGTTTGAGACAGGAGCTACTATCCAGCCCTGTCACGCCGCGTGGCAGGCATCCTTGCCAGCTGTAAGCTTGGAGATGAAGGTGAGAAAATGTTACTTCACGCAGGAGACCATGGAAAGGAGGTGAGTTACGATGTGTCCGCATTCAGAGTGCCATGACTTGGTATCTGGAGGACCATCAGAGTCGCCATTAAATGTCAATGTGGGAAACTGTGTCACAGGACAGTTATTCCACTGGGAGACTTAAAAGCATCCACACGCTGCACAGTGCCAAATGCTCTCTGGCGTCCTATAGCAAATTTGAGATTGTGAGCAGCAGAAAAGTCCCAATGCCATGCTGCAGGATGAGAGCGCCCAGGGCCACAGGCACTGCCAACAGCCCTGGGTCACTGTGCACGCAGGAGATTTGGTGTCCTTATGGTCCTTGGAACGGGACCTACAGCCTGGAGCAGGGTAGCCCCTGACAATCTGACCTTTCTTTCCAACCATCTGGGGCTTGTTTCTACTCAAAGCCTGCGAGGAGCTTGGCTCCAGGGCTATTGTTTTGTATCATTAGGAGATGATAGAAAGCAATCCCTGGGGGTGTGGATAGGATGAATGCTCCAAGCCTTCAAGATTCCCCCTCTCCTCTCCTACGCCGCTCCACAGGGGTGCGACAGAGGTTCCCAGCCCGCTCCTTCTCCTGTCTGAAAGTTCCCAGAACTTAATTCCTCTGATTATGAGAAACTTTTTAATTGTCAACCTAAATTTATTCATGACCAATTTATAAGCAGGAGGCTCCACTTCTCGCTTCTGTAACTGCAGGGCTGTCAGGAAAGATTCATGAGCCCATATGTTTGGTCAGGCCCTATTTTCAGCAGCCACAGTTCAAAGCTTTCGGATTAAATGCTGCCTGGTTGCTCCATGTGTTAATGCATACATTTTCTTCTGTTCTACCATCAGAGTGACGGAGGACTTTCCCTAATGCAAAGGTATATAAACAGCCAATACAGTGTCTTTGTGGACCCAACTCAAGCATATGCCAATAACTACTTCCAGGAAAAGAAACAGATTGCTTCTGTCTTGTTTTCTCTCTCTTTTTTTTGCAGGGGAAAATGTTCCATGCATTAGCTTGTGTTAATTTTTGCCTTGTTTCTATCCGATCCCGCAGGCTAGAGCTGGAGGTTTGCTGAGATGCTCAGAGGGAAACGAAGTCGTATTTTAGTTTGATGCCCCCCAGGCTTGGGACACTGGCGCATCCGCAGTGAATCCAGGAGGGCAGGCTCTGTTCCTACTCGCAGAGGTATGAAGCGAGTTTTCTCTCTCTGGAAAGGTCTCGGAGAGAGCCGTGGTCACGCTCTGCAGCACCCACACAAACCACACCAATTGCGTGCTAACATCAATCACAGGCAGCCCTGCTCCGTGCTCCTGCCTGGCACCATCCGCGCTCCCTTTCCAGCTTCCTAAAAGTCATCCGTCTGCAGTTTGAAGCCATGCACGGAGCTGTGGATCATAGAATCGTAGGGTTGGAAGGGACCTCTGGAGATCATCTAGTCCAACCCCCCTGCCACAGCAGGGTCACCTAGAGCAGGTCACACAGGAACGCATCCAGGCGGGTTTTGAATGTCTCCAGAGTTGGAGACTCCACCACCTCTCTGGGCAGCCTGTTCCAGTGCGCTGCCACCCTCAAAGTAAAGAAGTTCCTCCTCATGTTTAGGTGGAACTTCCTGTGCTCAAGTTTGTGCCCATTGCCTCTTGTCCTGTCCCCAGGCACCACTGAAAAGAGCCTGGCCCCATCCTCCTGACACCCACCCTTTAAGTATTTATAAGTGTTGATAAGGTCCCCCCTCAGATGTCTTTTTTCCAGACTGAAGAGACCCAAATCCCTCAGCCTTTCTTCGTAAGAGAGGTGTTCCAGTCCCCTAATCATCTTTGTAGCCCTTTGCTGTACCCTCTGCAGCAGTTCCCTGTCCTTCTTGAACTGGGGAGCCCAGAACTGGACACCAGTTCAGTTCCAGGTGTGGCCTCACCAAGGCAGAGCAGAGGGGGAGGATGACCTCCCTTGACCTGCTGGCCACACTCTTCCTGATGCACCCCAGGATGCCATTGGCCTTCCTGGCCACAAGGGCACATTGCTGGATCATGGTCATCCTGTTGTCCACCAGGACTCCTGGGTCTGTTTCCACAGAGCTCCTCTCCAGCAGGTCAGCACCCAAATGGTGCTGATGGTGCAGGAAAACCTGCGTTGGCCCCGGCCCTGCCTGGGAGGTGCAAGAGCAGGCGGGGAGGAGCTGGGCTGTTCCTCGTGGAGCCCCACCACATCTCCTCACCTCTCCCAAGGCACCCCCCGAGTAAAATGAGCTTGGACAATTCCCGCTCAAGAAGCCAAGGCAATGAGCTGAGCAGCTCTCTGAGCCACCAGTGCTCATTCTTAGCCCCCTCTCAGCCCAAATAATTTGAACAGCAATTTTGCAACTGTTCAGGATTTATTTTTTTCAGTTGTGGCGCTAATGCAGTTTCCAGCGGCGTTTCCCCAGGCTTGTCTGTGGCTTTTCCTTCCATGAATGCGGTAGCACGGGTGGATGCCTAAACAAAGTCTTTGTCAGGAAGGAGCGAGGAGCGAAGAGTGTAAGGATTGCCAGCTAACGTGGTTTCATGGTCAGAGAAACCTGTTACCTTCCCGAGGAGATGGCGGCATCTGTGCTGGCAGGGGACATTTGGGTGTCTCCAAGGCAACGGGTGCAGCACCATATGCCATTTTGATTTCGCAAATGGTATCATTTAGAGGGACTGCTTTACATATTAGATGAGAAACTGTCTCAACAACAGACCTTGACATGAGACATCGGTGCTAAAGCTTTTTTACACTGGGGGCTGGAATTGTTCTGCATCCAACATCCACTATTTTAAAACAATGATCAAGTTAAGGATACACAGACACATGCACGCATTTATTTACTAGTAAAGTTTGCAGATGGTGCAGGATTTAGGGGGATAGTGAATAATAAAGAGACATCTGAATCCCTTGATTTACGTGGTCATGGTCCAAGAAAATGGTGTTTCTGATTCATCCGAGTGCTGGGCTTTGTATCTAGAAGGCAGAAAGAGTGGAAGAAAAATTAAGGCTTGTATTGAGAGTGGTTAGGGTCTCTGCCTCAGGGAGGATGGACTCTGAAGAGGACAGAGGTGTCTAGGATGAGATATAGGTAGAAACTCAGCGTCCAAGTTCAAGGTGCTATAGCAGCTGCTGGGGCCGAGGGAACCCAGGGGGATGGGTGTCCCATGGGGCACCCATGTTGCGCCGCCCCAGCGGGTTTGCCTTCTGCTGTGGACTTGGGTTGTCACAACACGGGCGGGTTCTCAGCGACTGTCTGCTCTCACACGAGACTGAAGTTCGGTCATTTCCAAAAGCTGGTGGAGGACAGAGGCCGACAGACCATTGGTGGTGCGGAGCAATCACAAAAGCTGCCTTTTCTTGGTGGAGCAGGCTAGGAAACGGCTGCTTCTCTAATAATGCAGTAAATGTCTTGGACATGGGACATGGGTGGTAAGAACTATTTCTGGCTGAAGATGGGAGAGCTTTAAAAACAGCCCCGAGAAGTTAAAAAATGAAAAGAAAGCCCTAACTCATTTGAATTATCACAGTTCGTGTCCTGCAAAAACAATGCTGTGGCCTGACAAGCGGTCCAGGGTTTCTAGCATTTATGTAAAATGTAAGCCGGAGGAACGAGTAATCACCTCTGAAGGACTTAATAACTCTTTATCCCTTCCTCCGTATACTTGCATTTGAGTCATGATAGCAAGGAGGATACAATAGATATTTGTGAGACACATAAAGCCCGCACGCCCAGGGAACGTGTGGTTCCTCTGCAGATGTTACTGTTTTCTCTGGCATCTTAAGCACTTCTTATAAAGGATTTGTCTCCTTTCAGGATGTGACCCCCTGCCTTTTGTCTCGAGTCAGAAAAACGACGACAAAAGCAGCCCGGGCAGCGTTAATTTACTCTAATTATCATCAGATGGGGGGCGTGCAGCTTCTTCAGTGTGTTTATGGAAATTCAGTGCATTTCAAAAGTGGCCTGGGTGGGCTTATTTCCATGTGTGGACATATTCCATACGTAAACAATGAGGAAAACCTGGGATGCAAGAGTCTGTTCCCACACACACAACACAATGAAAGAAATCACCCATATCCAGCATTTTCTTTATATTAGGAACTTGGGGCTTGTCTCCTTTAGGGACGTTGGCTGGGGAAGAGGGGCACAGGTACGTGCCTACGCTCCGAAACCAGATGCAAAACTCAGTTTTGCAGCTTATCTGCTTCTCAGCGTCTTCTGGGTCCCAGCGCCAGCGCCAGACCCACAGCGCTGAGCGGGAGCCCAGCTCTCTCCCTGTTCAGCTCGGTCCCTACAGCCTTAATTTCCCATCTTTTTCACAGCTGCTGCAAAGGAAGGCTGAAGTACCAGGGTCTCCTCTATAGCTGCTCTTTACTAAAGAGGCCCATTACCAACAGATATAAGAGATAGCGGCGGGGAGGGGAAGAGAAATTTGAAGGCTCTCTGAGCAGCGCGTTTCTAATCAAGTGGTTGATAGGTAGTAATTTATCTGGGTAGGGTTTGGGTCTCAGAAATCCATTCAAGCTTATAATTATCTTGGCATATGTGGAAAGTCATACTCATAGTCCCTCAAACCTATTAGAACCTCACACTTTTCTAAAAGGGAGCATAAAACCCTTCGACTTTACTTTCTTAGAGACGGAACAAGCTTTCTGTTCCTTGTCAGCTCTTGAAATCTGTCCCCTCTCCGCTGCCCGTCTTTAGCTCCCGAGGGAGAAATGCATGCAGGTCCACTGGGACAGAAAGGGAAAGAAAAAAATACTTACGGGGAAAAAAAAATAAATCGGCTTATTTCCATCCTTCCGCAACAGGTATTTCTTTGTGAGGACAAGCAAGGGGAAAGGTGGGCCAGTCTAGGAAACGGAGGCAGGGTTATACCTGAAGCTTTTGCTGATGTCTACAGCGGCGGCATTTTGTGCTGTTGTGGGTACACCAGCGCCCGTGGCCGCCTTTGCTCTCCATCGTTTCCTTGGTCTCTGCCCTGGTACCGCTTTTCCCTCAGGGGAAGGTCTCGGCTCTCCTGTTTCACTTGCTCCTGGCTAAGCTGGATCTGCCCGATGATACCAGCAAATTGAGAAAATACCTGTACGGTCTCGAGTGAGCCTCAGGGCAGCCCCTTGCTGCTGCCCCGTGCCTCGCAACGGGGGTGAAGCAGCTCTTCCTCTTGCCTAAGTGCAGGTGAGAGGGAGCAGGCTTGGGACATCTTTGGTATTGGAAATCATAGGTCATCTGGCCTGAGACCCTAAGATGAGACCTGACTGTTTTGGAGGCTTGTATTTTGCCTGTAAGCTGGGGGCAGTCCCACCTCCCTGCTCCCCTCTGTCTCCCTGCGCTGCCTACGCCGCATGGGTGTTTCCTGGAGCGCAGACCGTCCCTTGTCCTGCAGAGGTGGCATCAGGGTGATCGAAGGACCAGCCCCACCTAAAATCGGGGAAACCTCAGGGAAATCTGCGTGTGGGCGAGCGAGCTCCATTTCGAGCTGTAGGCACGGCTCTGAGAATGTGACAGAGGTGGCCAGGGGACAGAAAAGAAAAAAGAAAGAGAGGAAAAGCAGTTTCCACTCTTCAGGTAGTCACTGATTTTCCAGAATGAAGTAACAGGAATGCTACCGACGGGGGCCGGCGCTGCGTTGATGGGCTTGGGACGGCCCAGCTGGCGTACAACACAGGCATGGCCCTGTGGATGCAGGGGGACACCCTGGGCATCCTCTGGAAATGGGTTCACAAAACACCTCATTCCCCGGTCTTGCTGCCTTTTTAATCTGATTTTTGCACTGTGGACATCATCACAAAACTTCTCCAGGGGAAGGCGGGGCGGGGGGAAGGGGGTAAAATTGAAATTTCCAAATGTCGAGATCAGACCGTTTGTTTCGAGGCTCAGTGGATTTATCGTGATGGTTTGGCCACTGATCCCTTAAGTCTGCCTCCCACGGCAGCCATCCACGCCTGTTTCTGATGGCAAATTCCTCAAATGTCAGGCGTGCATTTTAAATGGTTATTTGTATGGAGAGGCAATCCGTAGAGACCAGCCGGAGCGCTTGGCCTGTCAGTCAAGGCTCGCGATGCCACTGCACCGGCAGGAATCATTTTGACAGAAAATTGCATATAAATTGAATCATTTCAAAATTAAGAAAGGGAGATGAAAGCAAATGTTTCCGAAATGAGGTGCCACTGGCAAGTCGTGACGTGAAGGGTTGAGCCTCGGGAGCCCTGCGGATGGATCCCTCCTCCAGCACTCGGCTGTGGTGTGCCTGTGTCTGCGCTGAGGCTAATCCTAGCTTATTGCTGCTTTCCTAATATTACTAATTATATTAGAAACATTAGGTTATTAGCTGCCCCGGGGGACTGGCCTCAAGGAAACTGTTGTAACCTGTCAGTCCTACGCTGAGTGCCCAGGACAGCGCGGGGGGCCGGTGAGCTCGGCGGCAGCAATGGGGGGATGCAGGGCTTGGCCTCCATGCCCCTTTCTCCCAGCCAAGGCTGGCACAGAGGCAGGGTGTGTGCTGCAGCCGAAATCAGACTCACTGCTTTTGTGTGTAACCTTCCATCAGCTTCTTTTCTTAGCTATAGTTTTGAGTAGCAACGACAGGCGCTGTGAGATATACCATATTAAAAATAATATGCACTTGGTGAACCAAGGGGGGTGTGAAGGCACTGGGGCTAGCAGAAGCCGGGCAGAGCATCATGTTGCCATCATTGCATACACCCAACGCTTTGCACGGCCCTGTGAAATGCCACTGTGGGACTGCGCAGGGTCATAGAATCACAAAATGGTTTGGGTTGGAAAGGACCTTAAAGATCATCTAGTTCCAAGCCCCCTGCCATGGGCAGGGACACCTCCCACTAGACCAGGCTGCTCCAAGCCCCATCCAGCCTGGCCTTGAACACTTCCAGGGATGAGGCATTGACAACTTCCCTGGGCAACCTGTTCCAGTGCCTCACCACCCTCACAGTAAAGAATTTCTTCCTAATAACTAATCTAAATCTAACTTTTTTCAGTTTAAAACTGTTACCTCTCATCCTATCCCTACACTCCCTGAGAAAGAGTCCCTCCCCATCTTTCCTGGAGGCCCCCTTTAGGTACTGGAAGGCCGCTATAAGGTCTCCCCGGAGCCTTCTCTTCTCCAGGCTGAACAACCCCAAGTCCCTCAGCCTGTCTTCATAGGAGAGGTGCTCCAGCCCTCTCATCATCTTCATGGCCCTCCTCTGGACCCACTTCAACAGGGCCCCCTGCAATGCGGAGTCAGTGTCAGTGAGGTAGAGCAGGGCTCAGAGATGCAGGAGCCCCTTTCTGGTCTCTGCCACTGCCCTCCTGTGCTACCTTGGTCAAGTCACTTGTCCTAGTTTCCCTCAGCCTCATCCTCTTCACTTTTTAGACCATCATGTCTTCAGTGTCTCTCACAACAGCTTCTACCGTGCCTTTGTTTGACTTTGAAAAATGTAAAGATCGGTAACGAATAATGCTGATCAGCCCCGTTTGAGTTACAGTTTCCTGGATGAGGTTGTTGCACAGCTTGGAGAACTGAACCCGCTCCCGATGCCTGAGACCGGGAGGGGGTTTCCTGCTGTCCCCAAGCCAGGCTGTCAGGGGCTGGAGCCAGCACGGGGCTGGGGCAGGTGACGGCATCTCCTGACACGGTGGGGGACTGATGGGTTTTGCTTGGCCATAGCCCAGGGCTGGAAGGGGAAAGTTTTATGAAGGAGAAAAAGAACGCTTTGCAGCTGCCTGTGTGCCCTGCTTGGCCATGGAGGGCTGGTGAAACCTGTTGCTTTCCAAAGCAATGCCTCCAGCCTCCTCCTCCCATAGGCCTGGAGAAATGGCCTTTAGGATGCACCCTCCCGCCAGGCCATGGGCAGAGCTGCGTTGGCAGGGCACCGCAGGGCTCCCTGTGCCACAGACCTGCCATGTGGCGCTGGTGGGTGCCGGGATCTCCTTCCCCTGGCACTCCAGAGCCACCCCTCTCCTGGGTCCTGCAGGCATCTCCTGCCCCAGGTGCCTCAGAAAAGCAGGCGCCTGAAACAGCAGCACCCTAAAAATGGTGTTAACCTATTAACGCCTTTTAAATGGGTAAGGAATCTTCTCCCAGTGCTGCATCCGCTCCAGGCATGGCACTGATGTGGAACAGCTCTGTGCTGCGCTGTTTCTGAAAGGCAAAGAAATGTTGATAAAAACCTGCAAAGGGCATTTTCTCAGGCCAGGCATCCATGAGCAGACCTGGGATTCGCTTTCCCTGCTCTGGAGCTGACAAGGTCCCTGGGGCTCTGCCTGTCCCTCTGCTTGTCCAGCACCAGGGGAACTGGGAGCAAACAGGTTTGAGAGGAGCACGTGTGTCTTCAGCCTCCTTTACCTCTGCCTCCTGGCTCAGATTAGCCCTTGGTATTAAAAAAAAAAGAAAAAAAAAGAGAAAAAAGCAGCAAGAAGGGCTTTTATTGTGAAAAAGAGACTCTTCAAATGCCTGTTCCCCCCTTCCCAGCCTCTCCGCTCCCCTCCCCACAGGGAGGTGGGTCTGGGATGAGGCAGAGTTTGAAAACTCACAGCTGAAGTTCGAAGGGTGTCCTCTCGCCTGGGGGAAAACGGGAGGCACCCTCCGGAGTGTCGTGGCAGGGACCCGATAGCCCCCTGGCAATGCGGAGTCAGCTGGCAGGGATTGCGGAGAGCCTGGAGGGGCACCCCTGGGTGACAGCCCCCGGCTGTGACTAGTTGCTAGAGGATTTTTTTTTTTTTTATCATTGCTATTTTTAAATTTTTGTATTTTCTGTGCGTTCCTGGTGTTTGTATGGAAGTACCGCAGGCGGCTGACACCCGGCTCGGGAGGTGACCCCGTGCCACATCGCCCGCGGGTGGTGAAGCACACGAGGAGGAGTGCGGCGGCCAACACTGCAAGACATGGTAGGATTTGAGGGTCTCCTTGCCCAGCTGGCAACGGGAAGCGACACCGGGTCTGCTCAGGGACACCAACCCCATGGGATGAGGTGTGAGGCCCTGTCCTGGCTCTCTCCATCCTGGGGGCGAGTCCAGTGGGACCTCTGGAAGGGCTGGGGCATAGGGAAGGCGAGCAAGGCACAGACCCGCTCTGGCACGTGCCTGTCCTTAATAGCACCAGGGGCGGACAAAGCAGATTGTAAGGATGCCCGTAAAGGCAGTGCCTGCGGCTGCTGTAGCTAAAAGCACTGCTGTCAGCCAAGGGAGGGGATTACGCTTCCTCAGCCAAAAATCTACATTTTAAGAGCCTGGGTGGCTTCAGGCAGGCGATGAGCTTGGGTCAAAGGCAGCAAAGTGCCTTGGAGGGCACAAAGAGCCCCTCCTTTCTATTTGGTCCTCCCAAAGTGCAGTGCTTTCAGCAAAAAGTCACAAAAACACCTGGTTTGGCAAGGGAAGATGCCTCCCTTGAGAGAAACGGTGTGTTTCCCTGCAATAGCAGTTTTCCCCACATCCACAGCACATTTCAAACCTTGGGGTGATTTTTCATGTCCTCTAGTTTGAGCGCTCAAGTCTGGGACCTCCCTTGGCAACCAGCTTCCATCTAAGCAAGCACAAGCCAGCTGAGCTGGGACGGGGTCCCCACCGCTCCCTGTCACCGCTGTCCCACCGGGGGACAGCCGGGGCATTGCGCCGTGGGGTTCGCACCGGGGGAGTAGGGGAGCTCCGTCTCTGCTCCACCGCCTCAGCCCTTGCAAAGCTCATGTCGGGCAGGGATTGCAAACACGCGTGATGGATGAGCTGAGGAGGCGCCTGGTGCTGCTGCCAGAAACTGGTGCTTTGGTGTCACTTGTGTTGCTGAAATGTTTTTATGTCCTCGAGAGTGTGGTTATGACTCAGAGCAACTCTGGGAGCAGTAGGACCATGACAGCCTTCACCGTTGTGGGGCTGGAAATAATTCCTCCCTGTCAAAGAAAAAAAGCAGGGCTGCTCTCCCCGCACCAGCCTTTCGTCCACAGTAACGTTTTCCCAAACGAGCCTTCACTATGAAGCCTTTCAAAGAGTATCTAGCCTGTGCCAGGTACCTGGTGTGGTCTCCCCTTGGAAGAGCGGGGTATTCAGTTTTTGCCAGGATTTCAACGTTGCCTTGGCAAGGGGAGGTCTGGTTCTGCAGCCCTTTCCCCTTTGTGAGCTCCCGTATTGATTGCTTTGATTTCACCCATAATCCGGGCTTGCTCTGGGCACCGGTCACCTGCAGGCAAGGTAGTGACGGTCGAGAGGAATAAATTCCAGCTGTGCCCTAAGCTGATCGTCCTGTTGCTCCATTTGCAGCAAAACCCTAAGCGAAATAGTCAAGCCCATTTTTGACTTCTTCCAAAACCACCAGGAGGGTGACCACTTGCAGAAAGCCGGAGAGATCCCAGCTGTGAGCTTTGCCGTCAGCACGGAGCGCTTGCCTGCAGCCGGCTGCCTGTCGGATCCGGTCTGTGCGTGCCCAACCTGCCGGAGCAGTGAGGGCTGGGGGGGGGGGTGACCACATTACAGAAACATCCTCTTCCTTCTGATTTCAAAATCTGCCAGCGAGTCATTTCCAGCTGCTCCATCGCTCGCCTAGTATGAGGCAGTCTAAATAAGGGGGACTGATTACACTTTATTAATCCGCTGGCATAGATGCCAAATGCCTTAATTACCCCTTCTGTTTGAAATACCCAATAACTCCTGTCCGCCTGCAGCTATTTCTCTTACCCTGAAGGAAAAGTTCTTTTTCTAAGAGCCTGGTCGCACCGGTGCTCTTGCCGTGTATATTCTGCCCGCTCGCCCTGTGGGGTTCGCTTGGAGAAGGAGAAGTGGGAGGCTGCCGGCAGGCTTTGCCTGGGATGGGATCCGCGGGACACAGGCAGCACTCAGAGCCAAGCAGCGAGCAGCTTGCTTCCCCTTTTTTTTTCTCTTTAAAAAGGGATGGCTCAAGCGGAGGAAAAAGGGGTTACCTTTCTGTAGCTGAGGCCCGGGCTGTGCGAACAATTCTGTTTTGAAGAAAGCCCGCAGGGCTGAAAGGCCCCGCTGTCCTCCTCCTCCCTCCCCTTTGGAATCCCACGAATGCGTTTTCCTGCTCTCCAGGAAGGGAAAAAAACCTGACAGCCAGCTCGGGGAAACCCAACCGGCCGACTTGGGCAACCTCCGCTGAAGCGCCAACAAAGGAATGTGGCGCTGGGCCCTGCCACCACCCCTGAAGTGAGTTTTGCAAGTGCTTGTTGGGCACTGAGCAAGCGTTTCTCTTCCCCAGTGCTGGTCCACCGGTTAGAAGTGAAAATTGAAAATAACTGGATCAAAATCAACCACCCCCCCCGCCCCAAATATTGATAAAACGTGACCCCCAGTAAAATAAATAAAACAGGACTGAGTGCCAAAATGTGTAAGAAAGTTTTAGCAGCTTTTCAGGCACTCGTCAGCAGATTGGTAAACTTCCCCAAGACTGAGAAAATAATAAAATTTGTTCTTATTTTAATGCGTTCCTCCCCATACTAAATGCAGCCCAGAACAAATAAGATGTGGCTTTCTAACACTTCTGCTCTTCGCTGCTGCTGTGCGTAGAGGAGCTGAAGCAGCGCGGCCCTGCTGGGGCTGCCAAGTCAAAGCTGCTGAGTGGCCCAGGGGCCACTGTTTGAGGTGAGGGGGGTGGTGAGGAAGGGGATCAGCGGTGGCTTCCAGGTTCCTGCTTTTACTTCCCCTGGGTTTGGGAATCCCACAGGAATCCTTAGCATGAGCCACTTGCCGCCGCTGGAACCGAAGCACCGAGGAGCAGAAACGTCAATTCCCGAATGCTGCAGGGAACAAAGCGTATTGTTTTTCACCAGAAGAAACCCAGGCGTTTCGAGGCAGTTTGTGCGCGGGACTCCAAGGGAAGGAGCCCAGCCTGTGGGCCGCGGGCTGCTGCCCTCCTCCGAAGCATCCCCTGCACAACCCCTCACAAACAAAGGCAGGCCTGTTCCAAACGAACGGGGGCAGGAGGCACAGATGTTGCACAAAGGCGAGCCACATCTGTTTCGCCGGGGAAGGGGCCCCCTTCTTGCTGTTTCAGCAGGCAGATGGGAAAACTGCTCTGAAAACCTCTGGAGCTGAGTGCAACAGGCTGGCCCCTGGAAACTGGGACAAATGGGAGGAGGAAAAGGGAAACCTGGCAGGATCCTGCGCGGTGGCGGGGGGAACGACGGTCACCCAAAACTGCTGCTCTCCTCTCCCTCCTGGATGTCCCTGCCAGGATTTCTAGGTGGTGCTGCTCTCATGTAGGTGCGAGGGTTAGAGGAACGAGCCGGCAGAGAGAAGGGAAGATAAGGAGGACTTCCCTTGTCCCGTGATGCTGGCAGGACAGTGGTGCATCCAGGGCTGCCCAGATCCTCGCTGCCTCCTGTGAACACGAGGTGCCGTTTCAGGTTCGCAGGGACCCAGATGGTCTGGGTGCAGGTTGATATTGCTTAGTACAAGGCCTTTAGTGGTGAAAAGTAATGGAGATGTTTGCCCATGTAAATGGCAGCAGACCCGTGTGTCTCGGTGATATGTCCTGGAAAACAACCAGCAATCTCTTCGGAGATGTGTCTCCAAGAAGAAGAAGACCCATCTAAGTGCAAGAGTCTGCAGTAAAAGCCCTGACTCTGAACTTAAGCAGGAGAAGGATGAGGCATCTGAAAGCTTTTAGTTTGCTTTACTTTAAGCAAAAGAAGTATGGCGTTCTCGGGAATGTTTATTTTTGTGGTGCTTTGTGTTGACTTCTGGGATTAAACTGGAGGGCTCCTGAGCAGCACTGTTCATAGCGTTGGGATTAAAAGCATCCTGTCCATCCCTCACTGAGCTGAATATTAACTTCCTGCAAGCCAAAAGATTTACACAGTGGGAGCGAGAAGAATTATGAATCTTTCCTTTTTCTCAGTGAAGATCACACGATTTAGGGGTAAGGACAGTGTCATCACAGGAAGAGCAAGTCCCTGCCTGTACCCTACAGGGCTTTAGTCCATCCCAGGTGCAGGAGGTGGCGTGTGTCCTCTCTGGGTCCCCCCAGGTGGCAGCCCTGACCTCGACTGCATCAGCTCCACCCTGTAGTGTGGTGATGGCCATCCGTCTCCTCCATGGTGTTCTCCATCGCCTGCCCCAGGTCCTCCGTAAAGATGCTGAACAGGATGTTTGGGATTTTGGGAGCCTTGCTGCTCTTGTAGGCTACCTCTGGGGGTTTTACAAGCTGGGGTTTCGGCTGCACTTGTTTGGTCTGTATCTCAATAGGGACCAGCCAGTGCAACGGGAATGGCACCGTTACACACAGGCGCTGGGATTTTCTTATGACGCAAGGCAGAGTTTCCAGCACTGACTGAAGATTTGTTCAAAATGGTCTTTTGGATGATGGGATGTGTGAGTAGAGCCAGTTATTACTAGAGAGAGGCTGTGGAGCTGGAGGGTTTCAAGGTTTTTGCAATTTGCTGCCCCAAGACTCGCACTAACTGGGAAGAAATGTGAAGGCAACGTTATTTTAGAAGTTAAAGGAAGCACATTGGCACCATCGCTTTAAAGTCAGTGCTCAGAGTGAACGGTATCAACACCATTTCACCCCTTTGTGCTGCTGCTGGAGTGTTGTCCTATGCTACTGCAAAGCACGCTTGTCTCGCAATTAGACTACAAATTATCCCCTTGAGGCAGAAGCTTTGCAGACTGTCCAAAATTTAGCAAAACACAGCATGCTTTAAAGTTTCGCCCCAGGCAGCTTGACTCGGTTATTTTCTGGTTTGGTTTTGGACACGCTGGTGGGAAGGCTTGTGTGCCATCTACGAGGACTTTGCTGACTCTGCAGGGAAAGACCCAGCACCATGTGGCGATGTATCAGGTTTCCATCTCCTGGGCTTCAGCCGACCCAGCATTTGCTGTAAATCCCTCGCACACGGATTGTGGGAGTACGGTCCCCCTTCCCACCTCTGCAGTGTCTGGCTTCATCTTCCCAAGCCACTCGTGAGGAGCAACACGTGGAAGCGGGTGTGCAGGGGCACCTTGAGCCAGCAGGTAACACCAGCTGCTCACAAACCCCTCACAAACAAAGGCAACACTGTTCAAAATGAACAGGAGCGTGAGCAGCCTTGCAGTACCTGAAGGGGGCCTATGAGAAAGCTGGAGAGGGGCTTTTTACAAGGACATGTAGTGACAGGATGAGGGGTAATGGCTTCAAACTGGAAGAGGGTAGATTTAGATTAGATATCAGGAAAATTTTTTTACTGTGCGGGCGGTGAGGCACTGGAACAGGTTGCCCAGGGAAGTTGTGGATGCCCCATCCCTGGAAGTGTTCAAGGCCAGGCTGGATGGGACTTTGAGCAACCTGGTCTAGTGGGAGGTCTCCCTGCCCATGGCAGGGGGGTTGGAACTGGGTGATTTCTAAAGTCCCTTCTAACCTAAACCATTCTATGATTCTATGATCCCTGCCCTGTCACCAAGCAGGGTGGCCTTCAGGGTGTCCACAGGGTGCCGAAATGCTGTGGGGTCATGGTTCTACCTCCTTGAAGGGCATCTTGGAAGAAAAAAACCTGCATCCCTGATAGAAACAACCCCAGACACACAGCTGGTGCAGGTCTGCTAGGAATTATGGACACTTTGATGGATCATAAGGCCACATGAAAGGCTGTCCTTTCTTTGTGCCCCGTGGCGGTACAGGTGCAGGTGGGTGTTGGTGGGACCCATGTGTGGGGGGAACATAATGGCCCACCTTGGGGCCGTCTGTGCAAGGTGAGCTCAGCCAGAGTTACCTTCGAGGCTGGTGGTCATAATTTAATAGCTGTCTTTAGTAAATTCCTGCTCTGCAAGTCATCTGTCTTCCCTGAGCAGGATGATATAGGAAGGCACTTAAGCACTTGAATGATGGGCGACGGACACTGCCAAGGATTTCCTTCCACTCAGGCTCGCCCAGAGTCACTCTGGGGATAGAGCAGCTTTGTCTCCTTCCATGTCCTCAGCATGGTTATGGGTCCCCAGCAGCGAGCTTAGCCCATGTGCCATCCACTTGCAAGCCAAAAACCTCCTGGTTTTGGTCAAAATGGGCTGTTCCCCTTCTGGATCTGGCTGACGTACCTGCTCTCAGCCTCTCTCCCCAACACTCCGGGAGCTGCCGCGAGCACCACATGTTGGGCACAAGGCTCTGGAGACGTTCCAGGAGGCGGTGGGCAGCCGGAGGTTTCCCAGTTGCTTTTCAAGCAGTCTTTGTTAAAACTGGTCACGGCGGGCTGCGTCTCCTGCTGCCCAGGAGGTTTTGCAGTTCATCCGGTGGGCAGCGAGCACAGTGCTGGGAGGGTAAGTACAGCTCTGTGTCTTGCACCCCCCCTGAAAAATACACCCCACACAGTGTTCATCTCGGTAAATGGATATACCATACACACTGGTGGCCTGGGACAAAATCCTCTGAGCTTGGGAGCCTCGGGCAGGCAGGCAGACAAGAGGGACGTGGCCACAGCTGAGCCATCCTGGCTCCCTCAGGCATCTCTTTGGGATGACGGGATTTGCTGCTGCAGGGGTCTGGCGATGGCAGTGCAGGGCCAGGAGCACTCTTCTGGATGCCAGAGGAAAACAGGGATGAAACCCACTTTTATAGGCCACGTATTTCCAGGGCATCTCTCTAGTTTTAGGGCTGCTTCTTACATTCTTGGATAATGAAGTTTGGGGTTTGTTTTTCTTTTCTTTCAAGCTCAACAAAGCCAATTTGATGCACTCTGAAAAGAAATTGAAAACAGGCTTCTCTGCTTCAAATTCTGCCAAGGTTCAAGTGTCCCGGGAATACCATATCAAGGATAAAACCCTCCCAACCACACTTAAAAAGCTTCATCCCCGAGTGGCCAAGGCTGCACAGGGTCTCCACCATGCCTTCAGGAGCCCGGGCCGTGCTGTACGTCCCTCTGATGAGCGAGGATATATATTTTTTACTTATTGACATCCTGGAACAAGCAGTGCCCTCTCTTAAGCCTTTTTATGGGTTTTGCCTGTAGCTTGTCCCCTGGGATATGGACCTAATTTCTGGAAAAGACATGCCATACTGTCACTGTGTCAGGCTGGCAAAGCAGAGCTGTACGTATGGTTTGCATTTCAGGCTGAATCGAAGCCATACCTTCCACTGCAGCATTTTTTTTACAGCATGGGCTCAGAGAAAGTCTCTTTGGAAAAGTATTTAACCCGGCCTTCTAAATACAGTATTATTTCTGCAGTGTTATTATTGAATTTGCAATACCGACTGCCAGAAATTACACCGAGACCGTACTTGCGCTTTTTTTTTCTTTTCTTTTTGTTGTTGATGTGGCAGGGAAGCCCTGAGCGGGGCTGGGGAAGGGAGCCCGCGGTGGCTCTCGCCCAGCTTCACAGCGCAGGATTTCCAGCTCGGGGAGGGAAAGAAGTGAAGCTCTAACTTGCGGTGCCCAAACCCGAGCTTGCTGACAGAGAAGACAAAGTGGGTTTGGACAGGAACGATGCTTTAACCACTTGGTCTGTAAACTGACTTGACATTAAAAACCAGTAATCGTTGCCATCCATTTGGCATCCACTGCTCTCCAGCTGTGGATTAAAAAGGATTTTTCCTGCAGTATTTCCAAGGTTCTCCAAATGGCTCCCGCATGCACCCCCCCTGCCCCAGGGTACTTGGATTTTTGGCAGCCCAGGGATGGTGTAAGCGACCAAAGGGTTATTATCAGGGTGATAACAAAAAAGATGCCCCTGCAAATCCTCCGTGCAGAAGAGGGTTATACGGAGGGTTTTGGCGAGAGCAGGGTGGGCTGTGTCCAGGGAGGGTAGGATGGGGGAGATGCTGGGAAAAACTGCCCAGGAAAGTGCGGATTGGGAAGGGAACTCGGCTGGATGCAGATGGGAGTACTGAGATTTACAGTTAATCCTGTCCATCGGGATCAACTCCATTCATGTCATTGCAGTTAATACTTTGAAGTTGGAGGGACAGACTGTGACAGACTTACAGTGATGACTGGAAAGGAGCATGGATATCGGGATATCAGGATCTGGCCTTTTTGTGCCACAGCATTATTTTACTATGGTTCAACTATGATTTAGACATTGCATCTCCCCTAAACTCTTGCTCAGGATGCCGGACCTGGGTTGTGGGTGCTTGGGGATAAGCGTGTGTCTGCATTCTGCAGGACTTGCTTGAAATCCAGGGCATGAAGGTTTTGGGTAGCTGAGCTCGGGTGCTGCTGTGTTAGTTGGCTTCGGCTATGGGACCGCAGCAAATCACTGTCCCATCCAAGCGGCAGAGAGCTGGGGAGGCATCGCAACCCCCCGGGGCTGCTCGGGGGTATTCAAGCTCATCCCCTGCCCAGAAAGGTGCCTAAGGCAATGATTCAGCCATGTCGTATGGTGCCTGGGACAGCTGATACCAAGCCTTGAATAACCTTGCCAGTAAACTAGGACAGGACATCGCTCTCTGAACGGTCTCGCCCTGGACGAGCTCCTTTTTGCTCTGGAGCTTTTAAGGAAGAGCTAAAATGAGAGGTACCCCGGCAGGTTCCGCACCAGACAGCCCTGGCTCCCGCAGAGGATCATGTAAGCTGTATGTGAACAAAGAATTTGGCCCAGCAGGTACATTTTGCTGCACTACGTTGTATTTCTAGGAGAGAAACAATTAAACGAGAGCTATAAAGCTGAATCACTCGAAATGCATCATCACTACCTCTTATAAAGCTGCATTAAGTCCGCTCAGTCCTTGAGGGGGAGACCTTGAAGGGAGACCCCCACGGCTGCTGCCGGTGAGTTGGTGGCTTTGCAGCTCTTCTTGTCTGCGGTGGTTGATGTAGTGTCTTTGGGAGAGAGGTGGCTCCTCACCACGGGGCCGTCTGAAGCAACCTCCCCACAGTGAGGGCACAAAGCCTGATGGATTTTAGGATAGTGTCGGATCAGCTTTGGAAGGGGTTCGTGGTCTGGGGCAGCTCCTCTTGGTTTGGGAGTTGTGCTGGTGGTGGGTCCCTGCAGCCGGCGGGAGCCTGCGGTCCTAAAAGCCCCGTGGCTGGAAATGTTTCTGCTCGCCCAGCTGCCTTCTGGAAGTCATTCTGGCTGCTGGCTCTCCCCCTGCCTTTCCATCTCCCCCCCCCCCCCCCCCCCGCCCCCCCCAGCTTTTTAGCTCTTTTTTTTCAAGCTTTTCCTCTGATAAACAATCTCTTATCCCTCCTTTGGCAATATATTGTCCCGCTGTGTCTGCCACGGATATACTTTTGCTTCCAAAACAAATAATTGCAAAAAAACCCCAACCTGTATCCACTTGAATGTTGCCTCGACTTCCAACGTGGGTTCGAGCCAATTGGAAATGCCTGTTGTGAAGCAGAGAAGCGACGTCAAGGTGACTTTTGCTGCTCCAGCCCCTGGAAGTACATTAGACCGCCTGATCCTGGGTGAACAAGGCATGGGTGCAGCATGGCCTGGGGATGGGGATCCCCCCTCAGTCCCTCACCAGGGAAGGTGCTGTGCTCAGAGCAGAGCTGGCACTGTACGCGTGGGATTGCTTTGGGCCAAAGCGGAGATACATTGGCTTGGCGATATGGGGAGACTTGCACAGTATTTGCTTGTAACTGCCTTTCCAGCCTATTTAATTTTTATAAGTCCCTTCAGAGTAGAAAGTATGACTAAAAGGAGGAAAAAAACCCACGTGTGTACAAAGATATATACATGAAAACTTGGTATTACCCATCTAAAGGCAGTTTCTTAGTGCTGGGAGTCAGAATATTTCAGATTTCAGGTACAGCAGTTTGCATCCTTATTAAATACAGGCTGCCACAGCCCCTAACGGGCACTTGGAGCTGCCTTGCTTTTGCCGGATGCAGCGGTGGGCAGAGCTCCAAAGGCTGTGTCTCAGCACACATTGAGATGCCCCTCCGAACAAGGGCAGGGGGATCCGGGTTATGGGCTGAGCCTGCAACCAGGCTAGGAGCCACTGAGAATGTCCAGAGTAAGGTCTGAAGATAAAAACCTTTTAGGAACTGGAAAGCATTTGCCTCCAGCCAGCAATTTGCTCCGCTTTGTTCTAGTTCTTTATTTTTTTATTTATTTCTTGAGTCTTTAAAGCAAAATATTTGAGCATGAAGGATTCATCTCCCATGAGGTGATCCTGTAACTCAGTACTGCGGATGTGGCCACATTGATGGTGGGTCAGCCCTTGCTCTGACCTGCTTCTGAAGGGACTGTGGCTAATTTCTGGCACAAACCGTGCCACCAGCCATACCTCTCCTGCTACAGGGCTGCGGAGGCAGCGAGCGCGTGGGGAACACCTTTCCCAGGGATCACACAAGCAGATGTGGGGCTGCTCCTCCAAAGCAAATCTCTTTAAGCTTATTGAGAGCTCTGCCTGGGGTGGGGGGCACACAGGTCTGGGGGATCCCCAGCCGTAGCACCCCATGGGGACCCCCAGTAACGCTCTCCCTTTCTCTCACCGCAGGCCCAGCGACCGTGGCGAAGGACAGGGCTGAAGACCCCTGCCCCAGTGGCCCTCGGGATGTTGCTGGCCCTGGCCCTGCTGGCCCTGGCCCGCCTGCCCCCATCGCCGGATCAGTCCCCCCACCTGCCACCAGCATCATCCCCCCCAGTCCCCTGGTGGGAGGTGGCCGTCCCCCTGTCTGAGGGACAGGCCCGTGGCAAAAGGCTCCCTGCACCCCCTGCACACTTGCAGAGGGACCAGCAACTGGTCCGGGGCCGGAGGCGACGACGAGGGGTGGCAGTGGATGCTCCCCCATGGCTCTCCAGCAATGACCTCCAGAAGATGCAGCTGCTGGCCAGCGGACAAGTGGTCTCCAAAACCCGTGTCCCGGCCCACGGACAAGTCCTGCGAGTGGGGCTGCGGGCTGTGGGAGATGCCGAGGGGGACGCCTCGCCAGCCAGCCCAGAGGAGGACTGCCGGGATGGGCGCTGTGGGCTCATCAAGCGCCCCGGGGACCTCTACGAGGTGCTGGCCTTCCACCTGGACAGGGTGCTGGGACTGAACCGCAGCCTGCCTGCTGTGGCCCGGCGCTTCACCAGCCATCTCCTCCCCTACAGCTACACGGACGGCTCCCTGCGACCCATCATCTGGTGGGCACCCGACCTCCAGCACCTGGAGGATGCCAACAACGATCAGAACTCCTGTGCCCTGGGGTGGCTGCAGTACCAGGAGATGCTGCAGCCCCACAGACCGACGCTGGCAGCTGGGGACGGTCCCTGCTCCAGCATCCCACATGGCGAGTGGAGCCGTCTGGCCCTCTTTGACTTTCTCCTCCAGGTAGGGCTGAGGTGATGGAGACCGCTTGTCCCACCAGCTGTGCCACCCTAGTCCTCCTGTGCCTTCCTCGTCTGACCTTGGTCTCTTCCTCCTCTGCAGGGTTGCACGGGCTGTGGGTAATTGGGATCTATTTTCCCTCATTAGCTAGCGGGGAGCAGGGGAGCTTTGTGCAGAAGTGGTTTGGCCCAAGCACAGTCCGTTCTTGGGACTTGCAGGGAAATGCAGGCAGATTTTGGATGTGGCGAGTCCGCTCTCATGTGGGCGAGCTTCCCCCCGGCACGGCTCTGTCAGCTCTTTCGCACGGATGCCAGCAGCCGCTCGGGATGGGGCGTCCGTAGGGACAAGCAGCATGTTCTGCATCAGGCCCATCAGATCCAGCTCCAGGGATGTGCTGCTGACTCTGGAAATCAGGAGCCCTGCCCCTTCCTACGGCACTGCTTTCCTCCTCCTCCTCCTCCTCGGGATTAACAGTGCTTAATCTTCTGTCTGGAAAATCATACCCTGCTGCTATGAGGGATTACCACAGTGTCCCAGAGAGTTATCATTTTTTAGAGGGCAGCTGTGAGGAGGCAAAAGTGGTTTCTATGGAAAAAAGCCTGTGTAGGCACCTTGGTTATCAGACAAGGGGAAACAGCCTGAAAGGGCAAGTGTTAAAATAAAAAAAGAAAGAAACAAAGAAAGGGGAAAAAAAAAAAGGAGACTATTAAAATATGTGTTCTCATTATTTTCTCTCTTTTTTTGGCAAAGCCCGACCATTAATCTTTATAACCGCAGACTACAGCTGGCAGAGGCAGAGCAGCCCTGGCTGGGCTTGGAAATATTTTAGCTGAAACAGCCAGAGAAATGCGAAGATTAACCAGCCCCCTCCCTTCCCCAGGCCAAAATGCAGCCGAGTGCAATGGAAAGGTTGAGTCTCCAGGCGAATGTATCTAGTTTTAAGCAGACTTTCCCTTGGAGGGCCGAAGCAGCGCAATGATAAATCCAAGGGCACTCCACAGGTTTTCCTGAATGACTCCAATGGGATCCTCCCATGCGGAAAAGCCATGTAAAGGTAAAGAGGCACCAAGTCAGCAGGATGTTATAGAAGTTCAATAGCATCCTTCAGAAATGGCTCCAGCCTCTCACAGCCCTTGCTGGGGAAGGGGAAGCTGTGAGCTTTGAGCCCTGCTGTACACTGGCATTGAAATCTTGGTTGTTTTCTTCAATTAGCTTTAAAATTGGGCTGCTGCTATATTGATTTCTCTTGGTGTTTGCCGTAAAGGAACATCCCTCCAGGCGCAAAGCTTTACCGGGGGCAAAACGCCAAGCCTGGTGGAAAGGGAGCAGCTGCTGATGGCTTTGTCCTATGCTTTATAAAGGGCCAAAAATACATCAACTCCAAAGTCCTGAGGCTGTGTCCCTACACTACAGCAACCCTGTCCCAGCCAGGGGGGAGAGCAAGGCATTTTTCCCTGGGGGAAGCCATCCCAGGGTGAGTCGTGTCTGGAAAGCTGCGTCGGACCCAAGGGCACACTCTGGGGCGGCCGAAATTTGTGTGGAACCAAAGGGGGGCTGAAGGGGAGTTTCTCACGGGGCTTCGACTTGGATGGGAGAAGGTGTGACTCACGTATTTGTGTTCCAGCAGTAAGGCCCAGTGTCTTGTTCATTACAGCCATTTATGCTCTGGTGAGGAGCAATTAATATAAATGACCCAGTGAGGACCAGGGGGAGGGAGCGTTCATCAACATGTCAGAGGTGCTCTCAGCATCTCCACAAACGGCTGGTCCATCTTCTGGGGCTCCACCTGGACACCAGGTGCATGCTCTGCCTCTCACCTCTGTAGGTCCAGCATCGATACCCCTCAGTTTCATAGGCACTTGCATGAATGGAGGCCTTGAGCGCATTTAATGTCTCTGTAAGTCATCTCAGGTTGTCTTCACCTTCTGCGCAGCCTGGAAAACAATGCAGCAGGTGAGGGAAACTGGTGCGCTGAGCTTTCCAGCAGGTAGACCAAGGAAAGGAAGTGCATGGAGGAAATGGGATGTTTTCTTTCATTTCAACACGTTTTGTGTCAAAAGACACTTTATCACATTTAACTGGTGAGTGTCCCGGTGGAGAAATGCTGACCTGAGTCCTTCATTAAACATCAGGAAAGAGAGGGATTTGTTAAGGAGCTCCAGTGTGGGACTAATCTTACTTCTCAAAGGGTTTTTAATATAATGGCCATGGAAATCAAACTTTGTGTTTCCTGCAACATCTTCTCCAGCGCTTGATTAGTGTTTGAGTTCAGACTGAACTCCCTCTTGAGGCACAGCCTATAACTGATAAATTTTCCTAATCAGGCTGCCATTGAATAGGCAGCCTCCGTGGGTCCCTTGGCTTCCAACCAGTCCTGTAGATCTCCCCGGGCTCACCTGAGACCTGCTCCAGCCCTCCCGGCAGCTCCAGCAGCCTCTTTCCACCCTGAGCCCTGGCTCCTGGGTCGGCACCAGCAACTCCGAGCAAGCAAGTCAGATATCTTCATCACATGCAATTCATGCAATTGATGTGTCAAAAAATATATTTATTTTATATATATTTTTATATATATTTAAAGGAGATTTATATATATATATATATATAAAAATATAAATATGGGTTTTTTTCTGCTGTAATGTTGTAAATGGGCCTGCAGAGCTGGAGGCAGTGTGGCAGCCCCCCCTGCACAGCCATGGGGATGGCTGTCGACAACCAGTGAGGTCCCCTCTGCCCCACAGGCCACCGCAGAGGATGCTCCGGCTTCTGACAAAGCTGAGGAAGCTTTGTGAATGTTTATCTTTTAAAAGATCTGTGATTTTTATCTTTTAAAAGTCCCTCGTCACTCTGAGGGTGTGGGTGAAACACTGGAAGGTGCCCAGCAGCACCAAGGGTTTTCTGCAGGGATTTGGGGGGGGAAGCTTGACGGCCTTGACAACACAGAGCCTTAGCAGTGCCTGCAAATAATTAAACACAAATCTAGTTAAAACTAGTCACCATGGCCTAACTTAAATGTCAGGCATGCTCTGTATAATGCACAGATTGCTTTTCCCTTGCCAATCTTTTTCCATTCATCTTCTTCCCATTGAGAGCTGCTCAGGTTGCCAGTAGGGATGGATGAAAGGGCGTATATGAGCTGGGAGCCAGATGAAACCATCATCCAGTGCACCAAGACTCAGACCAAGAAAAGAAAAAAAATAATCTCTTTCTGAGGTTTCAAAACCTAGGTTTCCTTGGGTGCTTTTGTGTTTTGTTTTGTTTTAATTTTACATTCATCGCTTTGTACATCTTCCCTTGTTTTCAGCGGGAAGCATGACCTATTATTTGCTCTGTTCAGCTACGGACTGTGGAGGTACCAGGCACAGAAAGCCTGTCACCATCACCTTTGTCAGTCTATTCTCCAAGCCAAGGGGGTTTTGCAAGTCAGCTCAGCTTTTGGAAGTTCCCTGCCTCTCTCTCACTCACTGGTGTATGCAGCTTTTCCATTTCATGTCTACTGAGGATCCTTAGGAACTTTTTGTTTTCCTCTGAGCAGGAAAAGTTCAAACCGGACCACCCCGTCCCTGGTGCCTGACCCTGCTAAGGTCCCCAAATGTCTCCCACAGGTTCATGACCGCCTGGACCGTTACTGCTGTGGGTTTCAGCCTGATCCCTCTGAGCCCTGTGTGGAGGAGAGGCTCCATGAGAAGTGCCGAAACCCGGCGGAGCTGGTCCTCGTTCACATCTTGGTATGTCCCCCTGATGCCCAAGGGCTGCTTTGGGGTTAAGATGAAGGTGCCTGGGGAGCCCTTGCAAGGGGGACGTAGGTACCATGATGATGCTGGATCTGTGGTGGGAGATGCTCCTCAGCCTGGAAGAACCTGGGCTTTACCAGCTGCTGGGCCCCAGATGCTCTCAGAATTTCTCAATGCATTAAAAAAACAGCCTAAACCCCAAAACCGGTGACTCCCCACAGTAAGTGAACTTCTCCTTCCCATCCTGCTGGCAGGTCCGAAGGAGCTCACCGTACCGCCTGGTGTTCATCGACAATGCAGGCAGGCCACAACACCCCGAGGAGAAGCTCAACTTCAGGCTCCTGCAAGGCATAGCCAGGTAGGAAGGGCGATGTGCACCCTCATGGGGATGTTCCTGGGTGAGGGCTGAGCTTGCACACGTGGGATGGACAGCAGTCTTATCTGCCCACCCGTGTGCCACTCCTGGCCTCCCCAGTTGGGGACCCCTGTGAAGCGAGGCCACCTCTTACCCAGGACAGGGCAGGTGGGTGGGCTCACAAGCCCATCACATGTGCCCTTGCCCTGAAGCTGGCTTTTCATCCTGCTCTGGGTGGCTGATGGCCATCTCCAAAGCCTATTTTCCCCTCTCCAATTGGCAGCTGCACAAAAATAACCAATAACGGGTATTTCAGCATTTCTTGCATTGTTGCCCATCAGGCGTTTGGCACGCTATCGGTCTCTTGATTTGAAGCCCGTTTGGATCCGTTTCTGATGGAGCTGTCCTGCACGCTCACCGTGGGCAGAGTTTTAAGAAAGAGGCTCCTCATCCCCTGTTCCCCTGGGTGGACATGCATTTCTTCTTGAAGAACCAGGGTGGCCTTTGCTCGGCTGCCCTGCTGCTGCCTTCCTCCCTGCTTGGCCTTCCCTGGGTAACCCCTTCCCTCCCTCTCTCCTCTGCTCCTCTGCTGCAGCTTCCCGGCGGCGGCGGTGGCCACGCTGCGGTCGGGCAGGTTGCAGAACCTGATGCTGGAGTCTCTGCGCATGGACCCGGACTTCTGGGAGAGCCAGGGCGGCGCTGAGGGCCTGAGACCCCTGCTTCGGACCATCGACAGGAGGGCACGTGTCCTGCTGAGGTACATCCAGGAGCACAACCTGACGGTGTTTGAGGACTCGCCGTGCTGAACCGAACTCTGGCCGGCGCGGAGCACCTGCCTTGCGAATCCCCGTGGTGATGGATGTACCTCACCCCCTCGGGGTGAGCCATGTGAGACTGTGTGTGGGTGCTTGGCTCTCCAAAAGGTGTTCCCACCCCCTTGTAGGATGTCCTGGAGAAGGAGACGGGATCATGGGGAGTAGAAAAGAGGGGGAGGAGGTGTCTCCTGAAACTATCCGCAACTGCTCGAGAAAGGCAACAGTCATCAAGTAATGGTCTCAGCATGGACCTTTACTAGTCCATGGTACCTTCACCACCCCCCTACTGCAGCAACTTTGAAAACTGGAGGCTTGGACAGTTTGAACAGCCTACGGAGACACTGGGAACGGCTAAAGAATTGGTGAGAGGCACTGCTCAAAGCTGTGGGAAGTCACTGGGAGCCTTTCCATGGCTTCCACTGGGCTTTTTGATGATGCCTTCGCTGTTTCCAAAACATCACAGGCAGAGAGGCTGGAGCAGCATGGGGGAAAGCAGAGGGGAGCTTTCTAAGTGGATTAAGCAGGGACGAGTCGCCCAAGCTGAGCTCTGACTCCCCCCCCCGCAGAGGAGGTGATGGGTGCCTGGGAGTGAGTGTAAGCCACTGCCTGAAGCTGGGGCCAGGCGGGACCCTGGACCTGGCAGCAGCTGCCATCACGGAGCCCATGGTGCCGTCCCCATGTGCTGTTCCTCGGCAGGCCGGGGATGCTGCCAAGGAGCATTTTGAATGTGGGATTTGAAGGTTTCAATCTCTCGCTCGCTCTTTCCTTTCGCTGTCAGGGGATTGAAACTCCAACCTACCCCGAGCTCCGCCACTTGTGAAAAGTGCTCCTGCCTGCTCTCTTAGGCACGGCTGTGCGAAACTCTTTCCAAGACTTGCAAAAATATCTTCTAACAAAAATGCCAGGCTATTTCAGTAGAAGGCAATGGAGTGCAAAATGCTTTCTGAGTGTGCTGGTACCTCCGGCAGAGCCCGGCCCGCTCCTGTCACCTCCATATGCTCTTGCCCAGCAGCCCACTGTGATGGGGCACAGCAGCAGCCCAGCCAGGCAGGTCCTCAAGTGTCAGGGCTGAGAGATAATTCAAAAGCAAAATGAACAGGTGGAAAAAAGATCCAGGGATGGGCTCTGTCAGAGCCTCTCGCTCTCTGCAGTGTCTTTCCCAGCTGAGGCATGCAGTTAGTGTTTGCTTGCCAGGAGCAGCTGGTTCCTGGCCTGTGGGCTGATGGTTTGCCACCAGGAGAAGGCTTTTTAAAGGGGCTTCAGGGAGAAACCCTTCATTTCTCCAGTGCTCCAGCTGAAGCTTCCATGCCTGAGGCACCCCAAGTCACTTGTGCCTTTGGAAAGTCTCAGCGAGACCAGTGTGGGCACCCGCGTGGTGCTGCTCTCCCATTGCCTTAGCTTTGGAGAACATGGCCACCCATGCAGTGAGAGAGGCAGAAAAGACAGGCACTGATGCCTTCCCTGCTCCCTCCATCCTTCTCAGCGGCATGTCGGTTTTAGAGCCTGCAAGGGGATGCTTTAACACCCGAGCTGATAAGCACAAGCAATTACCTTTTTTTCCCCTTTTCCTCTTGCTTAAGAGAAGATGAAGTGAGATTTGGGTGACATGAGTCAACAAGCGCAAGTGCTCTCAGAGAGCGTCGGCACTCGACATCGTGGGCATATCAACTACCAGAGCGCTGGCAGCATCTTCCTGGAGCCCTGCCCTCCGGCTGGCCAGGGAAAGCCTTTCCCCCAGCACTCTCCCCACCCCATGAGTTATCACCCCGTTTGCTGCGCCATGGGGTGGATGGCTGTCGGGAAGCCACGCTAAAGTCCAGTTCCTGGGGATTCATTATCGGGAGGTGAGTTAGGCTGTAAGCACGGAGGAGAACAAAATAACTGATCCTGGGTCCTGTGAAAAGCCATGCCCAGGCATGGCCTTATATATGAAGGAGACTATAAAGGCCTATATAAAGGAGACTAAATGTAACATAATTAAGTCCAGAAAATATGCTGTGAAAAGCTACCTGGTAACAAGAGCATTCGTTAGGATGTGTGGCATCAGTCATAGTCTTGTTTTTCTCATTAAAATGACAAATTTCATTAAAAGAGAGGTTGTCATCCCACGTAAGCCAAGTTCTCAGCGAGAAGCGAGAGGAAGGTAGGGCACTGCGTGGTGGCCAAAGCTGTTGACTTGGCCGTGCTGGAACAGCAGCTTCTGCCTTGCCCCGGGTTGCATCTCTTGCCTCCGGTTGCATCTGCTTGACCTTAATGCTGCACGAGGTGGTGGGGATTTTTCTAGGGCATTTTGCATTTCCTTGGTTGTAACATGTAAGTTTGCTGGCTGAACACGTGTGGGAACATCTGTAAACACTTATGCATGTGAATAAAAATCACTCCTGAATTAACAAGGAGCCTTGTATGGATAAATGAGAGAAGCAAAAGCCATGATGTTGCTGAGCCTGATTATTAATCTCCTCTAATTAGTCATTTTTTCCATGGGCTTGTCTATGTAGCCAGCAAAGCGTGCAGGCTCTGAACTGTGGTCACAGCCATTTGGAGAAATCCCATGGACTGCTCTGCCCGAATCAGCCTTTACCATGGAGTGTCAGGTTCAGCTTGCTCCAGCTACGAATGTGTCATATTTCCCATGATAAACTTATTTTTAGGGGTTTAAAACATAGTTATAAAAATTCCCTCGGAGCCGTGCTTGACAAACAAGATCTCATCTAAGGCGTGACCGGTTTTAATCAAATTTCACTGGGTGTCATCACGGATCCTGTTGGGGTGGGGGAACAAAAGAAGGACACGGAACAAGCTGGCTGCGGAGCTGGGGCAGGACGGCTTTGCCTTTAAGAAGGGAGCAGCAGCTAAGCAAGGGAAAAAAACACGGTGAAACAAGTTAAGGCACCTTCCCGGGGCTTGCAAGAGCTGAAGAGCAGGTGGCTCCCAGTGTGGGCAATTAAAAGCAACCGCTGTCCTACCAAGGATGCTCTTGCTAGCACCACTGGTGACAGGATGGAGGAGAGCAGCAACAAGGAGCCAAGACCATTGGGAAAGGAAAGCCGTCTGCGTGTGAGTGCCCCATGGTCCCAGCAGCGTGGGCATGAAGCGCCACCTGCTCCACACATCACCCAAAAGGCCCAGGGTGAAAGCCCGATGCAGCCGTCCTCTGCCTTGTTCTTCCCTTTGTCACTTCAAGAGCTGCCGGAAAAGCCTGTAAGGTTTTCCCCAAGGTGTTGGCAGTGCTGTTGCTGGGGATCCTTGCAGGAGTGCATCCCTGCGGAACCCTCGTGTCCCCCCTTGGCACCATGGGAACGTGCTGCTGGCTGCCAGCGCTCAGGGAACAGTGTTTGAGAGCGTGGGCACCCACCCTCACCGGGCTTCGCATGGAGGAAACTGCTTTTTTCCACAGTGACCCAAGTGGCACAATCCGTGTTTAACAAACAGAGCTGTGGCTGCGCACCCGCCTCCAGCCAGCAGAAAAGAGGGCTGGGGGGAAGGAAGGCAGGGGACAAATCGGCTCCCAGCAACTGAACACAGGCACATGCGTGCACACGTGCAAACACACGGACACCAAAGCCGTCCTGCCCCAGCTCCGCAGCCAGCTTGTTCCGTGTCCTTCTTTTGTTCCCCCACCCCAACAGGATCCGTGATGACACCCAGTGAAATTTGATTAAAACCGGTCACGCCTTAGATGAGATCTTGTTTGTCAAGCACGGCTCCGAGGGAATTTTTATAACTATGTTATAAACCCCTAAGAATAAGTTTATCATGGGAAATATGACACACTCGTAGCTGGAGCAAGCTGAAGCTGCGTGCATGCCCGTGCATTGCCCCCATGCACACAGACACCCACCCAGACACACCCCCCCGAGGCACACTACTCCTGTTCAGCCTGTTCTTAGCCTCCCAAAAGCTGGTGACCCCCGAGCACCCCCCAACAGCCTGCTCCGGTGCTTTGCACCCTCCGTAAAATGCATGCCTTTTTGCTGCATTTAAGGGCCACTTCTTGAGCTGCCTGTTGTGGCCACAGGACACAAAATAGCCTTTGCAGCAGCCCCATACAGATGTGGAAGAGCAGCCCGAGCACCCACTGGAGACATCCACTGGCCAGAGCTGACACCAGTGGGGTGGCACTCAGGGCTGGCACTCGGAGACCCCACAAGATGCTCGGCAAAACCTACTCAAGCATCCCTCTGCACGCAGGGGATGCGTGGGCTGGCCGTCGCCTGAAAGGTAAGAGCTAGCAAGTAAATCCAAATTTATTGTTAAATCGCTGGATATAAAAATAATCTGGCTTTTAGAAAGCAATTTATTTGTGCTTTCAGTACTCGCTTAAATATTTACATGGAAAAGGAAAAAAAAAAAATCCACTCAGACACAGCACTATCATTGTAGCAACGGCCTTTAAGATTAATGGAAGTAAATTAGCCTGATGTTTTATTTACATCCAGCAAAGCAACAGATAAACTCTCTTTGTGATGGATTTTCTTCATTAGTTGGGCGAACGCCTAAGGTACAGCTTTTGACGTTGTTTCTTCCGAGCGGTTAGACAAACAGTTTATCAAAAGAGTATAAAATTGTCAGGAAACAAAGCAGATTAATGACCAGTAAAGGGAAGAATCACTGAATTTACGATGTAAGTCGCAGTATCACTGGAGCTTAAGAAATGGCTTATCAGATAACCGGCATGTACATGCACGCAGAAGTGCTGAGCCCCCCCTCCCCAAATCCACTGCCCCAGCCGCGGCTGCTCCCCAAATCATCCCTTCACTGGGGGTCCCTGCACTGAGGCTTCACCTCCCTCCTCCTTCCCTTCCCTTAGGTCTGGATTTATTCTGTAAGTCTCTCATTAGAGCTAGTGAACATATTACTTCCTCCCAATTAAAAACCTCTTAGACTGTAACAGGCTTCAGGAAATATAACCTCGTCTTTGTGTCTGCACAGCAATAACGGTTTCCTCAACCTAATTTGGCGATTTTGGCTGCTATTACAGCAGTGATAATCATACCAATAACAACCACAATAATATATAGGACTTCTCCGGTCTTTTGATTCTTTGGAAAAATCCCCCAGCTTTAGCGGTTTATGGATCCCATATGGCTCCTCCAGCAATTACCTCTGGATAATTAGCTGTCAGATAAGGCAAATGGGGGAAAGGAGACGTGGAACCTGGGGGGAAGGAAACCTTCCCTGCGATGGCAGAGGGGCTGAGCCTGTGGGTGTCCGAGATCCCTGCCTCCCCCTGGCACGGGCTCAGGTTTTCAAGCTGCAAAAGAGGGAATTTAGGTGCAAGGATGACTAAGAAACACCGGTTTAACGGGTGGTGAATCTCAGTCTCCGAGTGCTGTCTCCAGCAGGTGGCATTGGCTCGACAGGCTGTCTTTTCCCCGCGCCTGCCAACAGCATCTTAAAAGTTTCATCTCCGCATCGGCAAATGTCGAGCTGCTGGAGCATCAGTAATTCCCTAATTCCCTTGCAGCCTAATCCGCTCAGCTGCCTTTTATATCCCACCACCACCACCGCCTTTTTCCCTCTGTTACCGTCTCTTTCCAATTAAAATCCAGATTTGCGGGAGTCGCCGCAGCACGCTGCTCCAGGCCAGGAGCATTGGGAAGCGGCGTGGAGCAGGATGGCCGCTTGGAGGGTGACATGCGGCAGCAGTCGGGGCTCTGCCCGCCAAAGCATGGACCCAGGCTCTCGGCAGCCGCAGGAGAAAGCAACCTTTCCTCCCTGCATGGTGTTTAAAATGTACCTTATCAACTGTGAAGAGGTGCAGGAATGGCTCTTATCATTAAAAAAAACCCATCCCAGCGACAACCGTGGTGACCAATCCAAAAGTCCTGAAGTTTAGGAGTTCTCAGGAGTGTTGATGGTCCTACCAGAATAGCAGGCTTCCAAATATATCCAAATATTGCCCAAAATAGTTCTGGAGGACGAGGTCTCTTAAACTTGACCATCATGCCTATTCATACATGGTGTGCCTCTTCTTCCTGCAGCACAGAGCGCTTAATCATACAGATCCTCTGCCCTCATTTGGTGTTTTTGCTACTGATGTGTGAAATTACTATTTGATTTTACGGGCAGACGTGGTGCTGAGGGACACAGGTTAGTGGTGGTTTTGGCAGCATTGGGTTGATGGTTGGACTTGATGATCTTGAAGGTCCCCTCCAACCTAGACGATTCTATTCTGTTCTATGGGGGATTTAGTCCCTCCAAGCTTGTAAACAAAATGTAAGGACAGTCCCCCAAACCAGGCACCATTAATGAAGAGATGGAGGTAAAACTGAGGCTGTAACAAGGTGGACCGCATCTGGGTGTGGACAAGCCTTTCTCTGCGGGGTCACCCAGCCATTTGTTTTTTCTCTGGTCGATCAGCCGTAGCGGGTCTATGCTGGCCCACCTCTCTGCTCTCTGCAAGGGGCATCTTCATGGCTCTTTCTGGATTGAAGACCTCAAATGGTGTGAAGGTCAAATTTCCAAGAACTTGTGCCCTAGAGCTGTTTTGGACACCTGCTGTTTTGGTAGGATTATCTCTGTTCCCAAGACCTCATAAACTTCAGGACTTTTCAAATAGACCCTGCGGTTGTCCCCAGGATGGACTTTTAAACGGTACAGCTCTTGGATCCGTGCGCTGCCAACCAGCAGATAAAGCAACGCTCTGCTTTGGGGCTTTGAAATCCACTGGTTTGTAAACAAGGCAAGGCAAAGACAGGAGCATCCTCTCCCAAATAGGAGGAGTTTTCTCTCCCCAAACTGCCTCCATGTGGTCCTTGGGAATTTCCCTCTTTATTTCGCTCCTGGCTGAAGCATCAGCCTCAGTTATTCTCCTTTTCTAAGATGAACCAAACTTTATTCCCCTGGGCCATGCCCAGCACCACCAATCCAAGAGATGATGTGGGTGTAAAGATGTTTCTCAGGTCTAGGACACTGGGGACCCCCCGGCTGGAGACCCCCCGCTGCCAGCCCCTGGGCAGGGTGCTGCTCGTGGCCCCATGCATGGAGCGGCCAGGCAGTGCCTGTGCCTCCAGCTCCTGTCTGCTGCTTGGGTTTGGACGCCATGTGAGTTTTTTTGCCCTCCCCTGGTCCCTGCCCAAGTTCCAGTTCAGGCAGTCAGACTCACCATTTTACCTCCTTTTTGGACAGGAGGCTGTGATGTGTGGTGTCTGTGCATGGCCAGGCAGAAGAGGGACTCGTGGCATCCCTCGTGTTCCTGCCACGACCTTCAGCAGCAGAGGTGAGGAGGAGGAAGGGTAGAGATATCAGGCCTTTTCTTCACATCCATGAGTTTTATTGACCGATACCTGGAACTAATATTTCGTTCCGCAGGAGTGCTAACTCGGCAGATGTGCTGCCTGACCTTTCCCGGGCTGACTGGAGGTGGCAACATGTGGTGATGCCTTCAGAAACCACCCGCAAGTGGTGGAGAATTTTCCCCACTAGATATGGAAAACTCTCCAGGGATGGTTCAATCCCGTTCCCCCCAGTCCAGCCAGATGAATACAGGGAGTTTCGAACTAGGTATAGTGAAGAGACCAAGGAAAATATGAGTCCTGGCTCTGCATGGAAACAGGATGGGATGTGCCCACACAGAAGGTATTTCCTTGAGGGGGTGAGCATGGCTCGATGGTGCTGCTGGCCAAGCTCTCTGCTCGAGCAGGCATGGCATCACCTCGTCCAGTCCTTCTTTTCGGGTAAGTTTTGCTCCACTGGATTTAATTTTTGGCCCTATCCGAGCAGAGCTGGAGTTTTTATTGCAGGATGAGGCTAGTGGATACAGCGGCACAGGCTTCGCTGTGAGTGTTGCCACATTTTTGCAGGTGTTTGCTTTTAATTGCCCGTTCTGGCTGCATCAGAAAAGGCTGAGTAAGAAAAGCATGTTACATCCCGTGACTGTTTATCTACATAAACAATATGGGGTTTGTTGCCTTAACCTTTTCTGAAACAAGTTCTTAGCTCCTCTGAGTTAAATAAAAAAAAAAAAGGGGATCTATTAAGCTGAGCAACAGATCTGGGCTTCTAGGAAGTGCGTTTAGGTGCTGACAGGACACCGGGAGGCTGAGATTTGCCACAGTTGGGACAAATTTTCTTTAATGGTTTTTGTTCAGTTCCCCGGGGTCTGCCAGTTCTGCTCCTTGCCCACAGTGAATAGTCTGGAAGCAGGTCATTTTACTCAATTTAAGGTGATTCAGCCTAGTTTTCCTTGATTTGGGGTTGAGGGGGAGAGGTGGCACAAAAACGCATGCACAGAATGGTCAGGCTAGGTCAGATATTTCTCATTTTGTCTTTTGAGCCTGAAACCTGGCATGGCATGTAAAGACACATAGTAACGTGTACAGAACGTGTCCATCCTGGCCATTCGAGGTGAAGTTGAAAGCTAAGGGTGCAGAGATCAGAGGTCTCTCTCTTCCCTCTCTGCTTCCACTGAACACCAGAGCAATTTGCTGAGGAGCTGCTCAGAGGGTGGTTGCCACACCTGGCTGGTGACCTCTGCCTGATGCTACCAGGTCCCTGCCCAGCTCACAACAGTTTTGCACACCCCGAGCGCTCTTCCCTGCTCCATCCCTTCCCCAGCTCTGCCCCCATCCCTTTGTCCGTGCCATCCTCAGCTGTAGGGCAAGAGGGGTGAGAGGTTGGCGTTGCGTCGCCCAAATGGTTGGGGTCCAGCTGGAGGGTTAAGACGGGGTAGCTTGCACTGCTTCTTCCTCACCTCAGATAAAGGTCTGTGGTCTCCAGGACCTTTAGCAACCCTAACTAGTCTCAAAAATGTTAAGCACGCAGACATGCCCCCACAGCACATGGGGAGAGGAGCCGCAGAAGTCTGCTCTCCTCTCCTGGCAAAGCCGCCCGCGTTGGCACAGGCGAGCTGTTCACAGCCACGGGCGGCTGGGAGGCTTTGCAGGGCGCTGCAGCTCGTTGCGAAGTGCGAGCAGCCCTCTCCATCTCCACCCCACCGCGGCGGCCTGACAAAGGACCTTCCCTGCAGACCTAAGTTTGCAAATTCATTTTTTTCCCCCTACACAGAGAAACTATACGGCGGGGTCGCCCCACGCCAAGGACTCCCGATATGCCTTCAGCCCCTCCTAGTGAGTCCCCGGCGTTAAGAAAAGCAGTTTCTGTGGTGGGGCTGAGCAAAAGCCCACCCACCAAACGAAATCCAGCCAGTTCTTTATTTGCAGAGCAAACAGCAGAAGAGAAGCCAGCGTTTGCTGTCCCCATCCAGCCACTGGGCACTGCAAGACCTGGTCTGGAGAGCGTTCAGGACTGATTTCAACCTTCAACTGCACTTCCCACCGAACGGCTGGTTTCAGGACAGAGCTGGTGGCTGAAGTGAGGATGAAGTGGAAGGGCTGATGCAGGTCAACTAGGGAGGCTTTACCTATGGAAAAGTGCTGGGAAGTGGTCTTGGCATCTCATGTAGGCGTCTTGCCTCTCCCATGCCAGGAACAGCCAGATAACCATTGCTCCTACAGCACAACTGAGCTCCAGCGCTGAGGTGAGAGGGGACTTTGGGGCAGGTTGGGGTAGGATGCCTTGGTGGCAGGAAACCAGCTTACCTGCCCAGCCACTTTGCTGCAGTCCAGAGGCTTAGGAGGCAGCTTTAGGAAACCCTTTGGCTGCCATTCCACAGCTCTGTTGTTATCCGTGGCCAAATATAATCAAGCACGGATGTTCCTGAGCAAACAGTGTTTAAAACTTCAGAGACTCAGACTCGGGGCAGCTGAGAGAGAATATCGATGGAGAAATGCAGCCTCCCTCCTCGGCCTTGACTCAGCCAGAAATTTAGGCTGAGGCAGGCAACGACCGTGGAGGGGTCAAATCAGCTGGTGTGGCCTTGCCCAGGGTTTTACAGGGAGAGGAGGTACCTCATGGGGGAGATGAGGTCCACCCTGCCCACCCAGCTACCCCCAACCACGGGAGGTGCTGGGGTCAGCCCTGTTTTGCAAGGGTGGTTTGGGGAACGCAGCACCACCAGCCCCCACATCACCAGTCCCCCGTAGGCTCCATGGAGATGCCGGCACCACCTGGGAGCCGTGTACTTTGACTGCGCTCAAATAAGCCTTTTGATAGCAGCGATGAGGCGATATTTGTCCTGCTTTCTGCCTCCACAAAGGGAGGATTAGGACATCAGAAAGTCCTGCTGCTTAATCTTCCTTTGAAGGGACTTGGAAAAAGACAGAAAAGAAGGAAAGGGAAAGAACAGAGTGCCGAGCGCGGGCAGCCTGGTGAGCAGCTGCGTAAGAAGAAAATATTAGGGTAACATGTCTGAGCTTATAATTTGTGATCTTGAGGTGTCCTCAGAGACTCAACCTTCCCTGGTGAAAGCTGGTGTTTTTAGCACAAGGGGAGAAACCTGAGTCGAAGGCCTCTGCTGTGGTCCCTGCAGTGATGAGAACCCCCCTCCATCGTCAGGCAAACCCCAGGCTCCCGCCCCGTCCCTGTGCGAGGGCTCTTTTTTAATTCCTCGCTGCTGTAGTGCACGGTGAGCGAGCGTTTTGCATGTGCTGCAGAGGTTTGGAGGCAGCTGGGAAGAGCTGGCTGATATTCCGCAAGCGCTGTGCCAGCACACAATATCCACTGCAGTCTCTTCCCTGCCTTTATTTCGTAGAATCGTCTAGGTTGGGAGGGACCTTTAAGATCAGCAAGGCCAACCATTAACACTGCCAAAACCACCACTAAACCATGTCCCCCAGCACCACGTCTACCCGTCTTTTAAATACCTCCAGGGATGGTGACTCAAACACTTCCCCAGGCAGACTGTTCCAATGTTTGACAACCTTTTTGGTGAAGAAATTTTTCCTAGTATCCATCCTAAACCTCCCTTGGCATAACTTGAGGCCATTTCTTGTCCTACCACTTGTTACTTGGGAGAAGAGACCGACCCCCACCTCTCTACAACCTCCTTTCACTTAGTTGCAGAGACCAATAAGGTGTCTGTCCCCTCAGCCTCCTTTTCTCCAGGCTAAACCACCCCAGTTCCCTCAGCTGCTCCTCATAAGACTTGTGCTCTAGACCCCAGTTTCTCCTCCTCTTTTAGAAATGGGAATCAAGCGACACGTGTGGGAGCTGTCTCAGCTGGGCATGGACTTTTCAAGACAGATCACAGTTCAAGAGGCTCAAGAAAATGTGCAAAGCCCCCAAAACACGTGTGCTTCTGTGCCGGTGGCTTGGCTTTGCTCTCTGGTGCTTTGCCCTGGGCTGAGGGGAGGGAGAGGCAGGGAAGGACGGAGCAGCCTCTCCCGCCCGGTGATGCTTTCGCACGTGCCCTTCAAAAAAAACTATCTCATCTTCCCGAGGCGTTTCGATTGCTCTCGGTAGAGACTGCCTTTTTCACGTCTGCAGCGTTATCTGCGTGCCAGAGCACGGTCTGCAAAGCAGCCAAGCACTGCTGCTTCCTCCCACCCCTTTGCCTGCCCTCGGAGCACAGCGGCACGTTGTCGAGGGGACGTGGGGCAGTGGAAGGGCTGGGAAATAGAGAACATTTGGCTGTCGAGAGGCAGAGAAAGGGTGGAAAGGAGGTACCTGCCGGGCTGGTATATTCAAGCCCTGGTGTGGTGGGAGCAGAAATGTCAATACAGGCACCTGCAGGGACGTGGGCAATAAATTAATTTCTCTGTCTTTGCAGAGCTACGGCCTTGAAATTTGCCTCTTTTATTCCATAGGGACCACTGACTGCAAAAAACAGATGCCATCTGTCCAGCATGCCTTGTAAATCAGATTTTAATCGTCTCGGGGAGAGGGCTGTCTCCTGCCGTGTGCTGCAAACCAGGTCTGCAGGAGTTACTCCACAAAATTTACATTTCTGAGACGGGTTAGCGATTAGGGCTCCAGCTTCCTACTGAAGAGGCTGAAATTAAATTTCTCCCCTTCTCACAGCTTTCCTGGCTGATGGTGGGAAGTGGCTTAGGCCATGCCCGTGTTAATCAGGTCAGCGCAGACCTGCTTTTCACCTCCCGGCTGATGTCCCTCCCCACCACGCTCGCACCGCAGCACCTCCGCATCCAGTACGGGCAGGGGGACTCCCGTGACGAAGGACACCTTCAAGCCAGGACAAACAGAGGCACCTCCGAGATCCAGTTTTTCTCCATGAGAACCAAAGCAACAGATTGCAGAGATGCTGAGATGCTGGTGTCGGTGTTGCCGCCTCCCCTGGCGCTGCCAGCAGGGTGATTCGCGCCAGCTACGGGCTCGCCCAGAGGATAACGCGTTTCTTGTTTCAAGGGCTGCTGGATGCTGCGGGAGGCTACAGCGGCCAGGAAGAGAAATGGCACAAGGTCAGACTTTGTCTGATCTCGTACAGCCCTCACTTAATTCTATAAGGCAAACGGTGCATTCCCATAATAATAAAACGGGCTGCCGAGGATGCTCAAAAGTACGGTGAACTGCCCTTATCCCTTTTTTTTTTCAGTCGTTATATATTGAAAAATCATTGCCAATATTACAGGGAGGCTGCAAAGCTGCCTCTTTGTGAGTAATGAATCAATAATTTGTTCTCTTCTTCCCTGTATGAAAACAATACCATTAAATTATATTGGTTGATTAAAAAGGCAGTACCCGCTCTGCGCACAAATGACAAGGCTGATCACAGCCTGCCCGTGGGGAGATACAGCTCTCTTATCCACTATGGACTTATTTATCAAAAAAGAGCTTAGCATGGTTATTTATAAACATCATTTTATTATTTAAAATCATGGTTATTTATTAGTTGGCATGGCCAAGTTTTCACCCCCACAGAGAGGTACCTGTAGGGGGCAGAGCAGATACAGCCCAGCGTTACCTGCTGGAGGCTTTGCTCCAACCAACAAACCTCTGCTCCTTCTCCTCCGTCCTGGCCCCGGGGATTTGCCAGGCGGGATGGCTCCCTGCAGCCGGCCTGCAGCTCGGTCACCTCTGCCACCTTACGTGAAAGAAATGCATCCTTCCGGATCGAGTATGGTGAAATCAGGAGAGGGTGGTTAGCTCGGGTGTATCCCAGGACAAGTCAAGTCCTGCCCGCTCATCAAAACCCAAAACTCTAGCAAGAAAGAAAATGACGCATGAGACAGGAAGAAAAAAAGTCTGAGAAAGATCTAATGGTTACAATAATCCAATCCACTAATTTTTTTTTTTTTTTTTTAGTCTGGCGACATCAGAGTTTAAGGTTTTGCAAGGGCATGGGAGAAGAAAGGTGGATCACGTTAGCATCTTCTGACACGCTGCAGAAGCAAACCTTTGGTTCACATGGGTGGGGGCAGCCATCATTCATTTCGCATGACAACTTTTTCTCCCACCTCTACAGCACAGCAGCGGGTGCAGCTCGGACAAGTGTTAATTAAGCAGATGGGGTGGAGGGCACATAGGCACTGTGGCTTGTATAGAAGCCATATAATGGGGAATCACTTAAAGAAATGCCTCCTCCCCTCCACCATACACCCCTCAGAGAGTTGTTCCGCAGGACATCTCCATGGAGGTGCTTGTGATGGAGCTCCCCGAAGGTTTGGGCAGGGCTCACGAGGCTGGTATGAGGTGTCTGATGAGCAACTTCCAGAACTAAGGGCATCCAAGCAAGTTCATAAAAACGTGCTAATGAGGGGTCGTGCGTTACACAGCTAATGGGGAGAGCCCAGCCTCTGCTGGTTCATGGACTGCCCTGACCACGCAAGGCCTCCACGGCACTGTGGTGCATCTTAATCAGCACTCGGATATTGGACAGGAAAATAAAATATTCCCCTTCTTTTTCCATAAAGATTCGACCGCTTATTCCACCAACACCCTGGCGAGGCACCCTTACCCACAGATGTGTCATGAATAATTATTTTCCAAATCATTAACTTAACCTACACGTTAAGAAAACCCCACCACCTCTGTGGTATAGCTAGTGGTTGTGGAGCTGATGAAAGGAAAAAAGCCTTCATCTCGGCTCAGGACACTCTCTGTGATAGCTGTCAAAAATGATTACTGTTAGCTCCTGGCAGTTTTGCACCAGGTTCACCCTAAAAAAAAATTCAAAAAGGACTTAACTAGGGCCAGCAGTGATGTACGGAAGAAGGCAAGAGCTGCAGGCAGGCAGGAGTTTGCAGTTTGGGCCTCCCGCCATTACCTCGGGTCCTGTTTCTGCATTTTTAACCCCATTTTGAGGATGCAGCTCAGGCCTCTTTCTGTAAGGGGTTTTGGTGCCCCTAGTTTGGGTAAAGGAGGGAGCAGGAGGTGCAGTGCCCGTAGTGGGGCGGGAGAGGGGAGAGGGTGGCAGAGGCAGGACAGGGGAGAGGGGGAGAAGACGGGACACCCCCTTTTCAGAGGACTGAAGGAGGCTGCGGATTAAACCCGTTATTGAGCTGGTTTCTAATGAGCCTGCTACAGTTTCACCAGGCGGATCAGAGAAATTAAAATCCTGCGGCACAATAAACATTTCCATTCAAGTCCTATTAGTCTTCCTTCCCCCCATTCTTCCCCCAACATCCTTATCCCCGACCCAGATGCTCAGTCCAGCCTCAGTTATGAGGATGCCGGGACCGAGGTGTCGCACCCATTTCCAGGTGGGACTATGTGGTGTCTGGAGGATGTTGGGGCCATCAGAGAGCCACCTCTGGGGGTTTCCCATGAGCGTTGGTGTTAGGATCCATCCAACACCTCGGATGCAGCTCGTCAGGTGCAGGGGGATGTTGTGCTCCTCCAGCGGCACTACGCAATGGGTGAGCAAGGTCCCGGAGCTCAGCCTCCCTTTGGAGGCATAGGGATCCCACCACCACACCATGGGTTATCTGTCAGGGCAGCCTCACGCTGCTCTCGGCATGGGGACAGCAGTCCCTGCCTGGCCTTGTGGCTGTCCCTGAGCTCTCCTGGCCCCCAGGCTCCGACCAGGGTCCCCATGGGCTGGCAGAAGACCTCGGAGCTGGTGATGATGCTTTGGAGGGAGACAACCAGCACCAACCAGCCTCTGCTCAACCTCTCCTTCTCAGCTAGCATGGGTGAAGGGGCCGCTGGGTCCTGAGCAGAGGAGGGGGCAAAGCTGGTGGCCTGGGGTCGGAAGCCAGAAGGACTTCACAGGGTTTGCTGAGGAGTCGAACAGAGGGAGGGTTTTGTTTCCGAGCTCTGATCTCCAGCTGTAGCTGAAAGCCCAGAGCAATCCCGCAGCAAAGGAGCCGGCCAGAGTGACCCCAGCACAGCCTTACCAGAGCTCAGGGAGCCACCACCGAGGCTGGCTTTGTCCTACACCCCTCCATGAGATCCTTCACTCCTGGCCCTTCTCACAAGCGCCGTCATTTCTCCCTTCTTTCTCCCTCTGCAAAGGAAGAGAATTTAAAGATTAAACCCTGCTGAGAAATAAAAAAAATCATAGGTCCCTTGAGACACAAAGTACAGCTACAACCAACCGCACGAGTGGGGAAACAGCTTTTCTACACGTTGGGGGAGGTTTGGCAGGTAGGAAAATATTTCTCAGCTGAACACTCTCCCTCTGGTTTGGATTAATAGCTTGGCTCCAGTTCCACCCCTCCCATAACAAATAAATTTTAAAACATAACTAGCCTGAGAGAAGAAGTATCTGCTGGATGCCTTTTTAATGCTGATTTTTTTCCCCCTCTGTAAAGCATTCCTCTTTTAAAAGCTCTCTGGCTCTTCACAGCTCATTTTCCTTGGATTTTATGGAGATGCCTGTACTGAGCACGTGCGGACAACTAAGTTTTCATGTTGCTTTTAATGTGGCAACATGCCCAAGGTACATGCGATAAAAAGAACAAGGCGAGCTGTTGCCAGCAAACCATTTATTTCTGCTTGTGAATTATCCATGAGGAGACCTAGACGTGGGGTTTTCTTACATAGCCAGCTATTAGGCAAAATCATCTGATGCTCCACATGATCCTAGTTCACCCTGCTGCTGGTCACCCTGCGAGGCAACCCCCCCTCCACTTGTATCCGCAGCTCCTCTGCCACAGGTTTCTCCCACCCATCGACCTTGCCCAGGGAAATGGAGGTTTGCACGAGTTTTGTCTGAACACGTTCCTGCGGTTTTAGGATCCTCTCCTGCTCCGGAGAGGACCCTGTGCTGGGATTAAGCTGCCGCTGCGCTGGAGCACTGGGGGAAGTTATTAAACAAGAACTCAATATATCCTTTGTACTTCTCTTAAACTAATAAACAATAGATGTTCTCTTCAAGGGTAAAGGAACAGCTAATAAAACACTCACAAGCTCTGCCTTTCAACCCCAATAAAATCCCAGCAAGATGATACAAAAGTGATCCTTAAATCCAAGCATTGAACGAGATGATACAGAAACGCCGGACCCCAAATGTGAGAATACCACCGGTGTTTTCCCAATTTGTGTGGGAAGAGCTGGGGTTTGGAGGGCTTGGTCTTTCCCTTTTGCCTTCAGGTGGATCAAAATGCTTCACCTAAAACCTGGTAGTTGAAAATCAGCCCTTTGATGTCCTGCAGGGAAGCCATCGAGCAGTTCTCAGCTCCAGGTGCGGCATGGGTTTGGGCAACCTTTATCTACATTTTAGCAATATAGGGGCAAAACACAGTGTCTGCTCCACAATTTCTTTTACAGTCCCCACAGCGAAACCCTTTGGCGGGTGCCCTTTGCTATTCATTGAGTGGTCTCTGAAGACGGGAGGAAAGAAAGATGGATAATAGAGGGGGACACACGTGGCTCGTCTGAGACAACCCTCTCATGTGGCAGAGGTCCTCTCTCTGGCCGGAGAGCCTAAAACTCACACCTTGAGGAGGAAATTACTCTGATAAATGGTAGGGAGCGAGGCCAGCACACCCTGGGACATTGCTTGTGGTGCTCCACAGCCCTTCGACTTGACCAGCAACCAGTGGGAGACGACAAGGAAGCTGCCACCAAATGTAGAGAAACTTCTGGTAACAACAGCAAATTTGAATCCCCTTTTTGAGGTGGAGGGTGATGCGCATGTCCAGTCTGGGCTGGGAAAGCCTGGCCTTGCACTGTGGTGGGCTCCTGGTGTGCAGCCGGGCCGTGCAAAGCGGTTAGCCCAGGACTCACAGTCCCAGGTGGTCTCAAAGCAGGCTCAGCGGGGTGGTGGAAGGGGGTTACATGCTGTGCTCAGCTGGGGCACAAGTGACATTTCACACAGCAGAAAGGAGAGCGTGCACGTTGTCTGACCACACATCACTGGGAGTTCACGGTTTCTTGGTTCTCCTTTGCTCAGGCCAACAGCCAGCTTGCTTGGTTTGGTCAAAGGAGGAGGAAGCAGAGGAGCAGTCCACGGAGAAGTTGCTTGGCAGAAGCCCAGTCCCAAAACATCGTGTTTTCCAGCAACAGGTGGAGCATGCTGCTCTCCCTGGCTGCTTGGACATCTGAAACACAAAACCTGGGGACTGGCCTCCTGGAGATCTCCAAGGGCATCTCTCTCAGAGCCTGTTCCCCAGAGCGACTCTCCTTTTTTACCTCTATCTCCCGGCAGCTCCCTTGGCCACAGAATCACAGAATGGTAGGGGTTGGAAGGGACCTCTGGAGATTACTTAGTCCAAGCCCCCTGCCAGAGCAGGGTCACCTAGAGCAGGTTACACAGGAACACGTCCAGGTGGGTTTTTGAATGTCTCCAGAGACGGAGACTCCACCACCTCTCTGGGCAGCCTGTTCCAGTGCTCTGCCACCCTCAGGATAAAGAAGTTCCTCCTCATGTTTAGGTGGAACTTCCTACACTCAAGTTTGTGTCCGTTACCTCTTGTCCTGTTGCCGGGCACCACTGAGAAGAGCCTGGCCCCATCCTCCTGACACCCGCCCTTTAAGTATTTATAAGCACTGATAAGATCCCCCCTCAGTCTTCTTTTTTCCAGACTAAAAAGACCCAAATCCCTCAGCCTTTCTTCATAAGAGAGGTGTTCCAGACCCCTAATCATCTTTGTAGCCCTTTGCTGTACCCTCTCCAGCAGTTCCCTGTCCTTCTTGAACTGGGGAGCCCAGAACTGGACACAGTACTCCAAGGGTCCTTCCCGCTCCTTGCTGCTGCTCTGCTGGCACTGGGGGGGTGGCAGCTGACGAGACCTGGCAGGAGCCTGGGCATGAGTCTGAAAGCCAGAGAGAAATGGGAAAGACGCGGCGTTAATTATGATGGCTTGGGACCAGCTGGAACTGTCATGCCGAGTTAACCAAGGAGAAAACAGCTCAGGGCTCAGGGACAAGGTGGCCCAGGGGGCTGGAGGAGGGATGCCAGATGAAAACCACCACCACGTGCCGACCACGGCTCTGGAGCGTCACCCTGGCATTGCCACGGAGGCAGCTGAGATAACGGGAAAACAGCAAGCCCACCAGCAGCGGCTTTTTCCTTTGAAGCCCCGCCGTTACACTTGGCCTCCCAGACTGGCAGGGCTTGAGCCGCCTTCTTAGCTAAATTGGGAAATTAATTACCCTGAGCCGCACCTCCAAGTGAATGACGGGCAGCTCGCTCTGGGCGATGCCTGGTCTCCAGTGACCAAATGCAGCTCAGCGAAGCAGCCCGGCGCCTCGGCGCTTGGCGGGCTGCAGGACCAGGGCTTTCAGTAGGCAGGACGTGAAGGGAAGCGCCATACATTGAGATCCAAAAATACCTGGAGCTCCCAGTAGCCGGAGAGCTGGGCTGGCTGGGCTGCAGAGCAGGTGGCTGCCTCCGCTAGAGGCCCCGGTGTGGTTATTTAAACTCTTTAACTGGAAATGGACAAAAGCTGTTAAAATAGATGGCACTGGTTTTATGCTTCTTGTTGCCTCTGCTTCAAGCTGCCAAGTTACGGTTAGTTGGCATTTATGGCTAGTTTGCATTTTCAGAGTGCTTCTTCGCGAAGTTGTAAAAGGTCAGGCTAAAAAAAGCCCACGTTTTGAGTGTTTTGATTCCGTGGCAATGGACTCCCATGAGTCAGGGAGCTTCAGAGTTAAGCAATAAATGGGTCCGGTCCCTTTTATAGCCGGTTACAGAATCCCTCCTCTGCTGTAAATCTGTGGAAGGATAAATGCGCTCCCAGGGCAGCCCAGGTGGCAGGAACCCCCCCCCATTTCCCAGCCCCGGCAAACCTGGCTGTGCCCACCCCACCGTACACGTATTTCATGGCTCTCTGCTTTGGTCTTTTTCCCGGTAAGCAATTGCATTCGAGGGCCTGGTTTTTGTTTATTCCTCCGCAACCCACGTGGGTTGTTCAGACGAAGGCAAAGTGTATGAGAAAAGCTATCAAACCAGAACGGGGCGGGGAAAAAAAAAAAGGGAAAAGCTCCCTGGAGCTGCAGTTGGATGCACTGACTGCACCTGGCTGGGGTTTAGGCATGTTTGCTTGCTCCTGAAACTGTTGATCACCTGATGGTGGTAATGTTTTCCTAAAGATTATGTGGGATTGGCTTTAAGGGGTTCTTTCTTTTTATTTCCACCGAGCAAAGAGCATTTCCAGGTAAATGGCTTACCTGGCCTGGAGCAGGAGAAACCGAGGGGCACTACTGCTTTGTGTGAGTAATTTTGGTTGTGGCGTTTTGGTTTTTTTTTCCCCCACCCTGAAATGTTACTGCTATGCAAGAGAGCCGAGAAAGCACAGCCAAAATCCTTGGGCAGCTTGTTCATGTGCGGCGCTTACCCAGTTTAAGGAATCGGAAATAGCTGGGCTACTGGTGAGGATGCATCAAACTGGCCACCGATAACGCTCTGCTCTCGCTTTTTAGGAGACAAGGGTAAGCTCAGCAGGAGCAAGGTAAGACCAGTGGCGCTCACCCTGGGAAAAACCACGCAGGCAGCTGTGTCCATCAATACCCTGGTGTTATATACTTGCCACCCCCACCTACACCACTGCTACAGTAACCATAATCCACTGGCTAGAGGTCTGCCTAGCCCGGGCCCTGAGAAATCCTGTCTTTTTGGACAGGAACACGCTTAAATTAGGGTCTTGCTCTGGAAGGTGACGGCACCTGGAAGGGGAACACACTATATGGAGAATGAAGCCAACTGCTCTTTGGCAGTTTTCTTTCTGCCCACATGTGTGCACCCAAGCTTTGCAGCACTTTTTTTTTTTTTTTGGGGGGGGGGTGGGGGGGCAGGGCCAGGGGAAGGCTGCCCTGAGATTTCCACCAAAAAAATCTGCAATGCTGGCAGGGACTCTCAGGTCAGCCCCACCGGGTTCTCAGTCCTTCCTCTAGCCTGGGAAAAGGAAAATGGTCTACATAAATCACTATTTAGTCAGAAACCACCCTCTAACCCCTAAGGAATTGTTGAAAATTGTTTCAAAACTAGTTCTGAATGCGAACCGAGCACCAGAATTTAGATTTTTCAATTAAAAACTGTTTGTCTCCTTAACAGAGCTTTTTCGCGGTGGGAGGAAAAATTGCCAAAGAAACAAAGTGTTCCTCTCAGAAGCAGCTGGGATGTGCGACTGCAGTGTCTGGCCCCTTGGAGCTGCAGCAGTGACGTCTCCTTGTCCCCCTTCTCCAAGAAGACAGCATCTTCCAGGCAGCACCACAAACCAGAGGATGTCTTGCAGAGTCACCTCCTGGCCAAAATTTAGCAACAGGAGGTGGGAAAAGAACAAGTACCCAAAGCACCTGCAAACCCTCTCTCCCAGGCAACTTTCCCAAACTGAATCCCGTTCTTCCCCTCAAGCAAACTGCGCTTCAAATTGCTCCTCTGAAACACCATCATAAACCTGGGGTAGGAACTTGGAGGAAGACGAAGGAAGGAAAGAGATTTTTCACGACTCTCTGGCTCTGAAATGGAAAGCTATTCATGTGTGGAGGAAAGCACCTTCCTCTGTCAGAAGAAAACAGATGAAATAAAAAGATGTTCATGAAATATGGAGGCCTACACTCATCTTCCATCAGGCTGCACAAGAGATGCTGTCGGGGGTTCCCTGGCTGTGGCTGAAGGCATGTTGGTGTTTTCCCATAGAGCTTTTGCCCCTGCTTCCCCCTGCCCAAAGTCCAGCTCAAATTTTCCGTCTGCCGATGGCAAGACAGAAGATGGAGTCTCCAGAAGGGGGAGTAAAAAGAACAAAGTAAGGGAGAAGGTGATATAAATCCTTGAAACAGAGGAGCAGGATGGGAAGAGGGCTTGTACAAACAGCAAATCTTGGGATCTGAAGGTAAAACCCACTGGCTTGGGCTCACAGTCCTCCATCGGCCTCTCACCCTGAAAAACAGGAGACTCTCCAGTAACTCACTCCAGACAGCAGTGCCCCACGCGCCGCCTCCCTCTCCTCCATGCTTCCTGCAGTGAGAATCCCATGAAAAACCAGGCACTTTTCATGAAAGCATTGGCCAGGTGGCCACCAGTCCCCCTGCCCTGCTAGTCAGCTTGAACAGCGGCCTCAGCCTCTGCTCCCTAACCCTAGACGTGTAGCTGGGTAAATAAATCAAGTATTAAAGCTTTCTTGAACGAGGAGAAATGGGCATTGCCCACCAAAAGGTGGGGTTGAAGGAGGTGAAGAGTCCGCCCAAGCCAACCTGCCACAGCTCCACACCATGCCCGTATGGTGGTAGCTATGTCAAGAAAAGCAAAACACAGGAAGAGATGACTTCAGCCAGCCCAAAACTGGTTGCAACTCAGTGGGATGGAGACGTAGGGTTCTGCGGGGTGGGCAGCCACCAGCCCCCACTCCTCTCTGCCCCCAGGCAGGTCCCCTGCGGCTGGGCTGAAGGAGCCACCGGGCACAGCTTTGCGCTCACCCAAGCCTGTGACTTGTGTCTGCTGGCAAGGCACTGCCACCCTCCAAGGATCCCACGGGGACACTCCTGCCATAAACAGTCCCTGAATACAAGCAGACCTGCCCCCCCGGGGCTGAATGGTAGCGAAAGGCCAGTATTCAGCACTGTTTTTTTCAATATTGGTGAAATCACCCCAAAACAAGAGATCTATCAGGGTCTGTGCAGCAGCTGCCGTCTCAATACCCATCCATGGATGGAAACGGGCACCTGGCAGGTTTTTGTCAGGAGGGCTGAAGATGCAGGAGGAACTGACTCATCACAGAAATGTCACACTGATAGAGATGTCCACAGGAAAACACCGTGGTAAATCCACACCCAGTGAGAAAAAGACATTGCTGCCGGCGATGGTGTGACTACAGGCTGTCCCACCTCTGTCCACCTTACCCCAACGCTGGCCGAGATGGAGGGGGCAACCGCTATAACCAGAAGAACAACAAAGTAAGGAAGAACAAAAGAAGCGGGAGTCTCCAGGAGAGAGAGGCTGAGCTGGGTAGGTAGGTCTGTAGATGCTACATTATGCATACAGGGACACGGCTAACCCAGAAGGTAAATCAGGCAATTCCAGCGAGCTGTTTGAATAAACACCGAACAAAGGGAAACTCAATTAAATTTTAAAGGCAACACATTTTCAAATGGCGGGACTAAGCAGCATTTAAAGGAGATGATTGCCGCCAAGTTATTTCGAGCAAGCAGGAGGCTATTTGGTTTATCTGTTTGAATGCGCCAACAATTAATTTAGTAATCAGTGTGTTTGGAAGGGACGATTTTGAGAGGGTGACGAGGCGGGCCAGGCCCTCAGTCAGTGTAAATTCGCACCGGCTTGCTGTGTGGCAGCCAGCCCCGCGCCAGCGGAGGGTTTGGCTGAAGCCCCCCCTGGGTGGGGGGACATGCCGGGGGAGGTGACACCTCTTACATAAGGACGGTGATGTGCCTCACACACAGGCAGATGGTGATGCTTCTCATACCACCCACAGCACAGATGGACTGTCAGTCATCACATTGAAAGTCATTCCAAGAGCGCGCCTACCCCGAGTCCAGCAGGGAAAAAATTAAGTGCTCTTCTATCCACTAAACCTACCCCTGCCTTACACCCCACAGACACCAGAAGCAAAAATATTGTAGAAATAAGCCTGCTATTTATATAGCTCAGCAGATGAGATACAGCAATAGAGATGCTGAAGTCACCCTTTTGTTTAATGTAAATTAAATGATGTTGTGCTTACAGACTCCCTTTCACCCGGGGATCCTGGAGAACAACCACCTCCTTGATGTGCAGATGGACCACCTTCTGTCCTGAAGAGGTCAAAGGCTCAGGTCACGGCCCTTGCCACCCCCCCTGCAGTGAACGAGTCTCTGCTGCCAAGCCATCTAAGCCAACAGCATGCGGGGTCCTAAGATAAATCATTTCTTAAGTGTCTTAATTTAATTTGGGTCCCGTGAGGCGCCAGTGTCTCGGGAAGAGCCATCCACACATCCTGGAGTGGTTGGTGCGCAGAGCCTTAGAGACAGGGGCAAAGAGGTGGCCTGAAATGGAAGAAAAAAATACATATCTAAAAAAAATTCGTAGACAGCTTAGAAAAATATTCCTGTCATAGGTTTACCTCGAGTAACATACTTAGTTGTTAAAGATTGAGGTGATGAAGCCCAAAAAGGCAATTTGCATTATTTCTCACCAAAATCTTCTAAGAAATGGTCTGTATTTCCTACGCTTTCTTTTAAAGGGCTTGTTTTTCCTTTTTATTTTCCTTCCCTCCACGGTAGCTCTTAAAAGTCCCAAACTATTGCCATTAAGAATTATTCCTTCTTCAAGAAAAGGATCTGCCCAAAAGAATGAGGGGAGGGGAGAGGAAGGAGACAGAAACAAATCTCAGTTTGAACTCTGCAGACCCAAGTATTTTGATTAGGTATCTCCAGTCACTTTCTGGGGGTGTAAAACCCACACCAGGTGACCAGGCTGGACTGCAGCTAGAGTGTCACTGCCTGCCCCTACCACCCACAGGCCGCCTGGCAGAAGGAAGAAGCCAAAAGCTGGAGAAATCCATAAGGCTGGTAAAAAAAAGTGCAATATTTTTGCGAAGCAAAAGCTAGTCCAGTAATAATTTATGGTAGGCATGTTTTTTTTCTGGATGAGGTTTAGGATTCTGCGTGCTTATCAAGAGCTAAGCTGGAGCATCTCTGGCTGGTGCGAGGAGGATCAGCTGGTGGTCACCACCTCTGTCCCCTGCTCCAGTGTCCCACCAAGGTGCCCCACTGGCTGCGCAGAGGGAGATCAGGAGGAGCTGAGTTGCACCCATAGGAGAACATGGCTCACAGGGGACCAGCACCCTCACCGCTTCTCGCCTGGCCAGTAGCTCAGTGATGTCTTTCATGCTGCACCCAGCTGAGGTAGCAAGCTCAGGACACCCACCTCTAAGCCACTCTCCATCGGGCAGAGGACAATTCCTGCCTGGAATAAGGGTTTCAAAGCCATGCAGAGGATGCTCGATAGCCCATGTCCTGCCAAGAGACTATCTCAAAAGGACTACTATAAGATACATACAAAACAAAAGAAAAAAAAAAGGATTTCATTATTATTTCCCAGTGTGCTAGGTTCCTGAGAAGCTGCCAAACAAGTGCTCTAGAAGCTTTCTGATGTGAGTTCCTACAGGTGGTGATGGGGAATGGCACCTGCCAGGCTGCTTGGAACAAGTCCCTCCACCACTCGCTAGTCCTGGTTTCTCTAGAAACAGCCTGGCTTAGTCCATTTTCAGCCCTCAATTTGTGCTACTCTACCCTGCTCCCTGCTCTTCCAGGCCAACTGGTCTTCCACCATGTTGAGCAAGGGGTGGTCTAAGACAAGTGCCATCCGTAAGTCTCAACTCTCCACAGCCCCAGTGGCAGCATGTCCTTATCGAGAAACACACCCAAGCCATATTGGAGTTGAGCGTCTTCAGGAATATTCTTGGATATGGTTTTTGAGGGTGAGTTTGCACTGTAAGCAATGGAAAATAACGGTAGCGTGAATTGCTCTGGCTCTATTAAAGTCACTATCACACTTGAGAAGTCCCATCCCATAGGGAACCGTATTATCATACAACCCACAGCTCCTGCTCCAACACCTCACGCGTGGCAAGCTGCTAAATGCTCCATTCGGTCCTTCTTCATCCTCGCACGTGCCGGTTAAAGGAGCTCTCCCGCAGCAGCTGGCTGCTCCGTGCTCTTTGGCTAATTAAAATGAGGTATGAAACTGCAGCCAGAGGAAATCCTCCTAGATGATCCATCTCCGCGAGCGTGGCCAAGCCCGACAGCAGCGAGTTGGAGACCAGCTCCCTATTAGCATCCTCCACTGCCCCCAGAGGGGTTAGAGTTTAATCCCAGCTATTTCTCTTCTTCCAGGACAGTGGGGCCAGAGGAACAAGCTGGTTTGGAAAGACAGTAACCCAGCTCCAGTGAGAGATGCAGCCCCAGCCCCGGCGCACAGCGAGCCTGCCTTCGTTAGAGGATTAAATTTTAAGCAATGCCAGGCAAACATTCCTTCTGATCAACTGACATGGGCAGAGGAAAGTCCTGCCGGGCTTTCTTGAAACGTGAAGGCTGGAGGCTGCGTGAGAGGACATTTGTGTGAAGCAAGGGAAACATCCCCACAGTGGGACAGGGGAGGATGAGGAGGAAAAAAAAAATTGGAATGGGCCTGCAGAACTCTGATGGCAAAGTTATTAAAAGGAAAGAAAATTTACTCTGGGAATATGTTATCGCTCCAGCGCAGTTCTTGAGGTAGTAACTCAGCATAATGTTACTGTGCCCAGTTCAGGACAGCCACAGGCTGGGACACATAGTCTCAGTGCTGCGTGCTCCAGAGAGGAGGAATTTGGGTGTATTCTTATATCGGGCAGGCGTTGGAGGCAAACGGCCACATCACCATCACAATTCCAGCGTTCAGCTCTCTTAGAATTTGAAGAGGAAAAATCCTTTAATTTTGTTTCCACCTCGTAAAGTACTTCCAGCACTGATGAGGAAGACAGAACCTGAATGCACATTTTTGGAAAGCACGTTTGATTATCTTCTGGAAAAAGGGAGTCTCATGAATGCAAGAGAACATTTCATACATTAAGAGCATGGAAACCCACGAATATGACACTTCATTGCCCTGTAGCCAATTTTGTTGATTAGAATCATTAGGATATGAGAAGAAAATAGTTAACGTGCTGTAACCAATCTGCAAATGTTAGAAAATCTGCAATCATACGGAACTAATTTTAAGTGAAATGGGATGGTCCACAAATTACGGGCAAAGGATTGCTGCAAAAGGCGCTGAGAAAGGCCGGCAGGAAAGCAACACAAAGACCAATACCCTGCCCAGGATGAACGGTGGTTAGGAGAACACAGGCAGCATCCCTTTAAAATATCAAGGCAAAAATTATTAGTTGACGGGGCAACAAACACAGACTTTGATATTGTTGTTCTGTTCCCTCCCCCTTTACATCATAAACATGTTTGAAAACAAAGATAGATATAATGAATATGAAAATACAGAAGTCGCGCTTGCCTGAAGGTCCAATGTTGTACTGTGGTGGTCCACTCATTTTTTCAACCCTCCTGTTTCTTGTCTGATTTGTACAGCGATGTTTTTCTCCCCCTCTCTCTAGGACTCATATTACAATCCTGCCTTGAGATGCTCATCTATCAGCCCATCACTCAGAAAGCACGCCATTTATCCTACAGTTCAAACATCCATCCAGACCTCAGGAGGATGGTGGGGACTGGGGAGGGAGAGGAGGAGAAAGCACTTTTCCTGTTGCTTTAAGGCTGGTTATAAACTACGGAGGATGCTAACATCTACCAGGGAAACATCTCACGCTCCTGACTCTTTTTTTCCTCCCTTCCCCAAGAGCTGTACTTTTCACACAGAGCTGTTTTTCAGAAACAGCGTCATTTAGGGTCTCCACCTAAAGGAGAACTCTGCAGGATGAGGATTAAGTAGTCAGCTTGTTACCCCTGCGATGAAGCCAGATTCTGATCTCAGGGAAAATGAGCGTAAGTCTAGAATAAACTAGTCCCTTCACTGCAGCAACAGAGGTGCCAGTGTCATCAGCCCGACCCTTGCCACACGCTCTGCCCAGCCCCAGGCCATGCACCCACCTACCCGTCCCCTGCCTGACTCTGCTCCTCCTACCAACGTCCAGGAAAACCTGTCCCCAGAAAGCTTCCCTTTGCGATCACCTGCCTATTACTTAGCAAAGCACATACCTGTCAGCAGCTGTTATCAACAGATTAGTCGGATCAAACACCACAAAAAAGGATTTTCTTGAGCAGATTGCTGTAAGCGCAATCTGTCCCCCATCACCTCTTCCAAACCATCCCCTTCCTTTCCCACAGACCTATACATAACTCACAAAATTAAAACATCTTAAAACACAGTAAATTATTTTCTCTACTCCACCACGCTTATCTCCCATCTGCTATTCCAGCCTTTCGCTATTGGGTGCAGTAAAATCTGATTTTAACACAAAGCTGACACTGTAGCCTCATTCTCTTCAGCCAAAATATGAAAAATAAAAAGCTACCCATATACACATTTATCACCAGCAATAGATAAATCTATCACAATAAGAATTCTGACAGATAACAAAAAGCAAAAAAATACTGAGGAGGTTTACAGCAGTTTAATGAAGGCTCTTGTACCAAATCTTGAACTCAAAGTTACAGTCAGAATTATTGAAAAAAATAACTTACAGTGAAAAAGCTGATGAGAATCGCCCACCTAGCCATGGAATTAACTGCGGTTTAACGCTGTGCTTAAATACTCACCACACAATAGAAACAAATTTAAATCACGACCAAGGTACACATAATTCATTTCCATTCTGTTTTCAATTACATGTATTCAGCATGTAATTTAGCCTCTGGAAGTTACTCTGAAGACCACAGAAGCTTTTTTTTTTTTTTTAACACTCACTGGAAATAAATACCATTTAAAGAACACACGTGGAGTGCAATAAAATAGACACTTAGGCACTGGTACAGTCTAGTCCTCTTCAGCCCTCTACAAACTACAAGACAAGAAGTTTTAAACCACAGATGGAGTGGAGAGCCGGGCAGAGCTGTACAGGTAGCGCAACAGGTTATGTACTACACAAGAGAACATCTGCAAAAGGTCCCAGGAGATTTTTGTTGAAGATGCAGCGTATCCACACCAGGTATATTGTGAAGGGCTTAATGTTTTCTGAGAAGGTGTGATTCTGATGGGACAATATATAAGGCATGTAAGTGTTTTCCCCTTGCTCTTGTATCCACACTTCATATTTCACTTCTCTGACCTTGAGATACTTCAGGTTCCAGGGGATCTGCCAGGACACGGCAAGTTTAGCTTCGCTGGTGCCCTGGACAGAGGCTTGACACTTGGCATCCCTCACTTTGCCAGGATAGAGGCTACCAGACCACTTCTGCCTCCTGGATCCAGGCTTAGACTTCACAGTCTGCCTGATGACATGGATGAGAGAAGGGATGTTCACCTTTGTGTCCTGGTAGGCACGGAACAGCCACTCGGGGTTGCGGCAGCAGAGGTGCCGCGGCACCTCTGTGCTCTTAATGATGCGCTCTTGCTCAGCTTTGTCCAGATGAGCAATCCCGCCCTGATCCCAAGGTCTGTCTGGGTAGGTGACGGTGTCTTCCTGGTCGGTGTTCTGCCAGGCAATGTACTGCAGGTCCATGCCAGGAAGGGTTGCCAGGGTTTGTAAGGAGTATAGTGTTCAGGGTTGATAGCATAAGGAAAGAGCTCCACCCACTGTGGCAACCTCTTGGCAGGAAGAGAGACATGACTAACTGGGCCCATGCATGCTGCCCAGCATGGATGCATTGCTGATCAACCGGACGATGTCAGAAAATGAATGCTCCTCCAGAGAGACGGTAATGGTTTTCATCTGAAACTCCTGAGCGAGAGCCAGGATAGTTTCTGCCTCATTTAGGATAAGTCTGTGATTGTTCGACTGAACACTACGATGTACTCCTCACTGGAGCTTTCCTCCAAGCTGACGTTCAGCTTCTGCATCATGAATTTGGTGAACTGCCTGATCTCATTACCAGAAACCAAGATGTTAGCCTTTGGCCCTTGTGGTTGGACAAATCCATACTGGTACCAGGTGGTGATTTGGACAGTCCCACATACGATTTGGTAAAGCAGAGGAGCCTGCCCAGGGTTTAAGTTGCTCCCTGAGGAGTGGCTGCTTGTTACTCAGTAACTTGTAGAGGTCAAAGTGAACACCTTCACTCCATCCTTCCATGAAGAAGAGCCGTGCCTCCAGATCTAAATCAGAGAACTGCTGCATGGTGTAATAAATAGGGAGGAGGTCATCATGAAAGACATGCATCAGGTTGTCTGGGTTGAACCTGTTAGCGATCAGTGCCACATCAGGCACGAAGACGGCTTTGGCCTAAATTTCAATGCAGCAGCTGGCAGCTCCACAAGTTAAAGTACTGGGTGTTGTGATCTTCCACTGAGGAGAGGTCAAGCAGAGGCTGGCTGAAACCTCCGGGAGCCCAGGTTTGGGCAGCATGACCGAGGAGTTGCTGTGAAAGTAGACAAACTCCTCAGCCTCAGTAGAGTAGCAGAGGGACTCAAAGCGGCAGACACGATCAGTGTGCATCCTGCCGGTGCACACCATCCTGGTACCGTCCTCCACCAGCGCCTGGAGAGCTGCATGGTAGTCAATCTGAACCTGAGAGAGTTCCTGAGACTGACGGGTGAGGACCAACTCCTCTTCAACCATGAAGACATGCTCTCGCAATTTGATGTATTCCACAGCACAGCAGCTAGGACAGACACGAGCAGGGCATTAACCCGGCTGCTATGTTCATTCTGTAGTTAGGTCCTAGCAAGATGACAGGTGGGGAACGCAATGGAGACGGAACACATCATTAACCCTCCTTGACATGGTGAGGGCAAAGACCTGTGGAAAATAAACCAAGAGGAACCATTTAAACATGAGGTTTACAGGTCCACCGTAAATCATATTTTATAGACTAATCAAGAGAGTTTAGGCTTTTTTTCAGCAATTTTTCCCCCTTCCAGGGCATGAGGGAAAAGAAGAAAGAGAGTGCCAAAGCACTACCCAAACTGTAAAAAAAAATAAAGCAAACAAAACCGGGAGCTGCTCTACAGGAAGGCTTCCTCTCTCATTTTCATTTCTACCCTTTTGGAGAAGCAAAGTAAAAGAGTTTGAGGATGAGTTCTATGAAGCTTTGTCAGAAAAAAATGGCAGGTTCCCTGGGACTTTGGCTCACTCTGCTTTTTGCAGACCAGTCCAACAGCGAGAAGAAAGACAGCGCTACAATCACTGGGCCGCTCAACACAGGTCTTGAGAGACCCAGCTCCTTCTCTTGATCTGCCATAGGCCTTTCGCATGGCTGCGAGTACCTAACTCTGCCTCTCGCCTTTACTGTGCAGATAACAATGGTACAAGGAGTATTGCCAAATATAGATTTTGCTACACTCCATTCCGATATTAAATGTGAACTGGTGAACATGACATTCAATTTAATTTTATTAGGGGGTGGGGGAGGACTTGCAGGTCTACAGACTGCCCTGTGGGAGACTCCCAAGTCACTCAGTTGTTTCTTTGGCTGCAATCCAGGATCAAAGGCTAGGAGCTGCCATCATCTTCCAAAAGAAATATTGGCATGGGAGAGAGGAGAGCTCCGCTCTTTATGCAAGGAACTGAAGTTTCATTAAAACAATCAAACCTTCATTTAGCGAGAGTCTGACTTGTACCAGCATGGCCAACCCTTATACAAATGGGAAGGTAATACATTTGAAGTGTTTCCAGTGTTGGTGTTTCCCCATTCCAACCTGAGAATCTCTTCTGTGCTGCTCCAAGGCTTCCCTGTTTCTTTTTCTGTTATGGGAAAGATCCTGCCAATGTTTTCTTTCTATGTAGAAACACTACTGGCTTATATCAAAGTATTGATTATATTTTCAACTGTGAACTTCAATTGAGATATTGATTCAACTACAGTATTTATGGGCTCCAATTTTCATTATGCATCAAGGTTCACTGCTAGTCAGGCTGTAAATAATTGCAGCCATGACTCATGGGGAACTATAGGAAGGGGAATTTCTGATTGGTATATACCCGATTAGACTGCTTCTAACTGCAGTTTTTAAAAGTAGCAATTTAAACTCCCTTTGATGCAAGTTTGGAGGGAGGGAAAAAAAAGCAACGTCTCAAGCACACGCTCTGACATCCTAAGCAATAGTTCCTTAGGCGTTTTAACCCAGAGATGCTTGTTCTTATATGCCAGAGTGGAGGAAGACAGCGAGGCATATTTAGGACCAATGCAAACACCACCTCTACTGTCAAGGGAGTTCTTTTGAAAAGAGAGATTGCAGCCTAAAAGCTTGATCCTGCAATCTGGTTCACGTAGCTTGGAAATGAACGGAGAATCATTCATGGAATTTAATGAAGCCAGAAAGGATCCCAACAGCCTGTGGGATCCCTGTCTTAGAAAAAACTGAAGGTATGTGGGAGACTGTATAATGCCAAAGAAATGAGTGCTGGCTGTAAGCCGCACAGATTCAAGAGATGGTCTCTGGGGATCTGAGCAACAAATTCATTTCAATTTCAGAGCAGCTCTAGCTACTCAAATGGAACAGAAATGAAGTTCACCTCCTTTGGCAACTGGTCTGAAAAACTGCCTCATTTAGCAACTCTCTAAAAGCAAGCAGCAAATTAAAAAGGTGTTGTTTTGGTTTCAACCATGGAAAGGGAATGGGAAGGGCCCCAGAGCGGTCATCTAGTTACCAGGGCAGGATCATCTCTCCCTAAACCACTCCCCCAAAATGCTTATCTTATTCTTAATACTTATTCATCTCTTCAGCCAGTCTCTAGCAATCACGGCATGAAGGACTACAATAAGCTCTTCCCTAATACTCAGCTTTTGTTTACGCCACAGCAATTTAAACCTGGTCTTGTCCCAGGTGGCACAGATATCCTGCACAGATGAACAATGGCTGTCACATCACCTCTCAGTCTTTCCTTCTCTATAACAGGGAGGGACTGCTGCTCCTGATGGCTTTGCAACTCTCAACGATGGCTGTTCCATGGACAACTTTGAATAGAAACCTTCTGGGGACAGTGGTACATCACTCGGTTAGGCTCTGCTAAAGTAACCAAACCAGTTTTCAGGAAAAGAAATTTTTGATGGGGACAGATCTAAAGTTACTTTGTTGGTACCAGATTTCCAAAGCTTCATTTTACTTCTTCACTGTCTTTGAAAGATGTCTAACGATATCATCCAACTCTTCACATAACCTCTCCACTACAGACCTCTCATCTTGTGAGCACTGCTTTAAATGACTTCACAGCAGCACCAAGGCTGCCCAAGCAGCCATGTGCAAAGCCTGCTAGCCAGTATGTGAAGGAGACCTTTAACAATCAAGTCCTCTGCCACAAGCACACACTTCAAATAAAGGCCAGTGGAAGGCACTGTGGAAGTTTACTGCAGGTCAGAAGAACACAGAACCTACAAGTTCAACGGAGTCAACACAAGTTGCAAGAATCTGGCAGAGGGGGAAAACCACGCGGCCTCTTTATTATTCCAGTATGGTGGGGAGAGTGTGTATGTGTGGGTGTTTCAAAGGCATCAGAAGCCAGCAGTCCATAAAAACACCACTGATACAATCTGCATTTCACAGGCATTTCAGTGGTGGAGAGATCTGCCGACCATTACAAACCCCTTGAGCTGAACAGGCCTCCTTGGAAACAGCTTGTTCTAATGTTTCACCCCTGATTTGTTCTCTTCCCTCTAGCCCCAAGGGAAGGGCATAAGAGGTACTTCAGAGATGCAGCCTGATGGATGTGGCCAGTGTTCGGAGGTTAGCAGTTTTCATTTCGCACTCTGCTACAGCAATAGCCACTAAATGGCTACAAATGAACAACTCAGCTTTTTAATAAAAATCACCTGCAAGGCCTTCCTCCATCTCTTCCCCCACTCCAGCTCTTTCATTTCCCTGCACTTAGCTGAAGTGAGTGCATGTGCTTTAGCCAACCAGGTGTCAGGAATGAATGTTAAAAGCTAGCAATGCTAAAGGAATCCATCTTCATTCCTTCATGCCAATTCATAAATCCTAGTTCATGCTGCTTGGCTGAAAGCTGCTTTTGATAGAAAGCAGGGGATGTGGACAGGAAAGGGTGTCACAGGCAGAACTGAAAGGAGAATTTCACAGGTACGCAGGGAACAGTCTTAATTCCTTGCCTGTTTTCCCACATTTTATCATCCACCTTTTTTTTAATTTGACACTTTCAGTAAACACAGACCTCAAAGAACTAAAATCTTTGGTCCTTCAAGGAGTGACAGAACATAAATACTAACAAACCGTCCTGTTGTTTGGTTTTACGGACCCAGGAGAGGTTGCACTAAGGGGCTAAAGGCAAGCAATCACCCCCTGGGTCTCCTGGTTCCTCAGTCCCCCAAGCTGAGGTCAGTCGTTAAGTGCTGTCAGCAGCAGTAGTTCTGGGATGGAAGCTATTTCAGAAGGCAGCAGGTAACTCTGAAATAGGTGAAAGCATTTAGTCTTCCACCTGAAGAGAGATGCTTTGCAATAAAATAAATTTTCGTTACTAAATCTCCCTCACAAAATGGGTCTTAGAGCTGCCACTCCCCTTCCACGGTGTCATCAGAGAACATCTTAAGAACTAAAAAGCACTTGCAGAAGTGGAAGGCCAGACACACTGCTACTTTCTTTAAGAGCAGAGTCCTCTGTGCTGTTTCTTTTTATATATAGTCAGCATCTAGGCTGTTCACAGCCCCTAGTTGCCCAAAGACTATCCACCCCCCCCCCCCCCCAATTCCCACCACACTCATCCACCCTCTCACTTCCCAGTGACATTGGGATAACCATGACTTTGCTTCATGTGAGAAACATGCTCCAGTTACCAAGGAAATCGCATGGACTGACATTTTTTTACTCTCTGCTTTGAAATGCTAAAGCACCATCCTTCAGCAAGAGAAGACGCAACAGCTGATACACGAGAGCCTAGCCAGAAGAGATGTGCACATAAAAGCAGCACAGAGCTTCTCGTTGCCAAGCTGGCAGAGGACAACGATGCCCCATGGGAGGAGACAGGATATGCCCTTGAAGAATCCCGACAGGAGCAGGCTGCAGGGGAGGAGCAGGAGTGAGAGAGGGAGACAGAAGTGGCAGATTTCCCTGGCATGGATGCTGAAAGGGCAGTGGGGCAGCTGACTTAGAGCGTCACACGGTCAAAGATGGGGAGCTCAAACAACACACTGGCACAGGGGAAGCTCAAGACTTTGCAAGGGAAAGAAGTTCATGCCCTGAGGTTTGCAGCTCAGCCACAATGGATGCTGCTCCAGAAGCTAAGAGCCTGTGGGAGGGGGTCTATTTTTGGTCAGCTTATTTTTCCTCTTTTTCCAAAAGAGATCACAGGCATAAAGACCTTACCCCATTCTCTTCCTCCACCCTCACTAACTTAGCAAAAGGGTCACAGATTCATCCTCTCAGCCCAGATACTGCTGCTCTAACTAGCACTGATTACTAGTGAGCAGGTAAAGACTTCAGGAGCATGCATCTGGTGTGTTCAGCAAGCACTTCTGGTAGAGACCTTGAGAATCTTTGCAGGGCCGTAGTACTCTCATGGAAGTTTGAGCACAGTAGCACCTTCTCCCTGTTAGCTGCTGGTCATCTGATGTTTTAAACATCCTCAGGAACTGGGAAAGTAACAGGAAGCATAGGTGGAGAAGCTGTTCTTCACCTCTTGTTAACACATCGAGGAGATCAGATTGGGGTGCGATGAGAGAGATGAATTTCTACTAATAGGCAGTTGGCAAAAATGAATCCAAATAGTCCTTTAAGAGACAAATTCTGCTATTCTTTTTTCAATTGTGAAGCTAGGGTAGGATGAATCACTACTTCAAAGCTATTAATTTGATGGACAATGTTTTAAATCTCTTATCCACTTAAAAAAAATTACAATCTAGGTAAGAAATTGGGAGAAAAGCTACAAAGTCCACAGAACAAAAACCTAAACACACTAAAAGACACAAACATGCACTACTAAGAATCTCAGAGGAACAAAACATGAACTTGATTAGGGAGAACAAGGGTCACCAGGGTGAACAGCACATCTAAAAGGGGACCACCTACTCCTGCAGGTATTAACAAAATGAGAAGTGCTGGTTTTGTCTCCTTAGACCTTGCCAAACTTTTGTTACCAACTGCCCAAGCACTTTCCAAGCCAATGCTCAGTTTTCCAGAGCTACAGCAGGCTAAAAAAAACCTCACAAAATGGAAAAAAGCATGAAGGGGACACGTTTCCAGAAGGCATCACCATTCTGTGTACAGAGAGAATTGCCTCTACTGGGTTTGGCCCAACTGACCAGCTCCCCGCAGAGCTTACCAGTCATGGCAGCGGTGTCCAAGCAGAACCATCTCCACAGTTCCCAGAAATGCGGCACAATTGGAAGTAGACTGGGGCTGCTCCTGCCACAGCCACAAGACTGGGAAGGAGCTGGGGCAGAGCTGCTTGGGCAGGGGACCCTGACCCTTCATGTTATGGTAACACAGTGGAAGGGCTGGGAGCCGATATTCCTTCCTCAAGGACATTTTCCCCATTAGCACTCCTTACCCTCGTATCCTTCTCTTGCTAGGCTGGCTTTCCAGGACCGGCACAGGAAAAGTAAAGCGTGCAAACATGGCATTTCACACTCCCCCTGCAAGATGTCTTCTGTTCTTTCTCCCATGCCTGATGCAAGAGGCTTAGCTAAAGATGCAGTATATGTAACACATGCAGTTTTAAATATCTACTTCATTCATGCTCAAAGCAGAAGTTGCTAGAAGGCAACTTTCCCAATTGGAAGGAGGGGGAGTTAGGATTCAGCAGCCAAGAACTGGCTTTTATTCTCATCTCTGTCACAGATTCCCACAGAACTACAAGCAAGTCAATCCCCAGTTATTCACTGTATTTGTTTAATGAGATATATGTATCTTTCACAGTACATATCACATTAAAGAAAGGATGGTACACTGAATGATTGATATACTGGAACATTTTCTCTGTAAAAACCAACCAAGTGTAGAAGTGCTGACTTTTTAAACAGGAAAAGAGCAGGTTCTCAAAGGGAGCAAACACAGCAGTTTAAAATACAAATATCATTAATAAAGCCTGATACAAAAAGGGAATATGAAAAATAAGAATACCTTAACTCTGCAGCTTCAAGTGGAATTCTAAATATAGAACTTTACTCAGAAAAAATAAAATCAAAATGTAATTTTTTTTTTTAGAAAAACAACTGGTTTTTTTAGATTGTTTAGGTATCTATAGACAGTTGTACTCAAATATCTTCATTTTTTTGTGGTTTAGCATAAGACAGGAACAGAAAGCAAAACTGTAAGCCTTTCTGCAGAAGCCTGCAACCAAGGAGACTGAGGCTCTGTGCAATGGTCCCTACCGCAAACATACCTTCAATATGAACAGGAGAATATTGGTGGCTACTGGACGCCTTCCAGTTGTGCTTAGGGATGGAAAAATCTAAGTTTTCTTCCATTTAATTTCAGAGGCTGTGAGAGCTGGGATAGGAAGAGATCCAGCCTGACTTTCACGTTGACTAGCAGTCATTGATTTAATATTTGTTGATACTGCTGTCTTGATCTACAAAAAACAGGTAAAAAAAAAATACTAATACTAAGCAGTCAATGCATATAAGCAAACCATGAAACGGAGCTGTAAGTACGAAACTAAAATCAATACTTCTTGGGCTTTTAAAGTCCACATTTCCAACTGTCTTCTCCATCCAGAATGACATGTTGTATGAAATTCTTGCCACAAACTAACCCTGATCTCCAGAAAATGCACCTAAGTAAGATACATTTCTGATAAACAATGTTGAGGTGGGAGATGAAAGAAAAATGAGCTAGAAAAGGAAAAGAAAAAAAAAAAGTACATGTCTCAGCCCTCAAGCCTTCACCTTCTGACAGTCACAAGCCTAAAGATGAAAACTCAAGGTACTCCAAACAACCATGGCTAGGCAGAGGGGGAAGCTTAACAGACAGAGCTCATCCCAGGTGATCTTTGTTCACCCGAGTATCCCATCGAAACCTATCAGGTTATATTGGCATTAGCAGCACTGTCATATGAGTAAAAAACCACTCCTTTTGCCTGGTCTTTTGCTTTTAGTCCGTAAGCGAGATATCTTTGTCAGAAACAAAAACGTGCCAGAGAGCAGCAGGTTTATCTTACTTCAGTGGTCTACCTAAAGCAAAGACAGTAGGGGTGGCTGAAGGGAAAATTTACTAATGCTGCAAAAGTGAATTTAAAAGAATATGATGCAAAATCCCAAAGTACTGAACAAGATGAGCTTCAGCCAATCCCAACTATGCCTTTGGGCTTTAGCTGCCATTTGTTATTCTCTGTATTTTATCTATCCTTCCTTTCTTTATTCTCTGACAGGAAGAGTACCCGTGTTATTTGCATACTGGGACTGGTGCTTAGCAGCATTTACAGCCTGAGCTCTCCTTACTTCCCATCAGCATGGTGCCCGAGACCGCTCCTGTGTGCTGCAAATTCTAAGCAGGAGCCAAAATTGTTCGGAGCACAGTGCAGCCAATAAGAACCGCGAAAATCCCTCCTTGGTTACCACAAGCTCTACATTAGCATGTTTTTAGGGGAGGGTAAAAAAAAAAAGTAATCCCAAAGCAGCACCTGTCCAGTAAGAAATACATTTCTGAAAACCTACAGAATTTAGTCCAGATCAAAGATGTTTTCCCCATGAGACTTTTGTTTAAAAATGATAAAGCAAACCACCAGTCAAACAAAGACAGACTACAAAGATCTGGGATTACAAATGAACTACTGACCTCCTTCCCACACATGCACAGCCACAGAGGAGAGATCAGTGTGAAGTTGCAGGGGTCGGGGGGGAGCAAGGAGACAGCATCAAAAAACATGCCACCCCCCCACCCCTGAAGTACACTGCAGCCAGGAACGCCAACAAAAACCGAATTCAGAGCCGTATGTGATCAGCACAGCAAACAGAGCACAGTTACAATAACACCCAGAAAAGAAACAGTAATTCAGAGCATCTGCAACCTTTTTAATCTTGGAACTACTACCACTGGTAGATTAGTGTTTCAGCACATGCATGCATACCTGGTGTTGCTAAATAAACGGAAAAGCTATCCGGTGCCTCTTTCACAGGAGAAAGAAAAAAAGAAGACACCTTAAAGCTACATTTTGCAGGGGAACGAACACTCTCCGGTCCTCTTCTTTCCCCACCACCATAAAGAAAAAGAAAAAAATCATATCTAACAGCTCTGAGCACAGTAACGCGTGCACCATCTGCAGACTGAACTACCTTTCTCCCCCAGGTCTGAGCATGCTCTGTCTGTCGGCAGTGTCCTATCGCTCCAGCTGGCTCACCTCAATTTGTTAGCCTCCCAGAGGTCAGCCTTGCATGCAGGATGATTTGCTGCAGTATTCCTGCAAATCCCCAAAGGGCGGCCACACTGAAACAAACACCATCATGCCATTTCACAAAGCCGAGCATGTCTTGGGAGACAGACGGCAAACTGGTTTGGGGGCGGGGGGAGTGTGTGCATTTTAGAAATCCTGCTTCTAGATATTATTAATGCCACTACTACTCCAAACACTTCACACAAAAGAACAAAACAATAGGAGAGAAAGAAAAAAAATGCCCCTTGTTAGAGGATGTGAAAGCCGTTCGGCGTGCTTTCTAGCAATTCCCTTGGCATCAGGGAAGCGGTTTCCCAGCTGCGATGGTCAGCAAATGGCTTAGTATTGAACAAGGTTGTGAGTGCCCTCCTTCAGAGATCCAGGCAACCGTATTTTTGAAATCAAATTCTCTTTTTATGGTGGAAACAGTAATTCCTAAATACAAAGGCACAAAAATGAGCCAGTGCTTGTAAGAGTCTCTTACTGCATCCAAGCTGAAGGTCACGGAGGCAAAAGTGTCTTACACCAATCTTCTCAGGAGAGCTTGAACCTGTGGGGACCGAGCAGCTTCTTGAAGATGACAAACCAGGCACTACCAACTAGCAACACTTCAAGTCCTAATGCCACAACTGGATCTACATGCAGGATCAGAAAAGCAGCCCAGTTCTGCCCACAGCACTCCCTAAAAGGCTCATGGCAGCAGTCACACCACTGAACACAGTTATTAGGAGTGAGATCCCAGCCCTGTAGGGACACACTTGCAGAAAGATCACAAGGAAAGATACGAGGCTTTCTGCAAATGTGTTGTTCGTATATTTGCAGGATACTTTTTCTTGATTATCTGGGAGGCTTTTTCCCTTTAAGTGAGATCTAACAGGTGAATCAAGAATGATGAAAAGGAGTAAAAGTTCTTTAACACCCACATGTACACATGTCTATACAGATACTCTCAGATGAACAGCAACCATTTTACATAAGGAAAACCAGGAGAGCATCCCTAGGCTTTCATTCATTCATGTCAGGAATTATCCTTACTATCAAAATAAAGAAGTTTAAATGGTTCTGTATTAAAAAAAAAATGCAATTAGGTAAGATACGGGGTACTCAAAATTCTTAACTAAGAGAGTCTGGCAGCTACAAGGGTTAGCATGTTACCTAAACTCTCACTCTAAACATGCATCACAGAAGCTGGTGTCTCCAGCTTCTTACCCTCCCCAAATCATGCTGGAAGTGATCTGAGGGAGGGGATAAATGGATTTACGACATCTGTGGTGTTTCACTGCACTATGGAGTCACGCTACCTGGGCTAGTTACTTTTGACAAAGTCTGCGACTACTGCTGTCCATGGGACGTGGACATGTTTGGGACATGTCTGGGACCACCTCTGTCTATAGGACCCCTTTAGAGAAACCTTCTGTTTTCATGCAAGAAGGCAAAGCAGCCCTGCCAAATTAATCTGAGGTAAGTGACAGGCTGAAGCATTTGCGAGGCAGTTAGGGGTTATACACTTTGAATCACAGTAGCAATAGAGCCCAATATTAAGTACTGCAACACCTTGCAACTTTAGGGGTGAGGATCCACCAGTGTTTCAAGTTATTACAGGTGACAGGTCACTCATTCACCACCAAGTACCCTGAATTCACCAAAACCAGGACCCCACCCTGGGGAAGGCCACTGCATGGGGACAACCTGGAATCTAGGATTGTACTTGGGTATCTCCTCCTCCCTCCCAGAACACTGATCCGCTGCCTCAAAATATGCATGTCCCTCATCCAGCTTCTCCTGCCTGCTGCAGCAGAGGCAGTGCTTTCTCTGACAGAAGATGAAAACAGGGCAGTCCTGAGGCAGAGATCTAGCAGAACTGGGAGACGTAAAGCAGCCCCAAGAAAATTACGACTTGTCCCATGCAGGACCCAAGACCACTAGCTTGAATATAGCCACCATCAGAGCTGAGAAATGCAGGTGTCATTCAGCATCACACATGCTTAGAAATGCAGCAATACCATGGTATTTATAACCTTACATTTCTGAGTGCAAGTTAAAAGCCAAATACAGAAGAAAAATAAGCTGCAAGAAACAAAGAAGAAACCCAAATAACATTCTGCAGAATCAACAACAGGTTCTTGACAAAAAGCCTGCCAACATGATGAATAAACACAACTGTTGTATCTACTAAATTAGGGCATCACAGAAGTAAAAGAGACATTTTCTCATCTCCTGCTCTGGAGTGCCGCTTTTACACCTTTGCCTTCTTCGTTCAGAACAAGCGAAATGGTTTCAGCCCACCTGGAAACATTAAAAACCACTAGGATTGACAGGACAAGGTGCCATCCACTTCAGTACCCTCCCTCCAGGTCTGTGCCACCTATTCCCACAAACAAAAGGTAATTTTTGAACAAGAGCATAAGCCTATGCCACTCCTGTTCTGAGAGGATCCCAAAGGGACATTGGTCAATCACAGCTGCTTGGGGGAAATAAACAAATAATAAAAAAAGAGGAAACAGAATAAATCCCCTTTTTGGCAGGCCCATCCAATGTCCCCAGCCTATCCTGTTGTGACTAAGGATATCCACAGTCACCTTTCTCTTTTTAGCTCATCTCATTGCCCTCTGGCCCCTCTGAATGTGAAGGTGCTGTCTCGTGTGGAACAAGCTAGATATTTTTCCTCGGAATTTTCAAAGTTGAGGAGTGGAGTTAGATTTGTAGTTGACTTCAGCTGAGAAAACACATCTTGACTTTGTGTTTTCCGCACTCCAGAAAGCTCCACTGCATGACCTAGTTTCCACTGATGCTAACGGCAGCCTTTCCACCAACTCCACAGATCTTCACCTCCAGTTAGGGACTTAAACGGTGGGACCTCTGATAACCCAAAGATACCATGCTGGGATCCTTATCTTAGTCAAGCTTTGATTTTAATGGAGAAGAAAGTACAACATTTACAGTCTGGTCTTCTATTTATGAATAAGCTTCTTCACCACACCTGAAATGAGGTATACGCATAGATTTCAAAGGCACAATTTATCACATCACATGGAGTTGGATAGTTTAATCCTAGTCTCAAAGAGGGTACTATCGTCAATCTGCCACACCACAAAGTAACTTAAAAAACTACATCATTAAAGGGGAGAAAAAACCCATAATTAAATAAATCCAACAACTGTGAAATAATAACTATTACCACTGCTACACCATAAGGCACTATGTGTGGCAGCCCCAAGCTCTTCTCAAATAGTCAGCATCAGTAGCACACTGCAAGTCTGTGAGGTTTGAATAGGTTTTCTTGGCTCAGAACTAAGAGTTTGATAAATATTTAATACCCCTCATAAAGTTGCAGCCTCCAAAAACAATGCCACAAAAGAAAAACGGTTAACATTTTTTGAACTCCTAAAAAACAGTACAGCACAAACAACACTCAGCAAGCCAGCAAAGAAGTCTGAATAGATCCCTCTTGGTTTAGGACTGACAAAGACCAGGTAAATCGTTATTTACTGAATCTTTGCTTCGCATGTACATGTTGCAGGGGTGCCTGCGTCACTCCGAGTAACAGCATTTATTATTTATAGTCCCAGAAGTACGCTCTACAAGAAATTGTTCTTCCTGCAGTGCTTTTCAACCAAAGGTGCATCTCAGTTTTAGAGCACAAAAATTTTCATGCCTGAACTGACAAAAGAGTCCTTGTATTGATAAATACACAAGGAGACAAAGGAAGTGTTGGGTTTCTGGACACTAAGATTGGAATACCACACACAGAGGATGGCATTTTGATTCTGCAGAACCTAACATTAAAACTGGTGTCAAAAGGACCAGGACTTCAGCCAAATATGGAAAATTCCTAAGCCAGAATATACTTTGTCAGGGAAAAAGGTATTTTTGAAGAGTATCCCAATGGCTAAACCCCACTTTACTCAACTCCTGCAAGCATGACATACTCCCAGGCTTAGGAGATGTAGGATTCAAGTTTTACACAAATATTAGGTTTACAAAGGTGTAAGTATGATAAAACACATTTCACACACACACTTAGGTTACGTGTCTCTACATCAACCTGACAAATTCATAGCTATTTTTTCTCCTCTACAGATATGTGCATATTTTATACATATAAAATATATACTTCCTATGGAAAAGCACACTAGCTAAAGTATTCACTCTAACAATCCCTCCATCCCCATTAGGAACCATCCTAGCAGCACTGCAGGAACATACTGGCCTGTTCCTGCAGCTATATGCAATGTGTGTTCAGATGAATGACATGGGAGAGCCACCTGCTAGCTTCCAAGGTAGGACATGGCTTCAGTATCTGTTCTGACCCAAGCTAGGTGTCACTTGGGCTCTTTCAGGTTTCCATTTTGTCATCAGTAATGCCAGGTCAGCAGGGTGACACAGATAAACCAATTCCTTCTCCTATAGCTATGCCAACTGCGTACCTGCAAATGTAATTAGTGCCAACGTGTTTGTAGAGGAAGCGGAGATAATTCATGCTCGTAAGAGCAGCTTGGTAAGTAAATGATGTTCACCTAGACTGACAGGAGAAAACTGCCTGCGAGAGCCCTGGGTATTGCTCATGGCCTCACCATGGTGCCTCCCACAGCCCACTACTTGTTAACTCTTTTCGCCTAGGCGGCAGTAAGATCACCTGCCCTCGCTCAGACAACACTGTAATATTAGGCCTTTATCACCACAACATCACCTGAAGAAACACATGTCCCATTTTACAGATGAGGGATCTGGGTAGGACACACCACACCAGCAGCCACAAATATGGTAGCAGCTTCCCATGAAAAACCCACCAACAATCAAACCCTCCTGTGTACCTCAAGGTTGTATTCATCGCCATGGGCTCCAGGGCTGAAGACAGGAGCCAGAGCTTCCACGATCACAGGTGATAGTTTAAATATGATAAAGGACATGGAGGATTACATTATCAGCTCTGTCACTGTTGCTCTGAAAGAGCTGCTGGCAGAGCAGCCATAAGCCTGACATGCTCTGCTCCCAGCACACCTTCTTCCCAACTTCTATCCCCACCCACATTTGCCATGCAGAGGGCCACGGGGCCTCCTGCATGCCTCGGAGACCCTCTGCAGCCACAAGTTGGCGGCCCTGTCAGCATGGACTTGTCCTGAGAAGGGTGGAGGAAGAGGAAGAGAGTCCCTTTTTCCTGTCTGTTGAGACAGAGTAGTCATAACCAGCAAGTCTCATCTTAGGAAATTAGGATGCTAATACTACAGCAAAATACAGCTGTTGAAAGGAAAAACATCCTTGAATGTGAACATCCTAGGGGCGCCAAGGTATGTAAAAGAAGAAAAATAGCAGAAATATAAAACTTGCATTTTAAGCTAAACAACGGAATTGTCAGGCACTTTGATGGATCTGTAGGGGTAAGCAACAAGTGTGCAGAAGTATCCAAAGGACAGGGCTTAAGATGTCCAAGCATTTCACTGCCTTCACTAGATTATGCACCTGTTTGCAAGTGCGCTGCAGTTATTCCAGAACTGATGAGAACATCTCAGCTCACAAGCAGGATTACTGCAGGACTGTTCCCTGCAGCTGCCTTTGCCCTAAGCTTCCACTTTGTGCTTTCCTAAAAGCCCTGGAGAACAAAAACCTACAAACCAAAGTCCTAGTACTTCATGCAAAGAACTCCACAAGGAGGCAGCAGCAGCGTCTACAATCTTGACCAAAACAGCAGTTTCGATCCAAGCCGGAGCGCGTGCTTCAATTAGCCAGTCTCTGACAAATGCCTGGAGGTGCCTAGCACAGCAGCATGACAGGAATGTAGTTCAGAGCCAAGGTAAAGGAGAATTTAACTCAAATTAGGGGAAATAAAAAGGTTTACTGCCATTTTGAGTCCCAAAATCGCAAACAGATTGTTTTACTTCCAACAGCCCCTGCAGCCACACCTGGACACCATAGCCTCACAGCTTAAAGGGATGCAGACAGCATATAACCCAACCCTATTCATATGATAGTAGCGTAATATTAACAACTGATAGAAGCACAGTATTATGCATGTAATATATACGCATCCCAGAATCCTGAAGGAACTGGCTGATGTAGTTGCCAAGCCACTCTCCATGATAATATCCCCAGTGAAAAGGGTAGAAAGGAGGACCCTGGGAACTACCGACTTGTCAGCCTCACCTCTGAGCCTGGGAAGATCATGGAACAGATCCTCCTAGAAGCTATGCTAAGGCACACAGAGGACAGGGAGGTGATTTGAGACAGCCAGCATGGATTCACCAAGGGCAAGTCCTGCCCAACCAATCTAGTGGCCTTCAATGATGGAGGAGTGACTACAACAGTGGACAAAGAAAGAGCTACTGATGTCTATCTGGACTTCTGTAAGGCCTTTGACCCGGTCCCCCACAACATTTTGCTCTCTAAATTGGAGAGATATGGATTTGACGGGTGGACTGTGCAGTGGATGAGGAATTAGTTGGATGGTTGCATCCAGAGGGTAGCGGTCAATGACTCAATGTCCAGATGGAGATCGGTGACAAGTGTTCCATATTGGGACCAGTACTGTTTAATATCTTCACCAGTGACACAGACAGTGGGATCGAGTGCACCCTCAGCAAGTTTGTGGCCAACAGCAAGCTGATTGGTGGAGTTGACATGCCTGAGGGACAGGATGCCATCCAGAGGGACCTGGACAAGCTTGAGAAATGGGCCGATGTGAACCTCATGAGATTCTACAAGGCCAAGTGCAAGGTCCTGCACCTGGGTCGGGGCAACCCCTGGTATCAATACAGGCTGGGGGAGGAAGGGAGAGCAGGCCTGCTGAGAAGGACTTGGGGGCACTGGTGGATGAAAAGCTGGACATGAGCTGACAATGTGCGCTCACAGCCGAGAAGGCCAACTGTATCCTGGGCAGCATCAAAAAAGTGCAGCCAGCAGGTGAAGGGAGGTGATTCTGCCCCTCTACTCCGCTCTGGTGAGACCCCACCTGGAGTACTGTGTCCAGCTCTGCAGCCCTCAGCACAGAAAAGACATGGACCTGCTGGAGCAGGTCCAGATGAGGGCCACAAAAACGATTAGAGGGATGTAACACCTCTCCTATGAAGAAAGGCTGAGAGGGCTGGGATTGTTCAGCCGGGAGAAGAGAAGGCTCCGGGAAGACCTTATTGTGGCCTATCAGTACTTAAGGGGGGCTTATAAGAAAGATGGGGACAAGCTTTTCAGCAGGGCCTGTTGCAATAGGACAAGGGGTAATGATTTTAAACTAAAGAGAGGGTAGATTTAGACTAGATATAAGGAAGAATTCTTTTATGATGAGGGTGGTGAGATACTGGAACAGGTTGCCCAGAGAGGTGCCCCATCCCTGGAAACATTCAAGGCCTGTTTGGACAGGGCTCTGAGCAACCTGATCTAGTTGAAGGTGTCCTCGCGCATTGCAGAGGGGCGGGCCTAGATGATCTTTAAAGGTCCTTTCCAAGCCAAACTATTCTATGATTCCTGGATACTCCCTGCCTCTAGTGTAACCACTTACACTGATGCTAAGGGAGCACAAAACACCTATATTCTGGGTTGGCAGCATACCCCAGGGGTGCTAATATTCATGTGAAAATTCAGAACAGAGTGTAAGGTTTCACGAATCATCTAAAATAACTTATACTGGAGCAGAAAAAAGGGTGTTCCCTGACAGCATAGTCCATAGGACTGAAAAACGTCTGCTGGCCAATTTAAACATTTCCTTAAAATTGTTTTTCAATTAGTACTTAAATACCCTAGTCTGACTTTCCCCATGGAAAAGAACAATTCTTATCTTGTCTCTCATCTGATTACAGTATCATCAGAGGGCCCAGCAGAGCAGTAGTAACACATGGCTGTGGGCCAGGCTTTTACTGTTTCAAATTTTGCTCTGAGGGCTACCGCTCCTACTGACAGGGGGAAGAGAAGAAAGCAGTATGAATCATCTTTCTCGGCTTCAACGTGAACCACTGCACGCAATAGGGAAAATGTGATGAATACACTGAGTTACTTGTACAAAACCATTCCAACTCCTCCAGGTGTCATATGCAACAATTTACAGTTCAATAGCTAGGACAACTTCTTCATGCCCTTGTCAGCTTGAAAATTCATGGAAGGACTATTGAATCTAGGCATATTTATCAAAGGCACAGCAGCAAGATGAAGAGGTTCAAGTCTGATTTGATTTTTTTTTTGTATAAGACTTGCTGTTATATTTATTTGAATAGTAATAAAAAATAAGGTGGTTAATTTTTGCCCCATAAATCCCACCAATAAATCAATGCATTATTTCCCTACATCCCTCCTCCTCACACCACCTCCGTGGAGGTTACAACAGCCCCATAAATAGCTGATATGACATTTAATACACACAAGAGGGTGAAAGTTTCAGAGGAAAAGTGGAAAGTATCTGTTGGGAGGGGAACATCTGCAAACCTACTGACATAGTTGCTATTCACTGGTGACCCTTTGATGATGGGAGATTCCTTACCCAACCCTGCCACAGCAGCTCATTTCTGTTCCCTTCCTTTCCACTGGGAAGATCTGCTGCCTCTGTTGAGTCAAATGCTGAGTCAAGTATTTGGCAATGAGAATCTCTTCAAGTAACTGAAGTGTAACCCGACTGTCACTGAGAGAAGAGCAGTAGCAGCTCAATAAACCAACTGCTGTTTAAAGCAGCTGCACTTAACAACATCTGCCCCGTTCATTATGTACAGCTCTGGATCCATGTGCAGATATTTACAAAGCCAAGAAAAGTGGTCTTTCAGGTACTTTACATAGTATTTCAAAACATCAAGGGCACTGCAGGCAGCATCCTACATCAAGATTTGCTTCCCCACCTCTAGGCTTCTGCTAGCATTGCTGCTGACGCACCCATTCTCCACAGAAACAATCTAGCCATTATGAAAACCCTGCAGCATTACCCAAGCACAGGGAGGAATGGAGCAGGTCTGAACCCTCTCATTCGGCAAAGAATTCCCAAGATGAGCCATAGTAAAAATGTATGTGCTGTCACACCCATCGTCCTCAAAGAGGAAGGTTCTTGTGACCTTAGAGAAAAGACAAGACTAAAATATACATATATATATTGGTCATAGGCAGTGAGACCCATCCCAAGTCTGGAGGGGTCAGAGATGGAGGACATACATCATCCCAGGCAGAACCTTCCTGCCTTGGCTCATCCAACTCCACCCTCTCCATGGCAGAACAATGTGCTTATAGTCTGTCCTGGAGGCTGACAGGAACAGTCTGCTGAGGTAACCAACCTTTCTTCCCAGACAAAAGGATTAAAGCTACAGCCACAGAAAGCTCCTCTTGCAACTATGAAGACTCAAATCTGCACCTGTATTAATGCAGCAAGTATCTGAAAGGAGAAAGCACCTAAGAAAGAGGTTGAGGACTGACTAGAAAACAGCCATCTTGCTAAGTCATTTAAGGTTACACAAAATAACGATCATTTCTTTACCACCAAGGTGATGAAATACATTAAAATTAAAATATACTAAAATGAAACCCCTCTTCTCTAATTTGCTTGAATATATTCAACACTTAAAGACAAGCATGTACCTAAGAGCCCTGTGTTCCAATGGGACAAAGACATGCACATAAATCAAGCAAGGACTAGAGAACTTTTTGAATAATAACGTGGCTTTGTGACCCCTGTGCTAAATATATATATATAGGTATATAATAGTTATGTATGAGTACTACAAAATTCATATAAAAGACTATAATTAATATATAGACTATATATTGCTCTTAAGTTTATACCTGCATTAAAAGATGATTAATCAGTGGCTTTATAAATTTAAAGAAATTAATTTCAACAAGCCTCTGGCTTCCCAGCTTTAGTTTTATACCTCTGACACAATCGTAACACAGTCAGAAGATGAGAAGCTGCAAAGCCATATATAAATGTGCGTGAAGCTGTCCCAGATAACCTTACAGGAGAAAGGAAGGGGAGAGCAACTCCAGCCTTTTGTTTTCTATTAACTCTCAGGTCTCTGCATGAACATGAGTAATAACCTAAGTAATAAAGAACAAACAGCCAGAAGCAAGGAGCAGGGGTAAGAACAAATCATTAAAAAGTGATAAGCACCAAGGGCCCTAACTTAGCTAAAGGCAGTAAAAATGCACACGCACAGGAAACCACCTCATGTCTCCTCAAAATTAATCTGGTCATATAGTTTTAGTGCTGAGTAAGTGACTGCCTCAGCACAACACCAGAGTGTCTGTTAGAAAGGACAGTATTTCATCTATGTGCTTAAAGGTCTGATAACCTATTTTCCCAGGTGTGTCTCTCCCTCCTTCTAAAAGAGGAAATTACACAGCAAATTAATCTTTGTGCATCTTTTTATTTTCCACCCCTCCTCCCCTTCCCTCCCTCCACTCCTCCCATCCACTGTGAAAGGTAAGTGGGAAAATATGGATGGTTCACAACAAAACTGAAATAAATTCAAAACAGCAGGAACAGCCTGAGTATGGTTTGGCTCACAGAAGTGAGCTTAGGATATGGAGAGTCAGTGCAAAAAAAAAAAGAGGTCATGAAACGGGTGTGACACACCTTTCTGGAGATGGCTCTTTGTCCACAGGGGTATGGGTGAAAGGCCCATCTGCCTGGGGAGCAAACACTGGAAACTAATCAGTGCAAAGGGATTGCAATTTGCAAACCATCAACATCCCACTCAATTTACATTACAGCTGGCCAGCTGGGAGAGGGGAAAATGAACAGCAAACCAAGACACAAAGCAATTCATGGTGAACTCATTTGCAGTGCATCAAAGGCCCATCAGTGACTGCACCATGCAATGGACTGTGGTCATCCTGTAACCACATTTGATTGTCTACCTGACAGAAGCAAATGCAAATCCCATCGCATCCAGGACATCATTGACTATATAAAGCACTCCTCTTCAGAAGAGGCAACCCCTACACCCAAATTAAAGAGGGCTTTTTCTGGGACAAAAGAAGGGAAAGAGACAGATGGTTTCAAATTCCTTCAAGGCATATTTTACACAGGCTGTGCTTGAATGCTTCATTGGCCACCAGTGGTCCAAAATTCACATACAGCTTAAAAATACACATGGGTTTCTGAGCTTAAAGAAATCAAGGTTTAAACTCTCAATTGGCTACCACGCTCAGAACAAAACACATTCACACTAGTACACCACTGAAGGGAACCAAACTGTCAAGAACAAGTGTTATTCAGAGAACAGTATGCAAAAGTAGGTCCTAAAACATAACGGGGGAAATTTTAGCTCCAAAAGCAATGAAAAACTCACAGCATAGCTTTGAGAAGAATGTAGCAGAACCATCCCAAACAGCCTGGTTCTGAAGACTCTGGAAGGGAAGCTCTGAGAAAGGAGAGCAAAGCTTATTTTTCAGTGCTAGCCACAAGACTTCATAAAGGAATCTTTGAAAAACTATCTATATGGTCTACTGATTCCTATATCAGAGAGCATAACTAGATCAATAAGAAAGATGTGTGTGCAAGCCCACTTCATACAAGAGGTACATAGAGCATGACTAGGAAACTCATAATTCCTTGGCTCCATGCAAGCATGGTCCTAGCATTGACACAGCTCTAGTAGTAAAGAAAGAGATGGGTCTCTGAAACAGAAGTAGCCTATGTCAAATTTACACAAGGACTTCCAATCAAGGACTCAAATCCCAGAATTCAGCTCCTCTTAGCTCCTTGAACAACAAAGAAGATCAGACTTTAGAGATATCTTTCCCTGCTGTTTACATGACAACTGTTTAAAACAGAGATTGTATCACACCCACTGTCTCTCAAGAGCAAAAATACATGTGTAATCAAATTGTTAAGGTAAACCAGTAAAAAGATGGAAAGGAAACTAATGCCATATACAAAGAAAACTTTGCAATCAAAAAATGAAACCGTTTTTATTGAGAATTGCATTTTCTCAGTTGAACTTTAGCAAATAAGCTGGATGGCACAAAACCCACTTTTTCACAAATCCAAAAAAAATCTTCTGTTATCAAATAAACTCTTATTCCTCTCATCTTTAATCCCAGTCTACACATATGCCATCTCCACACAAGAACCAAGCAATCCTTGTTTAATATCAAAATGCCCCTTGGCCCCATTTCACACGTGTGGTCTTCAGAACATCTAGGAGCTGAAGGAGGAGTTCCCGGATGCAACTGTGCAGAGGAGACCAGCTGTCAATAATTATCCAGATCACTGTTTCAATTTTACAAGGCAGAGTCAAAGGCCAGGAGAGAGGACACTCGCATGTGTTTTGAAAGGAAAAGGCAAAATATTTTACAATGGAAAAGGGAAACATCAGTTGGTTCAGATGTAAGCATTGCGCAGCACAGCCTCTCGTAGGTATGCCAAAGCAAGCTTTGGTGCATAAGACAAGTGGCAATGAAAGGTGCAGGCAGGATGGGAAAAGTTAGTGAAACTTTTCAGCTGTTGGTAGAAAAAGCTTTAAGAGGTGAAGGGGCCAATTATTGAGCCCTTCGCTTACAAAGTATTTCTTAAGAAAACTTCAAAGTTAAGTCCAAATAGACAACTATATTTAAACTCAGGTGCATCTCTGCTCAAACATAAACAAAGCAAAATAAAAGAATATATAAGACATAGGATTGAAATAAAAAGAAAGAAAGAAGAAAATAAACAAGTAGGAAGGGAACAGAGAACAAAAAGAAGACACACTTGGGCAAAGTACGTGCCACAGAAGAATGAGCAACCTTCAAAGACTGCTCCAGAGAAAAAAAAAAGACCTGACTGGGAGATTATCTTTTTGATCTGTGCTTATCAATAAAGCACCAAGGAATTTCCAATCATGAGTCTGAGACCTCATTGCACTGTATGAAGTAAACAAAATCACCTTAAACACAAGAGATGGATGTGAGAATTGCAGTGCCAGCTGCAATGCTGTGGGACCAGTTGGAGGTAAATCAGTGAAAATGAACGATGCTATAAATCAGGAAAACTCAGCTCCCATCTCTCTTTTACAGTCTCAAGGACACAAGAGGGATGATATCTAATTCAGCATCAAAAACCCCAGTAAAAACATTTCCATTTGTACACACAAATGATGTCTCCCCTCCCAGTTAGAATACAAACTCAAATCCAACAGGAAGGGGATAGATAACTTCACACCACCAGGACAGCACCCAGAGCAGAGAATACACTGCTTTCTCGGAAAGTACATATGCCATTGAATTCAAAGGAGCAAGCAAACTGGCATGAAAATGAACTAAAGTGGAGAGAAAACAGAGCCAAAAAGAGTGCTTCTGCTAAAGGACAAACAGAATAAGGACCAGATGAAGAAAAGGTCTAGACCTACTGCACACTGCCAGCAGCAGCCAGAAAAAACAACTCCAGTCCTCCTTTAGCCACTTTTCCGAGAGGTTTCTCTCTCAAGTTGGCGGAGAGCAAACCAGCGTACAGAGCTTTGGTCCAAAGGCTTTTACACTGGGCAGGAGGGAAAGAGGTTCAATTGTAAATTATTGAAAATTTATACATATTTCCCTGTTTGCAAGGGAGGAAAAGTTACGCACTCCCTTGTAACATCTTCAGTCTCTTCTAATGCTTCAGCCCTTCCAGGCAGAGGCATCACACTACCGTACCACCTACTACAGACAAGGTGTTCTTCTGCTCATGGTTAGCAGACTTGGGCAGAGTGTGAAAAGTGAGTAGGGGAACTGGATAGATGCACTTGCAAGGTAGAAGATGCCAAACCGTTAGGGTTTCTGTCTACATCAGTTCACACCGTAGAGTCAAGGACAGTAATGCAGAAGAGCAACACCCACGCTACTCACAGTCCACTCTTCCAAGTGACTGGACGAGGCTCATTTCCTACTTCAAGTCACTAAAACAAATCAATCCTCCTTTCATAGCAAAAGGTTTGCTTACCTCACACAGAATGGTGCCAGGCAGACAGACCCAGTGGAAGCAACGCTTGTGCTTAGATTTAAGCACACGTTTAACTCCAAGCACATGCTTAACTCCTGGCTGGATCCGCACATGCAACCACACATCCTTATGGGCCATGGATTTGCACTCTTACACATCTTTAAACTTTTCAGGACATGTAATTTATCAATCTGCTGTGATAAAGGATGGAAACACCCTGCTCGTTCTTGATCTCATTACACTGCAAAAAACAAAAATAAAGATTTCTCAACAGCAAGGCAGAAGACAGCAATATCCCTTTTCCCCCCTCTGATAATTTAGCTATAGCATATCCTTGAATCAGAAAAAGGGAAAAAAAAGACTCGAAGGAAGAAGGAAAAAAAGTGGGGGAAGGGGATGCTTACTGCAACAGAGACAAAGAAACAAAAAATTCATTTGTAGATCACGTATGAAAAGAACATCTACATTAAATATGATCTCAGAAGAACTGACTAGGATAAATCCATGTGCTGTTCGAGGTATTTCAGCCTATATATGGAAAATACACAATAGTTTGAGTTTATGAAGGGCTTAGTTTTATCACTACTGTTTATATACACTTTCTTGGTTCACTTCAGCCATATCGCTTATACTGTACACACACTATAAATACAAAATGCATAGCTGCGCATTTATGTGTCACAGAAACAAGACTTTAAACCAACAGACTTGAGCGCTCACTGATTTTAAAAGACAACAGCCCCCTATTTTTTAACACGTTTCTAAATTATATATGGGCTGTGTATCCCTCCAGACAAACGAACACTGATAAATTACATTCTGTCTCTAGCCAGGCACTTCAAGTAATCTCCACCCTCCCACCTCCTCGTTGCATGAAATAAAGATGAAGCACCGCACAGTGCCAATCACATTGCAGATCCATTCAACAGCTGCCTCTGCCTGAAACAACAGAATAGATGGGTCAAGATCTTCATCAGTCTCCACTACCAGAAGCTGAAATTTTGGCTGCAATGGACTCTGGCAATCCCTGAGCACCTGAGGGTGCTGGCTAGTACATACCCTACGCAGCCAGCATTGCACTAGACTGTGCCCAGCTCCTCTCAGAAGTTTCTCCCAATGGGATTGCTCTCCTTCCTGACTTTATCTTTTATGCCTGGACAAGTGATTTCGGCTACATCTGTGAACTGCGATATGTTTAACGAACAGCACAGTGTGCTCCATGACCTGGCTGCTCCCCAGCCATGTGCCTGCGGGAAGAGTATTAAGCCCACTGCATGCGCCTGAGAACACACATCCCGTTTCCAACCCGCTTCATTACCCTTTTCCCAGCAAGCTCACCCAGAGTTAATTTAATGCGTTTAAAGACTGAAGACCAGCCTTGCCTCCCTGCAGTGCTATCAAACATGTTACAGGCAGAGAATTTGGCCATATTCCATCTATGGGGTTTCCTCCAAAGTCCACTTCTTTTGACAATAGCTGAGCTGATGCTCGATCAGTACGAGAACAGTGCTCTATGCAACACAACCCACCACCACTGTGGAGAGCTGCTGTACCCTCACACTGACCCTTGCAAACCCCAACCCCTCCCCTACAACAGCACAGGAGCTGGATCATTTCCAGGTCTCCTTACCTGATACTCACAAAGTATGGAACTGCCGAAGATCCGAGTACGAAACAGTGATTACTTTTTTCCAGGCTCTACTGGCCTGGTCAGCTTAACACAACATCTTTCTACAGCTACAGAAGGGCACTCGCAGTCCCTAGGCCACGAAGTACCACCGGGGACACACGGGAGTAAGTAGAGGCAAGTAAATGCTTTCCAGCTTCTTCCTTAGCAAACTGCAACAAGAGTCCCCTGAGCTTGGGGACTGTCATCTTCAAACTCCCATAGAAGAAAGTTTTTTCCTTTCCAAGGATGACTTCCAACTTCATCAATATTTAGTCAGGATTTAATTAGCAGGAGGCCCAATACAACTGCCATGGCTTTGAGAGGGAGAACGGGGACACTCTGCACTCAGGACCATACCTGAACATGCCTTTGCAGTGCAATCCCATCTCTGTTTACAGACAGGCTTCCTTCCAACCCATTCATAAGCACCTGTGCTATGCTTTCTGCCAGTACTATATAAATTAAGAACCTTCAAAGTTCAAACACAAACCACTTCTTCACTGATCTGGCCAATTACAAAATGAAGAATGGTAACAAGTTGTGAAATTTATCTTGTCACTAGCCTAATTGCTGCTCTGGGCTTCAAATTATCCAGAAAAAAACAAGGAACAAAACAGAACTCTTTACAACTTGTTTGGATTCTGGTTTATAAAGTACACCATTATCATTGTCAACGTGTGAAGAAATGCAATTACACTGTGGACCTCTACATCAAAAAACCCTGCTTTAATTAATTATTAGAGTATTAAACCAGCAAGAAAAGAATTACTGTAGTTATTTCAGAGTTACTTGTTGCCTTCATACATGGGATCTGTCTGCAAAGGTTAGAACTAATTTGCTAAAAATCTTAGTTCATTTTACTACAGAATTATTAGGATATTAGGATTTAGGATTAGGATACTACGATTATTAGGATACCTAGTGGTATACTAATAAAACTAGAAGCATTTTGAGATCTGCTTTCTAAGGAGGGACTGAGGAAGGACTGAGGAGTAAAGGAGGAAAGAAAGGCTGCAATTTAAATAAGCGTGAAAGTGTCTACAGATGGAGAGTTAAGGACAGAGAAAGATTAAGTGAGGAATCTGGTGTCAAAGAGAAAAAAAAAAAAGACAAAACTAGCAGTGGACTAGAAACCTTCCAAGTTTAATTACAGTACCTTAGGTGCACTTAAACACACTCGGTTTAAAGTTCACTTATTCACCTTTCTTTATTGAAAAAGCCAGCAATAGGTACCAGAAATGAAACCCCACCAATCAAGAACAATCAAGGTTACATTTCTAAGGCTAACTCTGCTCCCCTTTTCTTTCCCCCAAGTTTCCAACTTCCCATCTCAGGGCTGTCAGTAGTTGTTAGCACATCATATGAGAAACTCATCTGAACATACAATATAACTTGACAGGCAATACATCAGAAAAGCTAGATGTGACAACGGCAAATTCCACCAGATGGTCCTGGATCATATCCATCCATTAAAAAAAAAAATGGAAAGGAAAAAAAAAAAACCAGAAAACCAGAATTTTTGAAGAGAAGAAATAAAAAAAAGCTATATGCAGTGTTTCACCCTTTGTCCTGTCCATGCCAGAAAAGGAGACACACAATAGATCCACCTCTTGTCCTCACCAACATGTCCTTAATATCGATATGTGTATTTCATCCTCCTAGCCTCGGAAAAGGCTTCTAAATAAAGATGCCACTCCACTAAAAGGCAGTATGTGCTAGTAATAACAGTGCTTTCCAATTGAGAAAACTCTTTCTTAGTAACTCTGGAGGCTGGTCCTGCTCCAGCATCAACATGGTCTCCAGGTACGCCAAGCCCAAGCTGTTAGCCCTGGGAGTAGCTGTGAACTTGGAGCACTTTCGAGACTCCCTGTTTGCCGCCCTCCCCAGCTCCCTGTTGCTCTTGTAGGTGGCACAGATTCTGTTTGGGTTCAGGCTGCTGACAAACCTCATCAGCTTTTGCAGTGGCCCTTTTGGGAGAGACCTCAGATTGCCTCGTCCGCTGTCAGCCACACAATCCTGGGAAGGCAGCTGAGACCTGCAGGTCAAACGCTGTCCAGGCCTAACCTCAATGCAGGTAGAACTGCCTTTGATACACAAGAAGCTCAAACCACCTCCAGCAGGTACGGAGCCAACCTGCTCCTGATTCTGCCCTCAAGCCCACACAAAACACAGTGCTGAGGCAGGCACAGCATCAGGTCAGGACTCTGTGCTACCCTCTGGGAGGTCAGCGCAGTTCCCATGGCACAAAGCACCAGGCTGAGAGGCAGCTCTGGGGTTAATCACTGCCAGGAAAACGCTGAAGCTGTCACTATTCTTCAGATGAGCGTCACCAGCTTGGCCACAGCAGCAGCTCGGCTGGGACAAAAGTGACAGGCCTATGAAACATAAATCAAACCTGCGCAGGCTGTCGCTGCTCAAGCGAGACCTTCAGGGACACCATTCCTTGCTCCTGTTCTGCCCCTGCCTTCAATAGCTGTTTTGCTCTGTGAAAAGTAATTGTGTGTAACTGGAAAAAAATACCGTGTATCCTTGTCCTCCCAATTACACATGCTGTGAAGTAAAAGGCATTTAGTCAAATGTATTTTAAATCAGTAAAGGAAGCAGATGTGAATCTGAATGCACAGAGAGAACAAAGGTAGTGAATAACACAGTGTTATTTTACCAAACATTTAACAGGACAGGATAGCGCTTCAAAGTTATTCAAAAACCTGAAAGCTTCTTTGAATACAAAGTTGTGACTGTGCTGGAAGGCAGATATACTCTCTGCCAGTGCTCAAGCTGCTCTCCACAGCTCAGGACTGAAGAAATCTCTCTTTGGTCACTGTGGCAAAATCAGTTTCCACCAAGAAAACAGACTGAGACTTTAACAAAGGAGTATTTCTGTATGTTATAAATAACTATTTTCCTTCCCCTAAGGAAAGCTCCTTCCATTATAAGCCCTCCTTTGCTGTTAAATCAAGTGCACCCATTCCTGAGCAAGAAACACCTGTGAGGGGGGATACTCCAGAGCACTGGTGGGGAACTGGGCTGCAGTCACGCGTCAGAAACTGCAAGTGAGTGGACTGGGCTCCAGAGATTACTAATGAAAAGAGCTTTTTTAGCAATGGCTGATGGCTACTCACAGAATTCTGAAGAAGCAGTTTGTTATCATTGTCACCTTTAGCACAGAGAGGAAGCTACTTTTACATCATGGACCTGAGAACAAAAGGCTTTCAAAAAAGTCAATTCTCCCTTCCACCTCAAACTTCAACAACAAATACCCCCTTTTTTTTTTTTTACTCTGCCTTTGTCATTTTAACATAAAAGAAAAAGTCAGTGACATTTTCAAGTTTTGCTGTTGCATACCAGCAGGGTTTCAAATATTGCAGAGGAACATAATTACATTTACAGACACTTTTAACTGGCACATAAGTGTTGTGACAGCACAAAACAGTCTCCTAGACATAAGAAAAATAGCCATTTAGCTCAAAAAGTATGCTCTGATTAAACTTAAAATGGACACCACCTCTTTAGTGGAACGCCTTTTGGCATCTAAAAGTTTTTCTACATATACTGGACTTCATACTAGACAAAACATCAACTTTCTACAGAGAGAAAAATAAACAACTTACTATTTAATTGTTCTTAGCAGAAATACTGTAAAACAGAAGCCATAAGAACAATATGCATTTATTAAAATTGGTAAAATGTAATCTCCCATTCTGATATTTATATCTCATTAGAAAAGCAAAAATACTGCAAATCAAAGTCCAAGAATCAGCTGTTTACTTTATTTATTTATAGGCATTTATATAGCGCTCATCACCATAGCAACCAGGAACGTTTTTTTCTTCTTCAAAGGAAAAGTTGTAATTTTGAAATGTGATCCTTTGATGTTACAGTGCAAATAGGTACTTGCTCCTGTGCTGCAAACATTTAGGCAGGTGCTTAAAGTACATGAATAGATCTAAGTCAAAGGCGTGGTGAAAGAGACAGAAACAGAGAAAAGAATAAGGAAAGGCACTGAGAAGCAAGAGGGAAAGAGTAAAGGCCTTACCATGAAAATTCACAGTGCACTGGCTCCTACAATAAGCCATGACCTCCCCAGTGCTTTTTTCCTGTAATAGTATGTGACTGGTTCATGCGGCACAGTTCAATTAATCAAGTGCGATCAACAAGTTCCCAATTTATGCCGAGGACACCTGTGAATATTCTTCAGCAAGGATTTCTAAGAGGATCGTAGATTACAAATGAGGCTGCGGAGGGCTGCCTCTCTTTTGAGAGCAGAGAAGTCAGTAGCCTCACTTTGACTGCTACTCGCTTCCAATCCCCCAGCAATCAGCCATTATCAAATTCCCACATAATTAATAGACCTTTTTAAAAACGCCATCTGCTCAGAAAACATCAAAGAAATGAGTAAATTACAACATTGCTCCTGCATACACCATTATAAAATGAATTAGTAGGTATGTCATGCAATTGCAGTTTCCCCGTGATACTCCTGGTGTGCACAAGCACACAACTACTTTTCAGACCCTCAATAACAGATTGAAATTGTTTTTATACTATTTCATCTGGTTGCTTTCCACCACCCTATGAAAATATACACACACAAAGTAGTACTTCAGATCCTTTTAAAAGCTAATGAACTTCTAATTGGGACTGAAAGATAAAAAGAAGAGATATTTGGCCTGTTGTCATTTTGTTACATGAGGAAGTTTTTATCATAAGATCTCTTAAGACACAGGTATATTACCTTCAACTCTGCATTTAGCTTGATCCTATACTCTTCATACTACTGTCTAAAGCAGTTAAATAGGGATCGTTCAGTTGTTCTTAAAGCAAACATAAATCTTTACACAAGACCGGTGGTTACTTTGTAGTCTTTTTTTAAGCTGTATTCTAAATAGGGCAGAAGCTGCATGTATGACAGGAGGAAAAGTGACAAGTTCCTTATCAGCAAAAGCACCAGCAGGCACTGTTATCAGAGCAGACCAGCTCTTTTAAAGTGGACTGATGAAGCTATTTTTAAAAACACCTAATAACATCACAGGAGAGAATCTGATCTCTGCAAAGGTGAGCCGTGCAGCTCGATACTCCTGGGAGGCAGCTAATGAAACTGAAGCTTGTCAGACACAGACTGCGTCTAGTAATTGGCTTTGAAAACTCACAGTTTAAATTCCGCCACGCTGAGTTCAATGCCCCCCTCAGAGCTTGCTCCAAGCGCAGGCAGAGTCAAGGGCCATCTAGTACGAGCAAATGTGAGCGGCTGCCCTTCCACTGCCTGCACCGCCAGGCCTAGCCTGCAAGATCAGAGGGCAAAGAAAGAAACCTGTTTTCTTCCAGCACCTCACACCTACCGGTTCCCTGCTAGGACAGGGAGAGACAGCGGTGGGGGTAAGAAGGCAGAAGGGTGTCGCAGCAGGCAGCGTGCTGATGGCGGAGGAGGGAACACGTCCTACCACAGAAGGTGAAGGAAAGGGTGCAGACCTAAAAGGAGAAGGAATAGGGTCCCACGTCATGCATTCATCCAGCAGAACCACCGACCAATGCTAACCCTCAGGCAATGCTCTGTGACGATTGTGCAAACCCCTTAGGCACAGCCACTGGCTTCACCAGGGAGATGACCAGCAAAATAGGGGAAGTGTCACCCATTTTCCTGAAAACCTTCCTAGCCCACTCCTTCACAAACTTTATGGACCCACAGACCCATTCCACCCCTTGATCTAAACCACAAAACCGAATTCCGCGACCATCTTGGATAACAAATGAAGAAATTATTGTCCCACAGTGTGAGAAGGCAAAATTTGGTCTGCGCAGCTGAGAACATTTGATCTGGTTCTAGCTCTGTGGTTTAACACTCTCCTTTGAGCCACCTTCTTTTTCATGATTCTTCCTGCCTCCCACTACTTCCTAGAAAAATCCATTCCTTCACAGCCTAGATATGCTCCAGTTGGAAAAGCCATTTTAAATAGAAAGCAGGTCTTCTGCTAAGAGAAGTCATCTATGGCTCTGCTTATTTGAATAAAATGACATTTTTACTAGCGGAGGATCTTTAAGCCTCTACGTTTTAAAATACCTCCTAAAGACCTTGCTGTGCTAGCGCATAGGCCAGTCATAAAACTCTTAAAAACTCTGGGGAACAGTAACTAAATGTGGGGTGCTGTCATAGGGAACTGTTTAAACCAACAGGGCTTACAGAAGACTTTAAAGCAACAATTTTTAAGAGAAGGGCATGAGAATAAGGGGAACGAGGCTACCCAATTTTCAGATGATTGAAGCAAACCTCAGTAAGTTCACAGTGAGATGCGACTCAGGAGATTAGAAATTTAACTGGAAAAAGATTTCCACATAGTCAATCCATTTTGTACATTGCTTAATAGAGAAAGGGTTCCAAGTAATTAGTCCCAAAACATTAACCAGGTACCTAAGAGTGCATGTTCATGGAATGCTTCACAAGTGTTGGAGGCTGAACTCCAGCTCTGATGACAGCTAATTAAAACACAAAAGTGAGACTCCAAGTAAAACTGCCACCTTGCAATCATAAACTGTTCAAAATGTGCTCTTGCAGAAAAGCAGACTGCAAAGCCGGCTTCCTGTATCTAGTTCATGCATTTGGTATGTACCACGTTTTTGAAAATGACATTGCAAAATAAACACCCTGTCTTACAGATGATGTGTTTAGCATACATTAGATTTATTTTGGGGAGAAGGTCGTCCCAGAGAATAAGAGCTCTTCTGGTTCTCAGCTAAGTCAAGGCTTGAGCTAACAAGCCAATCTATCAGTTCAAGCATTTTGAGATCACTATTAAAGGGAGCCGTTAGTGTTTTATTACCAAAGTCAATATATTCGCCTGAATCAGCAGTCACCATTTAAAAGTCAGCATTTGTCAATAGTTATCCAACTATGATACTGGTGTGAAAACACCAATATGTTCCCTTGCCTTTACCAGTTGTTCAGATACAGTCATTACCCTCTCCACCAGAGAGGAGTGTGCCTCTTCACTTTTTTTTTTTTTTTTTAAAAAGTAGCAGCCGTTATCTTAATAACCTATTTAAACATCGGGTTAATCGAGAGGGGCTGGAAGGAAGCAATGGGACACAAGAGGACAGGTAAGCCTGACCTCAGAACATGGATGTGCAACGCGCCCAGAGCCGACCTATGCAAGAGAAACTTTTCCACCATGCTTAGTCAGCACACAGTAATTAAAAGGGGCAGGACGCGATAAATTCAGCATCCGTATCCACTGGGGCCAGCTTCACAAGGACTGCTAAGCTTTGCTTTCAAGGGCCGAAGACAGGTGTTTAGGGGGTTTCCCAAGACACTCAGCCATCAAAGGAGAATTGTCAGGAGAACACAATTACATCTTTACTTGCCCTGGGTAGGCTTGAAACCTGCAGCATCTCTGACCTCTAGGGAGGTTATTAGAGTTTTAATTGAACCGCCTTTCTGTGGTGCAGGTCAGCTGCCTACAAGAACTAACCCTCACCCACGGCGCACCGGGCCGGACCGCTTCCTCTGCCCGCCTTTGGAGAAGAAAGGTTTCCACCTCCAAGGTGCCAGCCCCGCTCTGTGCAACCCCGGGGGGGGGGGGTCCCGTGGACTACACCCACCCCCCGCCCCGTCCCCTCCCCACCGCGAAGCCGCCGCCGACCACGACAGACATCGCCTCCCGGTAGCCCCTGCCTCCCCTTCACCCACTTTCCCCTCAGAAAAGAGGCGGCGGCAACCGCCGGCCGCCGCCAACCGCCCCTGCGGGTGCCGTGCCCGGCCCGGGCCGCCGCCGCCGCCCCACGGCCGCGCCGCGCCGCGCCGCCTCACCTGCCGCCCGCGACGCCAACGGCAGCAACCGCCCCTTCGGCCCGGCCCCGCCGCCCCTACCGCCTCCTCACGGCCTTCCCGCCCACCTCCGCCTGGCAGGCGGGCGCCGTCCGCTGAGGGGCCGTGGCGGCGGCGGGGCGGGGCGGCACCGCCTCCCCCCCGCTCCCGGTGGCGGCGGCGGAGAAGGGGCGGGCGGCCCCTCGCCCGCCGTGCTGGGGGCGAGGCGGTGGCTGCGCATGCTCAGTGCCGGGCGCCGCGAAGGGCATTGTGGGGGGTGTAGTTTGCAGGGGGCTGTTGAGGCCACGTCGCCTCAGGGTGGGCTGAGGTGACCCTCCGGCCGCTCCCGGACACCCCTGCTCCCCCCTCAGCCCTGCTCCCCCCCTCAGCCCGGCTCCGGCCTCAGTGGTTTTCCCCTCACAGCTTTCTCCACAGGCCTTGCCTCCCCATCCAGTCAATGGCCTTAACCCCTCTGCTTCTCCCAGTCTCCCGCGTTCCTCACCCCCCTGCCTCTCGTCCCCAAGCCTCCTTCAACCTCCACTTCACCCTTCTGCTGTCCTCCCACCACCTTCCCCTGCCCCTCAGGGTCCCTCCCTGGCCCTCAGCTCTCGTCTGCCCGAGAGCCTCTATACTCACTGCCCACGGTCCCCAGCCTCTCAATTTCTTCCACTCAGAACATAACACACCAAAGCGGAGGACAACTGTCCTCGTTATAAGCACACGCCTTCAAACCCACTAGAAAAACCCGACAGACAACAGGCTTCTTCACCGGAGGAAGGTTCTTCCCACCAGGGAAAGTATAATAGCAGCACCAGGTCACGTTCACCTCCACGAGACGGAGGTCCACTAAGGTCAGACCTCACCAGAGGAACCCCAAGATTATTCCAGCTTGAATAAACCACCGAGGACATCCCGCGCCCAACCCAAGACGAGAGGTCAAATCGGCTAAGGACGTGGAGACGCGTGCGTACGGCATCTCTGCTTGACCCGGCCTCTCCAAACGTCAGCAGGGCTTTTCTCATTGACTTCGCTGAGGCTTTTGATTTCTCATGGGAGCTTTCCATTTCCATGCCCACGCAGGACTCTCCGACAATGAGAAGGACAATTAATGGTTTGGACACATCTTTCACGTTAACCGGTGTTTGTGTGCATAATTAAATGCTCCCAGAGTGACAGGATTGCTAAGCATGCATGCAGGAAATTAATGTAAAACTTTGTTGTAATGTTTGCCCCTGAAAAGCAGATAGTCATTTGGGGGAAATCAAATTTAATAGCTTAGTACTCCTTCCTCCAGCCTCTTTTTCTGTCTTGCAGATTTTGTAGCTAATGATCCGGAGAACTAACTTGCGTTGTAAGAGATACACAGGAGAACTGAGGGTTTTCGGAAACGCTCATTGCTACACTAAATTTAATTTCATTACGATCTCTGTGAATTTTAGTGTTTAGTTCTCATGGACTGATAAGGCAAATGTCAGGCTTCCGAGATTCGTTTTCCAGAGTTTGTTCAAGAACTATTACACTAATGAAATCCATTGCAAGAGATCCCATCTACTCCATTTCACATTAGGTTTGTGAGTTATACTCCAGTCTTAGAGAGGCTTCAGAATGCTGGACCCGCATCCTTATAACTAGAGCAACAGTGCAATACAATCATTAACATTTGTTGGAATAAAAAGTCACTATTTATTTCAACAATGTTTAGAGATCTCTATTAGTTTTCCCAAAGCATTTGTAAGTAGAAATCTCGACTAAGATTTCATGAATACCTGTTTGCGTATTCACATAAATGTCATCTGCAATGCTACTTTTCCTCCTTGTTATGAAATATTTAATGAACCAGTCAAAAAGCCAGACATTACAGTAATTTGAATTAAGTGGCCAGTCACGTATCACAGACGATGAATGGCCAAAGACACAGACATAATCATTCAAGAAAAAAAAGAACACCCATAAGCTGAAATGTGTTTCTATGAAATATTCATAGGATTGCGGTGATTTATTGTCATGTCTGCTTCAGAATAACCTGCGACGGGAAAAGAGCATAATCTGATAAACTTTTCATGCAAAATAGTTCATTCGTTATTCCTGGAGTAACAAGTTTGTAGACCCACATCTGTTTGAGTCTACTGCCTGTGAGGGGTAGGGAAGTGTTTTCCTTAATACAAAGTTTTACAGGGGACAGACACCTAGTGAAAGCAGTGTGAAGGTGATAATGGTGGAGACAGTCACTTCAGTTGCTCAGACACAGGTAGCTAGTGCCATTTAAGACAGTTCAGGTTGCACAAGACATCTGCACAAGGCTGGTAGGTATGACATGGGACCTATAATACACTCTCAACTGGTGTAACTGCAGCTAGAGGCCTGGCCTGAACTCGGGTTTCAACATGGTACCACACACTTACGTTGCCTGAATCGCTTCTGATGTGACCGTTTAGGGTCTAAATCAGGTTTTAGAGACATGGGCAGAGGATGGGCTCACAATTAGGTGCTAGAACTGTTGAGCCACCTTTTACAGTCCAATAGACAGAGCTCCAATCTCAAGCAAAAGTTGAAATGTTTCCACCTCGTACATCCCCACCTCACCTTCTGCACTTGGGTTATAGTATATATTTGTATGTGCAACCTCTTTGAATGAGAAAATATCAGAGGGGCTCGGTCCTAGAAGCTGTCCCCGTCCAGCAGAGCTGCTGATGTGCCTGCTCATGAACATGAACGCGTTGAACCACAGCACTCAAAGCCTGGCTCAGCTGAAGTCAACTAGATCCGCCAGCTTCTTTGTGATGTGCTTCTGTGCGATGTCACCTCAGCTTTTTTGTCTGTTTGCCTAATGCCTCTGCTCTCCTTTGGTTTTCACTATGCCCGTGTCTGCTGCACAAACAAATATTTGGTGGGCACTGTTAACCTTTCTACACCAGGAGAGACAGAAGCATCCACACAAGTTTTTGGTGGGATCTTGCTGGGATTGAGCCACCCAGATTTTTTTAAACGTCAGCTTTGTAAATTGTATTAGGTGGGGACAGGGGGACGCGCAAGCCCAAGGGATGTGGCAGTCTGCCTGTGGTGTAGTCACAGTTCAGCAGGGCTTGTGGGCTGACCAGTCAGTATGCGGAACTGGATGAGCACCAGTGATTCCAGGTAATAAGTGACATCCATGGAGTGTGCTGCTGTCTGATCATCTGGCCAAAGAGCAACGTTTCAGCCAAAAAAGGTCGGTGGAGCCATTTGGGATCAAAGGCAGCATGCAACCCCCTGCACATCGGCTCGGCATATTCTAAATGCGGGCAGCGGAGAGACCAGAAGGAGGGATTTTGAAAGTGCTACACGCCTCAAACCTCTCTTACAAATTAATGTAATTCACTAAAGAAATTATACATATTCATATCATTCTACCTCAGGTATATGAATTTGTTTGGAGGGGATAGACACTTTGTTGCCTCCGAAGAGGAAGATTTCATTAAACTCTCCTTTGGAAAATGCAAGCAGTGCCCCCACTCTCTGGAGTACCTGACAGCCAGTAATAGCTGTTATCAAGATCAGGACCTACCCCCTAGTATCAATTTTTCACGTGCTGGTGTTGAACACATGCAAGACTAAAAAAAGCAATAAAAAATATCTGCTGCTGAGCAACACTGCTGCTGAAGCGACTCGTGTCTACGAGGCGGTGATGGCACTTGGTGTTCTGAAAACGCAGCTCTGATCCCGGCGTTCCGCTCCTCCAGCCCAAGGGCTGGGTAAATGCTGGTGTTGCCAAGGAAGGTTAAGGCTTGATTTCTCTTGTTGCAGGTAAAACGAGGTGAAATGAGCACACGTGCTGTTACACAGGTCAACCAACATGACTAGTCTATAGAAAGAGATATTGAAAAAGCTTTTAAGAATGTCAGTTAAAGCTATCCAGTAGTTTCATGCCAGTATTAAGAGAACAAAAAGAGTTGCCAGTCCCACAACCAGGGCACCAACACTTGCTTTCCGCCCCTAGCGATCGGATCCTGCTGACCACAGAAGTGAGCAGCACATGGCAATGTGTGCTGGAGAGACAGCAAAGCGACAAGAGAGGGTAGCTCTTTTCTAGCTCCTCGTGGAGTGGCGACGGCTTCTGCTTGGTTTTGGAGTGGTCTGCTTAGTTTGGAATGCGGGCCAGTTAGATAAGCAAGCACCTTATTTATTTAGCCATTCATTTATTTAACGACATGGTACAGGCAAGGTATTGAGGGACTTGAGAAATAAGGAATTTTCTCTTGTAACAGGATTGTAGAGAGATTTATATATGGACTTTAAGTAGGTGTTCCTCTTAAATACAGAAAAAGACTTGCACTAATCTAATACTGTGGCTAAATACAAACCTCCGCAATACAAAGGAGGAATAGGTAGTTGCTAGTGACAATGAATAAAAAAGACAGGAAAATGGAGCATTTCAGTGACAGTCGGCATCAATAGATGTGCCAAAAGCTAGTGAAAGCTCCCTTGTGTGATAAAGTGACTGTCTCATGAAATATTAGCAACTATCCAGAATTGGGAAAGTGTGAAAATCTTGTTGCTGTATAAATTATCTGCGACACTCCTGCCAATTATAGGCTTGCTGTGTGGAATAGAGACATTGGTAATCATGACAGCGGCTGTGTTCGAGTGTCATGTGAATATTCTCGGGCAATTATTCAAATCAATCATTTCTTGTCCGGGTAGGAAAGATTCATCACTCTTAGTACCTTGTGTCATTCGGCGACTGAATTGATGATGGTCTGCTATTCCTGGTGTTCTGTAGTCTGCCCCTTTGAGATAACAACGTCATCACGCATTTAACTGCTGAGGTGGAGAACTGTCCAGTAGAAAATGGGAGAACATGGGCCCAGACCCCATGAGAAGCATTACACAGGTCCTAAGAGACAAGTTCCCTTCTACACTGAACAATGTCCAACCCAGAGGTGGTTTTGGAAGTGGCAGGAACGATGCTGGCCATTGCCACTGGTGGGACATGAGAGGGGGGATCACTTGAACGCAGTGGGAATGCGATACATTTAATCAATTTTCTTCCATGTGGGATGGATATGAGACCTGCTAGTCATGTCTTGTCATTACAAGCCCTCCAACTTCGGGGCCTGGTGTCCCTGTCATTGAGAATGACCCCCATATCTGGTGATGTTCCTGCCTCTCGGTTGTCTGACTTAGTTTCCCCAGCCCTGTGTGCCTCAACCTACCTTCTCACATCTGCTGCTCTCTGTAGATAGGGGCTCCTATCACCACGATTTCTTCCATCCTCCCATCCTTGCTGGCAGGAATTCCTCTAACATGGAACTGTGCCCTGCTTCCATGTGAATTACTGTTGGTAAGAGACATTATTAAAAATGTACAATGTATCTGTGTATTCACCGGACTGTTGCAACCTGAACTGTGACTACATAAATTTGGACCTTTGATTTGGTCTGATACAACTGGTGTTGCCTTCTTATTTATTTATCATGAAGTATAATGTTTATCAATTAACTTTTTCTTTTTTATTTTTAATAATATGCCCCATCTGTTCCTTCTGCCTCTTCCTACGTGTGTGTAAAGGCTGATTCCAGTCTGTAGTCACAAGGGGATGGATTAAGGCTGCAGATCCGCCTTTGCCAAACTGTTAGCACCTGACTATGTAAACTAAATAAAATATCACTTACACGTTACTGATAAAAGTACGAGGGTTATGTATCAGCTGGGTTTCAGTACCACAGGGCTTCCTGCTCCTGTTCGAGAAACAAAGCTAACACCAGCAAGTGGTAACTTGAAATGGATTTGTTCTTTAGTAAAATAACAAAACAAAGCCTTCACAGAGGAGTTGTTTCCTTTTTTCTACATGTAACAAAAGAAAAGAGCGGTTAACTCTTCAGACTGGTGATAACAAATAAAGATGTGGTTCACCTCGGCTTTCACACACTCCGTCTCTGTTTCCAAACAGCTTCCTTCCTTTATTCATGAGCTCTTTGGGGACAGGATTTTTAACAGTTCTTTCTGCCAACTTGTGGTTAGCAGAATATTTGCTTTCCTTTTTTTTTTTTTTTTTTTAAGTCTGTGTTGTGTTGTGGCTCCCAATATCCATCCGTACCTCTCAGGAAAATATCTGGTAGCTTGTGGCTAGAATATCTTTTAGGATGCATAATTTGAGCAGGTGACCATGTCACTGGTTAGCTCACATGCTGAAGTCCAACCGGCTGACATCTGAAATTCACTGAGATGAGCAGTCCTTTGGAGAGTCTCTCTTCAGCCATCTCTTCCACGTCACCCGTCTGAAATCCTGAGTCATTATTAACATTGGTACTGAGCCATCGCATAGGACAGAATTTTGATTTTTTCTTTTAAGACTATTCATCCTGCAGACCATCCTCACACTCTGAATCCCTTCTGCACCTCTAACGAGCTATGATGCTCTTAGTTCACGTATGGTTTTCGGGGTGCATATCCTATTTTTTGGAAGTGGTTTTAGAGGTAAGGAAAACAGTTTTATGTCTTACACCTCCATAGCAAAGGTGTGAGGTCTGGACATGGAAGATAACCATTCCTGCTTCACTTGATGGTTGAGCTGTGACAGCAGTCCAGCCAGTTGCTCTTTGTACCTGCTTTTCGTATGATGTGAGCTTTGTCCCGGTGTACAAGGCATAGCCTAACTTCCGTTCCCTTTCTTTAATGACACATGGCTACAAAAGTGAGGAGGTGTTATACCCGCTTCCAAGACCGCAGCTTTCCACCGACTGCAGCTGAGACCTCTGTCCATCCTGAAAAGCAATGGGAAACATCAAACCCAATGCTAAAAACCTCCTTGCTTTTCACCCCAGTTTTCCTTCAGACAGATTACTTTAATTTTCAGAAATTTGTTAGTTGTTCTCATGCAAGCACAAACATTGTGTTTCCCAAAACTGAGCGAGGGTGAGTTATGGCTGATTCCTCTGCTCAGTGGTCCCCTCTGCCCACCTCCCGGGGAAGTGCTGGTAGATCCACCATTTCCCACCACTCCTCCAGCAGGTCTCATCCATAGAGGAGGCTGGTCTGGCTGGCTCCAGCTTGAAAGGGTTCAGATCTTTCTTCTCAGGTGCCCAAAGTGACCATGAAGCAAATGTTCTTTTTGTCTCCTCTTCCGAGAGCTGGATCATGACTGGGAAGGGAAACCTGCTGTCCAGCTTTTCTAGGTGATCCTGATCCAGGCCAGCTGGAAGGCAGGCATGCCCACTGCTAATCCTTGTGGAGTGTTGCTTTGAAGTGGGAATATTTGTCCCCTGTGAACTAGCACATAACTTACTAGAACTGTGACCTCCTTGGTAGCACCCCTAGGGATTGCAGAAGTCAGAACTGGGAGGGCTACAGCCAGCTAGTGCCTGTTTTGTTATTAAAGCTGGCTCCTCTTGTTGGAGTCTGCCTGCCTCTGGAAATATGTTACGAGGAGCTCAATTTTTAACTAACACAGCAAAATAAATGAAAACATGACAAAGAATAAGGCTCTGCTCTGCTGGGAACAAAGGACCTCAAGGTTGCAACATGAATTCAGCACTCTCTACCAGAGAATTTACACATAGGATCATAGAATCATAGAATAGTTTGAGTTAGAAGGGACCTTTAAAGGTCATCTAGTCCAGCCCCGTGCAATGAGCAGGGGCATCTTCAACTGGATCCTCAGAGTCCCATCCAACCTCACCTTGAACACTTCCAGGGATGGGGCATCTACCACCTCTCGTTAGGGGAGGTTTAGATTAGATATTAGGAGGAATGACTTTACTGAAAGAGTGGTCAGGCACTGGAACAGCCTGCCCAGGGAGGTGGTTGAGTCACCATCCCTAGAGGTATTTAAGAAATGTATAGATTTGGCGCTTCAGGGCATGCTCTAGTGACAGAGATTGTAGGGGTTTTTTTGTGTGTGTATGGTTGGACACGATGATCTCAAAGGTCCTTTCCAACCATGAAGATTCTATGATTCTATGATTCTCTGGACAACCTGTGCCAGTGTCTCACCACTCTCATCGTAAAAAATTTCCTCCTTATATCTAGTCTAAATCTACCCTCTTTTAGTTTAAAACCATTACCCCTCATCCTAGGATGGATGGGGAGCCTCCAGGGCAACGAACAGCAACCTGCCCACTCTTTTTCTTTTCTTTTTTCCTTCCTTTTTAAAAAATATTTCTTTTCTTTTCTTTTTTTTTCTTTTTTTTTTTAATTTTTTTTTTCTTGTAGCGAAAACCATATAACATTTGTCTGTATTTTGGGCAGGGAATCTGGCTCCTTGCATTCATCTCACAGAAAGGCAGACCGTCTCTCAGACGGCATCATTTCCCTCCTCTTGCGAAGCATCGCTGTCTGTGAGCGTGCCCCGGCTCTCCCCTCCTGTGCTTTGTGCTGACAGAAAAACCATCTCCAGCTGAAGCCGCTCTGTCTCCCTGCAGCTACATCCCCCCGTGAACTGCGGATGCCTTCCCCCTGCTCCCTCACTTACACATGACACATCCCATCTCATTTATATTATTAAAATGATTTCCGTGGGGTCACCTTCTGCTTCACACCCGAAATGATATAGAAAATTAAGCTCTTCCTTTTGTGCCGTTTGGATTTAAATTGTAGATTTTAAACCTGTCCTCTCTCCTCGATCTTTTTATTTTCCACAGGCGGCACCGCTGCTGTGGCAACTCCTAGTGATTGCATTAGATGTTCAAAAAAAAAGAAATCACAGGCGCATCGACTCACAGGGTGTTATGATGAGTGAGGTGGATAATAACAAACACGCGGTACTTCAGGCACCCACTGGGTCTCTTTCCATTTTCTTCACAGAAAACCTAAACAACCCGCTGTGTGGGGTATAAAAAAGGTCGTATCAAAAGAACATCTGCACATTAGCGCTGCGATTAGCTTATGGAAGAGCACCCAGTGGTGAAAGATCTTTAATCTTCTTTTCCACGTGCAAAACTGATGCGTCACGTGAAGGGATGCTTGCGCTGAAGTCAGACCTGGTGGCTGTTGTGACTTCTCAAACATTTCATCAAGAATAGTTCCTTGCAGGTGAGCTTGGCAAAAGCCATTTGGGTTGTTTAAGGTAAAGTGCTGGACTTCTTTAGGAAGTGTAATCGAAATTACTGTGCTTCACAGGCAAGAATGCTTCCAGGAATAAGTAAATCTGGGTATAGGATACATACAATACAGTAAATATGCAAACCAATACTTTGGAAATTGCTTCTTTCGCTTGAGCTTGATTTAAATGTGTGCATTGTTTGCAGCTTTCTAGTATTCCCAGTCTTTACCATTGGCTTGGTTTATTATCGGTCTGAAAGAAACCACTGCCATATGGAGAGCTGGAACAGCTGAGAGTCACATTCACCAGCAACGTCGCATTTAGAAGCTGCCAGCCCTCATGGTCCCAGACCAAAGCTAAACTTTGTAGCAGCACCATTAGTTTTTTTTTTGCTTCTTTTTCCAAGTCAGATGGTGTTGGTCTCTTTCTTGGGAAAAGCACCAGATGAGATGGCCTGACGGGTTACTCCTGATGGCAATTCCTGTGCTGCCGTAGATGAGGCTGGTGTCCCCAGCTATGTTCCAGCGTAAGGGATGGCATAATCCTCTGTACTTCTTCCACTGTGTGTGGTGTAGACCTGACAGCTCTCACCAGAGCACCGCAGCAGGGATGGAGGAAAGGAATCTTTGCTCCTTCTTGCAGCGAATGACTGACTTATTCCATAGAGAAGGCTATACGATAAAAATAATTCCAGGTCTTTCATAGTGGCTAAATACACAACTGTTTAAAGAAGCACCAGGCCATCTGTTCAGCCTTCCTTGCAGCACATCCTTCTACCCACAGCAGACCCCAGAATATGGCTAGGGAGTGAGATGAGACAGAGACTCTGGAAAGATGAAAGCTATTGGATTAGCATTTTTGTCCCGGGGCTGTAATAGAAATCTTTAGTAAGTAAAGCCCAGGCGTGAAAATCACATTTTAGCTTGAAGTCCAATTTTAAGCTGAAACTCACCCCCCCTTAGTGGTCTCAAGGCCAAAATATGCAAAGAGACTCTGTAAGTCCTATTTTCAGGGTGTTAGCGGCACATAGATCCCTCTGCTAGTTCCTCTGAATGGGAATGAATTGGATCCAGAGCACAAGCACAAGCTCATGTCAGAGCACTGCTGTAGGCCATGTTCCACAATGACTTTATTAGTTCCAAAGTCAAAGATTAGTGAAAGAAAATATGACCAGAGGAGAGACACTGAGTGCTGACACACTGTGAAATTTTGGAGGTGAATGGGATCTGGGCTCTTTTAAAAATCTGAGTGTTATAAAAGTAAAGTTGCAAAATACCCCTCTTCTTCATGGAAACCTGGAGACATGTTCCCATCTTTGCATCTAACTTGCAGTAGACCATATTCCTCTTTTTCTGTTCCTTCTTATGACACACAGTGATGTTTAACATAGCAAAGAAGGTGCACGGAAAACTCATCTGAGCTATAAACATCTGGTTCTGCTGATGGGATTATTATAGATAAATTTATGCTACAGATCATTTCTTCAAATAGACAGTGAGTATGATAGTTATGGTCCCAGCCTCTCAGCTGTGGCTTTGGTACGAGGATTATTAACTCCTGGTAGGATTACCCACCAAAGTGAGTTTAGCTCTCTAGTCACCACACAATCTGTTCACGGACACAGTCTTCATTAGAATAAAATAAGGAATCACAGGCAGCGCTCTGAGACTAGGCAGCCACAGACAATAATGCCCCCTACTGATATTTGAACGTTTCAAGGGGAAAGCGATGTCTCAAATAGCTGGCAAAGGTGATGAGGCCGACACAAGCAGCAAGAACCTACGTGAGGAGCACAGACAGGCAGCTTAATGCTCCAGACAACTAAATGACTGGGTAGCACAGAGGAAAATAACTGCTCAGAAGAATTCAGATTTTGAGAAAACACTGGTTCCAAGACCTTGTTTTTTAGGGTGAAGGAGCCCCAGTAGCTGAAAGTTAAACTTTCAGCTGCTGCAGAAGCCCATGGATTGTCCCGTCCAGGCCAAGGGAATTGTGTGCACAGGCTGCGTGGGAGCTGCAGGGGCACCACGCAGCACAGCTCACACCGAAACACTCACAGACGTACGCCATGGTAGATATTACAGACCCTGGTCACCTTACTTAAAGGGAAACTGAGCTGAGACAGCAGTGTGACACAACTAAGATGTAATCATGTACGGGTAGGCAAATGACCCCTTTTCTAATTAGGGTTTATGTAATGCCTGAGTCCTATTACCAGCCCAGCAGTTATAATCCTTTACAGCCAATGCTGCCAGGAAATTCATTGCCTACAAACCACTACTTGTAAGAGGTTTACTGCAATTCGGCATCTGAAACTCGGGTTGCTCTGTGTTATGATGAATTACTATTTACAGAAAATGTGTTTCCAGTGCTTCCAAGAAAAACTGTTTTACCTTTTATACTGTGTATCCGTAGCTTAGGAATTACAAACCTGTATTTTGAAAACAAAAAGTAAGTTCAGATTTTTGAGCAAAAAGGCTGCTGTTTAGTTTCCTCCTTTTCCCAGAAACAAGGCCAGCTATCCGGTTGCATCTGCTGAGAGCCAGACGCATCTCAGAAGAGCACTCCTGTGAGGTGAGACGCAATCGATGCTGTGGCTCAGTGGAAGCTGCCGCACCTCCATCCGTGCACTTTAAATTGTAGTTAGGAGCCACATCTGCGCAAAAAGTACGAGTATGCGCACGTAATTTGCTTTTCCCATGTGTATCCATGCTTGAGGAGGGAGGAACAGCCTCCTCACTGCCACAAAAATGCTGCTTGCTCTCCGGTGACCTCCAGACAAGGAAGGTGGGTCAATACAGTCCTGTGGACTGGGAGCCTCAGGGCAAGAGATAGGACCCGGCTCTGGTCCTCCCCTTAGGTGAGTTATTTCCTACTGCAGACACGGCCTTTGTTTCCAGACAGCTTCTTCCTGCCTATAGACTTGCTTACAGAGTCAAGACACTGCCCGCTAAGTTTGCTGTGGCAACCCTTCAGCATCAGGTGAAGATAGCGTCTGGAAAAATAGCAAATCACTTTAAAAAAGTCTGAAAAGTGGGGTTAGATTTTACTACCACTCGACCCTAAACCCATGTCTGCGTATCAGCGTGCCCTTGGGAATGCATTCAGACAGTGAAATCCAGTTTCCTTATCATGTGCAGTAAACACTGTGATGTTAAAACCCTCGGTGGTTTCTTACGCTTTTATCACCAGGATTTATGTCAGCAAAATAGCATGGAAAGTGTATTCAAGTGGTTATTATGCACCCATCATTTCCACTCTGATCAGGCCACATGGGTTTGTATCTGGCACCTCGATGCAAAGGAAATCTGCTTTTGATGGAAACTAACGTATGGTTAATTTGCTACATTAGCATGTGATAATTAGTACACAGGGTTTATGATGTATTACAACTCCATCTTAGTATACATGCACACAAATACACGCATAATACATCAGTATGTTAAATGCAGGTATCTCTAGGACAGAAGGTGATATAAACAAATCTAAGCAGAAGTTTTGGACATGGAATGAAAACTGCATAATAAGGGCCTCAATTTACAGTCCAATAACATCATATCCATTCCTCCCCACACCCCTCACAGTGTGCATATATTAAAAATCTCTTCTCTAATCTGATTACTTTTATATCCCTGAATATATTAGGCCTTTCTGGGGTTCTTTCTTTTTAAATTGCATGATCCAGGGTCAATTAAATAGTTGCATCTCGAAGATGCACGCTGTGGTCGTGGCAGAGCAGGACGTCTCATCGCTCTCAGTTTTGTGCATGTGTAACCATGGTGACTTTGTGGCTGCAGCTTTCCCCAGACTTCGCGTAACCTGAGGTGGGTAAAGGCATGCTTCTCCGTCTGGTGCGGATGTCACGTACAGGATCTCTTAGGATACATTTTTAATTACTATGTTCTCTTAATTACTCCTTTTGATTTCCCCGGTGAATTGCCTTTCTCGAGTTTCAGTGACTCATTGTGAAGCCAAGTGAAATCTGCGGCGTCTTCAGTCAGTGTTCAGGAAAATTCATCCCAGACCTCTGCACCTTCTCAAGGGCAACACCCGCCTGAAAAGCAACACATCCCGGTGCTTTGTGCTTGTGGCTCTGGACCAAATGTGGTGTTTTACAAGTGCAGATTTCCTTCCCTTGGCTGCTGGCCTTGCCAGCCTGTGCTGGAGAGCATGGCTGTGCTGTCTGAAGAGGCCTCCAAGGGCAGACCTGCTTTGGCTGCAGGAAAGTTGCCCGCAAGGTGGACTCCTCCGTAGCATCTCGTCATGGGAAGGTGAAAGGAATGCATGTCGGTGACCCCAGCAGCAGTGCGAAGGCAACACATGTTGGGGTGCAAGAGGAAGGGAGGCTCTCGTCGCCCTCTTGGCCAGCTGACCCCCTTCATGGCTGTCATGTACTTGCAGAGATAGACTCGGGACATGGTGCAGGAGAAAAGGTGTATTGGATCTGCTCCATGGGCAGCTGTGGGGTGCCCAGAACACGCATCCCGCTTGCTGGGGGTTGCAGGCAGCAATCTGTAAGTCTGCAGTGTGTAAATCTCACCAGCCCCCGCTGAGAGGTGAATTAGCCAGGTAGCATCCCCCGTAAAGATACTCTCTTTTGATTGCTCTTAAGAGACTATGCCATAGTGTGCTGGGACCAAACAGCTCTGGATTTAGCCATTTATTTGATAACTGTGTTGCTGAGAGCTGTAATTTATCCCTTTAAAGCCAATCACTTCCACAGCCAAACCCACCCCTGGGCAGAGGTCCAGGCAGCACGAGCCCTGTGCCCCAGGCAGGCGGGATGCAACCACCATACAGATGTTTTACAGCCGCGCTGCATGGGACCAAGCTACACCAGCTGGGGGAACAGGGCCAGACTGGTGGGGGGGGGATTGTCTTTCTCCCAGCATAGGTGGGGGGCTTGCCCTCAACTTCACGAGACGAGAAGTTATCCTGCACACTCGGTTAATCAGCATCTGAAAGAGCACCCATGTATTCTTCCACTTAAACCGCACCAAACACCAGTGCTACAGCACTATTTTTTTCTTTTATTTTTTTTTAACCTGGACAGTAATATGTCTTCTTTTCATTAAGTCATCCTTAGGTTAGCCATCACCGTAAATAGCTGAGCAGTTGAGGCGCGTTATTAACCACCGTCAGATGCTTAGCACACGAAGTAACGCAGCGGAAAGCAATTGGATCACCTCCTTGCCTTTATGAGCGGGCTCGGATGTGATGAGGGGGATTTATAGTTAAAAGCAGCCCCACGGAAAGAACACATAGTACTTGTTAATTAAGGACAAGCAATTTAAGACCAGTACCGCTGCATTTCTGACAGAGGGCAGCATTGAGTTTTTTATCGTACCAAAAAAAAAAAAATAAAATTACACACTTCTTGGCTCTCAGGTGATTACGCAGTTCAGAATGAAGATGAAGGGAAAATGAGGCTTTCGGTCATGACAGAAGCAACAATTATCTTGCTGTTTGCTACTAGTGATGCTCAAAGTGTTCTAGGTGTAGACAAGTGCAGGGCTGCCACCATAGGCAGAGAAGGGGAAGTATTTACATACAAAGCACGAGTCAACTGACATTGCTTAGTTGCAAAAATGTGCTTTCTGCCAAAACTTGGCAATCTCTTGCTGTTTGACTCTCAGCCTCGCGGCATTAATATGCGGGCCGGTTTGCAAGAGAGCGAGCGTCTCCTGCCCGCGCTCCTGCGCTCCCCTGGCTCCTGCAGCCTCCTCTTCCTCTGCTCGCGGCCACGAGAGTAAGCCGCATTTACGCTCGCTGTCAGCCTCGCACTTAAAGCAGATGTGGTGGCAGCAAGCATTTGGATGAGAGAAGCGGCACAACTCGCTGGCAGGAGCACCTGTGTGCGCTGCCGCCCTGGCAGACCCTCCTCCGTCCTTCCCGGGGCTCCATTGCTGGTCCTCCCTCCCCCAGCAGCCCTTTTACCCCACTTTTTACAGCATCACGACCCCTTGCCACAGCCACTGGCAAGCTTTTGTGCTGTGCTTCACGGCTCCTAACATTTTTCCCCCCTCCTGGTAGGCAGTCCAACTCATTGCTAACCGGCGGCGTCCAGCCCTCCCTCCCCATCGCATCCTCAAACCCTACATGCGGACGGTACCCATGTCCCCGCCTGCTGCATACGTAGTGTTGCCAGAATGGGATGTGCTGTACCACCGCTTCTGTCCCTTGTGACCCACGGTGGCTGTCGGGAGGAGGTTGTGCAGAGTTTTGGGGTGACGAGCCCTTGCAGAGCCCTCCAGGGTGTCCCAATCAGAAAGGACTGTTTTCGGCATCAGAGATTTCCAGGGGGAATTGGTTTTTCCATTGCAAGAAACGCTCGCGATACTTGCAAAATGTTTACTCTACTATGAGCGATTTCTTTGCATTGAAAAGCCTAGCACTCACATTTTTCAAAAACTGTGTTATCAGTTATCTTTTAACTAAAATTTTCTTCTAAAGCTGGCTATTTTTTGCGAATATTTTGGCAGGAGAAGAGCAGGGTTGGGTATCTTTGCTCACAGCTTCACGGAAAATTCTGCTTTCTGTTCTGCCCCTTGCCAAGGTCGTGCCACTCCTCCTTCGTCAATGTCGTGCCTCTCCTCCTTCACCAAGGCCATGAAAGCCTCCAGAGCTGGGTCCTACCTGGGCAACCTTGTAAGGGAAATGTGTCCTGTCACTCCCAGCTGTTGTTCCCCTGTTTTGGGGGACTACAGAAAGGAGGGGGGCCAGGAGGGACAGAGGAAGTATCTGGGGAGCCACCAGCTCCTCCTGTGGACACCAGTCTCATGCCCCAGTTTTGGGCTTGAGTCCCTGTCTCACTAAAACACTCTGTTCCCTCCTGGTTTTTAATAAAACTGGTGAGTTGTGAGGGCATCCCCGCAGCTGCAGAGGAGGAGACACTGCCAAAAGGCACCCTGGGCAAATGGCTGGGCTCACATGGAGGGCAAGCAGAAAGTTTTGAAGGGAGGATTTAGCTGGTGCAGAGTTTATGATGGGACAGAAACTGTCTCTCCCTCCCTGTCTCTGTCCTCCCTTAGAAACGCATCTCTCGTTCTTTTCCCTGCCAGCAAGGAATCAATTCCTTTAATACCCGAGTAATGCATTTTATAATTAGAAACAGTCCTTGATTTGGCAGTTCACAGCAAAGCCGGGGTCTGACTTACAACAGTCTTCCCAGCCCGTTGCAGCCCTCTCTTTGTACCAGAGAGGAGACAATCACTGCATAAAATTGCTAAAAGAGCGCACGCACCATGAACTTGAATGGACATTTAGAAACTTGCCCACATAGGAATATTTTTCAGTAAATGTGGATGTCTTCCAAAAATGGGGTATGTGTGTGTGTGTATATGTGTGTGTGTGTGTGTGTGTTATCTGCTGCGATGCCACCTCCCTGTAGGCATTTTCATTATAACTTTGGGAAAGAACTGCTGCGTATTCCATCTTTGCCCTATCTCATTGATATTCATTCATTCTCTACTGGGCTTAATGCTGCTGTCTGCACAGGGGGGAAAAATTAAAATGACAAGACAAGGAAATAATAGGAGGAGGAGGTGATTCTTTTTAAACCTTTCTTGAGAGTTAAGACGAGAATACATTTGTCCTGAGCTTTTGTTCAGGGAGCCCTCGGCACAGCAGCCATCGGAGCAGGTAGCAGGAACGAGGCAGCTGGCTGGAAATATTCAAATACCTTGAAATACATCTATAAATCATGTCACCGCATTTCTCCGCAGGGGCTGAAGAGGAGGAGGAAAGAGGGATCAGAACAACGAACGGATCAAACAAGCAACCTTCAGAGGAGGCATCAGCCCCACACTGATATTTGGCATGATGTGAGCATCTTTGAGCATCCCTGTAGGTAGTTTTATTTGTCTAAAATAGGGCTGACCGTACCCAAATATTTATATGCCTCTTGTGTGGCTTTAAAAATATTTAAAGGTCTTCGCTAATGCGGAGTGAAAGTTTTCAAAGGAGCTCAGGTTGTGTTGAATTGCAAGACGATATGAGCACCTATGTCACCCGGCTGCGTTTGGAAATGCTCCCCGCAGCACAGCCAAGGCAGGCTGATGGATATTGTCCAGCTGTCCCGGCAGGCAGGCGTTGAGCAATCCCTCTAGGGCAAAGGATATTTGGACAATGAAAGGGAAATGAGGATATTCCTGCCTCACCCAGCCCCTCATTGCCTTAGGAAGGATGCAAGCATCTGTACAGCTTTACCTGGAGGTCGAATTGGACCTGATTGGGCCAGGGTCTGTGGAAGGAAGCTCAGCAGAGCTGCCAGGTCTCCTGCGCTGAGGGTGTGGGTCCTGGGGACACTCGTCACTCCTCTGCCGCTGGCTGGGTCCAGGCAGTGGGGTTGCTTCCCAGCCCTGGTACCCCTCATGCCATGCAGCTGGATGGCCTGATGTGGGCACTGCCAACTGTCCGTGGCACTGGTGGCTGGTCACTATGGGGGGAGAGGTTGCTGTGCCCCCTTTCTGGCTCCTTGTGCCCATCAACTCCCTTCCCTCCCCAGCACGTTGCCAGTTACTGCTTTTCTGCTGTAATCTCTGCCAGACCCCACTCCATGTCTGGTTACCCCTCATAACGCAGTGTACGTCACTGGGCTGCCATTGCTGTCCCTTTGATCACTGCCCACCCCAAAGGGAGCTTGAGCAATTGTGTGCTCGGAACAACATGACATTATGGCTGTAGCTGCCAATAGTTTCCCTACTTTGTAAGGGATCTTTGGCTGGGTGAAATCCTTGCAGCTCCACTGCTTTCACCTCTGGACTGCAGTATTTGTACGGAGAGGTGCATGACATGTTTTACGGGTCTGGAGATGTGCTTTTAACTGCTATGCTTCACTTGTGCCTTCACCTTCCCTGCCTGGCCCTCCCTACGTGCATATCGAGCCCATGGAGCCAAAGGCGGCTGAAGATAGTGTCAGCCACACCATCTTGTGCCTTAATTACTCCGGCTCAACAAGCCAGCTGGGCTTTGGTTGACTTAGGACAGCTTAAATTTGAACATGCTCACATTTGCCCCCCAAAAGGGGAGCAGAAAGGCCACTTTTAGCCTTTGGGCACCTCCATTCCATGCAGGAATGGAGAGATAAAAGTCACCTGTAGCTCAACCAAGCATAAAACTATGTCAATGGCACTATCATGCTGCTGTCTGTCAGGTTCACGAGCACTGAGCTTTGCAGAGACCAAAACCAGCAACTCTATTTCTTCTGTGCAACTCCAGAACAATATGGTATCATAAACCTTAATCTTCAAATGAAAAAAATCATTTTAAAGGTGGAAAATGTTTGCAGTTTTGTTGCCAACGTCCTTTAGTGACCTGTAGCACTCCAGTAGTCGTTTTTACTATGTCAAATGCTAGCAAACAGCAATGATCCCATTTCACAGGCTAAAACACAAATTTTAAGCAGCAGTGAACATGCCGCCTTTTGAGATGCTGTGATAGATTAAGCATCTTGTAAGCCCCAAACCAGAAAACCAGTCATGCATTCATATTTTGTATCTTTTATCTCACTTCGAGATGGCTGTGGCATTTATTGAGTGCTGATAACTTGACTGTGTGGTTGCAGTAGGAAGCGAAGCAAACTGGGCCACAGAAGGGCTATAATGTCAGAGGAAAGCAAAACAGCGCCATCCAGCAGATGATTCCTTGCCTGGAAGAGCGACATTCAAAATTCACACTTGGAGAACGCAGAGGCTGAGCACAGCCAGAACCAGCGCCGGGGTTAAGGGCAGCGTACAAACCTTTAGCAGACAACAAATCACAGGTTTGTGTATGAGCTACCTCCACGCCGAGGTGGGAAAAGCTTTGAAGGCTCCTGCCCCGGCCAGCCTGGGCATGTGGTGATGTGTTTCATCCTGCCTGGCTTTCGGGTGACTGGGCGCCAGCAGGGACACGGATAAGGGTATTAAGCCAACTTACTGACAACACGCCGCTGCTTCACCCTCCAGCTAATGACAGTGACCACCTTCAGTACAATAAAGCCAGCTTTGCGTCTGTGGGTACGTCCCTCACATGCTCCGGGGTGCAGGACCACATCGGGCTTTTCCTCTGCGACCTGCTGGAACAGGCAGGTCAGCCGAACAGGTGGGAGATACTCAGACATAGCATGGCTTAAGGCAGTGGAAATGATGGGAAAGAAGAAGGAAAAAGCTTCCAAGGGGAAACATCTGTTCTTTTACCATTAGCTACAAGTGGTACCTTTTTAATTATTGAGATGTTGAAGCTGGCAGAGGTTGCAGAGTGGATTGACTTGGTAATTATTTAGAAGAGTCCCAATTGCTGGCGAGGATTCCCATGTAGTCATTTTCTAACTGGATAGAGGGAGAAATAAACTCTTCACGTATTTATTATTATTACGGCATGCCAATTATGAAGATTTATTCATTCCTGCTGAGCTACCTCGAGACTCAGCTTTATCACTTCACTGCTGCTGCCACGGCACTATTACATATGTGAAAATGTGAAGGTAAGGCATGCTTTTTGAAGCTATACACAATTCATCTTCCTGAGTTTTGACAGCTCCCCCCACGTACTAAGATAATACCATCCAACACGCCGACCACGGCACTATAAGGTGGTTTTCTCAGGTTTGTTTCAGCACAGCATGTTAGCAGAAACACCATAACATCTTTAAGCAAGTTGAAAGGGATAAGACCTAGCCTTAGCGTTTTCCACAGCTTTATAGACCGCTGCATTAAACAGTCTGGTCCATCAGGCTCACATGCTGCTGAGCACATATTTAAACACGTTGAAATTGGGATCTCAGTGGGTGTAAATTCCCCATCTTGATGAGTCAGACCCTGAATTTGAGGCAGGTCAACCAAGATTTTTAGAAAATGTGGGGACTTTGGTGTCTTGCCATTCAGTGTAGCTTGTTTAAGCTTGTGCATGGATGCAGTAGAGGCTTAGCACACAGCTATTGTTTTCTCGTCCAAGAGGAAGTGGCTTATGACACCATTTTCCTCAGGATTTGTGGCTATTCCAGAGGGAGGCTCTGGCATCTATTGTTGGCAGAAATCAAATTTCCTGCTCTCCTCTCCTACTTCTCCTCCTTCTCCTCCTTCTACTCCTTCTTCTCCTTCTCCTCCTTCTTCTCCTTCTTCTTTTCTCCATTCCATTCTATTCCATTCTCAGTAAATCTTAAATACCTTATACTTAATTTTTCAATTAATGAGACATATTAAAAAGGATCACAGCGCCACTATGTTCCCTGCTTGTGTGGTTGCAACCTTGGGTATGGCCAGAATACGAAGGGTGCCACCAGCAAGCCCTGAATGAGCAAGACACCCCCCGCCACTCTGAATCAGGGACCAAGCTCCTGGGCAGGGCCCTCGCCATAAAAATGTTCTTCATAGCCTCATCCCGAGCAACTGCAACAATCTGGGGCCATCTGCAGATTTGCCACCTCACTGCTCACCTCTTTTTCCAGATCATTAAGGCATGCGTTAAGCACCATCGGCCTTCTTAACGCATTTTCGAATGATTCCTGCAGCTATCCTGAGGAAAATGATCCCGGCTCCTTATTTTCTGCCTCCGTCTGTTTCACCATGCTTTCCCTTGTGTGATGGGGTGACTTCCCAGCTGTGATTGTACAAGGTGTGTTAGTAATCAGGATCCCTCACGTCCTTCGCAGAATCAGGGCTTGAATGCCTTCAGGAGCCTTTGGGGAGGAGCGGGTGCTGCTGCTGCTGCGCTTGCCGGCTTCCCGGCCATGCTGCAAGGTTGTTCTCTTTGCTGTGCATGTCAAGGTCATCCCATGAAACTCTTCCAGATGCATGGGAGAAGCATGCAGGGAAATTTTCCCATCGCTGCTGGTCCGCTTTGCGGCTTTTTGCAGGAAGCTGTACTGTGCCTGCAATCTGGGATGGGCACAACCTGGAAAGAGAAGATATAAACAGCAAAACTAGAGCCACCGTCACGTCAGGCAATTAGCTTTATTTATACAAACATCCCTCCCCCACTGTAGTTTTTGCTTCCCTGGCGCATATTCATCTTTCTTCGTGCCCTCTCTTCTCCTCAGTACATTGTGGGGCCCTGAGCTTCACATCCACTGCGTTTTGCCTTGGCTGGCTACCAGCCCTGCCGGGTCAAACGCCCTGGTGCCGGGGCAGGCTGGTTCCTGGGTCGGCACAAGTGGCTGCTGTGCCATAGCCGAGGGCGATGGGGGATGGCGGCTCTGCACTATGCACCCTGGGTTTCTCCCACCACCACCACCTTTGAGGGGCCGGTCCTGTGAGGGACGGGTAGCTTATTAACCTGCTCGCCGTGCTACGGAACCGCACGCCTGCAGCCTTCCCACTCAGCAAGGCCATCACCGTCGTGCTGGTTTTGTCTGGCGCCTCGAGCCATTCCTCCTACCCGACAGTGGGGGAGAACCTGTTGGGAAACCTCCCCTGGTGCAAAACTACACTTTCCGAAAATGCACCATGGGATAGAACCCTGAGGAGGCAGAAGAGCCCAAAGCCATCCTCAGATTATGGTTTTCCTTTCCACCAGCCGTTTTAAAGAGAGGCACACAACCCCCGTCAGACAGGTTGTACTCTAACACACAGGACAGATGGCACCTGTATTCTCTACCACCTTTCGTGGTTGCTGGCACAGAGGCCTGGCAGATCCATGGCCAGCTGAGGCATCCCTTAGCCCCAGCTCTCAGCCATCCGCCCAGAGATGGGCAAAGCACAATCCCTCCTCCCAGCATCCAGCCACCCCAAGGAACCAGCGTTAGGGGGGTCAGGAGACAAAAAACATCACCAGCTGTGGGAGCTGCCTCCCGGGGCGGTGGGGAGCACAGAGCCCTGGCTGGAGCCCTTCACTGGAGGGGGGGTGTTATCTGCAGCCCTGGGGCACCACGGTGCAGAGGACTCTCCGTCCCAGTTGGGCTGTATTTTCTTTTTGGATGCACCGAATGGAAAATATTAGCCCATAGACAAAACAGCCGCTGTGAGAGGGAACGCGGGGCGGCGTGCCTGGTGGAGGAGCCGGGGCTGGAGCAGCAACGTGCTCCCTGCAGGGCTGAGCTATGCCAGCTATGGGCTGTCGGGGAGCCCAGCTGGCACCGTCCTCAACCCGCCCCCGCTGGGAATAGCTTTTACTGCTGCGGGTCACCTGGGCACACTGCATGGAAAAGTTTAAAGGTGGAAAGTCCCCTTCGCCTTCCCACCGCCTGCCCTGGAGGTCATGAATGGGTTTGGTGTGCGGCTGCCTCTGAGATAACCAGGAGGCGGCTGGCAGTCGGCCTCCTTCTCTAAAAATGGCTCTATTTTATAACAAACATCCCACTTGTCGTTGGCAGGTAGTAACTGTGAAGCAGAAGGTGTAACGTGTGAGCAGCACAGGGCTTATCTCCCCATGTGACAAATATAGAGCTGGAACCTGCACCACACCCAAGGTGACAACCTAGTGCAGACCTGCAGAAACACACACATCTATGGGCATGCACCTTGGGGCAATTTTCCATAGTGCTTTTTGTCCATATTTGCTTAAAATAAAGCCAAAGCTTGCTAATTCAGAGCCTCTGCTTCTCCATGCCATCTGCTTGCAAGCCGGCGTAGCTGACAGTACCTGGAGTCAGCTCTCCTGCCACCTGCTCCCGCTGGGTTTTCCTCCTCCGGCAATGCTGGAACCTTCGGTTTGCAGCCTGCTCAAATGTGATTCACTATTAATTGTCTGTAAAAGCAGGGCCACCACAATGGACTTTTGGAGGTCCTCTCTCCCTCCCATCTCCTTGCATGCCCCAGGTCATCCAAGCAGGATGGGCAAAGCATGGCTCCAAGCTCAGCCAAGGAGGAGTGCGAGGGAGGGCCATGCTGCACAGCATTCCACAGCTCCCTTCTCCAGTGTCCTCTGCGGATCCCCATCCAGATGCCAAAACTGGTGGAGGGTCCTTGGGAGGAGGTACCACATTAGGGACAGCCTTGTTTCCACCTTGCAGGGCAGCACAGCCTCCCCCATGCCCTGGTTTTACCAAGCCAGGCTCCATCCTGCTCCCTGCAAAGCCTGGTGCTCTCCCTCTGGCTGATCAATCCATATATGTATGACTCATACACATATTGAGACCCCACCTGGAGTACTGTGTCCAGCTTTGGAGTCCTCAGCACAAGAAGGACATGGACCTGTTGGAACAGGCCCAGAGGAGGGCCACAAAGATGATCAAAAGGCTGGAGCACCTCGCCTATGAAGACAGGCTGAGACAGTCGTGGTTGTTCAGCCTAGAGAAGAGAAGGCTCCAGGGAGACCTTACAGTGGCCTTCCACTGTCTGAAGCGGGCTTACAAGAAAGCTGGAGGGGGACTTTTTACAAGGGCATGTAGTGATAAGACAAGGTGTAATGGCTTCAAACTGGAAGAGGGTAGGTATAGGTTAGATATCAGGAAGAAATTTTTCACTATGAGGGTGGTGAGGCACTGGAACAGGTTGCCCAGGGAAGTTGTCAATGCCCCATCCCTGGGAGTGTTCAAGGCCAGGCTGGATGGGGTTTTGAGCAGCCTGGTCTGGTGGGAGGTGTCCCTGCCCATGGCAGGGGGGTTGGAACTAGATGATCTTTAAGGTCTCTTCCAACCCAAACCATTCTGTGATTCTATTCAGGCCAGAAGAGACCATTACCACGACCTGGTTTTATCTGCTCACAACTCATCTGTAAAGCTTCACCCAGCAACTCCTCCACTGAGCTACTGTGTCCTGCTAGAGGTAGCGCCTGGCTTTTCAGGAATCCAGCCCTGATGCAAAGACTTTGAACATTTTTAATGAAAATCGTTGGAATCTCTTCAAAAGGCTGTAAATAATCACTGTGAGACGTGAAGAAACCATCACTCTGAGCTGCTGCACAGGTTGCATGCACGGACCTGGTGGATACACACCACCCCCATGACGGACACCACACCTTCCAGCACAGCATTAGCATGGAACATAAAGAAAACAAATCATCAAAAAGCCCCAGAAGATGAAATCAGGATGTTTCCATCCTGGTCCTTTCAGGGATAGGGGAAAGCAGCAGTTCACCGTCCCAAAGCACAGCACAGCTGGTGTGGCTGCCCCACAGGTCCCTGCAGTACAGTGCTACAGGGCATCATCCCTGCTCCCTCTCCAAACCAGCAGTGGCCCCGTGCCCCGTCCCAGCGCGACGCAGGCATCTGGATGGCCAGCAACCCTGCTGCTGGTGCCACCACCCTGCTGGGGGACCAGGGGCTGGGGCAAACCCTCCCCAGCTCTCTGGGAAGCGCTGGCTGTCCAAAGCAAACCTTAAACCCGAGCTTTCCAGATGGTCTCTTGTTTGTAGTCCTAGAGAGAGCTTTTGGGAACAAAAAAACAATCCCAAACTCCTAAAAATAACCCTGAACTTCTTCAGCAAGGCGGCTGCATTTTCAGATATGCAGAATATTATCAAACACAGAGGCCTCCTGCTACAGCTGGGGAGGGGATGAAAGCCCCTGACCTCCTTTTCTCTCTCCTCACCTGAGCTGCCCTTTGGACCTAGGATGTGTTTTTATATGAGCACATTTCAGCATGCAGTGTTTTTTCCAGAGCTGAGGTGGTGGGCTCATGCTTCATGTCCTGCTTAGCCGGGACAAGGGCGCACAGCTGCCATTGATGCCTTCTGCTCCTCCTGCGTCAGAGCGCCCTGCTTTGTTTCTCTTCCCAAGACCAGCCAGGGACATTTAAACAAGCAATGGACATTTTATTTTACCGAAATAATGAAAAAAAAATATTTAAAAAGAACCTTTTGTTTTATAAACCTGAAATTTTTGGCTTCGGCTCTCTGACAGCATCCCTTCCGCACAAAGCAAACCTAGAAGAAACATGACAACAAAATATATTAGCAGCTCGAGTGCTCTGCTCAATTTAATGCTATGTGTTATTGCGGGTCTGAAATGTTATTTCTGTTGGATATACAAAACCTTGCTCTTTTAACAGACTTATTCCTTCACTCTTCTCGCACTTCTCTCCAACGGCAAGTCTTTGTGCTTCATCTCCGGAGTCCAGGGCTCACTGGTCTCACCAGGGCTGATGCTGCCCGGCTCCCCTTGGGATGCTCTAAGGCCTGGGTGCACCCAGTGTTTCCACCAACCGCCCGCTGCTCCTCCAGCCCTGGTGCAAACACCAGTTTCAGGAACAGAAACCTGCTGGCCTGGGCTGGAGCAAGACGAGAAAAGAAGAAAAGAAAAAGCTGTCCTAAACTGCGGGGGGAGGGGGGAAGAATACCCATCCCTTCTTTTACACTAGTAACTTTTAAAAGCATTAAAATAGAAGGTTTTCAGGGAAGAAAAATTCCCTGCATCAGGCTGCCGATGCCATGGAAGCTGGCGTCATTATGAGCAAGGGGTGTCGAGAAGCAGATACTCCTTTTAAGAAATACTCCAGTCACCATCTTGAAACAATTCAGGTCTCTCCTCTGCCCTGTGTGTGGAGATGCACTGCCTCCGATTTTGGGGGTTTTTTGATTATTATGTAATCTCCAGTGGGGTTGCTGCCTGCAGGGAGCTGAGGATACCTGGCCCGTACATGCCGTGTAAATATACACACGCACACTCGTGGCAACAACTACCTTTATGGCCACAAAGTCCCATGAAAGCAGATGGTGCTGTAGTAAAACTACAATAATCAGAGTGATTTACATACACAGGCAACTCCAGCTCTCATTAAGAACCGATTAAGTAAAGATACCCAAGATGCAAGCGGCTCTCCAGCTCCAGGCACTCCTGGCATTGCTGATGCCTGCACCCAGGATGCTGGATCCTGGAAACCCTGGATCTGCATTTACATATCAAATTTGAGCCAGAGTGTGCACCCAGGGCTTCAGTCTGAGCCCACCTCCAACAGAAACCGAAGGAAAAAGTGCTTTCTTGTATTTCAAGATTTTAAAGTTGAAGCTGAGCCCCAGTGCAGATGATCCTCTCTTGAAAGCTGGAGCCCAGCAACCCTCAGCGTGCCCCAACCACGGCTGCCTTGCCAGCAGCTCCCAAGCCTGCCATGTGCTCAAGGAAGTTGGTAAGGACAAATCTGGCCCCTTTCACCTGACGTGGCCTCTGGGCAGGAGAATGGCCCAACTACCCAGCGTGGGTAGGCCAGCAATGTGTCCATCAACCCAAGCCCCCTCCCACGGGAGGTCCTGAGGGGTCCGAGTCAAGGACATGAGTGACAGCGGGGATGGTGTGACACACATGGGTACACCCCAGCCCAAATCACCTGCCACTCCTCATGTGGGTTGCCTTGGCGAGGCTGTCTGGGCTTTCTGCCCCCCACCCTTTCTTCCTCTCCCCCTCCCAAAGCAAGTGGCACTCCCTTGGGTCTCCTCTGCCTTCTGGGAGCACGCACGGCCCCTCCACCAGCTCTCGCTGCCCCCTGCTCTGCCATCCTGGATACGGAGCCAACAGCTGGAGGAGAGAGCCAAGCCCGGGGCAAGGGCTATGCCGTGCAGCACCTTTACCTTTCCAGCATGATTTTGGAACAATGGTCTCAGCCAGCCCTTGGCCAGACACGGCTGCTGTACCTGGAAAGATAAAGGGCAGAGATTCACTCGTCCGCCTCTGCTTCCCGAGGCTCTGCGAGGGCTTGCTGAGGCAGTGTGCCTCTCCTTGTGACCCCTCGCTTGTCCCTAGGGACTCTCTTTGTGAGAAAGAGGGGGAGGAAGGAGGAAAATCCAAGCTGCAGCGCAATTAAAAGCCGCTGGGAACCTGATGAGCCAGCCGGCCCCTGGCTGGCCCGCAAGCATCCGTGGGCACCTTCCCGGGGGGAAGCCTCCAGGGGCTCCTGCAGCAAAGGCTCCGGGGAATCTTTTCCCAGACAGCACAGCCTGCTTTGCCTTGCCTTGCCTTAATTTTTAGGAGTTTCACCTGTGTGGTTTATTTTTTGTTCGCAATTTGTTCCCATACGGTTTAATTTGCACCTCTAAAATTAAAACCAGCTTCCTTGCTGTTAGCAGGCAGCAGGTCTGAGCACCAAGCCACGAATTCTTCCGTTTTTCTGCCCCTGTGAGTTTAGTCAAGCTCAGGGTTCCTTGTATCCCCGGTGTTTCTCAGCCCAGAGCTACAGGAACAGGGAACTGCAGCGATGCCAGAAAGTTTTAATGAAAGATATTTTTTTTTAGGTGTCATCAGGCTGCACAATGAAATGGCATTGAAAAGCATCAGATGAGAAACTCTGAAATTCACTGTTAATTTGGTGTGTGGTTTTTTTTTTTTTTAATCTGCCGTTAATCATTGCTGCTCATGATATTCACAAGGAGCAAAATATTCCATTGCAAAACCGAGGCTGCCTTACTCCTGACGCGGGAATAAGAAAGGGCCGGAGCAAGTTAGGAGCCCTGCAACAAATGTGTGCAACGTATTCTAGGGTATCTTGTGATCTGCAAAGCAGCCCGTTCATTAGCCTGCAATTACTCACTGCAGACTTCATGTATGGCACGGATGTAAATACACCAGGGCCTCCCCGAATCCTGGGACTCGTGTAGCTCAGGGGGCACTTCCAGGCATCAGCTCGGCCGATGATCTGAGTGCCCCGGGACCCTTCAGCTTCTGCCCTTGCAATGTCCAGTTCCAGGAGACAAAGCCGGCCGAGGTGATTCACTTGGGAGGAATGTCAAAACAGCGCAGCAGGCTGCAAGAACAGAAAACAGCTGCCCTGGGCAGCCAGTGTCCCCCCCCCCGCCCCCAGCCCCTACCCAGCGGCCTGAGCCCATGTCGAGGGAGGGCGTAAAGAAGGTGCAGGCATGACCCAGGGCAATCCCACCCGGTGGCTCAGGGACTTCAATGGCTTGAGGTGACGTCCCGTGTGTTTAGCAGCCCTTGAAGGATTTTGCTTTCCTGAATTTGTCTAGCTGCTTTCTGACCCCTTGCAAAGCTCCCGGCACCCACACCATCCTATGCCAACAATTTCAACGGGCAACTAAGTGCTGAAATACCTTTTTTTCCCCCTGCTTCTTTTAAACCTGCTGCCTAATAAATTCACATTATGACTTCAAGTCTGGTGAGAAGGAATTAAAGTTCCTTCCCATTTCCCTTTCTTTCACAGACCTCTCACATACTCACCCTTGCCCTGCAGCCACCTCTCTCCCAGGCCACCACATCCCAGCCTATCCAGCCCATCCTTATGTAGAAGCTGTTCCCTACATTTGCCTGCCTTTTTTTGCCCAGCAGTGCGGTGCTAGCCATGTTTATCTACCTGAGACATCTCATAATAAAGCGACGGAGGTACAGGTAGAAGAACTACATCAGTGGGATGCTCTGAGGTTATCATATCATGCACAGTGTTTCCCTGTACACGGTAAGTTTCACCCTTGTCCTTTGGATGCACGCTCAGCCATGGAGATGGTGCTGCTGGACGTGCCCATGAGTACCTTGGTAACTCCAGATTGACTGGGTCAAGCTTCCAGCATGACCAAATGATCACAGTGTTGGCACAGCAGGGATGTGGCTGATGTGGGCACAGCAGGGATGTGGCTGAACATCACTTGGCCCATCGTGGAAAATAGCACAGAAAAAGGAGCAGTGTGACATCCTCAATTTCTCAGCCCATGCCCAAGAGCACCCAGAAGGCAAACGCAGAGCTCATACGTGAGGAAGGCTCAGGAGCAACCGCAGAGGAAAACTCTTACTTCACATCCCGGGCAAAGGATGCTTCTCCCCAGGAGATGAAGCCGGCTGAAGGGGGCAGGTGCAGCTCTTCCCTCTCAGGAGGAGCGGAGGGAGCACTCCCCCGCTGGGCACCCACCTCCCCTCTTGCCCTGCTGTCCCTGAGCTCATCAGTGTATTTCAATTAACTTTAATTACTGCCTTTACCTCCTGCCTTTGAGAAACTGCCCACCCCCCACTGCTTGAGTGAGGAATGATATTTTACCATCATTAAACCAGGCAGGCCGGCAATATCCCATACGTTCTCAGATCTGCCTGGCTTTAGACGGGGACCAGCTGTGAAGTACGTTGAGGACCAAACCCATGCACAATCTATCCTGTACTCCTCTGCGTCTGCCAACGCTGGGGACTGACCTTGATCAATTTTCTCTGCTGCACGTTGTGTCCCAGTCCCAACCACGTCCTGCCTCTTGCAATTGCATGCCCTTTCTGGCTGTTCATTTGATGGGGAGCTGAACAAAACCAGTACAAAAGGAGGCCATGGCAAAATTTGCGCTGACATTTGCTGGCATTGTCCTTATTTTCTGGTAAGTTGAATGTGGAATGTGTCTGATATTTATCAGAGAAAAAATGTCACCTCCTACCCCTTCCTCCTGATATATAAAAAAAAAAAAAAGGCAAAAAACAAAAAAAGCAAAGCAGTCTGGAAGCTTTCGGTGCCCTGTATTCTTCCACCAAAGACACTCACAGCCACCTAAATGCTTAAGCACAGATGCGCAACCTGCACCCCAAGGAGATTACGGTATCTTCAGGACCTCCTTCTTCCCGCTGGATTACTTTTAAAGGATGTGATGTGCTTCTCATCTTTGCAGCCTCACACCTGATGTTCTGGGAATTGCCTGGCCATGACATTTGTATCACTGCGGCCCTTTTACATCCCCACAGTCCCCCACATGAAAGCGATAAGAGCAAAAAGGGCTGCGTGTTCCCCCTGTCCTTGGTCAATCCTGCCTCCTGCTGCCCTCCTGTAGTGAGAAATATCACATCAGTGACTCCTCAGATGGAAAAATCCTACCTGAACACTGATCCCTCTCTCTCTCTTTTATGTCTCTTCTCCCCTTTCCAATTTGTGTCCCGTTGTATGATACTTTGGGGGAAAAGCCTGTTGACAGGAACAGTGTAAACCACAGCCCTGGTTCCTGTGCTTGCAGATATGTGGATGTGTGTCTTCCGCGCATGTGTGCTTTCATGTGTAAGCATGCGTATATGCAAACATGCGAGTTGCTCAAAGTATTGCACCTGTATATTTTTCATTTATTATAATGCATGGCATTTAAAAAGATAGCACGGTAGATGCAATATGTAATGCAAATGTCATATGCAAATAATATACTTAGCGTCACAGCAAGAGTAATGGAAGACAAGGAATCCGACTCTCAGCAAATCTGCTGGGTTTACATTTTACATTACCTCCTCACTCCATTTGCTGGGGATGGCACAAGGAAAATAGCTGTCAGTAATACTTAGTGTGGAAGCAGATGCACCGAGCAGAGCTGCGAGCAGGCTGATGCGGTACCTTTTATTACCCAGATTAAGGATGGCAGGCAATTTATTTGCTAAAGGCCAACAGCAAATAATCTTTTCCCTGTGAAATGAATTTAGGCAGCTTGAGGTGGGGCCAGAAAGCAATTAAGTATATTATTAAAGCAGGGCAGGAGATTGTAATCGTACATATGTATATTATGTACATACACATATAGAAAGGCAAATAAGTCTGCAGCCACCTTTGGAACCAGTATTCAAGTCTGAAACGCAATAAGGCTGGAAATTAAATGCTTATCTTCCTTTGTTAATGTGTAATCTTCGCCTTTAATCAGCTGCCATTAATTCTTCCAGCGCCCTGAGTTTTTGCATTTCTGAAAAGCAGAAAAGTTAATTCTGTTGTGGTTCGCGGCTTTTCAGGCTTGCCTGGGGCTGAGCGGAGCTGGGCTGAAGGCAGGCTGGCTGCGGGCTGCCTCCCTCCCCTCCCAGGCACCCTGCGAACAGGCTCCCTGCGTCCCGCTCCGGGCTGAGCCCTCTCCCCGGCCGGGGCGGTGAGATTCCCGCAGCATCTGGCGACAGTGGGATGCTCCACGCTGGATGTTGTCTGTTGTCAAGGAGACGGGAGTATCTAGACTATCAGGCCAAGCGAAAATACGATAGACATTCGACGAAATACAGGCAGGTTTTAAGGAAAAATTGTCGGAAATCTTCCATAGTACACAGAGGGGGTTTTGCCTCCCTTACTTAGAGGTCTGTAAGAACAGAAAACGGTAGGGTTTGCACAGACTTAGACATGCTACTGCCACACAAAACGTTAACATGATGGGAGAATATTTTCCTCTATCATAAAAACAACAGCTGCAAAAAAAAGCTTGATTAAGTACTCTCCATTCATGCAATCTGATTACAAAAGGTAATCCTCGCTCGCACTGAGGTCGTGGCAGTCATGGGCACAAACCATCAGCTTGAACCAAAGATCATCAGGACCTGGGGACAGGGGTACCACATCTGGTCCAGGGATGCACACCAAAAGTCTTCCAGCTTCCCCTTCCACATCCCACCAGCCCCCTGGTAACCTCCCCACTTCCACAGAGGCAACGTGAGCTATGGCAACAAAAATTGTTACCCTTTGGCTAAGGAGGGTAAACCAGGGATTTCCTAAGACATTTTTTTTTTCCTTGCAGAATGACTGATGTCGAAACACAGAGGTTTCTCTGTTGAGACCTCTTCACTGCTTCAGCGCCTCCGCTGAGCCCGTATTGCTGCTGCCATCATAGGCAACATGGGGGGCTGAGCCCCAACTGCCAGCTGTAAATGTATAAACTGCTACAGCTCCAATTAAAAAGTTGATTTCATTCTTCTGGGACTGTAAAAACCAGGGGTATAAACCAAGGTCAGCTCAGGAAAACCGAGTCATCCTCTTTCCCCCCTTCCCCTTCGGACAGAAAGACTGATGTTTCCCCAGCTGTCAAGAACACCAAGCTTGTCTCCTTTCCTATTTATAATTAATTGACTCGAAAAGACCCTTACCCTTCCTCTGACCACCAGGTATGCAGGTAGACCTGCCACGGGATGCCAGTGCTGTACACCTCTATCGGTTTGTCTTTTCTTTTGGTGGGACTTACTGCAACCAAACCGGGACAAGGTCTAGTGGGCACCACGCAAGGTGCCAGGGCTTCTCACGGCATCAGACTTGGGTAGGCAATGATTTGGGAAGCATCGCTGTGTGTCTTCTCCTCACTCATCCTACGCATAGCTGACCAGAAATGTTCTGGCCAAACATTCTTCTATCAGAGATTGCCTTTTTTACACAAATTGAAATGCCCTTTGTACTGATTTTGATAAAATTACCATTTTCTTTCCTTAAGCCAAGTGTTCCGATCTTATTAAAACTTCACAGATCCATTGTTTTATTGAAAACCTTTCAATTAAACCAAAATACACTTGTGAAGTGAATTTCAGTTCCAGGGGATATTTCAAAATTTGTCATTTACTTTTGGATTAGGAGTGGAATAAAACAAGGAAACTACAAGAATGGAAATTATCCAGATAATTTCTATATAAACTGACACGACCCTCGCATTAACTGCTTTAGAGCTCTATTGCAGGACAGGGTTAAGATTCAAACTAATAAAGTGACATATGGTAAAGGCCAAATAATGCAACAGCTGGCACAGTGCATTAAGTGCACTAAGCACTAAACGAGGTCACTAAAACCAATGCCAATCCACACTGGTTTATATAAAATGTACTTTCTCAAACTAACCAGATGCTTTTGATGAGATGATAAATTTTGCTGAAAGAGACAAAAAGCCTTGGACTTGGTACTTGGTACGGTGTGACATTGGCTTAGAAACTAGAATGGCATGAAATCAATGTGTCAATATTAAATTAAATTAAGCAACTACAGGCTGCTTAATGTCTACATCTTAAAATAAATTGTGAACAAGAATCATCTTCCCTTGTGTGCGTTGCATGTGGGCCACTACAGGGAGCATTTATTTTGTCTCCATTACAGTTAATATTTTCCATAACTTCTTAGAAGAAAGCCTAATATCACAGCTGGTCATGCTTGTGGGTGACACATGTGCTGAGGGATACCCCAGTAACAAAGAAAGGATATCACAGATCAACGTCACCTGGCACCCTGCACCTGAGCAAAAAATACTTGCTTGAGCACAGCCAAGCATAAACCCATACATCTGAGGACCAGAAGATGTTGACAAGGCAGATGACCTGTGCCCACATCCGTCCTGCGAGGCTAACTAGTCCAGTAAGAGCCTTATTTGCAATTTAATACCCTAGAAGATCCTGGCAGAGCCCCATGGGCATTTGCATCAGCCAGCCTGGACCTGCTCGACACTCAAATGCCTCCCGAGTTCTTCCTCCTCCTGTTTATTGACCTGCCTGTTGCTCTATTAAAGGTTCCTCGTAGTTGCGGAGTTCTCTGTAATACTGGTTTCGAGGCACTGCACACCCTCCGGAGGTAGGGCTGCAGTCACCTTCCACCTCGACACGTGGCGTCCCAGCAGGCTTCCCGCCCTCAGACTGCCCTTCGGGGACAAGGGACGTAGGTGCTCGCCTGTCTCGGCCCTGGGGGCCAAGGGCAGAGTTCTGCCATCTTTGGACTGCTGCTGATTCAGTATCTCTAGGGGACTCGCTTTCAGGCACAAAACATCCTTCCTTCAAATGTTACAAATAAATCTTTGCCTTAATAGCCTGATATGTGTGTGCCATCTTTTATGTCCTCTCAGGATGTTATATGCCACATAAAATGCGAGAGGTCATTAAAGTTAAAGTGAGAAAGTAATTAGCCTATATTTACACTGAGGCACGCAAATAAATTATGTTACTCAAATATTAGGCATCCCTTTTAAAATATTGGCTATTATTCTAGCAAAATCCACAGGTTCTGGAGATCACAGAAGATTTTTTTTTGAACACAAACTCACCCAAATATTTGACTACACTCAGGTAATGCCATCACCGGCCAAGAGGAGATCACCCTAACGCCATCTGCAAAGCTGCACCAAGGGCATCACTACAGTGACTCTTCTGGCTGCTACATCTCATAAGGGGAACAAAGAGCCCATGAGTGCCTTCCCCATGAACCCATCAGCTCTGGCACCAGAGACTACAAGGTGCTAACATGTGATGCAACCAAAATATATCCTCTGTATCCTAGAGGGAACCTATTGCCAAAGCAGAGGAAGGATATTTGATCTGTTGTCCAGCAAAGGCTGAGCCCACCTGCTGCTTCCCTCTCTTTGCTGGTGTTATTGGGATCTCTGCTTTGCCCAGTTCCTATTTTCATGAAGCTTGTAGGAACTCGATATCTTTGCGCCTTCCGTTCCTCTGTCAAATTTGGCTGAGGCCAGCCAACAATTCCAACATAATAGTAAGGAATGCAAAGGGAGCAAGCGGCAGCATGATTGCATAGATGTATTTCCTTACGAAGGAAGGCTAAAAATATCAATGACCTTTCTGAGCTCTATTTTTCCATGGTTTGGAGCAGAGTTGTGAAATTTGGCAGGTGCAAGAGGCCTTTGGGGTGTGCCTTCTGCTGTTCCTGTGAAAATCTTCCCAAATTTGGGCTAGGTATAAGCCTTTGGAAAACAAGACCATATGTTAAGATACATGTAAGAACTTCAGTAATCCGGTGAAATTCCCCAATAACTTCATCCTCCCTGAGTCTCGTGCTACTTTCCCACTCTGTGACACTGTCTGGCTCTGGGGTCTCCACCCGGACATCCCCAGGTCCCAGTATGGATACTGGGATTAAAAGCAGGGGCACAGTTTCTTCAGAGCTCACCGTTCTCACCCTGTTAACAACCACAAAGCAAGAGGATGCTCAGAGCGACCGCAGGAAGGGACAAGGACACGGAGCAGATGGCGGATCAAGGTGGCCCTGACTCACCATGTCCCACAAAAGGCAGTGCCAGTGGACAGCCTCCCAAACCCATTCCCGCTCGGAGAGGGAAGGCTAGCCACTGGGTTTGCTCTCAGACAAAAGCTGTGTATGGGCCACGTGTTAATCTCCAGCATGTGAGTATGCAAGCAAAATCATCCCAGTTACGTGGTTTTGTCACACACACGGTCACGGGGAGGGAAGGTTTCATCCTGAGATCTGCCTGTGTGGCCACGAGAAGGAAGAGAGTGCTTTGCTTCACAATAGATTAGTCATTTGCTTATAGTTTAATTAAGCCTCTGAGAAATTGTTGGGTGACACCTGGCTGGACAGGTAAGAGTGGCTTTGAGCCGTGCCCAAGGGATATCTGCCTCGCTGAACCGGAGGGATGAGCGATGGCAGAAGGTGGTTTGATGACTCCCGCCTGAGTGAAGGACGCTTCCGCAGACAGCAAACAAGTGCTTTTTGTTTGCTCATAATTTACGCAGGCTTGGTTTAAGGGTGGGCAATTTTAAGGCAGAGGGTGAGCTTTGAGGTCCTCCATCCCTCCAGGCTCCAACCTGCTTCTCTCCCGGCACTGCTTGTCCCGCTGACCTGCCCAGGCCACCCTGGGCACGGATGATGCAGACCAGTGGGTGGAAGAAGAGACACCCAGTGACCGGGTTTAGCCAGGGGGATTACTCAGCCTGCAGCAGATTAATGTGGGCTCACCTGATCCCCGAGAGACCCAGGAAAGCCTCTCACAGCCATGAACGTCAGGAGTGACTGGGGAGGTGGCAGGCAGGCGGTGATGGAGGGAAAACTGATGAGGAATCGAATGAGACTTGCGATTGCTTGGGCAGAAAAGAATGAAATTGGACTGAAAGGTAAGGGAGAGACAAGATGGGGAAATGGGAAAATACTGTATTCAGTAGTGGCTATCACACGGGATTTCTATCCTGTGCACCGACAATGGCAAGAATCCCACAGAAAAATCAGATTTGGGCTAACACACATTCAATTACATTAGTAATTAAAGTCTGTGTATAGTAGAGGCTGTTCAGTTAAAGTTACCCAAACCATGTCCTTGTTAACAGCTCTTAATTTCCAAGGGGCTGACTTTCTGATGACGCTCTGCCAGAGCAGTTTTCTTGACTGAACTGTAATCCTCCAAGAGCGGTACGGCACCAGTGCCGGAGATCTCTGCACACAAACCAGTACAGAAATCACAAAGCCAGGCAGAGCTGGAGCAGGTACTTGAGGAGTCATTAGCAAAAGGGGAGGCCATTCTTGTGGAATGCCTTCATCACGTTCTCCACGCGCCCCTCCTGAAAAGGTCTACTTGTGGGTAAAATGCTGCTTGAGCCTGGAGTGACTCCAGCGAGGGATGTTGTGAGCAGCAGGCTCTGTCAGCGTTGCTGGCAGTGGGTTAAGACACTGCCCTTGCACATCACCCAGGGAAGCTGCTGTGGCATCCTGGGATCCCCCTGGCACAGGGAAACTGAGGGGTCACGAAACCCTGAGCCCCGTAGCTAAGGCTGCCAGAGCCCATCTGTCAGAGCCCCGGGTGTTAGCAGGATCAGAGCTGACTATCCTTAGTAAGCAGGGGAAGACTTTACTTTTGAGATTAAGGATGGCCTTGCAGTGCAGGCAGGTGCCTGCAGTTGGGTGTTTAAGCCCCAGCTGTAACGTGGACGTGGGACAAGCCTTGCACATCTCATACAGGGGCTGTCTCCATCACACAGCACCTCCTGGACCCTGCGCGGGTGTCCCCACAGCCCACCGCATCGGGCTACGGCACTGCCATGCATCCACCACCCATCTCTCCACACCCGACTTCAGATGACAATTTGCATCCTAATAAAAAGGCTGCTTCGTGAAGGACTCTCCATCCTGTTTGCAAAGCTCTTCTCCTCCTGTTCACGGCTGTGTAACAACCCTGGTGGCAAATGCATCAGCTGCTTGTGCGGGAGAGAAATCCTGGCAAGGCTGAAGGCAAAGTTAGCTGAGCCAAATGGCATACGAGTTTTCCAGAGACCACTGGCAGAGCCCCGTTGATTTTCAGAAATATCTATTCTTTTAATAGCTGATGGACACGTTCATTGGCTACCTATTTTTAAAGAGATGAAATAGACTCTGAATAATTCAAATGACCAACACGTCAGTCCTTAGCAGATGAAACCTGGGCGCAGTCGCTGGGAATTTTCCCATGTTAGAATGAGGCAAAGGCTGCAACACTTGACTTCCGTGATGCTGAGGGCTCCCACTTAGCCACCTTGCTCTCTTCCTGATGATGAGTGAGGAATTACCCACAGATCACAAAAAATACAAAATTATCACATTTCCCCCAGACCTTTCTTAGCTAAATTGTTTTATTACCTACCCTGTTTCATTTGAAAAAAATATTAACCTGGGGGGTGGCTCAGGGGAAAGTCTTGTTGCCACATTGCCAATCCCAGCACAGTTCAGTCCTCTCTCTTTGAGGCAATGCTGCGAAGGTATCATGGCTGTTTGTCAGCAAAATTTACCTGGGCAGGTGCTAACACGGAGGCCAATCTATTATATATATGTATATTATTGAATTTGGTTAAGAGTCTGAATGAATTTTTAAGCAGATGGCAAACTGGACAGTATGGCAGGAGGGAAAACCAGGCGGATACAACCCAAATCCTGTTATCTGTAGGTTATGTCACGCATATAGGACCTGTCACACCTACTAGGGACCACCTCTTCCTCTGAGTCTGCAATGTCCCCTTAGGTTCAGAGCAGCAAAGGCAGAATCACCACAGTCTGATACCCTCGAGCCAGCTCCTGGTAGTCTTACGGCAGAGACGTCTGCTTTCCACACCGCTGCCAGGGTTTGCTGGGCCAAAGGGACCCAGGGAGACACTCGGTGAGTTTTGCTGGGATCTTCAGTGAGAACAGAGTTGGGTCTTCACTCACCATCCCCTCTGACCGTGTCAACTCTTTTTCTGCTGTCTAATGCCTTGCAACCCAAAGAGCAGGCTAGTATTTTAACAGATGTAGACTGTCCGCTTCCCCAGTCCTCTTTTAGGAAGAGTTCATTGGAAGGTTAATAGAATGCTGAGAAGACAGACTGATTAAAATTAAATTAATCCAAATTAAATTACGGGAAAGCAAAGTAACCCAGTCGGTTCATAAGAATTCATAGCAAAAGCATTAAAAAAAAGCTGTTCAGACCATAAGAAAAGAAAGGATCTGGACTTGGGAGCGTTCTTGCCCAGGCATCACCCATCTCGATTCAGCTGTGGAGTTTGCACGGCTTGTAAGACCAGTCTCAGGAACAGCCAGGAACACGCCGTGCTTGCTCATCAGCCTCGCCGTACGCCTAGCTGGCTCTGGGACAGCCTGCGGACTCCCTGGGGGACAGCGTGGCTGGGAGTGCCTGGTGGCGGGACCTGTCACACAGCCACACAGGAAGCCACAGGCTGTGCCCAGCGTCCCGCAGCATCCCGTCCCCACTACCAGGCAGGCTGGGATTGCAGCGTGCAGGAGGTGGTACGTGTTGGGAAGCAGGGCAACACGGAGCCAGTGGGTACCGTTGCACTCCTCGCCCTCATCTGTGCTGTCCCAGCAGCGCAACTGCCTCTACATGTAGCATCCATCGCACAGGAGGGTTTGCAAGACCTGGGTCACAGCCTGCAAGGTTTTCAAGGACTCTCCCAAGCGTCTTTGAGAAAGCACTTAGCACAAGCCAGGGTGTTTTAAAGTAATGATAATAAAAATCAGCAGAGCTACATTCATCTCTAATGCTATTAAAGCTATTTCATAAAACAACAAATCTCTCTACAGATACGCCTAAGTTAAACGTTCCTCCAACCCAGGGATTCAGATGTCAACTGCTTTCACATGCAGTAAGGCGAGCTTTTTTCCCAGCTAGGAGAAAATGTGAAGCTAGGAGAAAAATCGCTTCAGAAACAAAGGGTCACAAAATATTCTCTATCCTGAAGAGCACAGAGCCACAGATTCTGTAGTTCAGTATGTAACGCCCTTAATATACATGTGCCCAATTTTCTCTTCATTTCAAGGTATCTGTATTTGCATATGTCTCTGGTTTTTTGCTTTTTTGTTCTTACTCTACAAACTAAGAGATGCTCTTTAAATTCCATAGTGTGCAGTAGCTCCTTCTAAGGAGGCATTAGTCTCATCACAAGGTGAAACAATATATATGTAAATGTACGTTAATACATAAAAACTGAAATAAGACATTAACATCTACATTTTGATGCGCTAATTTGGGCCTAGTTATGTTGACACAGATGGAGTGAATTATTGGAGGAGAAAAAGCACATCTGTTAAATGCTATTGTTTAATTAAGCCATTAGCAACTGAAAGACAAGAACCTTTAAATTATAGCATTTTATATTTATCTCAGCCAGTGGTACTTGTATGGCTCCCTTAGCACTTGGAGCACGTTGCAATCTTTAATGCAATCAGTGTAACGATCCTCCTGTGAAGGAGACAAAAGAGAACCCCTTGCAGATGGGGAGGTGAGCTGTTTCGTCACCAGCTTCCTAGGAAATTCAGGGAACAACACAGTGGTCTGAGGTTAACACTGTACCACTGACTTGCTTCATTAGGCACCATAGCGAAGCCTCCCAGGACCTCCAATGAAATCCTCATCTGAAGACAAGCATCGTCAAAACCACTAGACATTGCTTGGTGAGGGCTTTGCACCCTGATATTTGTGTACCCCTGCTTGTGGAGTTTTGGGTGTACAAAATTTACTACCTGAGTGCCAAGATCTGTGTGCACAGCCTAAGAAATTGGCAATAATCCTTTATTACAGCTGCAGGCCCTCCCTGGAAATCCTATTCTCCGGTTCAGTTTTACAAGGAATAAATTTCCTAGCTGGAGAGAAATTCCTTCCTGTGAGAGGGGACAAAAATGTCTCTGTGAGACATCTTACCACTGGATTTACTACAACACAGAGGGGAAGAAGTATAATCTTGTATTCCAATAAGCCTGCAAATTCAGGAGGGGAAGAGTTCGCTGCCACCCCTGAGGGTCAGCCACAAGCCCGTTCTGTGTTGCTTGTCTCCTGCCGTCCTTGCACTGTCCCCACCTGCAAAAGGGATGCCAGAATCAGCAGCCCTCGACCCTGGCCTCCATCCCGCCTTCCTGCATCGCAAGCCAGGTGTTAGAAAAGTGAATGAAGGCAAAATAAAGGAAGCTCTTCATCCCACGCTGGCGTGGTGGGGGTGTGCTGTTCAAGGAGAGTAACCCGGGCTTTGGAGGCACTGTGAGAAGCTGCTATGAGCTGCTCTGCACTTCCCCCTCTTATTCAGACAACTGTCTGCCAGTCTGGGTGATGTCTCCGCAGGTTTCCACACATGGGGAGGTGTTTATTTGAGCCAGGACTTGCTCTGCAAACTGTTCGGCCAAACACCTGCCCCTTTTTTAAGTCGCATTTACTGAGGAAGTAGGGACTCGGGCAACCTCTCCATTTCTCCTCCCTGTTCTTCCCCTCTTACTCCTGTAACAGCTTTTGAATCATTTGCCCAGTTTCGACCCAATTTTACAGAGATCTAGAGAGCTGAGAGATATTAAGCATCCAGAAGCAGTGCAAAAGCAGACGTCCATAAAGAAGAAAGAGACCCTTTTAGTGGTTTTAGGGTGGAAGAGGTGAACACCATCAGCCTTATCTTTGCCCAGGAACCCAGGCTTCCTTGTTCTGCTGCCCAAGCAATGCCTGGTGACTGTTGTGATGGTGAGCCTTAGGGTCATAAACTGTGCCATAAATAGCCCGTTTAACTTTTCTGTGCCATTTACACCATCACTGCCAACAAAGTGACACATGATAAATAAAAGTAAGAAATGCTTTCAGCTGTAAAAATAGAAATGTTTTTCACTTTAGCTGCTGCAAGGAGGAAGGCCCGACTGCTCTCACTTATGCTGGCATAAAACAAAATTAGCTACCCAGAAATGAATGGAGTTACATCTATCAAAAACTGCACTAGTGACAGCAGAACTGACCCCTTTTCTTTTAAACTTCTTCCTACGCGATGCTGTACGAACATCTTTTATTTTTGATGCAGTAATCTTTTAGGGCTGACTCCTGTACCTCAAATCAGAGCCGATGCCATTCAGGAACTAACATGGATACAGCTCAGAGTGGAAAATCTTAAGAAGACCATACCCATACGAGAAGTGATCCCTGCGCCAGCTCGAGGGGCCAGCGCAGAGCGATGTAAAGTGCTTCCACGGGGGGCCAGCATTTACTTTTCCTGTGCTAGAAAACGTTAAAGCCCAGCACAGGCGCTGGCAGCAGGGCGGGTGCTCATGGGGCTCTCCAAGGAGCCTCCTTGCTGGCAAGAGGAGAAACACTGACGGACTCCTGATGGTGTCCCATTCAGCTGTCCTCATCCAGAGCTGTTGACTTCAGCCAGGCAGGATCAAGCCTCTGTGGGACCTAAGCAGGTTGGCAGAATACATGGAAGCTTCCCGAGGGATGTGCCAGAGAAAGGAGATGGCATATCCCTCCTAATGAAAGCAGAGGCTCAAAGACAACGAATCCCTTCTCCCAGGGAGCTGGATCCCGGCGCTCTGCTGTCTGAGGTGGCAGCAATTTGAAAACCAACCAAAAGCCTTGCTGGTATCCCAGAGTACTGCATTAAATAATTGAAAAATGAATAATTAAATTAAAAGAGGATTATTTCCCACAGGCAAGCAGAAAATTGCTGCCTGCAGGACAAAGGATGATGGCAACACTTCATTTTCTGCAGTTCTCAGCAGTCAGAGCAAGGTGATGTGAATAACGTCCACGATGGGCAGGAAGAGCCCCCCCCAAATCACGTCGGGTTTTTGGCTCCCACTTTATCCCTAAATTGTCTTTTCCCAAATGCGGGAATGGTGACCTCTGAAGAATGAGGAAGCAGATCAGGAAAGAGGAGACATTGCCTCTTTCATGAATGTCACCCTTGGTGTGTGGGGGTATATATTTACATACAGATACCTGAGGGATTTGCACAGATCAGTGCCGTTGACTCACGGTTGGCTGCTATACATATTTTTAGGATACATTTCTATGTTTAGTCTTCTACGTTTATTTTATTGCTGGATATGAGGAGACGTGCACGCATGCTTTGTTCTAACGCTTTATAAGAACAGTATTTAATGGCACTATTATATTTTTCTCTAAGATGTACATATCTGTTTGAACAGTCGCCGCTTTGTAAGAGTTGGTATTTCTTGTGAACTATAATTAAAAATGAACAACTCTCCGCATAGGATAACAATACCATAATATACTTGCTCTCCTCACAGAAATTTAAACAAGTCGACATGCTGAGTGAATAACGATCCTACATTTATGCAGCACTTATTTTCCCTGAGTAGTTGCAAGCCCTTGGTAGGCAGATACCCAGACTGTATGAGGCCCTACAACAAGGTCTGAACGCATCCATGGAGGAATAAGTTCTCCTCTTCAACCCTTCTTCCCACCTTCCCAGTGCCTCAAGCTCTCCTTGCCCTGCAAAACCTCTCACCCAGCCATCACATCCCTTTGTTATCCCATGCTCTTCTTTGTGCCTTTTGTATCTGGAAGCTCTCTTTTTCTTCTCTGTGTAAGGCTGCTTCTGACAGCCCTCCGAAACCCCTCCCTAAAACTCACATTTCTCCAGTGAAGCAATTTCTTCACTCACCTCATCAGCGTTGGCTATAAAAGGTCAGGGTATTTTGCCAAGAACTGTGACATTTTCCCGTCTTCTCTTCTCTCTTTGTCCAGAAACTTAATAGTCCCCAACACGGTGGTCGTGGTTGTGACCAAGCTGTCACAAACTAGGTGGCCATGATGGTTTCATGGGATTCTCAAACACACGCACAGTATCGGGAGGGGTAAGGCTTCAGCCCTGTTAGTCCCCCCTTCTCTCTCCTCTAGCAGATCCACAGTCATCCTCACATCACACCTTATATATCTGAAAACTGTGACCCTCTGTGGGAGCCCAGAGTTTCAACAGCAGATTCCTCCTTCTCCACCCCCTGTGCCAAAGCAGATGGGCAGAGGAAGCTCAGAGAGTAAACAGCTTGCTTGACACTACAGAGAAAGGCTGCAGCAAAACAATTTCTGGATGCCAACCAGGGGCCCAGTCCCAAAACTAGCCCTTTCCTTCTGGCCAGCCATCACATAGGTACGTGTCCAAAATGCTTCGCTCACCTATTTAGATTGTACCTGCCTGTGAGACACACTCTTGCACCAGGATGAGGACTGAGCTCCACTACAGCAACTGGGGAGCTGCCTTCACCTCTACGGAGAGTATGTCTGCAGGCTCCATCGTAAGAGAGGCCATCTTTTGTGGGACATGCTTTTCAGTACGGGAGCAATGAACCGATGCTGAAGCCCAGAGCCAAGGTAGGGGAAAGGCAGGGATGAGGTCTTGGCTGGCCCTGCAGGCAGCTCCATCGCCCTCCTCATACAAGGGTCCATCAAACCAAGCCTAACTTCCAGCACAGAAGGAGCAGAGAGCAGCACAGCAACCTCTCCCTCCATGTAAAAGCATGAATAGCAGCACAGTGGAGCCTAGTGGAGGAGATATTTCAGCACGTACCTTTTCATTAGACCACCCTTACATTTGGTAAATAAATCTCCAGGGCTTTTAAAAATGGCTTCGCTGTGACGCGTCCAGACGCGTTCCAGGGCCAATCATCACTGATCCAAGAATAACATTTGCACACACAGTGGTTCAAACTCAGTATTTGTGCAGTCTCTGACACCAATGGTCCTTTCTCTGCCCAGGCAGCTATTCCCTTATCTCAGCCTATCTAACAGCCTCAGGAACACAGTGGGTGACGTTCCCTCCTGTCCTGAAGCCCTCCCAGCTAAAGCAGTGCAAAGCATCTTTGTCCCACTCTGCTCCAGCCCTGGCTCCCTCCACCTCTCTGGCAGGGGCTAAAACCACTTGAGGGATACTCTAATCCCAGCCATCTGGCAGTGGTCCCTGGGGGACTGTCCTCCAGCTCTGAACCATCAGCATGCTGCCAGCTGAGTGCTCCCTGCTGCTGGAAGAACTCCCAGCCGTCCAGCCGCTGCCAGCCTCCAGCCTCTCCCTCCCACCAGCGCAGAAGAAAGGAGCTGGTTTGGGGGCGGGGGAGGAGGGAATTGAGCTTGGACCTCCAGAGGGGTGTTCGCTTTCCCTCACTTGTCAGGAAACACTAAAGTACAGGTTTGGCAAAGGTGTGTCAAGCCCTGTGGTGTAATCAGTTACCACGGGACCTTTTCATCTCTGAAGCTCATCGGCTGGCCACGGTCTCCTCTTTGGAACCATCAGGCAACTGTGCTGGGACCAGTGGCAGTGAGCAGAGGCCCCTTGCAAGGCAGGCAGGGTCAGTGTTATTATTCCCTCTGACAGATGGGAAAACTGAGAGGAGGCTCCATGGCAAGACTTGCCCTGGGCCTTCCCGCTAACCTGTGCGGCAAACGCATGAGTTGTTCAGCCCTGCACTCCAGCCAGTTGGCCTGAACTGCCTCCGGTGCTCATCGCTGCAAACTACTGACAAAGGCATAAGTGCAGCAGTAGCGGGTCAAGCCAAGGTCCCGTCTCCCCCCATATCCCGTCTCTGGTGAAGGGCATGGGTGGGCGCTGCCAGAAAGGCTATGCCAACAAGGCTGGTACGGAGCACCTCCCTCCCAGTATGCCTTGAAAAACGAGTGATTCCCTTCTATCTCCATCTCCTCTCCTAATGATTAAAGCATTGAATCATGCTTTTTGGCTTGCAGTGCTTGCATTGTGCAGGTCTGTTTGAGTTGAAGAAAGGAAACGCTTTGATGATTTTAATCAGAACTTCCCTCTAAACACACATTTCCGTCCCCGCCACGGCAGGAGCAAACACAACACTCTGCTGCCCAAGAGCTTGCGTCTAAAATGCACTTCCAGCCCCAAAGGTCACTAGAAACAGAGGAAAAAATATAACCTTTCTCTCAAACTGTTAGCCAGACCAAACAAAAGATTCCTTTCTAGTCCCAAGAGCAAGAAAGTCTCTGGTAGGCGGTGGGGCGTCAATGGGAGATCAATGCGTTTCAGCCTGGTTCCAAAGCCACCGAGGTCGAGAGCAGCTTTTCCATTGATTTCAGTGGGGTCCGGATGAGGTCCTCAGGGAACACGTATCATCGACAGCAAGACCGGCCATATGGATCCGAGATCTAAACTGTGTCATAAGAGCATACGGCAATGCTTCGAGCAGGCGCCGAAGAGAGGGTTATTCACCATATGCTATTGATCCTCCCTCCTACCTTGCGAAGATGTTTTATACACTTTGCATCAGAGGTAAAATTTACCCAAGGAACGTAATAAACAGTATCGCCGCAAAGACAAGCGCACAAACTTTACACTACTGGCAGATTAAAAAGTCATCCGCTCCCCAGCGATTTCCTCCTGCACGTACCAAAGAAGTCCAAGTGTGGATAAATTTAACACAGATGATTCTCATTTTTTGCTTCTGGAAAATGTTGCCCTGGCAGATCTCAGAGTCAAGCTATACATCTGTCACTCCCCCCAGTCAAGTCCTTGGGAATCTATATTTATAGTCCTAGGTTTTGTACAGTTAGAGTCTGTGCCACAGCCTGCTGTAGTCAATGGAAATCTTGGAAAAAAGCCTTAGAAATGTTTTATAAAAGCACAGTTTTGACTAGAAGATGTTAAAATGTTAGAATATGGGAAAAAATTTTCAAAAAAAAATTTTTTAAACATGTCAAGGAAAAACCTATGCAGCTATAGGATTTATACACTAGATTCTGAAATCAGCTGTGGATGTGTGCTCCCGAAAATGCTCGGGGCAGGGAGATTACTTGAGCCAAACGTATGACCTGCCGTGCACAGCATCCTGCGCTCCACCAGCACTTCAGCCTCTGAGCTGGGTCAGAGGGAGTCTTGCACAGCTGATTAAGGTGAACTCCAATCCCACTGTAGCCTACCTTTCTGTTAAACAAATGCCATCCTGCAACCTCATTATCTGCTGTTACCAATCACTGAGGAACCAGGGGGTGCGTACACTGATAAAAGCAGGGAGATTTTTCTCCCTTTGTAAGTTTGTGGGTAGTAATAGCATTTCCTGCAAGAATTTTTTGGATGCGGACAATGTTCCTTTGGGACTCCACTGCAAAATATTGGCTTTTTTTTGGGTGACTGCAAAAATGTCACCTGGATGTCCTGGACTTCTTCAGCTTTTGTCAGATTTCATCACTCCCTTGAAACCTAGCGTTCAAGAGTCCAGAATGCCTAATCTGTAGGTCAGAGATGCAGTTGTCATGAAGGAAGGGGGAGGGAACCCAAACCAAAAAAAACCTTCAGGGCAATAAATGGATACAGGAAAAATATACACCACAGCTTTAAAATCCTGGAGAAACTGGAGAAAGCTATAAGAAGTCCTATAAGCAACTTCAAAACAACAGCATTTCCAGCTGAGACACCCAAGAGGAAATATGTATAGAAAGCCCTTTAAAAGTCTAACCAGGAGCATTTGTAGGAAGTACAGACTCCACAGGACTTCTCCAGTAAATGTGGCTTCTCCAGGTTGAAGAAGGTCTTGCACAGCTGGTGTAGGCCTCTAAGCTAACAGGATCTGGCAAGCCTCGAGCCAGCTTTAGCATCACTTAGGAATAGAGCACAATGAAGTCAAATGTCTTCCAATGGTCCCACATTCACATGTATTTTGTTGTCATCTACAGCAAACCTATGCCTGAGGATATATAAAAGAAGACACTGATATATTGGCCCATGGGTTCACAGTTTTCATGATGCTGTATAGCTAAGGACAGAAGGGCTCACAAGATCCAAAACTAGGGTGTCCTCTGCCCAGGTCATCTGTTAATCCTCATTTAGGAAGTGTTCTCACCACACATGTAGCCAATTAATTCCTCCCCCCAAAATGTGAAAGAGGTAAAACAATTTACTCTTACTCTTACTTTTTTTTTACAGCAAGAAGCTTCATCCGCAATGTGGGAATCCCAGGCATAATTTCCTCTTCTAAGAGCATAGGAATATGTGCGTCCTAGATACACGCTGTAACTACCAAATAACAGGTTCTATCCAAGGGAGGTGCTTCATGCCCAAAATAAACCAGGGACACTTGGCAAGAGATAACGAGATTTGGAGGGGGAACCAGAAGCTGTCAAGGGAAGTTCTGCTGCTGCAACAGTTGTGAAGAGGAAGAGGTTGAAGGATGTTGGAGGCCACAGAGCAAGGTCACTGCTAGCTTCAGCAGTCTGGGTTAGGGTCCAAATTTCTAGCTCCCTGTCTCACTTGAACGCTGGATTTTTAGAAAATTCCCTATAAATTTTATGTAGCTTCTCTTAAGTCTGATGCCATGCTCCTTTTACATGCCATGTTATGATGAGATCTTTTTAAGGTATTTCACAGTCTGATGTTAGCGAGTAGCTTTGATATGCCTCACGCAGTTGGCTTGCTACGTTCTTGGGCAGATGCATGCCCCAGGACTCCAGGAATGTCTCTGTTTCCAGAACATACCTGTTGGTTTTATAATATGCAAATATTTGTTTGCTGTTTTGGTAACTTTATGAAGTTATGAGCCAGCGAAATTGTGACCAGCCTTATACTGCATAAATCCAAAGCACACCTCCAGTGTGTATAAATCAGATCCACTGACTTGGATGGAGCTGGAACGATTTATAGTAGGTGAAGAGCTCACGTGATTAGGGACATAACCCCAAAACAGCCTGTAATAAGACACCATCCTGCTTGTTCTCTCTGCAAGTGCACTAGCACTGCAAGCTCTCTTTCACACTCTTCAAATATCATAGAATCATAGGGTTGGAAGGGACCTCTGGAGATCATCTAGTCCAACCCCCCTGCCACAGCAGGGTCATCTTAGAGCAGGTTGCACAGGAACGCATCCAGGCAGGTTTTGAATGTCTCCAGAGATGGAGACTCCACCACCTCTCTGGGCAGCCTGTTCCAGTGATCTACCACCCTCAAAGTAAAGAGGTTCCTTCTCATGTTTAGGTGGGACTTCCTATGCTCAAGTTTGTGCCCATTACCTCTTGTCCTGTCACTGGGCACCACCGAAAAGAGCCTGGCCCCATCCTCCTGGCACCCACCCTTTAAGTATTTATAAGTGTTGATAAGGTCCCCCCTCAGCTGTCTTTTTTCCAGACTGAAGAGACCCAAATCCCTCAGCCTTTCTTCATAAGAGAGGCGTTCCAGTCCCCTAATCATCTTGGTAGCCCTTTGCTGTACCCTCTCCAGCAGTTCCCTGTCCTTCTTGAACTGGGGATCCCAGAACTGGACACAGTGCTCCAGGTGTGGCCTCACCAAGGCAGAGTAGAGGGGGAGGATGACCTCCCTCGACCTGCTGGCCACACTCTTCTTGATGCACCCCAGGATGCCATTGGCCTTCTTGGCCACAAGGGCACATTGCTGGCTCATGGTCATCCTGTTGTCCACCAGGACTCACAGGTCTCTTTCCACAGAGCTGCTCTCCAGCAGGTCAGCCCCCAATCTGGAATGGTGCATGGGGTTATTCCTCCCCAGGTGCAGCACCCTACACTTGCCCTTGTTGAATTTCATAAGGTTCCTCTCTGCCAAACTCTCCAACCTGTCCAGGTCTCTCTGTATGGTGGCACAGCCTTCCAGTGTGTCAGCCACCCCCCCCCAAGTTTTGTGTCATCGGCAAAGTTGCTGAGGGTGCACTCTATCACCTCATCCACATCACTGATGAATATATTGGACTGGATCCAGCACTGACCCCTGGGGAACACCACTCATCACTGACCTCCAACTAGACTCCATGCCCCTAATCACGACCCTCTGAGCTCTATCTTTCAACCAGTTATCTATCCACCTTACTGTCCATTCATCTAACCCACTCTTCCTAAGCTTCCCTATGAGGATGCTGTGGGAGACCGTGTCGAACGCCTTGCCTAAGTCAAGGTAGACCACATCTACCGCCCTCCCCTCATCTATCCATCCAGTCATGCCATCGTAGAAGACTATCAGATTAGTCAGACATGATTTCCCCTTGGTGAATCTATGTTGAGTACTTCTGATAGCTTTCTTTTCCTCCACATGCCTTGAGATGACTCCCAGAATGAGCTGTTTCATCATCTTTCCAGGAATGGAGGTCAGGCTGACCGGCCTGTAGTTCCCCGGGTCCTCCTTCTTGCCTTTTTTGAAGACTGGAGTGACATTGGCTTTCCTCCAGTCCTCAGGCACCTCGCCTGTTCTCCAGGACCTTTCAAAGATGATGGAGAACAGCCCAGCAATGACTTCTGCCAGCTCCCTCAGCACTCTCGGGTGCATCCCATCGGGGCCCATGGACTTGGGAATATCTAATTGACCTAACTGATCCCTCACTCCATCCTCCTCAACCCAAGGGAAGCCTTCCTCTTTCCCTGTTACTTTCTCCAAAGCCTGGGGCTCCTGAGGGCTGGGCCGAGCAGTAAAGACCGAAGCAAAGAAGGCATTCAGTAACTCCGCCTTTTCCGCATCCTCCGTCACCATGGCTCCTGTCTCATTCAACAGTGGGCCCACAACTTCTCTGGTCTTCCTTTTGCTTCCAATATACTTGTAGAAGCCCTTCCTGTTGAGCTTGACATCCCTAGCCAGGTTTAATTCTAAGGTGGCCTTGGCTTTCCTTGTTTCATCCCTGCACGCTCTGGTGGCATTCTTGTAATCCTCCCAGGGGGTCAGTCCCTTCTTCCACTTACTGTAAACTTCCTTCTTCCACTTGAGCTTTTCCAGAAGCTCCCTGCTCAACCATGCAGGTCTCCTGCGTCCCTTGGCTGATTTCTTGCTCTTAGGGATGCACCGATGCTGAGCTTGGAGGAAGTGGTCTTAGAATACCAACCAGCTCTCTTGAGCCCCTTTGCCTTCCAGAGCCCTAGCCCACGGGATCTCTCCAAGCAGTTTCTTGAAGACGTCAAAGTTAGCCCTCCTGAAATCCAAGGTTGTAATTTTACTTCTTGTTGTTTTGTGCATAGTAGCCATGATCCTGAACTCTATCATTTCATGATCACTACAACCTGGGGTGCCCACAACCTTACTGTCTTCCACCAGTCCCTCTGTGTTTGTCAACACTAGGTCCAGGAGTGCTCCTCTCCTTGTTGGCTCCTGCACCACCTGTGTCAAAAAGTTATCTTCAATACACTGGAGGAGCCTCCTGCACTGTCCATGCCTGGCTGTGTGGTCTTCCCAGCAGATATCAGGGTGATTGAAGTCCCCCATAAGAACCAAGGCCTGCAATTGCGAGGCTACCTTCAGCTGTCTGTAGAAAGCCTCATCAGTTTCCCCATCCTGATCAGGTGGCCTGTAACAAACACCCACAACAGTGTCCCTCATATTTGCCTGCCCCTTAATCCTTACCCATAAGCTCTCAACCCTCTCTTCATCCGCCCCAAGTGGGAGCTCGATGCATTCCAGTTGCTCTCTCACATAGAGTGCAACTCCACCACCACGCCGTGCTGGCCTGTCTTTCCTGAAAAGAACGTAGCCATCCATGACAGCATTCCAGTCATGTGAGCTGTCCCACCACGTCTCAGTACTTGCAATGAGATCATGGCCCTGCGACCACACACAGATCTCCAGCTCTTCCTGCTTATTCCCCATGCTGCCTGCATTGGTGTATAAGCATTTCAGAGAGGGAGTCTTGTGTGTAGTTTTGACCCTTGAGATGTGGTATGCCTTCTGGCTCTCAGAAATACTGCCACCCCCCCTGACAAGCCCTAAGCAACTACACCCTAGCACCTCACCGACAAGTCCAGTACCATCCCCACCCCCCTTCAAATCTTGTTTAAAGCCCTCTCAATGAGCCCTGATAACTCTTGTCCTAGAACCCTTTTCCCCCTGCAAGACAAGGTATTCCCACCTGTTACCAGCAGGCCTGGTGTTTTGTAAATCAGGCCATGATCAAAGAACCCAAAGTCCTGCCGGCAGCACCAGGCTCAGAGCCAGGCATTGATCTGCTGGCTCCTCCTATTTACCCCCTCATCATCCCCCTCAACTGGGGGGATAGAGGAGAACACAACTTGCGCTCCCGATCCCTTGACCAGCCGTCCCAGGGTCTTGAAATCTTTCTTCATTGCCCTTGGACTTCTTTTTGCTACCTCGTCGCTGCCTACCTGAAAGATCAAAAGCAGGTAATAGTCCGAGGGCCGTACCAGGGAAGGAAGCATCCTCTTCACGTCCTTGACCTGGGCCCCAGGGAGGCATCAGACCTCCCTATGTACCGGGTCCGGCCTGCATATTGGGCCTTCCGCTCCCTTCAGTAGCAAGTCACCTATGACAAGGACCCATCTTTTCTTCTTTACCGCAGAGGTTTTGATGCGGGGGGAGGTCTGACTAGACCTCGCTGATGCCTCCAAGGCAGGAGAACTATTGTGCTTGTCATCATCCAGGTTCCTCTGCAGAGCACTGTACCTGTTACATAATGGCACCCCTGAAGATGGGGTAGTTGCTGAGCAGTCCCGAGTGCGGCGCCTGTTGTCTTTCCATCCTAATATGTATTTCCATCCTTTGCAGAACTACTGAGCTTCCTCTGACATCCGTAATGCAAATATCACCCCTTGAGGTTCTCCTTTACTAGCATTAACATACACAAAAGCAACAATCCCCAAATTTCAATTTATTCTCTCTTTATCCAGATAGTAACAGCCTTCTTACTGCAACCAGGACTTTGATGACTGTTAAATGCTATGATTTTCAGCACGGAAAAACTGAGGGGGCTCCAAAAAAGCACCATGGGGAATCCCTCACATCATTCTCTAGCAAATTGCTGGCTCTTTGCAGGTGATTGTGTGTTATGCCACGTGCTGGCCCTTCACGCACAGCGAATGGCGCTGATGTTTATCAAAAGCATTGCGTGAGGTGAGAGGGGGAAACCACAGCAATGACAACAAGAACTTGGCACCACTTGAGTCCCATCTGAGCTCTGTTTTGATACTGGGGGTATTCCGGAGGCTCTGTCCGCCCACTCTGCGCAGGCACAGAGGGCAGCCTTTGATTCCCCGGGTGGCACCGGCTCCTGCCCTTTGCTGCGGCTTGAAGACACAAGTGCATTGTGAGTGCCTGGCTGCAGTTCTTAAGAATACCAGCACTTTGGGCTCTTGGAGCAGCTGCATCCTTATCCCCAGCATCTGAAAACCACTTGTGTTATTGAAGTGGCAGATTTCAGAACTGGCGTTTCCCCATAACCACAGGTATTTTAAATATTTAGCAAAATAAGATGGCACGCCAGAATGGTTCTTATAGGTCCTGTGTAGTGCCTAGGCAGGAGACAAAAAATACCGGGGTCACCTCTGTGCGAGGTGAGCACTGGATGCAATTCCTCCCCTCTCTCAAGTAGAATGGAGCCACTATGCTCACAAAATCACAAAGATTCTTCTGTAAGCATTGTTCTTCTTGAAACTTTTCATGTCTTTGTACACAAAATGCTGCGAGACTCATAACCTACTTTAGGTTGGTAATGCAAAGCAGGAGCTAATTGTCCCTGGGAAGCGGGTGGCTGATGAAAGTTCCACTGGTGTGAATAACCAGCACAATTACAGGGAAAGACAGCAGCCTTCAATGAACTGGTAATGGGACACTGAGCCTTTAACTGTTACATCAAAGTGCATATTTCTCCCAGAGCAGCACTGACTCACATTATTTGATGTCCTATGGGAAACATGCTAGTAAGGCTCATGCCAGCTCCCTAATTCATCAGAACCATTGAAACTGAAGGACCCGGACCCTCCAACAGGCTGAGATGCTTCTCTTGGTCCTACCAAAATTGTATCTATGCTTTTGGAAACCTGACCTTACTTGTCTCCACCACAAGAGCCACCACTGCCACTCAAGCAGAATGTCTCAATTTTTGGCCAAGGACAGGAACAGCATGAAAACGAGAATCCCATTTTAGCACTCATGTCAATTATTTATTCATGAATGCTGATTTATTCATCAAGATGTCTGCCTTCAGCTGTGATTTAACAGCTTTGCTAAACATGGGTTTCATTTAACTAACAAGGAACTTCACTCTGGTCCTTCATCTATCTAATAAGGACCAGCAGGGGTCCTTATTTAATAAGGACTGCAAATGGACCGATCTGAATTCTAGCTTTAATAGACAATATTAATAGCAAAGATTAATTTCCTCCACTGCAGGAATGAGCATTAGGATGAGCATTATGAGGAAGTCACGCTAAATGATTGTAATCTCTAAACCTTAATATCTATTTAGGTAGTCATTTTACAGTAACAAACAATTTAATCTAGACAAAAGGCAGATAACGCATAGGAGAAGTTAATGGTCTATGGACCTTTCTGGACGATAAATGTCTATCACCTGTTTGCCCAAGACTGTGTGGAACCAGAGTCAAAGAGCCCTGGGTGGTGGCCCTCCCAGTTCTACATTTGTACCGAATATAAAGTAATTCATTTATTGGTCAGAGAAGATATATTACGGGTATCTCCAGTTTACATAAAAAATAAACGCCTTTCTACAGTCACCCAACCATGAATCATCAGGACTTTACACACGGTCAATGTACCTAGAAAGTAGCCTGAGACCTTATAGAACATGAAAACCAGTAAGTAAGATCGTCTGATCATGACCAAGTCACCACAAACTAGCCTGAGCTGTGGTAAATGGCTACAGGTACAGTTTAATTATCCATGGCAATTATGACCCTCTAGTAATGTTGTCCTTCTCAACTGCAGTGGTCTAGGAGCTGAGGGTGGCTCAGCTCAGAAGTAAGATTGCACCCGTGCCACCTCTTCCTACCACAGCTGAGCTGAAGGAAAAAATTTCCAGCCCCAGCTCTGCCACAGCCTCCCTGCAGTCGTCCACTGTTCCCGCACACCTCTTGGCATGGTGCTCAGACAAAGAGTTGCCAAGCCCTTCCACCAAAGGGTCTACACTAATCAGTTTAAATGGGCCCAAAGAAGTAATGAAATGCCCAGACAACCACCTTAGCAAGCAGAGTAGCTGGGTAGAGGAGATGTGGTGAGCAGGAAGGAGCTATAGGTGGTGACCTCTTAAGCCAGCCAAAAGAAGACCCACAACCTAGCTCATCAAAAAGCAGTAACTCACACTGAAGTATGAGAAAATACCCAAAGCCAGATACTGCTCTACTTTCTCCTCTTTGGATGGTGTTTATTAACGAATCCTTCTACCAGTCTGGGGGAATGACATTGGGATGAAACAAATTATGTGTTGGCAGTGAGCACGCACCATGGTTTGCTATATGCTTTGCATGCCTTTTTAAGTGCCAATGTTTTTCTTCTTTTTTTTTTTTTTTTTTTCAAACCCTGGCATATTACCATGACGGCTTTACAGTGAGACATCAGTCCAACATGCTGACATCAACTAAAAAGGCATAGCAACAACCCAGCCCTTTCACATACTTTACGAGTACAATGTGTTAGTGTTAAGCAATATTTGAAGAAATACTAGGCAAAATAGTTCCCAGGAAGACCTGGATTCTGTCTTTATGCAGGCAAAGAAATATATGACAGAAAGGATAAATCCTAATGACATTGCTGATGGCCCACCTAGTCAGGGAGCTGTTGTGAGACTGAAATGTAAGAAATGACCCATGAAAGACTGTCCTCTTTGCTCTTTTCAGGTCATTTGCTCTACTCTTATACTGGTGAGAGCTGCTCAGTAACACTAAGTAGCATAACAGGGTAAGAGGTTTTCTTATTTGGCATCTAGCGAAGATAGAGAGGTACGAAAAAGCTGTGCTAATAATAACAACTTGTAATAAAAAGGGTTGAGGTGGACAGTGTACTCTGCTGGAACCACACTAAAGCCCAAAAGCAGTAGCACGTTTGCACTATCAAAGGTCTGCACGTTTCACAAAGAAAACAGGGCTTAATCTCTGGAAATGGACAGATAAAGGGTTCAGCTCAATCTCTACTGACATACAGTCCTTCATCGCTACTTTTGCAATTCACTCAGCTTCCCCCCGCCCCCCCCCCCCCCCCCCCCCCCTCCATCTTTGCCTTGTTCAGAGATGGAAATGTTCTGCTGGCTCGTGTGCTGTAGCAGCTGCTCCTCTTGACATTTCTGCTGCAGGCTGGGATACAGACCCGGAGAGTAAGTTCTAATGAAATAGCTAATATAACCCTTCCTCTCCTTTCCCAATATTTCATGTGAAATGGATATTCTAATTTAGGCAATCGTTCCTCTGAGAAGTCTTCCAAGGTTAGTGGAGATTCAAAAATAGTTCGAAACAGCAACAACCAAACCAAGTGTGCTTCAGGCTTTAATTTTCTTCCAACAACTTTTGCTGCTTATTAGAAGGTGGTAAAAGTTATTTCTACCAGGTATCCTGCAAGGACCTTCAGTCTATTAGTTATTTGCGCCCACTCTTTAGATGGGTGGCAAAGTAAATATAATAAGGTACAGAAAGCTAAATTCTAGTCCTGTGAGTAGGGCTGTGAGTATATAGGACACGACACAATAAGAGAGCGTGATTTTGGCCCGCTGAGTGTATTTGTAGCTCAAAAAGTTCCAGGGAGAAAGTGTGTTTACAGAAATGAATAATACTGCATTTATATGATAGAACCTCCAAGCTGAGGCTTCATCTGTGGAAGGGAGAAATAAAGCGCTGTGTTCTGGATAGGAAAATGAACACGATGATTGCAACATGAAAAAGCAGCTTACTCTTGGCAGGCCATTTCTCTAATGGGCCTGCAAGAACCGCTCATTAGGAGTGTTTTAATCACAACTGGTGACCACTGAAGTCTCTGTAAAGACAGCTTCCATTAGGTCCCATCACATTGCAAACACATAGACCATGCAAACATTCAGGTTTTTTCAAGCTCCGCTGGGACTACTGGCTAACAAACCCATCAGCATCACACTGAGCAAATTTGACAAAATAAGAAGAAAGCTGAGTGTCAGTCAATGAAACCTGGGAACAGAGATTTCTGTCTTGAATTACCCTTTTTCTGCTTCTGTCCATTACCTGAAGAAATGTGGGACATCTGGGAAGGAGGAATTGCAAATGCAGTCAGTTACCGTCTCAGCTGTGACAGATCCAGTTGGAGTTCTGGTTGTATTGCTCAATAATTTCTTTAGGGAAAGGTACGTTGCAGTAACAATTAATTGAAAAATGGCAATTAATTGACATATATACTCCATCTCAGCAATTAGAAAATGTTCATTCCTGGCACTGGAAAGAGACAACAGTCTCCTCGTCTCAGGTCATTTTACAGCTCTAGCAATCACTTGTGCTTGCTCCAACGGAGCACATGCTTACTGCAACTGCTTCATCTCGTGCCTGCATACGTTTTCTTACCCTGATTCTAGCATAGCCTCCAGGAAACTCAGTCAGTGCAGGCAAGTTACATCACGTCGTTCGCAGAGGCACAGAACAACGTGCCTCATTAATATCATCACGCAGCATGTTGATACTGCTTTTTATGCATGTATGTTTTTCAGATCCCAGGAACAGCTTTACCATCAGTAACTACACAGAATATTGATGGGATGCAAGATTTAACCCATGGTGAACGTTTCTCAACATATGCAACCCTAGTGGAGGCTTGCTGTTAGATTGACACGGATCTGTTTCCAAGGTTAGATTTCCATTGGCCTTTTTCTGTATGCTGATGTATTCTATCCATATATTAAAACAGGGGCTAGGAACGTACCTACCTTGGACATGCACTGTATTACTATAAATCAGGGGTCCTAGCGGTGAATTGCCAGGTGTTACAAGCCCCTGAACAGAAGTGAGGTGCAGCCCGTTGATCACAGAGCATCCCCCCAAACCCTCTTTCCGTCAGCTTCCTCCCTGAAACCTGCGTTTCCCTCAAGATCTAGTATTGATTCCTCAGACTCAGCCCAGAGATTATAAATATCCCCTATCTATCTCCCACGTTCCAGTTAACATTTTGTGAGAAAAACTGAGGAAATACAGCGACACAGCTAGATTTTACGCAGTGTCCTAAAACAGCTCATTAAAAGCAAACAAAGAAAAGAGCTCCCCAAAATACAGGCCCTTTCTGAAATGCAGCTTCCCTCCAACTCTGTCCTGCTTTAGAAGTCCCTGGGCATTCACCCGTGGCAAGGAAGGCAAATGGGGTACCTGCTGTGAGCTCTGCATCCCTTGACCTAGAGCCCAGTCCAGCCCCTTCCCCTCACACTCTAGCTTTCTTGTGCATCTCCTTCAGACTTCGCCCAGGAGACCTTTTAAACCCTCTTTTATCACCTCTTTAGCTTTGCTGGCAAGTTTCCAGCACTCCTGGAAAAAAAGGGTACTAGTTTGTGTAGGTGGATAATGTCGTCAATGGAACAAAACCTGCTATGCCATCCAACAGCAGCGATCCAGAAAGCCTTTACACTTTGCATATCAGGAGACAGTGCAGCTGCAAACCTCTGCAGCACGTGTATAAGGGCTTGCCTGTCATGTTGGATTTCAGGGACCAGTCTCCAAGCAGAGACGCAACAATTTCCTGTCCCTATTCCTGATAAGCAACCGCTAATGAAATCTTTTTTGGATTTTTGCCAAGGGGAAAACAATAGCCTGCTCGAGCACTTCAGCTTGAATGGATGAGAGCTCTTGTGCATCATCTGCTTAGCCAAATCCTGCGAGAGGGCTGGGGGAGTATAATCAGAATTCAGCATACGTGGAGAGAAGAGAGATGCATATCTGCTTTTTCCTTAATCCCAATGTACTCTGTTATCCCACTGGGGAGGATGGAGCTATTGAGATACCGTTGCGACTATCAGCTGAAGTTGAGAGATCAATTCTGACAGCAGCAGAGAGTACGCCATGAGCATATGAATGCGTTGACCATGAAGTCACTAACTCACCTGAACAATTTTGTTGTCCTCTTTAAATGTCAGGTTTCACTCTGTTGTACACTAACCATCGTATGATCCGGCAAATTCGTCAGAGCGTGAGCTAGCAAATATATGGTAGGAAGTTGCATCAGGGGGAGTTCTGATTGGACATTAGGAAAAGGTTTTTCGCTGAGAGGGTGGTCGGTCACTGGAACATGCTCCCCAGGGAAGTGGTCACGGCACCAAGCCTGCCAGAGTTCAAGGAGTGTCTGGACGATGCTCTTAGTTATACGGTTTAATTTTAGGTAGTCCTGCGAGGAGCAGGGAGTTGGACTCCATCATCCTTATGGGTCCCTTCCAACTTGAGATGTTCTATGATTCTATATCAGACAATCAATAAATATGGTCTCCCCAGTAGTTTTAGAAGGAGGAACTTCAAAAATTGAAAGAGGTAAATGAAGTCATGAGGCATAACATCCATTTCTGTAATATTAGCTTTGGTGTTCATGAGACTTTCCACAAAAGCAAAGGCATGAAAAAGAAAAGGAAAGTCACATATTAGTAAAGTTCTCTAAACTGAGAAAGCTGAGGGGGTTTTGTAAATGGAAAATAAAGATGTTCTATGCTTTAAGAATCCTGCAAGATGATACTATTATATAAGCCAACTACAGACTATGAACATAATTTGTTATTATACTGTTTCGGTAAATGTGTTTGTCCATTCTCTTTCAACTCTAGACGTAAAGGATTTTTTTTTTTAAATGCAATCAAAACATATTCCATTGTGCTGATATGCTAGCAGAACACATCTTGATTTTACAATGAATTTGCAATAGTTTGAACAAAAGTTCGAATTTGCAACCGCTGGTAGTGAGCGCCTGTTTTTAACACATGCCTCTTTCTTAGTCATTTGCTGCAAATCAGTCATCATGAAATCGGAAATTCATTGCAGAACAAGGTATCGTACACCACAGGAAATGTTCTGTGACTAATAAAGGATAATTTGTTTAATCTGATTTTATTTTCTAAGTTAAGTGGCTTTTCATTTCTTCTTTTAGATTCAGGAATGAACATTGTATTCGAGTGCATGTCTCCTATGTGTACTGCTTGAAATTACACAGACGCAACAGCTTGGCTGCGGAGATCGAAACCAAAGGTCGGTTTGCCTAACGTTGGGATATGGGCCAGGTCTTGTCTATGTTTTCCTCTCTCTCCCGATATCACTCTCGCATTAGTGCCAGGAATTAGGATATTCATCTTCTCTAGGTAAACATCCGCTTATAAAAAGGAGAATATAATTACACAGAAGAAGCTATGATATGTCTTGGGATTACTGAATGCCTCCTAATTGAGCTTTAGTGAAAGCAGCAGTTCTGGCATTATTTTTATTCACCTTGTGGAAAATTATTGGAGCATATTTCATATAATTAGGATCAAGAATGGATTTGGCATCACTTCCAGCAAATGCCCCTGAACACTAATCTGGTTTATTTGGCACCACTGCTGAAGCTTCTCTTGTGGGGAATACAATGACAACAATTAACCTGGCAATACAGAACAGAAATGGGAAGTGGGAAATTGTCTTGTCTTTTATCCACATACAGCATGAAGTGTGACCTCACTCAGCAACAGAGCAGCAATGCCTTGAATTTATTTTCATCTTTTTTTTTTCCTTCTTGAGATGCCCTAAGGAATCTTCTATTTTATTTTTTTCCCATCTAGCTCTAAAATCCACATTTTTCCTGCTGTCCAAGAGGGCCTGAACAAACAGACACATGGGCCCAATTTAAAGTGTTTGTAGCTAAATGTATTGGATTTAACTGGGTGTTGTTGAATGACCAAAAGTCCTTCCCTTTCTAGAACCAGACCAATATCAACTTTCAACAGCTGTCAGTTCAGAGTGTGAAATCAATGGCAAGATTTAGATTACTGCACCAGGAGGTGCATTTCTTTTTATTTTAAATAATCGCACATGGTGTGTACAAACTCTAGTTTCTAGTGGGTTCTGTTTGTTCCTTTTTATTGCAGTGTTCTGGACAACTCATCAAAACCCTTTGGTTTTTCCCCCCTTTATCCAATAGTTAGAAATACAGCACTGGCAATAGGTTTTAAGATTTCTAGGTCAGGTGCAGTGCCAATTCATCCATCCACAGATATTTTTTTTTTTCCTTTGTAAGCTGGACAATGGTGTGGCAAATCTTGGGAAAACTAGTTTGTTTGCAGGGAGGATGTTTGGAAGAGGAGACTTCCATTAGAAGCAGGACAAAGAGATTAGGTATTAACCTGGGATCTTAAATACTGCAGAGCTTGAGAGACTTAGAGAGATTTACAGAGCTGTGGGGGAACTTGACAGGAAAGAGGAAGAGCAGAGTGATTTGGTTTAGCTGCTGAACCAGCTGAGAAAGGGATGCAGAAAAACTCTGTGGGGAGGTGTGAGAGAGGAGGATCCTGTGTACTCAGGACACCTTAGACTTAAACCCAAAGAACACTATCAATTGGTGAGGAAATTTAAGCAGGGAAATATGTATTGCTGTTTATTCGTGTTGTGCTGGGTTGTTTGTTGTTTTTTTTTTTTTTTTTAGAGCAGAGTATTTCTTTAGCTAGATGTAGAATTTAAGAACATAAGAAAAGCGTTGCTCAGACTCACATTCTGTCTCTGACCATGGCAGTAGGAAATACCATCCAGGCAGAGGAAAGTGTGCTCATTTAATTTAGGAATAGTCACAAAATCTGCCTCTGTTTCCTCTGTCCCAGGTGGCCAGAGAGGTGAGCTGGGAACCCTGGAGTACTCGCAGCACTGGACCTCACAGAAGGATTTTGCTTAAGCTGCTGAGCAGCCCAAGGGGGACAGCTGTGGGCCTGGGACATATAATTTCTATACAAAGTCCCATTTCTTCTAGGGGAAAGACAGACAGAGCCTGTGGCCAAGGAACGTGTGAGAGAGGCTGAGAAAAAAAGCAAGTGCTGTGATGTTCTCAGGTCTAGAGCACCTGAAGAGCCTCCTGTAGGCCCAATGTAGTAGGGAATAAAATCCCAGTGAGAGCCACACTAGTGTGTGTGATGAGTGGCTGGAGATCACAGGACTGTATTTCAGCTAAATTATTAAAAATCTTTCCAAACACAACAGATCTGGGGAGGGCTGTCAGGTCTACCCCCATCTTTTCTGAAATCTTGGGAAAATAGAAGAGACTCGCAGCCTGTCCTGATCATTAACACCCCCCTCCCCACAGCCCCCAAACTGCCTCGAGCAAATGCCAAAGCTGAGAGCTCCTCACAGAAAGTGTCCTTCCATTATCTTGAGCTCCAATCTGTGCTCTATCCTTTTCTTCGACAGCAGAAAAGGGATTTGGTAAGTAAATCCCATGCAAGCTGTTCACATCAAAACCAACGGCTGATCTTGTAAGACTGCTGCTCATGGTAAAACACCTTGTTTAGCAAAAGAGTAGCTGCCTGGATTGACTGTAGATGTAGCCCAAAGATGAGCACGTTGCAGCAATTCAGCTGTGAAGCAACAAGTAACTGACTCGCAATAGCAAGGCCCGCTATGGGGAAAAAAAACGCTGTCGCAACATCCCGGCCAGACAAAAATGAGAAACTTCCTAGAAACTGCTGATTTGTGATTGGGCAATGGGAACCCACCTAGAGCCTCCATGTGACAAACCAACAAATGGCAGACACACATCTTCCACGAGGCATGGAAATTACTTTTTTTCCTAAGCAAACAAGTTGCTTCTGCCAGGCAGCATTTCTGCCAAACCCTTTCATCACGAGCTTGGTCCTCCACCAACAATCTGTGAGGTTTTCAACAGCACCAGCCTTGTCAGGTGAGCTAGAGAAAGTGGACTGGTTATTGTTAACACAGCTGCGGTACCGCAGCCTATTTTTCCTATTCTGTCCCCAAAAAAACTCATTTACAAAGCAGAGAGGGGCAAAGGGCAGGACAAATGACACTGTATCCAGGAGGATCTGACCCTTGCTCTGGAAATGCCCGGTGTGGAAGGAGCGGCAAACCTCTAACAACCAGTCCTCCTTGCTGCTGCCATCAGCAGGGAACTGAGCAGTTCCCTGCCACTGCAGCTGGTCCCTGGCCCATGTCACGTCCCTCCACGATTTTATTCATGTTCTTGCCCCTCACCCGTCCCCCCTGCCCGGCATCTGCATTTGGAAAGCGATGCGAGCCACAGTGCTGCTCCAGAGCCCCCACCCCATGCAGGAGGTATTCTGGCTTATTTTCCAGCAGTTTATGTTAAATTAAACATTTTTAATTTTATGCACACATGCCATTGTATCCTATTTTTAAACTCAGAGGCTCTTGAATTCATCCTTTTCTCAAAACTCTTGCATACACACCTTCTGGCACTTAAGTTTAAAAAATCTGGCCTCAGTCCTTCATGTCCTCTCTTGTGTCAGACGTTGCACAGCCCTCTAAACAGTGATTGTTCATGCGTTGCATATGCTGCAATACCAAGTTTTGAGAGCAGAAAATGGGGTGTCACCCTTAACCATGAATTTCCTTCTCTCTTTTTCTACACACACATACACACTTAGTATGGCTTAAATGTGAACCTTACATTTTCATGGGTTTCAGCCACAAATATTTTTGCCTCTCACTACATTTGAAGTAGAAAAATAGCAATGTTCCCTGTCAGCACAAGGAGAAGTGAAAGATAATAAATCACTGACTTGTAAACTGCACCCAAGAATCAATAAAATGTAAATGGCTACAAAATAGAAGGTAGAAATACATTAAATATGAATGATAAGAAAGAGGAATAAGACTGGAAAATGATAAGGCTGTGTATTTCATTACATGAGACAGAAGTGATGGAGAATGGTTCTGGGATGGTAAAAGGAGAGAAGGCCTTTGCAAACAAAACGGTATCTGACCATGTATCCCTGTCCACTACCCCTCTAATGGAGACAGAATATATCATATGAGTGTCAACAACTTTTAGAAACTTTACACATCACTGATTACAAATAAAAATGTAATGCAGTCTACACGTGTTCTGGCTCTTATCTCTCCTCCAGGGGAAAGCATTAAAGCCTGAGCCTGCCATGGAAAATGTAGTATTCAGACATCTGTGACCACTACGTGTAGAGAGGAGCAGATAAGGGGCATATCAAGCCTACATCTGTGACAGCAGTCTCAGCATCTCTAGAGGCAGATGAATGAATGCATATGAAGACTGACTGAAAATTTTCTACTTAAACCTTTGCTTTCCCCAGAAGTATTTGGTCTCTACAGAATATTTTCTGTTGTGAAGAAAAAGCTTACCAAAACAATTTTACCCAATATTTCCAATATCTTGTGCTTTTTTCTCCCCCTTCTTTTTCTTTTAAGAAATAAATAGCCTATTCTTGAGCAAAGATACTGTGTATACATTAAAGATTCCCTGGAGAAAGTTCAGCCTGCGGGCATGGAAGGTAGGAGGTAAGCTGTTAACGGTTGCAGGACAACATGAGAAATATAGGCTGTGAGAGAGATTTGGATCTTTGAAGAATAACTAGTCCCGAACAATAGCAGATAAATAAATCAGAGCAAAGCCACAGGTAGCAACAGTGGCCTGCTGGCCAATGTAATAAGGAAAACAGCAGTGCCAGTCAGTAGATGAGAGGAATAAGGTAGAGTTTCAACTTCAAACTTCCGAGCAAGGCTCTTGAGTTGTACCGCTAGAAGTACAATCAGCTTTGTATGGTCAGCAATTCATTTTACTGCTTTAGAAACTTAAGAATAAAAAATGCAAATGCACCTTTGATGTGTTGATTACTTAAGGATGTACCAAACCATGAACAGTGGCGGTAATGAAATGTCTCCTGGGTGCCTTGGAACATCGCAGGAGGACTCGGGCAAGGTTCCCTAGGAAACCAGAGATGCACTCCAAAGCATGTGCAAGCTTGGCCTGCTGACAGCCACTCAGTTGTGCTCTGACCATTGCCGCTAGAAGGTGTGTAATTCAACTCCAGAGTGTAGTTGGCTGGACTAATTGCGGAAAGCCTAAAGGCGGTTGGGATAGATTTGTTCCTGGTTGCATAAATGTTCAGACCTCTAAAAGAAAGAGAAGACTGATTGCTAGTTATCCAAACCAAGGGGGAGAGAAGGGTGAATAATCTAAATATTGATCTTAGTCCCAGATTCTGTTGGCCTAAATTCCACATAAATCCCTGTGCCTACTGTTTTCCATTGGCTGGCACCCCAAAAGCTTCTGAACAATTATTCCAGAGATGTAAGGCTTTGAGCACAGAGCCACTTGTGTCCACCGGTGGTCAACACTGAGCAGTTGGATTTATGTGGAATTTAGTCCTGACAAAACTGGCCTTAGGACTAAACTGTACCTCCGAGGTGCTTACAAAGGCAGATGCCTACAGATCCAGTGCTTGTCCTTGTCTCCTCTGTCTTTTAGGCAAGGGGACCAATTTAGGATCTCTTGGGAAATATAATTTACCACCTCACCTGAAACTTGCTCTTTTACTGTATCCCAGCACTTCCAACCCCACCCTCATTATGTTTGGTCAGGAGAGAGCTAAGAGTTTATGTGTGACCCACGTGAAGAAAAGAAAACAATTACTTTTGTCCTTCTTGGCAGCGTGATTCCTAACCCTTTTCAGATCCTTTTTCTCTTACCACAAGAACTGAAGACCCTTTCAGTAAGGGCAGAACAGTGGAATTTCCCATGCAGTTATGGGAGACACAACATGATTGAACTTCTTTCCAGTTGCATTTCTCTGACTCCTGTAGCACAAGCACCTGGATCCACCAAAGACTGAAAAGCGGTCATAGCCATTTCAAAATGCTGCCTATGACTCAGCAGTGAGTCCTTCCCAATGACCTGTGGATGGAATGTCCTAAAGGTCAAATATTTGGGGATTGGGATGTCTGGAGTGGAAAGGGTCTGCCACGTATGGACCTTCTTACAGAGTTTTCCATGGATTGAAGCAGCACTGTTGTTCTGAACTCCAATGTCTTGGTATGAGATAGGGCAGACAGGTGTGGCTGTAACTCCAGCACAAGTAATAAATACATTTGGCAGCTAGATTAGCATAATTGCTTGCCTAGTCAGCTAGCATGCAAAGTGCACAAACAAGTATCATAACAGTTTTATTACATGTACATGCTTGTGTTTCCTTGAGACGTGATAAAACAAACAGATCAGTATGTTTAAAACGAGCAGTAAAAAACCTAAAAAATGCAATGAGTAATTTAAAACAAACATTAAGAAAATTGTGTCTTCAAGAAACCTTCTTCAGGCTGCACCCCAATTATATTTTATCAACATGAAAGAAAAGATATTATGACCAAATGTATTACTCGTCACAAAAGCTTACATTTAGGTAGCTTTTGCTTAGCTCCATTATGAAATGTACTTCACTGTAGTAATTTATACTCTTTGGTGTAAAACCATCAGGTGTGATTCCATCTGGAAACATTTTAAATGGGTGATTCGTTGAGAAATGTCCCCACCCTATCTTTGTTCAAACAACAGATAAGGAATGTGCCTCTTATTTCTCAAGAAGAGGATTTAGTTCTTGCTGATAAGATTGTACAGTGCCTTTTGAAGAGCTTGAATATTAGTGAGTTATAACTGTTTTAAATACATTTCTAACAACCCGCTATAATTTCACAAATATTACATGAGCTAGCTAGCAAGTTTGTTAGTCGAAACGAAAAAAGGTAAAACATCTTTGATGTTACACCGAGACGCGCTCAGCTGTTAAATGAAGTAAAACCAGCTGTTGGAGTTTGTTCATTTTACAAATGGCACATTGTGTATGTTACAGTGAACAGTGGGAGCAGTGAGCAAGATGTGACTGAAGTAGTCTGTCAAATCCTCGGTTTGATTTATAATAACAGGGTTGCATTGACATGAGACTAAAATACAGCAAAGCGTATGTTCCCTGTGAGTAATATAGACTTGTTTATACGTTACAGTAGTATTAAATAAACAGTCTTGATCATTTTCTAAAATAGTCCTACAATGAATGTGGTCATAGTGCCATGGGACAAATACCGCTTTGCAGGCAGTGATCAAACAGAGAGTAAGAAACCTCAACCCCCTTTTTTTTTTCCCCTTGAGTTTCCAGTCCTCAGACTGGTGAAGGGAGTTGAAATAAATAGCATACATTTTCCTACTGTGGGTCTAAAGAAAGACTAATCCTGGTCTTTCTCTGGAACAGAGAACAAGCACCACAGTGGCTTCATGACATAACTTGCTCAGTTTCAGTCCTCAAAGAATCTGGTCCCTTTGATTCTCAGTCAGACTGTTTGCAGGAATGGGCTCAGTAGGAATTCAAGAAAACGTTGACATAGTTTCAGAGATGTCAGTGACAAATCCATCTCAGCTATAAAATAGTTACTGCAGGAACACAGAGAAATCCATGCGTTTATCTTGAAGACTGGCAACCCTTCCACATTAATGTTCTAATTAGGAACCATGAGATCCTATTTCATTTTTTAAGACCCTAGTTGTAAATGGGCAACAAATGTTATTTACCAGTGGTTGAGCAAGAGAATGTCATTGTTTAATCATGGAAATGGAATTTACAGTTCTGCATTCAATTATGTTTGGGGTTGCCTTTCATTTGGAGTTAAACCTTGAGATTTAAAAAAAATGTGGATCCAATATTGTTTCTCTATGTAAAATGGGAAGAATGTTAAAGGACATTTTTAAGCCACCCGTAACAGCATGAAGACTCTCTAAAATGTAGTAAACCCCCCAGCTGTTCAAATAATCATGTATTGTATGAACATAGCTATTTTGCGTTGAGTTTCCAACCACTACATTATGTGACAGATCTTATGAACCAGAAGTTTCTGAAGTCTCATTGCTATTTCTTCTTTTTCTTTTTTCTAAGATACGTTTGCTGTGAAAATGATTCTTTCCTTTCTTTATCTCTCACAGATACCTCAATTTCTGGCACACCAAAAGCAAAGTCATCATAAGAAAACTATATTTTTTTTTTTCCAGCCTGAATTGAGAAATTTTACACATCCGCTAGTAACTTTGTAAATCAGGAACCTGATAAATTAAACTCACAGCATTCTTCTCAGGCCACCTAAAGAAAAGAAAGAGTGAGTGAAAGGAAAAAAAAACCAACCCAACAAAATAGGACTGTCTCCTGGGCTTTAAGGCACAGGCCAGACTGAAGAGGAGGTGTAGGTGGATACAATATCCGCAGCACTGGTAGGGAAGCATGGGCCAGAGCTGGAGCTGTGAATTGTTGGGAATGTGGAGCTTAAAATCTGCTAACCCTGGAAAGCTGCTCTCCCCTTCGCTGTTTGTTCCAGGGGGTGAATTTAACTACACAGCTTTAACCATTGGCTTTTACTGGGCTGGCAGGGGTTATTTCGACTGCATTTGCTGCAGCGCTAGAAACAGATGTGTAGATGTTTAGTATGGCATTCATCAGAACAAAAAAAAAAAAAATCCAACAAAAAACCCCATCCCCCAAATCCTTTGTTGACATGAATTTTTGAAATGTTTCATTTCAAAACTAAAATGTTGCACTTGTAAAAATGGCAACAATGTCCTTTTAGGCGAACCTCAGTTATTCCAGGGAAACACATTTTGCTGCGTAAAACACGATTACTGCTGTTCCATGACTACAATTGCCCTCCAAGGTGCAATTCTCAAGCTTTCCTTCCAAGAAATTGCTTATTTTTAAATCCGTAGCATTACATCGTTGAGATGTGGTTTTACAGGTCTTCAGCTACAGGTCTCCATGTTGCATCTTGTTACTTTCTCCGGTGCACTGGATGCAATTAAGTTTTCTTGTGAGTGCATGGAGGAACTACAGCTGTTAAATCAGGCTGTTAAATCAGTATTCCTAAGGACCCTTCATTAGGTAATATACATTTGAACATACCTAAAAATAAGTAACAATGAAAATACTGTGAAAATCTTTTAAATATTTGCCTTTTAGGACACGATGGTGTTATTTCATCCATTAAAGTGGCACGGTGGAATATAGGTCATATCCTAGCCATTAGCACTTACGCTTCAGTAGCAAACACTGGGGTTGAGTAATCTGTCACATGATCAGAATTCTAATTTTGATTTTAACACAAATTAATTGTGCGCTTTTTTCCTGTAGCAGCAAACATATGCTTGATTTTCTACACTTCCTATCATTTAGTGTATTCAAACCCCATATTTCATAGAGAAACTGAAATAATCCTTTCTGCCATTTATTTTCAGAGAGTCTCCCACCACAGATTTGTTCTTCAGAAGGACAATTTTTCCAAACCCTACCTTCCCTTCTTCCTCCCAAGTCAATGCCGCATTCTTTATTCTTCTACCCTGGCAAGGTGATGGGGGATTTTGAGAATCTGGTTCAGGCAAAGTCTTCCCCAGCCAGCGTGACACCTGCATGAGGAAACCTGGCACTCCGTCCCACACAAAAGCCTCCCAGCCTTTCCCAGAACAGAGAAAGACAGAGAGTACTTCTGAGTTGAACTCATGACTGCTGTAAGGTAACATGTTAGCACTAAGGAAAGAGGTGTTTTTTTCTGAAACTCACTCACTTTTTCCTACCCCGGCTCTCCTAGAAGAGTTACTGGGAATCCCTAAATAACTTGGGCCAAGCCCAAACCCATAAGTGAAAAGGAATGCAAATCACCAGCCTTAGAACCACTCCTAACTTTACTATGTTTAATTAGTTTATCACCTAAAACACTAATGGCATGTCCACAGACCTTGTTCCTCTACCTTCCCCTCCAGATTCACATATTTTTAATCCTTTCGAACTGAGGCATTAGGAGGCCACATCATGCCTGACTTCATTTGTCATTTCTATGCCTGACGTCCTTTTAACATCCTGTTCCTTTCTGAGTGAAGCGGGAGCTTGTGAACTGTGTCATCAGCTCACCAGAACTAGATGTGGGACAAAGGTGTCACAGGAAAGGCAAAGTTTCTGCAGTGCTTCTGTGCTAACCAGGACTCGGAGAAGCTGCACGCTGGGTGTCAGTCTGATATTTTTGTCCCCTTTGTCTGGGGGACCTGTCCCAGGTTTCCTGTCAGGACAAGGGCCCCCTCTCCCTTGCATCACTGCCTCTGCTATTTGTGTCACCAGCTGGATTGGTGGCTTTGACTAAAAAGCAAGCGAGGAGTTAGGGGACGCGATACATGCTTCCTTCCCAGTGGGCAACAACTCTCTAATTGTCCTTGGCACCGGCAGGAAACGCTGCTCTCCACCCATAGCAGGAAGCACACACCTTCTTCCTCCACAGCACTAAAGCTCCCCTGGCCTTGCTTTGTGTCTCTCCTCCCCTGGTACAGGCTGCGGGTGGGTGTCTGTGCTCCTCTCCCCTTCCTGGAGGGAGGAGAGACCTTTTGGAAAGACCTGCAGCACGGTGGAACAACTATGCAGTGGTGGGAAAGCACAGTATTCCAGATGTGGTCTGAGTGCCAAGTAGAGGACGGTAATTGCTTCTCCCACCTCCTGGCCGTTCTCCTGCTGACACAGCCCAGGGTGCTGTTAGACTTCATCGCTGGGTTGGGCTTGCCTGGCTGTCCCCCAGAACCCCAGGCCCTTCTCTGCAGATCTGCTCCCCACCCCATTACCCTGCAGGGTGTTAGTCTGTCCCAGATACCATTTGTCCTGGTTGAATTTCATGAGGTTCTTGTGATCCCATTCCTCCAGCCTGAGTCCCTCTGAATGGCAGCTCTACCCTTGACCACACTGACTAGTCCCACCAATTTGCTGTTACCTGCAAACTTGATGAGAGGGCACTCTGTCATCTCCGCCAGACATTGATAAAGATGATAAACAGGTCAGGTCCCAGGATAGACCCCTACGGTACTCCACTTCTTACCAGCCTCCAGATAGAGTACAGCCCATTAACCACTGTCCTCTGAGCCCTGTCATCCAAACACTTTTTTACCCATGTGGTTGTCCGTCCATCCATCCAGACCATAATGTCCTAATTTGGATACAAAATTGTGGCAGACGGCGCCAAGGCCTTGCAAAAGTCGAGGTAAATGATATCCACTGCTCTCCCCTCATCTGCACATCCAGTCATTTTATTACAGAAGGCAATCGAGTTGGTGAGGCATGATTCACCCTTGGTAAATGCATGCTGGCTGTTCCTGGTCACCTTCTCCTTCCTGTGCCCAGAAAAGTGTTCCAAGGCGATATGGATTTCCACATGGACTGCAGTGAGGCTGATCAGCCAACAGCTTCCCTTTGGGCTTTTTTTTCAAGATGAGCACATTTGCCTTTCTCCAGTCATTGGGGACCTCTCCCAGTCTCCATGACCTTTCAAAGATAAAAGCACAGCCTTGCAGTGACACCAGCCAGCTCCCTCAGCACCCTTGGATGCAGCTCAGCAGATCCCACACATGTTTACAGGTTGGGTTCTCCCATGTAATTCCTGACTTGATCCTCACCCATTGATGGTAGTTCTCCTCCTTGAATCCTAAGCACAGAGAGCTGCAAGACCCTGCTGGTAGGTCTGAAGCAAAGATGGCTCTGGGCACCATGGCCTTATCTGTTTCCAACGTTACTAGGTCATTTGCCCCATTTGGGAGCAAGTCCACATTTTCCTTTTTCAGCCTTTTACTCTTGGAGTTGTGGCAGAAGCTCTTCTTGTTGCCCTCAAGATCCCTTACAAATTTTAACTCTAGCTGAGCTTTGACCTCAGAAAAGAGACTGTATGTGATTCTTTGGACATTTCCAGCAGTTTCTGCATCGGCCCAGAAACCTGAGTTAGCTGTTCTGATGGCAGAAATGTACGGAACGTTCAAATGCAAGCACTGAGACTATTAAGAACTGTAATATCTGAATGTCCTGCATAAGTTTCGGTATAAATTGTACTCTTCTGTATCTGTCCAAAGGCAGCTGCTTTGTTCTGCTTTGTCAGGGAAACTGTTAATAATTTAATAATGAAAGGGAACTAATGAGGCCTATGGATTTGAGCCTCATGCTCAGATTATCCAGTGTCTAATGAAGTGTGAATTTTGACTGAAGCTTTTTCCACCCTGAGGGGAAAAAGCCACTCTCATCCATGTGGATTCTCCTGTGACTAATAAAGGGTGAGCTCACACTGCAGCTTTTGCTCTGCAGGGAGTACAGGTAAGGTTACTCTCCAGTACCTAGCCTGAGTTTCATGACACTTATGGAAGCATGTAATTCCGGAGATATCTGCCCCTTTAATTCAGATTCCGCCAGTGGGTTTGGGAATTACTAGGGAGAAGGGACAGGGCGACAAAGACTGGCCCAAAGTCATTATGTAAAAGCCTCATGCACTCTGAAACATCCTCAACATTTTCATTGCTTTGCATTTCAAACACATCTCAGTGGAGAGGTGCAAAATAATTTACATTAAGCATTAGCCTAATTTTTGAAACAGGTGAACTGTAATGATTCATCCCTTGAAAAACATATCCCTTGTCAAATACAGTAGACTAACAATTTCATGTATGTTTATATACTCCGTACTTCTCACAGATGGCTTACACGTTTAGTACCTTATATAAAATTAGGTTGCTTCTAATGTAAGCCAGTAAGACTTCTGTAAAAACAAAAACCAAACAAATATTATCTACCATTTTATTTCTACAGTAGATTAAGCTTGCATTGAGCAAAGGGGAATGTTGCCTGGTCTGATTTGGCTGCACGTGTGTCATGAGCAACCTCTCAAATAGATGCGCGAGGCTGTTGCTGTCACCTTTCCTAGACGGATCCATTCAAGCTATGACTGACGGATGATGTGTGTTCTGCTGTGGTATAGCTAATGCGTATTAGCCATCCTGTTTTAAAACTGACGTGGAGACAAGGCACTGCACTTTTATTCCGAGGTAAACCAGGTGAGGCCAGCCAAAAGCAGCAGTACAGTGCTGACGTCCCCGAGCAACCTAGCTGCAGCTTGTCTGATTTTACAGGCGCGTGGCTAACACATTGAATAAGTCTTCACAGTGAAAAACCTCACAAAACCAAAATGAGGCCTTGAGCCACTGAAGACAAAGCCCAGTGTAAGTGACTGTATACGTGACAGGAGATTTACATTAGCTTTCTGGAGGAATGGTATCAGTCTCATCCCAGCAGCGTGCGATCGAGTGTAAGCAGTAATAAAATTGCCTGAAAAAAGGCAAACCAGCCTGTACTGAATTCCAGCCCACCGTGACTGCCAGACTCCTTCCAGTCCCTGTTGTCTCCCCTTAAGTGCTGCACATATCCTTGACCCTCCTCTTCTTTTTAATCTCACACATATTCATCTACAAAGACTCATCACATTGGGTAAAAGAACTATTGTATTATACAAGTGACCCAAAGTATACTATCTCACAACAGCTATATGGCAGGTGAGAATATTCTTTTTTTCTTTCTTTTTTTTCCTGCAAATGCATCTTTTTCCACCCACTTGTTCTCCCACATAAGCAAACACACAGGCAAACACACTGAATGGTTGAGTACATCTGAGTGCCATGCCCTGTGTGGCAGTGCAACAGATAATGTGATTTCCAACAAATACAAAAAAAAGTCCTTTAGGCCAAAATATTTCGCAAAGGGAGACTTAGTAGCGCTGAACTGAAGCATCGTTACAACTTTCATCTGTATATGGTCTTTGTAAGGTGTGCCTTCTCCTACATGCAAATGAAAATCAAATAGAAAAACAAGTGGAAATCATAGCTATTATTAACTGGAAAGTGAGAGACAGAATCTAGACTTCAGTTTTACAGAACAATAAACATTAGGTGCCATCTGACTGTAGCAGGCTCAGGAATCCAAGCGGTGCGTGCTGAACACTGGTGCAAACTCAAACTCGAGAAACCAGCAATGATACAGCAGCCAGAGGTGACAGGCTGGTTACTGCAATCTCTTACATCAGAGCCATCTTGTAAATTCAGCGATTGGTTGTCGTTCATTGGTGTCAAATTGGTGTGCGAGTGGAGAATTGGGCTTACTGAATGGTCCAAGTGATGACAACATGAAGAAATTCTCATTCATGTTAGAAAGCAGTGATCAGAATCAACGTATCCTGAAATCTTTATGTATTTTAATTTCTCTTCTGAAAACTCAAAATATGAAATCATGAGGTCCTTTCTATTACATAGGATCACACTATTTCATTGCAGTCATTTCCTAAACTGTATTGTCTAGTTTAGTTTATTCACAAATGATTGGTTTTAATCTAAGAAATCCCAGGTTAATTTAACAGCCCCAGCTGTACAGTGTAATATAAGCTATTCACATAGGAATGACATCTAAATTTTGTCAAAGCATGGGGAAAACTGAAAAGCATCTACCAAAGATTTTCTTAAAATTGGCCTTCACTATAATGAGGTTTTGTATTCTCTCTCCGTGTGTCTTGATTGGCCATTTCTACTTCAAAAAGAAAGGGCACTTTGCAAAGTGCAACTTTTAAGTCTTTCCTTTCCCTAGCTATTCAAAGATTTTCTTTCCTTGATCTTTGGAGGAAAGTCTTGCATTATTTCTGATGCTCTGAGCAACCGCTTTGCTCATACCCCTTAGCACGTAGGAGCCTGAACGCTTCTGTAGCGCACTCATTCTCCCCTTCATTACACCTACAGCCATTTCGCTCTGAAACACCTGCCAGGCTCATTCCCTGGCCTATTTTCTCCTACTAGCCTCAATGTCATCCCCTTCCTTTTGCTACCCCTACTTCCAGCCGACCTCCACCATCCATCTTGATCCCGTCCTCCTCACCACAGGGCAGCCTGCCCGCACACCACCTCAGCGAGCAGGCCAGGACACAAGGGGCACCATCTCTATACTAACAGGCTCCTATTTCTACCTCCCTCATTTGCGATCCGATCGGCCAGGAAACACCGGCGCGGCTGTTTCACTGCGTTAATTAGCCCTGAAGCCCAGCATCCCCTCCAGAGGGAGAGGGCCGGCGGGCTTCGCCCTCTCCTCAGACCTTCAACGCTTCGCCCTCTTTATTTTTGCCATTTCCAGGGCGAACTGCCCGGCACCTTCAGGAAGCCGGAGTCCAGGAACAGGAGCAAGCCCTGCCCCCGAGTGCCGCCGACCCGTCCCGACCCACCCCCGTCCCCTCAGCTGCCCCCTCCCGCCCTTCCCTCAGGCGGCCTCTCCCCTTCCCCTGCCCCTCCCCACGCGCCGCCCCGCCCCCGCACGCGCTCCCCCTTCCCCCATTGGCCCACCGTGACGGCAACGGCACCGCCCCCCCAGCGCGCAGGCGCAGCGGCGCCCGGCTGGCGGGCTCGCGCGGCCGTCCGTTGCCCCGCCCCCTCTCCTCCCCCCTCCCTCAACGGCTCTCCGCGAGCCGCCGCGGCCGTTGTTGTCAGTTGCGCCTGGGAGTCGCCGCAGCGGCAGGGCCCGGCGGAGCGCTAAGCCAGACGGACAGTCAGGCGCGGGGCAAGGAGCCGCTGCCGCCGTCCCTTTCACTCCGCCCCGAGGCCCAGCCGAGGTTCCCCGCTGGGGTCTATCGACCCTTTCCTTCTCTTCCCGCCGCGCTCCCCGTCCCCACCGCCGCTCCCGAGGGCAGTCGCGGCGGGTGCTGCCCATGCAGGGGGCGGCGCGGGGCGCGGCGGCCCGAGGAGACGCCGCCGCTGCTGCAGGCAGTAAGTTGCTGGCGGGGTTGGGCCGGGTTCGGCTGGGCTGGGCCGGTGAGGACGGGGCCGGCCCGGTGGGGTGTGGTGGGTTCCCTTCCTCCCCTCCCTTCGCCTTTCCGTTTCTCGCGGAGCCGGCCTCGCCCGCCGAGCTCCTCCCGGCCGGCCCAATGGCGGCCTCGGCCCGAGAGGAGGTGGTTGGGGGACGTTTCCCGGCCGCCGAAGGTCGGTGTGTCGGTGCTGCCCGGGGCTGGAGGAGAGAGATTTGGGAGCGGAGGTAGGGCAGGAGGGGAGAAGCGGGTGTCACTGCGGGGACTGCGGGCTCCCGGCGGCAGCCTCCCGTGCCCCCCTGGCGCGGCAGAGCCCGGCCTGTCCCCACGCCAGCCCTCTCCCCCTCCGAGGCAGTGCCCGTGTGCGACACGTCCCCGCGGCAGCAAGGCGTGTGACCGGCTCCCCGCCACGCTGCTGCCGTCTGACCCCGCGCGTGTCCGTGTCCATCCCGGGGTCCGTTTTCCCGGGGTCACCGCGGGAAAAGCGGCGGACGGTTTGCCCCTCCGTCACCCTGCTGCCCTCGCCGGCTCCGCCGCCTATTTTCTGTCGCTTTGTTAAAAAAAAAAAAAAAAACCAAAAAAAAAATAAGCCAGGCGAAAGCCCTCCGGTTAGAGAGTGGGACCGGTCACGGGTGTGTTTTTGGGGAATGACGGTGCATCTTACCCCTCGGAACCAGGTGCATAGCCAACAGGTTTGCTCAGAAGGCAAGCTGGCGTCTTTTCTGCTCGCAGAGCTGGAGCATGCCCCTGACAAGCTGAAAGCACAAGTATCCCTTGCTCTTTGTCGTTACGTGTATCGTTTCTGTCAACACTTATTGCATTGAATTTACTGCCTTTAAATTACTGTAGAAATCGGTCAGATAAGTAGGTAAGTCCTGGAGAGAGGTCTTGGTGCTTTTTGCTAGGTGGGTTCTGGCAACCAGGTGGTACTCCATTAGTTAAATTTATGGAAGATGACTTTTAAAGATGTTTGTGGTTGATGTACAGTCTTGGTAATAGCTGAAGGACAGATGTGTGGCTGGTTTTGGTGTGTGTTTGTTTTTTTGTTTGCTTTTTTTTTTTAAATAAGGAGACTGAATAAAGTATTGGAGAACATCCACTAGGGAAAAAGCCTATATTGGCCAGAGGATGGTTGGCGACAAATGTGACCTATTTTCAGATTGGATATTTTTATTGGTAAGGGATGCTAGAACACCTGTGAAGGAGAAAGATTTACATGGGATATGGGCATATAAAAAGCTTTGAGTTTTTTGCTTATGCATAGATAGTTTCTGATCATCTTGTTTTTAAGAGCTTGTTAAGAGTAGATATGCAAAGAAGTGGTTTCCTCAGTGGTACCATTGCAGTTCCAGGAGCAGCTGAAGTGTATTGTATGATTTACAGCCATCTAGCATGAATGAATTGCATGCAAATCTGCTTACGCCTGCCCTCTGTAGTGCAGTCACTACTTAGTCATATAGGCTGCTTTTTGGAGTTGTTTATTATGGATATATTTAGATCTTCAGGCTCTGGGGAAGGACCAGTTTAATGAATCTCAGCAAAATCTATATAGAAGTGTTTACAAGCAAATGTTTATTATGTTAGCATTTAGCAGTTCTTGCAAGGCATGCACCATTAGGAACTGGGTTAATGAATGGTGGGGGTTTTTGATAGCTATATCACAGAAAGTGGGAATTTGGCTGGTGGTTATTTTTGTACTGTTGCTGATCCTTAGAAAGAAGGAATCTGAAACAAACTTACAAGAACTAACAGTCATTACTATGTAATGCAATCAAATTTTACATTGTGAAACATGTAAATGTTAAATAGACTAGTATCTGCCCCCTTTACTTCTAGTGTGTGAAAACATCCACATTTGAGGACTTAACAGTAAAAACTAAGGAGGAGCAAGTCTAGTCTTGTCTCACCTTTTTCCTGAATATTCTATGTGACCAGAAAAGTGGTAGACTGATGGCATGATTTTTCAAGTGGCTGGGACAAGCAGCTAACTTGAATGCTGGAGTAGTGCCTGGTAGGCAAGGTACCCAAGACGGCACATTCATTTGGCTCTTTTAAGGGAATTTTTGTGATCCACACCTGAGGCTTCCAATAAAAACAGGGAAAAGCTGGCATCTTAAGTGGACTTAGTGATAAACAGAGGTTTTTTTGTTTGTTTTTTTACACAATTGAGAAGCAAGAAAGTACAGATTGAGTTTTGGATACTGAAATTTCTGTACAGGTTACCACTGTTCCTTGAATCATCTTGCTATGAGAACTGAAATTCCCATGTGGTGTGGATGGTCACACTGTAGATACATAGTCTGCTTTTTGGTTATTTTAAACAAATAGCATGTTAGGAGTATGCATGTTAATGTGCTACTGCAGATATTCTTCTACTTGTAGTAGTTGTCTTCGTGTGCACTGTTCTGAGAAACCTAGACTCTTCTAAGGCTCTAACTCTCTGCCTTCGATATCATGTTTGAAAAATTCTTCTGCAGTCTACTCCTTGAGTGTATCATTGTCCTTTTATCCCACTAGCAACTGTAATGCCAAACTACCGCCTTGGTCTTGCTTTGTTGCCTGCCTTGCTTTCAAGGGCACAATATCCTGGTGCAGCTAGCTTTTTTTCCTCAGAATGTGTCTCATGAAATAATGCACTTTTGTTGGATTTTATCTGCTTTCAAAATTCCACTGAAATGCTGTAAAACTTCTTGATCAACTTCTGTCCATTCCTACTTACTAGTGTTTTCTAATTATGTCTTAAAATGAGAAACTGATGAAACATGGTTCAGATCAGGACATTACCTTTTGTATATAGGACTGAACTGGAGTTTATGATGAATATACTAATATTAAATTGCATAAGCTCTTACCTTTAGTAACCTATGAGGTTCTGTGCATCTTCCTTGTCACGCTACTTTTGAGCACTTAACTGGGATGCTACAGCTTCTGTAATAATGTAAAGTAACTGTTGTTTTAATACACATAACAGTATTATGTAAGAGCTTAAGAGGATTTGAAAAACTGTATATTCACTTCAAATTCTAGCATAACTTACCCTGGCAGAATTCTAGTACACTTAATTCACCAATGTTAAGAACTTAATGAGGAAAAAGTGCTGTGTAGTTTTTACACTTGTGAAATGTGAAACAGAGCATGTTTGTGTTCTGAAAAGCTGCATCTCTCTGTTGAACAGTGATCTTCAACAGTGTTGGGACACGAATGTTGCACTGAATTCGACAGACTGTTTTTTACTCTTTGTATATCATTCTTTGTTTTCTGCAGCAGTCTTCTATCTGGTTACTGACTGGACTTAAACCAACTTTACTTGAGAGATGACAGACTAGGCTTTTATAATTTTAGTTCATGTTGAAGCATGGTCAATTTCAGGTGTCTACCATTTCCTAACTAATTTAGGGTGCTATAAAGGATGATAAACTATTGAAGCTGAGTAACTGTAGGTTGAGGTTGATCTATTTCTTAAGGTTTAAGTAGTTTGTATCCTAGGTGGAAAATGTCAGTATCTCAGAGGCAACATAAGTCAATTCAGTATGTAAGTTTTATGTTTCCAGAGGTATTGCTAAATAAATGAAGCTATCTGACACTTGAGCTCAGAGATAATTATCAATAAATTTTATAGAAGTTATTGCTTGTAATAGGTACTAGCAGTATGTACACATATTTACATCTGAGTACTGGTATTTGAACTAGCATTTGATGCTTTCACCTCCCTTAATACAGAATAAAAATCTTCTTTGTGATTCTGAATTTACATAACAGAGAGGATGTTAGATGTTACCACAGTGGTAACTTAGTATAATGTTAAGCCATACTGAAGTGTTCATTGACTAATGGTGGAATTTTTAGTCCTGTTAGTGGTCTTTGCTACACTGTTTGGCATAAGAAAATTATGTGGTAAAGTTAATAAATAGACCTTTGAAATAGGTCAGAATAGAACAGAAACAATTCTGACAATTCATGAACATGGAATAGATGAGGCGATTCCTCTAAAAGAGTCCAGATTAGCAGAATAGAAATCAGAGTTGTCTGTCTGCTGCAAAGTTCCTGCAGTAGGGTTTCTGGAAATAAAGATGTAGTGTCCTGTCTAAAAGATAGTGATACCATCATGAATCACAATAATATGACTTCTGTCCAATATGCAAAGTATTTCTTTGTCAGTTTCATGTTCCTGTTTGTTTTGGGGGGAAAAAAGGAAGGAAAAAAAGGAAAATGTGATGAGATTTAGAATATTAAGGCCTTTGAGAGGCTACTTGGATACTGCTTATCAAGGTTGGAAAGTATAATTTTGGGCTATAATATGAGTTATCTCTGTTGCGTGCAAGATGGTTGACTGAAAAGCTTGTCTGTGATCTTCAGACTTTCTTGATACCAGATCTTGATTGGTTATTTATGAGTATCTGTAACTAAGATACACATGTTAATTTCCTGTAGCTAAGGAGATTTTTTTCTGTCAGTGGGAACGGCAAAACATGATAATTTTAATTGAAACTATTTTTTTGTATATCATGACATCACAGGGTCTGAACAAAGTTTTGTAACTGATTTACAGATACAAAAAGAAAGTACTAGCAGATATCACAGAATTTGGAGCAAGTCTTTTTAAAAAGATGTTATTACTACTTTGCAGAAGATAATTTATGGGACATGGCCATTTGGGAAGATCTGGTATTCTTCTCTTCCCCTGCAATAATATTTTAAGAGCAGCTTTAGATTTTAAGTGGTGTTTTGGTGAAGCATCTGATATGTGAACAGGGTCATGGTGTCTGTATTACTTTTTAAATTTGTTTAGCTGCATGCTGGACTTGGACAGTAGGCACAAGAGGAAAACAGAGACAACATGAAATTAATTGCTTTTGCAGCTGTGGCTGGTGTGAGGACTTTAAATGGTGTAAAGCTATTGCTGAGTTCTTAAATCCATAGGGCAGATTGCATTTGTCTTGTGTAATACCTCCTCTTAGAAATGGAAAGTGCCTTGTGAGCTACAGCGATTATCAGCATTGTTATGAAAGTATCTTGGGCTTTTAACACATTTCACAACTAGAGGCAGTTGGAACCAATGCCAGTGACTACTAATGATGGGTTTGTCAATGGATCATAGTTTGATCACTCTTAGCACATCTGTCCTCTTAATAGTTTTGGTGTCTAGTCGGTAATCATAATCTTGCTATTATGACTGCTATCTTGCTCCTGCTTTGCAATACATACCTACTTCAGTGTTGTCTGTATTTTTTTTCCTCATTCACTGGCTTGCTGTGAAAGAAAAAAGGAGATACATGTTCTTGACTTTTAAAGTGTGGGGGCCTTGAATAAGCAATCCAGGTCCAGTGTTTTTTCTTACTTAGGCGTACTGAAGACGATTCTCTCAAAGATATCGACTATCTAGTGGTGTTTCTACCACACAGTTCTCAAATTTTAGTTTACTCTTTACTAGTGTTCTGCCAACCACTCGCCACAGCCTTGCAAACCCTTGTGAAAGAGGAGAATTTAAACTTTCCATGTTTGATGTGAGTGTACTGTGACTTCAAGAAAATGGGATGGCAGACAGCAATCTGTAGGTCTAAAAGTTTGGGCATTTCTTGTCTAAGAAATAGTATTCTTTAATTGACAGTATCCTGAATCATGCATCGTATTTAAGTTTAATTTTTCTCATACATTGGAGCTGCCTCAACGTCTTGCTTTTAGATCTTGGTCATGTAGGCTCTCATAATTTTCCATTACAAAAGAACGTTAGTAACTTATTTCTTCTCAAATCTGTAACGCTACCCCTCCCTCCCCCAACCTGTTTATAGGCCTGCCAAATATTCCTGCCGCTTGCTGTTGACTGAATAACGGACCTTAGAGTTGAAGTATTCTTTTTAGCATTTTGTTTTTATTTCTGGGTTCTAAGAAGAGTTAAGTCTGGGCATCAGTATATCTGATGCCTGCAATACATTCTAAAATCATGAAACACTAACATTTCACTAAAGGCTTCCCAGATGTTTAATGGCAAAACTTCCTCAGCAATTGGCAGCTCTCATATCTTTTCTGAGCAAGATTCTGAAGACTATTTAAAAATAGGGAATACCATTAAATTGTGTAGGTTAATTCTTCTTTTTATGTTTGGAACGTAGAACTACTTGATAATTTTTATCTTCATCATTCTAGGTATAGCTATGCTGAATGGTAGAGAGATGTGCTGATACATATTGACACTTTAGTAACACACTGTGAGGTGGATGCTGATGCTGTGGGAGATGGCAGTGAGACCTACTATGAAAATAAAAGTGCACGTACACCTTGAAAAAAATCTACTGTAGTGGAACTTGTCAGGAGCAAGAGCGTTTATAGAGTTTGTCATCAGTGAAGGGGAAGATACGTGTGTATGCTGTGATGCAGTCGCACAAAGTGGAAAATAAAGCATGAGACAGCATTGTGTATATAAGATCTGAGTTGTAACACCACTGCCCCCACCCCCTAAGAATGCTGCATCTGCAAAGTGTTTGGTTGTAGGGCAGGTATAGATTGCCATCGTTTCTCTGAGTGCCTTTGAATGGTAGTTGTGAAGGCTTAGGTCACAGGAAGGTGGAGGAGGAAGGGCTTTAGACTGTGACACCTCTGTGTGGAAACAAAAGAACACAGGTTCTTGGGCTCTTAAGTCCCATACTGTGTCTTGAATATTCAGGCATATTGGGTAGTATGAGGCTTAAAAAATTTGAAATACTCCGGAGGAATTGAGTCATGACTAGTTTTCAGAGCATGTGGTATGCATTAAGTGTGTATGTTCTTCACACTTCAGTCTTGCAGCACTTTGTACCTGTTCCTAGTGTGTTGGCTCTCCCTTATATAAAAGGAAAGGTGATCAAAAGCCCTCTTGGGGAAAGGTCTAACATCATCACATAGAAGTAGTGGCTCACTTAGTAACAAAGACTCATGGATTAGACTGTGAAGGTATTTTACAGTAGGATAACAGAAAAAAATTAATAGAAAATATTGGAAAAAAATTGAAAAATGATACTTGCAGAGTTTGTATACCAAGTTGGTGTTTCCTTCAGTTTACTCTCAGATTCTAATGATTTGTACAAATTGCTTTCAGACTAAAAAAGTTGCTTCTGGATCTCTGAGATCAGTTTATGTCAAATTTTGGTTTAGTATTTCTAGGAAGAATAGCAACATGTGTCTTTTTCTCAACATAAAATTATGTAGTAAATTAATTGGTATATATGCTGTTACTCATCTGAGACAAAAGAGTGAAAGGAGAAACAAGGTGAAACTTATTTAATCTGTTTTGTGGATGTGTATAATCTGTACATCCACTGAACTAGTGATCCTGAATTCCTGTTAAAGAAAATGAAAATGCGTGCTTCTAAGAAATGATTCATTTAGCTATCTGCTTTAGGGTGCAATTTGTTTTATCATAGACTCTTATCTGAGTTGACTGAATCTCCGTTTATCGTGAAGGGAGACAGGAATTGTTAGCTGTCTGTGGGCAGATGAGTCCCAGTGAAGATAACTTCAGCTTTTATGTCTGTTAGCCTGATAATGCAGGGAAGTTTTTGCATTGATAGTATTGTATCATTTTGTTGAAATGGGACCTTGCGTCTTCATTTTCTGAAGTAAGAAGCTAATACACACATTAAGGTAAGATGAACTAAGCTGGTCTTGCATTTAGTGTATAATATAATGAAACTGTTTTTACAGGATGAATTGCTTAAAGAAAAACTAGTGTCTCTGAAACATGCTGTTTTTCTAAACAGATCTATTGGAGATCTATTCATCCATCTTCTAGAAATGGTTGAATCACAGTACTGTTGTTAAGCATCTTAATAGGATGCATGTGATACTACAAAACGGCTTCTGCAGATCTCCATTACAGAGGCTGTTTGCAGTATATATGAGCTTCTATGGAAGGAAGGATCTGTTCTGAATCTGTTTACTGGTAAATGTCTACATTGCATAAAATGAGTATCGGGGGCGTAGCTGAATTCTGGTATAGTTAAGGAAAAATGCATTTTTAAATCCATAATTAGGCACATGGATTAAATGGTCCTAACGGTTAGTAAGCTTGCTAACTAGAAAACCTAAACTCTCTAATGCTGAAAAATGAACTTATAAAGCACTTGAGAGAATGTGAATTAAAAGAAAGACAGGTAAATATTTTGTGTGATATAACTGGCCTTTAAATGTTTTTCCTCAGGCTGTGGTTTGGCTTGCTGGCAAAGTATGGTTGGCTGAAACTTCGATTGTCGTGTGCTGCAGTTTGCAGCTCCTTCATTTGGTAAAAATGTTCAAGAGGTCACATTGTAAACTGGATCACTGAAATGATCTGTCACTAAAACTAACCCCGTTTTGGAACATGACGGTAGTAGATGTGTCGAATCTGGAAGTTTGGGGTGATCCCATTTGTAGTTAGCGCCAAAAGTGTTACTGATGTAACTAAGGAGACAACTGCAAAGAAAGGGTCACAAAGAGGCTTCTTCAGCTTGAACGCTGGTACTTCATGCAACTGCACTCTTGATCCTTAAGTGCTTTCAAAATTCTTCTTTTTTTACTCTAGAGAGAAATGGAGAAAAAGAAACTACTTCTCAGAAGTATAGCAACTGTGATCCTTTAGGTAGCATATTTAAATTGTAATCAAGGTTTATATCTATAGGCACTATGACAGTTTTGCATTCATTTCCTACTACTGAACAATTCTTGATTTTTGATAGGTTCACTTCAAACTGTGTGTGCATCCAAGATCCTTGTGTTTAGCTGTGGGAGCTTTGTCTCTAAAGATTTATTTTAAAACGACAGTGTTAAAAGTTAGTTGGTCTGTTATTGTGGAAACTCTGTGTTAAACTGTTAATGAATCTGCATTAATTTTATTTCAGTTAATGGGACTGCAACATTAGTAAGCATAGTTTACCTTTCATTTATGTAGGCTTTTATCCTATTGATTACTGTCTGATGTATTTCTCCATGGCTTAAGCACAACTGATTTCTGCTGGAGTTTTGTTGACAGGTTGATGTTTATGTGCATTCTGTCATTTAGAGATAAATCACTTCTTGAGTTTGTACAAAGATGGTTGAGAATGCGCCAAGTGAACAAAATAATTACTATAAATCTTTCCTTACTGCTGAGTGTTGCAGTTACTTAAATTCAGACAAGTTACATTCTGTTACATCTGGCTGGGTTTGCTCTCTCTGTTTTGCTCTGGAAGCGATGGAACCTTTTTGAATTTAAGAAAGAAAAGCTAAGTGAAAATTGAAAAAGACTTGTTTGCCTCCCATCTTCCTTACCTCTTCCAGTAACAAAACTTGGGTTTTGCCATGCACTAAGAAAGCTCTATTTTGTCTGCAGGCAAATATGAGGGACACTGTTTTAGGTGTTTGTTACAGGCCACCTGATCAGGATGGGGAAACTGATGAGGCTTTCTACAGACAGCTGAAGGTAGCCTCGCAATTGCAGGCCTTGGTTCTTATGGGGGACTTCAATCACCCTGATATCTGCTGGGAAGACCACACAGCCAGGCATGGACAGTGCAGGAGGCTCCTCCAGTGTATTGAAGATAACTTTTTGACACAGGTGGTGCAGGAGCCAACAAGGAGAGGAGCACTCCTGGACCTGGTACTGACAAACACAGAGGGACTGGTGGAAGACAGTAAGGTTGTGGGCACCCCAGGTTGTAGTGATCATGAAATGATTGAGTTCAGGATCATGGCTACTATGCACAAAACAACAAGAAGTAAAATTACAACCTTGGATTTCAGGAGGGCTAACTTTGACGTCTTCAAGAAACTGCTTGGAGAGATCCCGTGGGCTAGGGCTCTGGAAGGCAAAGGGGCTCAAGAGAGCTGGTTGGTATTCTAAGACCACTTCCTCCAAGCTCAGCATCGGTGCATCCCTAAGAGCAAGAAATCGGCCAAGGGACGCAGGAGACCTGCATGGTTGAGCAGGGAGCTTCTGGAAAAGCTCAAGTGGAAGAAGGAAGTTTACAGTAAGTGGAAGAAGGGACTGACCCCTTGGGAGGATTACAAGAATGCCACCAGAGCGTGCAGGGATGAAACAAGGAAAGCCAAGGCCGCCTTGGAATTAGACCTGGCTAGGGATGTCAAGCTCAACAGGAAGAGCTTCTACAAGTATATTGGAAGCAAAAGGAAGACCAGAGAAGTTGTGGGCCCACTGTTGAATGAGACAGGAGCCATGGTGACGGAGGATGCGGAGAAGGCGGAGTTACTGAATGCCTTCTTTGCTTCGGTCTTTTCTGCTCGGCCCAGCCCTCAGGAGTCCCAGGCTTTGGAGAAAGTAACAGGGAAAGAGGAAGGCTTCCCCTGGGTTGAGGAGGATGGAGTGAGGGATCAGTTAGGTCAATTAGATATTCCCAAGTCCATGGGCCCCGATGGGATGCACTCGAGAGTGCTGAGGGAGCTGGCAGAAGTCATTGCTGGGCTGTTCTCCATCATCTTTGAAAGGTCCTGGAGAACAGGCGAGGTGCCTGAGGACTGGAGGAAAGCCAGTGTCACTCCAGTCTTCAAAAAAGGCAAGAAGGAGGACCCGGGGAACTACAGGCCGGTCAGCCTGACCTCCATTCCTGGAAAGATGATGAAACAGCTCATTCTGGGAGTCATCTCAAGGCATGTGGAGGAAAAGAAAGCTATCAGAAGTACTCAACATGGATTCACCAAGGGGAAATCATGTCTGACTAATCTGATAGCCTTCTACGATGGCATGACTGGATGGATAGATGAGGGGAGGGCGGTAGATGTGGTCTACCTTGACTTAGGCAAGGCGTTCGACACGGTCTCCCACAGCATCCTCATAGGGAAGCTTAGGAAGAGTGGGTTAGATGAATGGACAGTAAGGTGGATAGATAACTGGTTGAAAGACAGAGCTCAGAGGGTCGTGATTAGGGGCACGGAGTCTATTTGGAGGCCAGTGACGAGTGGTGTTTCCCAGGGGTCAGTACTGGGTCCAGTCCTCTTCAATATATTCATCAATGATGTGGATGAAGTGATAGAGTGCACCCTCAGCAAGTTTGCTGATGACACAAAACTTGGGGGGGGGTGGCTGACACACGGGAAGGCTGTGCTGCCTTCTCTCTGCTCTCTCCAGAGAGACCTGGACAGGCTGGAGAGTTGGGTGGAGAGGAACCTTATGAAATTCAATAAGGGCAAGTGTAGGGTGCTGCACCTGGGGAGGAATAACCCCATGCACCATTCCAGATTGGGGGCTGACCTGCTGGAGAGCAGCTCTGTGGAAAGAGACCTGTGAGTCCTGGTGGACAACAGGATGACCATGAGCCAGCAATGTGCCCTTGTGGCCAAGAAGGCCAATGGCATCCTGGGGTGCATCAAGAAGAGTGTGGCCAGCAAGTCAAGGGAGGTCATCTTCCCCCTCTACTCTGCCTTGGTGAGGCCACACCTGGAGCACTGTGTCCAGTTCTGGGCTCCCCGGTTCAAGAAGGACAGGGAACTGCTGGAAAGGGTGCAGCAGAGAGCTACCAAGATGATTAGGGGACTGGAACGCCTCTCTTATGAAGAAAGGCTGAGGGATTTGGGTCTCTTCAGTCTGGAAAAAAGACAGCTGAGGGGGGACCTTATCAACACTTATAAATACTTAAAGGGTGGGTGCCAGGAGGATGGGGCCAGGCTCTTTTCGGTGGTGCCCAGTGACAGGACAAGAGGTAACGGGCACAAACTTGAGCATAGGAAGTTCCACCTAAACATGCGGAGGAACTTCTTTATCCTGAGGGTGGCAGAGCACTGGAACAGGCTGCCCAGAGAGGTGGTGGAGTCTCCAACTCTGGAGACATTCAAGACCCTCTTGGACATGTTCCTGTGCAACCTGCTGTAGGTGACCCTGCTCTGGTAGGGGGGTTGGACTAGATGATCTCCAGAGGTCCCTTCCAACCCTATGGTTCTATGGTTTTTGAATCCAAGATTTAACAGAAAATCTCTCTTAAAGCCGCATCTCCTCCTCAGAGAGTAAAGGTGTTTCGTGATCTGGGCCAGATTTGCAGGGTGTGATGAGTTCATGCAAGTAGAGATGTAAATGTTGAGATTTGACTTAACATTCAGAAAAGTAATGGTCTGTAAAAACTTGAGCGCTGGAGTCTGTGTTGTTGGTAACTTGAATGGCTTAGGAAATGGCTATCTGTTTTTTGACACAACTTTTACAATTTTTTTTTTTAGATTTAAGGGTTCTAAAACTGTTAAGTAGTTTAGCATAAGGTGTTGACTGCAGGATGCATTATGGGTAAAAGGTTTGTAAGGAGGAGTAATGTCCTGGTGGCAGTTAAAACTGTCTTCTTAAGTTTGTGTGCGCTTTTTTCTTTTTATTTCTTTCATCTAGAAGCAGTGAAGAGTCTGATTAGGGTGCTGTGGAGACAGCAGTTCTATAAAGTGTGTTTGTGTGGGGTGGGTTTTTTGTTTGTTGGTTTTTTTTTATTTTAAAAATACTTGCAATCCTTTGAGGATTGAGACTCTGGAGCCATACAACCGTATGGGGCACAGCTGATTAATATCTCCCCTGTTGCTTCATACAAGTTAAGGTTAGGCGGTTTGTGTATGTATGTGGACTGTTTTTCAATAGCCTGTATCTTGGGGGTTAGGTCAGTATGATGGAACATTATACAACTATAATAAAACATTAAGTGAAAACATTATGTCAGTGCTCAGTAGTCGTAAAAAAACAACTAACAAAAAAACCCCTAAGGACCAAATTTGCTAAGAAAGTAGTACAAAACAAACCAGAAAATGTGTAGAAAAAGGTGAGAGGAATGCTAAAACCTATGGAATAACCTCTGTAAAAGGAGCGTCAGACTAGGACTTGAACAAGATTGAACTGAAGCTAAGAAGGAAGCAAGCTAAAATAAAACTGAGTTGCTTGAGGCAAGGTAAATAGAGTATGATAGTTCTTGTTTTGCAACAGACAGTGAATGAGAAGATGCACAAATTGTCAGGAGATTAAAAACAAACAAAAGGAAGTGGTTCTTCTCACAGCACATAGTTAAGCTATTAAACTCCTTGTTGCAGGGTGTTCTTCATACTAAAAATTCACATGCTTTAATAAAGCACCTGCCCAGTTTCACAGGGAGGGGTGGGGTGGAATCCATCAAGCATTATTAAACACAAAGCCACTGCCCTCTGATGTAAAGAAGTTTTTGAATCTCTTAAATAATGAAACTCTCCTTATCTTTATTGTTACGTTTCCCATTGTACTATGTTTTTACCTATGCATCCTCTAATGGTTACTTACCAGCTAGGATAATATTTGACATGGGCGTTTGGTTTAATGTAGCATGCTCTCATCTAGTTTCGTACTTTCTGGAATAAGGATGGGATGGTATTACATGGTTAATTGGGAGTGGTAGAGGAAACTTCGTAAGATGAGCAGTATGAAGCAGGTGTGCCTACCCCAATTTTGATACTATGGCATCTTCTAGTGGAGTGGCTTTTGGAAGAGCTTCTAAAGCATAGTGCTTATTAGCAGAAAGAAAGGGTACAGTAACACAAAACTCAATGAAGTTTTTTTTAAAGCTTGATTATTATCTTGAAAGAAAAACAACCCCAAACCCCAATGTTTATATGATTGTTACACTTACCCTGTTCCTTGTTTAAGTTATGAGGTTTCAGAATTTGATTGATTTCATTCAAATTTTACAGGGGTGGAGGTCTCAAACTGAATTCCCACGGAGTTTGTGGAAGTAGGCAGCTGGATAGAGAAGAGGTTATACCATGGCTCCAGCTGAGAGAAGCAGTAAGGTAAGCTTGTTAAACATCAGAGAATCCTCATAGGACCCCCAACCTTGTAATTGAATCCATATGAAACCAGGTTCATTAGTTTCTCTGCCTGTGAAATAACTTGTTTAGCAGGGAGTGTTTTTAATCTAATGCTTACATTTCAACTGGAGAATAACTAATGTAAGGGGCTCTTTGTTTGCCAGCTTCCTTTTCAAAGATTTTCTTTTTGAAGTTCAGTTTTGAAACTGAAAATATATTCTAAAGAGCTGTGTTTTCTGTATTTTATTGAGTTGGCAATAAGCCATCTAATTTTCATATTTCTAGCTAGTTTGCACATACAGTGGGAGAAATGGTTAGCTTTTTGATACAGAGTTTTATTTAAACATCAGTCTAAGTTAAAGATGCAGGAAAAGTTTTTTGGGAAGTTTCATGTGTAGAAAAAATGGCAATGGGACATAAGACCTTCAAAACCAGCTTTGAATATGAACATTTTATAAGTTGGATCTTGGTTGCTTAAATGCTAGATTAACTGGTAAGCAGCAGTTCAGCATAAATAACGTGAACTCTTGAGTTCTCTCCCCTTCCTCCCTACTCTTCTTCCCCCTTCTCCCGACTCATTCCCAGGACTGCTGAACATATGCAGCCTACATGCAAACTTTTATCACCAGTTTTTATAAGTCCAGTCAAAATATTGAACAAGACATTTTATTTAGCACTAAGAGTACATCCAACCCAAATGTTTCATTTCAGCCTGTAAGGCTTTGTTCATTTGTTGTAATTACAGCATTGACTGATAACGCTCAAACTAATTACAGTAACAAAATTAAGTCTTGTATGTCAGTCTGAGCTTTACTAAACAGGGAGCTGTAAAAAGGGAGAAGGTAAAAGTCCAAAGTCATGCCATCAGATGGAACTTTGTATTAGAGCTGTTTTATGCTGCAACATGAAGGAATATACCAAAAATAAGATAAGTCAAGTATGTTCCTTTTATCAATATTCTGTGCTGCCCAGCTGATTTTTAACGTAGCTGGAAAAGCTACAGATTTCAGCTTTGCCAACTTTAATGGTCCTTATAACACCGATTTCTTCAAGTGTTGCTTGCAAGGTTTCTAACCCAAGAACAAGAAGGCCAGTGAATTTCAAAGAAATTTTTGTTATTGCACTTCTGAAATTCACTTTCTTCAAGCATCCTGATAATGTGATTTCAGGAGTCTGATGGTTACCACAAAATGGCTTATCAAACCCTTTGCAAAACTCCCTGAATAATTTCATAAGTAATCTGTAATAATGTGCCAGTGTAAATTTAGGACAATTACAAGATAATAATTTTGCTTATTTTTATACAAATATATAATCTTGTCTCCTTATTTTTAGGTGTGCTTGGCAGTGACGATGGACTATTTATTCGCATCAGATACTCTTATATGAAAAGATCACATTTCCAAAGAGCTTAAATATTATTTAATTTCTGAAACAGAATGGCAGGCTTCAAACGAGGATATGATGGAAAAATTGCAGGATTGTATGACTTGGATAAAACCTTGGGCAGAGGACACTTTGCTGTGGTCAAACTTGCTCGGCATGTCTTTACTGGCGAAAAAGTAGCAGTAAAAGTAATTGACAAGACCAAACTGGACACTCTAGCCACTGGACATCTTTTTCAGGAAGTTAGATGCATGAAACTAGTGCAGCATCCCAATATAGTACGACTGTATGAAGTGATTGACACCCAGACTAAGCTTTATCTTATCTTAGAGCTGGGTGATGGAGGAGATATGTTTGATTACATCATGAAACATGAAGAAGGTCTGAATGAGGATCTGGCAAAAAAATATTTTGCTCAAATAGTTCATGCCATATCCTACTGCCATAAACTGCATGTAGTTCATAGAGACTTAAAACCAGAGAATGTGGTCTTCTTTGAAAAACAAGGACTTGTGAAATTGACTGATTTTGGCTTCAGCAACAAATTCCAGCCTGGAAAGAAGCTCACCACAAGCTGTGGATCTCTTGCATATTCTGCTCCTGAAATTTTACTTGGGGATGAATATGATGCACCAGCAGTGGGTATGTCTGCTTTGAATTCAACTAGTAATCTAAACTTAAGTACCATGATGTTGTAGCACTCTCTTTTCCGTTTCAAGTTAATGCCATGTGTGGAAGCCAGCTAGTTGGCAAGAAATAATATTATAACCTGGATGAGTTATGGACGAGTTAATGCTGGAGCAGCTCTGTTTGAAGGAGATAGTAAAACATTCTCAAAAATGCTTAAAAGTCTTTTTTTTTTGTATGAGATGATGCAATTGCATACATTGTAATTAACTTTTCTGTTAATAATAATGTGAATGCAATGTGTATATTTGTACTTGCTTTGTTAGAGGACCCATCTCCTTTTCTGAAAAGTGCCTGGTTTTAGTTTAACAATTCCCCTCCCCCCCCACCTGCCAAAAAACCAAAACCCCTGAACCACCCAGGGATTTGCTTTGCTCAGTTTAGCCATAGAAGAATGATAGTGTGAGCCCAGGCTGCTTACATGTTCTGCTGCAAGGTGGTAGGAATCCATTTTTAATAAGTACTAACTTGGCTATGGAAGGAGGAGACAGGGAATTAAGGAGAACTTTAACTCCCTCTTCCCCTTCTCTGCCCTTTTTTTGTCTCAAAACTGAAAGTAGGGGGTGAGTTCCCAGTCATTTAAAAGGTAAGAGAAACAGTAATGTGCAAATTAGTCTGCATGTTTCTAGCTGGAAAGTGGAATGTGCTAGACAGACTACTACAGATAATTCTCTTACTCTCCCTGTTAGGTCTACTGCATATTATATTAGAAGTAACTTAGAGGTTTTTTAAAAATAGCTGTAAACGCTGATAGAGTCACTGAAGAATGTCTTGTAGTCATACAGATTTTTTGTTAGTTGAGGTAGAACTTGCTGCTTCTCCAACAAATTTAGGTACATGTAATTCCAAATGGTGCTTCAAAAATAGTTTATTGTAGTCAACATGCCTCTTGTTCTTCTGTGCCCACTATCTGATGCTTTTACTGTCTTAATAATACCCATTAGGACTCTGTACATGGGGGGGGTGTTTTACCATGGTTATAATAGTGGCTGTAATGATGGTTTAAATTAAGACTGACTTGTCCAATTTGTTCCTAATTTACCTGAGGTAAACAATCAGCGAATTTTGTATGCTGACAAGGTATTGCTGTACACTGTTGAACTAAAGTTCTTGCATTATTTTTAATATAAATATTTTTAGCTGGTAGATCTTATGGTCTTTGCTTAAACATTTGAATGTCACTGTGACTTTTAACTTTGAATAGGTATTTTACTGTGGGTTTTCTGGACTTAAAAGTACATTCTCAAGTGTGCTATAATTAGGAATTTTAGATGTCTGTGCTATTTGTGGTTTTGTTGATGCTACAGTGATGCTTGACAAAATGATTTCTATTTAGATTCAGATGTTTTAAATGAGTTGGTTCTGGTTTTATTAGTGGCAAACTAGTGATCTTGAGCTCTTTTGTGTTCTTTTATGTCTTTTTATTTTGAGAATTTACTGAAGCATGAGTGTAATTGATTGCAGTGGCCTCCGAAACTAGATGGAAAAGTGTATTTGTTAAACATTCTGTACAGTGCCTTATGTAAATTATTTCATGAAAAAATGGAGTAGCAGTCAGCTTTTGGAGGATGAGCAAAAAATGAAGTTTTGATACTGCTTCCCAACTGAAGATGCTTGGAAGAAAGAAGGTGTATGGGGATTAATGAGGGGAAGGAGGGCAAGGGGCACTGGGACCGTTATGACCAGATGGTCCGAGTTGAATTATATAGTTAATAAAGCACACTTTGGACCTCCTAATGATAAATGTAAGAACGGTGGCATCATATAAAATGTTTCTTAGAGGACTTTGTAGGCAATTAGGTAGGTATACTTTGGAATAGTACTAGAAGAAAATGGTTAAATGGATTCATAGAGGAGGAGGTATCACTAATACAGAGTGGATTGATGTGAATGGTAGAAAAACTAGAAAAAAAATAATTACTTCTAGCTGATCTTTAAGGATGCTAGTTAAGTTCTATTTCTGAGAATATTCAAATACACTTCAGTGATTAGTTTTTGCTTACTTATTCCCCAATATACTGTCTCGGTTACTGGATGCTAGAACTTCTCCTATCCTAGTTGACGGATTGCAGTGCTTGTAGTCTTAACTTTTTAGTGGCACAGTTTTCATCATTTTGTAATGCACTACAAAATCTCTAAAGTACTGTCAGTACAATAGTTACAGAATCAAAATATCAAAACTTACTACGAGTTGCCAAAAAGATAATGGCCTTGAAGCATCTGCTTTTTTTTTCTGACTGGGTAAAAAAGTAAGATACACTATGTAAGGTTTCTAAATATGACTTATTTGTGTATTTTAAATGTGGAGACTGGGGGGAGGGGAGGAAGAAGAAAAATATCAGGGACTTCTTTAAAGCCTTCCTTCCCCCAAATGGAGTCTTAAGTGTAAAATCTTAAAAGAATATATGTTTAGTAAATTTATCACTAACCATGTAATTATGCAACTGAGAAATCAGCTTGTGCAAACTTTTCTTAACCTTTAAAGATAAACTTTCATGCTAAGATGAGGTCATACTTGTGAAAATGTCTACTTCTGAATTTATACATATTTCTAGTCCACAAGAGAGATAACATCAGTTACATTTTGATGCTGGTAATGTGCAAGGTGTATGTGTGTATATAAATATATATAGCCTGAAATAGTGAAGTGCTGTGAACTCATTCAGCTATTAGCTGAATAGGGCTGTTAATATTGCAATAATAATGACTAACAATGGCAAAGATATTTTGCCAGTTAAGATGATATTACAATGTAGCTGAACCAATCTAACAGCTAGTTGCTTATGAGAAAGGTCAGGTTTTCTCCAGTGCAGCTACGTGGTCCTGCTCCTTTATGAGCGTCAGACCACTTGAAAACCAACTCAATTAACTAAAATGCCAAATTAAAAAGGATTGCCCTGCTTGTACTCTGTGCATGTTAAGGTACATTTGCACTCATAGTATTTTAAAAACCCCATGCCTGTTTTCATTTACCCAAAATTATTGTTATATTCGCAAAAATTATTTCAATAAAAATTGATCAAGATATATCATGGTCTTTTTTGCATAAGACCTTTGCCACAAGCATGGCTTTTCTGATGGCTTATGAATAATATTAGAATGAGTATATGAAGGAAAATACTTTACATTTTCTTGCTATAAAGAGATGAAATATTCAGGGCAAGTCTTTTATTAAGTTATCCTTAGTAAGTATCATGGAAAAGCTTGCTTTATGAAAAACTGTTTCAGCTAGTTTAAGGATTAATCTCTCCTTTGTGATGCTGCTTAAGTTTTCACACTTGAAAAGGGACTAGTTAATTTAGGTGTCTCATTTCCTTTTGTGTTTAAAGCTGTAGTTAAAATGACGCAAGAGGAATATTAGGCAATGATCGTATGTTCCCAGGGCTTTTCAAAAAGCTGAGTGAGTTAGATAATGAGAAGTTCTGTTGCTCGTAGTTTCCCATGTTTTTTTCATGCTTAATTAAAATTTGTTCTAGGGAAAGTGAGAGGACTGTAGTTGCACACAAAATTCATTTTGTGAATCAAATGGATGTATTATTTTAGATCAGACAGAGTTCTGTCTAGAGCAGTGGTGTAATCCAGTGAACTCCAGCAGTATTCAAAAGTGGATAACTATGGATGAGAAAAAATAAAGTATGCTTCTGGTAATACTTTTCCTTTGTTAGTCTACAAGCATCAACAGAGATCGGATCATTAAATAAACAGAAATCACCTCTTTCCTAGGTGATAAAGTTTAGTTACAGTTTTTCAGATTAGTTGATTCTGTCAGAAGAGAGCAAGTTCTATTTTAACTGCTTGGCATCTCTACAAAGTATTAAGTGCTGTGTGGGCTACAGTAATTCTGGAAGACATTGACACTTCTGATAGGTTTTTGTTACTGTAGTTGGGTATTCTGTATGTGATTGTGTAGATGCATGGAAACATTTGCAGAGTAAATTCATCCTTCTGGGGATGAGAAATGGGCAAATTCAGCACAGTTGAGCACAGGCCTCTAGAACGGTACTGTAATGCACAAATAACACTAAGTATCATCACAATTATTTAGCATTACAGTCTGTCACAGCAACATCAAGAGAATGGTGGCAAGGTGTTCCTCATAAGACATGACTAACAAGAATATTATTGTTCCTGTAGCTCAGTGCTATTCATGTAGTTCAAATCCAACTTGCTGCCTTCTTGGAAGTTGCAGGGGACAAACACTTGAATAACATTCATTACTTTAGTAGCTAGATGCTGGCTTTCTTGCACAACTTGCACCTGGATATCTTCTGACAATATGTTAAGATAATAATGGATGTATGTATTCATTATCTAGTCATACATTTTTGATGATTCCTGAGAAGATGATACTGCTTTTAGGCCCCCCCCCCCCCCCCCCGTTTATTTTTTTAGGCCCGCTGCAAGAAAAACATTGAGGTGCTGGAGCGTGTCCAGAGAAGGGCAGTGAAGCTGGTGAGGGGCTGGAGAATGAGGCTTATGAGGAGTGGCTGAGGGAGCTGGGGTTGTTTAGCCTGGAGAAAAGGAGGCTGAGGGCAGACCTTACCACTCTCTACAACTACCTGAAAGGAGGTTGTAGTGAGATGGGGGTTGATCTTTTCTCCCAAGTAACAAGCAATAGGACAAGAGGAAACGGCCTCAAGTTGTGCCAGGGGAGGTTTAGATTGGATATTAGGAAAAATTTTTACACTGAAAGGGTTGTCAGGTATTGGAACAGGCTGCCCAGGGAAGTGGTTTAGTTACTATCCCTGGAGGTATTTAAAAGACGGGTAGACACAGTGCATAGCAATCTGGTTTAGTGATGTTTTTTGTCAGTTTTAGGTTGATGGTTGTACCAGATGATCTTAAAAGTTCCCTTCCAACCTAGGCAATTCTAGGATTCTATTGGAATAATGATCCCAGATTCTCTTGTTTTCTTTTTGCATCAAGCATTTCCAAGGGCTTCTTATCTGTGTGTAGTGTTGCTGAGTGTGTTTGGTCTTTCAAAGCTTCAGCCACATTTACCAGGTGCTTGAGGATATCTAGGTAGCCCTGATGACCATATCTGCCTGTGTGGAGCTAGTTTTGAGGTTTCCGCATGTGTATAGCACCTTATTTGCAAACTGAGTGACTAATATAAGCATAATGGCCACTGGGTATGTACAATAACCTTTTACACTATAAAAATGCTGAATATAAGATTTGGTAGACTTGAGTAAAAAAATAAAAGTAGTAAGGTACTTGCGAACCATATATAGTATTGAATCATTTAGCATACCTGACAGCTTTTTGGAGTTTCAGAATGCTCAAAATCGCATTACAGCCAAACTTGACAGAAATAAAAGGCAAACATTCCTACAAAAGCTTTTTCACTGATTGTTTTAAAAGTCTCCCTTTTTAATGTTGCATTGCAACACTTTAGAAGATTTATAGTTAGATATATTATAGAACAAGCTTGAAGGTTTAAGGGTGCAGAAAGCGAAAAGAGGTAATACTCAGCTGCTTCCAGCGTAAGAGGTCTTCCCCTTCTGTTTTGCTTGCATCAGTGCAGAGTAAGCACTTGTTATGCGCTGCACTCTGTTGCATGGCTGACCATTTAATGAACTGATTTTATTAGCTAATTTGACAGAAAACTGTTAACTTCTCAGCAGGCTTAACTTCTGCCAGGTTAGCAGAGCTGTTTTGTTCCCTTAGCACTGAGTGGAAGATCTGGTGCAAAGGAGGTGAAGGGAGTATGCAACTTGGACTAGAGTTCTGGGGGAAGGTAGTAGGACCTGCCCTTCTTTTGCATTAGCAAATTTATGTTACATCAACCAGCCTAGCTCACTACATCTTCCATGTAAGAGAAACTCATTTGATCAAAATTCATCAAGTATCATTGCCAGCTGGGGTTAAACCACAGCAGTCACACTGCTGAAAAAACAGTAGAATTTGAAAAATGGTCAGAATGAGTTTTTTATACTTCTTAGAAGGGGCAAATGTAAGGAATTGGTTGTAGAATACTTATAGAAAGTTTCAGCCTTGAGGATATTCATGTCATGTTAACAAAGAATGTATTTAAGTTCTGTGGCAATTTGTGTCCAGGTAGTAAAATTTATTTTTAATAGAAGGGGAGTCCAACTTTTATGTAGTATGCTGTCCTTTTGACTCTGCTTTTTCCACCCCTTTAATCTAATTATTTTATTGACAAAAAAATACTTTTAATTGAGGGTGTTATGTTGCCAGTATTAGAGCCTTGTATTCAGGAGTGAAGTTATGATGTGATGGGGCTGTAATGAAGGGTGAGAGTCTGTCATCCTGATGACTTCTCAGTAAATCTGTGCCAGCTAATATTTATGAAGCATAATTTATGCTCGATTCTGGATTACTTTATGCACAAGTTTTAATGCATTCACCAATAAACTGCTGGGTGATGCAAAGACTAATTTATCCAAGTGAAACTACAGAGGAGAAGCTGTCAACATAGTCTTCAGTTACCACCATATCGGCTAAACTGGAACTTAAGTATGGGGATGTTTCTTAGTCATCTCGCTGTGTTCATGGGGGAACAGTTTTCACAGTATTTCGAACTGCTGTTATGGAGCAAGATTTCATTATGATAAATATATCTCCACAGTCAGGAAGCTTCATTTCATGTATCATGCAAGCAAATATTCAGATTACTTATGTTCAGCCTGTGGCTGACTGATTTGGCAACACAGTTCTGGTAGGACCTAAATCAGTGGTGTACTACTTAGTTACAAACCAGATACTCACATTTTGCATTCATGTGTAAAGCTCTACTAAGATGTTAATTTTCATAAATAAAGTACAAATTATACATTTTGCAGCTAAAACCTTTAGGAAAAGGTAGTCAATCAGAAAATATTAAGGATTTCTTAGATACCAGGAGCAAATTGTTGTTAGTGTTTATATATAAAAAAAGACTAAAAACATTGCAATGAAACATGGATGTTGAATATGTCCAATGATTTTGAGAATGTGTTTTATACAGAGAAAAACTTTCTTCTACACTTACCTAATTAATATTGTTTTTTACGCTGGCTGGTTTTTTACTTTGTGGAGTAGTAGTATTGGAAAGTCAGTATACACAAAAAATGTTGGTTTTGTTTGTGTTTTTAATGTAGATTCAGTAACTTCTGAAATGTGGCTAAGCAACAGAAACCAAAGGAGAAAGAATGCATTTCTAAATGCAGAATTGATGAATCAGAGTAAACCAGACTATTTTGGAATAAAGGCAGTGGCATGTGTTCAGTAAGACCTTTCAACGGTGGTGGTGTTTGTTAAAATATCCTTACTGAAGGATAAAAAAAAAAAGCTATTTTTCTGTATTTTAACAGTTTTATGCAACCAGCAAAACTCATGCTATTGTCTTCAGGGAAGAATAAGTACTAGTTGCCAGATTGAATGAAAATAAGAATTGCTTCCAAAGATAAGACTAGTTACTGATGATCATGTCTTAGTCAAATATAGTAACATATATAGAACAGACTGTTTCATCAGACAGATAAGCTAATTATGAAAATAATTTGCTAAATGCCACTTGCTATTTATACTCTTTTTTGGAAGGATAGGGGAAGGAAAAGATTTCTCCTAATTCTCTTGTCCGCTGTGTGTTCTAATAGTAATTTTAATTGGAGTTGTAGTGCTTTAAAACAAGGAGAAAGCCCATTTCTGCCTGTTAATTTTGAAAATGTTAGCATTGATTGCAGATGATCTCTTCCTCAGCCTTCTGCAAGGGAAAAATAAATCCCATTTTACAAAGTCCCCCCAAAATATCTGAATTAGCAGATGGTGGCATCTCTGAGAACTAGAGAGGTCAGTACACAAGCTTATTCAAAGACTTTTTCATGAAAAGTTGAAGAACAGAATAATAGTTCAATCAGCTAAAAATTGAGTATCTACAAAAAAGTAATCTTTGTTCTTTACCCATACTTTTCAAACTTTACAGCTTTCCAGTTTTAGCATCTTCCAAATCTGCTAGCAGTCTGTGTACATGGTACATGTGTAAAAATACTTGCGATGCATAGAAATGCTGAAATTGTTAACACACAATGAATATGTTAACACACTGTCTTGCTACTGGCTTTTTATACAAGGCATACAACTTTTTAAAGCTTTTTAGCTTATACATAGGTGGAATTATTTTTCTTATTCTCCTTTTGAAGCACAAGTATATCAACAACGTAACAGGCACCATTCAAACAATTCAGTAGTATGATACCAGCTTTTATTCTTTTATACTGTAGTATGTAATTTTTCATCAGTATTTTTAATAGAAGTCTCATTTTCTGCAGTTTGACTTGTCATATGAATTTTTACTATTAAGCGGTGTTTTGGTTCTTCAGACGATTATGTGAAGCTATACTATAAATTTCAGTGTTCATTCTGTTTTCGATAGCCTATGCTGTGAACAGGATCTTAAATTTCAACTTGTAACAAGAATGCTTACCACTGTTATCCTCGTGAGTTATCAGCCAGGTTCCATTCCTAAATTCCAGTCCAAATAAAGTAGTTCATGATGGGGTTTTGTGTCTTGAGTTCAAAACAGCAGTCTTCAGACACTGCCCGGTTGCTGCCTAGCCCTGAATATGTACAGAGTGCAGAGATGCTGATGATCTTTACATTAGATTTTCATATTTAACTCTGCATAGAACTTGATATTGAAGTGCTGATGTGTTGGGCCTCTTTCAAGGCTTGTCTTCAACAGGTTTCTATGGCTTGGGCTTTCTTCCATAAACATGCTCTGGAGAGGTTGTAGCAGCAGTGGTGATAACATTCTCTTTATTTTCTTAAGGTAGCGGTTAGACTAATTGCCCCTGATGCTGGAAATCAGGGTCCATTCCTATCCTTCGTTTATCCACAGTCTGTTGATACCTCTTCAGTGGCAAAATAAACACATAAACATTTCTGTCATGTCCATAGAAGTTGTTTCCTTTTTTCCTTATTAAGTGGCTTCTAGGGTAAGATAACCATTGTGTTCAGTTGTTACAGGAAATATTCCAATGAGAAATGTATAAAACTTGACTAGATTGACTCAATGTTATAAATCACTTCTTCAGAAGCAGACTTTGTGTAGAAAGATCTCTTGTCAACTGAGCAATATACACTGTGTTAACTGTTAAGCAGTTCTACATTTAAGTTAGGAGGACAAAAAAAAAATCTTTCCCATAAAAGTCTGAAATAAACAACTTCATTAAACAGACTCAATTTACTTTAGTTAAATGCAAATGTGTCTATTCCAAAATGAGTATGGATTTTTAGCTGCTTAAAATCACAAATTCACATAGCATGTATAAAGTGTGACAAGTGTCTACGACTTCTGAGGGATGGTAGAAAACTTGGGCAAACCTTATAAGGATCCCCTATATCACATAAATTGGAATTCTAAAATTTGCAGAGCTTATTTTAGGAGTAAATCAGGAACTTTAGAAAGCAATACATGGCTAATGAAATGGTGAAGCCCAGCTCGGTGGTTAAGCAGATGAATATGGGAATCCTTTGTGCAGTGTACAAACTGGAACATAACAGATGTTTGACACTGTTTAAGAGCAGCATAGCATAGACAGCTAATGACGTAGTTTGGTTTCTATGGCAGTGACTTCATGTTATGTAAGGAAGTGGCGTATACACAGCCCTGGTTGTCATGGTTCTGGGAATCCTGCTTGAAACAGTCCTTTCCTGATCAACATTATTTAATGCCTTTAAAAACAATAAAATATTCTCTGCTGCAGCTAGCTAGCTAGTGCTTTTAAAAGTTCTAATCTCTCTTATTTTATTCTTATAGCAAATGGCAGTTTCAAGTTAATAGTACCTAATTTAAAGGCTAAATTGCATCTTGAGATCTTCACTGTGCTTTTGAAGGAGCCCTTGATTTTGACCACTGCAGTATACAAGTGTGCCTTCTGTTGCTATACTCACTTGAAGTTTTATAGGTGATAAGCATGCTAAATGCATGCAGCATGTCAGGCCTAAATTCTGCTTTTTCATCAGTTTTCTGCAGAAAGCAAATTAGATGACCCTTGGAGGGGAGCAGAGGAGAAGTAAGCAGTTTCCATAAAGGCTTCAACTGCTACTTACTAAGAGTAATGTAAAAACTTGAAATCATGAGAAATAAATCCTTGTTTAAATCTTCTCTTCTAAAAATGGGTCTCTGTAACCGTTTCCTTCCCTGTGTTCCTTCAGTTAAGAGTGTCAAATCTAGAATTGGCACTGGTACCTGAGTTCTGTGCTGTGATAAGGGAGTATAGCTGCAAACGTATGCTGGCTTAGTGGTTCAAGTCAAGGAGTTTTGCTTACAAAACCTGCTCCTTTATCTGATTAAACTATCCAGTAATAAATTTTATTGCATTCAAAGGTTTTGTCTAAAACCTGATTTATTTATTTTTTTAGCATTAACATAGCGCCATAGCTAATATTTTAAAATGATACACCAGGGGTGTGAAGGTGGAGGAGTGACAGATCTCTGCAGAGTTCTTTAATGTGTGTACTGTATGTCAAACTGTATTTGCATTGAACTGAAGGTTGAGATTTTTTTTTTAAATGGTGTAGCCCATTTAACAAGTCTCAAAAAAGCAGTCTTGCTCTGCATTCAGATTCTGCCCATAAAGTTACGCACTCTCCTTTGCATTTTTTTGACTCTGATGCTTGTGCAGCCCTCTAGTGAATCAGTGCCATTCAGTGAACAGGTAAAAAGTACAGATGGATGTTGTCATCTTTGCTTTAAAATGTATATCTACAGCTTCTAATGTGTGAAAGCAGGAAACTGTCTCAACTAGGATTTATCCCCTGAATTGACATAAGATATATCAAATTAAGAACATACTATAAGGGCTGCCTCTACTGAAAAAAAAAGTATGCTTTTGCAAGTGTGTGGAGATCTAAAGAAAAACTGATGTTCCTTTAAACTTTGAGTTCTTTCTTCTTTTCTTCCCTCTTTCCCCAGTTATTAGCTGGTCTAATAGGAGATGCTACTTCTTTCTTGAAGCCTTGCTTTTGATGAGATGTCAGGCTCTCATTTCATTGCTGCTCCAACATCTTTCTAATATGCTCATGCAACCCTCTTGTCAAAGTTGATGCTTTTGACCAAATCGATTCACTAGATCTTGACTGAAGCTTTCACTCAGTTTGAAACCCTCTTTTGTAATAGGGTAACAATGCTCTTTGGGATTTAGAAATGAAAGATCAAGGTGCCATTGTCTGCTCTGCTGGTGGAAGTGGTCTCCCCAGCAGAGGCAGTTATTCCCCTTTTGCTACACCTAATGTGTGAGCAGAAATTGGCAATAGCAGGGTGCAGCACAAGAATGGGCAGCATGTACTGACTGACCAAGTGTTGATCAAAGCACATGTCAGTTGAGTGCAAACCATCTCCATCTTCCTTAGGTTCCCTGGGATCCAGAGGACAGGTGAGTTTTCTTGTTAATTGGACGGAATAACAGAGCAGTGCTGATTGTGGCAGCACAAAACAGTATGGCAAAGAACATTCCTGTGTATGGCTTTATGTATTGTTTGGGGAAATGATAAAACCTGGTAAATAAGCCCTGTAATAAAATAATCTCTGATTCTCGTTTATCAATTTCTCCAAGATGGCCGTGCTTAAAGATCTTGAATTTTGCCTCTGTCAGACAGATAGCACTATTCTGGAAACCAAGAATTTTCCAAAATGTACTGTGGTTATTACATTAAACGAGTGAACAAAAATTATATCTTTAAATGGAAGAAAGCATTTTCATTTCTTCCAGTCTCTTTTGCAGTATATTTTCTGAATTTGACTGAAAAATATGCAGCTATGGATCTCCAGTAGAGAAAAGTGGAAAGTGTAGATACGGGATATATTTAAATATCTCAAAATGATATGTGGGCATTAACTCATTATTTTGGAATATCTGCTTTGAAGACTTCAAATTCTAAAGCTTGGATTTTGAGTTATGCTGAAGGCTAGCAAATCAACATCTTTAGTCTTGCATGTTGGGAGTGTAGGTCATCATAGAACAGTTTTAATTGGAAGGGACTTTAAAGATCATCCAGTTCCAACCCCCCTGCCATGGGCAGGGACACCTCCCACTAGACCAGGCTGCTCACAGCCCCATCCAGCCTGGCCTTGGACACCTCCAGGGATGGGGCATCCACAACTTCCCTGGGCAACCTGTTCCAGTGCCTCACCACTCTCACAGTAAAGAATTTCGAACCAATATCTAATCTAAATCTCCCCTTTTTCAGTTTAAAACCGTTACCTCTCATCCTATCACTACACTCCCTGATAAAGAGTCCCTCCCCGTCTCTCCTGTAGGCCCCCTTCAGGTACTGGAAGGCTGCTAGAAGGTCTCCCCGGAGTCCTCTCTTCTCCAGGCTGAACAACCCCAGCTCTCTCAGCCTGTCTCCATAGGAGAGGTGCTCCGGCCCTCTCATCATCTCTGTGGCCCAGGTTACCTATATAGATTGAAATGGGTCACCTATTTAAATGTAGAAGAGATGTTTACAAATAAGTTATGCTTTAAACCCTCAAGTTCATGGATCCATTTTACAAAGAGGGGATGATTTCCTCATTTTGATAGTATTACCAGTGTCAAGCTGTAAGTGGCTTCAAAGCATGCAAAATGAAAACTTTGTAACACAAAACCCCCAGGGATTCCTGTTGTCTGTTCTGGAAATTTTTTTTGCAGCGAGATCTGCCAGTAAAAATCCTAGTTTTATTTCATAGTGTTGTATGTGTCTTAGAAAAAGTGCTGATGTAAAATTTTGTGGTAGATTGGGATGGGCAAGATACTGTTGTTACTGTTCTTATTTTGTTTAGGATTGTACGCAGCTGCTGGCCGAATAATTGTGGTAGTTTGGAATACAAGTGAATAATCCACTTCTTATATACCAGTTCCATTTTTCTGGTGTTCTTTCAGGATTTGTATATTTCAAATGAAGTTACTTTGAAAACTTGTTTAATGTTTCCTGTTTTCTGTGAGCTTTTTTTACCACTTCCTTCACACTTATCATCCTTTACACTGTGTTTGGTGAGGAGTGGAAAAAATAATGGCGTTTTGTAGCTGAGTTGAGACAACCCTGTGCTGGTTTAAACGGAGCATTCAAGTTCTCTGTGTTCACACTATCGACACTATTTTAGTTCTTGCTGTGCTGTGTCATGCTTTCATTTTCTCAAATAAACATCTACAGTGCGCCGCTATATGGACTCTTCTAAAATACTTCAAGCTGAAAGGATACATGAAGCATTTTATTGTGGCGGGGAGTATCAGCCGGAACACTAGGACAGATCATATCACAAAATAGATTTTAGGCATAGTGAAAAACCTAGGAAGGACATTGATATCCAAAAGATGACTGTTAATAGAAATGCATAAATTCACATGTTTTATGTGCTTGTGAAAAATGAGTTCTTATCTGTTGTGTGGTGAGAGAGAGATAACACACCAAAACTTTTTGGCCACTTTCAAACTAAACAGTAGGAGAAAGATGTAAGTAGCTTTACAAAATTAAAGGTGTACCTCCTAGGTGAAATTATCTCTCTGTCTTGTGAGGCTTTAAATCCTGTATTTCAGAACATTCACCTTTCTGGCATCTGACTATCAAAGCATTAATGCACTTACTGAATCTTAACCATGTGGATAGTCATGTTGGATTTGCAGTATACATGATGTGGTATACCAGCCTCAAAATGCTCTGTTCATACAGGACTGAGGCCCTAGTAAGCGTAACAGAAATCAAATAATTGTCTGAGTTAATAGCATACACTTACTACAAATTAGAGCTCTAAAGAAAATTACCATGTAGTGTTTCTGTTCCTCTGTCAGCTAAACTATATGAAGAATGGGTTGTAACTAGCAAAATGAGTAATTGTTCTGGGGATGAATGTGTATGATTTATGTTACTAAATACAATCGTAGCCATCCTTCAGCTTTAAATGGATGTTGAGTATTTTGAGTAGGCCACAGAAAGTAAGATGCAGTTGGATGGGTAACTGTCGTTCCCTCTTGCAAGCTCTTCCAGGGCAGAACTAGTGCGCTCTGCTTCTTATGACCACTGCCAGCTGCTCTCCCCTCTTCCCTCATTTCTCTCAGCTCAGCTTTTTGTTTGGTTTTACTGGGTACGGATCTGTGAAATGCTAGGGTGTAGGACCCAAGATTGCCACTGAAATTTCCAGAGCATGGAGTTGTAATTGAAGATTAAGAGCGTGGCCTTTTCTCTAAGCATATATTGGAGTTACT